>OZ020488.1:42090887-43335887 GCA_963971405.1 Psococerastis gibbosa | reverse complement strand
GAATAAACAGACAAAAATGTATACAGCCACCCACATTGCGTTTAGTAGACGTTTTTATCTTTTATTATCTTAGCTTATACTATAAACTAACCAAAAAAGTCAAATAACCCCAAATACACTACGTATTCTTCGAGCTATTTCAATTTCAATAGATAAATGACTATTTTCTGTATTCTCGAACATCAATTTTTTTTTGCACCCTCTTTTCCCTAGAATAACCAACGGAAACTGTTGCTTAATGTTAACTATAGTATTTTTAGCAGTGTCAAACTAATTTAGGCCACCTATTTTGCTTTTCAACAGTAAAAAATATAAATGTTCAATTTCGGTGTATATAGACGAAAAAAGAGTTAAAAAATAATTCAGCCTGTAATATCCAACTTAGGGCAACACGGTTACTGCCTCATTATAAGCGGCTTAAATACAAGTTTTAAACAAATGCAGACATATAACTACTTTCAACCCCCTTCCCCCTGAAAATTCGGTCAAAACCCAAAATTTCATGAAAAGGTCGGGGAAATCTCCCGTTTGATATTGGTATTTATTTACTCCGTGGCTTATGTTGCATTTTGTAGTTGCATGTTTTTATCACGAATTACTTTAACATGTACTATATTAAATCAAAATATTTTAAAACCCCCACACGCAATACGTATGCTTCAAGCTGTTTCAATGCAGCTATGTGATAGATAAATGAATATTTTCCGCTTTCTCGGCAAAATAATTTTTTTTCACCACTAAGTCCCAGGAGTAACTAACACATACTATTGCTTAATGTATATTATAGTATTTTCAGCAAAGATAGGCTAATTAAAACCAAGAATACTCCTTTTAAGACCGTAAAATTAATTAATATTCAATTTCGGTGCATATTGACGAAAAAAATGATATTCAATTCCACTGCCTGCAATTTTCAACCGAAAATAATTTTTTATGTCTCATTAGAAGCAGTATTAATTGTGGCTTCAAACGAGTATAAACACATATTTTCAAATTCATACCTTCACCCCTAAAACGGGAGTGGAACACAAAGTGACGCATTTCCGGCAATCCCATTTGAATTGCGTGGGCGGGTTTAAAGCAATTTTTTGATGTAGAAGACCTATCTTAATAATTGAAATTATACCCATGTCTTCGTCCATTCTTCCTCTTTCATGGCATGATATGCCTTTTGATAATCAAGCAAGTGTTTTTGGCTTTGAGGGTGTAAAACGCCAGGGGGTGCGCACGATTTTCCTCAAGAAAGGCCTCTTTCGGCCGCGTTATTGTCTACCTATATATAAAAAATTAAAATTACTTAAAGGCTTATACGGGCTTTTTCACGTTTCTTTCCCTTTCCAGCCATATAACATTTAAGTTAATTAGTTAATTAAATTTAAGTTAATTTAGGCGTTGTCACGTTAAACTATCGTCCGTAAACCGCCTTTACAACCGACTTATAGAGACAACCAATTTTTTTTCATCCTTAAATACTGAGAATTGCTATCAAAAACTGCTTAAAGTAGCACACCCCCTAACCCCTTAAAATTTGGTCCAAACACAAAAGTTAAAGGAAAAGTCGGGGAAATATCCCATTTCATTTCAATTTTTATTTACCCGTGGTTTATGTTGTGTTATGTAGATTTATATGACATAATATTTTATTTCATACCGTAGGGTATCTAAAAAATCAAATCGGCCCATCTTACAATATCTATTCTTAGTGCTGTTTCAATGCAGCAAATGAGATATTTTCCATATTTTTTACATACGGAATTATAATTTTTTCAACCATTTCATCCCAGGATACTGCTTTTGAAAGCTTGGCATACTATCATTGGCATTGCTAAGAATTCTATAGCAACCTGTATTGGTGTCATGACTGTAAAATTAATTAATATCCAATTAGGTTTAATAAGACCGAAAAACAGATGAAAAACAATTCCACAGCCTAAAATTTGTAATGGACATGAATGGCTTACATGTCCATAAAAGCAATTGAAATGAGGGTTTGAAACGAGTATTTAAAATGTTTTCCAACATCCACCCTCTTCCCTCTCACAAACTCGCCTTTTTTCCATTCCTCTTCCTTCTTTAATTCTTAACTATCGTTCCATTCATGTTAGCATGATGTGTGATGCCTCATTGGACAGATCTCTACTCGACGATTGATTTGACATCCATGACACCCCACAATACATAATTTACAGAAGCAGTGACGGCGAGGCCCGAAGGGCCGAGCTGCGTTTGGTCCGAGTTTCCTACGGTTCTCCTCCGTATTTAAGTAAACTTTCACTGCGTTCCATCTTCACCCCCATGTAATTTCTTAGTAAAAAGTGGCAACTATAGCCAATAACCGTCCTCCCCCCCCCCCCCCCCCCAAACACGCCTTTTTCAATTCTTCTTCCTTCTTTAACTCATAACTCCCGTACCATTCATGATACAATCGTGGGTGATAGCTCATTGGAAAGCTCTCGACGCGAGGATTCATTTGACACCCATGAGGATACCCACCATGATCAGTGCTCATGAGCAGTGACCGCGAGGCCGAAGGCGGGCTTCCAGATAATTAGCAAAGTGAAAAAGTGTAAAAACTCCAAAAAATGCCCGTTTTCGACGAAAAAACCCGTTTTTCGGGGGCAATTTCCGCGGGAAAAAAATTGATTCGAAAAATTTAAAACCACCTTGCTACTTTCCACCATCCTTGCTCTTTACAACTGTGTAACCTGTTTTGCTGTCAGTCTACCACTTTCCCCACAGCTAGGTATGTAAGGGGGGAGTGCAAGAGGCCTACATGCGGGAAAAGGGCTGTGCATGCTTTGAGATAAAAAATTCCACAGCCTGCAATTTTTAACCGACATGAATAGTTAAGGGGTCGTTAAAGGCACTATAAATAGGGGTTGCATCCGAGTATACTAGGGGTGGTTCCATCATTCCCCCTCCCCCTTTAAAATCGGGTCAAACACGAAATTTCACGCGAAATTCTCAAAAATTTTCCGTTTTCGATAATTTCGAAAAATCTACCCTTATTTTAGGGGTGCAAATGTTTTTTAAATTTGCAGTTTCGCATGTTGTTTACTAATGTAAACAAGTTATCAACAAATCATCCAATTTAGACCTACCATTTCGGCTACAGTGTGGATATTTTCAAGTTTCACGTTAAAAATGGCCAATGTTTTGCTTCCTATTTCTATTATATGCATTTTATATGGATAAAATGTATCACATATTGTACTACTGTACCGGTTTAATGTCATTAACGTACAATATCAACATATTTTCCCAATTTAGGAACCCAAATTTTCGAATATATGTGTAGTATAATGGCATGTTTCATGTCCACTTTCGGTGCTTTACATACTCCATGGATCATGTTGCGTTTAGTGGACGTTTTTATCTTTTACATCTTATCTTATACTATATGGTATCCAAAAAGGTCAAATAACTCTATATACATTACGTATTTTTCCAGCTATTTCAATGCCGCCAAGTGATAGAAAAATGACTATTTTCCTCATTCTCGGCATATTAATTTTTTTGCACCCACAATTACCAGGACTTAACTACGGAAGTATTTGCATAATGTTTAATTAAGTATCTGTAGCAATGCTATGGTAATTTAAGCCACCCACAATACTTTCAATACCGTAAAATAAATTCATTTTCAATTTTGGTGAAGACCATAAAAGAGTTAAAAAATTATATACTCTGTAATATCCAAGTAGGACCAACAATTATAGCTTCATTATAAGCGGCACAAATACAGCTATTTAGCAAATACAAACACATGACTTCTTCCTCCCCCCTTCCCCCTGAAATTTCGGTCGAGACACATAAAAACTCAAGGAATTCTCCCGTTTCTGCAGTTACAAATATTCCACTGTCTGCAGTTTTCAATACGCGAGGATGTTTAATGTGTCGTTGAATGCAGTATGAATGATGCTTTCAAGGGCGTATACAAGGGATGTTTTCATCATCCCCCCTCCCCCTGTAAAATCGGGTCAAACACGAAATTTCCCACTAAATTCCTGAAAATATTCCCGTTTTTGATAATTTCGAAAAATCTACCTTCTTTTTCGTGGTCAAAATGTATCGTAAATTTGCAGTTTCGCATGTTGTTTACTAACGTCAACAAACAATCAACAAATCATCCAATTTAGGCCTACCATTTCGGGTACATTGTGGATATCATCATGTTTTTATATTAAAAATGGCCTATGTTTTGCTTCCTATTTCTATAATATGCATTTTATATGAATAAAATGTATCACACATTATACTACTGTACCGGTTTAATGTAATTATCGTACAATATCAACATATTTTCCCAATTTTAGAACCCAACTATAGTATCTATAGCAATGACCCACCATGATCAGTGCTCATGAGCAGTGACCGCGAGGCCGAAGGCCGAGCTGCCGCCCGCGGCAGGCGCAAGTGTAGGAGCCATGTGGGGCCCGTAGGGCCCCTGTGGCGGAGACACTTGTTATCTTATATAATAGGCTATCCGAAAAAGGTAAATAATCCCATATACAATACGTATTCTTCCAGCTTCCAGCCAAGTGATAGACAAATGGCTATTTTCCGGTTTTTCGGCATATTAATTTTTTTGCACCCTTCTTTCCCTAGAATTACCAACGGAAACAGTTTAATGTTAACTATAGTATCTATAGCAATGTCAAGCTAATTTAGGCCACCTATTATGCTTTCAAAACCGAAAATATAATATAATTAATGTTCTATTTCGGTGTATATAGACCAAGAAAGAGTTAAAAAATTACACAGTCTGCAATATCCAACTTAGGCCAACGGTTATTTTAAGCGGCTTAGTTACAAGTTTTAAACGATTACAAACACATAACTACTTTCGACCCCCTTCCCCCTGAAAATTCGGTCAAAACACAAAATTTCATGAAAAGGTCGGGGGAATCTCCCGTTCGATTTGGGTATTTATTTTCACCGTGGCTTATGTTGTATTTTGTAGATGTTTTTTTCACACATGATGTTTTACCATATACTGGAGTCAATCAAAAAAAGTTTAAAAACCCCCACATACAATACGTATTCTTCAAGCTATATAACATCCAACAACCCCCTTCCTCCAGAAAATTCGACCAAAACGCAAAATTTCAAGAAAAAGTCAGGGAAATATCTCATTTGATTTAATTTTTTATTTACTCCGTGGTTTATGTTGTGTTATGTCGATGGTTATATCACACATTACATTATAAGGTCAAATAGGCCCATATACAATATGCATTCTTCGGGCTATTTCAATGCCGCTACTTAATAGAAAAATGACTATTTTCCGGTTTTTCGGTAGATTAATTTTTTTGCAGACATAACAAAAACTATATTGGTTAATGTTTGGCAAAATATCTGTAGCAACGATGATGAGTCATTTTAAGTAATTCTGCTTACTTTGAAAACCCTAAAAATAATTAATATTAAATTTAGGTGTATTAACACGAATAAACAGACAAAAAATATATTCAGCCACCCACATTGCGTTTAGTAGACGTTTTTATCTTTTATTATCTTAGCTTATACTATAAACTAACCAAAAAAGTCAAATAACCCCAAATACACTACGTATTCTTCGAGCTATCTCAAATTCAATAGATAAATGACTATTTTCTGTATTCTCGAACATCAATTTTTTTTTGCACCCTTTTTTCCCTAGAATAACCAACGGAAACTGTTGCTTAATGTTAACTATAGTATCTATAGCAGTGCCAAACTAATTTAGGCCACCTATTTTGCTTTTCAACCGTAAAAAGTATAAATGTTCAATTTCGGTGTATATAGACGAAAAAAGAGTAAAAAAATAATTCAGCCTGTAATATCCAACTTAGGGCAACACGGTTACTGCCTCATTATAAGCGGCTTAAATACAGGTTTTAAACAAATGCAGACATACAACTACTTTCAACCCCCTTCCCCCTGAAAATTCGGTCAAAACCCAAAATTTCATGAAAAGGTCGGGGAAATCTCCCGTTTGATATTGGTATTTATTTACTCCGTGGCTTATGTTGCATTTTGTAGCTGCATGTTTTTATCACGAATTACTTTAATATGTACTGTATTAAATCAAAATATTTTAAAACCCCCACACGCAATACGTATGCTTCAAGCTGTTTCAATGCAGCTGTGTGATAGATAAATGAATATTTTCCGCTTTCTCGGCAAAATAATTTTTTTTCACCACTAAGTCCCAGGAGTAACTAACACATACTATTGCTTAATGTATATTATAGTATTTTCAGCAAAGATAGGCTAATTAAAACCATGAATACTCCTTTCAAGACCGTAAAATTAATTAATATTCAATTTCGGTGCATATTGACGAAAAAATAGATATTCATAGATATTCAATTCGACAGCCTGCAATTTTCAACCGAAAATAATTTTTTATGTCTCATTAGAAGCAGTATTAATTGTGGCTTCAAACGAGTATAAACACATATTTTCAAATTCATACCTTCACCCCTAAAACGGGAGTGGAACACAAAGTGACGCATTTCCGGCAATCCCATTTGAATTGCGTGGGCGGGTTTAAAGCAATTTTTTGATGTAGAAGACCTATCTTAATAATTGAAATTATACCCATGTCTTCGTCCATTCTTCCTCTTTCATGGCATGATATGCCTTTTGATAATCAAGCAAGTGTTTTTGGCTTTGAGGGTGTAAAACGCCAGGGGGTGCGCACGATTTTCCTCAAGAAAGGCCTCTTTCGGCCGCGTTATTGTCTACCTATATATAAAAAATTAAAATTACTTAAAGGCTTATACGGGCTTTTTCACGTTTCTTTCCCTTTCCAGCCATATATCATTTAAGTTAATTAGTTAATTAAATTTAAGTTAATTTAGGCGTTGTCACGTTAAACTATCGTCCGTAAACCGCCTTTACAACCGACTTAGAGACAACCAATTTTTTTCATTCTTAAATACCGAGAATTGCTATCAAAAACTGTTCAAAGTAGCACACCCCCTAACCCCTTAAAATTTGGTCCAAACACAAAAGTTAAAGGAAAAGTCGGGGAAATATCCCATTTCATTTCAATTTTTATTTACCCGTGGTTTATGTTGTGTTATGTAGATTTATATGACATAATATTTTATTTCATACCGTAGGGTATCTAAAAAATCAAATCGGCCCATTTTACAATATCTATTCTTAGTGCTGTTTCAATGCAGCAAATGAGATATTTTCCATATTTTTTACATACGGAATTATAATTTTTTCAACCATTTCATCCCAGGATACTGCTTTTGAAAGCTTGGCATACTATCTTTGGCATTGCTAAGAATTCTATAGCAACCTGTATTGGTGTCATGACTGTAAAATTAATTAATATCCAATTAGGTTTAATAAGACCGAAAAACAGATGAAAAAAAATTCCACAGCCTAAAATTTGTAATGGACATGAATGGCTTACATGTCCATAAAAGCAATTGAAATGAGGGTTTGAAACGAGTATTTAAAACTTTTTCCAACATCCACCCTCTTCCCTCTCACAAACTCGCCTTTTTTCCATTCCTCTTCCTTCTTTAATTCTTAACTATCGTTCCATTCATGTTAGCATGATGTGTGATGCCTCATTGGACAGCTCTCTACTCGACGATTGATTTGACATCCATGACACCCCACAATACATAATTTACAGAAGCAGTGACGGCGAGGCCCGAAGGGCCGAGCTGCGTTTGGTCCGAGTTTCCTACGGTTCTCCTCCGTATTTAAGTAAACTTTCACTTCGTTCCATCTTCACCCCCATGTAATTTCTTAGTAAAAAGTGGCAACTATAGCCAATAACCGTCCTCCCCCCCCCCCCCAAACACGCCTTTTTCAATTGTTCTTCCTTCTTTAACTCATAACTCCCGTACCATTCATGATACAATCGTGTGTGATAGCTCATTGGAAAGCTCTCGACGCGAGGATTCATTTGAAACCCATGAGGATACCCACCATGATCAGTGCTCATGAGCAGTGACCGCGAGGCCGAAGGCCGAGCTGCCGCCCGCGGCAGGCGCAAGTGTAGGAGCCATGTGGGGCCCGTAGGGCCCCTGTGGCGGAGACACTTGTTATAACTTAATAGAACCCACCTACGACCACTCACTCATCAATAACTGCGAGGGCGCAGCCCAAGCTGCCGCTCGACAAATGGTCTTAAAAGATAGATAGGACTAAGTCGAGTGGCGGAAAAATAGAATCATCCCAATCGGGCCAAAATTGGCCCAGTTATGACATTTTTCCCCAACCCCTGCAAAATTGCCAAAAAAAGTGCACATTTTACATTGGTTTTCCTATGCTGCGGAAAACGCGATAAAAAAAAATTGAGATCCGCTGCGGCCAAAATGGCTTCGTAGCGCTATTCGGTCAACCTTTCCCCAACTTTCCCCCCAGGTCTCATACCTATGTAAAATCTGACGGCTTCCAGATAATTAGCAAAGTGAAAAAGGGCAAAAATGCGAAAAAATGCCCATTTTCGACGAAAAAACGCGTTTTTCGGGGACGATTTTCGCGGGAAAAAAATTGATTCGAAAAATTTAAAACCACTTTGCTTCTTTCCACTATCCTTGCTCTTCTCAACAGTGTAAGTTATATTGCTGTCAGTCTACCAGTTTCCCCACAGCTAGGTATGTAAGGGGGGTGTGCAAGAGGCCTACATGCGGGAAAAGGGTATACCCAGCTGTGCATGCTTTGAGATAAAAAATTCCACAGCCTGCAATTTTTAACCGACATGAATAGTTAAGGGGTCGTTAAAGGCACTATAAATAGGGGTTGCATCCGAGTATACTAGGGGTGGTTCCATCATCCCCCCTCCCCCTTTAAAATCGGGTCAAACACGAAATTTCACGCGAAATTCTCAAAATTTTTCCCGTTTTCGATAATTTCGAAAAATCTACCCTTATTTTAGGGGTGCAAATGTTTTTTAAATTTTCAGTTTCGCATGTTGTTTACTAATGTAAACAAGTTATCAACAAATCATCCAATTTAGACCTACCATTTCGGCTACAGTGTGGATATTTTCAAGTTTCACGTTAAAAATGGCCAATGTTTTGCTTCCTATTTCTATTATATGCATTTTATATGGATAAAATGTATCACATATTGTACTACTGTACCGGTTTAATGTCATTAACGTACAATATCAACATATTTTCCCAATTTAGGAACCCAAATTTTCGAACATATGTGTATTATAATGGCATGTTTCATGTCCACTTTCGGTGCTTTACATACTCCATGGATCATGTTGCGTTTAGGGGACGTTTTTATCTTTTACTATCTTATCTTATACTATATGGTATCCAAAAAGGTCAAATAACCCTATATACATTACGTATTTTTCCAGCTATTTCAATGCCGCCAAGTGATAGAAAAATGACTATTTTCCTTATTCTCGGCATATTAATTTTTTTGCACCCACAATTACCAGGACTTAACTACGGAAGTATTTGCATAATGTTTAATTAAGTATCTGTAGCAATGCTATGGTAATTTAAGCCACCCACAATGCTTTCAATACCGTAAAATAAATTCATTTTCAATTTTGGTGTATGAAGACCATAAAAGAGTTAAAAAATTATATACTCTGTAATATCCAAGTAGGACCAACAATTATAGCTTCATTATAAGCGGCACAAATACAGCTATTTAGCAAATACAAACACATGACTTCTTCCTCCCCCCTTCCCCCTGAAATTTCGGTCGAGACGCATAAAAACTCAAGGAATTCTCCCGTTTCTGCAGTTACAAATATTCCACTGTCTGCAGTTTTCAATACGCGAGGATGTTTAATGTGTCGTTGAATGCAGTATGAATGATGCTTTCAAGGGCGTATACAAGGGATGTTTTCATCATCCCCCCTCCCCCTGTAAAATCGGGTCAAACACGAAATTTCCCACTAAATTCCTGAAAATATTCCCGTTTTTGATAATTTCGAAAAATCAACCTTCTTTTTCGTGGTCAAAATGTATCGTAAATTTGCAGTTTCGCATGTTGTTTACTAACGTCAACAAACAATCAACAAATCATCCAATTTAGGCCTACCATTTCGGGTACATTGTGGATATCATCATGTTTTTATATTAAAAATGGCCTATGTTTTGCTTCCTATTTCTATAATATGCATTTTATATGAATAAAATGTATCACACATTATACTACTGTACCGGTTTAATGTAATTATCGTACATTATCCACATATTTTCCCAATTTTAGAACCCAAATTTTCGAATATATGTGTATTTTGATGGCATGTTTCATGTCCACTTTCGGTGCTTTACATACTCCATGGTTAATGTTGCGTTTAGTAGACTTTTTATCTTTTATTATCTTATCTTAGACAATAGGCTATCCGAAAAAGGTTAATAATCCCATATACAATACTTATTCTTCGAGCTATTTCAATGCCGCCAAGTGATAGATAAATGACTATTTTCTGTATTCTCGGCATATTAATTTTTTTGCACCCGCAATTACCAGGATTTACCTACGGAAGCACTAGCTTAATGTTTACTATAGTATCTTTAGCAATGCTAAGGTAATTTCAGCCACCCACATTGCTTTCAAGTAAATTTCAAGTAAATTTGCAGTTTCACATACTGTTTACATATGTAAACAAAAAATCAACAAATGTTCCAATTTACGCCTACCATTTTGGCTACAGTGTGGATATCTTCAAGTTTCACGTTGAAAATGGCATATATTTGGCTTCCTATATCTATAATATGTAATTAATATGGATAAAACCTATCACTCATTATACTACTGTATCAGATTCATGTAATTAACGTACAATATCAACATATTTTCGCAATGTAAAATCCCAAAATTGCGAATATTTGTGTCTTTTTAGGGCATGTTTCATGTCCACTTTCGGTGGTTTACATTCTCTATGGTTTATGTTGAGTTTAGTAGACTTTTTATCTTTTATTATCTTATATAATAGGCTATCCGAAAAAGGTAAATAATCCCATATACAATACGTATTCTTCCAGCTATTTCAATGCCGCCAAGTGATAGACAAATGGCTATTTTCCGGTTTTTCGGCATATTAATTTTTTTGCACCCTTCTTTCCCTAGAATTACCAACGGAAACAGTTTAATGTTAACTATAGTATCTATAGCAATGTCAAGCTAATTTAGGCCACCTATTATGCTTTCAAAACCGAAAATATAATTTAATTAATGTTCTATTTCGGATGCTTTCAAAACCGAAAATATAATATAATTAATGTTCTATTTCGGTGTATATAGACCAAGAAAGAGTTAAAAAATTACACAGTCTGTAATATCCAACTTAGGCCAACGGTTATTTTAAGCGGCTTAGTTACAACTTTTAAACGATTACAAACATATAACTACTTTCGACCCCCTTCCCCCTGAAAATTCGGTCAAAACACAAAATTTCATGAAAAGGTCGGGGGAATCTCCCGTTCGATTTTGGTATTTATTTTCACCGTGGCTTATGTTGTATTTTGTAGATGTTTTTTTCACACATGATGTTTTACCATATACTGGAGTAAATCAAAAAAAATTTAAAAACCCCCACATACAATACGTATTCTTCTAGCTATTTCAATGCAGCTATGTGGTAGATAAATAAATATTTTCCGGTTTCTCGGCATATTAATTTTTTTTCACCACTAAGTCCCAGGAATAACTAACAAATACTATTGCTTTATGTATACTATAGTATCTGTAGCAATGTTAGGCTAATTAAAGCCACCTATACTGCTTTCAAGACCGTAAAATTAATTAATATTCAATTTCGGTGCATATTGACGAAAAAATATATAAAAAGCATTCAACTTAAGTTACAACTTCATTATAAGCGGCATAAACATAGGTTGGACACGAGTATAAAGACGTAACTTTCAACAACCCCCTTCCCTTTGAAATTCGGTAAAAAAAAAAAAAATCAAGAACATTTCGGGGAAATCTCCAGTTCAATTTTGGTATTTCTTGACTCCGTGGGTTATGTTGTCAATTGTTGATGTCGTTGGCATACAATATTTTAGTTAATACAATAGGCAATCCAAGAAGGACAAATAACCCCACATACAATACGTTGTCTTCCAGCTATTTCAATGCCGCCGTATGATAGAATAATAACTATTTTCCGAATCTCGGCATATTAACTTTTTTTGCACCCTTAAATACCTGAAATTGCTAACAAATACGGTTACTAAATGTTAAGCGAAGTACCTATAGCAATGATGAGTCGTTTCAAGTCACCCGTCTTACTTTCAGACCCGTAAAAATAATTCATATTCAATTTGGGTGCATTAACCCTAATAAATAGACAAAAAATTATACGGCCTGCAATAAACAGGTTAAGCCAACAATTATTCGCTCATTATAAGCAGCAAATATAAAGGTTTGAAACAAATATAAACACATAACATCCATCAACCCCCTTCCTCCAGAAAATTCGACCAAAACGCAAAATTTCAAGAAAAAGTCAGGGAAATATCTCATTTGATTTAATTTTTTATTTACTCCGTGGTTTATGTTGTGTTATGTCGATGGTTATATCACACATTACTTTATAAGGTCAAATAGGCCCATATACAATATGCATTCTTCGGGCTATTTCAATGCCGCTACTTAATAGAAAAATGACTATTTTCCGGTTTTTCGGCAGATTAATTTTTTTGCAGCCATAACAAAAACTATATTGGTTAATGTTTGGCAAAATATCTGTAGCAACGATGATGAGTCATTTTAAGTAATTCTGCTTACTTTGAAAACCCTAAAAATAATTAATATTCAATTTAGGTGTATTAACACGAATAAACAGACAAAAAATATATACAGCCACCCACATTGCGTTTAGTAGACGTTTTTATCTTTTATTATCTTAGCTTATACTATAAACTAACCAAAAAGTCAAATAACCCCAAATACACTACGTATTCTTCGAGCTATTTCAATTTCAATAGATAAATGACTATTTTCTGTATTCTCGAACATCAATTTTTTTTTTGCACCTTTTTTTCCCTAGAATAACCAACGGAAGCTGTTGCTTAATGTTAACTATAGTATCTATAGCAGTGCCAAACTAATTTAGGCCACCTATTTTGCTTTTCAACCGTAAAAAGTATAAATGTTCAATTTCGGTGTATATAGACGAAAAAAGAGTTAAAAAATAATTCAGCCTGTAATATCCAACTTAGGGCAACACGGTTACTGCCTCATTATAAGCGGCTTAAATACAGGTTTTAAACAAATGCAGACATATAACTACTTTCAACCCCCTTCCCCCTGAAAATTCGGTCAAAACCCAAAATTTCATGAAAAGGTCGGGGAAATCTCCCGTTTGATATTGGTATTTATTTACTCCGTGGCTTATGTTGCATTTTGTAGCTGCATGTTTTTATCACGAATTACTTTAACATGTACTGTATTAAATCAAAATATTTTAAAACCCCCACACGCAATACGTATGCTTCAAGCTGTTTCAATGCAGCTATGTGATAGATAAATGAATATTTTCCGCTTTCTCGGCAAAATAATTTTTTTTCACCACTAAGTCCCAGGAGTAACTAACACATACTATTGCTTAATGTATATTATAGTATTTTCAGCAAAGATAGGCTAATTAAAACCAAGAATACTCCTTTTAAGACCGTAAAATTAATTAATATTCAATTTCGGTGCATATTGACGAAAAAATTGATATTCAATTCGACAGCCTGCAATTTTCAACCGAAAATAATTTTTTATGTCTCATTAGAAGCAGTATTAATTGTGGCTTCAAACGAGTATAAACACATATTTTCAAATTCATACCTTCACCCCTAAAACGGGAGTGGAACACAAAGTGACGCATTTCCGGCAATCCCATTTGAATTGCGTGGGCGGGTTTAAAGCAATTTTTTGATGTAGAAGACCTATCTTAATAATTTAAATTATACCCATGTCTTCGTCCATTCTTCCTCTTTCATGGCATGATATGCCTTTTGATAATCAAGCAAGTGTTTTTGGCTTTGAGGGTGTAAAACGCCAGGGGGTGCGCACGATTTTCCTCAAGAAAGGCCTCTTTCGGCCGCGTTATTGTCTACCTATATATAAAAAATTAAAATTACTTAAAGGCTTATACGGGCTTTTTCACGTTTCTTTCCCTTTCCAGCCATATATCATTTAAGTTAATTAGTTAATTAAATTTAAGTTAATTTAGGCGTTGTCACATTAAACTATCGTCCGTAAACCGCCTTTACAACCGACTTATAGAGACAACCAATTTTTTTTCATCCTTAAATACTGAGAATTGCTATCAAAAACTGTTTAAAGTAGCACACCCCCTAACCCCTTAAAATTTGGTCCAAACACAAAAGTTAAAGGAAAAGTCGGGGAAATATCCCATTTCATTTCAATTTTTATTTACCCGTGGTTTATGTTGTGTTATGTAGATTTATATGACATAATATTTTATTTCATACCGTAGGGTATCTAAAAAATCAAATCGGCCCATTTTACAATATCTATTCTTAGTGCTGTTTCAATGCAGCAAATGAGATATTTTCCATATTTTTTACATACGGAATTACAATTTTTTCAACCATTTCATCCCAAGATACTGCTTTTGAAAGCTTGGCATACTATCATTGGCATTGCTAAGAATTCTATAGCAACCTGTATTGGTGTCATGACTGTAAAATTAATTAATAACCAATTAGGTTTAATAAGACCGAAAAACAGATGAAAAAAAATTCCACAGCCTAAAATTTGTAATGGACATGAATGGCTTACATGTCCATAAAAGCAATTGAAATGAGGGTTTGAAACGAGTATTTAAAATTTTTTCCAACATCCACCCTCTTCCCTCTCACAAACTCGCCTTTTTTCCATTCCTCTTCCTTCTTTAATTCGTAACTATCGTTCCATTCATGTTAGCATGATGTGTGATGCCTCATTGGACAGCTCTCTACTCGGCGATTGATTTGACATCCATGACACCCCACAATACATAATTTACAGAAGCAGTGACGGCGAGGCCCGAAGGGCCGAGCTGCGTTTGGTCCGAGTTTCCTACGGTTCTCCTCCGTATTTAAGTAAACTTTCACTGCGTTCCATCTTCACCCCCATGTAATTTCTTAGTAAAAAGTGGCAACTATAGCCAATAACCGTCCTCCCCCCCCCCAAACACGCCTTTTTCAATTCTTCTTCCTTCTTTAACTCATAACTCCCGTACCATTCATGATACAATCGTGTGTGATAGCTCATTGGAAAGCTCTCGACGCGAGGATTCATTTGACACCCATGAGGATACCCACCATGATCAGTGCTCATGAGCAGTGACCGCGAGGCCGAAGGCCGAGCTGCCGCCCGCGGCAGGCGCAAGTGTAGGAGCCATGTGGGGCCCGTAGGGCCCCTGTGGCGGAGACACTTGTAATATTATATTATAAATTCCTCCGGGCTGTACCAAACTTAAAGTAATGGCGAAAAAAACTATTTTCCCTTCATAAATAACGTTTTCTTAGGTAAATAGTAATTTAAAAGGGAATTAAATAAATCTACTAATACCGGTAAGGTACATTAAAAGAAGTTTTCAAAAATTAGTTTACTGAGGTTACAATTTGTTACTCAATTGAAAATGCTGAGATATACGGTACCCCATTTCCATTGATACTGGCAAAATGACAAATCCCGATATTCCAGTTGGTTTCTATGACAAAGAACAGCTTGAGTAACAGCATGGTGCACTTGCTCCAAAACGCGAAAGAGCGCTTCATTTCATTAAATATTTTCTGCAATTTTATAGCTATGCAATCATGCCACGGGAACATTTTAACAGAATTGTCATACAGTATATACAAAATGTCATAATCACTGCTAGCAGACTGCAAAAATAATGTCAGTCTTGACCATTTTGACCATATAATACTGTTGAGATCGTTGAGATTGTGACCTCAGAAGAAGAAGAAGAAGAAGAAGCAGTATACTGTGCATCATGGGAACTCAACTATCATTGGAGATGTGATGACCTCACTGGGTTTGTTGATCCAATTTGATTGATTGATGACTGTCTTTCTGGTGTAAAAGAAAAAAAATATAGACTCCAGTGTTAACATTTTTGGCGAAAATAGACTAGTCCTAGAAAAGGAGTCAGCAATCTGCCGCTCTTTCATTGTTAAGTTGTGATGGCGCATGCCCAGTTCCGTTTCCATACCGTATCGTACTTACGCAATTATTAATAATTTTATATTATTCTGGGCAAATTATCAATAGTTCAAAGCAATCGATAATAAATTATATACGGTACTCTCATAATTATATAGAGTAGGGCCTTTCGACCATCGAAACTTATCCGGTCACTAAGTATAAGGGGAGTCTATCTCAAAAGCTTGTAGTAAGTAAGTAAATAGTATATTACAGTTTTCCTTCTGCAGTTTACAAAGTCTACCCCAGTATTAAGTACTCAAAGAGACTTGTATCACTGGGGTAATTTCAAGAATACATTAAATTTTAAAGGCTTATTAGATAACAATTACAATTACTTACGGTCAAAATAAAAATATAAAAAAGTGAGATAACCTCCCCTTAAACTTAGTCTCTGGATAAGGTCCGTAGGTCGGAAACGGCCTAAGTATCGATTTCAGCCATCACTTCTACTCGCAAATCATCCAACCCTACCCTAAGTTCGCGACTTGTTGACATTAAAAGAACTTCGGTAATCGGTGACAAGGCTAAATGGCTAGAAGCGCTTAAAATACAGCAATAATTTTGCATTCATATTATTTTCAAAATTATTTCTCAGGAGTGTATGGCACCCAAGCAACCTCTTCAGCCCATGGGCAGTGTCCCATAGTGTACCATTAATATTTTCTGCTGTAGAAAATAAGAGATAGAAGCATGAGAGCTACTATTCTGCTACAAGTACAAGCAAAATCTTACACAATTGCATAGCCGTATATCTGCAGGAAAATACCTACTTCGCGTAGAATTGGTACCACCAACTATTCTCCTGGCCAAGGCCGTAGCCAGGATTTTTTCGGGGGGGGGGGGGGGAGGAGTTTCAGAAATTTCATTGGATATTACATAACAGTTTTTATTTTTCCACTCAAAATCCGATTATATCTATAAGCCATTTCATTTCGGGGGAGGGGGGGGGGGGGGTTAAACCCCATGGATGCCTTGGCTACGGCCTTGCTCCTGGCTATCACTCATTATTATTAATTTATATTTGTGATACATGGTATCTATACAGAGTTTTTTAGTTGAACACTTCGCAGGAGAGTAGGCTTAACCGTAAGATTAAGATAACCGCCAGAATTTTGGCCCTTGTTTACTAAAGCTGTTATATACTGTATATAGGCAACTAGTTCCTTAATGTCGATGGCATTCCTAAAAACAGCAATGTCTTTGCTTACAGATTCAGCCATGAAGGCCGTAACAGTCCTGCTCCTTCTAGCATCAATGCTAGCGTCGCAAGCATTCCGCATCATTGATGACCAGCAACGTGATCCCTATCAAAGGAAGTCCGCAGGCAAAGGAGTAGGGGTTGGAACCCTTGGCGGTGCCGGGGTTAAAGCTGGGGCCAACGTCGGGCTCACCCTTGAGGTCGGGGGAGCAGGCAGTGAGAGCACCGGAACCAAAGAAGCCATTTCACTAGAAGGGCTCGGCCCAACTGTGAGAAAGGCACTCGGTCTAGAGGTACCTCCGATCCAACGACCTAGACCTACTACACTTCTCGGAAAATTAGGGCTCCTCTCTGAAATTGTAAATAAATTATTCAATCCACTAGTGCCAAAACCAGACGATCCGTTGGTACTTCGTTCGGTTAAAAGATGGGTGAAGAAATTGGCCAAACTGCTGCCCTTGGCTTCTATGTCACCCTTAGCATTGTCATTAGCTTCACCTCTTGCAGCCCCTCTTCCTTTGCCAATAATTGGTTGAAATAGTCAATAAAGGTACTTAATGATGGTAAGAATGTTTAATTTCCAATCTACCCTTCATAGCTAATTACTGATTATAATAATTTGAGGTAGTAGCTTAAAAAAATTAAACAATTATTTAATTACAAAGGTTTTCACGACTGATGCAGATGATGAAACGTGGGAATCCGGGTTAAGTGCTCGGAAAAATGTGTCTTTAGTTTGTGCTGATATTTGGGACAGCTCTATGACTGTCAATTCATGAGATTTTGATTTTTACACTTTTTACCTCTCCCAGATTGTCTCTTGGCTGTCATCGAACTGTAAGCGTACCCGAAAAAGTATCATCAGTTCCTATCGTCCCACCACGATAAAACAATTTTTTTTTGGGGGAGGAATACTGGGGCACTTCTATGTATTGGAACATGGGGTGCCGCCGCCATACACCATAACAAATGGCTCGGTAAAGAAGTCTGACGTCATTATTATGGAGTATGCTTCTTCCCCCCCCCCCCCAGATTCCAATGCATAGCGTCGCTATTCCTCAAGAAAAGAAGACCTTTATGTAAACTTATTGACAATTTCCTTTTTACATTTCCATGGTGTCATCAACTCGGAAATTGTCAGTTAGCAAGCAGATGCTTTGCCACAGTAACAGTGGAAAATTCAGGTCCTGCGATCTTGCTTTCATCTGATTGTCTCCTCTTTTTCTGACTGAAACTCAGACTATCCTTATCAAACTCCAACAGCATTATTCCGAGGTCGCCTGTGTACCGGTTTTTCGCCACCTGAAACCATAAAGACCGGGCAGTAAATATTATTATACCTGGGAAGGATAACAGCTGGTGTGCGAGGAAATGGCTGGAGGAAGAAACAGTTCCCGTCAAATAGAAAACGACACAACTGCCCTCGCGCGGAAAATATACACAATACATTAACGCCCTTTTTCTAGCAAAATACAGAATTTTAAAAAATATTTTAGCATTACTAAGTCGAAATCGATAATTTTTGAGTTGTGTCTTTTGTCGATATTTGAATACGGTTAATGGTGGCTTACCTGTAAATACTTCCTCCCTTTCGTAGACGACAACCGTTTGTCCTGTATAATCAGAACATTATCAGCTTCTTGGGCCGCCTTTGCACCGCCAAATATCGACGTCACCGTCAGATCTTCACTTTCCCGCTCCTTCCTCGGATGAATGACTAGCGACACATGACAGTTACTACGCGTCGCAAACGTCCGGAAGTTGTGTATTATCATATCTTGCTTGTGATAACGATCCGTATATTTGCTGTCTTCAGTCATTCCAATCATAAACTGAACATTGTCAATAATAACATGGCCGATGTCGTGGATATAGGCCGCATGCTGAACTGCGTCCATAACAGTCTTAATGTTCTCCTGGCCGTGAAACGTCAAGAAATAAATAGGTAAACGTTCAAACTCGTCAGCAACTTTGTCAAACTCAGACAAGTGCGCATCAAGCGGACGAGACACAAACTGCTGCAACATAGTCCTCGCCAACCGAACATTTCGCACTTCAAAACTACCCCACAATGTGTTCACCCCCTGACATGCTAAATCTAACGAGTACTCCGACATGAACGTAGTTTTCCCCGAGCCTGTAGGACCGGTAATAACAGTAAGCTCACCTCTACGATGTCCACGAAGAGTTTTGTTAAGGGTTGGAAACCGTTTCCACTTCACGCCAAGAACCTCTTCATGGTTGCGAAGCTCTTGAAGTACGTCGACTCGAAGTGAGGCAAACGTTGTTATTGACTGATGCCAAGTCGGTTGGGCTTCACTAATTATATTTTTAATGTCCAAGTTGTTGGCTACTGCATCAACTGGAGAAGTGTACAATTCAGATTTTTTAATAATAGAACACCTCTTTTCGTTAAGCTTCTTGGCAAAGTTGCGTGATGCGGCCCATGCTCCTTGTACTGGCGCAAACCATAACGTTAGATGTTCAAAGGGCTCTAAAATGGGCAGTGAGATTTGAGGAAGATTTGAAATGCCATAGGGAAGGTAAATAATGTGTTTTGATAGTTGTTTTGATACTAGTGCAAAGAAATCAGTAATTGTAGTTACTATCACCGCAGAAGTCTGTTTTCTCTTTGTTCCATAAATTAGAAATCCTGCACAATTCTTTTTAGGAACTACCGCAGTCTGTTCTAGACCGGAATACATAATATAACCTAAAATTAATTGTGTAGTCGAAGATATTGGCAGATACAAAGTCTTTCGGTCACTAGAAACATAAAGATTTAACTTTTCAGCCACTGTTTTTTCACACATGCTTAGAACTAGACTAATAAATACTTGTTTATACTCATCATCAGGCAATTCATGCAGTAAAATATTCTCCTCAGCTATTTTCTTCCAGCTTAGCTGTCCCTTTTCGTAATAGCTGGTACAACCGTCCCGCAATGCCGCCACTTCTTTTGCCGTTTTCTCGCCTTCTTTCAAATTTCTACTAAGAAGCCGGTCAAATACGTCCCAAGTTCCTGCACATTTACAAAGGTCACAGACAAAATAACCGGTTCGCTTGTTAATGAACAAATCAGCTCCCTTTCCAGAACCTGTTCTCTTTTTCAAGGGGGAGCACATTGTACATTCTGAAAGCTGGAAACTGGTGTGACCATCTACGAAGGAGTAACTAGCCTTTTTTAGTTTGTCCTTGATTACTGAAGGGGTGATTTCGGGCACAGGGTAGTCTGCGACGGTCGTTATAGCTCTGGCGTGGAATTTTCCATGGCAATTTGTCATATCAAAGGTTTTTATATTTAATTTTCTTAATGAAAAACTAACCCGCAACATATTGGTGACTTTGTTTGTAAATAAATAAGCAAAAGCAATATGGCGTTAGGTGCGGATTTTAGTGGCTAATGCCACGATTAAACCGCCAAAGTTTAAAATTATTAATAAAGTCTATATTATTATTTAGAATCTATCAATCTACCAAACGAGCAGTTCGGCTTCCGCAAAAATCATGAACCCATTATGCAAGTTATTCGTGTGGTCGAAAAAATGGCAGAGGGACTATCAAACCAGCTAATAATGGCAGGCATTCTAATGGACGTACAAGCCGCGTTCGACTCGTTTGGAGAGAAGGTCTTCTCTATAAATTGCGAAATATCTTACCAGATGGCCTACTGCACCTAACTGCTTCATTTCTAGATGACAGAACCTTTCAGTGTAAAGTTGGGGAAGAACTGTCAGTCAAGAAACTCACTTGAGCCGGTGTTCCTCAAGGAGGATTATCATCTCCAAAACTGTATGCACTACAAACTGCAGATATTCCCCGAAAGGACAACATCCAGACAAGCGTCTATGCAGATGACACCGCAGTTGTGGGCGCGGTGGAAGACATAGCAACTATTCAGTTGAATATGCAATTGTATCTAGATGAGCTCGAAGAATGGACTAATCGTTGGCGCATAAAACTAAACGCGGAAAAATCCAAAGGTGTCCTGTTCACAAATAGAAGAAATGTTACTCACCTGACCTACGGCTAAATGATGTAAACTTAAAATGGTTCAACGAGGCGAAATACCTAGGTATTGTGCTGGACTCAAAACTTAAATGGACAACTCAAATTAATAGTGCAACAAACAAAGCAACTGCGGCGCAGGCCCAATTATCTTCGCTGCTAGGAAACAAATCAAGACTGTCTTTGAGGAACAAGAAAATACTTTACGAATCCGTTATCAGACCATCTATGCTATATGGTAGCGAAGTGTGGGGAGCAGCCTCCCAAACGCAACTAAAAAGGCTGCAGACGGCCCAAAACAAAGTAATGAGGCAAATCACCGACGCCCCATACTACGTCCGTAACTCAATCATCTAGATCTAGCAGTTCACCCAATAAAACAATACATTGTTGACAAAGCGTTAAAACTATACGTAAGAGCAGCAGCATCGGATAACCCCTGCGTAAATTCTCTAGGACAACATGACACGGCACGAGTATTAAAGTCTCCTTTAATAATCACAGCGGAGCGTTACCAACGGTACTGGGTCTACTAAGAGTTGGAGAACTCCTCAAGAGAACACCCCAAGAGGATTATTTTGATTAATGAAAAATTTTAAACTTTCAATTATCATGATCATTTCATCATTTTTAGTCATTTAAACATTTTATGCTCATTTAATCATTTTATAACTATTTTAATTATACACGATATCAGAGTAAAACTGAAAAGTCGACGCCTGAAAACACCTCAAGACAACAACAACAACAGAATCTATCATTTTAAATTATTAATGTTAAAACTCACGACAAATGTTTCTTAGCATGTAGTAAGAAATAGAGGAAAATTAAATAAAATTCTTCCAGCGTGTTTAAATGAAGTAACTATACATTCTCGATGAATAATGTTGTAACACGCCTGCAGTGGCGTAAGTTAAGAAAGGAACATGACAGGATACACCACCGTGACGTAGAAGTCTTCAAGCAATCACTCCACTCCACTCCAAGGTGGGATATAACATATACAATATAACATACAAATTCAAACTACAAAGGAGAGCTTGCCGGTAGGGAGTAAGGACTAGAGGGCGGACTGCGAAGGGGACGCCTTTATAAGTCTGAAGATTGTACCTCAATATGGCTATTTCTTTTCACAGGAAATTAAATGTTTTCAAAATATTTACTATGTTAAGTAGGCTAATGCAAAATTATATTGCAATGCATTGGACTTTCACTTTGTAAAGTGGTAGGCCTATATGTGGACATTATATCTTATCTACAAACGAGAACGCCATATTATGCAGTTGCTTAGAGGCAACCTGTATAATTATACATAATATACTACACTACCCTGGGGACCGTCATTTGTAAAACAATTTACTCCCCTTAGTAGCACTTTTGAGCTACTGTGGCTACCTAGACAGCTTCATAATATTTTCCTAAATCCATGCCTTGATCTGGTTTGGTCTTCCGCCAACTTCTGAAAATTAATGTCAAAATAATAGAAGCATAATTCATTGAATTGTTGACTTATCACTAACCCTTTAAAAATATATTTCCGCAGCAGCGGCAGTAATAATTAGTCTACAAGGAAAACAGAGTATAAGCATGGTAAATAATTTGTATTAAATTTTGTCATGAACAAAGTTACTTTTGGATTAGTGAAAAAAAAAACACCGGGCTAATTGGTGAAATTTGAAATGATACTGGAACATGAACGACGCCGTTCGATGCATAGGCGCAGTTTGTCGGTGGACCAAATTTGGCTCTTGTCCTGAAAAAAAAAAAAACATAATTGTAACATGGAGACGAGAAGAGGTTAAAAGAGAATAGGAAATAGAAGAACAGCAACAGATAGTAAAGAAAAAAGAGAGAAAGAGAGTAGTAATTCGGACAAAAACAGATTGCAGACTACAACGGGTACGCGCTGAAGAGGTTTGAAGATGAGATCGAGGGTATACGAAGGAGACAAGTCTATAGAACTGTGTTCTATTATATAGGACTGTGTGGAAACGCTGCTGTCGTGTGGCCGACCCTCCATGAGGATAAGGCGCAGTAAAATTAAACAAAAAGTACTAGAGTTCTATATATAGGAGGGATAAAACTTTCGCTTCCCGCCAATAATATACCTTTTTTTTTTATTTCTGGGGCCACTGGCCGCGTCTTCTATGACCAGCCCTTGGAAAACCCGAGCAGTTGGTACCAGGATTCAAAAAACATATTTCTTACATAGAACTCTAGGTATGCGAACGAGACCATATGATTCGAATATTTTCCATTCTGAACGAGTTTACGCAATATAATTTAGTAGCGCTTCACCAGCAAACTCTCCATTTATTTAACGTCCGTGGGATAAGCCCTCAACCTGACTTACTCGTTCTTATAGCAACCGGATTACCAGCAGCTATTTCTCTACAAGACCTGCCCGTGTAAGATAAACATCTAGCCTACAGTTTATCTCTGGAGTTGCATATAAATAGCCTACCATTTGAAACCATGGATGCAAGAGTGTTGAGGCAGCAGTGCCGCGAAGTTGCGGCGGCGTCTGCAGCAGCCTGGACACCAGGGACTTGGCTTCGTCCGACACGGTGGCAAAATGGTCGTCGGAGAAGAAAAAGTCGCCTTGGAGGATGTGCGCGGTCGTCTCCTCTACTGACTCGTCCAGGAATGGCGATACGCCACTGCAAAAATACAGTAATGGTTCAGTTGGTCCTGTCTTTAAAAAGGGGGACAAGTCCCAATGTTGTAACTATAGAGTGATATCACTCTTGGCGACAGGATACAAAGTACTATCCAACGTGCTGTTGTATCGCCTCACACCGTATGCTGAAGAAATCTTAGGAGATTATCAAACAGGTTTTCGACGAAACCGATCAACTACGGACCAACTTTTCACTATCAGACAGATTCTCGAAAAATCCTGGGAATACGGTGGTGAGGTACACAACCTATTCGTCGATTTTTGCAAGGCCTACGACTCCATACAACGTCAGAAGATGTGGGAAATCCTAGAGGAATTTGGCATCCCAAAAAAACTACGCACAATGGCGAAAATCTGTGTCGACGGATCACGAGCTAGGATCAAGGTGGATGGCCAGCTCTCAGACCCCTTCGAAGTACTCACGGGAGTAAAACAAGGAGATGGCCTATCACCATTATTATTCAACCTGGTCCTAGAAAAGGCGGTAAGACGCGCTATACAAACACCGGGCGGGATCGACATGGGAGTAAAGATTAAATTTCTCGGGTATGCTGACGACCTGAACGTCATGGCAGAGGCAAAAGAAGAAGCCGAGACCACAGTGAAAGCCCTTGAAGAAGAAGCTCTAAAGCTAGGTCTAAAAATAAACGTTGAAAAAACCAAGTACCTATTAGTGGGAAGAGACCAAGATACCTGCACAGGTCGCTTTAAAAGAGTGCAAGATTTCAAATACCTTGGGTCCATCATCACGTCCGACAACAAGATCAGTCAAGACGTTCTTAACAGAATTAAATCAGCCAATGTAGCTTTCTTCCAAACAAGAGCACTATTCTCGACTCGGATTCTTCTTCTTTCTTCTTCCGGCTCTACAGCCCTTGGTGGGCTTTGGCCTGCTCGACAACACTCCTCCATTCTTCTCGGTTTTGCACAACGCTCCACCATCTGGAGACTCCCAACTCGCGAAGGTCATTCTCTAACTCGTCCTTCCAGCGGTTTCTTGGCCGTCCTGGCAGTCGTCTTCCCGTCATGCTTGCTTTGTACATTTTTCGTGGCATGCGTTCTTCAGACATCCTTACAACGTGTCCCAGCCACCTTAATCGTTGTGCTTTAATGAACCTTACTATGTCTTCTCCGTTGAGAGCGGCGTCGATTTCAGCGTTGTGTCTTATACGCCATTCTCCGTACTCGTAAAGGGGTCCACATATCCTCCTTATTATCTTTCTTTCGAGTACACGTAGTTTGTTGGCATCGTTTACAGTGAGATTCCAGGTTTCCGATCCGTATGTTGCAACTGGTCTTATAAGGGTTTTGTATATTCGTAGTTTTGTGGCTCTAGAGATAAGTCTTGACTTGAGCAATTTTAGGTTGGCAAAATATGCTCTATTGGCTGCTGTTATTCTTCTTTCTATTCTATTCTATCATGGACAACAAAGATCAGGCTTTACAAGACGCTAATCCTACCTGTCCTTATATATGGTGGTGAAGCATGGGCCCTGACAAAGAAAGAATCAAGAGCGTTGGCTGTTTTCGAGAACAAGATGTTACGGAGAATATTCGGAAGAGTTTTTGAAAACAACAGTTGGAGAATCCGAACGAACGAAGAAATCCACCAACTCTTCGGCTCGCCAGACGTCACACAAATACTACGAAGCAGAAGGCTCCAGTGGATGGGACACGCCGTCCGTATGCCAGTGGATAGAACAGCACAAGCAGTATGGATGGCATGTCCCAACAGAAGAAGACCTTTGGGGCGTCCGAGACGACGCTATGGCGACCAGATAAACGAAGATATGCAGGAAGTTGGCCTTCGGGCCGATAATTGGTGTGATCTGGCGAAGGACAGGATCCGGTGGCGTGGTGTTGTGAATGCGGCCAAAAGTCCCCCAGGGCTGACAGCGCCAACTTAAGTCAAGTAAGTCAAGTTCAGTTGGTAGAGAACTGGACTAGAAGTAGTAGTAGTAGAATGGTTGGACACAGTATCAGGCCACGGTGTGGGCCCATAGGACAGTGGACGTCCTGATTATAGTGGATTCCGAACCACTTGGGGAACACAGTGAAGTCACACGATTAGTTCGGAGGTGACCAGGACAAGTCCTACCATGTTTCCCTACTGGTACTGTGCACACGACCAAGTTATCTGCATCTTTGAACCTGCTCTGGTCCACTGGATTCAACTTGGTATGGCGGCCGGCTGAACTGGACTAGAATCGAAAGGTCAAGGTTCGAGGCTAAACATGAAAGATAAAATGTTTTGCGTTTACTCCAGCGTAAAAAGTACCCTTACAATCTGGTAGGTAGAGAAGAAATGCATCGGCCGGGCATGTTGTTATACAATATAAGGCGTATTTTGTTACACGAATATTTTACATTTGAACACAAATCGGTATTAGAAGTTGGAACAATCAGGGAACAGGAGGAAAAGAAGCGAAAAATGTAACAAAATGTAAGTATAGCTATATCAGATATTATGTTTTAAGCAGTAGACATGAATTCAAATTAAAGGCACCAATCCAAAATTTGAACAAAGAAATGATATCAAGATCACCCATTATTAAAAATAACTTAAAACAACTAAAAAAAAAATAAAGAACCAGTAGAAATTAGAAAATAAAAAAACTTATCAGAAAGAAAAAAATGAATATCTGATCTACCTCCCGAGTTAGGTTAAATATTATTGAATTTATAATACTAATCCACATCACTAATCCGGATTAAGAATCGAACATTTAATACGCTCCGCCCCCTTCGTTAACAAAATGCCCCAAATCCAGTAATCCAAATTCGAATTCGTGTAACAAAATACGCCTATAAATATTAAATATTATTGGGAGAAATCAGAACTTGAATGATTACTTCTCGGCGCTAAGGTCACTAGTGCCACGTTGGTGTTCAGGTGTTGACTGTACTTTCAATTACATATATTAGCCTACAAGATGGATTCTAGACCAGAGCAGTTTTATTATTTAAATTTCTTGTATCAATCAATGGGTTATGGGCCCAGCACGCTTCCACTTCAGATATGGCTTCTGGCATAAAGGGAGATCCATTCACCTCCCCCAGGAAATCCCTGAAATCTATCCTTCATAAGCTTCGAAATAAAGCTATACTGACCAAAATAGACCCTATATCAACACAATCAAACTAGCTTACCTGAGGAACACATAAAGGAAGACTCCAAGACTCCAGAGGTCAGCAGCGGCGCTGACAGACTTGCCCAGGACCATTTCCGGTGCCGCAAATTCGAGACTGACCGGTGGGAGGACTGCTGACGGGACGGCCAGTCGTCGTACGCCTTCGCCCAGGTCTATCAGCTTCACACTCCCACTCCCGTCCACAAGCACGTTCTCCGGCTAAAAAGAAATTAGTTGTCAGCGCAGTCTATCAGGAAAGCTAGATAACTAGGTAGGCTCGGACATATAGGCTTGTTAGAAACTAAGGACTATTCATTATGCATGGATTTTGCTTAAATTTGTCAGCTTCAAGAAGTTATACTCGGCCGTCAATGCCATAAAAGGTGTGAGCTTGAGAAAAAAATCCAGATCTTACGAGAATGAAACCAGTATGCCTCACACCCCTTAGTAGACATAAATTAGGTTACAATGATCTGAAGGGCTTTATATAGACCTAGGTCAACTTATTGGTTCGTTGTCCAAAGCCATATGCATAATGAGATTTTTGGCCATTAGCAAACTGGTGCAGGCTAAGTCCTCGATGTCAACCTACACCGGCTATACAAGCTGAGACAAGCTCACCATTGACACAATGCGAATGTAATGTAAATAACAGGCGTGAGCATGACGTCACCATAAATTAGGCTAATTAGGCCGGGTACAGTGTGGCCCTATTTTCGGGCACTGTTGGTATTCTTCCCGAATGAATTTCTACCCATTGCTGGCAAGCTGATTCACTCCTCGATGCCATCCCATACCGACTACAAGACCCAATGAGCAAGCTTAAACATGCTTACCATTCACATTATAACCGGTATTACCTCAACTTAACCAAGTACGGGAATAACTCAGTCCCGACACTTACCCTAATGTCTAAATGTAAGGCGTTATGGTTATGCAGGCAAGCAACAGCTGATATGAGTTCACGCATAGCTCGACGAACTGTTTTCTCGGAATACTCGTTATAACGACAGACACACTCCAGCAGAGATTCCTTGGCTCTGAAAAATGAAAATACCGAATCAAGCATCAGAGAATATAGATGCAATGCATTTGGTAGCCACCCTTGATTATTGGCGCATCATCACCCATACACAAATGATATTTAAAAAAAGGTTAGTTGAAGGCTCACGCATCACACCCGGGAAACTGGAGCTGATTGTTGATAAAGATCTTCCGTTCCATGCACCCTGTCAGTTGCACCCCATTAGAAATTGAAAATAGAAATAGAAAAACCGTATATTTCTCAACGTTCTTGATTTCGAAACTCCACCGTAGACGGTTAAAGCCCGTTTGAGATAGGAGGAGGGGGCGGAAGTGGAGGCGGTGGCGGGGAACCCAAGTGGCGAGGGGTCGCTTATTAAATACAATAAAACGCCGACAATGCTACCGGAACAAGGCGATTAGCACTGCCTTTAAATAAGAGCAAGCCCAATGCCAATGGCGGAAGATGGTGCCTAGAAACACCGCAACTGGGGAGGAGGCAGATGAGCAAGGGACCATGCCAACTCTCTGCCTTGAAGTAAGGGTATCGACCCAATGGCTAAGGGAGGGCCCTAACAGGAAACCCCAGCGTAGGCAGAGTGCTGAGAGGGAAACCATCTCCCCACTGTTGCTAGGTCAATCTCCTGCACAGTGGTACTACTGATGGAACTACAAATGGAACCTCGGAAACAGAAATGGGTCAGCGCAAGCGGCACTAAGAGGGAAGAGGAAGAAGAAGTTTTTGACTTCAAAACTACTTACAACTCCATAACAATGGTGTCAGAAGTGGCATCGGGAGCATTGACAAACAGCGCGAGAGCCCTAGGCAGGTGGGCATGTCGTAACGTGGCCAACAGGTTGTACTCGGCGCGGGTGACCGCCGTACTCTGCCTGCTACGTAGCACTTGCTTCACAGCAATCACGTGACCAGTGCCTCGGTCCCGAGCAGCTCGTACAATCGCCATTCTACCTCTTCCCAGCTCTGTGAGCTCCTCGTACCGCCGACGAAACTGCTCGGCCTGCCAATCAGCTGTGCCTCCACCGTCGTCGTTGTTTCCGGTGTTTTCAACAGCTGAAAGCAAAATGCGTGCATTAGAAAAACCTGCAAAACACAGTAGATTTCACTTGTGCCCACTTTCCACCTATTCCTTGAGGTCAGACATCATTTTGAGGTGCAACAGTTACTACAAATTTTGTCTCACCTATTCCCTATCAATTGTTCAATGAACCTGGGGAGGATTTGCATATTCACCAATATTAATTAGAGACAAGTTTAGAAATCATATATCGTGTAGCCTACCTTTATGAAAATCAACTGCAAATTAATTGAGACAGTAGCAATTTAATTTTTAGGCTGTGCTAGAAGATTGCTTAATAACCAGCGAGTCTTCTAGACGAACGACTTTCACGAACTGCCCCGAAGGCGCGCTGCTAATTCGTCTCTCTTCGTAGAAAGTCATTCATTGACAACTACAGGGTGCTTACAATGCATGCGCCAACAATTACATCACATTACAATTCCGCTTCCGCTGCCTGGCGCACCTGACATCTCTCCTATATAGAACTCTAAACTCACCCTTAACGATCAGTCTAGCAGACGTTGCAATGCTGCCCAAGCTGTTGGTAACAGTGCATGTGTACTGCCCGGTGTCAGTCAGCTGGCAATTGTCTATTGCTAGGCTGCACGCGCCCTCTGACGAGCTGTCGACATGAAAACGGCCACCAGGCCGAACTACGACGCTGCAGTCGGAAGCACCGAACCTCCAAGTCACAGACATGTCCCCGCTGAAACAAACACTACTACATCAACGCGCGCGAATACGGGCGAGCCTAGTTACCTCTTAACAGCAAATCACTTGAAACATATACTGTACATCATTATAGTAAACGCTTGCTAGGTCAATTTAAAAACCTATCTACGCGTCCGCGTCAGACAGGCTACAATCGGTAGACACTGGGATTCCGAAGAAGGTAGTTTTTTTTTTTTAATTTTACTAACCGAATCAGTGATAGATATATCCTTAAGCTACTAATATTTTATTTGTTTCCCAACGCCTACTTTCAGCATTTCAGCTACAAGCAATCCTGTCAGTCTGCCGGGGGGAGTGAGTCTGTTTATTAACTTGAGGCACCCTAAGGGCAGACTCCTTCACCTCAGGGAGAAGGAGATTTAACTGACAGGGTGGACCTTCACATTATAATGGAATCCGAACCATAGTAAAGTCGGTTCATTCGGAGGTGACCAGGACTCGACACGCATTTGGAATGACTGGTAGTCTCAGCGTGTTACTTTGTCCCACCACGTTCCCCTGCCAACGCAGTGCACACTTACAAGTTTTTTTGGAAAAGGCTCTGTTCTCGTGGAGTCAACTTCGTATGGCCATTGGCTTCTATCACACATAATATTATCTAAGTAAAGCAGTCACTCATGGTAAAAATTAGAATTCGTCGTTCATAAAACTGTAGGCTACTAAGAATTTTAATATTTACCATGAGCTTAAGCTTCTAGGCATATTGAATTAATGGGGCTACCTTGCTGGTCGTATAAGACATGTCAACTGTGCCCTCTCTCCAACTGCAACCACGACGTCTAGGAGAGGAGACAGCAGTTCTGGAGGTTCGTCGCAGGAAGACGCGTCATTGCGGTCACGAGGTCCCACGCCAGGCTTGCGGAACCGAAACGACCAAGCTTTCCGCTGTCCGCTCATCCCTACCTAAAAAACAAATAAATAATAAGGATGTAAGTAAAATAAATTAAATAAGTCTAGGAGAACAGTCCGTCAAGCGATGAGTAGGAACAAAGAAATACGATAGTGTTTAGCAGGGAGTTCGGGGTTGAGGGAACATTAAAGAGAGAGAGAGAGTACTAATAGCGATGGAGAATTGGGGCACATTATTAGTGATGTGGTGACCGCAGACGACTGAGTCCATAGAGCACAAAATATTGTCCCGTTGAACGCCTTTCAGTCCAGTTTCACTGGCGAATCGCAGTACACTTCGAACGTACATATGGTACCGGTACCTAAAATTTACATACTTGAGACGTGAGTATGTTGGAGGGCACCCAACCCTCGGGTCCAGCAGACGAAACTTCTTCATAGCACAGCCGCACGAGGCAGCCGCGAGCCGCCTGCGACAAAATCACCACGTGGTCTCCACATCTTACGTGCAGCTCGTCGGGACGGGTGGCCTTGAAGTCGGTCAGCACTCGCGCCAAAATCCCGGGCCCTAGCGGCAATTCCTGCAAGTTTACCATTGATTTGAACATTGACGGTAATAAGTTATAAGGAAATTAGTTCAGCTTTTCACTAATGGATTAATTATAGGAACATGCATTAATAATTAACGTAATAAACGCCTAACAGCTGGTCATGTTTCGAATCTTCGGTAAAATGGGGCCGATTTTCTATCACATACGCTACTGTGCCGTATGCGCACAATACACAGGCCATAGTTTTAAATTTTCCCTGGAGATTTTATTTATAAAACGGTTCCTAATCATCACACACTAAAATTCCTCGTCCATCGCCTGCAGCAATAAAACAATATTTTTTAACATTGTATGAAAAATAATTGAAAAAGTTGAACATGAACTGTATATCATTATTTTTGTTCCTCTGGGCTGGGCCGCTCTGGCCATATACAATATGTTATGGTATTTTGTGGCTCTGGCCCCCCAGTTGCTACACCACTAATGAGTTGACCCACTTAAGACCCAGTACACACGGATGTTTCCCGCAGTCGTGATTGTCCATTGTAGGTGAATAGTTGGTGCAAACCCAATCTACTCCAGAAGATTTCAATGATCTGGCGTGTCTAGGGGAAACCCGTGAGTCTTCGTGCGGTCGGCTTCACGCCAGCTTCTGAAATTGTCAAGAAATCTTCTGCTAGCCCTATGACTACAATAGAAAAGACGTCGGCAAATCGCAACAGCGAGAATCGTCCGTGTGTATAGGGCCTAAGGGGGTAGCATTTTATATGACTCAAGATTTTCCTCCTGAGTTACTAGGAGTTCCTATTGGTTTCAGATTCACAGAATAAGCCAGTTAGGTATTGTCTTACTATATCTGTATATAATCTAAACTACTTAAATTACAACAAAGATTGAAAGAAATTTCTTACCAGACTACAGGAAATGTATCCAAGACGTTAGTCGACAGATGAGCATGCTCCCACAACCATCGAGATGTCTATGATTATTATCACCAATGTTCATCATTAGGTAGCTACCTACCACTATAGGCATTCAATGATACAAGTCTGATAGACTGCATTCAACGAGATGGAAGGAAATAGAGAGAGAAAGCTCATGAGAGGCGTAAAGCGAGGTTTCACTCAAATCGAAATATCCGTTTTATTAACTATTTATCTATTTGTATTATTAAATCTTCTCCTTTTTTCAATAGCATAGCTATCCATTTGAGTCACACGTCATGTTATTGAATTTAATAATTTAATCTAGTATGGTATATTCCCTCCCCAAGCACATTCTTAGGAACATTTGGGGTTGGAAATTGTTCATTAGTATCTTGTATTTTTATATAGAATTAAATACATTTGATTTGATTTGATCTACCTTGTTGCCCAGGCGTTTTCAAGGGCCATGCCCCCCCCCCCCCTTGACAGTTCACAGGAGCATTTTAATATACTCCTTTAGAAAAAATAAAGTGAAAAGTGTTTGGAAGTGAAACAAATTAAAAGGTCGGGTCTGATCTCTTGTCAATGCCCCCCCCCCCTTTTGAAAATTCTAAAACCCCCACTGACTTGTTGACGGAAAAACTGCCAAGAGCTATTTAGAGCTTTAGCAATTGTCAATATTAAAAGAGTCTCCGCGTTTTAATGCTGCTACGTAGCAAAGGTCTTTCGACACTGTTCTGGCAGAAGCAAAAGGGAGAATGCAAGGACGCTCATACTTTTCAGGAGACGAATAAAACAGTTTCTTGACATATAGCCCATACACTTTATTTTAAATTGAGCTTATTCCTTGCAGAATATTTGTCTCTGCATACGACTTAAGAAGAATTATCTTGAAACGAGAACGGAATGTATAGGCTAGATTTCTATGGATCCTTCGTTTTGTTTTACGAGTATATGCCTGAATAGCTAGTGCTCATTTACAAATTGGATTTAGATCTCTATAGGTAGAAAACTCGCTTTAGACAGGTTATGTTACGGTACGTGGCACAGGTGGAATATACCTATGGTCTATTATCCTGTGAATTACGGACGAACTGCTGCATATCGTACAGTTTAGTATAAGCTACCTACTATATATACCACCAATTTGTCAATATTCTATATATATCTATATCTATATATCTATATATCTACCGAGTAGAAACTAGCATGCGAGGACGAAAGCACGATAAGATACTTCTAATCCTAAGGCAGACGGGTAAAGTGAGCTTCCACAATCGTCACAATGAAGCGGCAAAAAGTTGTGACGGAGATTAAGCTTGGAGGTTCTCGTCATAAGCTAATTACAGACATAATAATGATTTTTAGATTGTGAGTTAAGTGCCCAGAAATGTACTGCCCCGGATTAGGACAGACTGTTGACTTGGACAGTTGGCAGACTGTCTGTTGGATTGCATATTTGTTCTGCATTTGCTGCAATTTTTTTTTTTTTTTTTAATGGAACCCGACAAACTCAGTCACATTTCCTTTGCCCACATTTGCCATTTCCCTGCATTTCCCCTTACATTTACTTAGCTTAGGTACGGTTTGGTGCTATCTATTCTATTTTATTATCTTTGCTCTACGGTAACTACAGTCATTTTTGTTAGAACAGAGACGAATCCTGGTTCCGGGAAATTACATAGGGCTGTTCATAGCTGTGAAGTATAGACAGTACAAGTCCATAAATACCCAGTCTGCACCGACAGAAGTAGATCTGCCAAAGAGCAGAGATTGCCCAGTCTTAGCATAATCAACATCTTTCTTATAGGAATCCAAAATGCCGGCGGTAGTATATGATCTATTTGTTGGTGTTACCTACACGAAAGAAGTCCATTGCTTCAGCTGTCCACTACAGGCTATTAAGTCCAGATAATACATAAGAGCTCTAGAACGAAAAGGAGCTAGACCGTAGGTTTCATGTGACGTATCCCTTTTATATGCCAGAACGCTTTATATTAAGAATTCACCATATCGTAGAGCCAACCATAAGTAGGTTCTGAAGTTTTCCTGTAACAATCTACCCGCCACCAAGAAAAGAGCCGTGCAACACGCATTGGTTAATGTAAAAGGAAAGTGGAAACGTTAGTAGAGATAGATGAGCCGCCACCAGTTTTGCATCGGGTAGCTACGACCATTCATGGTAATGTATGATATGTTCAAAGCATTGTATAGTTGGTTATTATTATTATTCATTATTTTGAGAGATCTAGCTGACATAGATCTTGGGGATCCTTTGAAGAGCATAATTATTGGAATCACCCAATGAAGTCTAATCATACATTTTATTACTACCAATTAATCCGATGTTGAAAAACCACAGTCTAACCTTAGCAGCAAAAAAGCCATGCCTTTCAACAGTCAATCAGATAGGAATCGTCATAGAGGCAGCCCCAAGGCAGTCCAACCACATGTTCAGCGGTCTTATTGCAGTACCGGAAGATGGTCAGACCCCACACTAACTAGTTTGGCTAAGTGTGCTCTGAAAATACCATTTCGTTAGTAAGATAGGCTATGAAATTGACCATGGATGATCGCAGGCAGCTACCGTTAGTTTTCTTCCGGAAATAACCTTACCAAAGGGCCATTTTGCGCAACATCCTCGACAGCCTCACGGCTTCGAGAGCGAGCTAGCGCACTCTTAACATTGCCAATGAAATTTAGTTTGTTCTTGGTGGGGCTCTGCGTGCGGGCATCAGTCTGGTCGGCCGGGTGGTCCGAAAGCGGTAACGGCCTGCGTGGGGAGGAGTCGGGAGGTGCAGAGCTGGTCAACAGAAAGCTGAGCGTCAAAAATTGTATAGGTAAAATAAGTCGTTGTTATCGCAAAATGACCATTTTCTGTTTAAACAATTATTGGCGGAAATTACAGTCTGACTAGCGTCATAATGCTGCGATGAAGATGTTCAAGTAGGTACTCCATATAAATCAATTAGAATTTCGTAAACAAAGCCAAAATGCTGGCTAAAAATGTAACCGTAGACAAATTACGCCAACCCCCAATGTTTGGATTTGCTGGCTGCAAGCGTTTTGCCGTACGAAAGAGGTCCATTGAACTTACTGAGATGTGCCAACATAAAACGCCTGGGACTGTCCATACTTCTAAATTCCAAAAAATTCAAAATAATCATTTTGCGCCAACAAGCCTCTTAAACACAATATAAAATGAGAAAAGAAGTGCATCGATATTTATATTTATATATCGAAATTGAAATACTATGTACATCTTAAATCTAAAGCAATATCTCACTGTTTTATACAAACATAATTAAATAAAAAAATTCACATTGCAAGAAACATCAGTCAAAATATACACTTTTTATCAATACACAAAGCTTACATTTTTTTTACGTAGCTGAAGAAAATCCCAAAAAATATTTAAGGGGGTGGCACTTGACAATTTTTTTTTCTTTGGGGGGGGGGGGGAGGGGATGAAGCTTGGAAATTTGGGGCTAAGCTGACAAACTACCTATTATTTGAAACTAGTATGGCTGTTGCATTACTATACTAATGGTACACGATACACCCGGCGGCTTATTTGGAAACAAATGAATGGTTTGCTTGTGTTTGGGGTTTTTACCCTGTAAGTGATTAATGGAACCAGGCAGAGTGATCTATAGATGAGGAGATGCATGCAAAAGGCGATTTGTCACAAAAATAATTTTTGAGATCGTGGTATCACTGGCATTGTCGCATTGACTGGTACATAAAATTTAATAATAAAGTTTATCCTACCGACTGCGCCAATTGCAGTAGCTAACATAGCTTACCGAGTCCTGGAATTCGACTGACTCATCAGGCCTCATTTGCTGCTGTCTACTACAAAAGTGATGCCTATATCATCAAAGAATATTAATGAAAATATTACATCCCATAATGCAGAAGCATTTAGATTTTAGAAGTTTTTTTGTGTCTCCTGCATTTACATTTTCAAGTGGCAAATCACCCTTTGCAATCATGCTCCTCAATGCACACGCCAATGAAATTCTCTTTTAAATATTACAGCGTTATTCTAAACTTGACGTTAGTCAGCGACCACATCGCTGCGTCCTGAGGAACGGCGTCCATAGTTAAAAAAAAGGATCAGACGTTTTCAGTTTTTTATTAACTAACAGGACCAAGAGAGCTGGATGATGGTGTGTAGAGAAATGCTGCCAACCAATCGCTGAGATTTTGAGAAGAAAAAATATTAACTAAGCAAAAGTGAAAAAAAAATACGATCAATTCGAAATGTTTAAGCAAACGGTTTGAAATACGGATGGAAACACTGGATAACAGTGGTCCAAATGAATCTAATATACGTTCCTATTTGAAAAACTGTAAAAGAATGTTTGATAGGTTAGTTTACCATAATTTTTACTGTAATGGATTCCAAATTAGTAACCGGAGATGGGCTTGTACCATTATTTTCTAAATAGCACTCGTAGTAAAAGTTATACTGACATATTACGGACAATAACATGGAAGTAATTATTTAATACCCGTTTTATCCATGAAATGAGCACAAAACTCCCTTTTTTGTTCACCCTTTATGTATCCAATCAATTCTTTAACGTACAGAGGCTTCTACAAGCTGATTGTTCGACAGAAAACACATATTTATGGGAATTAAATTACAGTTTCGGACATTTGGCCTCGAGGGACAGATTTCAAAATAATTTGTAAACAAGGAATGGCCGTGCATTAGTGACTAAATTAATTAATTTCTCGTCCAACCACCGCAAAGATATGAAAGTGGTCAGATAAAAAAATCAAACTGTCTCAAAATCTATTTCCCCGACTGATTTACAACTAGTGTATAGAATCGGTTTAATATACATTATCTGTTTATTCAGAAGAAATAATATTTCAGATGAAAATATCCTATGAAACCATGACTTTTTTTAGGAGTTTTTCATCTGACCACTTTCATAATTTGTGGCTGTGGAACGAGAAATTAATTTATTTCGACCAAAATCCATTCCACGGTTACAAAACATTTCTAAATCTCTCCCTGAAGAAGGTTAGCACTAGATGGATGAACTTGGTTAGCCAATAGAAACTTCAGAATGGTGGATTCAGATCAGGATTACAGCTCTGTAAGTGGGCGTCGAACAGAAAGAGCCTATTCAGAACCGGTTCAACTTTTGAGTAGAAAACCAAATGACCCTCAGCTGGAAGTAACCTATGTACCAATAAAAAAAGACTAAAAGCTGGTCCCACCATCGTGTGAAAAGTTTCCGTAAGGAATACTGCATGCATAGAAGATGGGACCCGGCCTAAGAGTGTGTTCTAATTTCATACCAAGATAAAGTGTATTGTAGACTGCCAGTTACGAAATGGCGATTACCTATGAGCAACAAAAATGCTTGCTGATGTTAGTTGGTCTAGACCAAACGCATACACTCTATTATATGTAATTAGAACGCAACCGTAATCGGATGTTTGCCGCAAAGTTAGTGACCTATTTTAAAAATTCCAAAAAGCACACTCATGATTCAAATTCAATATTATACAATACATAATATACTGACAAGACAGAAATAAACGATTTCGTCGTTGATTTAGAACATTTTCTCGGTTATAGACCAATCATTTACTGGTTGCACGAAGTAGTAGGCTTATGAGATATAGCATCAAAAAGATGGCAGACAATCGCCCCGGTTGACACACTGCAGGAGGCGCCAAGTCCAGTAGGGGTACTACACACAATAATTCCAACTTGATGCCGTTCCATCCATACATGAAGCACAGGGCAGGTTTTTAGACTATTTTAGGAATACTTGAGCTTCAAATTATTATCTTTTGGAATGGCACGGCTGACGTTTATCTACGTACGACCGCTCCCCGTTCCATTTTTCGTTTGGAGGGTGGATCGATCGCGATCGATCTATAACCTTCCAACAGACAAAATCGCTTGACTTCTGCCAAGTTTTCACATTGTTAAATTGTGCCCTTGTCGCATGTCTATTGTTTACAATCCGGGGTAACGATAATGGGAAGCGAAATCAATTTTTATTTGAATAGCTCCCTCGAATAACGTTCTAACCCTCATTTTTTTTTTCAAAACTGAGTTAAAGAACAACGATCTACAGGAAATTCCCCCCAGTCAGTATTTTTAGTTATTAAATATCCCGCCAGATGGCAGCTTAATCCTCTCTGCAAAATAAGTGTTCGCACAAGAACATAATAGCCTGACTTTGACATTTTAATCACTCTTGAACATTTAACTTATGAAAATGATAGAACGTTATTCGAGGGAGGTATCTAATTTTTAGCTTAATCATTGACATTGCTTCCGATCACATTCCTCGGAATTAGTTTCATAATTATTATTATGGTACCTAAGTTAGCTGTCCATATACCTGCTCTATGCCAAGCATACAATTGCTTACCGCTATTCATGGAATCAGATTAAAAAATTTCCCGCAGAATGAACAAACCAGTTTTTGAGTCACTCAAAACACTTCTTACAGCGAAAAATTGTACAGCCAGTTGAATTTAAGCTTCAAGCTTCTTTATTGAGCTACATGGACAGCTCCCTTGCTTTATAATCCTAATAAAGAGATTCCTCTTCAAAAATTGAAGGAAACCTATCAAACTTATGCCTCATACACACTCAATGCAACTTAAAAATGGCTTGAAAAAACATGTAAGGAAATGAGAAATGGCGCAAGTTTAGTAGTTTTGAAAGCAAATAGGCTAAACCGTCATTTTGCGTAGAGAGAAATTAATTTATCCCTCAGTTCATTTTAATTTTAGTCCAAATCGTACTTTTAATTAATAATAATAATAATAATCTTTATTTTTTCTTTAAGTACAACAGTTACAATTTAATTACATTTGGAATTACCGGTACACCTCATTAATTGCTATAATGCAAGACTTTTTTTTTAATTTTGTCTTTTAAAAACATTAGACGGCGCAGTGCTAAGCATATCTCCTAAATTCAGAGTGGAAAAACGCAAGTTGGAAAAAGTATTGCTTCGGTCACCAGCGTGGCTCGGTAGCAATGCAAAAAGTATTGCCTTACAATTATCATTAGTTAAAATCATTGATAATTATTAATTAATAAAATAATTGATTAAAATACGGTATTTACCTATTATAAGTCCAATGCAAAACAGTGTGACCTCAGAACAAATTAATGAAAAACTGTATAACCGTAAATATTGAGTAATAAAAGACAAATTCGAACATGTCTCATTTCCTTAAAAAAAATCAAATTCTAGTGAGATCAGAATTTTAAATGTCCTATTGAAGCAGAACCCCTTCAAAATGCTTTGCTGAATTATTGTGCATCTGAGGGACCAGAGAGAAGGTTATTACTATTGCAATCTAGACTGCATTATGATTATTCATTTGAGCCTAAATTAATTGATTCATTGTAGAAACATGGATTGCACGTGAAAACGTAAGAAGTGTTGAAGTTAGCTTAGCGTCAGGTAACCAAATACTTTCGTAACTCGTAAGCTCCGGAAATAATAGCAAACTTCTCCCTAACCCCATATGCGGACCTACTTTGCCGTTTAGCTTTGACTTATTAATTAAAAATGTTAACAAAACAATTTTTTATAGCATTTTCCACTATAAAATTATCTTGTTTGCATTTTTAATCTCAGGTTAAGATTACAAATAAACGCCATAATAAGCCCGCTGCTGCATACCCAAATGAACCTTTCAAAGTGGTTGGGTATATAACTTCTTACATCCATCAGCCGTCAGTGTTCGTTAAATATGAGTCTTACGGGCAGAAACATTCAAATGAGTCTCTATACATCACAACCTTCCCACTTTGATCCTTTGCGTTCTCACAAATGTGTGGAATATTGGCAGGAAAACGTAAAAAAAAAGAATATTCCTTGTGAGGTTTTTGTTTATACGCTATAAAGAAGTGAATATGCATATTATACCCACACTGTCTGTTAACTCACCACTGTAGTCACACTTTTCGATTTAAAAAAATCGAGTGAGTAGAAAAATTTAGTAGGTACTAGTTAGCCAAGCGACTCAGACTTGGGCCTGGCTGACAGATAGGCACTGGACAGCATACGGGTTAAACTTTGTGATGAAATTAGCGCTTCGAACTTCCGACTTCCAGACCATGCTCCTACACAATCTGAGCTATAATGGCACCGAGTGTAGAACAAGTCGTGGATAAGTATACAAAATTCCGGAAGCGTTATTTCTATTCCACACATGGCAAGAGAACCAAAGGAGACTTATAATACTAAAGCAATGGGCGACAACAAACTGCTGACTTACATCTTCTTTGTCAGTTCCTTTTGGTAAGCTATGGGCGTCTGCAGCCTATTCATGAAGTCCTTCTGTGCTTGTAGGATGTTCTTTATCGTCGCTACCCAGCCCCTATGTGCCTCTAGATTCTCTGCTATACAAATAAATCCAAAGGTAGGTTTCTGCGGATCCACCGACTTGATTGTGAACCTCACGGGATCACCCTTTTCATCTACATCGAGCCCCATTTTGTTCACCTATAATGTGCAAGAATATTTGTCAAATGAAATGTAGATACCGGTTAGGTAATGTAAGTGTAATGTAATGTATAATTTAATTTAATTATGAAATAACAGGAGGAATGTAAAAACAAAATTTAATGACCCAAAATGGAGATAAGCTGAGAGAAAATAATTGGCTTTATAAAAGAGAAGCGTAATATTATATTTTGTTAAATTAATTAATGAGTTTAGCAATGATAATTAACGGAGTCAATGACCTGATGGCTCCTCCAAGAAAAGGTATTAAGGCCTACGGATTATGATGAATTTTCTGTCAAAACAAGAATACTTGGAAATTATTTAAAGCCTACTTTAATGTATCAGCGGGCCATAATTTGTTTAAAACAATTGAATAAACCCAGGTATTATTATGTTAATCCCAAATCGCCATTATAGGGCTGCTGATAGGTAGGGAGGAGATTACTTACCATAATATGAGCCTTGTAATTATAATACGGATCTGTAAATTGAGTTTTCTTTCCCATTGGTTCACTAAAGATGATACTCTGTTCAAAGAGGAAGACTTTACAATCTTTACCACCTCTGCTGACTGGATTCGATAAGCTATCAATGCAAGATAATGTCCCATGCCGCAAGAGCTTGCCCTGCGACATCAATTTGCCCTGGAACAAAAATAGCAACCGTTATTAAAGGCAGTTGTCAGTAACAATGAAGAAGGCATTAAAGTACATAGTGAACAAGAATAATTTACCGAACAATAATCGGACCACTATGGTAACAGCCGGTGCGAAAAAAGTGGCTTAATGGGTACTTTATGGTGTATGAAGTAACTAGACTGTGACCGACCTCAGGAGGGTTGAACTGGAGCCCGAAAAGTGCTGAATCGTTCTTCGGCAACTTGAACCAGTATAGATGGTGTATTATAATAATAGCAACGCATAATTGAGGGAATTTTACCGACCAAGGAAGGCGTATGCAAGATATGAGACAGCTTGACAGACAGAGAGAGCTTGGAACACAAGAGAACGGCCCAGGACAGAGATGAATGGCCAACAAGATGGAAAGAGTCACCACACACGAATCCATAGATAGAAACTCAAAAAGAAGCATAAGAGGAATGCACTTTTTTTTTTGTTTTTAATAAAAGATTATTCGTATATATATTTATATGCATGTTGTCCCAATGCTCAATATTATAAGTTATTTGTACCGTCTTACAAGCTTATAAATTCCCCTCACAGCAGTCCACTCAGACTCACTCGTGCAAATTGGCTGCACAATGGCAAGGGACCCAAAGAAGAAAAATGTATTATCTAAATTTATGTACCTGAATTATTTTGGGAATTACACTATTATTATTATACTAATCCATATAAGGTCCCAATTGGTGGTATTCGGAGTGTGACAGGTCGGCACTTACCTCGAAATTTTGCAGTCTTCCAACGTTCATCATGTCATCAGCAGCCTTAGGTATCTCTTGCATGACCTGCAGCGCGGCAGACAGCGCTTCCAGGTCTTCCGCGAGTCCGGCTCGCTCCGTGTACTTCGCCACATTGGCCAAGAGCATATGGTACCGCATTATTCGCTGCACGGGCATAATCAGCAAGTCACACAACGTCTGCTTCTGGCCGAGCTTCTGCTTTAGCTCGTCGAAGTACCCGATATGATCGGAGACGATGTGCTCGGACATGGGCTTGTTTCGGCAGTATGTCACATACATTTGGAATTTGTTCTCCGATGTCTTGAACAAGGTTCCTAGCTTTTTGGGGTGTTCTATACATTCCTCCAGTTGGCCCAGGAAGCGGCTGAAAAATGGAATGCAACGTGTTTAACGTAAAATTCTAAAAAGAATGGTCTAATACTAGGAGGTCAATAACGCTTGCGCCCTTAGTTTTTCCTACTACCTTACATGTTCCGTATTAGCTTCCAAGGTAATTATACAAGACAAGGAATACATTAAGAAAATACAGTGAGAGTATCTGATCATACTATAACACTGGGACAGTGGACAGTGCCGCAAGTCCTCGATGACAATCAGTACCGATTGCAGGCGGCAATGAACAAGCAGAGGCTAGCTTAACCATTTTTTTTAAACTTTACTTGACTGTACCACGTGACGTACGTTGCGTAAGCCAGACTCAACCAAGTATTTTGCGAGCTAAATGCTAGCCCGTAACAATTGAGGGCTTTAGGGGGAGTTATTCCATAATATTTAAATGGCAACTTAGCCATATTGGGTATCATATGAAAGCTCTTTCAATGATCTTCAATCGGCAAAAGAAATTATCAAATTATCCCTTATGATACTGGATAAACCGAATAAAAACATCACAAAAACAGATCTAAGGTAACCAAATAATCATCCTAGCTTCCTATGCTTGACCAGGGATGATGGCCAATTTAGCAATCTCTCCAATGTTCAGCAATTCTACTATTAAAATTCCTACCCGTCAGACCAATAATGAGCATATAAACAATCACAGTCTTTATCTGCAAACCCAATACATACTCTCTGTGCCAGTCATAGATGGCCTCAATGTTGCCGAATACGATTTTCTCCTTGCCGCTCTTCAGATCCTGTGGAATAGGCACATCACAGGTTTGGTCTCGTATCAACCTGACGTAGCCATTGACGATTTCGCCCAGATGACGGACGTACTCCCGCTCCGACTGAACCAATTCATTCAAGGAATGATTTCTTTCGTGTAACGCGTCCGCCTCTATACTACTACTGGTGCTGCTTCGTACCTGCTTTTCCGAATGCTGCTCCTGAAATAATGTACAAATAAATCAGCATTGCTCGATGGGGAATCTCGAAAGGATGGAAAAACTTGGAATTGGTGGAGAACATAGGGCCATGAAAGATGAAAATGAACATAGTCTGCTCAAAAAATATCGAAGTAGGTATTCCTATTTGAGTTTACCATTACCTGCAATAAATAAATTAAATAGTTATCGATGCGCTTAGATAAGTACCTAAGTCTGTAATGATTTATGAGCCGTTGCGCGTCAGATGAATCTCAAATGCATATGGTAATAACGCGAAATTGGGTCTGATGAGAAATCGGTAGATGGCCTCAAGGTTACCCGATCAACAATAATTGACACTAATTAAGCAATATTTACCAAGGATAGATAATAATTAGCGTTAATTAGGGATTAGCATGTGTATGCGAGTGAGAATTGAGATACGCGATACAAATTGGGTACCGCAATGCTATTAATGGCTTAAGAGTACCACAATATTCTCTAACAAGCTTCCACCACGCTGCCCGTGACGAAGGCGCTCGCAATTTTGCGCGAAAATATTTTGCCACGACCGAGGCTCGAACTCCGTACACGTAGACTCTCACTGGACTGATTGGGTATGTGGAGCCCATGGTTGTTTATTTCAGTGCGTTGATAGGAACTTTGGTGCCGGAGACTGGGTGGACTGCCTTACTCTCAGTTGAGAGAAACCGCCTGTGTATCTTAGGACAGCCAGGGGTATTTTTGGACAGACGGACGGACGAACGGACGGACTCAATGGATTAATAGACTTACATAGAAATCTGAAACAGGCAGGAATTTCCCAGAAAACCCACGTGAAGTGAAATAGGCCTAACTCGCCGGCCTTCATTCTATTAGTAGGCAATAACAGGACACACCAAAATAGTCATAGAAATTATAAAACCGCAAAAAATTTGATTCCAGTGAATTTGTTCTGCATCTGCTGCGGTCAAAAACATTTCCCACCTTTGCATCAAGATTTTAAAATGGTGTCTCACTTTGCCTCACTTTACCCCCCTCTTCTCTAATAGGGTTCCATAGTTACCATCTTTTCTATGCTCCGAAGAGCAACTTGGACAAATGCATCAATGTGGTTAATAATTATCCACACAATGCTAACACAAAATAATTCACTAAAACTTTTAAATAGATATCTTGCAGACCTAATCTACTTCCACGTTTACTATAGATAGCAGGCCAAAACGGAAAAGTAAATGAGTACCGTTCCGGGAAAAGGGCGTACACCTCGATAAGCACTTGCAATATTGATTAAACGCCATTTTTCCGCCACGGCGTTCAGTTGTCCAACACAACTACAAAATATTAAGAAACAAACGAACGGGGAGAAGCCTTATAAGTGTAAAAATCAAATATCTCATAAAATATCAATCGCAGAGCTGTGAAAAATATCAGCACAAATAAAAACAAAATGTCTGGGCAGTTTGATATGATGATTTGTAAGCCTACCTCTTTCTAACACAGATTGGTCACAACTGTTGAATTTGAACTTTAAAAAAAAAAAAAAACGATTGATTAATTTAACGGATATTTTTTGACGACATTATGACTGATATTTCTTGTGACTATCGACTTAACATAAGCGCGTAGTGGGGGCATTCCGGTTTGTCCTTAAACTGAAACTTGAATGACGTGCAAAAATTGGAACTCAAAAACAAAGAAAAAGTGCATTGAAAACCGTGCATTAAATATTTGAAATGCACAAACCATTCTCTCCTTAACTATTTGCTCAATTTCAGCCGCTCCCTCCAATGGTTGCAATGATAAGTTGGCCGCCTGAAAATAATATTTTTATTGAATCTGATCTAAGCCTAAAATATAGAATACTTAGCTTATATATATGAATGTTTACTTACATAAGTAATTAACAACCTTTGAAACATAGGTTTCTCATAGAAATACAGAGGAAAGAGAGGAACACAAAATGTTAGAACCAGGTACGCGAAATAGACAAAGAAACATGGGAAGAAAATATAGACCACAGGGGAAGCATGATGAATGTCCATAAAAGTAAGTTTCGAGAAAAATGGATTTTAAGGTTTCACACTCATAGTTTTTCCCTTGACCGCGGGTTTTTTAAGCCGCTGTATTTTCGTAGTTTCATTGTTTTCGCCAATTCTAAATGCACAATCGGATTCCGCAGGAAAAACTGCGCTAGAAAAGTGTTTAGTCGGCAAAAGTGACTTTTTTAGATATTCATCATTCTTCCCCTGTGGTCTTCAAATGTGAAACAGAAAGAGACAGAGAGAGATGACGCCATGGCGACACTTTTAGCTCACCAAAAGCCCAGATGAGTGACGACAAGGTTGATAAAGTTAGGAAGTCAGCTGTTAATAACTCTGCTGTAATGATTGCGACGCTTTTTATATTTATCAAACAGGGTGCAGTTTGTGTGATGGGTTTAACGAACATCATATAGAAGAAAACTATATATGGGGGAGATAGGCAATTCCCTCCCAACTCAAAGCTTCCGCCAATTGACACGTCTTCTTTTGACTAATCAGAGCACGCCTTGCAGCCATGACGGGATTTGTTGTTGTTTGGAATTGGCCTAGGCGTGCTTCGTTTGGTCGGAGAAGATGTGGCAGGTGACACCACAAATATTAGGGAGATTAAGGGTACAACTATATGGGTTCAAGGTATAGAAGAATACAACCAGAGACCCTGCACTTTAACCACTATCACAAGACTTAAGTATTGTCTCATCAACAGATCATTTATGATTGTGATGCCAATTAAATTGGAGAAACAGGATTAACTTTTAGGGATAGACTAAGCGAACATAGCAAGGCTAGAGGTAAGGAAGACTCTTTGGCTTCTATGGATCATTTAATGTATGGCAATAGCCAAAGACGCGAAGTTGTGTTAGGACCATAATTTAGCACAATCCCGGCAACTTACCCCCTCTCTCGGCGCCTCCTCCGACACGACGATGTGCGCCGCTTTAGGGATGGGCTCCATAGGCGGAGGCAGCTCGACTTCTTCGTCGGCCTCCTCGGCATTGTCCACCTTTGCAGAGGCGTCCTCCTCGCTCCCGGACGGCTTATTGCCCATGTCCTTCTTATCCGACGGGGTCTTCTTCAGAGGCGGCCTCTCCGGAGCGCTGTTCCTTTCTTGCACCTTCCCGGCACCACTTAGCTTCCGTAACGGCGGTGGAAGCCATTTTCTCCTGAAACAATTAGAGGAAAGGATTAGTTATATGGGTCAAGTCGCTGAAGATCGTGTTGAAGGTGTTGGATCTTCTATGGGGAGACCGAGGAAGAGGTGAAGACCTCCGGCGGCTTAGCGACTGCAACTGGAAGAGCAAGGAAACGAGTGGCGGAATGACGGTAAAGTAAGGTAAAGTCCCTTATATGGCCAGCCAGCTATTGGCCTAGTATAGTAAAGTATAATTTTTTTGAAGGACTTTTTATGGACCCAGACCAGACCAAAGGTCCCTTGCCCAATGTTAACGACCCCATGGATTTCGGACATTATTGGTATCGTTTTCGTATGAATTTTCGGCCATTGGCAGACTGGTATACGTTCATGACGTCAACCTACACCGGCTACAAGCGATAATGGACAAGCTGAGAAAAGCTTACCATTGGCGCAATGAAACACGCGAAAGCATGACTTAACCAAGTACAGATACGAGTCAGCTATTGGCCTAGCTTGGGTATAAATAGCATAGTATTAATAGGAAAGCAATAAGTATACGATATCGACTGTTACAATATATCAATGGTAAGTAAGCCTCAGCGTGTCCATAATCACTTCTAGTCGGCGGTGCAAGATGAGAAGTGTAGCGTGCAACCCTACCTTTTTATATGTGTATCCAGTTTACTGGATATACTAAATCTTAATATTACGATTACATATCTTCTTATTATTATTTATTAAATTTTTTCAATTTATTTATTTATTTGTAAATCCGCCATATTTGTTTTGTTCAATTAACCAACCTCCAAATATCACATTCGGTTTAAAATAAATTAATTTTTTCTATCTTTTATTATTATTCACAATTTAATTATCGCCAGATCTTTTAAAATTACAAAATCATGAAGTATCTATTATTATTTATTTCTATTTATTAATAAAAATACTTGTATTATTATTATTATTACTTTAAAAAAGTTTTGACGAGAGGTTGGCGGCCGGTTCAATTTGCGGTGGCTTGTTAGAAAATGTTACGAAAAAGGATGGCCGAGAATTTCTTATAACCCGATTTGGATTTTAAAAAAAGAAAAAAAGAAATGAGATTTTAAAGAAGGAAGAAGTCATAAGGATGATGGCTGGCAGGAGTTGTGGTGGCATGGATTTGATTTTGACGATGATGGGCTAAACCCCACCCGGAAGGGGGTGTTCGGACTCCGCTCCCTCCTCAGCCCAGACAATGTGACGATTTAGGATTGAGCCATGAGGTGATCGCTTACTTTTTATTTATTGGAGACGCTTATTGGCCACGCTACTACAGGTGCTCTATTTTTCTATATCTTAGGGTTTCATAATTCTATCAAGAATATAATTTCTGTTAATTAATTTTTGTTGTAATTATTTCACAACATTCATTCCTCGATCCTACAGCCTCTCCTAAAGAACCCTAAGCCGGGGAGAAAACGCAACAGAAGTCATGCATACCAATCTATACAGACTCGCAGGCAGCGATTAAGGCTGTGGAGGCTATAAAGATCACATCAAAAATGGTGTGGCACTGCATCAACCTCCTAATAAAGGTGTGTCGGGAAAACTCAGTCTCGCTGATTTGGGTCCCGGCGCACTCGAACTTTGATGGGAATGAAAGAGCCGACGAGCTGGCTCGAAAAGGTGCAGAAACGCCATTCATTGGTGCAGAACCTAAGTACGGGATGGCTTATTGCCAGGCCCGTATTTCTGTACAAAAATGGGTGCAGAGAAAAACTGCAGAGGAATGGAAGAAAGTCCCGGAAAGCAGATTTGCTAAGAAGGTTATTCCGGGTCCTAGTAAAAAGCTCACCGATCAGCTTCTCTCTTTAAGTAGAGAGCAAGCTAGAAGGGTGGTTGGCACGCTTACGGGTCACGGCCACTTCAACAAACACATGCATAGGGTTGGCGTGAAAAACGACAGTAGATGCAGACTGTGTGAAGTTGAAGAAGAAACAGCTGAACACATTCTCTTTGAATGTGAAGCGCTGGGACAAACTCGATACCAAACTCTTGGCCACCCTAGGTCTGAAGAGGAAACCATCCGATCTAATCCCATCACAAAAACACTAGAATTTATCAAAAAGACTGGTGTTATAAGATGGGCGTAGACGGCAAACGTGGAAGCAAAAGACCTTCTAGGTCGACGCTTATAGGAACTCAAACGAGTAGGCCCCACGAAGGAAAAAAAAAAAAAAAAAAATACCAATCACTTATCACGGCCGAAAAATATCAAAAATTAATGGAGTGCTTGGTATATGGCCATGCTTCGGAGGGCATGTAAAGCAGGCGGTCCCGGGCTTTCCTAGTTGAGTGTAAGAGAGGGCTTTATAGCCCTAACTCCGCTAGGTTGGCTTAGTAATAGAAACAATAAAAAGTCCTTATTTATTTATATAAGGTTCAATGAGCCACTAGGCCATAATAGGCCTTTCAAAATAACAAGTAAAACAAAAATATGTGACGAAGCCGTAGAATCCAGGACGATAGGCCGTGGTCGTTCTGAAAGCGTACTTCCATCACACGGCCTATCACCCCGGATTCTACTGCTTCGTCACGTAACGTAACGTAATTATAAAACCAAAATAGCCAATATTCTTACTTGCACGACTGCTTGGGCTTATCTTTCTGTCGGCAACACACACATGCTAATATTAGGCCCACCACCTTAGGAGGCTTCATAGCGGACAAAACTGGCAATTGGTTATACTCGTTATCTACGATATCTTGTACTGTATATCACGTCACCGCAGTTATCAACTCGCACACCTCACCCAAGGGAAAATCCTTGCGGTTGTAAATAGAGCGCTCATTGACGGATTCAGGAATTCTTCTTCTTCTTCCTCTTCCCTCTTAGTGCCGCACTGCCGCGTGCGCAGCGAGAGGCGGTCGACCCATTTGTTGGTCGGACGTTAACGTCTTGAGCTCGATCATTGCTTCTCTTCTTGCTCCGGCGAGTTGTTCGACTCTTTCCTCGAGGGTTGTCCTCGGTCTGCCGATGGGTCTTCCACCAACCTCCAGGAGGTCTTATTCTCATCCATCGCGTGGACGTGGCCAAATTATGGATTCAGGAATTTACAGGAATAAAATATTTAAAAACATTTTCGGCAGTTACCTTTTTTTCTATGTATCTCTTGTAACGTTTAAAGCGCATACTAGGGAGATGGTGAATTCTGAGTTAAAAATAAGTCAGTCAGTCCTTATAGGTTAAGTTGTATTTTTCATTGTTTTTTGTTTGTACGTTTGGCATGGAAGAAAGGAAGAATCCTCCTCCCGCCCACATCATAACAATCATATACAAATTAATTATTTTAAGACTTAATTGGTGTAGCCCCGTTCCTCGTCTAAATCTTTGTACTGATTGTGTGTGGTACGAGTCAAACGGTATAAAGATCTCCAGATAAAAAAATAGAGTGAAACTAAGATTTTGCCCGCAAACAACATCCATCAAGCAGGGGGAAGTAAAAAGATCAACTAGCTCGCTCGCGAAATTTGAGACGATAAAATCACGTTCTTAAACAAAACTCGTCTCTGCCCACTTAAGGGGGCACTGTTGTTTATAAAGGCTCAAGGTCATTATTTGAACCCGTAATTAAGGGTTGATGGTCATTTTCGAACCTAAGCCCTCTGTGCTGTACCTTTTACTGTCTTATTCATTGATTGCTGATTGCTTTAAGTGTTCACTAAATGTAAGGTATAAGTAGAAGACTAGATGGCTCTTCGGCAGACCTAGACTGAGGTGGTGCGATAACGTTAGAGAAAACACTGCGGCAGCTGGGCGTTCGAGAAGAATGGAGAGAATTATATAATTACAAAGGCATTCACAGCCGGAGTTGATGAATAAGTAGAATCCGGGATGATAGGCCGTGGTCAGTTGCTGCTGAGCCTCCGAGATACAATCTTAGAAGTCTACGCAGTTCCACTGAAGATGTCGACCGCAGATGTTGACGAAACGTTTGAAAGTAAGCTTTCAGAACGACCACGGCCTATCATCCCGGATTCTACTGATTCGGAATGGAGGGAATTGTTCATGAGTACATGGTCTCATGGGTTGGGCTGTTGGAAACTTGCATATTTCTTCATGCCATTAATAATGCCCAAATGGATATGGCCCCCGTTAGCATAGGTGGACCCAGGGGGGGGGGAGGGGCACGAGTAGGAACGGACACATGAAAACTTCTCTTAACCCTGAAGAAGTTAAATTCGTCATTGAGGGGTAGGGGGGTGTGCACGGTTAGTAAAGACACTTACTTGTTTGTACAATTCTCTTTCCACCTGAAGAAGTAAAATGATACATTCAAGGGAGGGGGGCACGGGCCCTGGATCCGCTGGTGCCTGTCAGCAAAGCTAATCATCGGTGTCAGGTACAGGTACAGGAAATTAAAAAACTGCATTCAATGGCCATATAACTAAGTAACTTACTGTATGAAGTGGAAATAATGAGTCTTTATTGGGTGGCGACAGCCAACAACCGATACACAGCACAACCCCCAGCGCCAATCGTCTGCACTTGAGTGGCGCGATTACACAACACAATTACGGGGAATTCTTATTACTGTAGCAAGTTGCGTGACTACAGAATTTTCTACTACCCCCCCCCCCTTCCCGCGTCCACTCCCTTCAGTACAGTATCTACAGGTGCATTGCTACTTGCAGCCCCTTACCCACCCCCACTGTAAGTGCTGCTGTATTCTTAAAAACCCGAAAGCGTAGCGACAGCAATCAGTGACAATTCAGTGTATTTACAAGATAGCTGATAGCGTTTTTCTGTCACACTCCCACCTCCTTCTCTGCCTGCTCACTTCAGTACAGTATCCACAGGTCAATTGCTACTTACTACCCACTGCCCACCCCCACTGTGGCCTTCAAAAACAGCCGACAGCAGTCAGGGTGTTTACAAGAAATTGACAGCATTTTGCTCCCGCACAACATACCGCCCCCTCTATCTCCATAAGCCAATTGCTATTTGCTGCCCTCATACCACCTCCACTGTAAGCGCTTTGGCCTTCTCAAACTTGTAATATAGCCGATAGAATTTGTTTTCGCACCCCTGCCGCCCCCTATACATGCACATCACTACCACCGACCCGCCTCTGCTGCAACCTTCGAAAACAGCCGACGGAGAAGCGACAGCAAAGAGGGTGTTTGCAAGATATCTGTTGGAGTTTTTCAATCACACCCCCAACCGCCCCCTTTAGTACACTATCCACTTGTTACCCTCAACCCACCCTCACTGAAACAGCCGACAGCGTTGCGACAGCAATCAACGTATTTACAAAATCGCTGGCTGCTGATTAGGTGGTGTCGTGTGCGTGGGCGGAAAATGGCAGGGCCGTTTTTGTTTTGCCAGACTTTTAACTGGGCTTCGTGGGAGGGATAAGGAACAATATGGAAATTTCTCTCCCCATGGCCGACAGCTATGAGAAAAATAGTTTTTAATACGTTACATGAAGGAAACAATATCAGGAAACTAAATGAGAAGCATGAATGCAAAAGGCGATTTGTCACAAAAATAAATTTTGTGTTGGTGGTATCACTGGAATCGTCACATTGACTGCTACAAAAAGTTTTAATTAAAGTCTACTGTGATCATAGAATAAATATTTACTGTGATTCCTATATTATCAAAGAATATTAATTAAAATATTACTTCCCAGAAGCATTCAGATTTTAAAAGTTTTTTGTCTCTCCTGCATTTAGTTTCAGTGGCAAATCGCCTTTTGTATACATACTCCGCAATCAAACTGTCAAGATGGTATGCCGGGGGTTGCTGATTGTGACCTCAGAACAAGTTCTCAATAAATCAGGCCCAAGTGTTATCTTCCTGTTAACCCGCTCCGGTCAATGTCTTCATTACGACCTTAACCAAGTACCAATGGATTTTTCATAAACAATACTACAGTTTGTAAGAGATTACTGTGAAAGCTTCCGATACTATTTCTTATCAGCGAGGAATCAATGAGTATAAACTCAAAAATGTTTTAGAAAATAACAAACTGGAACAAGGCAACGCCTTGAAAGTTAAGTAAACTTTTCGTATCAAGATAACAACAATCTAGGAGGAACTTGTCTCGTCGTTTTCCCTCGACTGTTGCGAGTTCCACTAATATTATATTAAATTATTAGGATTAATATTAATTAATTTTAATTTTCATGGGCTATAGACATGTGTTCAGACAAACTTTTCGTTTTCACGTTTTCTAATAGTATTTTCTTCCATCGCATAATAAATAATATTTAAAAATATATATATGGTGCACAATGCACTTCACTACACTTCCAGCAGGCCTATCACAAGTATACACTATCATTGAGGGTCCAGTGGAAGGAACCAATAGAAGAGGGCGACCGAGTTTGAGCCGGGATAAGCGAAGAACACGGTCTTTTCAGGCACCCTTTTGTTCTGGGGTTGGGAAACTGGCCCCGAAGGCGGAGGAACTCAATGAACAGTCAACGGCATAACGATGCAGAAGGCAACAAGAAACCACTGCATCTCGCTGTATCTACATTTTTTTTTAAAATAAAGACTTTATTATTATTATTGCTTTCCAATGTATACGTAGTATAAGGAAAGCTTTTTATTATACCTTGTGTATGCTCCTTATCCAGGGAATACTGGGCGGGGAAAAAAGAGAGACATTATTATTACATTTCCCTAGTATAGTCTTCATAACTATACTTTTGTCTTGATGATCTTCAATCTTCGATAGAAGAGGTATTTGAAGAAGCAAAAGAATATCAAATTTTTTAATGCGGTGAATTCATAGATATCTCTAACTCAGAATCTGAAAGTTTAAATAGTCTGTATTGTACATGAAAGGTTATAAAGGGAGGGGGGAGCGCAGACCGTTGGTCTCTCACCGCAAAGGGGGTTAATCCAGCACTGCTGACAGCCAAAAGCACGTTATGCCGTGAAAAGCTCGTGGAATGTAGGGGTAAAAGCTTTCCATCGAGAATTCGTCCGATTTTGACAGATTTGATAGACAGATGGTCGGAATTTCACAAATAGAAATGAAAGTGTTGAAATATACTATATTTCAAATGACCTCTTTTAGCTCTTCACGCTGAGTGTTGCGCGTGTAAAACAGTGAAAGCATAAGCTTTGCAATTTTGCTCTGCGTTTGTATATGTATATATATTTTAAAGGTTAATCACGTACAAACAAATTAATGAATGTATGCGATTGACCTCTTCAGTCGCCTCTGCAGGTTAGTACCCGTGATGAGTTGCGAAACGTTTCCGATCGCATGGCGTGTAGAGACTCGCACAAGTACAAGCATGCTACCACCTTGCCATCGAAGTCGACAAACATATTATTGTACTGGTACTATAACTACAGTATAATCTCCACTGGTAGGTTTTTACCTATTCGGTATATTAAAATAAATAAATATTGATTTTTTTGTTCTATTACTAAACCAACCTAGCGGAGTTAGGGCTATAAAGCCCTCTCTTATACTCAACTAGGAAGGCCCGGGACCGCCAGCTCTACACGCCCTCCGAAGCATGGCCAGAAAATGTAGGAAGTGTAGGACTCGAACCAGTAACCTTTCGGGTTATGTGCACAGTGCCGGTAGGGAAACATGGTAGGACTTGTCCTGGTCACCTCCGAACTAATCGTGTGACTTCACTGTGTTTCCCAAGTGGTTCGGAATCCACTATAATCAGGAGGTCCCCTGTCCTATGGGCCCACACCGTGGCCTGGGACTGTGTACAACCATACTACTACTACTACTAACCTTTCGGGTGAAAGCCGGAGTCCGTACCACTACTGTACATGTCCTGACTACGTATATTAAGAGGTTGGTATTACAAAAGTATGCTATCGATCAGCTGAAGGGACGACGTGACGAATGAAAGAGTGCTAGAGGCTATTGAAGAAGAGAGACAGCAGCTACCTTATTTAAAACATTCGAAGAGCGACATGTGTAGGGGATTTAATAAGATACGAAAACCAGGTATACACCATCGCTGAGGGCACAGTGGAAGGAACACATAGAAGAGGGCGGCCGAAGAAGGAACTCACGGATCAACTGAAGGAGGACGCAGGAGCTCGAACGTACCAAGAGCAGAAGAGGAAGGCACAGGACCGAGAGAGCTGGAGGATGATATGCAGGGAGTTACTGCCAACCAATCGTTATGATTGTGACCTCAGAAGAAAGGTAGAGCCATGCCAACTCCTTGACAGCACACCGAGGCGCCTCTGACTGAACCATTTCCCGCACTATAATCACAATTCCAATCACGGCTTCACAAGCCCGAAAACTGACATGTCCAGTTAGACTCGTATCTGTACTTGGTTAAGTCATGCCTGTTTCATTGCGTCAATGGTAAGCTTGTTTAAGCTTATCCATTATCGCTTTTAGCCGGTGTAGGTTGACGACGAGAACGTGTACCAGTTTACCAATGTCCAAAAATGCATACGAAAAATATGGAAATAATGCCCGAAATCCATGGGGTCGTTGGCATTCGACAAGGGGCCAATTAGACACTATAAGTAGGCCTAGGTCCATAAAAAGCCCTTCAAAAATTACTTCGTGTCATGATGTCCAGTTAGAAACTGTGTTAAGGTGCCCATTCCATTGACCGGCTAGGGCTATTTCCAACAACGGTGACGTGGTAGCAGACATTCAAGACTTAGGTGGCGTTTCCACCGACCTCGCATTGCAGAATTGGCGGAAATGTTTATTTTCCTCTATGCCATAGTTAAAATTGATCAATGATCATACAGTAAAATCACAAACAAACAAACTAAAATTAAAAAATGGCGTCATGGGATATGTTAAGTACAAACATTTTAATAGATTTCTATAAAAATAAAAATTCTAATTTCCGTCAATGTCATTTGCATTCTGCAATGCGAGATCGATGGAAGCGCAACCTAAGTCTTGAATGTCTGCTACCACGTCACCGTTGTTGGAAATAGCCCTAGCCGGTCAATGGAATGGGCGCCTAAGTGGAAGTCGAGCTGTCCATGAATTCTACTTATCCGTGCCCGCAAGGTCAAGACATGTAGCAGCGTAGTGGTACGGACTCTGACTTTCACCCGAAAGGTTGTTTGTTCGAGTCCCACACTGGCTACATTTTCTGGCCATGCTTCGGACGGCATGTAAGGCAGGCGATCCCGGGCCTTCCTAGTTGAGTGTAAGAGAGGGCTTTATAGCCCTAACTCCGCTAGGTTGGCTTAGAAATAGAAACAAAAAAAGTCTTTATTTATTCATTTTTAATTAGGTTCCAGGTCCAACGTCCACTTAGCCTGTCGTCCACTTAGCCTGTCGTTCCATAAGTTCGTGTTAATGAAGGCCCGGTGTCGCATACCAAAATGTAGAGGAGTATTTTTGCTAGTTTTATGGATGTTTTGGACGACTCTACGATCGATATATTCTGGGGAAATCGACATAGTACATAAAACGCGTAGATGGGCTCTAAGGATGCAACCGAGAAAGTAAGACTCTCACTTTAATCTCGTTGTCAACACGTGTAGGCTATGAATCATCATGTTAAAAAGAAATAAGGCGCAGAATATCGGATAATAAATAACATGGATCAAGGCTAAGACTTCCATATGACAAAGATGCGACAGTTTGTCTATGTAAACGGGGCTTTCTTGGCGTCTTTTGTTACACTTATTTTTCACAGTTATCTCGTAAAAGGAACCCCATTTTCTTTCCGTACAAAGTAACATAAAAATTTATTACGGTCCGGAATCGTTCAGTTGGTGGAGAACTAGACTTTGAAACGAATGGTCCAAGTTCGAAACTTCGACGTAAAGGGAAAGTTTCCCCCTGGGCTAGGTCCATACAACTCTAATAGGTACTAGCGTTCTTTAGAAGACTCGTATTTGTACTTGGTTAAGTCATGCATTCGCGTGTTTCATTGCGTCAATGGTAAGCTTGTCTCAGCTTGTCCATTATCACTTGTAGCCGGTGTAGGTTGACGTCAAGAACGTATACCAGTTTGCCAATGGCCAAAAATTAATACGGAAACTATATAATTAATGTCCGAAATCCATGGGGTCGTTGGCATTGGACAGGGTTTTTATGGGCCACTATAAGTAGGCCTGGGTGCATAAAAAAACAAAAAAGCGTTCTATATAGGAAAGATGGGACATTCGAATATTTTTTGAGTCCAGGGTACGTTTTTTTCAATGACTGGTCAGCACCAATACATCAATGATAGGGCATTTAATAAATAATAAATAAATATTGACTTTTTGTTCTATTACTAAGGCAACCTAGTGGCGTTTGGGGCAATAAAGCCCTCTCTTACACTCAAGTAGGAAGCCCCGGGGGGCCGGGACCGCCTGCTTTACATGGCCTCCGAAGTAAGGCAATCTAGGAAGTGTAGGATTCGAACCAAAAACCTTTCGGGTGAAAGTTGCAGTCTGTACCACTAATCTACATGTCTTGAAGTAATGCTATATTATTCTTAATTATAGAATCGGGGTCTTAAGTTTAGCGCACATGAGTCAAGTTAAGAATAGACAACTGCGAAAAATATCAGCTGCATGTTAAAACGGCTCAATGGATCGGGTCGTTGCCGTTCATGAATTGGGGCTTTGAGCATACTGCCAGACAAGTGCACATGACTCATGTTGTGAATGGACGCACTGTATAGACAGCGCAGCGGTGCAAAATACAAACATGTAAAAATAAGCACAACCTTGAAAATAAACTGACAATATGCGAGAAGCGTGGGCAGATTATTAATAACCCTTTTTTATTTACAGTTATGCCACTTCCTCATAAAATATTAGTGTGAAAACAAAATGTTCTCAACAATGGATTTCCACACAATTTGACTTGAATCGCTGACAGTTTAGTTTTAATATCTTTCATTCGGCACAATCTAACTGATTTATCAAGGTCAGAAGGCACTGAGAGCAGAAGATGGGGCGTCCGAGGAATGGTGGATCCACGGGGGAGAGGGGGGTTGGTCAGTACCCTCCCCTAAATGAGTAAATTCATAAGATATCTAGTAAAAAATAAATAAATTAATGGATAAAACTCAACTTTTCAACAACAACAAAATTACCTTACAAACAACTTGTGACTCTAAATTTTCCGCTGGATCCACCCTTGCCCCCGAGGAACCGAACCGTTAGGAAAATAACCCGGTAATCTCACGAAGCTTTATGTCATGTTTTAGGTTTCAACGGGTCCTGCCCCCGATAGAAAAGCTAATCTCGGGGGCAAGTTTAATGACAGCAGGACATGCATTGTTGAGGTAGCGTCGGTGATTGTCATCGTAAGGGTGGTTGGTTTAATTCCCACTAAATTTTCAGGCTATGCTTCGGAGGGCATGTAAAGCAAGCGGGCTGGACGTTCCTAATTGAGCGTAAGAGAGGGCTTCCTAGTCATAACTTCGTTTGGTTGGCGTTGTAAGTCATTAGGTATTTATTACTCATTAATAAATAAATAAATAAATAAATATATTTCTTCTTAGACTACACAATCAATACGTAAAAAAATATTCAGCCGGCGAAATCGTCGAGAAAACGACAAGAAATGTTCTGCTAGCGCAATGGCTACAATGGAAAAGACGTCAAAAATCGCGACAGGCAGAATCGTCAGTGCGTACCGGGTTTAAGGGAATACCTATAACTAAGTAGAATCCGGGCTGATGGGCCGTGGTCGAAATGAAAGCGAACTTCCAAACGTTTCGTCAACATCTGCGGTCGACATCTTCAGTGGGTGGAACTGCGTAGACTTCTAATATTGTATCTTGGAGGCTCAGATCAGTTGCTGCTGAGCCTCCACGGCCCATCAGCCCGGATTCTACTGATTCTTCATTTGACTACGGCCGTGAAAGCCTTTGCTGTCACATAAGTTTCTTTTTCTTCCCGCTGTACAGCCCTTGATGAGCTTTGGCCTACTCGACAACACTCTTCCAGTCATCTCATCAGTCGGACTCCCAACTCGCGAAGGTCAGTTTCCGACTCATCCTTTCAGCGTTTTCGAGGACGAAGCCAGTCGTCTTCCTGTCATGCTTACTTTGTACGTCTTGTTAGGCCTGCGGCCGCCTGACATTCTTACGACGCATTACTTAAGACTTATTACTAATATGAGATGATGTTGAACAACTTACCCACTGAAACCTCTACGTTTATTGACAGGTGAGCTGGCGGCTCCACCGCCGTCGCTCGTCCCGGGCTCTGTAACAACAAAACACACAATCAAAATCACATCACATCATCGTCATCATCAAGCCTCGGAGTCTGGTGAAAATCCTGGGTTGGCCTTGGAAAAGGCCTCCTCAAATAACACCCCCGCAGCAGAAGTTATTTACGCCACTGCCTCCACAACTGATTTAGACCAATGTAGTTTAGTAGAAAAGTAGAAAAAATTGATTTATATAATATATTTATAGTAGAAAAAAAAGGGAAAAGGACCGCACTAAACAGACAAAAGTTGAGAAGAAAAATACAACATTCGCTGTAAGCCAATCCCTAGATTGAAACTCGAGAAGAAGTTTAGTTGTAGTTTTTCCAACGCTTGCTTTCACCATTTCTTAAAGCAACCCTGTCAGCGTGCCGGGGGGATTGAGTCTGTTTAATAACCTGAGAGCTGAGGCACCCTAAGGGCAGACTCCTTCACCTCAGGGAGACGGGGAATTGACTGACAGGGTGGACCTCCTGATTGTAGTAGATTCCAAACCACATAGGGAACATATAGTAAAGTCATACGATTAATTTGGAGGTGCCCAGGAAAAATTCGGTAAAGGTTTATGATTAGGGGTATTCACTGTAACTTGGTTTACCCTCAGGCGCCCATTCCATTGACCGGCTAGGGCTATTTCCAAAAACAGTGACGTGGTAGCAGACATTCAAGACTTAGGTTGCGTTTCCACCGATCTCGCATTGCAGAATGCAAATGACATTGACGGAAATTAGAATTTTTCTTTTTATAGAAATCTATTAAAATGTTTGTACTTAACATATCCCATGACGCCATTTTTTAATTTTAGTTTGTTTGTTTGTGATTTTACTGTATGATCATTGATAAATTTTAACTATGGCATAGAGGAAAATAAACATTTCCGTCAATTCTGCAATGCGAGGTCGGTGGAAACGCCACCTAAGTCTTGAATGTCTGCTACCACGTCACCGTTGTTGGAAATAGCCCTAGCCGGTCAATGGAATGGGCGCCTAAGGGAATGTAGGAATAGAACTCCAGTTTTTATACGTAGAAAAATAATGCAATAAGGAAACGTATTTAAAAACATTCCCATACTTTACCCAACTACTAGGTTAGGTCGGGTAAAGTCGGAAACGTAGAGATACACCTTTCCATGGCAATTATTTTTCTACGAAGAAAAACTGGAGTTCTATTCCTACTTTCCCTTAGGGAAAACCAAACACAGTGAATACCCCTAATATGATCGAGAACATTCACAATATTTCCATCTCTTTGCCTCTTTGGGGGGCCTTTTTGAGGAGGCCCTGGATGAAACCATAGTCTCACTTATGGCCTCATGGTTAATCCGACACTAATGGTAATCTTAATATATACATATTTCGACTGTCCGTGTGTATGAAACCAAACTCCTCTCAAACGACTGGACCGATTATGATGAATATTGTTGTGTGTGTTCAAGGAGATTCGAGGATGGTTTAGATTAACACTTTCGTCCACTGGAGAATATTTTTATAATTTGATTTTGGAATATTTTACATTGGATCCGGCAGACTGCCGACATCAACCGACATCTAGCGGCAGACTGCGCTATCATTAATTATCGTTTATCCCGACAGTTGGTGCTGCGTGTTGTGTGTGACCACAATAATTTACATGAGCAGTGACCGCGAGGCCGAAGGCAGGCGCAAGTGGTGGAGGCCGGGAACCGCCTGTACTAAGTAATTTCCAAGAATTATAATACATAGAATTACCGCATAAAACCCGTTATCACTTATTAAAATACAACGACCTCAGTTGTAACTTAAGGCGATGCCGACGGGGTCGAAGGTGACCGGCGACCGCCTGTCCCTATGCTGAGTGACCTTTGCATTTTCCTGGCCGCGATCGCTGCGATCTTTATGAGACAGCCGGCTAGTCCATATATGGCGAGAGGGCCTTGCAGTACTCCCTCGCACTGGCTCCTTCCTTATTTGTTGACGGCTCATTTAAATAAATTGTCGGTCTCACATATACAGTTCTACAATAAAGGCGAACAACTGTATGTTTTTGCATTTTACCGGAGCCCAGAGATAATTTCGTTTTGAGACCATAAGGCTTGTACAATGTTTTTTTTTTCTGCGAATGACTTAACCGTTTGTCAAGGTCTTAAAAAACTATTTTCATTTTTGCTCAATGGTAACTCGACAAGGACTTAAAATTGGTAACAATCAGCAATTGACTATCCTATCCAAGGCGCTTCTTCCATCTTCGGCAACTTGCTAAACAATTACGCTACCTTATAGGACGCACTCCAAGGCAGGCAGTTAGCATTTAAAATAACGCGACAACACAACAAGACGAACACCTCATGACATTTAAATGGGTTAGAAGCCAATGTGTACCTGCGGCCCGATCATGCCGATTTTAATACCGGGGGTAATATAATACCATGTCATGTGATGGTATTAATTCTAAAATTTACTGTTCGTTTATTCAATTGAATTAATACCATCACGTGACATGATATTATATTACCCCCGGTATTAAAATCGCCATGATCGGGCCGCTGAACAAGTGACTTTTTTAACTTTAATGACACCATGACAATCTCCGATTTCACGATAACTAAGCTTCCGACATCAGCTTATGGCATCAAAGGCGAAAATCACTCATCTGTACTCCGGTACCTCCTCGAGGTGAAGATGAAAGTGCGTAATGGCGACTGAACAGACAGGGGACCGCGTTGGACAGTCTTCTTTTGGGCAGGGTTCTCTTTTGTCCTGGGGTTGGGAGAATTCAATGAAGAGTCAACGGCATAAGGACATAGAAGGCAACAGGAAACCACTGCACTACAATTCCCCAGTTTAGTCATCACTACTGCAATTGCCATGATGATCGCCGGTCTTCGATAGAAGGGGCATTACAAGTAGAAGAAGAATCTCCGCAAGCTAATCTAAGTGCGCAGCCAAATTCCACAGAGAAATTATAATACTTTCTTAAATAGGGTTTCTGTCATAAGCAATGAGTTTAATATGTAAAACTGAGACCTGCGGAGTTAGGACCGTCAATAAAGGTCCAAGACGGATTTAAACTCACATTTATCGGTCTTGTATGAGAAACAACGTTATCTGTCATATTCAGGAACAACACCAGCAAACATTGTCAGGAACAACCGAACAAAAAAAACGAATTCTATCATGTTGTCACGTATGAGAAACAACGTTATCTGTCATATTCAGGAACAACACCAGCTAACATTGTCTGGAACAACCGAACAACAAAAACGAATTCTATCATGTTGTCACAGTAAAAATTATAATACTTTCTTAAATAGGGTTTCTGTCATAACAAACAATTAAACTATGAGTTTAATATTTTTAAAATATTGAACCCTGTGGACCTACGGAGTTACGACCCAGTTCTAAGACGGATTTAAACTCGCATTTATCGGTCTCGTATGAGAAACAACGTTACCAGTCATATTCAGGAATAAAGTAGCCGGGAACAAGGCCGTGCCGAGGTATTGATTTGGGGGGGGGGGTCCAACAATTTTTTTATCTTGTTAACGTAACTTATTACTGAATTGATGGATAAATTCTTCAAACCATACAGGTTTACATACAAAAATTTATTTCGGGGGGGGGGGGGGTCCGGACCCCATGGACCACCCCCCTGGGCACGGCCCTGGCCAGGAACAACACCACCAAACATTGTCAGGAACAACCGAACAGCAGAAACCAAAACAAATTTTGTCATGTTGCCACAGTAAAAATTTAAATACTTTCTTAAATAGGGTTTCTGTCATAGTAAATAAATAAGTAAACAATGGGTTTAATATGTAAAACTGAACCCTGCGGAGTTAGGACCGTCAATGAAGGTCCAAGACGAATTTCAACTCACATTTACCGGTCTCTTATGAGACACAACGTTATCCGTCATATTCAGGAACAAAATAGTCAGGAAGAAAACCACCAAACATTGTCAGGAAAAACCGAGCAACAATAAATCCATCAACAATAATATGAAATGAGTTGCGTTCCCAGTGCAGTGACACAATATCCACGGACTCGTCTTTAACCTTGCAATAGTTGTAACCGCTAACCGGCCGGGCGAAGACTGCCAAACAATGGGTCTATAGCGGCGGATGTACTATCATTGTCCTTCGAAGAGGAAGGTGGCCCTACCTGCTGGATGGAATGTCAAACATTGCCCATTGATCTCAAAAATGTCAGATAGAGATATCCTGTTTTTCAAAATTCAAATACCAAATAGAAAATATAGGCACAACATAACTAACCTGGTAATCATGGTAATTTCAAGCTATGCTATTTTTACAAACTATCATCTTCTTCTTCGAATGTCCCTTATATTGAAGATAGGCGATCATCATGGCAATTGTAAACTAGTAGATATCGTACTTCGGACCCAAGAGTATCGAATGTACTTAGTCATGATGATTTTACCAAGGAATTGTAATGCAGTGGCTCCCGTTGCTTTCTTCATGCTTTTGCCGTTGACTCTTCATTGAGTTCCTCTGCCTTCGGGGCCCAACTTCAACCCTAGTAGTGGTTGCTTATTTAAAAATTAAAAATGTAAAGTTAATTAGGTACTCAGATTCTCAGAACACGTAATAGTTGTTACATAATTAGATTAATTACCTCGAAAAAGAAGGTCAACACTGAAATTGAGCACAAAACTCACATTAAAAAGTATATATATTTCTGGATTTCAGGGGGGGGGGGTGCGTTAACACCGCTTTCAAACATATAAACCATTTCTAAAGCCGTGCCTATTAATCACCAATGAAATAAGACAGGCCCGGGCCCGGTGCGGTGGGGCCAAAGAGAAATTCAGGTTTGAACATTGCGTTTTGAGAGAAGAAATTGACTTTATTTTCCTTATGGACAAATTTTGGACCTTTCAGCCCGATCTTACAATCAACCCATTGAAGGCCAAGTCCTCCTACGGAATCACTTAGTTGATTTGAAATGAATCGATTAATAGGCGTGGGAACGCAATAATTTGTATTCATTACGTAAATATCATTAATATTCATCTCCTATACATCTACTTAGTCTCTTGTCAAGGTCAAATGATTTTTTCATGTAGGACTACAAATTCTCCCACTATTGTGATAGTCACATTAAGGGCTGGCTGGGTCATATCGAAAGAATGGACGGAACCAGCGCGCCCGAAGAAGGTGTCAAACAAAGATCCTGAAGGCAAAAGACCCATGAGGACACCGAGGATGGACTGGATGGACGAATTAAGCGAAGACCTCCTTATCGTCAGCAACTGGATGAGAAATAAGGTGTCGAGAGACAGGTTCAGGAACGAAGTGGGTTTCGGCTCTTAACAGACTGCAAAGCCACCTAAAACTACTGTTCTTTTTATACTACTATGTAATTTGTTTTTTTAGAGATTGGAAATACATCATTCATTCATTCAAGTCACTTTACATTATCGAATTCTCGCTCTTGGCGTTTCAGCCATTAGCCTGCCAGTAGAGAAATGCCCGTGATCGCTTAGGGTAGGTTTAGTCCAGTCAAATTGTACATTAAAAATGGGTCGTGCATGCAAAAGGTCATGTAGTTCTAATTTTTTAGTATGTTGTTAGGATCACAACCATTAGTAAAAAACCAAGTTTGCCCCCCTTAAAAAGTTGTGCGACCAGCGTAATGGCCGAAAAACTTCGAAATTTTCGGACATTTTTTGGTTTTTGGTTAAAATCTCCCAGAGTATGCGTTGGACCGAAAAAACCCCTATATGCAGTATTAAACTGCATTTAATTATCTACCATTTGAAACCAAAACCATATCCGTAGGGCAATTACTTTAGAAAATACATCATTTCGGAAACAGGCAAAATTTTCGGACATGTGGAAAATTTTCGGTTTTGCATTGTTTTTCTTCAAATAACGTCAAAAATACTCATCACACAAGAAGTTAATCTGTACTAATGTAAAGGTACTTTAATAAGCTTTCTTTTGAGCCCAGATGGACACCTACAGCCCTATTCGTACTAATAAATTTCAGATAATCAGCGGAAACAGTGTAATGCAAACTGTTTCTTTCCCTTGCTCCTGCAGGTCTGCTCTAACTATAGAAGCTCCTCCTCCCGCATTCCGATCCCGTGATTCACACTATCAGCAGCACTCAATGCCTTTACCTTTTGGGTTTTCATAAGTGTTAATGTAAAATGAATTAAGACATAATACATAATTCATTGGAAATTCAGCCTTATTATGACTGAGTTAACAGAATGAACAATGAATTACTATAGCACTTACACTCTTGTTTACCTTACGACAGCAGTTCCACCTTAGCGACTAAGTCTAATGAAGAAACGTCAGCATTTCTATGCCAAGTATAATAATGCAATACTTTACTCAGTTTGTTCGTGTTGTGCAACGTGCAAGTAGTGAAAAACAATCAGTGGAATGTCTATTCCTGCGGGAGTTTGTTTTATTTGCCGGAGGTCTCTCGATGAAGGCCCTATTGCAATCGTAAAAAAACGGGGTGTTCAATCATTCATTGAAGCGAGTGTGAAGCGTGGTCTCACGGATATTCAAACTTTACTTCAAGGGCTCCATGAAGTCACAGTTCATGAGGCGTGCAGAAAGAGGTATGCAACCGAAAAAAATGTTGATATTTCAGTTCGTCGACGAGAACGGGATTCTGCTCCACAAGCATGCAGATCTTCAAGAGCATCAAGTGCAGTCCATTTCAACTTGCAAAATATTTGTTTTTTGTGTGGTGAAGATATCACTGATGATTTTATCAAGCTTCAACAGAAATTGCCCTATTCACGAAGGAATATTATCCATACTGTTGAGCAGCTGGGCGTCAGAAAAACAGTGCTGGATGCAGCCCAACGCCGTGGTGATGAATGGGGGAGAAGTATAGAAATGCGCCTTCGTGCAAGTGAAGACGACTTGGTAGCTGCTGACGCAAGATATCACAGTCTATGTTATAAAAAGCTATTTTCCATGCCGTCAATAACTGGAAAGAAGAGGGGGCATCGCCCAGCCAATGATATAGAAGAAGCAATGGAGGGTATATACGAATATCTGTTGGAAAACAGTGATGAATGCCAGTTCTCGTTAGATGATCTCTTAAAACTATGTGAAGGTGGTTACGTTCCTGACTCACGCACTGCAAAATCTCGCCTTATCAAACGTTTTGGCGATGACATCGTTATATCTGAGGCTGGCGCTAACAAGGGAGCAGTAGTCTGTTTCAAACACACGGGTCACAAAATTTTGTACGATAATTGGTATACTGCAAAACAGATTGATAAGCAACAAGAGCGATTGAGGGTGGTAAAGGCAGCGGCAGAGATAATATTAGAAGACATTCGCTCTCAAGTTTACGACACAAGTGACTATCCTCCATCCGATGAGTTTTTAAATAATCTTGATTCAGTTATCCCAGAGTCTGTGACTCTATTTTATGAAACAATTGTCCTAAAAAACAAGCGTGGTCTACAGGAATCATGGAAGAAGAAGTGTGTGTCATTTTCCCACGCTCTCATATCAGCTGTACGACCGCGATCTTTTGTGTCTCCTCTACTGATCGGTGTTGGGACCTACTTTTACAGAAAATTTGGTTCCAAGCATCTTGTGAACATGTGCTCCGCACTAGGGTTCTCCTGCTCTTATAATGATGTCGTGCAGCTTGAAAGTTCTGCAATATTGCGGCCTGAATCGTTACCATCCATCGAGGCAGGAGCTTTTGTGCAATTTGTTTTCGACAATGCAGATGTAAACGTAAACACTCTGGACGGGGAAAATACATTCCATGAAATGGGGGGCATTATGTGCGTAACGCCTTACACTGCTGTATTGCGGGACAAAAACATCCCACGCTTAAAGAAATATGTTCCCGCTGACAAAGTTACCTCTCAAAGTGACATAGAAATAAAACATTGCAATATAAGGAAAAATTCAGGGTTATCAACAATCGTGGTAAATGACCTAGAGGGAATTTATAAAGTGGACGGGGAAATATTGCCTTCAGCCTCAGACCTGTTTTGGTTGTTTGGAAAGTGGAGAAAACCTCTAAGTATGTCAGGATGGAATGGGTTTATGGAGCAAGTGACTGAAAAACTTGACTTTTCACGCTCCAAAATCCTTTTCCTTCCATTCATTCGAGCCCCCCCTACGGACTACGATACGGTATTCACTTCACTCATTGAAGCAAGTAGGCGAAGTAAAGCATGTTCTCAGAAATTCACCTTTGTTACTTTCGATCAGCCGCTATTCATGAAAGCAAGAGACATTGTTCAAAGTGGTCAACATCCGGAGCTAAGTTGTGTGATTGTGAGACTTGGTGGTTTCCACCTCCTTATGTCCTTCATGGGTTGCATCGGTTCGATAATGGCTGGTAGTGGATTGAAGGAGTTACTGACGACTATATACGCAGATCATAGTGTTGATAAAATGCTAAATGGCCATGCATATTCACGAGCAGTCCGAGCACACATTTTGACAAACCTTACATTGGCTGGCATTGTTTTGGATGAAGTGCATCTGACTGCTGAGGAGATCAACGAAATTGAAAACTTGTTGTGGATCAGTGAGAGGTCTCACATCATATCTGCAAAGGAAACTGAAATATTTCAAATCCTCAACGCAAAGTTCAAAAGTGCATTGGATAAAATTGAAAAAAACGGCCCAACCTCGCAGTTATGGGTCCAATACTTTAGGATGACTACTCTCCTTAAACTATTTATCCAGGCAGAACGGATGGGTGATTGGGACCTTCACTTGTATAGCGTCCATTTAATTATGCCTTTCTTTCATTCAGCTGGACATTATTTGTACGCAAAGAGCACCCATCTGTACCTACAGGACATGATGGCATTAGAAAAAGTGATGGATAAATCTGAATATGATATGTTCACAAATGGGTATTTTACTATCCGCCGATCAGACAAGTTTTGGTCTGGGCTATGGTCAGATTTAACAATTGAACAGAAGTTGATGAGGTCAATGAAGAGTTGCGGTGGATTAACCCAAGGGCGTGGAATCTCCAGCAGCGTGTTGGCAAGATGGACTGTAGGCATGGTATCCATGGTAAATATATGCGAGGAATTAGAGAGTTTCTGTCGCATTTCCTGTCCTACTGGAGAGCAGCATGTGGATATGAGACCTGCTCGCATCATCCGAGATAATAACGATGCTAAGAAACTTAGTAGTTGGTTCGCTCTTCACCCTCCATTCCCCACTACTGACAGGTTGCTGTCTCTCAGTAGTGGTTTAGTGGGAGGTCCAAACATTAATTGTCACATGGCCCAACAGCTTGGGACTGCTGGAGTTAAGCTCATAATTGGGAAAACGTTTGACTGCGTAGCGTTCAAAAGGAAAAACAAAGTAGCCACGCTAGCATCGACAACCTGTTCTGTTAAAGTTAACGACAAGAGACTAGTCATTGATCCACTTTCAATTTTTCAGCGTTTGTGTATAACAAAGCAGTCAGAAAAGGATTTAGAAGAGCATTTCAAGTATGAATTAGCCCCTTTCCCAACGTCCTTGTTTAATGAACAGGGGATGCGAAAAGGGACAAAATCCACATTCTATTCTGCCTTCACTCCTCTCTCGAGTCGCACGAAAATAGATGCCAATACCTACGTCGTTTTAGATGGTGGACATTTGTTACACAAAGTGGTGTGGCGACGTAAAACGTCAGTAGCAGACGTTGTCTCGGCCTACACTACCTACGTCAAAAATAACTTTGGAAAGAACGTCTCAATCGTTTTTGATGGCTACCCTGAAGACGCCACTAAAAGAAACACGAAAACAGCTGAGCGACTCCGTCGCTATTCTGTTCAGACAAGTTATGAATTATCGTTTGAGGAATCCACTGTAATTCAAATCCCTCAAGATAAAGTGTTGGGTAATGAGAAGAATAAGCGTCGTCTGATAGCACTTCTATGTAGCGTCTTTGAGCAGCAAGGAATAGAGGTGGCGGTTGCACAGGAAGACGCCGACCGAGAGATCATTGTCACGGCATTATCAAAAAGCCCTTCAAGCGAAAGAGTGGTCATTGTAGGAGAAGACGTGGACCTACTTGTCCTGCTGAATGGTTTATGTACTGGAGAGACAAACGTATACCTTCAAAAAAGTGACAATAGTGAAGAAGGCTTCTGTCACTATTCCACGACTTCCTACAACTTTCGAAGTTCCCGTCTTTCTCCACAGACGGTATTATTTACCCACGCTTTCACAGGGTGTGACACTACCTCAGCACCGTTTGCCATGGGAAAAAACAAATTTGCTAATATATTGGACCAAAAACTAGCTGAAATGACTGATGTCTTTCTACAATCCCAGTCCACCAAAGACGATGTGAAATTAGCCGGCATCAAGTGCTTCGTGGCTCTGTACGGGGGTGATATAGAAGCTGACATATTGAATCATCTTCGGTATAAGATATTCATCACCTCCGGTAACATTAACCTTGCGCGTCTACCTCCAACTGAGGATACTGCTGGGCTTCACGCTCTCAGGTGTTATTATCAAGTGCAGAAGTGGTTGGGGACAGACCTAAATCCAAAGGATTGGGGGTGGAAGTTAGACCACCATGGGCTTGCCCCAATTACCACAACTATGGATCCCGCTCCTCTCTTGCTCCTCCGGAAAATATCCTGCAAGTGTAAGAAGGGGTGCAGTGGTAGATGCAGCTGCCGTAAAACTGGACTTAAATGCTCCGTTCTGTGTCAAAACTGCGGTGGCAAATCATGCACCAATGCTACTACAATTGACCTTAACGATTCAGACGACGAGGAAGAAGATATGACATCCTCAATAGATGTAGGCAGCACTGATGGGACTCCTATTGTTGGGAACTCTCATGAACCGGGCCCGTCAAAAATGAAGAAAATGTGAATGTAAAAAAAAATTTGTTCAAGTACATTTAAAATATATAGGCCTACATAAGTAAAGTAATATTGTTTGTCTACTGCTATTTCTGGACGTGTAGTATCAAAATTCGCATTACACAGTTTCCGCTGATTATCTGAAATTTATTAGTACGAATAGGGCTATAGGTGTCTATCTCGTCTCAAATGAAAGCTTATTAAAGTATCTTTAAATTTGTATGAAGTAACTTTCTTGTGGAATGAGTATTTTTGACGTTATTTGAAGAAAAACAATGCAAAACCGAAAATTTTCCACATGTCCGAAAATTTTGCCTGTTTCCGAAATGCTGTATTTTCTAAAGTAATTGCCCTACGGATTTGGTTTTGGTTTCAAATGGTAGATAATTAAATGCAGTTTAATACTACATATAGGGGTTCTTTCGGTCCAACGCATATTTAGGGAGATTTTAACCAAAAACCAAAAAATGTCCGAAAATTTCGAAGTTTTTCGGCCATTACGCTGGTCGCACAACTTTTTAAGGGGGGCAAACTTGGTTTTTTACTAATGGTTGTGATCCTAACAACATACTAAAAAATTAGAACTACATGACCTTTTGCAAGCACTGATGTCTTATTTGACTGGACTAGTTTCACAGATAGTATTATTTAGTCCACTTATATATTTTACTATCACAGAATGCGCCCTTGTTGCACGCTCCAATCTACGATAGAAAAGATGCAGAACAGTAACTTAAGAACCAACTAATAATGTGGTTGTTTAGTGCGTGCAAGAAAGGCACATAAACGGACTATACCTAATTAGCTATTGCGTACTAACCTTCGCCAAGAGTCCAAAAATTGTTGCTGTAAGTTCGAGCGAATTTGAAAGACCCACCAGCGTAGGATTTACGTCGCAAAAATTTCGAAGCTCCACCAATTGCTAAATCGTCGATCGAAATTTGTTTCAACAATCCGTCGTGCTGCTGCTTATGCATTGTTATTCAATAGTTTGTAACACTTGTTTAAATAATAGTCTCTAGTGGCTATTCACTAAAACGCGACTCTATAGAAAATTAATATTGTATGTACGATAAGTAAGCTACATCGCACAACACTGAAATGGCATACTCCTATATTTCCAAAAGTACTTGGATAAACTGGACAAACTGTTCTAATACAACGGGAGGGGGAATATTCAAATTTCACAGGAAATATCGATCGTGTAGAGCCATAAATGTCACAAAATAGACCAAATGTTCCTCTCACCAACGGCCACGCCAAGTTCAATCCACCAGAACAGAGCCTGTTCCAAACAGCAGAAAACTTGGTAGTGTGCACAGCGTTGGCCGGGGAACATGATAACGCGCTGAGACTACCAATCCGCAAAAGTGCGTGCCGAGTCCTCGTCACCTCCGAATTAATCTTGTGACTTTACTACATTCCCCAAGTGGTTCGGAATCTACTATAATCAGGAGGTCCACCCCGGCAGTCAAGTCCCATTCTCCCTGAGGTGAAGGAGTCTGCCATTAGGGTGTCTCAAGTTAATAAACAAATTCACTCCTCCCGCCATGCTGGCAGGGTTACTTAAAGCAGAAATGCTGAAAGCAGGCGTTGGAAAAAATTAAGTACATTTTGTTGCCGTCACTAATACGAATCACCTACAGTTAGTGAACTTGATTTGTAAAAAATAACAGACACTGAAGATGTCTGGTCGAAGGAGTTCCAGAACTGTGGCCAATTGGTATTAGTGACGGCCACATACTAGACTTCAAAATGTAGAGGAACATTTCTTCTACTTTATGTAATCTCTTTTATGGCTCTACGATCAATATCTCCTGTGAAATTAAAACGGACTCTGGAGGTGTCCGCATGGACGGATAGAGGGAGTAGCTCCCCCCCCCCCCAAACTTAAGTAAATCTGTTGTAAGTTAATTTACAACGCTCTAATTTAATCGATACTACATGCTTGTCGTATTTTGGCATACAACACCCCCCCCCCCCCCCACAAAATGGGCTGGATCCGCCCCTGGGTATCCGATCGCCATTGTTACCCCACACATGAGCGTTCCACAAATCCACATTATCCATTATAACTAAGAATGTCTCGTTGGATCGGAGCCCTCAATTATGGGGGCTTCAAAATCCACAAAAGTGAAACATTCAATTAAAATTCCCAAAACCTTCAAACGAAACAGCGTCTGTAATTCCTTTGATATTTGAGAAATCCTATACAATTCTCTATCGCTCTTATATACGAGTATATATACGTATAGTACGGTAAGCAAAAAAATCTCCTTTGTAGAGAAAACCTTATTTACCTTTCAACTGAAAGTACAGTGAATAAAGGGCTTCACTGAAATGAGGGTAGTTAAGCCAGAGGCAGATATAAAGCAAATTTTTTATCCCTCCGCTTTTTCCTTCTCTAAAACCATCGCTGAATATCCATACGTCATGTATATTGGCAATACAGTAGAATAATGCAATGTAATGTATGTTACTTATAATAAAGACACATTAATTGACTTGAATTTATATACAGTGGTAAGTTCCATTGATTGTGTTCGTGTCAAACAATAATTGGAAATATGGTGCACAATGCACTTCCAGCAGGCCTAGCACGAGTACAGACATCATTGAGAGCACAGTGGAAGGAACCCATAGAAGAGGGAGGCCGTAGAAGGAATTCATGGATCAACTGAAGTAGAACGGAGAAGCTCGAACATACCAAGAGCTGAAGAAGAAGGACCGAGAGAGCTGGGGCATGATATGCAGGGAGTTGCTGCAAACCAATCGTTGAGATTGTGACCTCAGAAGAAGAAAGCTCAGGTACCGGGTTCAAAATGCCGGCCGCCATACCAAGTTGAATCTAGCGGACCAGAGCAGGTTCAAAGCTGCAGATAACTTGGTCATGTGCACAGCGCCGGTAGGGAAACATGGTAGGACTTGTCCTGGTCACCTCCGAACTAATCATGTGACTTCACTGTGTTTCCCAAGTGGTTCGGAATCCACTATAATCAGGAGGTCCACTGTCCTATGGGCTGGGGCATAGGACAGTCAAGTCGGGGTCGTTCTATGGGCCCAAAAATGAGGCCTAAGTCGTTATTAACCCGACGAACACTACTTACTACTACTACCGGGTTCAATAAACATATTGTTTCCTAGGTGGGGTCAGCGATACGGCAGGGTCTCTTCCACTCCTTGCGGTTCTGTGCTGTCCTACATTTCTGAGGTCTTGGCAAACCGAGAGAGCTGGAGGATGATGTGCAGAGAGTTGCTGCCAACCAATTGTGACCTCAGAAGAAAAATAAATATTGACTTTGTTTGTTCTATTACTAAGCCAACCTAGCGGCGTTAGGGCTATAAAGCCCTCTCTTACACTCAACTAGGATGACCCGGGACCGCCTGCTTTACATGCCCTCCGAAGCATGGCTAGAAAATTCAGAAAGTGTGGGACTCGAACTAACAACCTTTCGGGTGAAAGTCGGAGTATGTACCACTATACGGTACATGTCCTCAGATATTCTATTTCAGAATGTTTACATTGTTTACAATGCTTACATTTTTCACGACAGACGGGCTCCTGCGTTTAATTGATAGCTACGTGTATCATATTGAACCGAAAGTATTAAAAGCAGTTATAAAATACGTAAAAACAGCGGCTGACACAAAGGAACATTTTCAAACCCCCTCCCCCTCCCCCTCCGTTGCCGACTCCCATTGGACTTCGCTTCACTGGTTTATTCCCCCCCCCCCCTCCGCCCCAAAGCGTCAGAACCCGTTCGCCATATTTATAGCTCATCAATGCATTTCAACTGCTGCACGAGTACTTTCATCTAATCTATTCCTGAAATCCAGGTTAATAATTAATTATTAATAGGGAAGCACTCAGTATATTACGTCAGCGGACCGTAATAAAATAGTTCAACTGTGATACAATGACTCATATTGTTGGAATAATACTCAGCAAACGGGAACGGCTGAATGAGCTATTTGTAATTGTATATTTTGAAAATTTCTGCTACGGATAATATAGAAAATAATTTGATCAAAGCTGCCGCGGCCGAAACGGGAAAATGAGTAGTCTTAAGCTGCGTGCTGACTACAGGACTTGCTAGGAAAGTAATGGGCCTAATTATTGAGCCTACATTGATGTTTAGGGGATTGTGTACACCACGAGTTTTTACCCCTGGCCAAACTGTCAATTCTAAATTTTATGAGGAAGTGCTTCAAAGGGTGAATCACAGAGACACCCGATCAGTGATCCGATGACAGATTTTGCCAATTTCTAATATGCACGTGTTCATTGAGACCACTCGACATATCAGAAATCCAGCGCATAACGGTCAAATAGGTTACTTGACAATTTTGAAAACCTACTTTAACGAATTATTACATTTATGTTATACTCTTCAAAATTAATTTTTCCACTAAAAAGTGTTACCGTATTTAGTTCCCCGTTCCCCAACAATTGAAGTTTACTGGTTAAGAGAGGGGTCCACATGAATGCAGAATGTGACGTCATTTGTGATGCCAGGGAGTAGCCGCCAGTACGAGAACTACCAGCAGTGACATCATTTTCTTGTCACCCATGCCTATTGGCGTTTTTGCTCTTGTTACATGTCCACTGTTAAAAACACCAGCATTTTTTTTTTCACGCAAACAATATATTGTACAGTTGTCCCTCGATAATCCGACAGGTACGGGACCAACGTGGTGTCGGATTATCGAAAAAAAGCTTCTCCGGAATGCGTTGGATCGATATATTCGATCATCGTAATTTTTTATACAGTATTAATAATCATTAAATAGCTAGGACGATGTAAAAACATAATACAGTACTGTAAACAGTTAAAAAATTTAATTAATGTAAGTCGTGTCTACTGTACAATGTTGGCTAAGACGTAAAAAGCTGTGACAAGCCAGCCGGTGGCGCGTCGGACTACCGAGTACGTCGGATTTCAAAGTGTCGGAATATCGAGGGACAACAGTATTATTATTGTTAGCCTATAAGTTACATTATCTACTATATTTTATAGTCACAACTGTCAAGTAGCTTATTGCTCGGACTGCATGAAACGCACATTGAGGCAGAGTGACCTAAATAGCCTCTTATTTTATGACTAGAACAATTAGGTCAATATTGACCCCTCGGGTGAGAATTAAAGGACGCAATGCAGCCATCCTGATTTAAAAAAACCGGAAGTAGCTTTAATGAAATGATTGTTCTCCCCGCAAGGGCTATACCAATCGGAGAGGGGATCAAACGGTTGCCATGGCTAAAGAGGAGCTAAGAGAGGCTAAGAGATGGCCTTTTAGCCCTAACTCCGCTAGGTTGGCTTAGTAAGAGAACAAAGAGTCAATAACTATTTATTTATTTAAAATGACTGAATTCGTATGCGTCACAGTTAAATGTCAAGTCCTGTATATTTATGAAAAGGAGAAGTTTTATTTAAAACATAATAAGTTTAACAGGTAATCTGATAAAAAGCAAAACAAAACGAACACTCCCGAGCGACAAGCTTTCTGTTTAAAATTTCACAACAATGACTTTTAAAATTAGGATTATTTTTTCAATTTCATTTTTCCATTGTAATTAGGACAAGATGGCTATTTTAATCATTCTTAATCCTGTTTCGGGAACCCGGGATGGCTGTCATTAAATCCCGTTATCTCGGGATGAAAGTACCCCGGGATTTTATTCTCTTGGCAAAACCCACTCAGGATTCTTGATCATTACACCATTAGGGATGTTGTTCTCAACAACATGAGCCGCGTTATGTCCCTACCTGCAGCCTGAACATGGCGATTATAATACCGGTATTTATTTAATCCCCTGGTATTAAAAATGTAAACAAACAAATTTTGAATAGCACTTTCCATTATAAAATTATCTTGTTTACATTTTTAATACCAGGGGATTAAATAAATACCGGTTTTATAATCGCCATGATCAGGCTGTTGTGCGGGCTAAATAATCACGGCTGTTGAAACTCAGGCCAACCACAAAATATTTCTCCTCATGGCGAGTTTCGAACCTCAACCGTTCGGTTCATAGTTTGGTGCTCTATCAACTGGACGGAATTCTAAAAAGATGGCGTTTGCAAACAAATTTATAAATACCGCAAATTCAAACACGTTTCCGCTTTCACCGGATGTTTAATGACGTCAATAGTAATTTTTTTCTACCGGAACGAAAAATTTAAATGGTGGCGCAAATTTCGCCAGACAACTGTTTTTACATGTCTGTCAAATCTGCAATAACAGCACGGCTATATGAGCACCGGAATTAGTTTTTTATATATTATTTATAAAATGTGTAAAATATCAATTTTCACAGGAGATATCGATCGTAGGGAGAATGAGCCATAAATGAGATGTCATTAAGATGAAGAAATATTCCTCTACATTTTGATTTAAAGAACGATTGAACACAGTTACTACTCAACTTAATTAGTAAACAAATAACGGGCACTCAAGAGGTCAGCATGAAGAAGTTCTAAAACAGTCGCCAACTGGTGTTAACAGGGGTGACACTTGGGGTCCAAGTAGGTCATTTCCCCCCCCCCTGTATTTAAAAAAAAAATACCGCAATGACCCTTATTTTAAGGATGTTTTGTATGGACCCAGGCCAACTTATAGTGTCCCATAGGTCCCTTGTCCAATGCCAACGACCCCTTGGAATGCGGACATTATTTGTATTGTTTCCGTGTGAATTTTTGGACATTGGCAAACTGGTATAAGTTCCCGATTTCAACCTACACCGGCTACAAGCGATGATGGACAAGCTATGAAAAGCTTACCATTGCCGCAATGAAACAGGCGAAAGCATGACTTCACTGAAAGTACAGCTACGAGTTCTTACTAACGAGGAGATTGTTACAACCTTGTTTAAAAATGTGTCTAATTGACATCTGCCCCCCCCCCCTGGATAATATTAAAAAGACGCCCCTGGGTGTTAATGCCAGCCAAATACATCAGAATGTAGAGGAACATTTCTTCTTAATAAATAAATAAATAAGGACTTTTTATTGTTTCTATTACTAAGCCAACCTAGCGGAGCTAGGGCTATAAACCCTCTCTTACAATCAACTAGGAAGGTCCGGGACCGCCTGCTTTACATGCCCTCCAAAGCATGGCCAGAAAATGTAACCAGTGTGGGACTCGAACCAACAACCTTTAGGGTGAAAGTCAGAGTCCGTACCGCTACGCTACATGTCTTCTTATTTGTGACATCTCATTTATGGATCAGTCATCAATATTTCCCATAATGTTGATTTTTTTTTTTTAAATGACTAAAGGCGGATTTTATAAATCGACTGAGAAAGTACTACTTTACATCACTATTCTAGATATGGAGGCTTCTATCCCCAATGAAGTTCGCTATAAATAATCGAAGCGGCCTAATCATCTCCCCTTTAACGTACAGTAGTTTACATCATTGAGGTCGTAGGCTCCAATTCCAAAGAACGACGGAGGAAGGAGTACCTGGATGATGTAATGAAGGACCTAGGATGTGACACCTACCTTGTACTAAAAAGGACCACACAAGATAGACAAGAGTGGAGGAGGTGATTCAAACATTCGCTGCAAACCAATCGATTGAAACTCCAGAAGAAGACTGTAGATGAAATAGCCTATGTGTCATTATTTCATTCGTAGAAAATGTGTGATATCATTGCGGGAACGATTGAAAGAAATGACTCAGGCTTAAGTTTTAAGAATCTTATCTATTATGCATTAGATAGTGGGCAGATAGAGCCAAATGCGACAGTTGTGCAATGCCAAGTGAAATAATAATCTGCATGAGTGATGGGCGACGCGACGCCACTGTATATAAATAAAATTAATGTCTTTAGAGCCAATTAAACAGATCTAATCGTTAAAATTGAAGACGTACTGTCTGACCAGCAATTAATAGTCATGAACACTTTCTGACTCCCATTTCAGAAAGATGGAATAAACATAGTGTTTCTTCGCTGTTATTTCGTGATGAGCAGTAGGTTAATTAATCTAACACTATATCTGACCAGCATAGACCTTATTTTGGGGTATGTTGCTGTGTAAGCCCTTAAGCCTTGTGCCCTTAACTGTGCCCCCCCCCCTTCCCATCTGAGTATGATTGCTACTTGTTCCTCCAGATCTTTTTCTAGGCACTCTCAGGTCACACATTCCTTAGCTCAGGTATCTAAACAGATTTTGCTTCGTTTTAATCCGGGTATGCCTTACTATAGCGAAGCCTCACAACAACACAATCGCGAGAGTACTGCAAACCGGCAAATGCTAGCGTTCTGACAGGTTTAGGCAATGACAAACTGTGATTTAGTGTCAATTTTTTTTCATTGCGAACTGAACTGTATCTAATGATTTTTTTTTAATGTTGATTGCATTCAAACAATTTAATGAATTCTTTTGAAGTTATGGTCTTCCTCGTATATCACAGAATATGCACATCAAAACTTAATAGGCTACTTGACAATTTTTTTAAAAACCTGTTTTAATGCACTAGTCGATTTTTTTATGCCCCTTAAAACTACCTCTTTTCTTAAAAATGGCATTTAATAAGGGAAACAAAATATTTTTTCCTGTCAATTTAAGTTTGAAGGTTAAAAAGGAGGTCATGTGACTTCAGAATGTGACGTCATAGTTGTGGTGCCGGGGAGTAGCCGCCAGTTGGGGAACTACTAGCAGTTGTATTGCTAGTCAGTAGTGACGTCATTTGCTTGGGTCTTGCTTCACACATTTCAACAACAGTAAAATTTAGAATTTACAGAGGAAGTGTTATTTATTTTACCGATACTAGATTTGTATAACTCTCACATTTCATTTGGGGGGGGGGGGGGGTTGCAGGACAGTCTAGTCCTCTACAAACTAGACTAAGCTGGGGCAAAAAAAAAGTAAAAAATAATGTACAATAGATAAAAGTACTTCATAGTCTTACAAAAAATGCAAATACTTGAACTAAACCACACTGCAGCACAACAGCACTATGTAGTGACAGAGAATTCTGAGAACTGGAGAATTATTGTTTACGTAAACGACAGAAATCTTACCACAAAAGATAGCAGATTTACCACAAACTACAGACTATAGTATACAGTAGAATGCTATAGTACTATATTGAACATCCTATGACGCAAGGAAAAGTAGGGTATATTTGATTTTGACTTCCTCATGATAAGGGGATTAAGGCCCTTTCCTTCCTTTGGGCCGATTATGGCGATTGGTAGTAACTTACTCCTGGGGTTAAAACTTTAAAGAAACAAATTTTGAATAGCACTTTCCATTGTAAAATTATCTTGTTTACATTTTTAATACCAGGGTATTATATTAACCCCGGTATTATAATCGCCATGATCGGGCCGCTGCTGACGCAGAAGAAATTTCGACACCTCTACAATTCTATCGTATGTCGGTTTAGATATTCTGTGGCTCAGGCACGTAGCCAGGGAAGGGGCTTTGGGGGCTGAAGCCCCTCCCGAAATGTAAAAAAAAAGGAAAATTTTATTTTTTATATTTTTATATTTGTTCTCGCTCGATCCAGTGGTAGTTAGCCCCTCCCGAAATAAAATCCTGGCTACGTGCTTGCTGTGGCTATTCCAAGTTATTAACATATCATTGTTGCATGCGTATGCAGAATAGAGAGGAATGTTAAGAGTGTAGGAAATCGGCAGCCCAAAATGTAATACTTCTTATTTTTAAATTAATTGACTAAGGTAGTTATTAAAATATTGGTTCGTTTAAGTTGTAGAAGACTACTTTATGCATCATACAAAAGGTTATTATTAATTTTTGATTTTGCAGTTGCAGACTAGTATCTATTTTATCCATGAGAGAGTTTCTTCAGTGACTTCGTGGAAGTGAAACATTATTAATAACTTTATATATAAAAAACAAATTTGCACTTAATTCCACAACATAAATTTTTAATGACAGCTATTTCGGTATAAGTCTGAAGATGGTGTTACACCGAAACAGCTCTCATTAAAAATTTATGTTGTGGAATTAAGTGCAATTTTGTTTTTATATATAAAGTTATTAATAGTATCTATTTTAGTCGAAATTATAACTATCATTTTTATAAAAAAACTACGGCACACAAAATTTAAAATACCCTGTTATATGCAGTGCCGGATCGGCAACCAGGCAACTGCCCAAGGGCCCAAAATGTTTAAAAAACTCAATTTATTATGTAATTTGTTATAACTTTTCATGACACCTTGATAACAGAACGTTTTCCCGCCAAAACTTTAAAAAATTATTTTTAAATATTATTTAATATTATGATGTGTTTTGTATTTAGTATTATTAGGTTTTAGCTTCAATGTTAGTCACCTTGCCTAGTAAGATTATAAACAGAGCCCATAGAGGGTGGAGGGGGCCCACCAATTTCATTGCCTAGAGGCCCACGGAAGATTAATCCGGCCCTGATTATATGATGCATAGAACTTAAAGGAGCCAAATATTTAATATCTTGCTTTGTTAATCAAATAAAAAAATAAGTCAATAAAAACAACGGGGTACCTATTTCCTACGGGACGTACACTTTTAATGAAATGTTGAGTATTTGCGCTGGTCGGTGTTTGTGTGTGCGGTATAGCTTATTTGGGTACTATTGTTAGTAAGGTTGTGGTTTAGTTCGAGACCGCCTGCTTTACATTCCCTCCAAAGCATGGCCAGAAAATGTAGCAAGTGTGGTGCTCGAACCAGCAGCCGCCATAATTGCACTTGCACCAGATCCAACGAGCGCTATGAACTTAACCCTCTCATATCTGTCATGTAACTAACTAGTAACCAGGGACATTTCAACGGGACCTTATGGCACGTTCGCAATACGTCCTATTGTTAATTTAAATCTAGTATAAATATACCTAGTAAGTAGCTGCGGATACTTGGAAAGCCACTTTCACTATTGTTCGTAAGGTTTTGGTTTAGAATGGTTTTCTTGAATTTGTCTACAGGTGTGGCATGCCTCCGTTCTTGCTTAGATAGCAAGGCAATGTTTAATAATAGCCATATCTACACATAGCTGCCTTCTAAGAGACACTGAGAAATGAAGACACGAGTGGATGTAGGTGTTAACAACCAAATTTTCTATTTTCTGATTATTGCATAAATGAAGGTTTTAAGAGACGCTCTGTATCATGGCACTATTATCAATCTGCATAAAAATCGGGAACAGTGGTATTTAGAGTCAATGAATGTGCTATGTGCATTGAAAAATCCCGAGTGATAAAACTTTAGATGCGTTTATCTCGAAACTATGAAAATGTTAGTTAACACCTACATCCACTCGTGTCTTCAAATACCGTGCGCATGGAAGCCCCTTCTAGTAGTGAGAGGTCCACCTAGCATGTGTCTTTTCCCTCACAGCGCTCCAGAGTCCAGTTGGTGCGTGAATTCAAAGAACATGTAATTATATAGTTTAAGGAAGCCCCCACTTCAAATAAAGATGGCATTACCAATGCACAGTAAAGGTTACATTAGTTTAAGATAATAAAAAAAAACATTTTTATAAATGCATAGTTAAGGGAACATTGTATTCCCTATACCCAGAGGACCTTTACTCCCCTAACCGCAACCTTTAAACAACCACCCACGGCACATCTGCCAACTCCACTCAAATAATTAAATAAATAATGACTTCCTGTTCTATTACTAACCCAACCTAGCGAAGCTAGAGCTATAGAGCCCTCTATTACGCTCAACTAGGAAAGTTCGAGACCGCCTGCTTTACATTCCCTCCAAAGCATGGCCAGAAAATGTAGCAAGTGTTGTGCTCGAACCAGCAACCTTTCGGGTGAAAGTCAAGAGTCTGTACCACTACTCTACTACATGTCCTGACTGATAAGCCAGCAAATGTTCGAGTATTCTGACGGATATCGTCATTCTCCATTGAGATATGCACAGTTCTACTAAAAATCAAAGAAGCAGGCAACTCATATGACTATCTTAAGGAGAGTAACTAGCAGTGGGTTTTCAAAATCTAAGGCCTAAAGTTAAACACATAAATAATTAAATTACTAGTAGTTGAATAGCGAAAATCAGCCAATAAATAAGCTTATAATGTGTTGCCAATAGGCAAAGTTCAAACACGACATCACTTACAATATAAAATATAAAACAACTCCCGAGAAACTATAGCAGTCAAACGGAGTTAAGTGCTAAACTGGACTAGGATGGCCCGGGGTCGCCTGCTTTACATGCCCTTCGAAGCAAGAAAAAGTAGCAAATGTGAGACTTGAACCAACAACCTTTCGGGTGAAAGTCAGTCAGTACCATTATTTATATTGACATGTTCTGACTGGTTGTCCCATGCTTAAATAGGCTGACAAATTACTCTGGTTCCGCCCTCCATTGTTCCGCCATATTGGTACAAGTTATACCGTTGGGCAGGTCTACCAACATGAACAACCTGACCCCGCGGAGCAAGTTGTTACGGGTGTGGTGCCAAAGTGCACCCTTCCTCATAATGGCCGCATAGTGGGCAATTTTAACAGCACACGCCTATACAATACGACTTTTTCCCAATGAACAATACTTATACGACATTAATGATGGGTGCTCATGACATGTTGCTAATAGCGAATGGATACAGAAGTCGAGTTGCTGCTGACGGTTAAGAAACGGAAACTAACATACTTCGGCCATGTGATGAGGAACGAAAAATATCGCCTTCTGCTTGTAACAATCCTAGGAAAGACAAAATGACCAAGGGCTACCGGTAGAAGCGGAATATCCTGGGTTGAAAAACCTGAGGCAGTGGTTTGGCAAGATCACGACTTCCCTTATCAATCAATCACTCACTCAAATATATTATTTCCAAACATAAAGTTACAGTTGTTGTTTCATTTCCCTATGGGCTAGGCCCGTTTTAGGGTGGACATTTTTTTACTTATCAACTTATCAAGATTCTAATGGCCATGATGATCACGAATCGTCGATAGAAGAGGCATTTAAAGAAGGAGAAGAAGAAGAAGCAGAAGCTAATTATACTATGTTCATCATTGGTAAAATTATCTCAAACAGAATGTATATAGCATGACGCGGGAAGACGACTGTAGGGAGGGTTGTCTACGACACCGCTAAAGAGCCGAATTATAACTGTGTTATGCACGGAATGAGGGCCCCCTGTCACCCAGCACCCCGATCATGGCGATTTTAATATCGGGGTTAATATAATACCATGTCACGTGATGGTATTAATTCAATTGTTAAAATAAATGAACAGCAAATTTCAGAATTTTTTAAATTGTGATGTTGGCAATATACTGAAGAACTGAACTGACGCGACGCTACCGTAGCAAATATAAATATAAATAGAAAAATGTAAACATATCACACTAGAAATCAACATTAAAATGAATAAGTTTTAATTTTGAAAATATATTATATATATATATTATAAATATACAAGAATTATAAATAATTTGTCTAAATGTAAGGCAGAAAAAAATTAAGAAACTCACCTAAAACATAGCCGAAGATCATTCAATTGTTTAAATATACACAATTTGAATTTTCCGCGCTTAGCACTCTTGCGACTATTTGACTATTACCAACATAAAAATTAAAAAATGCTGAAATTTACTGTTCATTTATTTTACATAATTCAATTAATACCATCACGTGACATAGTAATATATTAACCCCGGTATTAAAATCGCCACGATTGGGCTGCTGACAGAAAGAAAGAAGGAAAGAAAATTGTCTTGATTTTCCATATGGGCAAATTTTGGGCCTTAAAAATGAAGGGGGAACTGACAATTTAGAACAAGAAGAAGAAGAAGATACTGACCCCCCCCCCCCTTAGTTGGGGAGTCATGCAAAATCGAGATGACTGGATTAGCGTTGTCGAGGAATGCAAAGCCCATCGAAGAACTGCAGAGCCGAAAGTAGAGCAAGAAGATGCGCAATTAGGATTTCTCACAGTAACCAGAAACAATCTGTGCAGGCGCCAACATTATGTTGTGGGATTTTTACAGCATTACGCGTTCTTCTATATACCTCGTATATTTTTTTTACTAATTGCCATTTTATTGTTCCTTCAGCGCTTTGTGAAGTTGCAAAGCTGTAAATTTCATTGTTTTGTCAAACAACCCATTAAAAAATTATTTGCAGAACGTTAAAATAACAAAACAATAAGTCAATGAGCTTTTAAACTTTTACAGCTGTGTCTTGTTGGCAATATTTCACATTAAACGTATGGGATTCGCCATGTGGTTCTACAAAATTGATAAAGTCAAATGTCAATCCAGTTTACATTTTGGGATAATCATTTTTGTGTGGAACGGGCAGAAACTGACCTAGCAATAGCTGTCGCTTAGCCTACAACTCGGACCTAAACCATGCATATTGGAATAAATAACTCAAAGAATGTACCTAATTTATTAGCCTGACTCCTCACCTTACCTTTAATAGCCTGCGTTGCCAGTTACTTACCAGCAGATAGCGACAGTCAATCACTAGTTCAGCAGTCAAAAAAGGGGGTCAGGGCGCTCCACTGCTGAGCGACGGGCCAAAACTGACCAAGCAATAGCCAATAGCTGTCGCCTAGCCAATTGCTGGCTTCAAATGTATCAGCAATAATCAAACAAAATGGTGAATCATTTCCATATGTTATTTTTAAGATATCAGCCGCGATTGCCATTTGGCATAGAATAAGAGTCCTATATATCTATATATACGCTGGCGCCTCGATAAATGTAATAAAATGCTACTAAGCAACATTTACAACAATCCTTTTTATATAAAAAAAAAATGTATCAAGAGACAAAAATCACAAACATTTTTCTTTTATTACAAAACCACTGTCTATGCGAGTTATTGCTATAAAGGCTTCCCGCCCCTGCATTAATCTAGGGTGGCCGGGACCGCCGGCTTTACATCCCTCCGGAGTATGGCCAGACTATCCGAGTACTAAAGCGGAACTCAATTCAGCTGCCTTTCCGTATATCTGTCTGCTTGAGTGGCTGTGAGGCATGAGGAGTTAAAGGTAAGTAACCACGATTATCACTTTAAATTGTCACTATGGCAACAGCCAACCACCCTTTAGGACAACCTGCCGCCATAATTGCACTTGCACCGGATCCAACGAGCGCCATGGACTTAACACGGCCCTCTCATATCTGTCATGTAACTAACCAGTAACCAGGGATATTTCAACGGGACCTTTATCGCGATACGTCCTATTGTTAATTTAAATCTAGTATAAATATACCTAGTAGTAGCTGCGGATACTTGGAAAGCCACTTTCACTTTAAAGAACTATTTGTCAGGTATTCGGTGGATTTTACTTGTAACTAACAATTATCAAGCACAAGAGACTAGGTTGCCAGGTACACTATCCCCCCATATTTATCATTTAATTAAAGTTATCAGGGGTGTTGCGAATTAGTCCATTATTAGTCATTATAATAATTAAAACAGTAAATACCAATGCTGTGTTAATAGTCATTACAGGCAGGGGCTTCTGTGCCTCACAGTCATCGAACAGTTCGGGCGGAGTCCGTTGCCCTAATTGTTCGATGACTGTGAGGCCCCTGCCTGTAATTACTATCAACACAGCATGCAACTAACCCTTAAATAATATAACACCATTGCCATTAACCTTTACTAATAGAGTAAATCCCAATACTTAGGCTACATGGTTCAGGGTCAATCTAAATGAAGTAGAGTACCGTATGTAGAATCGGAATCAAACAGAATATCGAACATCGAAAGTGAAAATGCCGTAAATCACTCATTCAGGGGGCAATATGAAAAGGGGTGTTGACAAATGGCAATAAATATTGTTTACGATTTGTAAACAAACATGTCTGCACAAAATCTGTTGACCTTGCCTTGGGATTTCACATCACAGCTGGGCCAGGTGAAAAATTATCTCAATACTGGAGCGCTTTTTGACCTATTTGAATTTTTTCTCTTCTCATCATGACACAAAATTTTGGCGGCAGTATTTATTTCGACTCACGGAAAGTGGATTCGGTGGGATACTGCAGCTTAACTTATTGGTAAAGTTAATGGCAATTGTGCAATACTATATAACAAAGGGTTAGTTGGACTTACATCGCATGCTGGTACTTTATTATTATTATTTATTATTCGCATACATTCATTGAATTGTTTACATGCAAATAATCTTTTTATACAAAAAATAGTCATAGTCATCGAAAAATTATGGCTGACAATGGGCTCCACTGTAATTGTTCGATGACTATGATGTCTCTAATGACAATTATTAACAAGCAGACAATTTAAGTTCAACTAACCTTTTGTTAAATACTGCAGTATTATACCAATCGTTTCTCTAATTTTGGGGTTCTATATCCCCTTTAGGCTAAAGGCTTTAGCTTCGTTTCTTTTCTTTTAACTATTAATATTGGCTGAGGGTACGCAATCATTTCCATTTTATTAATTATTCTTAATTAGTCCAATTTAGCCTTGTGGGTGGCCTCTGCTCAGTATTGCGATATTCTTAGCTCAGGTAGCTGATACGTAAGGCATACTTATATTTATTTTTTTATTTTGTATTCGTAGGATAGTATCATTAACAATCTTAGCGAACCAATTGCAGTCTTGCACTGAGCCTGCCCATGTTCAAATCAGCCATTTTAGACACTGTAAAAGGTCCTACAGGACAGGTACAGCCGCAAGAGCATATTTTAGGGGGGGGGGGGTGTCAGAAGCTCCGGACCCCCCCCCCCCCCAAAAAAAAAAAAATAATTTACACTAGATAACAATGGCTTTACAGTGGGAATTAAAAATAATTATGTTTTTTAATGTTACAATCCACTGAACCTGACCGCTGACCCCCCCCCCTAAATTGCTACAATACTATTGCCACGCCTCTTACTACTCTATTAAATATCAGTCTGAAAGAGGGAATCTTCCCTGATGAGCTTAAGATTTCCAGAACCGTGCCCATACATAAGAAAGGAGATGTATTCTCTCCAGGAAACTATAGACCGATATCAATTGTGCCAGTTATCGGTAAAGTACTAGAAAAAATTATGTGTAACCAACTAGTGGACTACTTGAAAAAAAATGAATTGTTCAATGAAAGTCAACATGGTTTCAGGAGAGGTAAATCCACTTTCAGTGCTGCTTTAGAAATGGTTCAGGAGGCTCTAGACTGCTTCGAGGCAGGCGACTCCTTGGGCCTATCTTTCTGCGACCTAAGCAAAGCATTCGACTGTGTATATCATCCAATATTATTAGGTAAACTACAACGCTATGGTGTACGCAGCGTAGTACTAACAATACTGACGTCTTATCTAGAAAACAGAACTCAGTTAGTAACCGTTGCGGGAGCACCTTCCACTCTTAAGTCTGTTAGACATGGGGTTCCGCAGGGCTCTGTCCTGGGTCCTCTACTATTCCTCGTAATGATAAATGATCTTAGAAACAGCACTATACTCTTTACGGATGACACCACACTGAAGAAAAGAGCCTCGTCCCCTGAAGGTGCTGTTGCTGAAGGACGCCACCTTCTAGAAAAAACAGCTGATTGGTTCATTAATAATAAGTTTCAACTAAATGCAGACAAAACCCAGCATCTTGTTTTGACACTAAAGGCATATCCCGACAACAACAGAGCGGTTAAGTTCCTGGGCTTTATTTAGATCCAACTTTAAGTTGGAATATCCATATTGATCAAATATGTAAAAAGTTATGTCGCATTACATACCTCTTCAGAAAGTTGAGGAATCAAGTTACTTCAACTCATCTTCTGAATACATATTATGGATTAATCCACTCTCATATCAATTATGGTATTTTACTCTGGGGGCACGCTCCTGCTGCAAAGGATATACTCCTACTACAGAAGCGTGTGCTGCGAATAATAACTAACAGCAGATCTAGAGACCCTTGTAGGCCTATTTTTTCCGCCCTGGGTATTCTTACAATATATGCACAATATGTACTCAATAGCCTTATATACAATATAAAGGAAAATCTCGATAACTTCAGCAACAGATGTGATGTTCATAATTATCCCACTAGAACAGCTCATTACTTACATATCCCTAAAAGCAGATTAACAAAAACAAAGAGTAGGTTCCCAAATTTGGCCATTAAGTTATACAACTCCCTACCTCGGTAGTTTCTAAAGCAGCACATAATTATTTTTAATTCCCACTGTAAACCCATTGTTATCTAGTGTATGTTAATTTTTTTTTGGGGGGGGGTCCGGACCCTCTGACCCCCCTCCCCTAAAATCCGCCCTTGCGGCTGTACCTGTCCTGTAGGACCTTCTACAGTGTCTAAAATGGCTGATTTGAACATGGGCAGGCTCAGTGCAAGACTGCAATTGGATCGAGATCGCTAAGATTATGAACTAGTTTGGAGTTAGGTGTAGGCCTATGCACTGTTAACGAAACCCTCGTGGTGAATTATTAATGTAATATTTATTATTAATGTAATATTATTGTGATAGTCATTATTTTTTTGTAGTTCAATTTTTGACGATGTGAATCCAGCTATGCCCTGGCACTTAAACTGAAAATGTAATTATACTGATTATAATTGGAGGCAAAATCCGTACCTTGACTTTGTGTCAGTGGTTTGGCAAGAGCACGAATTCTCCTTTCTGATCAGCAGTCTCCAGGGTCGTAATTGCCATGATGATCGCCAATCTTCGATAGAAGAGGTATTTAAAGAATAATACCAGTCACTTACATGTAGGGTGAACATTTTTAAAACAGAAAAAAAACGGTACGTCCAACTGATTTCAGTAGGATCAATCACTAATTAATTTTTTTTTTAAAGTACCTGCACAATTTTCTTGAAATAAAAATGACTGCTTAACTGTAAAACGTTTTATTCCAGTCCCAGGAAAAAATTACTGGAATATGAAAATGTAACGATAACCACGGGACATACATGTTTGTTTTCAAAATTATTGATTTTCTATATCTTAGTCTAATACGAGTATCTTACCAAATAAACATTCGTTCATTCGCCTTATCATGAATATTTATAATTTTTTACTCACCAACGCGACGGCGAAAACCATCATTAAACACACGAGAATACGCATAAAACGACATTTTTGTCACCGGAAACAGGTACATTATACTATTTGCAACAGAACCAGGCTGTAACACGAGCAAATTCACGTCTGAATCAATCAATTTTTATAAACAAATAAACTAATCAGTTAAAACAATAGTGCAATGCTTCCAGAGATATTAAATCAAGTAGACATGATGTATACAATACTTATGATAAGACTATACAGCTTCATTAATTATTAATCATTTTCATTAATTACTTTATCGTGATTGTAGGTATAGATAGGAGCAAAAGCTATAGCTTATTATCGGCTGATTATATGGTGAAATTTAATAAATTTGACCCAAAATGATTAAATCAACCAGGAAAATTATGAATTAAATGAATGTATTGCTATTGTCACAAGCTATGTATCAGTTTTAGATGTGAAAATCCTTCAAGTACTCAAACTTCTCAAAGCGCTATTGATCTAAGCCTAAAACCACCCTTAAGAAAATGTATTGGTATTACTATTGCCATGTACGTATTAGTTTTAGAAGTGAGAATCCCGTTGGTACTCAAAGGGCTATGGTCTAAGCCGAAATCCAGCACCATTTGGAAAATGTATCGGTACCGTTCAGATTTCTAAGAGTGGTGGAAACGGTAAAAAACCTTAAGGGTTGCTACTCAACAACATCCTCCGGATCTTCAATTCTCATCTGTCCCCCACCATTCTTCTCAGATCCGAAATAAACTAACCTACCAGAACGAGAACAGACAATAACAATTTCGACCCCACAGGGATTCGAGCCCATACCTTCTGCGTCCTCGTCGATGGGGCTGTACAGGGTGCTGATTTTGCGTCGCCACCGGTCCATCCTCGAGGGCAGGGACAGCGTTGCAGACGCCATGGGAAGCTCACTGATGGGGACGCGGTAACACGCGGGGCATAGCAACACGCCGGGTCACTGCCGGGGCAAAACTGACAAGATCACTCGGCATTCGGCAACATCCCATCTCAGTGCGGCGAATCGTAGAGGGGGTAACTGGCAGGCGGTATGTTCTTGCAGTCCACTCCAAAACTGAGGAGGACTGACGGATCTTATCGACAGCAACCTATCTTAGTGCGACGAATCGTAGAGGAGGTAATTGGCACACGGTATGTTCTTGCAGCTCACTCCAAACATGAGGAGTACTGAAGGATATCATCGACAGCAACCTATCTCAGTGCAGCGAATCGTAGAGGAGATAATTGACAAAAAGGTATGTTCTTGCAGTCCACTCCAAAACTGAGGAGGACTGACGGATCTTATCGACAGCAACCTATCTTAGTGCGACGAATCGTAGAGGAGGTAATTGGCACACGAAATGTTCTTGCAGTCCACTCTAAACATGAGAATTTCTGAGAGATCACAACACCCCATCTCAGTGCGTCGATACGTATAGAGGTTTTTTGACGGTATGTTCTTGCAGTCCACTCCAAACATGAGGAGTTCTGAGAGATCACATCGACAATATCCTACCTCAGGGTGGTGAATCTTATAGGGGATAATTATTGACAGACGGTACGTTCTTGCAGCCTCCTCCAAAACTGACGAGTACTGGGAAGCCACACTGACAACAACCTACCTAAGCGATGGTAGAGAACTAATGACAACACTGACGAGAACAGACTGATCACATCGACAACGTTCTATCTCAGGGTGGTTAATTGTAGAGGGGGTAATTGACGCACGGCATGTAGTCCACTCTAAATATGAGGAATAATGACAGATAACATCGACAACGACCGATGTCAGTGCGGAAAGTCGTAGAAGGCGATTTGACGAACAATATCTTTTCGCAGCTCACTGCAAACAAGTACTGAGAAATCACATCGACAACGTCCAATCTAACCGGGGCGAAGAGGGAAGGGACATTAGAAGAATAACTTCACGCCAAGATCAAGTAGTGTATTTTGTATTGCTACCGTGACTTTTCAAACGATCGTGGGGTGCACATTTAATCGATAATAATCGATAAATGATGCAAGGGCTGTCGGAATGACCATACAGAAATGTACAAATAACACAAAATAACAAATGTTAAATACAAACCTTTTTCCTGATTCCCAGCTACCTCACAGCAATCGGTAAAAGGAAGAAAATCAATGGGCAATACTGCTGTTATTACCAAACGCTTCGAAAAATCTCAAATGCAGTAACCCCCCCCCCCCCACACTCATCTTTACTCCCCCTTTAAATATGGTAATTTATTCAATATGAGAATATTGTACTTTGAGTTCATAAAAGTGGTCCATTCACAATTTTTCTCATAAGCGTGCGACCTTTCACAACAGATTTTTTTCTGTTTGAAGAAGACTTGGCATATTATTAAAGTCTAAAAGGGGCACTTTTGTACCTGTATGTATGAAAAAAAGTCTGTAGTAAAACTACGTTAAGTTGAACCATACGCCAATGCAAACAAATCACGGTAAGTTGACTGAGGCATACTGTGCAAGTGTTACGCGAAAAACAGTTATCATACAAATGATTTAGGCTAAGAGACAAGATACTGCGTGAACCTTTGCCGGTGGGGACTGGAGGAGGACCCGACTGGAGGAGGACCCGACTGGAGGAGGACCCGACTTGCGAATGCGGACAACTACAAGACGACGGCCACCTTCTGGTTTGCTCAAGACTAGCAGAAGCTGCATCCCAGACAGATCTCTCAGAAGTCAGATTCCAATGACCAGGCCACAATGTTTTGGATCAACGTGTCCTATAGGCCTGGACACGTTAAGTAAGTAAGTAAGTAATGATATATTCGATGCGAGCTTTCCTATATATCCATCATTTGCAAGATGGACGTAACACTTGCACAATTTGCCTCAGTCAACGGCCAACTTACCGTGATTTATCGGCTGTGACAAGTGGTTCAACGCAGTTCTGCAATAATTTATTTCATGTTCTATGTTCATGTTTTATATTACAATCCTGGAATAACCAACGAATAACGACTCTGTTCCATTACTGAATCCCCTCTCTTAGACTCAACTATATAGTATAGAACCACCTGTATTACATGTCCTCCGAAGCATGACTTGAAAACAGGTACACTTTCGGGTGAAAGTCCTACAAGACACTACAATGTCTTGGTCAATAACCTAACCTGATCATTACGATTTAAAAATGATGAAAAATTGTACAAACCATCAGAATCCCAAGATTTACGACCATCGCACTTATGCCCACGAAACATACCCAACAGTACGGTATACTAGTTCACTGCCATTCCACTTCATAAATCTAATCAATTCGCAAACAGATAGCTTATCTAGCCAATCAAATGATTGAAACTTAACAATAATGGGGAACGGAAAGAAAGGGACGTAGTAGTAAATAAGAAGCAGCAACATCAAGAGCTTTTTACAGTGGAAGCTCCATAACAGCTGACTTCAGGGTCTGTGTTAATATGGTGCGGCGATAAAGGTGTTCAGTGGCGTATAGATAGGTTTTTAAGGGGACAATGTATCATTGAAAGGAAAGCCGTTCAAACCAATACCCATGGACGTACGCAGCTTTTAAATTAGAGGCCTTGACTGGGGATCCGGGAGGCCAGAACGGGGAGGGCGGTCCGGGGGTATCCCCGAAGGCCACGCGAAGTTGACTGGAGTAAGTATGAAGTAAAAAGTAACCTTAACCCTAAACTCTACAGTAAAAATGACCCATTAACGGGTATGCGCATATCCTGCAGACATCGTGTCCCTAATGTGTCCCTAATGATGAGGTTCTGATACGAATGAACACAGAAACTGATGGTTATGAAACTGACACAAACATTCTTGGGCCATGTGATGAGTAACGAAAAGAATAACCTTCCGCATGTAATAATCCAAAGGAAAACAGAACGACAGAAAGCTCCCAGCAGAAGAAGAACATCCTGGTTGAAAAACCTTTTTTGGCTTTTCGGAGCAGCAGTCTACAAAGTCCAAATTGCCATGATGATCGCCAATCTTCGATAGAAGAGGTATTCAAACATTGATTGATCAACGCCCTTACCAAGTTGAATCCATTAGAGCAGAGCTTGTTTCAAACTGCGGCAAACGTGGTAGTGTGCACAGCGTTGGCAGGGGAACGTGATGAGACATGATAACGCGCTGAGACTATACCAGTCGGTCTACGTACGCGTACGTGTCGAGTCCTGGTCACCTCCGATTTAATCATCGTGTGACTTTATCATGTTGGCCAAGTGGTTCGGAATCCACTATAATCAGGAGGTCCATCCTGTCAGTCAACTCTCTGTTCCCCCGAGGTGAAGGAGTCTGCCCTTAGGATGCTTCAAGTCGACAAACCGACTCACTCCCCCACCAGGCTGACAGGGTTGCTTAAAGCAGAAATGCTGAAAGCAGGCATTGGAAACAACAGATTTTTCAACGGTTTACCGTCTAATTTCAGAACTATTGAGAGTAACAGAGCATTCAGCAATGCGTTCAAGAGGGAGATTTTGTAAATTTACAATCAGAATTTGTCGATGCTCGACCAATCCATTAACGCGACTAATTCACAACTAAAACTTCAATTTATTATTTTATTTTAGTAATGTTAAGGATTTGCCTCTGGCACAAGATGTGTATGTATAATGTATACGAGTAGAAGTAGCCTATATATTTTTAAAAAAATACATATACTGTATATATTAAGACCGGTTGAATACATATAATCTTCAAATATTTTTATATACTTCTATTCCTATGCATCCTCTATCTTGTGCCAGTGGCGCTGCGGCGCTACCCTGCCAATATTCAAATCCTTAAGAACGTATAGTTTTTTATTTACTAATACATGGACTACCGGCTGCGGCAGTTAGTCCCACTTGAAAATGGCTAACTGAGTTTCAACTTAAAACTGACAAGCTATTTTATAACAATTAATAAAAAGGTATATACTACGTAATAGCTGCCAACCATTCGTAGAGATTGTGACCTCAAAAGAAGAAGAAGACTACGTAATATCCGTAATAAATATCCATAATAACAAGTACAGTAAATGACAACAAACCTTGTGGGGCGGGAGCAGGTGCTGTCGGTCCGTCAGCGACCGCAGCGCCGCAACAGCTGACTGGTGCCCGGCAACCCAACCCTGCCCCTGCCCCGGTACAGATCGATCTCTGCACCCCTGCCCAAGGTCGCGCCACTACCCTTAATGTCTGCACCGTTAAGGTACACTTCCTCAACCTGAACAAATGTACATGAGTCTAGTTCAGAGCTGCACTGCCGGGCTAAGCTAAAACACCCTTTCAAAATAAAAATTTTCAGGAAACGAGAAAAACTTTTTTTCTTTTAACTGCATCAAGGTTTTGAGACTTGAGAGAGGACGTTTGATGTGTGGAAATACAGAGTAGATGTTTTTAAAAAAAAAATTTGGCATGTAAAAACCTCGAATAAATTTTTCTAGGCAAAAACTTCCAACCTGCGTTAAACCTTTGAGGGCTTTGTGAAAACCTAAATGAAAACCACCCTTATTAATAAAAGGAAGAAATTGTCGGTGCGCCCTCGTGCTTTTTTTATAGAAGAAACTAGAGTTAGGTCCTTTTATTTTAACTGAATATTTGTACAATTTACTGCTGTCAGAAATAGAATAAACCTCCTAACTCACGATAATACGGTACCTCATTATTTTGTATAGTGATTATTTTGTATTAATTATATTGTACGCAACGATTTCTATGTATTCTTCGAATACCTTTGAAATAAACAGTATCTTATCTTATCTTATCTCACATGACCGGAACACCTGGAAATGGAAGATCCACACCGCCGACCCCGTGGGAGGGACAAGGCGCCGTAAGTAAGTACCTACCCTAACTCTCGATATTATCATAGCTGTGTTTTTTAAATGCAATATCGAAATATAGAGACGGATGCCTTAACTCCACGTTAGCCAAACACTGAATATGAGAAAGAACGCCCTATGTTTACGAAATCCGCATAGCACTCTCGGCCTCAAACATACGATGCTTTAGAGCTGCATTTGTTAGATAGGGTTTTCTTTTAACATCAACTACCTGAAATTCAAGTTCTAACACAAATTGTCAAATATTTCAGGAATTAAATTCTTTTACGGCCTTCTGGTGCACCGTATGCGTATGCAGTATGCCGAAGCTGGTTTTCGAAGACACCTTCAAACACCCTAGGCGGCCCGGTAGGCCTAGGCTCAGATTGATAGACCAAGTACTAGAAGATGTGCACACCACCGGCACCTGAGAATGGAAGCTAGCGGCAGAAGATCGTCTGAAATGGCGTGGTGTAGTGGCAGCGGCCACAAGTCCCCCCGGGCTGGGTGCGCCTACCTAAGTCAAGTTAAGTCTTCTGGCGCTATGGAATGTCTGTCTCATAGGAATAGGATAATGCAAAAGAAGAAATTTCATCAGTAGATTTCGGGGAGTTATACTTAACATTTAATCAAAATGGTAGCGTGTTTGTACACGCCACGTTTGTACACGCCATGCGATCGGAGACGTTTCGTAACTCAACACAGGTACTAAACTACAGAGGCAACTGAAGAGGTCAATCGGATACATTCATTAAATTGTTTATATGCGATTAACCTTAAAAAAAAAAAAATTAAAGAAAAATAAAAAACTTCACAATTAAATTTAACATTGAAATAGTAAATGGAATGATGCGACGACCGTCAACCATTCCCCGCTGATTTAGAGGCATTTAAACAGAAGTTACAGGTGTGATAAATAACATCAGCGACGGGTGAAGGCCAGAGTCAGCAGTCAAGAGCCAACGCACCCAATAACAAAACATGCGGGCAGAGCCCTGCTTTTCTCTACTTTTTTTTGGCCACTTGGCTCAAACAGACGATAAAGCCTACAGCTTGGTGCTTTTGAAGTTCAAAAGCCCAATTCCACAATCAGACCTTACAGGACCGATTCCACATCTATAATTCTTGGGCCGCTGCACCAAAATTCATCCAAAATCTGCGCGCCGGTGTCCCCATTAATTGGAGGGGGGGGGGGGGCACCCAGTCAAGGAGCACATCAGATGCCCCGGCCTGTTATATAGTTCAGCCAAGTGGTAGAAACAGGCTACCATGGAGTCTATGTCTCCCCTCTGACAATTTGTAGATCCGTCCCTTCAAGTCATTGATTCTTAAAGTAAGCTTCCCTCTTCAGTTACCCCTTAGTCAAAGGGTAGAAAAGGCCATCAGGTAGTCTGGGTCTCCCCTTCCAAATCTAATTCTAGATCCGTCATATAAGTCATTGAATTCTAAAAGTAAAGCCCTCTCTTTACAACACTATAAAGCGAGCCTGAGGTTACTAGCTAACAATACATGCGGTGGACCCAGAAGGGCGAAGTCCCTTCATGGATTAACTGAAAGAGGACGCAGGCGCTCAAACGTACCAAGAGCTGAACAGGAAGGCGCAGAACCGAGAGTGCTGAAGAATGATATGCAGGGAGTTACTGCCAACCAATCGTTGAGATTGTGACCACAGAAGAAGAAAATACGAGCCCACGAGAAGTATTTTTAGGTCCCAGTACGAAAACAGGGAGTGACGTATAACAAACGAAGCTGAAGCGGACGAAATCCTCAATAAAGACACGGGCTAGTCCGTTATATATAGATGGTGAAGCGTGGTACAAAACCGAGATGACTAGAGGAGTGTTGTTTAACGTCATCCATATGATAGATGTAGAGTTTATTTAGTTTACAAAAGGATAAACCGCGTGCAAACGAGTTACGACACGTCTCCGATCGCAAGGTGTGTAGATACTCGCACAAGTACAAGCACGCTACCATCTTGCCACTGAAGACCTGAGTCAGAAGAAGACCGCTTTATAAACGCGCAGCGCCTAGGGTGACTTGGAAATGTTTTAAGTCCAAACCGGAGGGGGTCACGTGACTGGCCTGGAAATGACTTTGCAGGGGGTTCCTAATACACGTTTTAAACCGCAGGGGCATAGTAATAATCGATAGGAGGGACTAGTATAGGCGTAGACATGCTTACGCTATCAAGCCGAACTAAAATTACTATTACTATGGGTCTCAAATTTGTGCATGAAGCATTTAAAAAACATACCTCTTAGAACATTTTTACGTGCCCCACAGGGAAGAAAAACCTCCAACTTTTGTAATTAAATGCATATGCCTTGAAATATGAACAATTAATTTGACAGTAAAGCGCCAGCAATAGGTAAAACTGCAATTATTAGAAATAATAAAAAGTGAAATATGGAACAGGTACGCGACGCGGGGCTTTGTTTATAAAATGGATATTCAACCATCCCGTGGCTAGAGACCGTTATCAATATGGCTGCTAGTGTAGCCTGCACAAGATAAGTACGCAATTCGGCGGGAAAATAGCCTGCACAAGCTAACTACTAAACTACAGAGTTTTTGACCGGGTCCAGGTATCCACTTTGCTATGCTGCAGTGTGTAAGACTTCGATATTTTTTGCGTTGATACTTATCTCTGATATAGTTGGCTAATGGTTAACGGGTGCCTCGTAAGGCATATTATGGCTCCCGCCACTCCAGTTCTATTATATTTCTATGTATTCAACGCTCAACGTTCAAGGTCAAAAGTCTCCGGTTTGGCCTTAAGAAGATGAATACAAACATAAATTAAAGTCAAAATATATACGTATGATTGCGAAGTCCCGCCTTGGCTTGGCCTCGCCACAATTAAAGACAGTAACAGATCCTACCACAGCGATAATCGTGGAAAGCACAAATAAAACGAAACGTTATCGTATTTTATAATCGGTTCCGGCCCATACAACAGCAAAACGCATAAAACCGAAAAAAAAAACGCTAAAAGCTGATACGGAAATGGGAACTGTTAATAGATTGATTCCATTCCAGTTTCCCCCTCAAAAGAAAAGTAAATAAAAGCTTTCAGAAATTCGATAAGAAATCTTTGAATAGTTGATAAACCCGACAAAGCTCTCGACTGTTGAGTGAGGAATGCGTTATCAAGGCCTACCCAAACATCGGCAGAGTTGCCAATCTGACGAAAATAAACGACAAATTCTCTTCCTCATTTCTACGAGGAATCACACAACCGATGTATAAAAATATTTTTGGCGCCGTTTTATTAATATTCGAGTTTTTGTTTCCATGACCTCGAATACGCGCGACCATTGTTATGCCAATAAAATGGTTACCAAAGATACCGAATCAGAAGATAATATGCTGACTATTTTGGATTGCGAATCCAATTAGGCAAAATTCTACGATTCTATGGAAAATTTGAAAGACGTTGTGCTGACCATTGTCCTAAATGGCATCATAATGATTCACTCTGGGCAGGTAGGTCTGGAGGTAATACACGTGCGTACCAGTGTACATATAGCTTACTGTCGTCAATTGTGCGTCATTATTAGCCAATCAGAGCACTAGTTGTATGTCTTTTAGACTACTGATGGGTAGGCTCCCTGAAGTGATAAAAGACTTGTAACGGCTACTTAGAAGGCAATTCGCAGTTCACAGACAAGTACGAGACAACTCAAAAAGAGAAGATAGAAAGAGAGGGCGGCTACAAGATGAGATTAGGGTAAGTGTTAAAATTGTATTATATGATATTAATTAATCATTAATGTGTACAACCTCCTATATGGTAAAGTAAAACCATAACACGTTTCATTTAGAGCAAATATATAAACGTTGAAAGTTGAGTGATTGATTCACTTTTCAAATGTCACAGGATAGTACAATCATCACTGAGATTAAATGTAAACAGACATGTTCCTCAATATTTTGACATGAAGTATGGTACTCATATATATAGAAGCGAAACGGGCAAAGTCCACAAATTTCTGAAATTTAGATTTTGGCGCCAATCCAAATCGTCTGGTTGAAATCTACCCATTGAATTTATTATCAGAAGCTGATTCTGGCATAGCCCAGTGTAAAACTAGTTCGAATATTGGGTTTAGATGCAATCACACGGCACTCAGCTGCAGTTTTTTGGCTCTCCTGAAATATTTACTAATTTACTAATTGGACTTAAGCCGTTTTGCTTCTACACCACTCCTGATTTGTGACATTCCAATATTGTAAGTTGTACTACTACCCATGAAGGGCCAGCCTGTATTCTACTTCGCCAGTCATCGACGCCAAGGGTCGCCAGATCGACATAGACCTCATCCAGCCACCGCATCCGTGGTCGTCCCACTTGGGGGCGCATTGTGTGCAACAGGGACTATATAGACTGCCTTAAAAGTCTGTCAAAAATATTCCGTCCGAACATCTATTATCTTAATAAGAACCAACAAAAATTAATTGCAGTAGTCAAGTAAGCTAACAATAACTGCAAATTCAAAGTTATGCAACCGTGTAGAAAGCATGAAACGTCAATTGTTAACATTTAAAAAAAAAACTTACCAGAATCCGGTTCCGAGGGGTTTCTCTTGGAGGGGGAGGTTTTTGTGGGAGGGGGCGGCTGCTTAAGGACGGCAAGGGGGACCAGCCCCTCTGGCGGGGACTCTGCCCCCGCAGACGATAGCCGAACGCGACACCAGTCTCCAGTCTCCAGAATCTCCACTTGCTGACCCTTGTGAACGGTCAGCTCCTGCGAGCCTGGGGTGGCTAAATGGTCTGCCATGACCCATGTCATTTCCACGGCGGGCTGGAACAAGGAGATAAAAAATATGTTAGCGCTTAATGTAAAAAAAAAAAAACTTGAGACCAAGAAATACCAAGTTAACAGAAATTAGAGGATCCAGAAAACTCTGCAAGGGGCCACACGCAAAGCTCCTGCCAGACGCTGGTAGCCTCAGCCCCTTCGGCTGTAAGTTTTGAGTATATTTATGGAAGAGCCGGTGGCGACTTGCTGAATGGTCGTCTGGTGAAGTGGTGACTCTCGTCTACTGTCCAAAAGTGCTGACACTTTCCAGAGTCAGAGTTACGCGCTCCCGGCACAGTACAAATGTACAAGTGTACAACGCCTCTTTTAGTACTAACTTCATCTGGGGTAAAAATGTAAACAAAACCATTTTGAATAGCACTTTCCAATTTTCCATTGTAAAATTATCTTGTTTGCATTTTTAATCCCAGTATTCCCAGTTTAAGATTAAATACAAACGCCATTCGCCATAGTACTTCGCCTGTTGTACTTGTACTACTTGCAGACTATATTGTAGTTTATAATTAATACATTTAAACCAAAACCAACGACCGCTGCGCTGCAAGGCTGCATACACGTATATACAGTATATTTCCACCCCCCCCCCCCCCAACTTCCATATCCATACTAAGCCGTCACCATTTTAACCCCACCATCAAGGAGCCAGATTTACGGTTGAAACACATCTCAAGCGGACGAGGGTGATGAAAGTTGTGAAAGTTGACATAATAGAGACAATAAAAGAAATCGCCCATAAAATCGGAAGCTCTACAACCATCTTCACCCGATAAAAACACATAATATTGGAGATAAAACAACAGCGGCACCTAGCGAGTAACTGCCAAACTAAAACAGGTGGATTTAGTTGCAGGCAAATCCGGTAGACTGCGAGTCAGCAGCCATCAGCGGATAACTGGAGCTGAGCTGCTCAGCTACAGCAGCATTGATTCTGCGGACGTTATCCGAAAGATACCACATCGCTCTCAATTATTGGAGAAACGCATGGAGAAAAAAATCAGAAACAATAATTTTACTTGGTAATTCGTTCGTTGACTGATTGCATTTTGAAAGCACCTACAACAGAACCACATTGAAGTCCGTCCGCCTATGATTTTTACGCTCAGTCCAACTGTGGATTTATTTTTTATCTAAATTAATGAAGCTATCGAAATAATGATAACTGAAATGTAATAGTGATAGATCCAATATAATTAGTCATTCATCAAATCATTCAAAGCGAAACGCACAAAACTGTTTCAGACAAAATCGCGGACTCCTGCACCTACATTGAAGTTCGTCCAATTCATTAGGAGGTGCTATCAATATTTTGTCACGTCATGTCCCCGGGGTTTCATAATAGGATTTATTCTGCTAGGTATCGTGTTGACGACCTGAGTAAAATAAACGCGACTAAGATGAAGTGCCTAATAAGACGAATCGCTGGTCGAACAAGATGGGACCGAATCCGAAATGACCGCATCAGGCAAGACCTGATGGACGATGGACGAGAACAGGACCACCCGGAGGTTGTCAAGGTCACAATGAAGACCCATCGGCAGACCGAGGACAACCCTCGAGGAAAAGATTGAACAACTCGGCGGAGCAAGATGGAAAACAATGGCCGAGCTCAAGGCGTTAGTGTCCGACCGGGGCGAGTTCAGGAAATGGGTTCGGGGCAACCCCCCCCCCCCCGCATTAAGGGGGAAGAAGAAGAAGGTATCGTGTTGACAAGGGATGTGCATTCTTGTGTATATGCGCAGCATCCGTCTGTATACCCAAATGCACTGATTCTTTTCTCCACAGCTTGTGTCAAAGTCCATGCCTCCACAACATATAGAACGATTGGGAACACAAAACATTTCACCATTCGCAATCTAAGGTCCAACCGCAGATTTCGACACCGAAATACTTTCTGTATCAAGACATTTCGAGCGTGCTCAATATAGAGGCCCAAAAATCGTTTTAAAACCGCAACGAAAAACAAAAAAAAACAATATCCAAAGGAAAAAGTGGCCACACCAACAATCCAATCCAATTATTCCGGAATGACACGGAAAATAATAACACGGAATATCTCTGAGAGGTATTAACTGACATTTAGCGGTCAGAAGAGGGGAGGGGGTCAAGGGGCAGGGGGCATCGAGGGGGGGGGGCTCCCCGGGGTGAGTGTAACGAGTTGCTGTCACAGAGAGATGGCCTGCCCACGCTGCTGCTAACAGTGACCAAATACCAACGTTATTGCGGCTGTCGGCTGTATTGAATCCGCAGGGGGTAGATCGGGGGGTACGTTTGTACAGAGGTCGTTCTTAGATACTCCTTACACACACTACCAGGATAGAGTTCTTCTTCTTATTTAAATGCCTCTTCTATCGAAGATTGGTGATTATCCTGGCAATTTGTACCTTGGAGAGTGGAGACTGCTGCTCTGAAAAGGGAAGTCCTACTCTTGGCAAACCACTGCCTTAGGTTTTTCAATCAGCACGCTCTTCTTCTACCAGGTGCCCTTTACCCTTCTATCTCCCCTTGGATTATTACATGCAGAAGGTGATACTTTACGCGCATGGCCGAAGTATGTTAGTATCCGTTTCGGGATATAACGCCCTTTTGCATTATAAAATCTATTGTACTACCTAACCACGATAGAATGGCACTTGGAACACATAAAAATCGAATAAACTCGGTGTTCCGCTTATGTAATTTTTCCAATAAACAAAGTGTTTTAAGTGCCATCCATAGACAATAGATGAATTGAATTCCACTGTTGCTGGAACTCAGTTCGCTATGACGACAGCAGTACTGCGCCGCGGAAATTTTACATCCGTCCACTTTCCTTTTAACAACAGAGCTCAAGTTAGTTCCTTTTGTAAATATTTAGATATCAAATTAAATATTCATGGGAATAAAATTTATTTTAAAAATTTTAATGTTTTTTTTTTATTACAAATTCTGAAACTATCACTAAAATCTAAATTTGAAACATATTTTCAAAAAGATAGTCCAACATTATGGACGCACGCCATTGTTATATATTTGTTTAATTTATGACATCCTTGATGTGTTTTGTTTTAATTTTTCACTGGCCATTTATTATATTATAGTTTAGTATTTTAGCATCAAATTTGTACCTATTGATGAAATTCTTTTATTAGTCCATATGTAAAAATAGAAACTAGTATCTAGGCTAAAGGCGACGCCCATATCCATAGGATAGTATTGGGAAATCAGGTTAGGAATCATTTGCAACGATCACCCGCCTTACGCATTATAATAACATCCAATAGGAGCTGAAATAAAATAATAAACGCCAGGTGGCTGGGCACGTGGAACGAATATATAATATGCCAGTCAATAGGGTGATAAGTCCCATAGGCAAGGACTAGGTAGTGGGACGGCCACGGATGCGATGGCTAGAAGACATCGGGGTAGCTATGGCTTGCCTAGGCTTCGCGGACCGCGCGATTTGGTGGAGTAGACAAAGGGCGTTCACGGGCTTCAGTATTGACTTGGTAAAGTCATTCAAACGCCTATGTACAATTTGTCCATGTTGAGCATGTCTCATGCTCTCCTCTTGTCCATTATCCCTTGTATAGATAGCATAGGTTGACATCGAAGACGTTTAACGGATTGCTAAGGCGCCCATTCCACCGACCGGCTAGGGCTATTTACAAAAACGGTGACGTGGTAGCAGACATTCAAGACTTAGGTGGCGTTTCCATCAACCTCGCATTGCAGAATGCAAATGACATTGACGGAAATTAGAATTTTTCTTTTTATTGAAATGTTTGTACTTAACATATCCCATGACGCCATTTTTTAATTTTAGTTTGTTTGTTTGTGATTTTACTGTATGATCATTGATCAATTTTAACTATAGCATAGAGGAAAATAAACATTTCCGTCAATTCTGCAATGCGAGGTCGGTGGAAACCCCGCCTAAGTCTTGAATGTCTGCTACCACGTCACTGTTTTTGTAAATAGCCCTAGCCGGTCGGTGGAATGGGCGCCTTATGGAAAAAACATAATCAATATTGCCCGAATCTCCTTTGGTCGTTGTTATTAGGCATTCGACATAGGACGAATGGGTTACTAATAGAAATCTACAGTAATAAACAATGTCGTAGCAGACTGGATCATGACATCGCTAGAAAGCCGAATTATCTCAATGGTACTCGGCACAGACTCGATCACAGCCACGCCAGGTGAGGGCTGCCCACAAGGCGGATGCCTCTCCCCCCTCCTCTGGTCTCTGGTGGTCGACGGGCTGCTAACTGCACTAGGGCAAGATGGGTACGACGTCTGCGGCTATGCGGATGATTTGGTGATCTTGGTGCGAGGCCAGCATGACGCTCTTGTCTCTGAGCGAATGCAAAGGGCCTTAACCATAGCCCATAATTGGTGCCTTTCTGAAGGACTGAATATAAATCCTAAAAAAACCACCCTGGTCCCGTTCACGAGGAAGTTGAAGCTTAATATTAAAGCTCCCACCCTCAGCGGGGTGCGTTTAGCCCTCACAGATAGCACCAAATATCTTGGTGTTATCCTTGACCGGAAGCTCACATGGAGCCTGCATCTGGACCAGGCTGTAAGCAGGGCGCGAAACGCCTTATTTCTTACGAGCAGAATGGTGGGTAGAACGTGGGGGCTTAAGCCGAAAGTAACGGACTGGCTATATAAGTCCATTGTGCGACCTATAATTAGCTATGCGGCGCTAATTTGGTGGCCTAGACTGCATAAGAGCAAAAAGGGAGCAAAATCTCTCACAAAACTACAGAGGCTGGCTTGCCTCGCGATCACGGGAGCATCCCGTTCGTGCCCCACGGCTGCCATGGAGGTCCTATTGAACCTACCACCACTCCCGATTTTCATCGAGAGTGAGGCGGCTAAGTGGGCCTATCGCATTAAGAAAAGCCATGGACTAAAGCCTGGCGACCTTACCGGACACTTACGCATTCTTAATGAGTGCAAGGTTCCGGAGGTTATGTTCTCAGACTCCATGGAGACAACTTTTCAATTCTCAAAGAATTTCTCGGTTATATTGGAAAGCCGGAAAAAATGGACTGACGGAGAGGTAGTCTTTCCATACGGCTCATTAAGATTTTATACTGATGGGTCAAAAATAGAAAACGGAGGTACAGGGGCGGGGGTTTATGGGCCACGACTCAACTTAGTCATCCCCATGGGATCCCAACCCACAGTCTTCCAAGCCGAAATACATGCCATACGCGCATGTGCGGCGCATTGCATTAAACGTGCTTACCGCCACAGCAAGATATTCATTATCTCCGACAGCATGGCTTCCCTTCTTGCGCTGGACTCGAGTAGCTACGAGTCCAAGCAGGTGTGGGAATGTATGCTTGCACTCAACGCATTGGGAGTGACGAATAAAGTCACCCTCATGTGGGTTCCAGGACACGCCGGGATCGAAGGCAATGAAAATGCCGACGCCTTGGCGAGAGAAGGGAGCGCGCTACCCTTCATTGGGCCTGAACCCTTCTGCGCCTTCCCGAGAAACCGCCAAACCCTAGAGATTGGCCTATGGGAAGAAAAGAGAAAGGAAGCATACTGGAAGTCTGTCACAGGCCACAGACAATCCAAAATATTCCTCACTCACTCTAAGAGCTATACCGCCAAAGCACTGAACCTCAGCAAGCCTGAACTTAAGGTACTTACAGGTGCACTCACAGGACACTGCCACGTGAACTACCATTTAAAGAACATGGGTAAAGTCTTGAATGACACCTGCCGATTCTGCAAAGAAAAGGCTGAGACTGCTGAGCATATCATCTGCTCGTGTCCGGCAGTAAAGAACAGACGGCTGCTAGCAACGTCCTCTTGGTTTCTATCACCAAGGGAGGCTTGCCAGTTGGCCCCTGGGCAGTTGTGCAGGTTTTTACGGGACCTGCTGACTGACCAGGACTAAAAGTACGGGGATTCACAATAGATCTTTAAGGTCAAAGTGAGCCAAGCTCAAGTAGCAGCATCGCCCCATTACTAATCTAATCTAATCTAATCTAATAAACAATGTGCTAAGTATGGGCTATGAATAAAAAACATTTCAGGACATTACGGTATTATTTTCGGGCTCTAGCCTGTAGCGCCAAGCAGTAAAAATAAACAACCGTTCTAATTAAAATGGTAGGAACAGACGGTACAGTATAAAGTATATGAATAAAATTAAAGTGTGGAAGGTTAACGGTTGAACTGTAAGTGACTAACACTGCCTATTGTATTACCGATACTTATCTGCTTATCATACGTACAGTAAGTTTACTAGACTTTACATTGCCTATGGCAAATTGCATAATATAAGCGTTGAAATACAGTCATTATAATGGAATATAAAAAATATAAATAAGGACTTTTTATTGTTTCTATTACTAAGCCAACCTAGCAGAGTTAGGGCTATAAAGCCCTCTCTTACACTCAACTAGAAGGCCCGGGACCGCCTGTTTTACATGCCCTCCGAAGCATGGCCAGAAAATGAAGCCAGTGTGGGACTAGAACCAACAACCTTTCGGGTGAAAGTCTCAGTCCGTACCACTACACTACATGTCTTGGCATATAACGTCTATCCTCTCCGCATAATGGTTAACTGGAACACAATTGGTTCAATTGCCGTTGGTAATTATATTTGGTAATTTTTTTAATGACTTTTTATGGACCCAGGCCTACTTATAGTGGCCTACAGGTCCCTTGTCTAATGCCAACGACCCCATGGATTTCGGGCATTATTTGTATTGTTTCCGTATGAATTTTTGGACATTAGCAAACTGGTATACGTTCTCGATGTCAATCTACATCGGCTACAAGCGATAACGGACAAGCTGTGACAAGCTTACCATTGACTCAATGAAACAGGAGAAAACATGACTTAACCAAGTACAGATACGAGTCGTCCCTGTTACCATAGTGTAAGAGTAAATCTACTAGTATAACGGCACGGAAGCAACATATACACACAAAACAAAATGTCAATATTGATTTTAAAAAAAAAAAAAAAAAAAAAAAAGGCCGGTTTCGACGCTATGTTATCGCCAAGCAACATCCTCAATTAATTGCCCAGTTATGTGCAATACATTATGGAAAGGCTTCATGCCTGAATAGGTCATCGACAATTGCTTCGTATTTGAATTGACTTGCCCCCCCCCCCCCCGCCCCAGCCAGAACATACTGTACCTCGGTTGATTGGTTACCCCCAACTGCCCGCATTAACGTTTGTATTCAACCAATTACGCAAGCCAATCGCATTACGTGGTTCAAGACTGTTCTTAGACCCAGAAATAGAGCTAGACGAAAATAAATGTAACAAAACATTTTATTGCTAGAATATTTTACTTGAAGCCCAATCAATGCCCCCCCCCCCCCCCAACTCGATAAAAACCATTAAAGACTAGATAAAATGCACTTGCCACTTAAAACAAATACAATAGTTACCATAACATGGAACCCCCCCCCCCCCGAGAAATATTTCTGAATCCGCTCTTGAGCACAATATTACTCACATAGATTTTCCCCCTCGGGGCGTTCCACTAAAATGGGGGGGGGGGGGCGGTCGAAATGCACCAAAAAAGGGTATTTGGCACATTTTCGTTTAAATATCTCCTCTCAAAGTATCGAAAAAGTACCATCTTCCAGCCAATAGTCTCGCTGTATGAACCCATCATCTAATGCAAAACAATAAAAGTTAGACCTTTAACAGCCCCTATAAAAAAAACTGCACGGCGGCCATCGTTTACGGCTCTCAACTAGTTTGACCATAAAAGGTATTATAAAATGGCGCAGTAGGCAAAATTTGTTAATTAATTGATAACCGGAACTATAAATTTGTTAATTACTTGATAACCGAAACTATAAATTTAATAATGATTCAGATAAAGTGTCGTGAGGTTTGTTATTAAGAGTATACGTCCCGAATGAAATTGGAAGCCCAAAATTTATTTCTTCTTATTTTTAATTTGATTAACTAAGCAAGTTATAAAATACTTGGCTCATTTAAGTTGTCAAAGACTACTTCATCCATCATATCATAGGGTCTTTTTAATTGTGGTACCGTAGCTTCTTCATAAAAATTATAATAATTTATAAACAATAAAATTTCACGTAAAATAGATACCATGAAAAAACTACAAAATCAAATATTAAAAATCCCTATTATTTGATAGGTAGTCTTCTACAATTTAAGTGAGCCAAACATTTAATAACTTACTTAGTTAATTAAATAAAAAATAAGAAGTATTAAATTTCGGACTGAGGAACGTAAAAAAAGATGGATAGATTTGCTACAAACCCATCAATAGATAGAAAACGACACAACCCACCATCACTGCTAATTTCAAAAACAAATAGTTTCCAATAAGCACGATGAATATTTCCCAAAAGGGAGGGGGGAGGGGGAAATTATTATGAAAATTTTGATGTGCACGGAATTGTTTTGAATGGGGGTAAAGAAAAGCTGGCGGAAGAATACCCGGCGGAGACGAATCGTGAGCTATTGACATCTAATAGGGGTGAAGGGGGTGAATTAGCAATTCAATGGGCAATCCAGAACCTCCCCCCCCCCCCTCCCAACGCTTCTGCTAGACGCTACGTCTGACGATTTTCAATTCCTGATGAATAGAAATGCTCTTCATTTGCAGGATGGCTTTAACATCATAAGGGGGGGACTTTATAAGCGTAGAATTAACTTCAGCACTATTTGGGAATAGGAAGGGAATTTCGATTTATGCTGGAATGTTTGAGTTTTCGGCTTAAAGAAACAAAAGGGAAATAGATTATAAATAATAATAAATAAATATTGACTTTTTGTTCTATTACTAAGCCAACCTAGCGGAGTTAGGGCTATAAGGCCCTCTCTTACACTCATATAGGAAGACTCGGGACCGCCATCTTTACATGCCCTACGAAGCATGACCAGAAAATTTAGTAAGTGAAGACGTCAGGGGAAAAACCGGAAAGGTGATCAAAAGTTGATTTTTCATAAATCGAATTTTAAAGTTTAAAGTAGCCGTTTCTTCCCATGTAAACTGTTTTTTCCTTACGCCATTTGTGCAGAACCTTACTTGTTTTTCTTCGGTTTTGTAATGTCATTTAAAACTACATTAAAAACTGAACACTGAACACACAGCAGAAATTCTGTCAACTATAGAGGTTTGAGTTACTGCAATGAAATGATCAGGGCCGGATACCATGAAAATATTACCTTGTCTGTCATTAAGAACTATATTCTAAGTCTACTCACAGGTACAGTTTAAAAAAATATTTTAGTGTGACGAACTAGTAAATAACCTACTACAGTAAATTGTGTGGTGATCCCAACGCGCCTTTTTGGCTTTGTGGCACCGGTTTAGTAAAATTGGTAATGTTTTTGTTTTTGATAAATACACGCATTATTAACAGAATGCCACCACTATCTTAATTTCGACCAAAAGTGCACCTTTCCTATTTTTCCCCTGACGTCTTCAAGTGTGGGACTCAAACCAACAACCTTTCGGGTGAATGTTGGAATCTGTACCACAATTCTGCATGCCCTGACATTATGATGCTGGATTATTGTGTTAAAATAGTATTAATCCGTCAGGGATAATTTCTTATGGTAATAGGAAAATAAATATAATTATAAATATAATGCTGGAGTATTGTGTAAGAACAATGTAATAGGCCATTGTACTCTTTCTGTTTTCCTCTCTTGAACCCCTTAGGGGGCTCAGCGACATGGAAAGCTATTTTCCATCTATTCCGGCCTAAGGCTGTTGGGACATTTAACGCCCTGAGGTCCTCCCATATTATTCGATCGTCAGTTTCCTCTACCTCTTTTTTGCTCATTTTCCGCTCCCCACACTCGCCTAATGAGCTTATCAGGTCGTCGTCACTCAACATGGCCCCACCAGGCACCTCTGTAAAATTGCCTTCAACACTAATAGGGAATTGGCCCGAATGGCAAGGGAATTTTGGTTAATATTGGAATATTTAAGTTTCGATTTATTAAGACCAGTGGCGGTGCGGACCATCCCTTACATCCATTATTATTTTGTTAGGCTTTCAATGATATCATTATATTTAGCTTATAGTTTGATTTTTTTTTTTTAAAGCGCGGGTCCCTGTTGGGAATTTAAATTTTAATATACGACAAAGTTAATGTAAAACATGGGTACACATGTTTTTTACAAGTTGTTGTATTCTCGGCTTGATTTTATTGTTGATAGCAGCTCTTAAGTCACTGCAGGCTTTCGCCTTTCTCGCGGACCACCAGTTGGGAACCACTGATTAAGACAGTAGCGAAGTAGATCATAATGTCGGACTGCTGGAGTAATGGCTTGAATTCTTATTCATATTCGGATGCCTCTTCTCTTGAAGATTGGCGATCATCATGGCAATTGTAGTCATGATGATCATATTAGGGAATTGTAATGCAGTGGTTTCCCGTTGCCTTCTGCATCCTTATGCCGTTGACTCTTCATTGAGTTCAGTTTTTGAGGCCAGTTTCCCAACCCCAGGACAAAAGAGTACCCTCCACTGAAAAGACTGTGTTTTTCGCTTATCCCTGCTCAAACTCGGTCCCCTATCTTTCAGTCACCATTACGCGCTTCCATCTTCACCACGAGGAGGTACAAATCAGGGATTTTTGGTCTTCGCCTCTGAGACCATAAGGCATTACTCAGAAGCTCAGCTACTTTGGTTTAAACACAGGTATTAATCATTCATTGTAATGTAAAACTTATACTAAATTCGCATAATGAGTACTTCAGCTAGAAAATAGCAGTGGCAAGATTAAATCCTACTTGCTAGGATTGTAATTAGTTACGGAATTAGTGTCCCCGAGAAAATTAAGCAATAATCGAATTTACCCCCACTCCCCAGCTGCTAGTGGTTAAATAACGCCGGCCAACCTTTTACCCCCTTTACCCCAGTTACACTTTTTCGATAACCGGATTCCTTCAAACGAGACTTTTATTCAGAACGGGACTATGAATCGCGATCGTATCTTTTCCTTTAGTCGCAATCAATTGGTTGGCAGCAAATCATTCCATCTTCTAATCCATTCATCTTTTTTGAACCCCCCCTTGGCTACGGCCTTGGCTGATATATTGCTTGAGGTCTTCTGGGTCTTGTGGGCCTCCGGCATTGGTGCCTTCTCTTATAAATAAATGATGACTATTTTTGTTCTATTACTAAGCCAACCTAGCGGAGTTGGGGCTATAAAGCTCTCTCTTACTCTCAACTAGGAAGACCCGTGACCGCCTGTTTTACATGCCCTCCGAAGCATGGTCAGAAAATGTAGCAAGTGTGGGACTCGAACCAACAACCTTTCGGGTGTAATTCGAAGTCTGTACTACTACTCTACATGTACTGACGGTTCAACCCAACCACATTGAAGTTCGTCCAGTTGGGTTGTATGATCCTCAGCTCATACAGTACATTGTTTGAGGTCTTTTGCGTCTTGATGGCCTCCGGCATTGGTGCCTTCTCTTATCGTGTTATGAAGTCCTTCATGTGATCAGGTGCTCCATCTGCTTGGCTTTTCTAAATATTGATGACTGTTTTGATCTATTACTAAGCCAACCTAGCGGAGTTAGGGCTACTACGTCCCCACTTACACACCCAACCAGGAAGACCCGGGACTGCCTGCTTTACTTGCCCTCCAAAGCATGGTCAGAAAATGTAGCAAGTGTGGGACTCGAACCAACAACCTTTCGGGTGAAATTCGAAGTCTGTACTACTACTCTACATGTACTGACGGTTCAACCCAACCACATTGAAGTTCGTCCAGTTGGGTTGTATGATCCTCAGCTCATACAGTACATTGCTTGAGGTCTTCTGCGTCTTGATGGCCTCCGGCATTGGTGCCTTCTCTTATCGTGTTATGAAGTCCTTCATGTGATCAGGTGCCCCATCTGCTTGGCTTTTCTAAATATTGATGACTGTTTTGATCTATTACTAAGCCAACCTAGCGGAGTTAGGGCCACTACGTCCCCTCTTACACCCAACCAGGAAGACCCGGGACCGCCTGCTTTACTTGCCCTCCAAAGCATGGCCAGAAAATGAAGCAAGTGAGGGACCCGAACCAGACACTTTTCGGGTGAAAGTCAAAGTCTGTACCACTACTCTACATGTCCTTTTCTCACGGATATGGTGGTAATTAGAGACCATCCTTCGTTTAACCTTTGGAGCATCACTTCGTTTGTAATGTGATCTCTCAATGTTACACATTTTGCGTTAAACACGATTATAATTTTATTAAATACCTAGAAAATGTAGCCTGCAGTCAGTGTTGTTGAAGAATATTGTCCAGCATTGATGGAGAAAAGAATCAGTGCATTTGAAATTTGGATGTACAGAATGCTACGCATACCTTTGAGAGATCGTGTCCCTGATGCCGAGGTCCTGAGGTGAATAGACACTATTAGGTTGCCGCTAACGGTTAAGACACGAAAACTAACATACTTCGGTTATGTGATGAGGAACGAAAAATATCGCCTTCTGCATGTCATAATCCAAAGGAAGCTACAAGGACAGAAGGCTCCCAACAGAAGAAAAACATCCTGGATGACAACCCTGTTGCAGTGCTTTGGTAAGAGCACGAGTCCCCTATTCAGAGTAGCAGTCTCCAAGGTCCATATTGCCATTATTATTGCTAATCTTCGCTAGAAGATGCATATAAAGGAGAAGAAGATGGAGGTCAATGTATCGGTATTGGGTAAATTCAGGACTTCTATCAGTTTTTTCACTCATCATATACTTACCTCGTCCTGCTGTGATGGCTGTCTTCGCATCAGCCGGGCATGGAAGCCACCAGCAGTGTCGAAAGTGTGCTGCCGGGTGAGTGCGTGGCGCGGAGCGCTAACAGATCCCTGCCGGAACCATGGCAGTGAGATCTTCCGCTTGGCCTTTTGAATTTTGGCGCCAGCGGAAGTCGGCGATGACGACGACGACATATTCGATAGTAATTAAACACAGTTTGTAATCACAGCACATGCGCACAAGTCGCCGCCCGCGGCAGACATTGTTTATTTACTTATTTATCACTCTTTTAACGCTGTAATAATGTAATATGAATGATAATATGTTATCAGCAGCTATAAATACAAATAAGTAAGATTGTGAAAAAACGGTTTCAAACCAGTTACACATATACAACAAATTTTGAAATAGCAAAGAACAGGAGATTGAAAGTGCGGTTATTCCCTACTATGCTCATCCATTGCAAACATACCAAAAACAATCAAAAATACAACTTGTCATATAAAAATTGACTTATTAGTTATTTCCCTGAGAGTTCATCATCTGCCACTTATGCGCATTAAAAGTTGTTTATAATTATAAAACATATAATATTTGCTATAGTTATACGTTAAGCAAAAAGTAGTTAACTTATAAGGTTATAAAAAATGCTCACCTAAAGGAAAGATTGGTTAAATTATTTAATTAAATCGATACTGTTATTGTAATAATAAAGTAAACAAAACTTAAATACTTAAATATTTATTGCAACAGAGTTGATTCAGCATTGAGCAAGAGGCAAAATTGCGGCACTTCAAAATTTACGCAATAAAAATGAAAATAAGGCAACAATTCAGTCCATTATATTAGAGAAGTCTATGAAACGCGCAGCACTACAAACTTAATAAAATTCCACCATCGCGTTTTCCACTAGACATTCTCAGTGAAATTTCAAGCATCGGTGCAATTTTTGAGTTTGTTTTCGAAGTCAGCACTGTGCTCATCGCATTGCTCGGAAAAATGCGAGAAAAATATTATGAATTGCAGCAGGAACCTTTACGCTTCCGTTGGGATGAATTTCGAGGAGAATGACGAGAGGGAAATATACGTGGGTGAAAATTAGAGGAAAATTGGTTGTTGCAGTCGAGGAAATTTCTCAGCTAGAATTTCTTAAAGCTGAGAGTCTTAGGACTAATGTTCCGTCGAATAAGGTGTGAATTGAGTGTGAGGGACATTAGTGTTACAAAATCATAATTTACATGAATATACAGTGAACTTTGTTAAATGATTTTGGGTTTCAACATATTAAGAGTGAAATGTGGGAAAAACATGGTTAGTATATTAAATAGGTTGTTGCTTGCGAGGAAATTGCTAAACGAGAATTTCTTAAAGGCGAGAGTCTTAGAACTAATGTTCCGTCGAATAATGTGTGCATTGAGTGTGAGGGGCGTTACAAACTCATAATTCACACGAATAAGAACTTTGTCAAATGATTTTGGGTTTCAACAGATTAAGAGTGAAATGTGGGTAACATCGTTTGTATATTAAATAGGTTGTTGCTTTCGGGTGCTGAAATGTCTTGGAAAAATACTCCATCGAATAACATGGGAATAGAGCTTTGGGGAATCGTGCAAAATCGGAATGTACATTGTCGGAGGAGGGGGGGGAGGGGGATTCAAACATCGTGAGTGCATTAAATATATGTTTTTTTGCTTTTTGGAAATTACTTTAGGGCAAATGGTACCCCGCATTTTTTGCCGTGAAATTTATCATGGATTGTCAATCGAAGAAGAAGGAATTCATGGATCAACTGAAGGAGGACGTAGGAGCTCGAACATACCAAGAGCTGAAGAGGAAGACGCAGGACCGAGAGAGCTGGAGGATGTTATGCAGGGATTCGCTGCCAACCAATAGTTGAGATTGTGACCTCAGATCATGAAGAAGAACATTACCCGACGCTATTGCGACGTAACCACTGTAAAATGTCAGTGGAGTTTATTTATCATCAGTATTAACTATTATAAAACTACACTGAGTTGAGCCATACGTTACAGCAGAGAAATTACGGTAAGTTGACTGAGGCTTACAGTGCAAATGTTACGCGATAGAGTCGTAAGATTGATGTCATAAAGTCGAAAGTAAACAACGTGGTAGTAAGTATTTCTGGTAATTGTGTCTGACATAATACAAATAAATTTAAATATTACAAAATACTAAATGCGTGTTTCAAATCAACCGTCATAAACAAATATGGTGGCGGTCAAACAACTGTCAATCGCAACTCTACCCAAATAATACGGTTTAACCAACTCTGAAGTGCGTTTCGATAACACGGTGGTTAGCTTGGTTATCGGGTTCCACGAGTGTTAATTTATCTATCTGACTTATTATATTATATAATATATTATTATATATATATATATATAATATATATAAATATATTATATAACACACTTATCTAGGGATAACTTGATAACTTCGACATTGAGAAGACCCTTTGTGGCTGTGGCTAGAACTAATTTGCCACATTATTGGAACTCATTCGACCTAACATCCTTCATAACCGTTATTTTTAACTAATTAAGTTCCATAACTGCCACCGATCAGTGTTAGAAACGGCTCCATAATGTCCTAAAGTGCAAAAGTATATTTTCATCCAGTTTAAGACACCTTCTTTATGGCTCTACGATCGATACTTTCATGAGAAATTTGACTTTGACAAGAAATGGAAAGTGGGGGGGGGGCTTCATGGGCCCTTAAAGAGAATTTCTTAGTGCTGACTGCTAAGAGTTTTTGGAGAAATACTCCATCAAATAATGCGAGAAACGAGTGTTGATTCAGAAGTCTCTTCTAGAGGCGCCTTTTTGAAAAACCAGGTGAACCAAGGCTAGTCTAAAACTTCATCTATGTTTTTGGAATATTTATGAAACTGTGCGTCTTTTTTATTATTTTTATCTTCTTCTTCTTCTTGAGTTACAATCTATGGATTGGCTTGCAGGAATGTTGTAGTTCTTTTTATAAAGAAACGATAAATCTTAGGATATAATTGCAAATTTGAAAGCATCCTCTATTTTCAATCGTATAAGCCAATAAACAGGAACACTTTCCTTTATAGTTAGAACTCTATTCTGACTTCCAGCTCGGTTTAACTACAAAATGTAGCAACGAAACTAAAATTCTAGTGCTCAAAAGTGGAAACCCATACATAAATCATGATATGGTGCAAGCGTGAATTTGATCTCGGGTTGCGAATTAGGAGGAAACTCTAGGAGGAAGGGTGACATACAGCAGATATAAGGGGTATGGGAGATTGAGATTTAGTCAGATTGTATAATGTATTCCAGTCACGAATAGACCTTTTACAATCAGACATATCTTATCTTTTGTCCGATTTCCCTTCGGATTAGATTTCGCAATGCCTTTTGCATTTATTGGTTCCTTGAAGAGCTTTTTCGTACATATAACCTCGGGGTCAATCGTATTTTGCACTGAAAGCAATTTTATATGAAGACCATGTCTGGGCTACCTCATAAGTACTGCTGCTAATTCACTTTACAGACCGAGTGCGGGGATGAATGAATGAATGAATAAATAACGACTTTTTTTGCAACAATACAATTGGCCAACAATAAGACTATAAAGTCTTTTTTTGTGTTAACCATATGTAATAGCAGTAAACATACCTAGTAAAATAACTTAAGTTATATGGGATATAAAACGGAAAGGGGGGGGGGCGGAAGAAGATAATAAAGGAGGAGGGTATAGGAGGGAAAAAGGGGGGGGGGTCCATTGTTTGTACCGCTACAAGGCCAGATAACAGGGTCTAGGTGCTATCAAAAATATATAATTTACTTTAGTTTTAAACTGATTGAGGGATGCTATAAGATTTTAATAATTTAGGAAGACTATATCTTAGGCAACCACTAAGCACTGCAGTGCATTCTATTTACGGCCTGAGTGTGGGATGCTATAAGATTTTAATAATTTAGGAAGACTATGTCACAGGCAACCACTAAGCACTGTAGTGCATTCAATTTACGGCCTGAGTGTGGCATGCTATAAGATTATAATACAAGAAGACTATGCCGTGGGAAAGTAAACACGGTTGTGAATTAAATTTACGGCCCGAGTGCGGGGATGCTATAAGATTGTACAAAGTTTATCCACGTTTGCACTTTGTGAGCGATGAATATTTGTTCAGACAAACCTCTGGTTTTGTAACTGTATTCATTGTGTTTTCCATCGTGTAAATTAGCATTAAAAATATATAGATATAAACTACAGTATATAAATTTATAATTATAACTAAGAAGACTATGTCACGGGTAACCACTAAGCACTGTAGTGCATTCTATTTACAGCGCAAGTGCGGGAATGCGATAATATTATAATATTAGAAGACCATGTCATGGGCAACCTCTAAGCACTGCAGACTGCAGTACATACAATTTATAGGTATACTAAGTACATGGCATGTACATTATCGGTGTTGCTAACTACATTGTGTCAATGACTCAATGGTAAGCTTGTCTCAGCTTGTCCATTATCGTGTGTAGCTGGTGAGGTTGACATTTAGAGAGTGTGCACCAGTTTGCCAATGCGTGCGGTAACAATACCAGTTATATCCAAACATCTATGGAGTCGCTGGCACTGGGCAATACCAAGGCCGAATGGGCAATATAAGTAGGCGCAAGTATGGGGATGCTATTTGATTATAATATAAGAACACTATCTCATATCTCACTAAACAAAAAAAAACTCTTCAAATTATAACATAACATAAAGAGGACTTTATGGACAAGACTAGTGACCCAATCAGAGAGACATAAAGAAATCTTTACTGGGCAAATTCTCAAATTCACCCTAAGCAGTTTCCTTATGCAATATACAGCAGTGTCAACGATATTGCAAAGCTATGAATGATAAGTAGGACGTTTTAATATGGAGAGTCGCTTAATCTTGAGATAAAAGCTCTTGCGACCGTAATTATCTTGCGGCTCTCTATAAGCTGAAAGGATTACGTAAACTGCAAGCTCCTCCGTCGTATCTCATATTACGTACCCGAGAATTAGCACTTTACTTGTCTTCTACAGCCGTAGCACCCAACACAAAGTAATAACATGTCCGAGATTAAGTGCTAAATATCGTGTCGCCACGAATAAATTAAAAGAACCTGTCCGAGTTTACTCGAACTTGCTTTCCAATTTATAAATTAGTAGATATCGACATGCGTAATTTCATAGGAAATAATTTCCCTATGGTTAAATTTCAGATCCCTCGAGGGGGGGGGGGGGGTTCACCTCAATGTATATTAAAAACCCCTGAAAACTAAATTGCATATTCTGGAACGAACAGACCAATACATTGTAACAGTAGTAAGTCGTAACAATATCCCATGTCACGTAATGTATTTAAGCGTGAATTTTCCATAATTTCTCAAAAACTAATTTTTTGCACAGAAGCAAATATTTTTTTGGGAACGCAACCTGCCCGTTTTTGTTATCCTATTAAATACCTAAAACATACCTGAAGGTAGAAATCATCGACAGAAAGGTTCCGCAGAAAAATAATTTTTTTATGAAAATTGAGTTATTTTTATTTTTTTACCCCCAGAAGCAAACTATCAAGGGGCAAGCCACCCCGCGCATTTTGTTAACATTAATAACGACAACAATATATGTGAATTTATAAGAAATCGTTGGAGCCGTATTTGAGAAATTATAATTTTTAGACGTTTTTTTGGAGTTTTTTGAGAATAAACCCCCCCCCCCCAAATTGAGTTAGCCCAAAATAAAATAAAATGGTCCCGAGGTATGATTTTTTTAAACCTACATGCAAAATGTCATCAAAATCGACCGTGTAGTTTGCCCGGAAATCGACTCACAGACAGACAGACAGAGCGACAGACAGACATTTCGTAAAAACCACTTTTTTTGGTTCCTGGTACCTCGAAACGTGTAAATCCGTTGAAATCTCGGAATCGAAAATTTGGACCATCACAAAGCATTCCTTATTCTACGTATAAATTGGAAAGCAAAAAAAAACCATCTTAGAATGCATCTATGTTGGGCTAACTTAAAAACGGTCAATGTCAAGTTTGAAAAATTGTTTTCTCAAAAAAGGCTCCAACGATTCTTTTTGAATTGTCATATGTTTTACTATTTAAACATTAAAACGAACGAAACACCGAGTTCGTTAAATTTTATAAATTCATGATTATGTGCAGATCTTGGAGAGATCCTTTCGACCGCTAGAGGAGGCATATAGTGAAGTAAATGTAGTTATTGGAATAATTGTTATTGTTTTCATTTCTAATTGAAGCGCCCAGAGACCAAGGGGTGCAAGTAACGAAAATAAACATTGGAGTTAATTGAGGCTAAAGTTTGGACTAAATTGAAAATGTACAGGTATACCACTTTTCCATGCATTCTAGCATTGTCAAAATAGCAGATTCCGATGTTCCTGTTAGTTTCTAGGATAAAGAGCAGATAGAGTAGCAGCATAAGAGTGCACTTAACTCCAAAACGCAAAAAATGTCACTTGCATCCCTTGGCTTTAAGGCGCTTCTATTGTAATTTGTTTATAATCGTTTCGTTTGTTTCGATTGCTGGTCCAAAGATACACCGGTTGCTAAATAATAATAATAATAATAATAATAATAATAATAATAATAATAATAATAATAATAATAATAATAATATTCTTATTGTAAATTATTACCTTATGTGATGAATATGGAATGAAACTCTATAATAATGAAGATAGCACAATCACTATAAGATTCACCCACTCGGCTGTATAATTGCCAAGAAATTATGCGAATCGTCCACCGATGTAACTCCTACAGAACTGTACTGCAGACTAATTTCAAACTTAATACTGGCACAGAATGACTCATACAATACAGCTATGAAGACTCAATGAATTCAATTAGTCATTTTTTAATGTGACTCATTTTCAGATAATATCTAATATTACCAAATTAAAAATAAATTCCAATGCTCCGTCCACCGTTTAACGCTATTGTATTGAAAATCGGTGCAATATAGAACTATCTTATCTTAAACATTATCTATAACTAACAATCCAGATTATCTATTACAAATGCTTACTATTTTGATAAAAATTCGTAACTTTTTCCTTCTTTTGTAAGTATTGTAGTATGTTTACAATGTAATATGTAATGTACTAATATAACTGTTTTTAAATTTAAAAAAATTTACAGCTTTCTGAAATAACATTCCTGGTGTAACAATCGACAACCTACGGAAGCCCAAAGAATTTGAAGTGTAATTTCACGGATTAATGAATTGAAGCTCACCCCATGTTGTTTTTAAAAAAATTTGGAAAAGATTCCCCTTGAGAATCACTGGCTTAGAAGAAATAATCCTGTACATATCCATCTTTTTTTATTAGATACTGCTAAAGTCCCGAAGAATATTAATAACAATTTTTCCCTCTTAACTGGTTACTCCACCAGCTACGGGATTATATTAATACAAAGTAATTTAAACATATAATTACAAATCACGACCCCCCAAAGCTTCCACTTGTCTTCTTACCTAAATGTTGCAAATTTTTTATATACTATAATAATATAATTATAAAACTATATAATAATAATAAGAAGAAGAATCTTTGCTAAAGGTGTCACTAATTTTCACTTTCATTATTCGTTCTGTAAAGTAGTTCTCAAACCAATTTATAAGCTTTTTAGAGCAGCATATTTTGCGTAGTTAATTTGTTATATTAATATAGCAGAAAGAGTATCAAAAGCTTTCCGGAAATCAACAATGAGTGCTATAATATGATAGTTTTTATTTAATTTGGAGTTAACGAAATCAGCGAACTCTTGTAATTATTGGTTTGTAGATAATATACTATTATTATAATGTTATAATAATAATAATATGAAAATGGCGATGACAATGAAAAGGAAAGGCGCACTTTCACTCCATCTTTATACATGTACCTATTTACAGTATTAACAAGGTTGAGAAAAAAACCATCAACAGATTTACAAGCTTCTGTCTACACATAAACACCGCCAACTAGACATAAACACTGTCCATGCTAAATCCGCATTCAATGAGCCCATAAAAACAAACAAATATGGCTAAATTCCCCGTCCCACTTTTTATATCCAATCGCACGGCGTCGCATATAATAAAGTTGCTGGCATATGCAGCGTATTTACGTACAAAGACCAATTCTGGATCGGATCCAAAGCAAATCTCTAATTTACGGGGAAGCGCTTCAATGTACGCTACGTTAACGTTACGGAATTGAAATCAGCAAAATTGCTGGAACTGCTTTGAAATTGTTAATAGGACATTTGCTGTATGTGCCTGTATGTATGGAATAACATTAACTTGTTTCCATTTATAGAGTATTCATTGAATGAAGAGGGTGATTCATAAGTCTGGCAGAATTATAAAAGGCCACCATGTCTTAACCAGTGGCGCTATCGTAATGGAGGTGGTACCAATTGAAAAAGCGACCTCTCCGGTTTTTGTATGATGTAACTTTTTTTAAATATCGATTATGCAGAAAAAAGTCAAGGGAAAATACTTGCAAAAATGCCAATGCAACAAATGGTACAGATCAGTAGCGTCCGAGAGTGACCAATTAGGCGACTAAGGTCGTCGTGAGAGGCGGCCAACAATTAAGCACATTACTGAAGATTATTGGTAGACTTGCCACCACATATTTCAATTAGAGGGTAATAAATTAACTTACCATAGATTAATCAAATTTTGGGGAGAAGCTACCCCCCCCCCCCTGTATCCGTCCATGCCTATGTCCATAAAAAGCCCTTCGGAACAATAATATAATTTTGTGTTAACGAAACGACTGTGTCCAACGTTACTTTATGAACACTGTAATATTTCTGGGCCCAAGAAAATGGCGATTTGCAGTAAATATTTACGCAACGCTATAAACAACTATCGGAATTGTCAATGTGTGGACACATGTTGGTTTGACCTGTTTACCAGGTCAGGCAATAGTTTCTCCCGGTTTTGCAAATACTACATTCCAAACACGTACGGTCAACTTTGTATTTCTTGGCTATTTTCTTCAATAGATCGTAAATAATCTCGAGAAACGACCATCGGAAGCCATTTCCATAGTTTCTGGAATCGTAATGTTTCTGGTTGACAATGGCGACTAAAAACGCTCTTTCTAGTTATAGTGGAGTGATACAAGCACTGAAACCCACCAGGGATGAATAAATAAATAAATAAATAAATAAGGACTTTTTTGTTCTATTACTAAGCCAACCTAACGGAGTTAGGGCTATAAAGCCCTCTCTTACACTCAACTAGGAAGACCCGGGACCGCCTGCTTTACATGCCCTCCGAAGCATGGCCAGAAAATGTAGCCAGTGTGGGACTCGAACCAACAACCTTTCAGGTGAAAGTCAGAGCCCGTACCACTACTCTACATGTCCTGAGATAGAACTCAGTCTCATCTCTCCAAGATATCTGCCCCTTTGTAACGAAGCCGAAATAGTACCCGAGTGCCCAGCCCTGGCAGAAGACGGGGAAGACCAAAGGGACGACATCTTCCGGGAGACAGCAAGGAGATACTGCTGGCTTACCTGCCAAGGGTGGACGTTAGCTAGTAAGTAAGTAAGTAAGTGCCATGTGATCTGGCGTCCCAGACTTGAGCATCTAGGGTGCGCTGACGGATGGGCTCCAGTAGTCCAACCTGCCATACCTGCCATAGTGAGATTCGCAGTACAACTCGACCTAGCACGACTGGAAGACCTATGAGCCCAAATTGAGGCCTGGGTCCCGTCTCCAAGTTCATACATTAGTAAGTAAGTATGTTTCCATGATATTTACGATGCTATGAGAAATATCTCAGCAGTCCCAGGCCACACTCAGGCATTCTCAGCTACACCACATCAGCTCTTCGTCATAACATAACAGTCTCTTTCTTATGTCTTGCTTGCTAAATACGCCCCCCCCCCCCTAATATTTAATAAAGACTCATCACACTACATTTTCCGACAGTAAAAGTATTCCTGCAGTATTCCTGAGGCATGAGTGAAACGACTGAACCGATATCTAATGCAAAACCCGAAAAATTCAATAATTGGAGTTTATTATCGGATAAAATTTCATGGAATCCAGAATATTACATAATGTATATGGGATTACGATATCTGAGAGTTATAATGTATTTTCTAAAACCGTTCAATATTGAAACAATAATGGGGAAACATTCAATATTAACGACATAAAAGCATGCAGATTTTACCTGGCTGGGCCATGTCGAGAGAATGGATAGAATTTCTGTGCTTAAGAGCAAGCTGGCCATAGGCCATTTTAGGCTATTGGATTTTAATGTTTTCTTCAATTGTTATTGTGTTTTAGTTTGTACAACGCCGATTGATTTCATTGTAATGAATCAATACAGATTATTCTATTCTATATGTACACTGGTATACACGTGTATTACCTTTAAACCTAGCTGTCCAGAGGGAATCATTGTTATGCAATTGAGGACAGTAATTGTCAGTGTGACCACCAACATTCCCGGCAGCCGATACCAATAACCGCTTTTTTTCTTCCTTTTTTTTCTTTTTTTTAAAAAAGATAAATCGCATACAAACAATTTAATGAATATATCCGATTGACCTTTTCAGTCGCTGAAGGTAGGGTAAAATTGGATGGACAAAAGCTGGACAAAAAAAATCCTTGCATATCGCCTCGATCCTCAACCATCTACTGCCCGTTTCATAATCTAGATCTCTACCAACTACTGCAACTAGACTATTCCTGAACATACATAATAACACCTATCATCATACGTAAATAACGTAACAAAACGGGAAAAATTAGTTACATCGGTAACACACTGAAAATAATAAATTCCACCTAATCGTATAAAATAAAACAATAGTACAATTTATAAAGGTGTATTCGTGTTGAAATCAACACAAAGAATCCGCAAAAGGGTAGCTTAAGGTAGAAATTATTTACAAAGGGACGTGAAAAATAACTTTTTGTGGGGGACAATTTCTAAAACCACATTCAGCTCCGGATTACTCCCCTATTGTACGCTTCGTTACATTTGTATTTATTTGAGCGTGAGATCTCTCGCTTTATTTACCATTTCAGATGCATATTTTACCTGACAATATACCAGCAGGCCTACTGTGCCCTTTGGTATTATCTTATTCTTGGGGTTAAAAAGGTTAACAAAACAATTACGAATAGCACTTTCCATTCTAAAATTATACCTTTTTACATTTTTAATCAAAGCTTAGGATTAAAAATAATCGCCATATTAAGCGCGCAGCAGATAACAATTTTTCACAAGGTTCCAGTGGGCCGATTATGGCTATTATTGAAATTAACTTACTCCTGAGGTTAAGGCTGAGTGTTCATAATGTTTTGTAAACAAGAAATTATCGTACTTTTTGGACGAAATTAATTAATTGCTCGTTCCACAGCCACAAAGATATAAAAGGGAACAGATGAAAAAAATTTAAAAAATACGAGCTTTCTGTGAAAGCTGTCTATTTCCCTTACAGATTTACAACTGTGCTACAAAATGGGTTTAAGGCTCTTTATCCAATTTTTTTAAGGTAATAATATTTCAGTTCAGAAAATATAAACTTCCTGCGATAACTTGGATTTTTTATGTGTTTTTTATCTGTTCACTTTGTTATCTTTGTATCTGTGGAATGAGCAATAAATTATTTTCGTCAAAAAATCAGCAAAATTTCTTGTTTACAAAACATTTTGAACACTCAGTCTTAAAACTGCATGCAAACAAATTTTGAATAGCACTTTCCATTGTAAAATTATCTTGTTTACATTTTTAATACCAGGGTATTATATTAACCCCGGTATTAAAATCGTCATGATCGGGCCGCTGGAACGGTAAAACTACTATTATCCCAAACAATCGAGCCGGACCCCCCTCCCTTCAATCTTGAATATATAAAATTCAGTTAGTTAAGAATAATATATCAGCGAGTATAACAGTAAGCAAGACTTATATTATATTTATAACTTATATTTAAGCAAGAAGATATGTTACGACAAAATTGTCAAAGGGATTAGAAAAAATTATTCTCATTATTTTTTTGAAAACGTAAGTGTCATCACGTCAGCTGCTGTGGTAGTCAGCTAATTAAATAAGTTTTGTGTGAAATTGAAGTTTTCACCCTTGGAATCATTTCGCGAAAAAAACTTCTATGATTAGGTTTTCTTTTTCGCCAGCTAGATTTTCTTTTCCTCCTTTTTCAATTTCTATTTCAGCTGCAGAAGCCTTTAGACAATCTTTAATCTTTAACCCACACACACGGCCAATATTTTTCCCCCTGTAAAAGGATTGCCCTTTCACTAGTTTAAGACAGAGAGCTGCCAGACGTGAAGCCATTTTTGTTAGTTCATTTCGAAATTATATACTAACAAAGGTCCCCGATGGGCCCAAATTGTGGCCTGGGCCCCAACTAAGAGTTCATACTACTACTATATATATACTATATATATCCTCGAAAACTCTGGAAGGATGAGTTGGAAACCGAACTTCGCGAGTTGTGAGTCCGTAGGAGGAGGAGCGTCGTACAAAACCGAGATGACTGGAGGAGTGTTGACCAGCAGGCCAAAGTCCAACAAGGGCTGTAGAGCCCGAAGAAGAAGGGTCTCAAATATGGTATGGAGGGATGGACCTTAACCCTAGCTATGGAGAAGAGAATCAGTGCATTTGAAATTTAGATATGCAGACGAATGCTGCGCATATCCTGGAGAGATCTTGTCCCTAAATAATGCTGAGGCCCTGAAAGAAAGAAAGAACGAAAATTGTCTTTATTTTCCATGTGGGCGAATTTCCCGAGGCGAATGCAAACAGGAGCTGCGTTGCTGCTGACGTTTAAAAAATTGAAACTAATATGCTTTGACCATGTGATGAGGAACGAAAAGTAACGACTTCTGCATGTAATAAACTAAGGGAAGATAGAACCATAGAAGGACTGAGGGCTCCCGGTAGATGAAGAAACCTGAGGCAGTGATTTGGTTTTTCCTTTTTCAGAGCAGCAGTCCCCTAGTACCAAATTACCGTGAAGATCACCAATCTGCGGTAGAAGGGGCATTTAAAGAAACAGAAGAGGTTGTTGCTGGGGACGGTTTTATTCTTAGTTGAATGCCTGTTTATAAGGATACCCAGGGGTAGCTGGACGGACTTAGCACATATAGGGTTAAGTTTCGAAATTTTAAGTTCAGAATTACTCAAATTCCTCTAACTCTTTTATCGTGACAGCTTCTCGTACTAAAAACTCTATCGGACCTGAACGAAAGACTTACAGAAAACCAATGAACCATGCAAGAACAAAGTTACTTTTCCATTAACGGAGATAGCAACATGAGATACAGTATGTGTTGCAATCAAGCTCTTTTCTCTTGACAGCCCCTTTGTTATTTACACCCTTTCACAATTTCCTCTTTCCCAACTTTCCTCTCACAGCAAAAAGAGAGCGCGGCTAAGTTGGCAACAGTGTAAATGTATTCCTTACGGTTGGCAGAAAAGTAATTACGTTAAGTGCATCGGTTTACCACGACATTTCCCATACTTATGGGTGGAGCCCTATCCAAACGGGGTTCAGCCAACCCTTTTCAGGTATTCGAAATACGTACGGTTTTACCCGGAGATTGAATAATTAATTAATATATTTATAGATAATCATAAAAATATTATGTAAAAAAAACAAGCACAAGTTTCAGCAACAAGTTCCAGCAAGGGACTTATAAATAAATAAATAAATAAATATCGACTTTTTTGTTCTAATACTAGCCAACCTAGCGGAGTTAGGACTACAAAGCCCTCTCTTACACTCAACTAGGAAGACCCGGGACCGCCTGCTTTACATGCCCTCCGAAGCATGGCCAGAAAATGTAACAAGTATGGGACTGCCGGATTTATATTTTTTATGAGTGTAGGCCACTTTATTTCCACCGCCCCATGTACTTTTTTTTTATGAATGCATCCGATTGACCTTTTCAGTCGCCTCTGTAGGTTATTACCCGTGATGAGTACGACACGTCTCCGATTGCATGGCGTGTAGACTCGCAACAAGTACAAGCACGTTAACACCTGGCCATCGAAGTCGATTACCTATATATACCTTTCTAAAAAAACAATTTTCCATTTGAAGTAAAGGGGATTTATTGAAAGTATAAAAACCATGAGAAAACCAGTGGACGTGTTTGACTTTTATCGTTTGCAATCAAGTGACCGTCCTCTGAAATCTGCCACCCCTAGGACGCTGCCACCCCTAGGCCGCAGCCTACACGGCTAATTCATTAATCCAGGACTGCAGTAGTTCCTACTTTTCATAACGACAGCTAAAGTAAAACTAATTTAAACGTGAGTGAAACTGGTGAAGCAACCCAAGAAAACCATCGAAATAACCCTATTTTATGTGCATTGTTTTGATTTCCCACCTTTACCAATCCCACAGCATCCAACCAAATCACGAAGCTTTCAAATTCACCACACAAACGTCTCGAAAACAATCACATTTTCCTCCAATTAGTCAGCTACAGTTTCCAGACGTTTCCCCTCAATAATATCTTATTTTATTTTCCTCTTGAGACTTTAATTCACAACAAATCGACCACGAAATCCAATTCTTTCACGTCTCAGCAATTTCTTCTCTACAGATCGACTTATAATTACAAGAGTTCAATTTGTAGAATTTGAAGGTTGACAGAAAATCACTTACGTACGATATTGAGCAGATTAAGCTTTATTAAAGGAATTTAATGCTTCCCGAAGGAGTTTTCTTGAGATTACTAAAAATTTGGATCAAATATCGGTGATCTGTCTCATATGTTTCAATGTACAACTTTCGTATAATGCATTACAATAATGAAGAACCAGCACGAGAGAACCCGTGCATGCTTTCCTACAGGCGCGGATCTACGGGGGGGGGGGGGGCTATAGTTATGGGGGTTACAGCCCCCCCCCCCCAATTAGGTTCCTCAAAAAGTGTAAAACCCAACTATTTCAGTCTAATTTTTCACAAATTTTCTCCCCCCTTGCGCTCGATAGGATGGATAGGACATGTGCACCGGATGCCGGACCACAGACCCCCAAAGGCCGTGTGGGAAGCAATCCCCCTCGGAAGAAGACCCAGAGGAAGACCTAGGCGAAGATGGGCGGACCAGTTCCAGGAGGACCTCCTTCGAGTTGGCGTCGAGGCAGCAGATTGGACAGCGGCTGCTGAGGATCGACAAAGATGGAGGGAAATTGTCAGAGCGACCAAAAGTCCCCCTGAGCTGATCGCGCCTAATTAGGTCAAGTACTATAATAAGTCAAGTCTTTAACTCGATTGGATTAATTATATCGAGTTAGATGCGCTATCCAAGTTAACACACAATCGTGATTTGACCTCGGGAGTGAGTTATAATGCTATATCGAAAACATTTAACAGGGTAAACAACGTGGTTGTAACGGTAGTAGTCAGACGTTCGTGGCACGGTTTTAAAGAAAGTGGCAGAACTCTATTCTAGTGCCACATTTGTTTATATTTTTTGTTCATTTTGGTTATTATAATTTTTAGTATTTACGGTAATTGCTTGTGATAATAGATTATACAAATAAATTAAAATACTACAAAATTTTAAACGGGTGTTTCAAATCAATCGACAAAAACAAAGATGGCGGCGGTCAAACCTGAGCTATCGATGGCAGCGCAAGCTAAATAGCACACTTAACTAACTTGGAAGTGCGTTTAGGATAGCACGCTGGTTAGCTTGGTTATCGGTGTGTTAACTTAACTTGATATAACACAATTAACTAGGTATAACTCGATAACACGAACATTGTGAAGACCCCTATAGTAACTAGGAGTAGTCCTGATATATTTGACAGCTCTATGATTGATATTTAACGAGATATTTGATGTTTATAACTTACAAGGTTCTCCCGCTCCAATTGGCTCTTTATGGGCAAAACAGTTGGGAAAATGAAAAGTGAAACGAAATAGGAGTGAAGTAATAGGAATAATGAATTCCGTCATTATAATTATATTGCGGGGTCGCGTTTATTACTTTATTCGCGGCGTAAAATAATTATAGGAATTACGATATTTAGCAGACGACACCGCTCGTTGACCTACTTATTTACCGTCCGTCCTTTTTCAGCTCCCTGCCAATTATAATTTCCATTACCGCGCATCTTACATTGATTTTCAGTTTTTAGCAACGATTTTAATTACAAAAGATCGACCACACCCATGTTTAACTAGTACTATATGCTATTCTATTAGTAATTACTAGACGAATAGAGTAGTTGAATACTGGCAGAATGAAGAGAATCTGACTGCGATTTTAGGGTGGGATTCACACTTATCTGGATCCTAGGCTATTTTTGATTACGGATAACGTCTCCTATACATAATATAGATATAATATATATATAGTAGTAGTAGTAGTGTTCGTCGGGTTAATAACGACTTAGGCCTCAAATTTGGGCCCATAGAGCGACCCCGACTTGACTGTCCTATGCCAGCCCATAGAACAGTGGACCTCCTGATTATAGTGGATTCCGAACCACTTGGGAAACACAGTGCAGTCACACGATTAGTTCGGAGGTGACCAGGACAAGTCCTACCATGTTTCCCTACCGGCACTGTACACACGACCAAGTTATCTGCAGCTTTGAACCTGCTCTGGTCCGCTGGATTCAACTTGGTACGGCAGCCGGTTTTTATAATATATATAAAAGGACTAAATTAACAAATGACAAGGCATTGCTCTTCGTGAGAGTGCGAATAACCATCAAATCTGATTCACATCACCCCAGTTAACGGCGCTAGTTAATGAATTATGATATACAATAGCCTCAATCAAGGCCGTAGCCAGGATTTTTTTTTTGGCGGCGGGGGGGGGGGTGATAGAAATTTCATTGGGTATTACATAGTGGTTTTTATTTTTCCTCTCAAAATCCGATTCTATCTAGTATGAAGCCATTTCATTTCGGGGGGGGGGGGGTGTTTGAACCCCCCTGGCTACGGCCATGGCCTCAATACATTAAGAATGGGGGTAAACCTGTGTAGGTGGGGACTAGCGGAGGACCCGACTTGCGAATGCGGACAACAACAAGACGACGACCACCTTCTGGTTTGCCCGAGACGAGGAGGAGCAGTGTCCCAGACAGATCTTTTAGACGCCAATGACAAGACCATCCAGGCCTCAACGTTTTGAATCAACCTGTCGTAGGCGCGGCCAATAAGTAAGTATGATATTACAAGCGAGCGAGTAACAATGGTAAGCGGTACCCCTGTGGGCGGTACTATTACATCGATGATTGGTGCATGGTTTACACCCCTATATTTGAAGTCCCCAAATTTGGCACCTTTATGCTGGCTAGCAGCGAACATAACGAATAAGCAGTACACGACCAAGCAGCGTCATATTCGGGTGTAGTGGCAAGTCTGCAGGTGCAGGCTTGTCTGGAAAAAGCCATAGGTAGTAGCCCGAGAATGACTATGAGACGGGGCGAATGGTTGCCGCCACTTAATAAGCAACCACTAGTAGGGAGCTTTTTTGTCCTGGGGTTGTACCCTGCAGCTAGAAGAAATCAATGAAGAGTCAACGGCATAACGATGCAGAAGGCAACGGGAAACCGCTGTATTACAATTCCCAACCGGCCGCCATACCAAGTTGAATCCAGCGGACGAGAGCAGGTTCGAAGCTGCAGATAACTTGGTCGTGTGCACAGTGCCGGTAGGGAAACATGGTAGGACTTGTCCTGGTCATCTCCGAACTAATCGTGTGACTTCACTGTGTTTCCCAAGTGGTTCAAAATTTTCGATTTTCGATTCCGAGATTTCAACGGATTTACACGTTTTGAGGTCCCAGGAAAAGTGGTTTTTACGAAATGTCTGTCTGTCTGTCTGTTCGTCAATTTCCGGGCAAACTGCTCGGTCGATTTTGATGAACTTCGACATGTAGGTTCACAAAAATCATACCTCGGGACCATTTTTTTTTTATTTTGGACTAACTCAATTTGGGGGTTTTATTTTCAAAAAACTCATAAAAAATGTCTAAAAAAAAATAGTTCTCAAAAACGGTTCCAACGATTTATTTTAAATTCACATATATTGTAGTCGTTATTAATGTTGACAAAATGCGGGGGGGGGGGGGGTCGCTTGCCCCTTGATAGTTTGCTTCTGGGGGTAAAAAAATAAAAATAACTAAATTTTAATGAAAAATGACTAAAAAATAATTTTTCTGTGAAATCTTTCCATCAATGATTTCTACCTTCAGGCATGTTTTAGGTGTTAAATTGAGTAACGGTTTTGTGCAAAAAAAATGTTTTTGAAAAAATGATTGAAAATTCGCACTCAAATGCATTATTGCTGTGTGGTAATTAATGTGTTGGTCTGACCTATCTAGAATTTACCTCACCTCCAGCGACGTAAGGTGGGCAACCCCCCCCCCCCCCCCCCCGACTCCCGAGATATCGGAAATTTAACTATAGGAAAATTATTTACCATGAAATTACTCATTTTCTCTAGCTACTACTTGATTCTCTTATGATCTTTTATAACTTGGAAAGCATGTTCGAGTAAACTCGGACCGGTTCTTTTGGTCCGTGGACCACCTGATATAGGTATGCCTGCGGACCACCGGGGAAACCCTGGTTTAAATAATTACCCGGGTGAGTTATGCTTCCGTTAGTGTTAGGCCTGACAATGACTGATGACAGATGACTTGGAGGAACATGAAAAATAGCATAGTTCAATATATTTTATTGATTCCAACAATACCTGGGCAGTTTCTACTCATTGCTTACGTCACTAATTAGGCGTTCGGGTGGCCAATTAATTTGTTTTATCGCAATCGACCTAATTTTAATTGACATTAATAGGTACAGTAGTAATTAAACAACAGTAGCATTAATAATGGCGATAAACTTTAATGACATCCAATTTTGGTATGGGTCATAAATAATTGTATAATTGTCACGAACGTTTAATAAGTGATAAAAGAAAAGTGTTTGCAATTTGCGATTGAAAGGCAAGCTTCAATCGGGAGAACGGTAGTTCGAATCCTCAAAGGGATCGGATTTACTCAATACTTTGGACAGATCATATTGCAGTATTATATTGAATGGTATATATGACATTAAATTAACTTTAGTTGAAGAGGTAACCTCCTCGTTATAACCAAAAATGAGAGGATATCGCTCATGCACGAGAAAAGTGACACATTTCAAAAAATTGCCAAAATTGAGTTATTTATACAAAAATGTCGAGAAAAATATAGCGAATTTTATGATTGTAGTGTCACATATCTAGTTTAATTTGTTTCCATAAGATTGCGTTTTGTCACTGATCCATTGTCAAGTTTGACTACTTCGGGTTTGGCAATACTGACATAATTCGGAATATGCTCCAGGCATTGACGTGGTAATTACACTTCTCTTTCAAGTAAACTGTCATATCTCAAAAGTATTAAGTGCCTCGATAGTACTAAAAGTAAAAAATAAAAAATGGTCAGAACGAAAATTTGATTTATCTCAAAAGTCAATATTTAGAAATGTGTCACTTTTCTCGTGCATGAGCGATATAGAAAAAATATAGAATATAGAAAAAAATATCCTCGAATTTTCGGTTATAACGAGGAGGTTACCTCTTCAACCAAAGTTAATTTGATGCCAGCGTTATATATACCATATAATATCGCAATATAATGGCATTATGGCATTAAGTAAGCTCACAGACTTGTTACATTGTAGTATCGAATCATGTCAATTAGAGCATAAGTAGAGGATTTGGCATTTACTGGACTTGTCGGGGCTTGTGGTCCAGCGGTTAAGACGACGCCCCGGTTAGGCGTAGATCGTGGGTTCGAATCCCGCCAAGCCCAGTTTTTTTCCATATCCTCTAATTTCGGTTCTCACAGACTTGTTTGGATAGATAGTTTTGTAGCTGTGCTAGTCTGTCCAGCAATACGAATCATGTCAATACGAGCATATACGAAGAGAATATACATCAACTGTTCTTGTCGGGGCTTGTAGTCCAGCGGTTGAGACGATGTCCCGGTTAGGGATCGTGGGTTCGAATCCCGCCAAGCCCAGTTTTTCTATATCCTCTAATTTTCGGTCAATACTTCTGAATAGAATAAAGGAGAAACCAGACACCGTCAGTCCTACTCAGGACTAAGCCCGATGAACCTAACAGAGTGGAACCCGGCCCCTTCTCCGGGCAAGTTATTCTTTTCCGTTCTGTGAACGATATGCACTGTGAATGATGATATCTAATACATTATTATTATTATTATTATGCAGACGCCTCAATGGATCAGTTTTACCAGAGATATTTAACAAATTGCCACTTAAACTAAAAGAATTGAACAAAATAGGGAAAATAAAAAAACATATAAAAAATACTTAATTTCAAATACAGACTATTAGCCATTTTATTATACATTTGATTTCATATGCACGGTTTTTTATATTATATATAATAAATATATAGCCTTTCTGCCCTTTATGCGACACCCGGGAAGAGATGGACGGAAATCATCCTAAGACGTGCCAGGCTCTTGTCAGTAGCAGAGGTTCACCAGATTATGTGTTGTATTGGGCTGCAAGAAAGCTGATGGCGGAAGCCTAGTGCTATGGTGTAATTAAAAAAAAAAAAAAATATTATATATATAAATTTTATTTTATATATAACAATATCATCCTTCAGAGTTCAGAGGGATCTCATTCATTGCCAGAAGGCTAGAGTGAGTACTCTATAATGGTTCATTATTATCAATTATTAATTAAATTTATATCTTGCAGTGCCACTGCACTTGAAGCTTGACCGTGATAATTATACTATGATACAAATAGTTTTTTTTTCAATATATGCACCTTGTCCGGGGTTACTGGTCAAGGAAAAAAGTGAAAAAAAAAATTATAATAATATTGATACCAACAACAAAACAATTACAATTTATGACATAGTTGACAAGAGGTAAAAAGGAGACTTTTGGAGTTTTAGGAATAATGTATGCTATAATAGATATTGTTCGCTTAGGATTCGTTGTATGAGCTCCACACGGGTCTGGCGCTTATTATTAAAAAAAAAAAAAAAAAAAAAAATGAGCTCCCCATACATTTACAGTTGGTATAAATGTTGACATACTTCACTTCAGCTACTATAATCATTGATTGAAGAAGTAAAAAAAAAATAACACAACTGATTTTTTTTAATTCTACAAAAACGCAGTTTCCAGTCATTGCTTAGGTTTGGTCATAGGCTTTAATTAACATTAAAAGGTACAGCAGCCACTAAACATAAGCATTAATACTGGCTATAAATTTTAACAGCTTCGACTTTTATTAACGACGACGTCGTTATGTTGATAAATAATTGTCCCGAACGTGTAATTAGCGAATACAAGAAAAGGGTTTGTAAGCTATTGCGCCTCCTGTGGGCCGATTATGGCGATTGGTATTAACTTACTCCTGCAGCCAGATCGAGGTGATTCTAATACGGGGGTTAAATAAATACCCTAAGGATTATAACTGTAAACAAACAAATTTTGAATAGCACTTTCCATTATAAAATTATCTTCTTTACATTTTTAATACCAGGGGATTAAATAAATACCGGTATTATAATCGCCTCGATCAGGCTGCTGGGGTTAAAACTGTAAACAAACAAATTTTGAATAGCAATTTCCATTGTAAAATTATCTTGTTTACATTTTTAATACCAGGATATTATATTATCCCCGGTATTAAAATCGCCATGATCAGGCCGCAGATATGTATACAAGAGCTCGTCGGTTTGCTTCTTTGGCGAAAAATTTTCCTCAACTGGGACCAAGGGCGGATTCAGCGGAAAATTTAGGGGGAGGGAGTTACAAGTTTTCTGTACGTTTAAAAGGTAACTTTTTTGTTGAAAAGCTTACTTTTATCCTTTTTTACCAGGTATCTTGTGAATTTACTCATTTAGGGGAGGGGTCATAACCCCCTGGATCCGCCACTGACTGGGACGCGAATCCTGCTCTCGTCACGTTATATTTATTCCAGTGCGAGGGAGGTTCCTTGGACGTATAAATATTGAATTTTAAATATTGACTATTTTTGTTCGATTACTTAGCCAAACTAGCGGAGTTCGGTTAATAAAATCCTCACTTACACTCAACCAGGAAAGCCCGGGGCCGCCTGCTTTACATGCCGTCCGATAGTACCGACAGGCAGATTTAGTGAATTAATATCGTCCAAGCTTCCGCCCCTTTCCCCTGACTGTTTCAGCAGTTAGGCGCTTCGCAGCTTGCTGATTATGGGGAAAAAAAATTGCCTCAACCGGGACTTCAAATCAGTTCACTTGGGTGGTAGACGAACCCATGGTTGTTTATACAAGAGATAAAAAGCACCTCAAATAACCAGAAAATAATTTTTTAAACCTATCTGTAAATAACACTCAAACAGATAATAACATCACAGAAAAATCTACCACAATATTGGTAACTAGCGGCAAGATTCCATTGGTTGACGGTGCGGGCACGCGTAACTTGGAGCGGCCGGCCGGGCTGGCGCGCCGAGATCAACTGGCACCCTACACAACTCAGCAGCCCCCCCCCCTTCTTCTGAGACCTGCGCCCCCCCCCCTCCCCCTCTCCCCAGAGCCCACTGCACATTTGCCATTTCGAAACTCCCAGGTCCTGGCCCGCCAAAACATCTGTTATAGCTTGTTTACAGTAAATTGAAGTTTTTTTTTCATGATCTTGGTTCATAGTAGAGGAGAAGTTCTGAAAGAGTGGTCTGCGGGGGTCCACGAGCACTTGCCAGGGGGTCCGCGGCGCAGTCCCCGTACCTATTGAACTACAAATTAGCATAACGTGGACACACCAAGTAAATAACTACTAAGTTAATTACTAAGCCAAGGAACCGCCATCTACCATAATGCATGGCGGTGTAATGCAGTACTCCTTACCGAGACTTTTCAAACGATGATGGGAACCGTGCTGTTACGGTCACTTAAGGCGTAACATACTAATAAAATCCAGAATTGAAATATATAGTGAAGAGTGAACCTTAGTACGACCCTGGGTAGCAGGGTGAGCCACAAGTCATCCAGGGTCGTTATACTTAGCTTATGACACCGTGTGTTTTTTGTGTCTTGTATTTGTATCCGGTTTTCAATTTTTGTTATTATACTTTGAGTCTTATACAACACGTGGATCGCTAATTACCTAAATTTCGGTGAGAAGAGCAAAATGGATGGGTCACCTGATCAGACATGAAGGACTCCTAAGCACCATAATAGGAGGCACAATCGAAGGCACCAATGCAAGAGGGCGACCAAGGAAGGCGTACGCAGAAGACCTCAAGAAAGATATGAGATGCTGAACCTACTTGGAACTAAAGAGAACGGCCCAAGACAGAGAGGAGTGGAGAAGGAGGTGGAAAGATTTGCTGCAAACCCATCGTTAGTTTGAAACTAAAGAAGAAGACAACAAGTACAATAACTTCAGCGGTAGAACCGCCCCAAATAGGCCAGGCTGCCACAGCCTTCCACAAGTGCTATGAAGAATAATATTCTGCGATGAGGTCACCCCCCATAAAATAACGAAAAATATAAATGTCAAACAGTGGAATAATTCAATATATAGAAGACACAAAAATACCTATAGCGTCAGAGGTAAGAGTGCGGGGGGAGGGGGGATTTAGGTTCAACCCACAGTAAAACTTCTAAATAACCGTAAGGGCCTTTACGATCGGACATAAAAACTTTGTAGTAGGAAACACCTTGCTGCGATAGTTAAAATACGAAAAACCTCTAGGGCTGCGATCGATTCAGCGAACGATAACTCGCCTTAACCATAAACTTTGTGGTAAAGTTGATAGAAGGCGAAATTATGGGCTGAGAGGTTTCGGCGCTTTCCTTGTTTAATAGTGCTAACAGACAGACCAATCGTCAGAAAGTTCGTAATAGCCAATTTTTTTTTTTTTTTTTTTTTGAGACCTCAAAACGTGTAAAAACATTGAAATCTCGAAATCGAAAATTTAGACCTTCACAATGCTAAGTAGGCTAAGTAAACGTATCTTCAAACATGAAACTTGCATATTAATATAGTCCACCCAAAATGAGAAAAGTATGGACATGGAATGTTTTGATCCAGTGCATCACTGTAAAAATATTCCTTGCACCATTTTGTGTTACCTTGTTGCATTGGATGCAAGGCATAACAAAATTGTGCAAAAAATATTTTTTACAGTGTTGCACAGGATCAAAACATTCCATGTCCATACTTTTCTCATTTTGCGTGGACTATACCAGATCTCACATAACGAATTTTAATTTGTTTTATCACATTTGAACTATTTTTTATTGACATTAGATTAGATTAGATTAGTAATGGGGCGATGCTGCTACTTGAGCTTGGCTCACTTTGACCTTAAAGATCTATTGTGAATTTTTATTGACATTACAATGCACTGCATTGTTACTCAGACGTATTTTGGGGGAAACGGGACATTTTAGCGTCCCGAGCCAATCTTTAGTGCCGATGGGACGACCTGATTGAAAAAGAGACGGATAGTCGTATTTTTCTAACCAATTATTTCGTACAGGAATTGAAAAATTTCCTCCCTAGGGAGACACCCACCCCCGACTTTACGTGCACGAATCATCAGTTTAGGGGTTGGGTCGAATGCTCATAGCACGTGACCCTGTTGGCGCCCCCTCACAATCTTGGTTTCACCCTCAGCATATACTGTAGCTGGCTGGACGGTGCCGAAACGAAGCCAAGAGCTGACAATTACAGCAAAAACATAAAAATACACAATTAACATTTTAATTGTAGCCTAATTCAGGCGCTCTACTTAAACTTCTAATGACCACATAGCGAGCGATAAGCCTTCCTTAGGACTAGGCCTGGCCCATATAAAAGTCCGCGCGACCAAAGCCCGGTCAGTTGAAGAAATTCATCGCTTATCGTCATGAATAAAGCAATCATCTTTACTTTGGTCGCAGCCTGCGTCTTCGCAGTGATTTCTGGTAAGTCGTCGGTTCGAAACCCATACGCCAACTTTTTTTTCGAAGTAACTTGGTGGAGTTTATGAAAAAAAAAAGTAAAAGCACTTGGCTACACCGATTTGTATCGATCGCATCAGGAGCAGAAGGTTTTACTTCGAGGAGAAAAAATATGGTCTGTAGCTTGTAGCTATTATACTATAACAATAGAAAATGAGCTAATGGGAAGTAATACAAAGTTTCGAATAGGCCTACTAAATTGTCAGAGTGGGCCGAAATTAGCCCATGTGAAAAATAAAGACAATTTTTCTTTCTTTCATTCATTATATTTCCATTCTAAGCTATATTCCTGGAGTAAAATATACCTCATTTAATGAATGTCTCGGAATAGACAACGATGTTTCTTTAATTACTCAACCGATTACGACCTAGAGGAGGAAAATCAAATGCAAGTCTCACAGGGCAAGATGGACACTTGCTTCCCGCCAGATATACTGTGTTTACATATATTTTTAATTTCTCGAGCTACATGTCACGCCTCCTATGATCAGTCATTCAAAAAACGTAGCAGGTGGTCCCAGGATTAAAAAAATGCCCCATCTCTCCTCCATATAACTCTATTCCCATATATATATATCCTAAATAAATCAATATACTGTTACAGGAGAGGAGGCTTTAGCGGCACGCAAAGGACACTCCATGGAGGCAGTCAAGAAAGCAGCGCAAGCACCCGTCGTCAAGAAAGCCGTCCAAGAAATCAAGAAGGCCGCGAAACTGAACCACGTCGCCGAAACACTTAAAAAGCAAGGGCAGCACGTGCCCGTATTGAATAAAGTCACTCTTATTAAGAAAATTAAGGCCATCAAGAAGGCGGCCCAGATCCCCACCAGAAAGGCCGCTCAGGCCATCAAGCAGATCAAGAATTCCGCTGGAGCCCCGGCCAAAATAAAGGCTATTAAGAAGGCAGCTGCGCAATCTTCTGACAAGAAAGCAGCTCTCAAGAAAGCCCTTATTGCAGCTAAGAAGGTTTAAGCGATTTTGTTTGGTTATAAACAATTGTTCATGGCCTCAGTGCCCTCAGTTTGAAAAATTATAAGTAACTCATATTTAAAATTAGTTTGGTGTTATTTATCTAAGACATTTTGAACCAATAGTTTAAGCCAAACGTTACGCTATAATACTTTAAAATTACAATTCAGTATATCGTAATGGAACCAATATCTTTTAAATATTATACTTTATTTTTTGATTTTATATAATATGAAAGTGTTATGAAATTAAAACTAGAACACGTGAAATAGACAGGTTCTACAGTGTCCACTGTGCGAGACCTCGACAAGTGTATTAACTTGAGGGCCAACAGGATATTTGTACTACTACAGTATAATCAATAATCTATGTATAAATATACCGGAGTGCCGGCAAAAGAAGAAGGAAAGAACCGGTCCGAGTTTACTCGAACATGCTTTCCAATTTATTAATTAGTAGATATTGACATGAGTAATTTCATAGGAAATAATTTCCCTATGGTTAAATTTCAGATCCCTCGAGGGAGGGGGGGGGGGGTAGGGTTCACCTCAATATATATTAAAAACCCCTTAAAACTCAATGGCATATTCTGGAACGAACAGACCAATACATTGTAACAGTAGTAACAATGGCACATGGCACGTAATGTATTGGAGCGTGAATTTTCCATAATTTCTCAAAAAATTATTATTTGCACAGAAGCAAATATTTTTTTGGGAATGCAACCTGTCCGTTTTTGTTATCCTATTGAATAACCTTAACCATACCTGAAGGTAGAAATCATCGATAGAAAGGTTCCGCAGAAAAATTGTTTTTTAGTCATTATTCATGAAAATTGAGTTATTTTTATTTTTTTACCCCAGAAGCAAACTATCACGGGGCAAGCGACCCCCCGCATTATCTTAACATTAATAACGACTACAATATATGTGAATTTAAAAGAAATCGTTAGAGCCGTTTTTGAGAAATAATTTTTTTAGACGCTTTTTTTGCAGTTTTTTTGAGAATAAAGCCCCCCCAAGTTAGTTAGCAAGTTAGAGTTAGCCCAAAATAAAAAAAATAATCTCGAGGTTGATGATGATGAGGTTGAGGATGATTTTTGTGAACTTACATGCCAAATTTCATCAACATCGGCGTAGCAGTTGGCCCGGAAATCGATGAACAGACAGACATTTCGTAAAAACCACTTTTTTAGGTTCCTGACCTCAAAACGTGTAAATCCGTTGAAATCTCAGAATCGAACATTTTGACCATTACAAAGCTCTCCTTATAGGCTACTACGTATAAATTGGAAAGCAAAAACCGTATGTAAAAGAACCAGTACGATTTAACCCGTACAATCTTTCCTGTTTATGAATTAGTATAGGTACGTGAGACAGATAATACGATTAGTTGAATGGTAAGCATTTGTCCTAGGGTTCAATTTATCCCAAAACACTGCATAGTCAAGAACGGGTATTCCAATAATGAATATATTACAACACAGTATAATGGCAGGATATGCCTATGGCATTTATTAGGGGTAGGCCATCCATTACTTTTAAAAAATATTTTTTTATTCAAAATCAAAACTTCGCGTGTTAAAGGAACCTATTCGGTTGGAGTATCCGGTCGCTACCGATTGTGAATGGACACGGGTTTTGCGCTCCCGTGTTTTTGTACTTTCTAGTAGCCTTAAACTGCGTTTTCCTACCTGGAATCCAGATCTGGTTGCTCATCGGAGCTCGGTGAGTTCTTTCTGATTTGGTTTTCTGGATTTTCCTGCAGTTTTATCGCTTTAGAGTTGACTTTTACTTTTGCTATGTCTGTAAGAATCCTGAGTTTTTGTTAAATCCTGCACGGCCCTGCACAAACGTTCAGTCACGTGTGCCGTTGTTGCGCGTCGGAGCGACAGTTTTAGAAAGCAGAGTTGCATCCACTCCTGCACCTCTGACTTCTTTGCTTCCAACTACGGTGGTCTGTTTGGGGTTATGGCTGATGGGGATGGGGGAGGGGGGGATCAGCCTAATAGGCCCAAACGTTTTGTTGGGCCTAGAAGGGGATGGGCGTCCAAATTTCCGTTTCCTATCCCTGGAAGGGGGGAGCCAGGAAGGTTGGACGACCCCCTGAGAAAGGGACTAAATGGTGCTGCCACCAGGAAGTACTTGTTCTTGCTCCATGATGGGAAACCCCCAGAGGAAGCAAGGGCATCAATTAAACCAAATATGGTCGGAGGGGAAACGAGTACCTCCAAAAGGGGACGAGAAGACTCGATCACACCCCCTCAAAAGCAATTAAATAAACCGCGCGTGGAGGGTCAACCCCGAGTCAGCTACGCTAGTGCCACCAAGGGCCTGTGGGTTGCTGTCGCGGCAAAAAACCACTGTGAGGCAGTCCTATGGTTGAATTGACGACGATTGAGGGGGCCCTCATTGATGAGATAGCCGCCTCTGAGTCAAGCAAATCCATACGTTTCGAAGGGGTTACCTTTAGGAGGGGTATGTTTCTCGTTAAATGCGAGAATCAAGCTACGGTTGACTGGGTTAAGTTGGCTGTTCCCAAATTACAGGGTTGGAAAGGGGCTGAACTGGCGACTTACATGGGCGACGAGATTTCTCGCGACCATACTGTTACAGTTTACCTACCTAGGAGCAATGACAGGGATGATTCCACCCTATTAAAGCTTCTAACGGCCCAAAATAAGGGGGAGATCAACATGAGCTCCTGGAAGGTGGTTAGTTCCAAGAAAGAAAATGGTGGGACACTATTGCGTATTGGAATTGATGAGCAGTCCCATGGTGACATCAGAAAACAGCAGGGAGTTCTTTGCTACCGTTTCGGGATTATCCCTGTGCACTGATGGGAAAAGAAGGCCAATAAATCATCCACTGCAGTATCTCATTCTGAGATCGGCAGCCTCAGCGGTCTTGAAGACAGATTGGCTGAGCTAGAGATGCCAGAGGCTTTGCTCCCCACCCTAGTGGAAGAGGAAGAACTCCTCAATCCTCGGTCTGAGGAGGCCGAGAAGGTTCGGGCAGGATCCTCAGATGAAGGGGGAGGAGGATAGCCGGCCATGACTTGTAAAGTAGCCCAGCTAAATGCCCACCATGCCAGGGGCGCATCTGCTGTCCTGGCAAGGCTTTTTCTACATGATGAAGTGGACATAATGCTGGTCCAAGAACCCTGGAGAAACAGGTCAGAGGGCTAAATCTACTCTACTGCAATATGGAACCAGGGAAGTGATGTCCCCCGGTCCTGCATAGTCATTAGAAACACTATTAAATTTATACATGTACCGCGGAGTTCACAAAGAGAGATGTGGTGAGCCTACAGCTCCATGTTTTAGTGGAAGGTAGGCCCAAAACCATTGTCATCGCCTCTATGTATTGTGCAGGTAATCTACCTATCCTGTCGGCTGAACTGGTGGGGCTAACAGAATACTGCAGGAAAAGGAATTTACCCTTACTGCTGTCCTGCTATGCCAATGGCCATCACTCAGAATGGGGTATTAACGACAGAGGTGAATCCCTCTTAGAATTTATAATTGAGAACGACCTCGAGATGTTAAACGTTGGAAATACTCCGACCTTTTTAACCAAAGCTAGGCAGGAGGTGCTCGACATTACTGTAGCATCTCCGGACCTAGGCGGGGCCATAACTGACTGGAGGGTTTCATCAGAACCATCCCTGTCAGATCACAGAATTATTACCTTCAACATCAATGGCGTTGATAAAGAAGTAAAGTTCTATCGTAACCCAAGGAGGACAGATTGGAAGTTTTATAAGGAAACCCTTAAATCCAATCTTGAACCCGACTTGAGCTCGATTAAGAATATTCCAGATATCGAAACGACCATAATCAACATGAACAAAGCCGTGAGTGCAGCCTAACGTCGAAAACCGTATGTACTGGCTGGCTATAAAAATGACTGATTTATATTGTCTATTGCCTGCAGAGCTAAAAAAAGCTAGGAATGATGATTATTCATTGATGAAGTTAAATAATAATAACATGGCTAAAAAAAATTTAAAATCCTATCCTAACTTCGGCAGTTTCCACTTATTATTGCGTACGTCTCTTTATAGGCGTTCGGGTAGCAGATTAATTAGTTTTATCAATATGGCCTAGTTTTTATTGACATTACAAGGTACAGTAGCTATTAAACAACAGTATCATTATTAATGACTATAAACTTTATCGACATAATTATAACTTTGTTATGAGTCATAAATAATTGTCACAAACGTTTAATTAGTGATAACATAGAAGTCTTTGTAAGTTATTGCGCCTTTTGGATGCCTTTAAGTTTGTTAATTTTAACCCCTTAATACCAGTACCGTCAAGAATTACTGATATATATGCAACATGCTTTGACAAAATACTTTGATCAAAATCTCAGTTGGCTTCACTGACCAAGATGTTCGGATAATGAGAATCTCTGATTCTTGATGGCCAGACAGTAGAAAAGTTACCCTTAGCCTGCTCATAGACCTGTCCAAGGTATTTGAGCATGGCATACTTCTGTATGAACTGAAACAGACAGACATCAGAGGTGAAGCCCTCAAATGGTTCAGCAGCTACCTTAAGGACAGAAATCAGAACGCACAAACTGGAAATTGAATCTGGCGGCTTCCATGCCTCATCAGGGACTGGTGCCTACTGCCCACTCATGACAGGCGTCCCACAAGGCAGTATTCTGGGCCCCACCCTATTCCTTATAACTTTATATTTTGTAAATGAATTCGCCTCTTTTAAGTTACTTACTTTAACTACTTTCCTGGAGCCCCATGTAGGACTTTACGCGGTCGACGCTGCAGTAACTCTACTATCGCATAATATCCAGTTAGCTTTGTCCAGTGTCAGTGAGACTCTTGAACAAGTTCACCGGTGGCTCGCAGCGAATGAGTTGGCCCTTAACACGGGCAAAACCGAATTCATTACCCGCAACTGCACCAAGAGCGGGCACCCAACTCCCCGAGTACTCGCTGCTAATGGTCTAGTAGACATTAACGAAGCGGCTGACGTCCGGTTCCTAGGCATTACTTTTGATTCCACCCCCAATTGGCGTAGCCATATTGACAAACAATGCAGGAAACTTTCAGCAAAGGTGTTCCTTATGTGAAACAAATCCTTTGTCGCAGGTAAAGACGTACTAAAGGTCATATACTACAGCCTCGTACAATCCCACCTGTCATATGTCTTAGCCGTATGGCGGCAATTCCTCAGATTGCACTAGGGCTTTCCGCCTGCAGAAGAAGCTTCTGGTTCGAGTGTTGGACCAGCGTATCTCATACGGATTGTCAAACACTATTCCCACGTGCCGGTATCCCCACTTTTCCTACCTTTCTACCTATATATAGTATATACGTATATTAGACCTGTTAATCTATGTCAGGATAGAAGGGAGGGAGGGAAAAGGCTACATCAGGCTCAAAGGTGCTGAAGGACTCTCTCCAGCTTTGCTCAAGGCTGCTTAACAAGCTTCCCAGCTTCTAAAAAGAGAAGATGGGAGCCCTAACGCGTTCAAGAGCAAGGTCAATCCTAATCAGATGTTTCGCTTGCTCCGTGAACGAATTTCTCCCGACAACGCTAGTCCTTCCGTCCTGATATATTTCACCGATTCTTAACATATATATTAAATTTAACAAATTTTTTGTTTTGTTTATATCTCAAATTTTATTAATTTATTTTAATAGCAGATATTAAATCAGGACAGTTTTTAGTTCATCATGGCAATAGCGATCGTACGACTGATTGAGACACATTGATGTGATCCCAATTATTATGCTGTTGAAAGGATCCCAAAACCTCTCAATTTTCTAAATAATAATAATAATAATAATAAATAGTTTATTTTTGTATTTGATGACGACGTCGAATACCGTACGTATTTGCTGGTTAAACAATGACTGAATGAAGTTTTATCTGTTATTGTCCATTGTCCACCCTAGAAATTTAGAGCACGAATCATGAGTTCGGGGATGGGGCCAATTTGTCCCTGTGACCCTGTTGCGCCCTCTCGCCAGACAAAATACAGGCATCGCCCCAGACACATAGCTGGCTGAACGGCGCCGAAGCGAAAAACTGTCGTCTATACACCAAGGGCAATGCACATAAAAAATACACAATTAACCTTTAATTTGTAGCCTAATTCAGGCATTTATGTAGAGTACTTAAACTTTTTAATTGGCCCTATACCGGCCGATAAGCCTTCTTTAGGCCTAGGCTTGGCCCATATAAAAGCCAGCACGATCAAAGTCCTGTCAGTTGAAGAAATTCATCGCTTATCACCATGAATAAAGCAATCCTCTTTACCTTGGTCGCAGCCTGCGTCTTCGCAGCAGCTTCCGGTAAGTGGCCTGGCGTGATGTAGTGGTAACGAGCCCCACTTTTGAATTAAAAGTTGTCGGTTCGGAGCCTGGGCTCATGATTATTTTCCCAGTGACCACTATATATGATAAATGACAACGTCCATGAAAGTACCTGTCATGCTTTGGAGAGCAATTTTCTAGGCAGAGTTCATAAACTTAGAGCGAGAACAAGCGATTCCTCATTAAGAAGCAACCGGACAACCCGCACTTCAAAACATCCCCTTCGGGTGATGAACCAGTAGAATCCGGCCCTTCAGCCCGGATTCTACTGGTTCTTCATCTGACTCCGGCCTATGCGATTACATTCCTTTCAGGCTTTAAACATTATATATATTGATCGAAGAACCTTCCATAGGCAGATCTAATAACACCTAACATTTTCTGAAGAGGGAACGCTTCAGGACAGTCCTGGGTAGGATTGTCCCATTCAGAAACGAGGCCGGGGTTTCCACCATCTCTCTACCTCTCAAAGGACTGGCAGAAATGTACCGCGGATAATAATAAGACGTTACAATCTGCAGCCATAAATAAATGATGTAGTATTGATTCTAAAATCAATATGATCGTGTTGATCCACTTAATAATAAATCAATCAAACTATCATCAAACTTTGACATTTGTTACTAAATTAGCTACTAAACTGGTTTGAAAATCCTTTCGTATAGCTTTAATCCAAAATAGGACTGTGGTCACGAAAGTTTTCAACAGGTTGTTTTAGCTTTAATAGAATTATTGGTATTGGACTTTGGAAAACTCTTTGCTTTGGAAGTAGATGATTAGAATTCAATTTCAACACATGGCACGATATTATTTTAGCTGCTGTATGATACGATTTAGCCCCGCATTACTGTCCCTTATTAAACTCAAATGCAGTGACCTGACAGCATTAACTTTAATGCCAAGAGCTTAGTCAGAAAAAAGAATAAATCATTTGGTTTCGCATCTAAATTATTTTTTATCAAAGGCATAAACCTCGACAATTGGCAGACCGTTCATTTCCTTTAAAAGAAGAAAGACAACCGAATCCTAGTGTCATACAAAAATCCTAATTTCAATAATAAATGTTACAGGAGATGAGGATTTAGCTGCAGGCAATGTGCAAAAAGTCGCTCTCATCAAGAAGGCAGTTCACTCCCCAACCGTCCAAAAAGCCGCTCTCACCTCCGCCGTAAGGAAAGCCGCTCATACCCCCGTCGTCAAGAAAGCCATCACCCAAATCAAGAAGGCCGCGACATTGCACCAAGTCGCCAAGGCACTTACGAAGAAGGCCCAGAAGACGCCCAATCATCAGAAAGCCGTTATTCTGAAGAAAACCTCCAAGATCGTCAAGAAGGCAGCCAAGAAACCTATCAAGAAGGCCGCATTGGCTATCAAGCAGATCAAAAAGTCCGCTGGAGCCCCGGCCAAGATTAAGGCCGTTAAGAAGGCAGCTGCACAATCTCCTATCAAGAAGGCAGCTCTCAAGAAAGCCCTTATTGCAGCTAAAAAGGTTTAAGCGATTTTATTTCGTTATAAACCGTTGTTCATGGTCTCAGTTTGAAAAAATATAACTTACCTCTACTAATAATGATTTTGGTATTATTTATCGATGACATTTTAAATCAATATAGGTTAAGTCGCACATTGTCAGTAAGCTAGTCTACGGCGGAGCACGACGTATAACATAGTCAATCAAGAGGCAATCGGAGTAAGGGGTGAAACTGGTGAAAGCCTTATAAGTGTACAAAACAAGAAACGAAAAGTCTAAAAAATCTCTTTACCAGAAATGCTTCTGAACACTTTTATACTGTATGATATGTGCCCATCTGATTGGCCACAATATTATTAATTTATTTAACACATTAAACACAAAACTCACTAAATAACTTTTGTGAGAGCGTCAGGAGAAAAGAGTTCCAATCACAAGCCCCATCCCATATGTCAAAATACACTTGGAATCTCTTTTACATCGGGGTCCACGATAGGTCTCAAGAGATCATCTTTTGGTTCTGCAAACAGCACCCACCAGGAGAAAATTCACATCATAATCATTCCTTCTAACTGACGCGACATTTACGATAGCTTAACCAAGCCAACCTCAACTGGGAAGACCCGTGACCGCCTGCTTTACGTGCCCTCCGAAGCATGGCCGGAAAATGTAGCAAGTGTGGAACTCGAACCAACAACCTTTCGGGTGAAAGTAGGAGTCGGTAGAAAGCCTAGCTGTAATAGGTATAAACCTAATGTTAAATGAAATGACTAACCGCGTTATATCTATTTTGAAGGTTATTGTTGTGGTTGGTAGGTCATAAAAGTAGGCTACAGCCGCAGACGTCTTCTCATAGAACTTTAACGCACTGACAAAAAAAAATTAATAAAATGTTAGAGCCAAAATGTATGTGTGAAATCATTCTTGTTTCTCTTCCCATTCACTAACATTTTTCATTTTTACACAGCTGTAAAGTAAAAACTTTACAATATTATATATAAAGAACCGGTCCGAGTTCACTCGAACATGCTTTCCAATTTATCAAAATTATTAGATAGAGAAAATTAGTAATTTTATGGCAAATATTTTTCCTATGGTTAAATTTCCGATATCTCGGGGGGGGGGGGGGGGGCGGTTGTCCACCTGACGTCACTGGAAGTGAGGTAAATTCTCGATAGGTCAAACAAACACATTAATTACCACACAGCAATAATGGCAGGGCATGCAATGCATTTGAGCGCGAATTTTCTATCATTTTTTTCAAAAAATAATTTTTTGGGCAAAACCAAATATTTTTTGGGAAAGCAACCTATCCGGTTTCGTTACTCAATTTAACACCTAAAACATGCTTGAAGGTAGAAATCATCGATAGAAAGGTTTCGCATTTTTTAGTCATTTTTTCATTAAAATTTAGTTATTTTTATTTTTTTACCCCCAGAAGCAAACTATCAAGGGGCAAGCGACCCCCCGCATTTTGTCAACATTAATAACGACTACAATCTACGAGAATTTAAAAGAAATCGTTGGAGCCGTTTTTGAGAAATAATTTTTTTATACGTTTTTTTGGAGTTTTTTGAAAATAAAACCCCCCCAAATTGAGTTAGCCCAAAAAAAAAAAAAAATGGTCCCGAGGTATGATTTTTGTGAACCTACATGCCAAATTTCACTCAAATCCACCGAGTAGTTTGCCCGGAAATCGACGAACAGACAGACCGACAGACCGACCGACAGACAGACATTTTGTAAAAACCACTTTTTTTGGGTTCCTGGGACCTCAAAACGTGTAAATCCGTTGAAATCTCGGAATCGAAAATTTCGACCATCACAAAGCTTTCCTTATACTACGTATAAATTGGAAAGCAATAAACAAGGTAGTACCTACTAGCAGGCCTACAGATAGGAGGCAAACAGGATCGATCGGGGTACCATCAGAGGGACAGATCACCGAAGAGGCGCCACTATGGTCGTCACTGGCAGTTTTATAATAGCGAAATATAACGTGTTTTATACGTTTTCCTCCAAGCTATTGAACTTAAAATTCACAAGGCCCGCTACCCACCAGCTTTCATTATGTTTTTTCTGTTCTCCTTCTCTAAATGTTTTAAATTATTTTTCGAAAACGGCTGTCCTATGAAGGGCGTAATTATGTTTTTTTTTAGCAATGGTCAGCACAACCCTGGAGGCAAAGGGCTTTGCAGGGTTTGCGATTTCCCATGCAAAGAGTAAAGTTGTGGTTACGTTATGAGCAATGAAAAAAGTAATCAATGAAGTTGATCAAAATCCAATCAAAATGTATACTGAAGGGCAATTCAGTGGACGTAGACCTTGCCCCTCATTTTCGGAAATAATTCGAGTTTTTTTTCTTCTCTTGTAAACTGGTTTAATGTTCACACTCGTTACATTTTCGGTCCATGCTTCGGAGTGCACGTGTAACTAAGCAAATTTATTAAATGTATTACGCTCTGATTTAATCGATCCTACATATGTTTTTTCCTATTTTGACCCCCCAAAGGGTTGGATCCGTCCCTGATGCAAAGTCTTTCCAGTTGAGTGTAAGAGAGGGCTTCATAACCCTAATTCCGCTAGGCTGGCGTAGTAATGCAACAAACAGTCATTATTAAAATTATCTCTTAATTAATTATTGCTTTCCTGCTTTTACGTAGTATAAGGAAAGCTTTGTGATGGTCGAAATTTTCAATTTCGGGATTTCAGTGGATGCTCAGTCAAAGGGAACTAACTCAAGATTTGCAGTTTCGAGTAAATACCAAAAACAGTTTTTACGCTTTCGTGAGTATCAGGCTGATGGATGCACCACACCGAAGGAACTCCAATAAATGTAAATTTACTTACGGCAATTAAACTGAAAAAATAATTAAACTAGAAGTTAATTGTCAGCAGAGATTAATTGCTGTTCATTGTTGAATTTGCTAAACGTAGACGGCACAATTTTGCATTCACGGCTCTTTTAGGCTCAACTTAACTAAACAATTGAATGTCGTCTGCTTTTGGAACGGGTTACTTTTAATACCGTATAATGGTTTAAATACTTACTTACTTACTTTATTTTATCCAACGCCCACTCTTGGTGCCACGCCTGCCAGTATAGTGATGATATATCTTTGTTAAAACAGTTGGTTTAAATAATTCCCCGGGGGAGTTTTTTGCTTTCCAATTTATACGCAGTATAAGGAAAGCTTTGTGATGGTCGAAATTTTCGATTCCGAGATTTCAACGGATTTACACGTTTTGAGGTCCCAGGAACCCAAAAAAGTGGTTTTTACGAAATGTCTGTCTGTCGCACTGTCTGTCTGTGTATGTATGTGTGTCTGTCTGTTCATCGATTTCCGGGCAACCTACTTGGTGGATTTGGGTGGAATTTGGCATTTAGGTTCCCAAAAATCATACCTCGGGACCGTTTTGTTTTATTTTGGGCTAACTCAATTCGGGGGGGTTTTATTTTCAAAAAACTCCAAAAAAACGTATAAAAAAATTATTTCTCAAAAACGGCTCCAACGATTTCTCTTAAATTCTCATATATTGTAGTCGTTATTAATGTTGACAAAATGCGGGGGGTCACTTGCCCCTTGATAGTTTTCTTCTGGGGGTAATAAAAATAAAAATAACTACATTTTAATGAAAAATTACTAAAAATTAATTTTTCTGCGAAACCTTTGATTTCTACCTTCAGGCATGTTTTAGGTGTTAACTTGAGTAACGAAACCGGATAGGTTGCTTTCCCAAAAAAAATATTTGGTTTTGCACAAAAAACGATTTTTTGAAAAAATGATAGAAAATTCGCGCTCAAATGCATTGCGTGCCCTGCCATTATTGCTGTGTGGTAATTAATGTGTTGGTCTGACCTATCTAGAATTTACCTCACTTCCAGTGACGTCAGGTGGACACCCCCCCCCCCCCCCCGAGATATCGGAAATTTAACCACTGGAAAATTATTTACCATGAAATTACTCATATTCTCTATCTACTAATGTTGATAAATTGGAAAGCATGTTCGAGTAAACTCGGACCGGTTCTTTCGTTAGTGTTGGGCCTGCAGGAAACTAGGAAAAATGGTTATTCATTAAGGACGATGAAAAGTAACATAGCTTAATTTTTTTAATCCTACCTATACTTCAGCAGTTTCCACTCATTACGTCTCTATTAGTGTTCCGGTTGCCAATTAATATTTTTTATCGCAATTGACCTAGTTTTAATTGAAATTACAAGGTGTAGTAGCTATTAAACAACAGCAGCATTAACAATGGCTACACACTTTAATGACATCTAATTTTGTTATGGGTCATAAATAATTAATTAGTAATAAATTAGGCTCGGTAACCTGGAATCTTACTGTCAATGACGCAAACAAACTGCAAGTAGGCCTATTCGAAAGAAAGACAATAAGGAGGATTTATGGACCTCTATGCGAAGACGGAGAGTAGCGTGGAAGAAAGAACCCCGAAATAGCCTCAACGAAGAAGACATAGTCCGGTTCATAATAGCGCAACGCTTAAGATGGCTGGGATACGTCGCAAGAATGTCAGACGACCGCATGTACAAAGCCAGCATGACAGGAAGACGACTGGTGGACGTCCGTGAAAACGCTGGAAGGATCAGTTTGAAACTGAGCTTCGCAAGTGATTAAGTAATCTTATATTTCCTATATATATACATATATCCTATCTAACTCAACTATAGGAAAGATTTTAGTTGTAATACTGGTTGTTCTACACTTCTAGTAATATACGTGTCAATAAAGAGGGGCAGTTGTCCCCATGGACGGATACAGGGGCAGGGGGCAGCTGCCCCCCCCCAAATTGGGTAAATCAATTGTAAGTTAATTTATTACGCTCAGATTTAATAGATGCTACATATGTTTTTTCTATTTTGACCCACAACTACCCCCCCTACCAAAAAAATGGGCTGGATCCGTCCCTCGTTGTCCCCATTTACTAATGAAGATTTTTTTTAAATGAAATATATTTGAGTAACCGCCCCATCGTCCCCGTGCATCTCTACCCTCGCCTGGCTAAACCTAGGATTCACCCCTGACATAGAGCAACGAAAAGCTGCCGTCTATACCCCAAGGACAATGCACATAAAAACAAACAATTAGCCTTTAACTCGTAGCCTAATTCAGGCTTAAGGTTTATGTAGAGCACATTGAAACGTTTTAATTGGCCCTATACCGGCTGATAAGCCTTCTTTAGGCCTAGGCTTGGCCCATATAAAAGCCAGCTTGACCAAAGTCCGGTCAGTTGAAGAAATTCATCGCTTCTCACCATGAATAAGGCAATCCTCTTTACCTTGGTCGCGGCCTGCGTCTTCGCAGCAGCTTGCGGTAAGTGGCCTGGCATGATATAGTGGCAATAAGCCTCACTTTTGACACTAAAAGTTTTCAGTTCAGGGCCTGCTCCCATGTCTTTTTCCTAGTGACTATTACGATAATGCGACTTCGGTGGCAAGGTTGTAGCGTGCTAGTAGAGTACTTGTGCGAGTATCTACACACCTTGTGGTCGCAACTCGACACAAGTACCTATTAGGTTACTTAGTGAGGCGATTGAAGAGGTTAATCGGATACATTCATTGAATTTTTTGTATGCTATTTAACATTTAAAAAAATAATAATAATAAAAAAAATTGACTAGGTATGAATGTATCCGCCATGCTTTATAATTTTCTTCACAGTGTTTATAAACTTTGAGTTTGACCAAGCAGTTTGTCATTATGAAGCTAACGGACACCCGGTACTTCATAAACTCTCCTTCAGGCTATAACCATCTATAGACAGACCCAATAATGACATACCATGTATAAAAAGGCACTTCCGGCTGGTCCTGGGTAGGCCATCACCTTTTTGGAAGCGAGACGGGGGTTTCAACTCCCTCTCTCTGATCGTAGAGCCGTCAATGAGACAAGCAGATGACATTTATGAAATAAATTAAAACAAATGTGGGTCAATAAATAAATAACCTACAGTATAATCTTAAAGATGACGGAAGCGCTAGTTGAGAATTAGTTTTTGAATTCCCCACCACTTATTCATAACAATGCTATGGCTATGGAGTAATTTAAAAAAAAATATTAACATAAGACACGAACGGTTATTATTTTAGCTACTCTATTTCTATTGTTACGATTTAGGCCTACATTAACTCGTATCTGGACTTGGTTAAGCCATGCTTCCACCTGCTACACTGCGCCAATGGTAAGCTTGTCACAGCTCGTCCATTTGAATTGAAGCCGATATAGGTTGACATCGAGGACACATAGTGGCCGTTTTCATTGGACAAGGGGCCAATGGGCCACTATAAGTAGACCTAGGTTCATAAAAACGTCTGTCAGAACATTATTTTTATTATTATTTGGTTGGTCAATGGGAGGTAATAAAAATAAGAACTGACTATTAACATTAAAAATAACAAGTAAAAATAAAATAAAAATAAAATAATATAAACATTATAAATAAGTAACAAAAATAAATTATTAAGACTTGTTTAGCAGCACTGTGTGAGTCTTTTGTCCCAAATAAGCGCTAGCTTGGGGATGCGGGATGTTATTAATATGTAACTAATTAAAATATTATGGTATTATTATGTAAGTTATTGTATTTTGTAAATATATGCTCCTTGTCCAGGGGATACTGGACAAGGAAAAGAAAGAAAGAAAGAAAGAAAGGCCTACATTACTATCCCTTATTCGACTCAACTGCAGTGACTTGGGACCACCAGTACTAGTGCGTAGTCAGTAAAAGAGTAAATAATTTGATCTCGAATCTAAAATCTTTTGTATCAAAGGCATAAACCTCGACAATCGGCAGACGATTCATTTCTTTTAAAAGAAGAAACACAACTGAATCCAAGTGCCATACGAAAATCCTGATTTCAATCATAAATGTTACAGGAGATGAGGCTTTAGCGGCAGGCAAGGGACAAGCCCTCGCTCTCATCAAGAAGGCAGCTCACTCGCCGACCGTCAAGAAAGCCGCTCACACCCCCGTCGTCAAGAAAGCCGTCACCCAAATCAAGAAGGCCGCGACATTGCACCAAGTCGCCAAGGCACTTACGAAGAAGGCCCAGAAAGCTCCCAATCATCAGAAAGCCGTTATTCTTAAGAAAACCTCCAAGGTCGTCAAGAAGGCAGCCAAGAAGCCCATCAAGAAAGCCGCATTGGCCATCAAGCAGATCAAAAAGTCCGCTGGAGCCCCGGCCAAGATTAAGGCTGTTAAGAAGGCAGCTGCAAAATCTCCTATCAAGAAGGCAGCTCTCAAGAAAGCCCTTATTGCAGCAAAGCAGGGTTAAATGATTTTCTTCTAGAATTTATTTTCAGGTCACAGTTTAGAAATATAACAGATCAGCATGAAACATATATAGTTTGGTTCATTTTTTTTTCCCCACTGGCCATAAACCTAAAACAGTACAGTTTAGGTGCGGTATAAGTAATGCGTCGAGGTCTGTATTCCAAAACTGGTTGATCAGATTGGCATATTCTGCTGCCAAGACACTCTCCATCGAACCTAACACCAAAGAGCGAACCGTATGCATACAGTGGCTCAGGAAAAATTGGGACTAATTACTTTCCGAATATATAGCAGATTATCCAGTCAGTGTGGGAAAAAATGCAAAAGGGTAGAAGAAAACTAGCAACTTGCGAAGGAGGTCAGGGTTGAATACAACAGTATACGCTATTAGGGTTGATTTAGAGCGTTAAAATAGTTACTTTACAGAAAACAAAAACAGAAAATCCAGAGAGTTTTCTTCCAGAAAGATCAACATTACCGCAGAAAACAACACCGGGATTATTTAAATTTTAAAGAAAAATACGATAGAAAATAATACAAAATTGAACAACACTGTATTCACCTTGTGTTTTGTTACGTGAAAATAATTTAAAATTAATAAATATAATATAGTATCTTCCCCTCGGTGTAAATACAGTATGATAATTATTCTATTCCTTTCTCTCTGCAATTCGCCTGAATACGTTTTTAAGAAAAACATTCACGGGTTGATACATAAACAAAAAAAAGAAGAATACTACACAATAAATGGTTGAAAGTACAGTACATAAGTACGATAGAACTCGAGTTCTATGTAGGAGGAAATTTCGAGCCCGCAAAACATATTTTTGAAACCTCGGACGGCCTGGAAAGTTTTTGCAAAAAGACCCAGAAATTGAAAAATAATAACATAACATATTAACTTGGCGGGTAACGAATGGCCCATCTCTCCTACATAGAATTCTAGTTAGAACTAAATACACCTCAGCATGGCAATTCATTGCCAATGGATCCTGATCTAGAGCGGCACAGGACAGATATGTATGGCCAAGTTGGAAGAAGAAGACCAAAATACCCGAATCAAATTCTTAAAGGCACAGGTAAAAAAAAAACAGATTTTTCCGTTTCGTTTTATTCGATTAACTCGTTGGGGGACCATCTCCTTAATTGCAAGCCGTCCGTGGAGAAATGTTTGAGGTCGGGCGCGTCCCAGACAGACAGCAGCAGCTTTGATAGCCTTTCTATGGGTCAGACCGGAAGGTATATTCAGGATAAAAATTAAAGAGCATTAAAGGGGCATAGGCAAGCCTGAAACTATTTCCGCTCTGGCCCAACATACTAACATTTTAAAATTTCACACCAGGGAAATTGCTGGACTCCCTAGAGGTGGTAGAAATTTAAAAAAAAGCTATAAATTCGGGGGAAACGTTCTAATTTGTATGAGAAGATCACCGCCAGTGGAGCTTCCCACCAATTTTCCAATAACACGAACATCAATATCCCGAACCATTCTTTCTATTTGTCAATTTATTTAGTGCTGTCTGCAGCCTGATGATGGCCTAGTGCCGAAACCGGTCACTTTAAATATATTTTAATAATACTTGACAAGGTGAGAAGATTACCGCCAGTGGAGCTTGCCATGCCACCAATTTTCCTATAACACCAACATCAACGTCCCGAACCATTCTACTTATCAATTTATTTAGTGTTGTCTGCAGCCTGAAGATGGCCTAGTGCCGAAACCAGTCGATTTAAATATATTTTTAGTAAAACTTGAGAAAGTTATTTTATGTTTTAATAAGTGTTACAAAGTGGATGTGGAAAATACTATAGTACTGAAATTCATAAGAACCTACCTTGTCGGAGTCGGAGCCGGAGCTAAACGAGGCCAGTGAGCCTCTCTCGGCAGCGTCGTCCTGCATCGTCTCGTCCATGTCTCTGCTGGACCGCTGGCTGTTCCCCTTGAGCTTAGCCGGGCTCTTGGGAAGGCTCAGCAGCGGCGCTGTCGAGAATGACATCTCCTGGATTACCTCCCGCAGCTTTTTTACCCAGGCTTGTTTGACTTCGAGACAGGAGGCCTACAAATAGATAAGTTAGCTTTCTTATATATATTATGCAATATAAACGATTGCTGGTAAATAAGGTAAATAAATAAATAAATATTTTTAGCTACTGAACCAACTTAGCGGAGCTAGGGCAGTAAGGCGGGGATTCTACCAACGTCAATAGTGATATTAAATGTTTTTTACGTGGTAGCAGACAGTTTTAGACTGTCTAAAAATGTCTGCTACCACGTCAAAAAACATCACTATTGACGTTGGTGGAATCCCCGACTAAAGGCTTCCTCAAAACACTGTACGACTGGAGACCGCCCTCCAAAGCATAACCAACAAATGTAGGTAATGTCGGAGTCGAACCAAGAATCTTTCGGCCTTTCTGCTACAGTAAGAGGCTGTACCGCTATATACTACAAACAGTACAAACAGAGCTAAGCCAGATACATAAGTAAAGGCTTTTTAAAAATTATTTGCAAGAGGATCTATATTTATCTCATAAACACAACAGCTGCTCTATGTTACATATTGCCTTCATAACATGTATACTTACTTCCTAGCCAACGCCCACCCTTGGCATTTCTGCCATCAGGCGCCGCGCTGACCAGTATAGATGTGCCGTGTGTTCATCTCCGGTAAGTCGATCGTTTCTTTCATCATCAAGCATCGGGCAGTCCATGAGGTGGCTGGCGACCATAGGGGTACTCCCACACAGGACGCAGTTGGGGGACCTCAATATTCCAATTCGGTGAAGGTGGGATGCCAAAAGATCGTGCCCGGTTGTTGTTCTGAAGACTGGTACTGAAGTGGGGCGTGGTAGGTTCTTATTTACAGGTTTGTTTAACAGTGTGCTCCATTGTTTTCCACTTGAGGCTAGTCGTAGTCTATCCTGTTTTGTCCTCTGTACTGATATGTCTATGAGGTTTCTCACAGCCGTGAGGGGTGTTGCTTTGCTAGGCTGGGGTAGTTTAACATAACATTTATGCTAAGCATTCTATCTAAGCCTATCGTAATGAACGTTAAAGACATGACGTTAGCTTACCTTAAGTACTATTCTATAGTCAGAGATCGGTGCCCGACCTGTCCAAACAGCAAATTTAGTCTCATCACCCTCTATGTGCTCGGTAACTCCTAAATCTGACGTCTGTAAACAATGGAAAATGAAAGTAGCATAACGTATAAGAAACAAATCAGGCTCAGGCATCACAGTAGGGGAAAATTACACTTCTTGTTAAAACTCTTCAAGAAACATTTCAAGCGACCAAATTAGGAATTTTGTTCAAAATGTAACCCTAGTTAAGTCTGCAGTGTAGCCAATTAGCTATAATTTTAAAAATACTGGTCTTTGAATTTCAATCAATTGTGTATATATCAGCCTCACAGCTTAACTACACAATACTATACATAACACAGCGGTTCTGAAACTTTTATGTTCCAGCCCCCCCCCCCTTACACGTAAACCTATATTATAAGTAAGGCACTATATACCCGGGTATTGTCATCCGCCATGTTGTATCCCTTATTTCCTATAGGCTATGGTAAGTATTGTAAGAAAAGTAAAAAATTGAAAAAAATTGAAAAAAACTAATACACGTTTTAGTAATTTTTTATTATACACTTCCCTACTTGGTAGCACGTTTTTTAAATAAAAATAAATAAACAACGACAAATTTCAAAAAATATATAGGTAAACACCCAATGCTTGGCTTATACACAAGACTTATAATGGATACAACATGGCGGATGAGAATACCTGTCTAATATAGAGCCCTAATTATAAGTAAACATTCCCTTCTAATAGGCCTAGTCCTCGTGAGAAATAAATTTCCTGCAAACGCTTGTATTGCTCGTATTTATGAATATCTCATCTGAATACGTTTACTATCTTTGCGGCTTTTGAACAAGAAATTTATTAATTTCGTCAAAAATACAATATGACCATTTCTTGTTTAATTAATTCTTATTATTATTCCTTAAACACCCAATTCATATTTTAACCAAGCTTTTGTGCCCACCTTAACTAAGCCTCCATCGCTCAAGTTGTGGTTTTTCCAGTATGAATAAATCGTACCGTGCTGTATAGTGCCCATTCCATTGACCGGCTAGGGCTATTTCCAAAAACGGTGACGTGGTAGTAGACATTCAAGACTTAGGTGGCGTTTCCACTGACATCGCATTGCAGAATTGACGGAAATGTTTATTTTCCTCTATGCCATAGTTAAAATTGATCAATGATCATACAGTAAAATCACAAACAAATTAAAATTAAAAAATGGCGTCATGGGATATGTTAAGTACAAACATTTTAATAGATTTCTATAAAAAGAAAAATTCTAATTTCCGTCAATGTCATTTGCATTCTGCAATGCGAGGTTGATGGAAACGCCACCTAAGTCTTGAATGTCTGCTACCACGTCACCGTTTTTGGAAATAGCCCTAGCCGGTCAATGGAATGGGCGCCTATGGTAAACTGGGAGGACGCTGCAAACTTATTTAACAATCAGCAGTAACATAAGCTGGCAGTTTGCATATAGGTAGGTAGCATATTTGTTTTCATACATTTTTTTTTTTTAATTTAAAAAGATTATTCGCTTACAAACAATTCAATGAATGTATCCGAATAACCTCTTCAGTCACCTCTGTAGGTAATACTAGTGATGAGTTCGACAGGTCACCGATCGCATGATGTGTAGAGACTCGCACAAGTACAAGCAAACCACCACTATGCAAACGAAGACCTTTATTTTAGTTAGATAAATCTTCTTCTGCTTCAGTCAACGCCCATCCTTGGCTGGTAGGCCAATTGACGCCGTGCAGGGCCAATCCCTCCTGAGTCTCAGTTCGGTTTTCTACCTCGATGCCAGTGCAGCTGAATAGGTGATCGGCATTCCCCTCCCCTTGGAAGCAGAGGGGGCATTCGGGTGACTCGGCGATACCCATTCTGTGCAGGTGGCTCTGGAGGTAGTCATGTCCTGGGGCCATTCGGAACGCTGCCACAGCAATGTCCCGGCGCAAGTTGCTGGGGATGGTTCTTGCTAGGAGCGGTTCCCATAGTTTGATAAATGACTACAAAACTATGAATATTACTTCACACAGTTAGACCTACTTACCATTAATTTATTTTTGTAAATGTACTTGGCCTTCCCCGACGAATCTTTGACTTCTTTACTAAACAACAGATACTGCTCAAACAGGAAAATGTGCCTTTCTCGCCCCTTCCTGATGATTTGCTTGGGGTCCCACACATGGAACGAGTCTTGCAGAATCACTTCGCCCAATTTGTCGAGGGACACATCACAGTTTTCAACAAGAGACAAGTGCATCGCGTCGTTCGCCTTCTTCGGCACGTTGAGCATCACTTCTAGTCCATCCTAGACAGAAAAAAAAATGTATTAATTCACTTAGTCAACTCCCCTTTCCTTGAGGTAAAAGAGTCTGCCCTTAGGGTGCCTCAAGTTAACAATCAGACTCACTCCCCCAGCCAGGCTGACAGGGTTGCTTAAAGCAGAAATGCTGGAAGCAGGCGTTGGAAACAACAAAAAACAACTTTTATTTCAATTTAAAATTGGTGCCCTCAATGGCGCCTTGTATTATGTTATTAAGGAGTGCTCTTCACACGGATATATGAAGGTAAATTGAGTCCTCCCTTATTTTTTAGGTTTAGAGCACTTTTTCGCTTGTTATGTGGTGCTAAGTACGGATACTGCCATAACCCTCCTTGGGTAGCCTATATTTCTAATGTAGGGCTAGGTGGTATGGTTACTTGTATAAAGTTTTATTCTTTTATTTATTTATTAAAGTATACATACTGTAGATAGCTTAACCCTACTATCTATCACTATCCTTGTGAGTCGTACCTTAATTTCGCCCTGTCCTTCCTGACAACAAGACTGGAGATCCTTGAGCAGTAATTGGTATTTAGTAATCCGCTGTACAGGTTTGATCAGGTAGGCGGCTATAGGGTGTTCCACCCGATGCTTCTTCTGCACGTCCTCGAAGAAGCACCCAGCGTGGTTGACTAGCACCGCATTCGAGTCAGGCTTATTTTTACAATATTTTACATACATATCAAATTTTTGTGCCTGAAACAAAACCAGAATGTCATATAAAATTAGGAATTCAATCACTCATTGCCATTGCATCAATTGGCATACCTTAGAAACAGAGGTTTAGTAAAGACATCTCTTTTATTAAGGCTGCAGTTAAAAGGCTGTGGCAAAGGTCTATGACAATTATTTAATTAATCGTGTACCTAAAGGCTCATAATTAGTATTAGTATAGCAAATTAAAAGTTTTTAAAGGATCTTTCATTTATTGTGCAAGTAAATCCCATGAACACAATCATTTTGTTGTAATGACAATAATTATCCTCAATTGCATAATAATGATTCACTCTGGACAGCAAGGCAATACACGTGTGTACAAGGGGGGATCCAGTCGAAAAATTAGGGGGGGGGGAGTTTTTTGTAAGATTAAAAGGTATTTTTTTTTTTTTTTTGTTGAAAAGTTGAGTTTTATTCAATTTTTTTTTAAACTAGGTATGTTATGGATTTACAATGAATTTAACCATTTAGGTAGGGGAGGGGGGGTCATGACCCCCTGATCCCCCCCCCCCCCCGTGGATCCGCCATTGCGTGTGTATCAGTGAATAGTCCACGCAAAATGAGAAAAGTATGGACATGGAATGTTTTGATCCTAGGCAACACTGTAAAAATATTCTTTGCACAATTTTTGTTATGAATCCTGAGAAATACAGTAACTGGAGCGGGGGGGAACCATAATTTGCCTTACGAGGCACCCGTTAACTATAAGCCAACTATCAGAGGAGATAAGTACCAACGCAAAAAATATCGAAGTCTTACACACTGCAGCATAGCAGAACGGATACCTGGACCCGGTCAAAAACTCTGTACTTAGCTTGTGCAGGCTACACTTATCACTGGTTTTCCCCGCCAAATTGCGTACTTATCCTTAAATAGGCGTAAATTCACCATTTTCATTGGGGGGGCAAAGTTGCCGAGGGGGTAGGGTCCCTCAAATATAAATGTAGGTAAGGTAGTAATCAAGAAGAAATGAAGAAAGGCTTTTTTTACTAAAAAAAAAAATAAGAAAATAAGAAAAATGTTTATATTTAAAACACCATAATTTATTGAGGTACATTTTACTTAAAGTGCATCCTACGGTTTTCTCCTAAACTGAAATCGTCAATTACTTTTTCGATATCAATATTGATTTCTCGCTCGATCGCCATAAGAGCAAGTGAGGACAGCCGATCTTGGCCAGTAGTATTCCTGGTGTAGGTTTTAAGCCGCCTTAGACAGGAGAATGACCGCTCACAAGATGCTGAACTTGCCGGCACGGTCAGCAGGAGCCTGAATAAGTTGAAAACCACCGGGAAGGCTTCTTTATGGTTTTTTTCTACAAGCTCAGAACATCTTTCGTCAAAAGACTTATTTTTCATGGATTCCATGTTGTACAAACAGCTTAATTCGGCTACTGTTTGGTTTTCCGGTAATTTGTAAAAGTTACAAATTTCGCTGACTGCATTAAGATCCACTGTGTTTGCAGTTACGATGCTTGATAATTTCTGCAGAATATTGAGGTTGTTTTCCTCGAAACGGCTTGTAAGCTCTTCAATTTATGTATCTACAACTGCATAGACAATTTCAATTCGATAGAAGTCTTCAGCGCACAGAAAATAATTTTTTGTGCCACCACAAAATTTCTTAGGAACGTTCTTGACTCTGGGAAGCGATGCTGGTTTAAAACCACATTTTTCCGCTATCTGCTTGGATAAGTCCCACAGCTGCTTAAAGAAGGAGTCACTCCTAAATGATTTCAACACTTCGACAGTACTCTGTGCGACTTCGTTCACGGCTGCGAAGTTGATGGAACTAGACTGCAGAGTTCTCGACAGAATGTCACATTGGCTTAATACTCTCATTAGAAAAACTAAACAAAAAATGAAATGGAAGTCTTCCATCCTCTTTACGAGAGAATTGGCTTCTCCACCGACAGAAGGATCAGTCTCGGCAATCTCGTTCAATGCCATGATGGTTGCATCAAAATTGTCCAACAGGGATCGTACTGCCTCCACCCTGCAGTACCACCGAGTGTCGCTTAAGATTTCAGTGTTTTTGTTCCTCCATAAAAGGAACACATGCTTTTTTGAATTTTCTCAAAAATTGCATGCCTTTTGTATGATCGTTCAATAAAGTTGTACAGGCACTGAAGATCAAAAAATATGTTTCTTATCTCGGAAACTGATGTGGAAAAGCTGACGATGCATAAATTTAGGATATGCGCTTAACAGTGAATATACATGCCTTTTGGATTCACTTCCAACAATCTTGATGCAACTCCTTTATACGGTCCTCTCATACTGGACCCACCATCATAGCATTGGGCTCGAAGGTTTTGTATATCAAGATCCATCGATGTTAAAACGGACTGCAAGAGGTTTGCCAGTGATTCACCGTCAGTTTTGGCAGTTCGGTAAAATCCTACAAATGATTCATGGACCCCTAAGTTTTCATCAACATGTCTCAAAACGATAGCCACTTGTTCATGTTTCGCAATATCTTGTGTCTCATCAGCCATTAATGCAAAAAATTTGTTTCTTTTCACTTGACATGATATTTCATACATTATTTGATTTCCAATAAGTTGCAGCAACTGATTTTGAAACCTTGGAGCAATATATTTGTAATTTCTCTCTCTTTGGCAAAGCATACGTTTAATTATTTCATTGTCGCAAGAACGAAGCTCCATCAGCTCAAGAAAATTTCCTTTATTCTTTGAGTCTTCATTTTCTTGGTGGCCTCTAAGCGCTTGCCCTTGCCTGCCACAATATATTATAGATTGCACCACTGCATAAAGGTATTGTCTGTTTTCTTTGACAGTATTAGAATATTGCGAGTCAAGTTTTTCCATGACCGTGCCGTGTTTTTGGGACTGTTTAAAAGAAGTCAATTTCACGGCATTACTCACGTGAACGTGACATTTTTCATGATTCTTGAAGGCTTGGTTCGCTTTTTTCCAATTGCAGAACCCGTTTATAGTGAAAGCATCATCCGCTTTGCTCATGTCTCCTTGAGACTGGTAAAAGACTCGGCAAACGAAACAGTATGCGCCGTCGTTTGAAGGACTGTACTCTAACCAAGGATATGAAGTATACCACTTAGGTCGAAATTTTCGTCCATTTTTTGCAGGAAAGTCCAGTATAGGTTGAAATGGGCCAGCATTTATACTGTTTTTTGCTGATAGTACATCGTTGCATGGGTCACGAGCATTAATGGGCTCAGCGAGGAAACATTCTTCGGCTGTAGTAGGGACGTTTTCGGAGAATGTTCCGAACGACATTGAAGGCTGCGTATCAATCTGACCATCTTCTGGTTGTTGCTGAATAGGCTCAACAAGGGAACATTCCTCGGCTGTAGTAGGGACGTTTTCGGAGAATGTTCCGAACGACATTGAAGGCTGCGCATCATCAATCTGAGCAACTGTTGATTGCTGACTTTGCTCTTCTTGTCGTGGTTTTTTGTTTGCGGGCGCAAAGAACTGCAGCAATGATTTCTGCCCTTTTCGTTGTGGCTGAAGAGAAACATGAAAAATGTCGGTAACAGCGTTTTTTGCCTTGTGTATGGGTACATACTTTCATTGAGTAACTTTGGCTAATTTTTGGGCTAGTTAGGCAAATTAATTACGGTACTTTGTACAACAACAACCAAAAATAAAATTGGAACAATTACTCACCTTCATTTTCAATAATAATAATTATTATTGCATTTCAATTCCAACTTTTTAACATGTAAACAATAACATTATTTATGATGGCCGCTCATCTGCTGCCACGACGAATGACGCTTCCGGGAGATTTCCCGCCCAAGTTTAAATTTGAAAATGCTCCAATGAACGATTTTTTTATTTTATTTTTAGGCTATGTTACTTTTTTTTAAAGTTTTGCTACAATCAATATTTTTAGTTTAGGTCGGTTTTTTACCTTGAATTATTGGGGGGGGGGCCCCTTCTTGCCCCCCCCCCCCCCCCCAATTAACGCCTATAACTTATCTTGTGCAGGCTACACTAGCAGCTATATTGATAACGATCTCCAGCCCCAATGCAACAAGGTAACACAAAATGGTGCAAAGAATATTTTTATAGTGTTTCATAGGATCAAAACATTCCACGTCCATACTTTTCTCATTTTGCGTGGACTATACCTATAGCATGTTGCCATCAATTTTGCGTCAGTATTAGCCAATCAGAGCGCTAGTTGAATGTCCATTAGACTACTGATGGGTAGGCCCCCTTAAGTGATAAAAGACTTGTAACGGCGGCTTAGAGTGCAATTCCAAGGCAACATATTATTGAGAAGAAAAGAGAAAGAGCGGCTACAGGATGTGATTAGGGCATGTGTATTTGTAAAGTGCATTATATTGTATTATATTAATGATTAAGTTCATTTATTGGGTACAGCCACCTACTGTATATGGCCCAATAGACCATAACAATTTGAAATAAGTGTCATATCTTACTAAAATATACCAATCTCTGGTTGAAAACATTGCATACCTAAATTTTTGCAGGTGAGAGAAATATAGATTTAAAAGAAAAAAAAGAAAAAATTTAAAAAATCTAACACAATATTTAGCTTACCCAGGTAACAAAACAATGACCGACATCTTCTGGCATTATCTCATACTTCTCCAACTCGCGGAGGAATATCTTATTGTGGAACTCATAGATTTCCTCAATGTTCCCGAAAATTAGATCATCTTTCTTGGCTATCTGTGTGGGAACCGCTTGGCCGCCCCGCATTTCAGCTAAGTAGACCCGTATGCAAGTCTCCAAGTCTTTCACGTAGGTGCGCTCAGTCTGTAGAAGTTCGGCCATTATAAACCTGAAAAAGTGAAAAACCTGAGTTAGCAAACAGACTTGTGTAGTTGGTAGCCTACATTCGGGTGGAGCATAAGATATGGGTCCGGGGCGACCCCCTTACGCTGCGCACGCGACAATAATAGGGAAGAGGAAGAAGAAGACGAATAGTGCCATTTTAATGATAGACAGGATAGCGAGAAGGAGACTTCAGTTCCTTCGGCATGGCCGGTGTCTCGATGCACAGCGAGTCCTCCAGGGCTTCAGTTCGTCCCAGTACTGACCCAACCCACGCTACTGACATTCAACTACTTATTCTATCCTCCTAGCTGACCTTCTCTTCTCATCATTAGCCTCCTTTAGTTCCTTCGGCGTGGCCGGTGTCTCCTTTCCGCTGGAGTGACCAGTAGAGGTGTCACTGCTCACTACTGTCTCCCTCGTTTGACGCTCCGATGCCCAGAGAGTCCTCCAGTTCGTCCCTGTAATGACCCAACCTTCGCTACTGACATTCAACTACTTACTCTTTCCTCCTAGCAGATCTTCTCTTCTCATCATTTGCCTCCTTCAGTTCCTTCGGCGTGGCCGGTGTCTCCTTTCCGCTGGAGTGTCCAGTAGAGGTGTCACTACTGTCCCCCTCGTTGGACGCTCCAATGCCCAGAGAGTCTTCCAGTTCGTCCCTGTATTGGTCCAGCCTCGCACTGAAGTCTTTGTACCGCTGGTCCACTACGGCTACCCACTGCTTCACTGCCGCAGCATGCACGTGACCGCTTTCTACAAGGCCGTCGGCTAATTGGATGATTAGTTTGACTTGCGCGCGCATTTCCTGGAAGAATAAGTTAATGGGACTTCAGGGAGTGAATATTTGGGATCTGAACGAAATAAGCATAGGAAGGAAATCGGCTTCCCGCCAAAAATATTTTTTTGACATTCCGATGCCACCTGCCACGTCTCCCATAACTAGTAATTTAAAAAACGTGGCAGGTGGAACCTGAAATTCAAAAAAATATTTGGTGGGAGCGAATTTCCCATCTCTCCTATATAGAACTAAGGCGGGCAGGATCAGCATCCGGAGCTTTGTCACTCAACGATTCCGCGGTAGTTTCCTCGTGCAAGTGGGTGGTACTCGCCATAACCCTAATACAGTCAAAAGCCAGCTATTTAGATTGCGAGTTAAATGCTTAGAAGATATATACTGCGCATGTTGAATTGTTCATTTGTTTTTTATTTGCCACTATCTTATTTATTATTTTTTTTTTTTTATGTTGGAAATCTACAATTAGGATCATCCTATTGCGAGGTTGCCAGGGAACTTTTTGAAAAATAGGCCCGAAATATTGGTGGTTTCGCCTTTTCACAGCAGTGAAATTAAAAATTTAAGACCTTAACTTATTGAAACCACGCCGAAAGGTTGCCTCTAGCAGGGCATCACACACGGCACATCTTTGCTGGTCAGCGCGGTGTCTATTGGCAAAAATTCCAAATGTAAGTAGGTACTACCCGACCACGATAGGATGGCACTTGGCACACGTCTTATACAAATCGAATAAACAAAGTGTTCAAAGTGCGATCCTAACGTGGAAGTATACGTAAGTAAGTAAGTAGTCTCTCTAGCCGGCCGCCTTACCAAGTTGAATCCAGCGGACCAGAGCAGGTTCAAAGATGCAGATAACTTGGTAGAGTGCACAGTGCCGGTAGGGAAACATGGTAGGACTTGTCCTGGTCACCTCCGAACTAATCGTGTGACTTCACTGTGTTTCCCAAGTGGTTCGGAATCCACTATAATCAGGAGGTCCCCTGTCCTATGGGTCCACACCGTGGCCTGGGACTGTCTCCAACCATACTACTACTACCAAGTAGTCTCTCTTCTCCATTCAAAACTATCAAATCCTATTACTAACCTTAGCTTTTGCTTTAAACTCGTTGTGTTCAGTGAGCAGAGCATGCGATTCCCCCTGGGTTTGTCTTACAGCAGCATGTGTGGACAGGTACAGGTCACCCTTTTCAGGTATCCAATCTATCGCCTGCTGCGCCGATCTCTCAAACAACTGGTACTGATGGCACTGCTCCAGTCTCTTTTTCCGCTGAGTCCATAGCTCTAATACCTGGTTTTCTTGACTGTGTAACTTATCTAAAATGCCTGAAACAGTCGAAAAATACTTTGTTAAAAACCATTCGCACCAGCAGGTCTAGTAGGAGAGTAAGCTGTGTTCAGGAGTAGGAGCATCTAATTTCAAATATTAAATAGGCTAGGATTTATTCGAACAGCCCCATGCTAGGCCTAGTGTGTGTGAGTGAGTGTTTTAAACTTAGGGAATTTTTTGTAGTTATACTTCTTTACGATCGAGAGTGAATTTTGAGGATGCGCGCGCAGTTCGCAGAAAAGTTCACTGAAAAAGTTCACAGACAAAGTTCACAGAATGAAGCTGCCATTTTGTAACCGTGTTTTAGTTCTATCCGTACGTATTATTTCTTGATATAAATCAAAATATTTGTATTTAATATAATTATTAACACTAAATATTATTAAATTATTACTGTTCAATACTTATTAATACCTAACCTAACCTGGTTATTTAATATTTACAAAATAAATAAATAAATCGAATAATAATACTTAACCTAACCTGGTTTTTTAATGCCACTTAGCCTATGTCAAATTAAGTATTGTAATAAAATAGAAGTGTTCATAGAAGGTATTCTGACTTAAGTATAGCACCTCATAGCCACTCTCTACCGCTAGAGTTAGAAGGAGGATCTGCGGCTTTACTACAGATAGCCCACAACTTCTAAGATTGTACCTCGGAGGCTCAGCAGCAACTGTTTCAAGTCTCCAAGATAAAATATAATAAGTCTAGGCAGTTCCACTGAAGACGTCGACCACAGATGTTGACGAAACGTTTGGAAGTACGCTTTCAGAATGACCACGACCATCATCCAGAATTCAACTGCTTCAATGCATAACTCTAACCGTGAAAGCCTTTGTAATGATAGGGCTTTGCTGTTAGGGCTATGATAGATTGTTATTTTATAATGTGAATTTTGTGAGTTTATTAGCCATGACGTTGGGCATCTTGTTTTTTTTTGGCTCTTCTATTGTGCAGTGTAAGTATAATACCTCTGATTCGTTGTTCCGCACTTCTCGCGCAGGCTTCTCCCTGGTAATACTGAACACTGCGACTCATGTACTTCCGGAAGTTCTCCGCCGTCCTTCGGGCCAGAGTGCACGCTTTGAGGAAGGCCTCCTTCTTCTCCTGGTGTCGGGTTAGCTGGACCTGCACGTCTGTCCCGCACCAGTCCTCGTCCCGCCGGTATTCCCGGTCCAGCGAGTCGAGAACTGAGCAAACTTGCTCGGCAGTCTTGAAAAAGTGTAAACTTGCTGACACCTGAAAGTAACCAGCATTACTTAGAGTTTAGGAATGAAACTGGATGGACAAGCTCTGGGAAATGTAACAGAATTTTAAGTCCGCCCGTTATTACCGGTCCAGAAAGTCGAGAACTGAGCAAACTTGCTCAGCAGTCTTGAAAAAGTGTAAACTTGCTGACACCTGAAAATAACCAGCATTACTTAGAGCTTAGGAATGAAACCAGCAGAACAAATGGAAAACGTCTCAAAGTTTAAGTACCTGGGCAGAATCAATAAGGGAACTCAAATCTACCATCAACCAAGGTCTCTCCTCTGGGATGACAATAAGAACCAAGCAAACGTTATTTAAAAATGATGCCTTATACTAATTTACGACGCATAGTATTGAGATAGTGACTCGTATCTGTACTTGATTAAGTCATGCTTCCACTTGTTACACTGACTGCTCCAATGGTAAGCTTGCCTCAGGGCTCAGCTTGTCAATTATTGCTTGCAGCCGACTTCGCTGACATCGAGAACGTATATCAGTTTGCCAATGGCCAAAAATTCATACGGAAACAATACAAATAATGTCTGAAATCCACGTGGGGTGTTGGCATTGGTCAAGGGACCTATGGGCCACTATAAGTAGGCCTGGGTCCACATAAAGCCCTTCAAGACATTACGTTACATGGAGTCACGAAAAACAGACAGAGAGTTCAATTCAAGGCTGAGATGAAGTTCATCAGAACAGTCCGTCAGAAAGTACAATGGTATAGGATGAGAAGATTAGGAGTATTATATATACAGTATATTATAATACCAGGGTATATATTGTCTTATTTACTAGTTTATGGCGTTCTTCTGTACACGTAACCAACTGATACCACCGTTTGGTAACTTCTTCCGCGACTTCCGGAGAAGATGGGATAGGATTAGAAGAGGTGAAGGGGTTGTATATGGTCTTACTTACTAGCTTATGGCGTTCTTCTGTACACGTAACCAACTGATACCACCGTTTGGTAACTTCTTCCGCGACTTCGCGGATACTGGTGGGGTCGTAGTGGTTTGCACTGATCAAGGCTTCCGCTCGGTTCTTCAGCTGCTCAGCTGCCTTGTGGGTTTGCTGCAACCAAAAAAAAAATATATAAAAAAATGCAGAGCGTCTTCATAGTAATACGAGTAACAAGGGCATTTAGGTCTTTTTTCAAAATAAAAGGACACCTGCCATATACGAAAAAGCAGAAGACAGACAAGAGTGGAGATTGAAACGTTTACTGCAAACCAGCCGATAGAAAGAAAATCCAGAAGAAGAAGATATTCTACCACAATCTTATATAATACAGACTAATAAATAAATTAGGAAAGAATAGCCTACCTCGGCGTGGACCATTAGTAAGTGGAGACCGAACTCCCGATGAACTAGCCTCAGAATGATTAATATACATCAATTCTCAATTCAACTACTTCAAATAGCTATATTTGAGACTGAAAGGTCCGGTGAATCATTTTGTACATGCAGCCTAAATGGCGCAATGGCCAAAGGCAGTTGACAGCTATCGCACGTACAGCTGTTTACTTAACGGTTAATTGAGGAATCATACGGATTTCACGTTGTGTGATTAGAAAACAAAAATAATGTGTAAACTAGAGTTCAATGTAGGAGAGGTGGGACATTTAAGCGTGCCAAAAATAATTTTTGAATCCTGGGGCCAACTAGTACGATTTTTCAGTGGCTGGTCATAGGAGACGTGAAATCAGAGGGCCTCAAGATTAAAAAAAATATATTTTTGGCTCGCTCGAATGTCCGATCCCTCCTATATACCTAGAAGGAGAAGCGAGAAGGAGACTGTAATGGTTCGGACACCCAAATGAAATGGATATCAGCAGGTGCGCAATTTGGAGAAGCATCGTACTACGGCTTCTATACACTTCTATACACAACTTAAGAAGATCTTAAACTCAATAGCAACCTTGCGCACATGCAGTTTTTTCTCCAGCTAAGGCGTATCAAGAAAGGCTTTTAGCCAAATATCGTACTATCGGCATCTCGACTTCAATGATAAACATAGGAAGACCCTCACCTCAATAGCAACCTGGTGCTCCGCTAGCTCTTTTTCCATCTGCTGCGCATCCGCAAGGGCCTGCGGTACTGTAAACGACGCCAGTAACATAGCTTCGCCGTTCCTTATCCAGCTGAGCACCTGTGTGGCGTCAGCATGAAGCTGACAAAGCTGAACACACTGCTCCAACTTTACTCGACGCATCTCGGCCACATCTTCCAAGTCCATCTCTCTCTCGTGAAGGAACTCCAGGAGAACTTGAACTCTCGTCTGCGCTGAGTACTGACTGTCGGCCATTAGGGAGATATTGCTGTTTTCAAACATCTGAAAAGTAAGAAAATGCTTTTAAAACGCTTTCCGGACAATAGCAGGAATACCGCTGCTGGCAAGGATGTCCGAAAGGAGGGAGAGTGTGGGACGACGATAGTGATCACAGTAAACCAAGACGAAGACAATATATCGTAGCATTATATGGTATATAATACAAACATTAAACTAACTTAGGTCGAAGAGGCGAGTCTTCGTTATGAACAAAATTAGGAGATCTAGTAAAATCCCGCAAGATTTTTCAAAATTAACCCGACCGTTTAAAAAGACTACAGTACGTATATTTACCCCCATTGGGGTTTGTTTAGAATAGTGCACAGGATAAATAAGTAACTTCGACTTCGATGGCCAGGTGGTCACGTGCTTGCACTTGTACGAGTCTTTGCATCGGAGACGTGTCGTAACTCAAGTAACTTAACACGGCGACAGAAGAGGTCAATCGGATACATTCATTAAATTGTCGACAAAAGATTGAGACATATTATATATAATTCACTCTCCATGAGTCGTATCAGTTATGGAATTGAGGTATGGGGGTAGCTGTACAAATTATTTATTTGAATCGGTTTTCAGAGTTCAAAAAGGGGCCATAATAATACATGTAGATATGCTTTTAAAGAGCTGACATTGCCGTCTCTGTATGTATTTTGAATTCTTTTATATGCAAAAGAGGTAGCTGAAAAAAACGAACACTTATTCAATCTAGATAAACACACATATAACACCAGAAATGAAGTGAATATAGCTGTAAATAGCCAAAGAACAACTTTGTATTCGAAGGCTCCCATTAACGTGGCTATAAACTGTTATAACAGGAAACAGGCTGCCAATTGCATCTAGAAATCAATATAAAGTCCAGCTACACTCTTTTTTTAGTAACACAATGTTTTTATTCAATTGAAGAGGCGGTAGATGAATTATGACATATAGACACAACTTTAAACAGTGAATGACATAATTTATTATAACTTATGGTTTTTATTTGTATGAATGTGTGAATCTATGATTTTGAATGCTTGTGTGTGAATGTAACGCTGTTTTGCATAAGGTATGACTTCATGTTACTCTTTTGATATATACGGTACTGTATGTATGTGTACCTTATGTTAAAATAAAGTGAATATTTATTTATTTATTATTTGTTGTTTGTATGCAATTAATTTAAAAAAAACGTAACTAAACGTGTATTATAATATAAAAACAATAAACTTAATACACAATAATAAAGATTGCCCTAGGCCAGTGGTTCCCAAACTATGCACCGTGGTGCCCTAAGGGCTCCGCGACAACTCGCTAGTTGCACCGCGGCGCCATGGGGATTTAGACTACCTAGGTAATACATAAATAAACGATAATTTAAAACTATCAAATAAAAAAATTCTTATAATTGAAACAATTTTATTTTCGCGCCAAAAGTTATTTATTTTATGTAGCCTGTATTTGAGAAGTTGAATTTTGTTAGGGAAGGTAGAATATGTTCTTTTGTAGGCCTACATGTACAATACTGAATATGCATTAGCTATAAGTTCGAGCCATGCTGGGCACCGCCTATTAAACCCCTGTAAAAAAGGGCACCGCCTCGAAAAAAGTTTGGGAACCACTGCAGACCCATGACAATTTTCCATGCCCTGAACTAAAAAAATATAAAAATTTAAAATAAAACATTTATGTTATTATTTACCATGGATGCTAGACCAAGCTGGCTTCAGTAGGTTCATTTGAATCATTTTAACCCTATATAATAATCAATCAATCAATAATCCCTATATAACTATATAACATAGTCTTTTTCTCTATCGCCCATACGCTAAGCAATGCGTCACTATATCCATTCTTCTTTGTAGCCTATGCAACAAGCAAATTACAAGGCGTATTCCTACGGTATTCAGTATTATTTTCAACAGGCCAGTCAGGTGGCCAATCTAATGAGCATATAATCGGTGACCCCCGCACTCGCGGCGACGAGAGGTCATTTGCGGTAGCGGGCAGCGTGCAGTACTGCCAACATCAAAGAAAGTGACCAATTTCCTCGCGTTACATTGGTATTACTCTATGGTATTACCAAATCGTTTCCCTGAAATTGTAATCTTTAATAAGGAAAACTCCTTTCACTTATTGCATGGATTATTGTTTAATATTGGGAATGATTAAGGTTTTTCATTTGGTTTTTCGCATAGTCTGTGGTTTAAAATTTGTCGGGTTATTAAACAGCTTCTTTTCCTGTATTGCAATTTGTTTCTTAATAAAGTAGCCTAGCTACTATCTTAATTAAATTTGATTCTGTCAATGCCATGGTGAATGGACAAATGTTTTTAAAGAAAAGTTTGAAAGTTTGCGATCTAGCTTGATGTTGTGGTCAGAAACGAGCATACAAGTTTTCCTCTACGGGCCGAGTTAAGGTACCCGCTGAGTGGACCAAAGCTCAGTGCGAAATTTTTCCTGTTCGGGCCTAATCACGAAATTCAAACTTGAATTTCATATTGCAATTCTCTACCAACGTGCCAACTGCAATATTCGGGACTATAGTTCTAAATAGCAGAGGTGGGACCTTCGAGCGCGCCAAAAATATTTTTTTTTTAAATTCTAAGGCAACCTGGTACGTTTTTTCATTTTTTTCAATGACTGGTAATAGGAGTGGCCCAGAAATTCAAAAATTCATAAAATTCATTTTTGGCGGGTAGCATTCTGCCATCCCTACTATATAGAACTCTACTCCGCACTACAGCTAATTCCTCTCCTTGCTGCTACAGTTAATATTGTATTTTACATATGACCATAGTATAATGCATAGGCCTACTGGCTACTGGCTACATTTCGCCTGTATTCATTATACTTCTTTGTCAGCCCTACAAAGGGTTTCACCCTAACATGCTCTCTATTCTTTGTACTATATATCGTTGTTAGCCTGAAAAGCATTCCAACTTACTTGAGCTAATTCCTGTCCTTGTTGCAGCACTTGATACGTTGTATTTTGCATATGGCTGACACTTTCGTTGTGCATTCTAAGCAGTTGCTCCGCCCGCGCCGTCTCTCTACTAACTTCACTTCGTTGCAATTCTTCTGCCCATAGTTCTAATCGCGAGGACAACTGCAACAGGAAATACATAAATAAATATAAATAAGGCTATATAAAGAAATATCATAGACTAAAGATAAAGACAGATACCTAGCCATAGTGTACGAGTAGTCTAGCGGACTTAGTAGAACTATGCTGCACCACTAAGACCCAGCATACACGGAGTACACCAGAGCTGCCAACGTATTTTATAATTGCAGGTGTTCCTAATGCTGAGATCTTGAGGCGAAGGGATACAGAAGCAGAGTTATTGCTGACGGTTAAGAGACGGAAACTAACATACTTCGGCCATGTGATGAGGAACGATAAGTAATGCCTTCTACATGTAATAGCCCAAGGGAAGATAGAAGGACAGAGAGCCCCCGGGAGAAGAAGAACATCATGGTTGAAAACCCTGAGGCAGCGGTTTGGCAAGAGCACGACTCCCCTTTTCAGAGCAGCAGTCCCCAAGGTCCAAATTGCTATGACGGCGCCAATCTTCGATAAAAGAGGCATTTAAAGTAGAAGAAGGAGTAGGGCTCGGTGAATGGCCTAAGCCTCAGGGACATATCGAAGCGACTTCGGTGGCTAGGTGGCAGCGTGTTTGTACTTGTGCGAGCATCTACACACCCTGCTGTCGAGACGTGTCGCAACTCGACACAAGTACCTATGAAGTGACTTAGTGAGGCGATTGAAGAGGCTAATTGGATACATTCATAAAATTGTTGGTACGCGATTTAACCCTTTTTTGGAAAAATCTAGCTTGAGGTTTCTCGTCGACCAGAGTTCCTCCACCTCTTCCCTCTGCTCGATACTTCAATCAAAAATGGCCTCGACCTAACGAGCCTATTCTCCCTCATCCAAGCCTTACAGACCTGATAGAATCTTACCTCAAGAGCGTCTCGCTCAAAAAGCCTCAGCCTCAGGCATAAATCTAGCTTGAGCTTTCTCGTCGACCAGAGCTCCTCCAGCTCTTCCCTCTGCTTGTTGATTCGGTCCAAAGTCGCTTCGACCGCAGCAACAGACCCCGTCGAGTCCATCTCGGTTGTAAGGCCAATATTTCTGTCCACAAAAAGAGAAAAATTCACACAGGGTGTCCGGCAACTGTATAACCAGATGGGCTGAAATTGCAATATGGTGCCCAAGTGTGTGAAAGACCACAAGGAGAACGGGAACTAAATGAAAAATACGCATGGAAAAATCCAATTTAATAATAATTTAATATTTTGTAAAATTCCAAGGTACTAAAGGTATAGTCGCCACTAATAACAGTCGCGACATTCTACAACAATTTAAAATCCATCATGCCGCCAAATATGGAGGCGGCCAGTCTCCGGCCAAGGACGCTTTCCCACTGACTTGTGAGATTTCAGACAGGTTGTCATATTTGGGATTACGTCTACAGTTCAATATAATACTTTTACATCACTACAAGATCAAGTTTAACTTGTAACCTGGATATCTCATTTCAGATTATTATTATTAATTATTTTTTAGTGTCAATTAGCTAGAGCTCAGCTGCAGGCTACTAGCGGGGTCGCAGGCGGCGGATAGCGAACAGATCACCAGATATGGTGGCTAGCTGCGAATATCAGGCGCTTATTCCACCTACGTCAATAGTGCATAGTAAATGTGGTATTGATGTGGTAGCAGACATTAAAGACAGTCTAAAAATGTCTGCTACCACGTCAATACCACATTTACTATGCACTATTGACGTAGGTGGAATATGCGCCTAACGAATAAGCAGTCCCCGAACAAGCAGTGGTATAATCGGAGAGTGTGGTGGCAAGTTTGGTGATGCAGTGCAAAATTCGAACGTGTAATACCTAAATTCAGATTTAAATCGGAATACTTCAACATAAACATTCCAAACATTTTATCGGTCGAATAAATATTGGAGTGTGTAATCAGGGCATGTGCCTGATAAATATTGTACTATGTATATGCATTGCACAGAACAACACTTGTAGGTCAACCTTTACGCATATCCTCATACCACACCACAATTACATGTAAGTTCTCACAATAGTTTGCACAGAAACATGTAGTAAAAGGAAACACTCCAATCAACCGGTATAATTATTGACGTGCCAATCATGCAATTGATACTCGCGCCTTGTGTAACGCGCAATATGGGCTAATTACCGCAAAAAAGTAAGTTACAATAACTTTGCTTTTAGGCGCCCATTCCACCGAGCGGCTAGGGCTATTTACAAAAACCTTGACGTGGTAGCAGACATTCAAGACTTAGGTGGCGTTTCCACCGAACTCGCATTGCAGAATGCAAATGACATTGACGGAAAATAGAATTTTTCTTTTTATAGAAATCTGCTAAAATGTTTGTACTTTAAACATATCCCATGACGCCATTTTTTAATTTTAGTTTGTTTGTGATTTTACTGTATGATCATTGATCAATTTTAACTATGGCATAGAGGAAAATAAACATTTCCGTCAATTCTGCAATGCGAGGTCGGTGGAAACCCCGCCTAAGTCTTGAATGTCTGCTACCACGTCACTGTTTTTGTAAATAGCCCTAGCCGGTCGGTGGAATGGGCTCCTAAACGTACTAGAATATGGCCAGGAGGGCCAAGGCTATTATATTGCAGTATTATATGGTGTATATAACACTGACATTAAACTAACTTTGGTTGAAGACGTAACTTTCACGTAATAACCGAAAATAGAGGATATAGAGGGCCCCAGGACCCCCACAAGAAGCAGCAAAATACAAAATTAGGATAGATTAAAAAAATCAAAACAAAACACTTGTCGAAATATTTGGCGGGAAATTGGAACGTGACATGGCATTAATGATTATTCGCCTTACTGTATTCTAATATATTTTGCATCTTGTATTTCCATTTTATAATTGATAGCGGAATATTCGTCTAAGGGTATTAGACTTTTCTGCCCGAGAAAAGGCCCCCACACAATTCCGGGCCAGGCCAAGGCACAAAGCCAAATCCGGCACTGGTGGCAAATATATTTAGCGCTCTACAGTACTTTTTACGTTATGAGTTTCTTAAATTGTATTCCCACAGTCAGCACGATTCCTTCACAATAAATAACTCGTTTTACTCACCTCCATGACAGCAAGTTGTCGCCCTTCCTAGGACGCCGGCCATATTTGTGCGACAGGCTTATAGCACCTTTCTCGTACCCATACATGTCATTTACTTCACTTTCACATCACTCAACGAGGTAGATCTTACAGGTTAATGATAGATTGTTAATGGCAAAGATGGAGAATGTATAGAATTCACCCATTACAAGAATCATAGAATTTAAGTCACACCCGTAGTCCATCATATGTGTTTTGCCACACTTCACATCATTTAGAACACAGCTGGGAAAACAATGATAATAATACTATAGTACCGAAGTCCAAAAGTGTTAAAGACATAGAATATCTCGAATTCACACTTTTTACCAAAAAATGAGGGAAAGAAGACTCGGTTGGTGGGGGCATGTCTAGAGGAGAGATGAAACGTCTTTATTATAGTGTATCCAAGACATGCCACTCCAGTGACATCTCACCCGATTGGTGCGAAATAATGGGATTTTGACAGCAAAAAAAGTTAAACAAAATTGAAACAATCAATACGCACAGTTCATTATGTACACGCCATGAGAATAAAATAATATTGCAAATATTGCAGAGGGAGGGGGGGGGGCGGAACCCATTGGCTACGTCCTTGTTCAGTGCATATTCTACAATGAATAATTTTCCACAGCCATCTAGACATTCAATGTCATTGACAAAAACAGAAGAATCGCGATAATGAACTGAAGTTTGCAAAGCCTCGTCTCCAAGGGGGACTCATTTTCTATAGACGAATGAGCATTGTCTAAGGCTTTTGTACTTCCATATGACGTACATACAGTCCGTGGCTATTCAACATGTATTGTGAAGGAATCAGCCGGCTTATTTGTGGGGTGAACGACCCTAATGAATATAGAAATCGGGGAAATAGGGGGCTAATAAGGGCAATTAATATACTGTATATATACAGGACCGCCAGTTTAGCATGTCTTCCAAACTTACTCATAGTTGGACCTAACTAGACAGTTTACTGAACACCCTCACTATCCGATTTTTTCGCATTACAATTTTTATAGGAAATATCTATCTTGATTGATCATTGCGACATGGCTAAAAGGCCGCAAGTCTTGGAGCGTAAAAATGTGTAATCCCTCCTGTCTTCAGTTATATGGATCTTCGTCAGTAAAACCCCAATATTTGAGACGTACATTGTTCAAAAATGCTCCCCGTGGGAGACCCCCTTACTGTACAATGTAAAGGGCAAAAATAACATTACATCCAACACCCTATGAAATCAAGGTAAAATTTAATTTTGCAATCCAAATGCATGCAACCTCCATATTGCAGGCGCATATTTTTTTTCAAAAATGGTCTCCGTGGGAGAACCTCACACTGACTGTAGAATGCAAAGCGCAAAATTACTAGGCTACACGCCATGCTATCGGAGAAGTGTCGTAACTCATCATGAGTACTAACCTACAGAAGCGACTGAAGAGGTCAACCGGAAACATTCATTTAATCGTTGGTATGCTATTAACCTTTTATTCAAAAAGAAAAGAGAAAGGGAACTTAACATCAAACACCCTATGAAGTAAAGGTAAAATGTAATCCTGACCTTAATGCTATGCAAATGCGTAAACCCCCAATACTTCAGGCGTATATATACAACCCAACCACATTGAAGTTCGTCCACCCATGATTTTTACGCTAAGTCCAACTTTGGATTTATTTTTTATCTAAATTAATGGAACTATAGAAATAATGATAACTAAAATGTAATAGTGATAGATCGAATATAATTATTCATTCATCAAATCATTTAAAACGAAACGCAGAAAAAAGTTACAGGCAAAATCTTGGACTCCTGCACCGACATTGTAGTTCGTCCAATTCATTAAGAGGTGCTATCAATATTTTGTGACATATTCCCGGGCTTAATAACATCATTTATTCTGCTAGGCATCGTATTCACAAGGGCTGCACATTCTTGTGGTGTTATGGTGTCCCAGACTTCTTTAATAACCCTCTGCAACTCTTCTTCCGTGCCCGGCCTTTTCCTCTGTACCCTCTTCTTCATTGCACCCCAAACATTTTCAAAAGGTGATACTGCTTACTGTCCAAGTTAAAATGGGTATGCCTTCCTCACCGAACCATGCCCTAGCTGCCTTGGTAGTGTGATATGTCGCACCGTCCTGTTGAAATATGTAGCCACCATTTGGGATCAAAGGACGCGAAGATGGAATTAGGTGGTTTCTTTAAGATGCCAATGTACTTTGGGCTACTCACAGGTCCATCAACAACATGTAGAGGTCCAACCCCGGCTGCACTCATGCACCTCCACAACATGACGTTGGTAGGAAACTTATCCATTTGCTTCTCACACTCTTCCAAATACGCTTCGTCCTTTTTTCTGACGACTTTCCCTCATTGCTCGCCAATCCAAGTCTCAAATGGGGACTCATCAGACCATTCCACATTATTCCATCGCTGTTCAGTCCATTTATTGTGGTTTTTGACCCATCGAAGGCGCTTTGCAGCCTGCACCTGCGACAGTGCTGGTTTTTTATTCGCTTCAATTTGCTTCAATGCTCTGGTGCATGATTTCTCACATAGACGTTTCCCTGTAGCTTTGTTCCTTCTAACGTAGAAATTTCTTTAGTTGTTTTCCTTCTATTATTTGAAATTAAACGTCTTAAAGCTGTTAAGTCACGATCAGCGATTTCCTTGTGAGCGCCTGAACCTTTCTTTGGCTGGGAACGCACTTGTTTCGAAACTGTTTTTTACTGACTGGATGGTGGAACGACTCAGCAACAACTGGGAACCTATTTTTTGTTGAAACATACCTTCACAACGAAGAAGAATTATTGTTTCGGACAAATCTTCGATCAAGTGTCTTCCTCGTCCCATTTTCAAAAAATTGACAATGAAAGATAGCGGATAAGACAGATTTTCTTTGGGGCTACGTATTCATTCGTTTTCAAATATAATGAGAGTCATTTTAATGACAGTGCGTGAATTTATTCAGTCATACGAGAATGGACGAACTTCAATGTGGGCGCAAAGGTCCGCGATTCTGTCCATAAATTTCTCGTCTGTTTTATTTTAAATCTTTTTGCTCCAGTTTAATGGTAGTCCTTTAATCACAATTAAATTTCAGTTTTCACTATTTCGATAGATTCATTAGTTTAGATAAAAAATAAATCCAAAGTTGGACTTAGCGTAAAAATCTAGGGTGGACGAACTTCAATGTGGTTGGGTTGTATTTTTTTAAATTTACTCCGTGGGAAATCCCATACTGCACAATGTAAATTGCAAAAAAAATATAACATCAGCGGGCCTACCATGGCGATTATTTTTAATCTTAACCATAATAAAAATGTAAACAAGATAATTTTACGATGATGGAAAGTGCCAGTCAAAATTGGTTTCCTTGGTGACTTCGTGGAACTTGGAGAACATCATGAGTAGAGGAAGAAGAACGCAATGATCCACAGTAAAATACTTCAATAGTGACCGGTTTCGGATAAAATCCATCATCAGACTCTCTCAGATCTCAGAGTCTTATGATGGATTTTATCCGAAACCGGTCACTATTAAAGTATTTTACTGTGGATCATTGCGTTCTTCTTCCTCTACTCATGAAAAAATTGTTTTGTTTACTTTTTTAACCCCAGGAATAGGTCAATACTAAACGGCATAGTAGGTTCACAGATACCCTATGAAATAAAGCCCTTTTCATTGCCAAATTATTCGGTATTAAAACCCAAACATTTCGTTTTGCAAAAGGGGCAAATACAGTCCTCCAAATCAGAGTTCCACTGCAATTTTCTCTCATACTTTCAGAATCCTTGAAACATCTTACAGTAGCCGTTTGGAAGACACGTAAATATACTCCACGCGTCCGTATTTCCATCAGCCGAACATGTAATTTACATACAGTATTAACCAGCCAAACATGTAATTTCCATGCAGTATTAACTAGTTCAAGGCATCAGATGAGAGGAATGGCTTAGGATGGCAATGGGCAATTTAATCAGTACATTAATTACTAGACTAGGCTAGTTCGACACGAGACGCATCATTTGGTCAAACTGACCTACTGTGGACGTTTACATCAAGAAGGGGTATTTTGATGCAGATTTGAATTTTGAGACCCCTGAGTAATGGGAGTTGACAACTGAGACGATAAGAATGGGAACAGACAAGACGTTCGGAAATGACTTTAAAAATATTTCTAAGGCGGGGTTTCCACCGACCTCTCATCAATGCAAATGACATTGACGGAAATTTTTGTTTTACTCTATGCCCTAGTTAAAATTGATCAATGATCAGAGAGCAAAATCACAAACAAACAAATTTAAATTAAAAAATGGCGTCATGGGATATGTTAAGTACAAACATTTTAATAGATTTCTATAAAAAGAAAAATTCAAATTTCCGTAAATGTCATGTGCATTCTGCAATGAGAGGTTGCCGGAAACCCCGCCTAAGTCTTGAATGTCTGCTACCACGTCACCGTATGTGTATTTTGCACTTAGAGGTCGGTGGAAACCGCGCCTAAGGAATGGCTGGGAATGTGGTCGATCTGAAGGAGTACTTCCAAACGTTTCCTTAACATCTGCAGCCGACAGCGACATCTTCAGCGGCACTAAGTAGACTTCGAGGAATATTTCGGTGCCCAGAAGCACAGTACCCAGTTCGTTGACTGAGAACGGTAGACGGCAGATCTTGATGAAACCTTCTTTTTCTTCTTCTTCCCCCTTAATGCCGCGTGCACAGCGTAGGGGGGGGGGGTCATCCCGGACCCATTTCCGCTAACGCCTTGAGATCGGCCATTGTTTTCCCTCTTACTCCTGCGAGTTTTTCAACTCTTTCCTCGAGGGTTGTCCTCGGTCTGCCAATGGGTGTTCTTCCTTGTGACCTTGCTTCCACCAACCTCAGGGTGGCCCTGTTCTCGTCCATCCTTTGGACGTGGCGAACCATTGCAGCTGCTTGTTCTCCAGTCTTCTCTCTATGAAATCCACTTGACGAAACCTTAGGAAGTATTCTTTCAGAATGACTTCGGCTCAAATCAAGTTACAGACCGACAGACAAACATTTCGTATAAAAAAACACTTGTTTGTGGTTTCTGTGCCCTCGAAACGAGTAAATCCGTTGGAATCTTAAAGCTTTCCTTATACTATCCTTATCAAGCAAAAATGTTCCAAGATCCCAGAGCAAATGCTTACACGTACTTATAAATCACACTTCTTACGCAATGCCAACATACCTACTGCGCCAAAAACGAAATTACATAGGAAATCCAAATTAAACAGTGCCTGTAGGTACACAACTCTCGTGACTGTGCTAATTAACAAATTCCGGGGAACGGCAAATAAAGTAACAAATAAGGTAACGGTACGTCTCGTAAAATGAGTGCCTGATCTCCCGGAGGTACGCCATGCTCTATGTTCAAGCTCCTTGATTATTGTTCGGACAGCCGGATAATGAAGTTCTAGGTTTCAGGTTCAAGCAATGACACCATAACGCTGGGGTCAGTTAAATTAAAAAATGCCGTCTGACAAACCTCATGCTCAGCACCGCGCCTGCCTCTCCCCTCACCTGGCGGTTCAGAAGGAACGAAAACCAACACTTAAGTAGTTTTTAGGCGCCCATTCCACATACGTACAACGTCAATGAAAATTATGAAATTGAAGGACATTTCAATTTCTCATTGATGGGGGCCATTCCATATGTTTTTCAAAAATTGACAATTTTCAATTGAAGCGTATGCGCCAAATTTTTGAAATTTGTTTCTTGAAATTGTATTTGTTTTCTTCGCACATTTTGTTGAATATTGTTTGAATACGATTTGTTTTAAGTATACCGTTATATTATACGCAAGTGAGTAGGTACCGATGGTTATGGGGGCCTACATTAACAAAACAAAGTTGTGAAATCTATGAGTCTCTAGTCTTGAACATTTGTTGTGTGTCGTAATCGTATCGTACCTTTAAGTTAGTTATATATTTTGTTGTTCTTGACGTTAAACCGCTATCGTTTCATTATGGCTCAATACAGATCTTAGTATCATATTGTTTGTGTCTAAATGTTAAACAAAGCAAAAATAACCGGTCCGACTTTACTCGAACATGCTTTCCAATTTATCAATTCGTAGAGAGAGAAAATGATTAATTTCATGGTAAATAATTTTCCTATGGTTAAATTTCGGATATCACGGGAGGGGGGTCGTCCACCAGACGTCACTGAAGGTTCTAGATAGGACAGACCAACACATTACCACACAGCAATAATGGCAGGGCCCGCAATGCATTTGAGCGTGAATTTGCTTTCATTTCAAAATAAAAATAAAAAATTTGCACAAAACCAAATAGTTTTTTGGGAAAGCAAACTGTCCGGTTTCGTTACTCAATTTAACACCTAAAACATGCCTGAAGGTAGAAATCATCGATATAAAGGTTTCGCAAAAAAATTATTTTTTAGTCATTTTTCATTAAAATTAAGTTATTTCTATTTTTTTACCCTCAGAAGCAAACTATCAAGGGGTAAGCGACCCCCCCCCCCCCCGCATTTTGTCAACATTAATAACGACTACAATATATGTGAATTTAAAATAAATCGTTGGAACCGTTTTCGAGAAATAATTTTTTTAGACGTTTTTCTGTTTTTTTTTTTAAATGAACCCCCCGCCCCCCAAATTTAGTTAGCCCAAAATTTAAAAAAAAAGTCTCAAGGTATGATTTTTGTGAACCTACATGCCGAATTTCACCCAAATCCACCGAGTAGTTTGTCCGGAAATCGATGAACAGACAGACATACATACAGACAGACAGACATACAGACAGACAGACAGACAGAGCGACAGACATTTCGTAAAAATCACTTTTTTTGGTTCCTGGGACCTCAAAACGTGTAAATCCGTTGAAATTTCGGAATCGAAAATTTCGACCATCACAAAGCTTTCCTTATACTAGATATAAGTTGGAAATTAAAAAAATTACAAAGTTTTGAAATCAAGATGCTTTCGTTGGAAAATAAAACCCCAGTGCACTGCCAAGACTATCTATTATTGATGGCAATTGGCAGCAGACTAATGCCACGGTCCACAGCACCGGGCCATTCACGTTCTAATCAAATTGCCCCCCACGGTCCAGAAATCCAGTCCCGGGTACCTTTGTAAGGAACAAAAGCTTCATCAGGTTATGGGCCCAGTTAAATTAAATTAGCTATCCGCTGGTTTGCATTTAGAGTGGCCTGGGAATCTAACTGGCATCCGGTTCAATGATTCCCCCATTTGCAGACTCATGTAGGCCAATCACTTTTATTGCAGACAGGTTGTCCAGGTTGTCTAGGCATATTTTGTCGAAGATATAGGCATATAATATAGTCAAGACATGTAGAGTAGTGATACGGACTTTTACCCGAAAGGTTGTTGGTTCGAGTCCTACACTCCCCACATTTTCTGGCCATGCTTCGGAGGGCATGTAAAGCAGGCGGTCACGGGCCTTCCTAGTTGAGTGTAAGAGAGGGCTCTATAGCCCTAACTAGGTTGGCTTAGTAATAGAACAAAAAAGTCAATATTTATTTGGTTATTTATATATTTAAAATATAGGCAAATGTATTTGATTTTAAGTGGGAGGTGGGGGCTGGTTACAATTTCTTTAATAAAATAATCAAGATGAAAGACACGCATTGATTAGGCTACAGCGCCTTTATGCATTAAATTTATTACTAGTTGCGCCCTTGAGAACATTCGTTGAGTGTTTTGTTCTTTTTGCATTTTTTAATGTTCTTAATTATTAATAAATTAATTAAATCCGAAGCATTTAAATCGGACTTATATGTTTTGCAGCTTCCTGGGACTCTAAAACTTTACTCGGTTTTTTTCTTATAGGCTAGTTCTTTTATTTTCCTATTAAAGCTATTTCATTATGCTAATTTTCATTAAATGAGAATAAATTTTATTCTAATTTAGAAACGGAAATTGTAATTCGATTTGATATATAATAAAATATTTGAATTTTTTAACATTAATGAAAAAAAGTAAAAACCTTAAAGCTCAATCAATTACAAACCAGCGACAAAGTTCTCTATACCTGTCCTATTTTATGTACAGTATAATTATAATCTCTACATCACATTGCATTACATTGCAGTAATATAATATGGTATAATACTGTGTATCACTGGCATTAAAATAATTTTGGTTGATAACCGTAATAATTGTCCCGGTTAGGAGTAAATCATGGGTTCGAATCCCGTCAGGTCCAGTTTTTCCATAGCCCCTAATACAGTGCATGTTGCCTCTAAACATTAAAACGATTTAGCATACCAGAAAATTGAGAATTGTTCAGAATTTCCAGCAGCCAGCAGCCTGATCGAGGCGATTATAATACCGGTATTTATTTAATCCCCTGGTAATAAAAATGTAAACAAGATAATTTTATAATGGAAAGTGCTATTCAAAATTTGTTTGTTTACAGTTATAATCCTAGGGTATTTATTTAACCCCGGTATTTATTTAATCCCCTGGTAATAAAAATGTAAACAAGATAATTTTATAATGGAAAGTGCTATTCAAAATTTGTTTGTTTACAGTTATAATCCTAGGGTATTTATTTAACTCCGGTATTTATTTAATCCCCTGGTAATAAAAATGTAAACAAGATAATTTTATAATGCAAATAGCTATTCAAAATTTGTTTGTTTACAGTTATAATCCTAGAGTATTTATTTAACCCCGGTATTATAATCACCTCGATCAGGCTGCAGGCATATTTTGTGGGTAGTTCACCTGAACCCGAATCTAATAAAATCTTGAGCCTTGATTTAACCTCCAAAATGCTTATAAAATTCCCATAGAATCGAAAATTCAAATGAAAATGTATCCACAGAATCAATTAAACCACACGACTTATCAGAAAGTTAAAATTCAAATCATTCTGTCAGTAAAGTAAACCCCCTCCCCAAACTCCAAAAATGAAATCCAGCATTCAGAAATAGATTTCAGCAGCAGAGAAAATAACAATTCCGAACGCGTCGCATCTTCAAAGCCTGTCAGTTCATAATCAGATTATCGGGAACTTAGCTGAGAATTTATACATTAATGGGCGGAAACCAAGGGATAAATCTTCTTAATATCGAAAGGGTCTGCAGCCGGGGGGTCAGAGGAGGGGGGGGGGGGTGAAGCCCCTAGTGCTTAGTGCTTAACTGCATTGTGGGAAACGTGAGACCAATAAACAATATATAAAACCCATACAGACTGTGGTGCCATTTTGGAAATAAGAAACCCAGAGCGGTGGGATCATGACTGAGATACATGGACATGGGGCAGCAGCTGTAGGTGTAAATCGGACACCCCCCCCCCCCTCCCTACGCCTTTCTTTACTAAGTCAAATTTCACCCTTTTCATGTCCTGAAGGAATTTTTTTATGAACCTAGGCTTACTTAAAGTGCCCCATTGAACCCTTGTTCAATACCCATGACCCCATGAATTTCGGATATTATTAGTATTGTTTCCGTATGCATTTTTGGCCATTGGCAAACTGGTATTAGTCCCCGCTGTCAACCTACAGCGGCTACAAGCCATAATTTCTTACAAGCCGACAGCCACTCTTACGCCAAACCTTTATTGCGAAACACTAAATCCATAACGAGAACACATACAAAACACTCCAAAACCCAGTTAAAAAAAACATGAGAGAAAGAAAATCAGCAGCGATTCTTAAACATGGCCACATTTAGATACGAGATAAACAAATGTTTAGTGTCGCTCTTATTAATTTCTTACTCACCGACAGGCACTCCTACGCCTATCTTTAATTATAATGGAACACTAAATTCATAACGAGTACACATAAAAACACTCCAAAGCACAGCTAGGGGAATCAGCAGTGATTCTTAAACATGACTAATATTTGGATAGATATAAAAATCCCCATGGTGCCCTTATTAATTTCTTACAAGCCGACAGACACTTTTACGCCAAACTTTTATTACGGGACACTAAATCATTAAGTGCACACATAAAGAAACACAACAGATACGGCAGCGATTCTTCAACAGGACTAATATTTGGATATAAAAAAAAAATCCCCATGCACTCTAACGCTAACGATAACACTAAATCCATAAAGAGCACACATACAAAACACATCTAAATCACTAAAACACAGCACTGCAATGAAACACGCCTAACTCCCAGCGATCACTCTCGAGTACTGATTGGTATAGCGCGCGCGCGCACAACCTCAACCGTTTAGGTACCGGCAACCACAAGCCATCCAAGGTTGTCACTGGACAATAAAAGATAAACCGACGGACCGCCATGACTTTCACCTTTCCTGGACGTCAATAAAAGTTAAAATTTATCTTTTGCACTATAGATCAACTTTCTTAGTCTTTCTGGACCCAAAAGTTAACTGGAGGGCGGGTAAAGACATACAGGTGTAAATGTTTTTAGCAATTTCGAACAACCATCAATGAGATGTTATAAAGTAGCAAAACTTTTCCTCTACATTATAGATTTCCTACAAACTTGGAGTTTATTAAAAACAAAAACAAAAAAACGGACTAGTAATAGATTGCATCTTCTTCTGATGTCACAATCTCAACGATGGGTTGGCAGATCTCTGTATATCATCCTCCAGCTCTCTCGGTCCTGCGCCTTCCTCTTCAGCTCTTGGTACGTTCGAGCTCCTGCGTCCTCCTTCAGTTGATCCATGAATTCCTTCTTCGACCGCCCTCTTCTATTGGTTCCTTTCGTGTCTTAATAAATGTCCTACCCATTTCGTTGTTCTACTTTTTATATGATATTATATAGATTACAGGCTATCCGAAAAAGGGAACCAAGAAAATCTGGGCAGAGTCGGACTCGATCCCACCATCTATAATTTTATATTAACCATTAAAATGCAAAATTATAATAATGTATTAAGAACTACAATAATATTTGTCGGGTTTCCTTTTTAAGCCCGAGCTTACAGAAATACAAAATTAAATTCTATCCGCCAATCTTTTTCAAGACTTTCTCCAACCGCACTTTTAATACAGCAGACTGTCATCATCATAAACGAACGACCAAGTCGAGATATAAGCAACAACAACAACACAATAGACAATAGATTCCGCGTTACCGAACGTTAAAGTACATGTCTATAATTACAGCTGGATGTAGAGCATTAGGCTGGGAGCGAGGCGGAAGACTGTTTAATACCTTATTTAAATACGTCGTGGGAGTTTTGTTAGTAAACAACGCGTGAGGAAGGGGTTTTGTTGATATTCGTAGCAGAAGACAATGTCGGGATTTTTTATGAAACCTATAAGATATTAGGATGCATAGTTTTTGTTTATTATGTATTTGGTTATAACCAATGTTGGATCATTAGGCTGGGAGCAAAGCGGAAGACTGCGTAATGCGTTATTTCAATACATCGAGGAGTTTTGTTAGTAAACAACGCGTTTTGTTGATATTCATTGCAGAAGACACGAATGTCTGGATTTCTTATGCAGCCTATAAAGCTAGCCATTCACGAGGGCTCCAAACGGACTCGCGCCAAGCCAAATAGCGCGTCCTGTTCCATTTGGCGTTAACGCCATTTAGAGGGATCATCATGACTATGCTGAACCAGTCGCTCCAAATCTTTCAAATTATACAATGTGACGATATGGAAAAGGTACTTTTACACTGTACAATTTGAAAGATTTGGAGCGACTGGTTCAGCGTAGTCGTGATGACCCCTCCAAATGGCGCTCTAACAGGACGCGTCATTTGGCTTGGCGCGAGTCCGTTTGGAGCCCTCGTGAATGGCCAGCTTTAGATAGATAGACGGTCGGAGTGCAACAAGTAAAAGTGGCTTTCAACAAAAAATCTAAAATTTTTGAGTCGAACAACATAAGCCTTGGACTAAGAAAACGAATGGTGAAGTCCCTGGTTTGGAGCATTGCTCTGTAGTCTGTATGGTGGTGAAACGTGATGCATAAGTGAGGAGCAACTAAAGAAACTCGAAGCATTTGATATCTGCTATCGTCGCATTCTATGGATACCTTGGCAAGCCCATGTTGCAAATGAGGACGTTCTAACCAGAGTAAGCGAAACAAAAACTCTCGTTGCATCGATTAGTAAAAGAACAGTTCACTGGACATTGGACATTTGCTTCGACACGAGAACTTCGTAAGCTGTATCATAGAGGAAACAATAGAAGGCGTCGACCGACCTGGGCGCCCGAGAAAGTAGTATCTGCAGCAAATTATGGAGGATGTACATACGTGGAGCTGAAAAGGGCGTGCCAGGATCGAGGGGAGTGGAGACATCGAAGTCACATGTTGCTGCCAACCAGCCATGCGGCTGTAACTTGAAGCAGAAGAAGAAGACTGTCGGGTAGTATAGATTTTGTTTTTATGTATTTGGCTAAAACCAGTGTTGAAGCATTAGACATTAGGTATTAGGCTAACATATCACATCCGAGCAACTGGAGCTGATTATGTTGATGATTGAGGCGAGGGCCGTGGTCGAGTGGTTAGGAAGCTTGCATATCAATCGGGAGAAAGGTAATTCAAATCCGCAAGGGAATCCGATTTACTCCATAATTCAGAGTAGAATACAAGAGGAACGAGTCCAGAAACCTTCAGTCCTTAGCACGACTAAACTATCAGTCCTTCTCAGGGCTATCACTGATGATGGAAGTAGCACCCACTCCCGAACCGTCACCCCTTCCCCTCACGGTCAATACATCAATCAATCAAACTATTAAAACAGCATCAGCCAACTAACTCTTTGTTAAATTATATTGATTATTATGATGGAAACCTCATCCCTCTTGGGTCCTGAAGGACTCTTATATATGAATCTAGGTCTACTTCTAGTGGCCTATTGGTCGCTTGTCCAATGCCGACGACCCCATGGATTTCGGACATTATTTCGTATTGTTTCTGTATGAATTTTTGGCCATTGCCAAACTGGTATACATTCTCGATGTCAACCTACACCGGCTGAGACAAGTTCACCATTAACGCGATGAAACAAGTGACTTAACCAAGTACTGATACGAGTCTTCCCTCTCGGGTAGTTGCTTAAACAATATTATTCCTTTCTCAAAAAAACAAAAAAAACAATAATAGAAATTTAACAAAACCTTCAGGTTTCTAATCCTGCAAAATGGAAAATCGATAATTGGCTGGGAAAAACAATAAACCCAAAGCTGGATGAGAAGCTCCCGTATTTTCCCATTTACAGCTTTGCGGTTTCAATTCGATGCAGGTTTACGTGCGGTTCAAACCTAAAATGATCAAAAGCATTTACTTTTTGAAATTGCCAATGAATGTTTATGCTTTTTTTACGGTCATTTTATTTTCAACAATATTCAATAACCCCATCAGAAATGAAAAGAACCGGTCCGAGTTTACTCCAACATACTTTCCAATCCATCTGACGTCACTGGAGGTGACGTAAATTCTAGATAGGTCAGACCAACACAGACAACAACACACACAGCAATAATGGCAGAGCACGCAATGCATTTGAGCGTGAATTTTCTATCATTTTTTCAAAAAAACTATTTTTTGCACAAAACCAAATAGTTTTTTGGGAAAGTAACCTGTTCCGTTTCGTTACTCACTTTAACACCTAAAACATGCCTGAAGGTAGAAACCATCGATAGAAAGGGTTCGCAGAAAAAATATTTTTTCGTCATTTTTCATTAAAATATAGTTATTTTTATTTTTTTTACCCCCAAAAGCAAACTATCAAGGGGCAAGCGACCCCCCAAATTTCGTCAACATTAATAACGACAACAATATATGTGAATTTAAAAGAAATCGTTGGAGCCATTTTTGGGAAATGATTTTTTTGTTTTTTTGGAGTTTTTTGAGAATACCCCCCCCCCCCCCCAAATTGAGTTAGCCCGTAATAAAAAAATGATCCCGAGGTATGATTTCTGTGAACCTACATGCCGAATTTCATCATAATCAACCGAGTAGTTGCCCAGAAATCGATGAACAGACAGACAGAGCGACAGAGCGACGGACAGGCAGACAGACAGACAGACAGAGCGACAGACATTTCGTAAAAACCACTTTTTTGTGTTTCTGGGACCTCAAAACATGTAATTCCGTTGAAATCTCGGAATCGAAAATTCGGACCGTCACAAAGCTTTCCTTATACTATGTATAAATTGCAAAGCAAAAAGTTGAATGAAGTTTAAGGGTGCTTGCCAAGACTATTTTACGGGTTTGTATGGTGTGGGAATAGTGAACACTGATAAATCAGTGGTTCCGAACCAGTGACGGTCTGCGGAACACTCAGGTCGACAATGTGTAGCTGCAAACCACCCCTTCCATTTATTATTATTATTATTATTATTATTATTTATTTATTTTTTGAATTCTAAGCCTTTCAAGGATATCACTATATTTAACTTACAGTACGATTCTAATATAATGTACGACAAAGTTAATGTGAAACTTAGGCACGCATGTTTTTTACAAGTTGTATTCTCGGCATAGTGTTCTTGTTAATAGCAACTCACTAGCAAGTCACTACAGAATTGCGGTGTGTAGTAAGGGAAACCCGATAAGCGAAATCCCGAACTTCCCAGCGAAAAATAAACCTTTGCAGTTTTGCGGATTTTCAGGATCACAATAAATCATTTAATCTAAATCGAAAATCGAAAATTTATTAGAAAATAAAACCCAACGTTCGATGAGCTGTCCGTTACAATATCCGTCGGCAGTAGGCGCTATGATGAAAAATAAATGGTGGGGGAGTAATCTTCTAATACGGCGTTGGAAATAATTGATTAATGAAAATTACTTTTTGCAAATTCATGACAACCTGATTTCATCCGGCGGGCGGAGAGGGGGGAGTAAAAGGAGAGGGGTCCAAAGGTTTAAAAGGGGATGAAAATTGACGGTTTATTAATTGAAGAGAGCGGTTGATTACTTTGTGGTTTGATAAATCAGTCAGTTTTATGTATCAAACGCTTTTTCATAAGCTAAATATTAAAAATGAAAAAGAAATCTTTTGTTTGGATCATTGTACAATGCAATTTTTTTATGCTGTTTTTGTACAGTTAAATAAATTTCTATTTCTAATAAAATTAGAACGTAGTCTCATGAAACAATTGAATCCGGATAGGCCGTGATTGATCTGAAAGTTACGATACGTCCAAACGCAATATAAGAAGTGAACATCTTCTGTGGTGGGTTGAGTAAGTCTCGAATCGTTGATAAGGTGTAACCATTGGGTATCCCTCTGTCGATGGTTGTTCTTGCCGAAAGCGTTCTTGGTTTTATACATCAATGGGTTTCTTTGACAAAGACGATAGACTCACGATTATTTGGGTTTTACTAACTAGTTATTATACTAAGTTTTACTAAAGCATTAATTTTTTGTTTGTTTACCTTTGTAAAGCTTTACGTTATAATCATAAAATTTACGACAGGTTTCTGCTCACGACACCGACAAGTGCAAGACTTTGATGGCCAGGTGGTAACGAGTTTGCACTTTTGCGAGTTTCTACACGCCATGCGATCGGAGACGTGTCGTAACTGAACACGGGTACTAACCTACAGAGGCGACTGAAGAGGTCAATCGGATACATTCATTAAATTGTTTGTATGCGATTAATGGAAACTATGGACATTAATCAGGCTATTGCTAATAACAAAACGTTACTTAACGACAACATTTTTAAGTAGTTCTCCTTTTTTGGTGTTACCGTTTCAAATGTCAGATACTGAAGCATGGGTTCTGAGTTATAAGCGATTTGTAGATTGTTTACGATAAAACTCGTTGTCAAAACACGTAAATGGTAAACAATCAACATATCTCTTATGGGGCAGAACCCAGTTTTCAATATTTGACATTTAAAACGGTAACGCTAACAAAAGGAGAACTACTTAAAAATGTCATGTCGTTAAAGTTTTGTTTTTAGCAAAAACCTACTTAATCTCCATAGTTTCCAAATTATCAAGTTGTTAACCCTTATTCTTATTGGGAATATGCAAAATCTTAAGGGGAACAACTAATTTTATTAGCTCGGTTAATTGAGAGCTTTTAGCTTAGCCCGACTAAATCTCTAATAACCCAGTTCCACTCTATCCAGAAACGACACAGCTGATTGGAATCATTGATGTGTATTGTACGTTGTGTTATGATCAGAATTCAAAATGGCATAACAAAAGCGAAAATAACGAACTGTAAGACAACGCAACGTGAGTTGCATTAATTTCAAATACGCTGCGTTATGCCAGAGTACGATATTATTAGAGAAATTGTCAGAATCGAAAGTGACATGACTGTCCACACGAGCCCTAATGCATAAGGAATCACTGTGATTTCGTTTCCGAATGGACATTGGCAAAAATGTCAATATTGATGGGTCGAGCCATCGTACTGTCAGTTAAAAGCTTTGTGGGGGTTAACCACTACGCGACCGGGTCCCACGATACCTTGAAAAGTCTCTATTAGGTATACTGTGCGGCACTAGAGTTCAATATAGGATTTTCTGTCATTCAACGCCTGCTTTCAGTATTTCTGGTTTAAGCAATCCTATGAGCCATGTGGGGAAAGTGAGTCTGTTTATTAATTTGAGGCACCCAAAGGGCAGACTCCTTCTCCTCAGGGAGAAAGGGAGTTGTCTCATAGGTTGGACTTCCTGATAATAGTGGATTCCGAGCCACTTGGGGAACATAGAAAAGTCACACGATTAAATCCGAGGTGACTCGACACGCACTTAGACTGACTGGTAGCCTCAGCGCGTTATCAGGTCACACCCTGTTCCCCTGCCAACGCTGTGCATACTCCCAAGTTTTCTGCAGTTTATAACAGGCCCTGCACTGGTGGATTCAACCTGCCACGGCTACCTAGACCAGTCATTGAAAAGACGTGGCTGGTGGCCCCAGGAATTCAAGAAATATTTTTGGCGGGCTTGAATGTCCCATCTCTCCTATAAAGAACTCTATATTCCCCTTGTATTGTTAAGTACTCGTATATAAAAGTACATGAATGACACATCACAATCAATCCCATAGCTTTTGCTTATAACTTTCTTATTAAATTAAACTCAAAAAACTCGGAATAACAATCAAATTGGTCAACTCTCTGATTTCGCGCCAAATAACTCAACAACTGTAAGTTACAATAGCTGACATGACATTTAACCATGACCCATCCTTTTTCCTAATTCAGCATATTTTATCACCCTATGAAGAAAAAAAATGAAAAATGGAAATTTATATAGGCTACTGCAGTTCCCTTTTATGGGCTACATCTTCCTATTTCTCCATGATTAACCCGTTACTGCACTCCTCCGTCACGTCAGCAGGTGCTGAGCGATCCTTTACAATTCAGCAGCGGTGAAGGCGATCACAATAACCCCTTGACATGATGGATCGGCCGGGGGGAGCCGAGCAACCCTCCACACCGATTAAATTTATCGGCTCCTTCCGAGGATGCCCCCCCCCCTCTTCCCGGAACAGCCCCCTTTATACCTTCTATACGTAATTTCATATCAATAACGATCAAGCTGTCAGCACATCTGAAAATGTATAATACTGTATCAGAGAAAAATTCGGTTAGTGAAGACTCGATTTAGAGAGAAGCTCGCATTTGAAAGCTGTCAAGACATCAAAAACTATACGTATGCGGCATTAGAGTAAAACTCGGTTACTGAAGACGCGATTAGTTGATTTGGAGGGTCGCATTTTAATGAATACCGTAGGGCTGCCAATACATTTGAAACTACACACTGAACCTAAAAATTAGGGAAAAACTGGGTTCGTGAAGACTCGATTTAGTGAAAGGTTGGCATATTAAAAAAGATGCTTTTTTGATCCGGGCGGAGCATCATAATCACATTGAAACGTAACTCGCGAACAGACCCTCTGTTATAAATGAAATGTTTGAGATTTTACTCATAAAATTGACACAAAATGACGTGAAAATCATGATTTCTGGGGGTAGGAGAGGGGATGAATATAAACCTATTTTGGTAAAAAACCTTGGTTACTTGAGAACTTCTAGCTTGCCCCAACCAATAGAAAAAGTCGAAATAGAATCCGTATAACAACTTCCATGATAAAATAAATTAAATTTTTTCATAATACTACATAACGCCTTCTTCTACCGGTCCCCTCAATGTCAGAATATAAATGTGAAAAAGTGAAAATAACGCCTAGTCACAAGCACTATTTGATATTTAACGTATTAAACGTATATTTATAGTATTAAATATTAACAATTTGTCTTGATATAATACCGTAGACAACTTTCCTATATAGAAATCCAAAATAGCGGGCTTCACTCTGATTGGTTGGGTGTAAGCCTTTTTCTCCGACTATGTGATTATGATGCTCTAACCGGATCAAAAGAGCATTTTTTAAAATGCTAGGTTATCCTAAATCTAACAAACTAGTAACTAACTAACAAGATGTAACCAGCTGGTACAGTATATTTCCAAAGTTCTAGCTTACCACTCAACAGGGAGTTTGGCTTAATCAATAGTTAAGACTATCAGGAACTTCCGCGGAATTAACAAAGAGAGGATTTGGTTAATTGGGTTGCTGGTTGCAGTTACAGGAATTGTTCAACAGAATTAGGACCCGTTTGAATAAAACCCTATAAAACTAGTTACTTGTTACCGTAGATAAAAGAGAAAATTGCAAACCCTCACAGGTGTAAAAAATCAAAAAAATCAGATTTCACAGTAAGTGCCGATCGTGATTCATAAATATGGAAATTTTTTAGTGGCAGGAAACCCACTGACAGGGCCTTACCAGGACTGCAATAATAAATAGGGGGGGGGGGGCTTGCTTGAAGTTGTAAAAAATTATAAAATTCACAGGAAATATCGATATATCGACTGGTATTGTGGAATTGGCTGAAATTGTCACTAACACAAGAAATTTAATTTGGAAAAATTCCCATTTAACTGTGCAAATAATGTAAAAACCACACCTATATACAATGGTTGAGCTACCATATAAACGTGATAGGGAAATTCCGGTCACAGGTGGGTTGATGAAACCCAGTCATCCTAATATATTGACACAGTACCAAGGGGGGGGGGGGGTAAAGGGGTGGGGGTATAAATTTGGTCAAGTAGTCCCTCGGGTCAGCTTTCGCGACACATATGGCGGCTGATTTGAAGGGGAGGATCGACTGGTGGTGACAGCAACCGCTTTATAGTCTCAATGGACTGTGATTTATGAAAGTATTTGACAGCACATACCGTAACCTAATACAATAAAGGCTCTCAATCACGAGCGATCCACGCCAGTCAGAGAATCCAAATTTGGGAACATGAAACTGTAAAAGGCTCCGTTGCAAGTGGCATAGACTGCTTCCTTGCCTCATTACTATTTTGCTCACATGTTCTGTAAGACTTCATTATGTTCCCAACAATACGAGTGCAGTGCCATTAGGCTTTATTGACTTCAAAGTCTGTTTTTTTTTGGGGGGGGGGGGAGGGGGAAAACATTTTCTACGAATGCTGCATGTAAAACCTATTCAAGAATCGCTGCTCTAATTTACCAGACGTCCCTCATCCAATTAATGCTCACTTTTTTTTTTTTTTTTTAAATATAAATTGGGGTACAGGTGTTACCTGTGTGCACTTAAGCCTATTGGCCTATTGTGCCCCCTACAACAAAGTATCTACATCACTTCTACATCACTTTCTCGAGGCCTATCTCCCTCACGAGAGCCAGGATCTTGAGGGGATTCAGAAGTGGTAGGTCTTTTACATGTAACTGCAAGCTTTCCGAGCATGCTGCTCTTCTTCGTGCGATTGCATCGCATCGAATCGCAGGTCCTCCGCACCTTCATTGCAGAATCTGCAAGACTATAGTTGTCTCCCTAAGAGACTCCAGATATTTAACCCCAGGACCAAAGACGCCAAGGCCTGTTCTTGGTTTGGTACTTCCTAGCCTAGAGCCATCAGTATACCACTTGTATCACTTGTTCCACTCTGTTCCCAGCAATACGGATACTGGGACAATGTTCTGTATTGACTTCACCATCTGTTTTTATTTCGGAAATATTGATAACATTTTCTACGAAAGTTGTAAAACCTATTCAGGATTCGCTGCTCCAATTTACCAGACGATCCTCACCCAATGATTGCTCACTTGTTCCACTAAACACTATTCTGTTCCCGACAATAAGGATGCTGTGACAATGGCCAGTATTGACTTCACAGTCTGTTTCCCGCTTCTGTGTGTACTTTCCCTCCCATCTCCTGACAACTCGTGACGTGCGCCACCCATTTAGACCTGACCTGGGTCAACCCGTTGATCAGGTACGATTAAAGGTGACACTTGGTGATGCACTCCGGACACGAAGGGGGATCAAGGAACGAGAAAAACAGGAGCGACACGACCTAAATCGGTGAAGGAGAAAGATACGGGCAAGAGGACCGCGGTCGAAAAGTAGCATTAACCCCAGACGTTTCGGTATCGTCGACTTCTTCAGTGGAAGATACGACAAGGGCTTTGCTGCTGAGTGAGCCTCCAAGGTGTTCACTTCGCATTCAACGCGTTAACGCAACGGAACATAATTTTTTTAACAGATCATTTATGTACATCTTATTATTTGAATGCGATTTAATTGCATGTCGTTGAGTCGTGTGTCGTGGTGGATGGTTCAGGGGGCCTACATCCAAAAGAAAGTAGAAAAACTTAGGAAAAACGAATTAATTAATTCTAATAGATGTTAGTCAGCATGCAGAATAAAATTGTGTCATTTTACGGCCATTGTAAACAAATATCAAAAGTATTATATATTGCATACAGGCAGAAGTGATGGCTTCACACACACACACTAAACACACAAAACTTGGCTAGCTGAACGCTGTTAAGAACTCTCCCCCCCCCCCCAAATTGACAGGAAATCATTATCGTAAAACCCTGAACTTTCTAGAATCTAGAGTATCTAGCTGTAAAAGTTTTGTTGCGTAGGCTAATACTTGTACTATTATTAACCGGCAGTTCAGCGGGAAGTCACGTTTTGCACGAAGTCCCAAAGTTTTTTTTTACAGCGGCCGTTCTAGGAAAAATAGTACAGTATAGATACGTTATTCGTTCCAATCATTATTCATCGGCTGCGTATTGTTGAATAAACAGCACAGGTCACCGAATTGGGTGGTCCTCATTCGAAATTTTCTGAAGTTATAGCCTCATGAGATTCAGGAACGGGGCTAGCCGCGGGATTTTGCGTGGAAGTAAAAGAAATAGCTGATATCACACCTTCATTCCTTCTCATGCTTGTGACACTAACGTGTTCATTGGCTTGGTGTTAGCGTGCCTGTACTTGCGCGAGTCTCTGCATGCATGCGATCGGAGACTTGCCGTAACTCGACACAAGTATTAAGTTCTTTAGTGGGCTGACTGAAGAGATTTTTCGGATTTCATTGTTTGTATGCGATCAATCTTTATAAAAAATATAAAGAATGGGAATCCCGCCATCGCTTGAAAATAAATATGGACTTTTGTTCTATTTATATCCAACAAAAGACCTATACATTTTAGCGGATGTCCTAGACGTTAAACAATTATATATAAAAAACGCAATAATATTAGTACGCAATCAAAAACAAAACTTAAAATCTGTACAACACTCACACAACACAAGATGGCTTCACACACATCCTTTCACACAACAAACTGTTCGAACCACAAGATCTCAACACCAATCTGAATATATAGGCATATCCTATTACAATAAACTACCAATCCAAATGAAGTCATTAAAAAACTTCAATTGTTTCAAAAGAGCAGTTACACAATGGATAAAGACCGAACTACTACCAACATAAAAGTATACCACCCCGTAAACACTCCACCCCCCCCCCCTCCCTCCATAGCCAGATAGTATAAGTCGCACACGGGCCCTTGCCTTGCGATATGGACTGAAGAAAACGCTGTAACATGGCATTATTGTATTGAATTATATTATTATTATTATTATTATTATTATTATTATTATTATTATGATTATTATTACTAAGCCAACCTAATGGAGTTAGGGCTATAAATCCCTCTCTTACACTCAACTAGGAACTAGGCTTTACATGCCCACCGAAGCATGGCCAGAAAATGTAGTAAGTGTGGGACTCGAACCAACAACCTTTCGGGTGTAAGTTGGTGTATGTACAACTACTCTACATGTCCTGACAAAAAGAAGAAGGCTGTTCGGACGCTACCTTAATATATATTGACTACAGAGGATCTCGGACTTAAGAGTTCCTAGGCTTGTGTGAGCTTCCGTAACCGAATCTAGACCAGGGTAACCTAGCAAAGTCACACGAGTTCAAACAACCTCCTAGCAGTACATCATTACCTATTGTCACTACAACAATAGAACTATAGCGACCGGTTATGTAGTAGTAGTTTTAGAGCACTTTTAGGCACACATTGGTGGCTCCTTCCCATGGACAACGGAAAACACATGAGGTACAAGACATACCTGTACTGTCATATATACCATTCGGGTTCGTTCGTAACAACAACAAAATGTCCAGAAGAGTATTTTCAGCTACTTAGATTTCGAAGACCTTGTGAGTTTACTCTAAGAGATGGTTTCTGGTCATGAAACGGGAGGTTGTGGGTTCATACCCCACCATTTACTGTTGCGGGAACATTTTTTTAATCTACTATACACAGCTTCCAATACTTATCCGTCTATATACTAAGTTATTCATTCCTATTATACCGTTCATTACTATAAAATATAGACATAGGAGGACGCAAGAGCTCGAGCGTGCCAAGAGCTGGAGAGGAAGACGTAGGACCAAAAGAGCTGGAGAATGATATGCAGGGAGTTGCTGCCAACCAATCGTTGAGACTGTAACCTCGAAAGAAGAAGCACAGTGGAAGGAACCAATAGAAGAGGGCGGCCGAAAAAGGAATTCATGGATCAACTGAAGGAGGACGCAGGAGCTCGAACGTACCAAGAGCTGAAGTGGAAGACGCAGGACCAAGAGAGCTGGAGGATAATATGCAGGGAGTTACTGTCAACCAATCGTTGAGATTGTGACCTCAGAAGAAGGATCTAGGAGGAAAGTTTCTACATGCCATAGAGACAACTACTGACGGAGAAGCCACGGTGGGAATGTCCCAGTAATGTCGATAACCAGTGGACCGTGTCTGCACCAATAAATGCCAATCAATTTACTTTCATTCTAGTAGAAATGCCATAATTAGATTACCTTAGTAAATACTTGAAACTGATGCAGAACAGAATTAAAAGGAATTGGCCACCCCTGGTTTAGCTGAAAATAGGTTGCTTTTTATTTTTTATTTAATTTAATAATTAAGTTATCTATGATTTGGTCGGTTCAATTAGTATTTCATACTTCGTATTGTACTACGAGGAATTTCATAGTTTTAGTGCAGGGGATTTTCCGTGAAACTTTTAACTCTGGCAATACGCGAAATATCATTCCTCTTCTTCTTCTTCCCCCATAGTGCCGCCTGGCACGGCGGGGGTGGGGAGGGGGGTCGCCCCGAACCCATTTTCTGAACTCACCCCGGTCGGACGCTAACGCCTTGAGCTCGGCCATTGTTTTCCCTCTTGCTCCGGCGAGTGGTTCAATCCACGCGACATATCCCACCTATCTGTACGTTATTCCGCTGGGCGGTTTTGTACCTGTAATAAGCCCCTCAGCAAACTCCTGACCTATACCTCCTCGCGGTGAGGGGCGGGCAGCGTCAACATTCAATGACGGCTAACACAGGCAGGTACCGAGTGGGGTTCGGTCAAAGTTAGGGCATGGGCACCCTCTTGTCCATGGGAGACGAAAAGCTCCCTAAAGGCGGACGAACTGGATCCTGGCAACAAGTGACGGTCAACGGCATAGGATGCGGAAGGCAAGGGGAAACCACCGCATTATAGGCCCAAGTGGCATCCCAAGAACCAGCAACCATGTATAATTCGAGGCATCGAAGTCACATGTTGCTGCTAACCAGCCATCCGGCTGTGACTTGAAGAAGAATAAGGTCCTTGTGGCGGTCTACGATAGCTTACTAATAAATAAATAAATACCTAATTCACTGCAGGGGCGTATGCTAACAAACTAATTGCTAAAGGGACTTCAAATTACGCTCGTGCGGGTTAGGTATGAGGAGTGGACTACAGTATATAAGATACTAGAGAATATATGTTTTAATAAGCCTACCGTACTCTGCTTATTCGGTGGAGGTGTAGTACTGTAGGTAGACCTAATATAATATGTACTGTTTCGTGTGGTGCTGCACGGTGTCTTGGTGAATGTTTTATAGTGAATAGGGTTACGCTACTTATCTACTGCTGCTGGAATCCGTGGCTTCCAAAATATCCCTAGGGATCCAGGCAGGGACGAGCACAATAAACCCTAATAACACTAGCCCCATGAGCTTTCTACAGCTTCTAAGTTTCTATGGTACACTCGCCCCAGTTCAAAACTTACCAAAGTTCCTGCAGTAACGTTTGTCCCTGCACCTTGATTCACCCACACTCTTTTAGAGAAGAAGAGTCCCACTATCGGGCTTTCTACAGCTTCTAACGTTCAATGAAAACTTACTTAAGTTCCTGCAGTAACGTCTGTCCCTGCGCCTTGATTAACCCACACTCTTTTAGAGAAGAGTCCCACTATCGGGCTTTCTACAGCTTCTAACCTTCTATAAAAAATTACTTAAGTTCCTGCAGTAACGTCTGTCCCTGCGCCTTGATTCACCCACACTCTTTTAAAGAAGAGTCCCACTATCGGGCTTTCTACAGCTTCTAACCTTCTATGAAAACTTACCTAAGTTCCTGCAGTAACGTCTGTCCTTGCGCCTTGGTTCGCGCACAAGCTTCTAGAGAAGAATCCCGCTGCTGAGCGCACTGTTCCAACAGCTGTTCTGCAGCTTCTAAGCTTTCAGGTCCGTCAGCATTTTGTAACTCTTGTCTAAGCTCGTCCACCCAACCTCCAAGCTGTAAAAAAAATATATATATATATGTATATAATGAGGGTGGCATGTTATGATGGCCCAATTTTTTTGGTGTCTCATATTAAGATCGCAAAAGTGGATCAGTTGTTTTGTAATATACATAATTATACTGTAAATATATAAAACGATGTGATATCCACGTTGGAATGAAGTGTACGCCAATGGCAGTGGTACGCCTCTAGATGGCTTGATCCACTTTGGGCCTGGTGTGTTGGACATGCTAACGACCGCTGACAATGACAGCCTAAGTGGTAGCATTGTACAGCGGGAGTCAGAGGCGGATGGACGAAACCAGGTTCGGAGGGACCAAAGCAATCCGGAGGGTGGAGAATGGAGATTCAAATGTTTTGAATGCATCCACGTAGAATACGTCTTCAGCCTCGTCTTGTTCTTTAGGGTAAGTTCCATAATATGGATTATTATTTATAGTTGTATATTATATTTAGGTGTTATATGGTACCTCAGATTCACCCTGACCTCTGAGTCTCAGGAATTATACGATAGTTTTAAAACTTTCTGCCGAGTCTGACTTGTTTTTCCTGTACCTTATTGGCAAACTGACAGAAAACCATGGTGAGATCCAGACGTACCGTACCGTACGTAATTATCCCAATGCAAAATTTTCCAAAAATAAAACCCGAATACACCCCCTTGCAAAAAAATAACTACCTATCAAAAGACGTTGTAAGAGGGAGTATAAAGGGCAAAGCAACCCCTACTACTTCTCCTATAACCCCCCCCCCTTCTCCCTCCATTGAACCTCCGTATGTCCCCTCCACTTCTCCTAACCCATTATCCACATATACGCTAATTGGCCTGATCTGAACATATCAGGTTTTCAAACATTACTGAAACAATTTGTGAGTTTCCAGGAGTTTTTTTGCTCGGGGAAAATTTTTAATGGTCCAGCAATTTTTTAACTGAAATTTTGATTTCAAAATATTTTTTTTTTTTTAATGATTTTACTCATGTTTTGAACGCCTAATATGGTATAGCAGTAGTAGTATTATTAGTTTTTTTTTCCAAATCAAATGTAGTTGTAGTAGTGAAATGAAATGAAAAACGTCTTTATAAATAAATCAAAAAATAAATAAGGACTTTTTTGTTCTATTACTAAGCCAACCTAGCGGAGTTACGGCTATATTAGGCGAGCTTTAGCCCCGAAGGGCTACTCTAACAGCTGATCTATTTTAGTTCACAAATTATTTTTCACATTAATATCGTAACATTTTCTCTTACAAAAAAAGACATAAAATAATAATGGAACACTCTCACACATCACTCCCCAGAAACTGATGACAGGCTGTCCTAAATGTCCCCAAATTATTCTCTGTCCTCGTTTCTTCTGGCAAGGAATTCCAAAGCCTAGAGGTCTAGTTGACATGCAATTGTGACGTGTGTCGTACATCTTATTTCACTGTTTACACCTATACTGACGTATGTCATCCTAAAGTAGTGTAAGAGAGGGCTGGGATTGTAGGTTTATAACGTTTTGTATTTATATATATATTTTTTTAAAGGTTAAATCGCATACAAACAATTTAATGAATATATCCGACTAACCTCTTCAATGGCCTCACTAGGTCACCTAATAGGTACTTGTGTCGAGTTTCGACACGTCTCCGACCGCAAGGTGTGTAGAGAGTCGTAGAAGTACAAGCACGCTACCAACTTGCCACCGAAGTCGCCAAAAGCCAAAGTAGCCAAAGCCAATAAATAAAGAACCGGTCCGAGTTTACTCGAACATGCTTTCCAATTTATCAAAATTAGTAGATAGAGAAAATGAGTAATTTCATGGTAAATAATTTTCCAATGGATAAATTTCCGATATCTCGGGGGGGGGGGGGGGGGGAGGGGTTGTCCACATGACGTCACTCGTCACTGGTGGTGAGGTAAATTCTAGATAGGTCAGACCAACACATTACCACACAGCAATACTGGCAGGGCACGCAATGCATTTGAGCGTGAATTTTTAATCATTTTTTCAAAAAAACATTTTTTTGTACAAAACCAAATAATTTTTTGGGAAATTAACCTATCCGGTTTCGTTACTCAATTTAACACCTAAAACATACCTGAAGGTAGAAATCATCGATAGAAAGGTGTCGCAGAAATTTTTTTTTTAGCCTTTTTTCAATAAAATTTAGTCATTTTTATTTTTTTACCCCTAGAAGCAAACTATCAAGGGGCAAGCGACCCCCCCCCTTTTTCCCACATTAACAACAACTACAATATATGTGAATTTAAAATAAATCATTGGAGCCGTTTTTGGGAAATAATTTTTTTAGACGTTTTTTTTTTAGTTTTTTGAGAATAAAACCCCCCCTAATTGAGTTAGCCCAAAATAAAAAAAATGGTCCCGAGGTATGATTTTTGTGAACCTACATGCAAAATTTCATCAAAATCGACCGAGTAGTTTGCCCAGAAATCGACGCACAGACAGACAGACAGACAGACAGACAGACAAACAGACAGACATTTCGTAAAAACCACTTTTTTGGGTTCCTGGGACCTCAAAACGTGTAAATCCGTTGAAATCTCGGAATCGAAAATTTCGACCGTCACAAAGCTTTCCTTATACTACGTATAAATTTGGAAAGCAATAAATGAAAATAAGAGTAGGCCGAACTGGCAATTTCAAAGGGGCTGGTTAGACGCATGAAGGGCGTCGTGGACTTGAGAGTGCGTATATGAGTATTGACATTATGCAGGAGACAATAGCGATTGTTCCCAGGCCATCCTCTAATGTTGTTTCGTAACTTTAGCGTGGAAACAATGAACCCTTCAACGCGTTAGATACATTGGAACATTGTAATAAATAGTAGGTTATACATCGTTTGTCCATTAGGTGCCCACGTAAGGCGACAAAAAGAGTTATGGCCACAGTATTTCATATAAAGGCCCCCAACACAAAGGATCGGCCGGTCTGCAGGGGCAACCGTTCGTACAAATTTGAAACTTTTGATAATCTATTTATTGTGAGCTTACGACACTCGGTTCAGAAAAAGGAATTATGTTGCAAGTTGTCTAGCTTCGTCCGTCTAAGTTTTATGTAATTAAATGAAGTGTTTTCCAGTCCAATACTATACATTATACTAGGCCAGTGGTTCCCAAACTGTGGTCCACAGGCATTATCAGGAGGTCCACGGACCAAAGTAAGAAATAAGAAAATAAAACAGCTGAGTTAAATTGGGAATTTGAAGAAAAATACAGGAAGTCTTGGCACTGAACTATATAAACCGATACCAGTCCTAACCATTTAATCAAATATTAGCACGTAGCCTAATTGTACGCCCAAAATACTTGATATTGGTCCTAGAATATTGACGATTTACCTGTCGCGGCCATGGTGGACCACGGAAAATCATCTAGTGGTCCACAGACAAAAACGTTTGATAACCTCTGTACTAGACTACTACTGCAATACACACAGTGGTTATGACAGCACATTATGAAAGTAAATAACATGTTGCATAATCACAAAACTGCAGGAATTGGCTTATTACGTATTATGAAGAATCAGTAGAATCAGGGCTGATAGGCCGTGGTCGTTCTGAAAGTGTACTTCCAAACGTTTCGTCAACATCTGCGGCCGACATCTTCAGTGGAACTGCGTATACTTCTAAGATTGTATCTCCCGAGGCTTAGCAGCAAGTTCCACTGAAGATGTCGACCGCAGATGTTGACGAAACGTTTGGAAGTACACTTTCAGGACGACCACGGCCTATCATCCCGGACTCTACTGATTCATCATGGAACTCCGGCCGTGAAAGCCTATGTAATAATATTACCAATTATTTACGTTAAATTAAATCTGAACCCCTCTCGTGTTTCTCATACTTTTCATAAGAAGGTGGTGAATAGGGTCAAAACTGCAGCGTGCTAGGGTAGCACTCAATAACTAAAACTAACTAAAAGTTATTTCGACTGAGCCCCCCCCCCCCTCTCAGTCCAAAAATTTTACGCCCTTTATTAATGACAGTCCATTCTATGCAGTGTTCAAATTCAAATAAATAAATGCATTCCAATTCTTCGAACAATACAGGTTAACAAAAAATGAAAATTGTAAACTAAAATATAAAATTAAATTTGTATAAAGCCCTTTTATTTCGGGGGGGGGGGGGCTAGACCTCTTGGACCACCACCCTGGGCACGGCCATGCTTTTAACTAGTTATGTTTTGCATCAACGCAGAGGAAAACAGAAAATTGTTCGCTGCCCGAAAAAGTTTTGCCACAAAAGTCAAAACAGTACAACACAGTTAATAATAAACTAGGGAATAGAAGAGTTGAAAAAATCCGCAAAAAATGGACTCTGAAAATGGACTCTGAAAATTGAAAGAAAATACACAGAACACCCAAGTGACTGGTAAATGTCAGGACTCTGAGCGAAAATAAATAAAAAGGAATTTTCCGACCACAGCTCTCCACGGAGCAATTAACTCCTTTTCATCTGTCGACCCCTGCCGATCAAAGGTTTGAAACCTTTCAAAGGGCTTCCCCGGCTAGACGATGGCGATAAATCACGGTCCAGTTAGTTTAACGCTGTCAAATAAGAAGGAAGAGGTTATAGGTGAAAAGTAACATTGATCATAGAGCCATAAATGAGATGACACACATTAGAAGAAATGTTCATCTACATAACGACATCTAGATATGTCATCGTCACTGAATAGCGTTAACTCAGCAATGAAAAGGGTGAAAATACTGACACTTCTAATAACTGTAGCCAAACATCAAAATGTACATTTATTTATAGGCATACGATTTATCTTTAAAGTAGCTGAGCTTCTGAGTAATGCCTTATGGTGTCAGAAGCAAATATGCCAAAATTCCCAATCTGTACCCCTCGAGGTGAAGATGGAAGCGCGTATTGGACAGAACAGGGGATCGAGTTTGAGCCGGAATAAGCGAAAAACACAGTATTTTCTGTGCAGGGCAGTCTTTTGTCCTGGGGTTGGGAAACTGGCCCCGAAGGCGGAGGAACTCAATGAACAGTCAACGGCATTGGGATGCAGAAGACAACGGGAAACCACTGCATTACAATGTCATATTGTCATTGTAATCATGACTACAATTGCCATGATTATCGCCAGTATCCATTAGAAGAGGTTATAGAAGAAGAACACGACCTCATTGGTGGCAGTACGATCAACATTTCTATCGATTTTTGTTTAGCTCTCACTAACGGCCCACTCCAAGTCTGGTACTTAGTCCATGCTATACGTAGTCTACCTGGCTGCCTAACGTCAAGCTGCGTTTGCAACTATATAGTACAAGTTGTCTTGAATAAAGCTGTGTTAATGAAGAAGCTTGGAATATGTTATAAAATTGGAAGAATGGGTCAACCCACACCGACAACAAGTGCCAATAGGCTAGCTCAGTAGCTTTTACAAACCACTGGTATTGTAACAGACGTTAGCTCGACTTTACGGAGTATGAGATCAAACTTCGATCAAGTCTACGATGGCATAGTGGTAGCTGGTTCGTAATTGTGCGAATCACTACACATCATGCGATCGGTGACCTGTCGTAACTCAACACAGGAACTACCAACAGAGGCGAATGAAGAGGTTATTCGGATACAATCATTGAATTGTTTGTATGCGAATAATCTTTTTTTGAAGAAAGAAGTAGTACTGACCTCTTTCTCGTGCGTATAAAACCGCACAGCTAGCTCTAGTCTTCTTCTTCTCTGCTCAACTCTCGCAGCGAACCTCGTGACGTGACTCTCAAGCTCGTGAGCGACCGAGAAAATCTCCTCGGCATTGCACTCCCCCGTATGAGCAAGTTCTTCAGCTGCCGTCAGCAGTTTCTCAGCATTGGTGTACGTATTCTGTAAGTAAAAAGAACGCCAAAGTTATTTATTGAATCGATAGAATAGGGAATTCCGTAGATCACTACAAAAATAATTATAAACAACCAGGACAATTCTTTCATGATCTAGGCCAGTAGTCAGCTAAGTGCTGCTCCAGAGCGCTACATGTGGCTCTTTGGCTTTGGTGTAATAAAAGTTTATTAAACAAGCAGATTTGGCTTCCATTTTTATTTTAAACGTTGAAACGTTCATATTGGCTCTTTGGCTAAAAAGTTTCCCGACCCCTGGTCTAGGCCCGAGATCAACAACATGTGCGGGAAGTGAGGGATCAATGCTCAGCAATTACAGGACCCAAGCTGCTGCAGTAGAGTTTAGTTGGGTCTTCTGAGGGGCCTCGCAAAAGGTAGAAGGCTCTAACAAATCCCACACTATCTGCATGCTACCCTGAATCACACATTTAAATGGCCATGGCAGCAATGAAAGGGGGCAAGTAAAGGAACGGGAGCTTTGCTTGCAAATTCACGATGGAAAAAAAAAGTGCGTCCTAGTGTTCTGGCGCCCCCAACGAATACTCAGTCACTCGTTGCAGCAGGAGTCCATCTTCTCTTCGAGTGGCCCGACTTTTTCGATTCTATCACCTATTAATTTTCGAAACAAGCCCAAGTCAATGACTCCCTTTCAAGCCACTGTCCCACTTTTCCACTAAACATACCTACCCAACTAAAGGTTAACGAATCGGTTAGATATTCAATTAACCATGCTCTTCTCCAGTCATTTATTATCTCAAGTGAGACATAACAAACTCTGGTCAGAGACAGCCACAAATCGCTCTGGTTTAGCTCCAGGCATCTACCATTAAATTGGTCGTCCTGGAGCTACATGGGCCTTACCAGCCTACAATACAATGTCTGTATAGTCGTTCATTAATTTTGGTTTCCAGCTGGTTGCCTCCGAACTCTTTGTTCTGGGCAATGCTTCCTTCTTTTCCATTATGTCAGTGACCTGGTGTTATAGGCCATAGTTTGTTTAAGTGGCCAAGCCATATGACAGTGGCGTAGTAAGAAAAAAAATTGATTAGGAGGGGTGCGGTGTTCATGCGACGGTAATATACAACAATTTGCCCACTTACGAGTAGTAAGTTAGGAAAAAACCCATTATAAGTTGACCTATTACTACTAGAAGGAGCTTCCAAGCACCAAAAAGTTCTCAGTTTTTCTTAGAAGAAATCTTGCAATAAATAGGGGAAAACGTATTCCTCTCTATTTTCTGTGTGCATCTACAAGTATTTTCATAAATTGAGTACTTAACAGCGTAGCAAAAATTTTGTTTTGAGTCCGATTTTCATGTAACATCAATATACAACAATTTGCCCAATCACTAGTATACCACGGACGACACGAATTGTCCATATATAAATCTAATTGAATGTTATCTTGGCCCAGGAGTGAAGGGCAATTAAAAATTAATGTTAAATAACCTTTTATCACTAATGAAAATGTTACAAATGAGCTTTCTACTACTTGTGGCCGTTCAATTCAATATTTCGTAGCTAGTGACAGTAATAGGGTATAGAGTTGACAGAGCAAAACCAGTCAGTCACTCATTTCCCATCAAGTTTCTTAAAGATGACTTAATTCGTTTCAACAGTGAGATTGCTCTGAAAAATTTGCTCTTTTACTAAATTTGGGGTTGTCCTCACCCAGCGAACCCCCCCCCCTCCCCCGTTGGCTTCGCCACAGCCAATAGATTAACATGTACTTAGGGCGGATTCTACAATACAACCGATAAAGTACGATAGAAGGTAGGGCAGACAAATAGACTAAATTTTTTAAAGGGATAACTTTCCAAATTTTTGTAAACAAATGCTTCCCAGAATTATTTTAACAAAGTTCATTAATATCTCGATCCACAGCCACAAACTTAGTTTTTAAACACTTCATAGAAAATACAAGCTATAGTAATAAATTTGCAATTTCTCAGCATAAATATGACTACTTAAAAAAACACAATAGCTAATGTTCATTATCCAAATTTTAAAGAATACTGTTAGAAGCAAGTCCGTGGGATAAAAGAATAGTAAAAGTGTATTTTAAAATCTTCAAAAGACTTCTTAGTTGATTGTAGCCGGGGGTAGAGAAATTAATTGTCCATAACCCCCGACCGCCCTGTTGAAAAATTGAAACAATTTTCCTCAAAAAGCAGTGGCGATAGAAGATAATTGAGGAGCTTGGTTACAAACGCGGACATCTCCATTTATTCAAAAAAAATGGGGTTTTGATCCGACCTTGCAGAAACTTTTAATGTCCACCTGTACGATGTAAAATAAAGTGACAAATACAGCCAGATTGCGCACAGAAGCGCTGAGAAGTCTAGAGTTAGCTATAAACTTAATGCAATTTTCAACAGAAAATCCGCTCTCCTGAAAAATTCTACAACTTGGAATTGTCCGTGTTTGTAAACAGCCTCCTCAATTATTCTCTCCTATTCTATAGTAGTTCATTTTCAACATTTAACATCATCCCCTAAAAATAACTAGTCATATTATAAACATAGTGGTGTCTAACTAAAGATGATGGTGTTAAATGGGTAAGAAGACAAACTGTGGAGAACTGAAGACAGCATTAAAGGACCCCCAGGGGTTCAAGATTTCCATTTTCGAATCCCAGAGAGCTTCATTTACGGCCTTCTATTTAAATGTACAAGGCGAGAACCCGTAAAATTAAAGATTTATGACTTCCCTCTAAAATATTTCAGTTTCTCCATTAAATTTAGTAAATTCAAAATGTTTATTTGTATTGTATGGCGCGTTTGTGGAAGTCATCATATTATCTTCTTGAAATAAAGGTTATCTTAGGACTATTGTTCATCAATTTGTTCAACCGTTTAATTTATTTTCAATTTATTCCAATCATTCAATAATTATTTATTTACTGGCTTAAAAAATACAAGTCCCATAAGAGTGCTTAGTACAGTACAGGATTTTTCTTATAGTACAAATGTACTGCATATTATGATGATTATCATAATACTATAGAATACTCTTTCAAAGTAAATTTTCTGGACTAAATAATATACCCACCATTGGGCCGTGAGTTTCTCAAAGCACCAATACCCACACAAGCCCACTCGAAAACTGGCTCTAAGTCCAGATGAACCAAATTAAAAAATGACCACTTGAGAATCATTGCCCAACGCCAAGGCTAATGAACTCCCATGAAAAATCACATTGTAAAAATCAATCATCTATCACAGCCCAAACAAGTAAAGCCCTATCAATTGAAATGAATCTAGGCTAATTATTAGGGACACTATAGCTCACCTCTGTTAAAATGGGACAAGTCAGGGAAAATTCAACATCGGAATAATTTTTTTCAAATGGAATTTGCAAATAAAGATCTTTAAAAGAATTACAGATGAAATAATAAAAATAGTGGGGAAAAGTGTATCCTGGTGTTGGATTAATTCCGTATTTCGATATCAGAACATCAAGGGGTTAAACGATGAACGAGTAAATTTCAATATCCCTTTGCAAGCGATGATTTTGATAATCTCATCGGGTGGCAGGGTTTGCTTACGGTTTTGTTTGTTTTTGGATCGCAACAAATGTATACATAATGGCCAGTTCTTCTAAAATCTAAATGCTTTGTTCTACAGATTTATTGGACTAATATAAGGAAGCTCCAAGTCAGCAGGCTAAAGTGTCTGCTAAGCTTGCATCCGCCCTTCCAATTATTTCATAGGCACAACCATGCCCAACCTAGACTTGTATGTTGCATCTGTACTTGGTTAAGTCATGCTTTCGCCTGTTTCACTGCGTCAATGATAAGCTTGTCTCAGCTTGTCCATTATCGCTTGTAGCCGGTGTAGGCTGACATCGAGAACAGATACCAGTTTGCCAATGGCCAAAAATTCATACGGAAACAATAAAATTAATGTCCGAAATCCATGGGGTCATTGGCATTGAACAAGGGACCTACGGGCCACTATAAGTTGGCCTGGGTCCATAAAAAGTCTTTTAAAAAAATACTAATATTTGCCCAACCTATCAAAATATTGGGATTTGATGTCAATAGTGGATTCCTGTATGATAGAAGCTCGTCTTCAAAACACCAAACATCGTTAGCTATATAATTGGCAGCCGTACCTTGATATTTGACAATTAGCCTGGTAGATGCATCGAATATCATGTATCACGCTGTATTGACTGCTGCAGACCTGTGGAGAATTTCAACCTATTGTATATAGATATCGCTGCAAACCGAATTGTCGATATTTCGGAATGTGATACTGTTTAATTGGATTCCAGCCGACAACAGGCAGGAATACACCCTCTAACCACCCGACAGGGTCCGCAGCAGATATCAAATAGCTCACTACTTGTTGTCTCAGTCAGGTGTGGATCCAGGACATCGCCAAGTTCAGTGACCTCTTGCGGAAAATCACCCCCCCCCCCACCACCTGGTCCGGAGGTATATGACAGGCAGGACGTCCTCAAAAACGTTGGAAAGATGAGTTGGAAACTGACCTTCGCGAGTTGGGAGTCCGTAGATGGTGGAGCGTTGTACAAAACCGAGATGACTGGAGGAGTGTTGTCGGGTAGGCCGAAGCCCATCGAGGGCTGTACAGCCAGAAAAAGAAGAACAGGTGAGCGGAATAGCAAGTAAATCGATAAGAAAGTAGACAGTATCCGAAAATGGCGTCTCAAGTCTACCAATGACCGGCCACGTCTTCTTTGACCAGTCAAAAAACTATCATTCTATCAGATCTATCTAGGATGTTAGTTAGTGAATGCCAAGAGTAACATTTCTATGAAAAACAAAAACAGCGAGTTCGCAGAAATTCCCAGGTTTGCCCCTATTTTACAGGACTAAACCAATTTATATGCACCGCCAGTAGTAAAACAATCTGCATTATTCCACAGTAAATACAGTAATGCAGTTTGTAAACAGAATACCGCGCTTATGACGCAACGTATTTGACAAGGTCTTAGGGGAACGCATTGTCTGCCAGTCAGCGAACGCTTGGTCACCTTCTATACACTAAATCACTGTCAGCGGCTTCGTGAAACACGGAAAATACATTGCCTGATTGTTCGGTGTCGTTCTCCACTGAACAGTATGAACAAAGCCTAGCTTTGCCAAGGGACCCGGAGGGGAAAATCTTGTAGGCGTACAAAATCTAATCTAATTACACAGGAAATATAGACCACAGAGCCATAAATGAGATGTCACAAAGTAGAAGAAATGTTGCTCTACACTTCGGAGTACATTTAATGGCCCTCACGAACACCGAACAGCCGTTGGTAAACTTCTTCTTCCTCATCCCTCTTAGCGCTGGGGGGTCACCCCGAACCCATTTCTTACAGTCGACCCGGTCGAACGCTAACGTCCTGATCTCGGCTATTGTTTTTCCTCTTGCTCCAGCGAGTTGTTTGACTCCTCCTTGGAGTGTTGTCCTCGGTCTGCCGATGGGTCTTCCACCTTGTGGCCTTTCTTCAGCCAACCTCCGAGTTGTCCTAAGCTTATCAATCCTTTGAACGCGCCCAAACCACTACCAATTGGTAAACTGTTTTAAGAATAACAATAACGGACGCTGAGGATGTCAGGTCGATGGATGTCGATTACTGTGGCCAATTACTGTTGGTAACGGCCTATATAAATGTATATTATATAATATAGAGTATATGAATGGTAGATAACGGCATATAAAACCGGTGAAACGGTATATAAATGTAGAGGAACATTTTTTCTACTTTATGACAACTCATTTATGACTCTTGACGATCTACATTACCAGTGAATTTTATTAGGAAATTAACTGGGGGGGCGGGGTTGGTTGCTCGAAACTCCGAATGACTGCAAGCCCTACACGGCAAATATAGGCAAATGACAAATTTTTGCCCAATACACGATAAACAGCCTGATAAACAGGTAAGGTGTAAACATGACCTACCCAGTTCGGATACGAGTCGCATGGTTGACTAAGTGACAATAACCAATAACAATAATAACTTGGAAGATGACTATTTCCTACCTCGTAATAGACTATAACAGTTCGCTAATATGTGTAGGTTCTCAAAGAGAAGCCGCTAGAAGACGACAATCAGGTACAATTCTCACCCACTTCCACACAACTTAACCCACGCTCACTATTATCAGAACCTACTGTAGGCAGGCACAGTGTAGTACCGCAGGCACGGCGTGTGGCGCGAGGTAACAGGCATGGCGACCTTCGGTGATAGCACTATCGGCAAATATTATTAGGTATTCCTCATTTTACGTAGACCATAATGCAATTATTCATTATAATAGTTATTGATAATGCGATAGACGCCAATAGAAGAAAACTACAGAATACCAAATAAGAGGTCAGCAATATCTCCAGTTGCCGATAAAATCGGTAAGAACTAAAAAACGATGTCGCGACAAAAAGAAAAGGTGGGGGAAACTATGCAGAAGTACAATAGGGGCTGCTCACAAGGGTCTCTTTATGAAAATCCATAATTCACAAAGGTATTGACAATTCAATATTTGCCCTTCGAACCCCAGCGCCAATACATTAAACTTATAACAGGCTGGTGTCAGCAAAAATGTTTCTCTGGTTCAAAAAGAAATTCTCTTACGTTGCCGAAAAATTGTTAAACGTGATGACTATGTACTCAGCTTCTATCTGGCTATAGCATGGCGGCAATCCACAGCTCAGGCAAACACCGATTCCCATAGTTGTGACTCAAGTTCAAGTGCGCATAACTTCTCCGCCTGCGAATCGGACATTCGGTAGTTACCCTGAGGGCATGGCACTGCCCCCCCCCCCCCTACCCCCGTCCATGACAACGTTAGGGCTAGGTTCCTGCTCAACATTCTATATACAACAGTAAAACAAGCTGAGGCAGGTTTTACAAGAAGAGTTACAGTCTTTGCTGACGGACCTAAATTACATTGCAAACCCCCCCCCCCCCCTTTCCCTGTTCTATGTCTAGCTGAGAAAATAATGTTTTGGAGCGTCGTAAAATGGATTTGGGAAATGTATTTATATTAGGGAGGCGCCATTTGCCCCAGGTGGCACAGGCCGATTTATACGGCTAGGGACTCCCGCCGCTTTCTGTTATATTGACATAGACGTAGACAGCTTAGACCATTTATAGGCCTATTAAACTAAGAGGCTTTCCCAAGAATTGTCTAGAGCATGGATTCTCAAATGGTGGCCACATAACGTACATAAGAAAAAGAAATATAAACTTTTAAGTCATATTACAAAATTAGTTCTTCTTCTTATGGCTCTACAGCCCTGATGAGCTTTGGCCTGCTCGACAACACTCTTCGTGTCATCTCTTTTTTCTCTAAACCCTTGAATCGTGAACGTGGTTAAGGCTTAGGAGGCTGAAGAGGCACATGGGGAGTGTTTTCTTTAATTGAGCGAATTTTGGACTATAAGTCCTCAGCTATGGAACAGATGACAGAAGGTCACAAGGACGTGGTCGATGAATGATGTCCTGCATGACATTAGAAAAAGCTCAAAGTTCGCCGCAGGAGGAGAAAGGCGGATACTTAATCAAGAGTTCTCCATACTTTGCTTCCCACCAAAAATATGTTTCCCATTTCTGGGGCCACCTTGCAAGTTTCCTACGACCAGTCATTTACCAGATGTAGCATGTGGCTCTAAAGTTCTATATAGGAGAGATGGGATATTCGAACCCACCATTATATATTTTTTTTAATCCTCAGTCCTTATTTTTTTTTAACCACATCATTCTATGATTTTTACTGTACCGTACTGTATCATTTATTATTTATTAAATTATTTCTATGTCATTCAGCAACACAAGTCCTTCTGGGTACTTAGTTCTGAATCTATTTGAATCTACTTCCATGTACTTATGTTATGCGTTGACAATACATTTTATTCATTATTCATTTTTCGCTAGCGACGTCTTTTTAGTTTTCAATGGCTCATTGGAGATGAGGCGGGTGCCCACACCGAAATTAACAACACGCTCCAACCGCAAAGTGTGTAGATACTCGCACAAGTACAAGCAAGCTACCACCGCTTGCCTGGAAGTCTCTCCTACATATTGTACTCTACAGAACTCCAACTCAATCTAGTTATTTAACGTCGCTGATTATTACACGCACGCGTTAAAACCACCGCCACCACTAGCACGTTGGCAACACTGCTAATCTACACATTTGGCTGAGATTTCCGGCGGAAACGTGTCCTTTTACCGCCCGATATTACTCCTGGTTATGATTCTCGGGGGGTGCTTAATTTTTATATTTATTTTCATCTTAAGGGAGTTTCCGGCATTGTCTTTTCCATTAGGAGAAATCACCCATTTTAACACAAATTCTTCCATCATAATCCGGTGAGCACAGAGCTGGACTATGCAACGGAAGATCTAGGTTTGAAACTCGACAAGAAAGGAAAAAAGGGGACTTAAGTCTTAACACCAATTGGCCAGTATTTGAACTACTTTCGGGACTTCCACACACCAATCGTTTTCTGTACAAATCAAATCCAATAATAGTGGCCTAATTGTGATACGACGAGGTATGTATGAAAATGCTTAGAAGAATTTTTTCTTGTAATTACCTAAGGTTTTCACGTTATGAGACGAAGCAGTAGAATCCGGGATGATAGGCCGTGGTCCTTCAAATAAGAATTTCTTCTGTTTGCCCTAAGGCGCTTATTCCACCTACGTCAATAGTAAATGTGGTATTGACGTGGTAGCAGACATTTTTAGACTGTCTCTAATGTCTGCTAAAACGTCAATACCACATTTACTATTAACTATTGACGTAGGTGGAATAAGCGCCCTATATTTTTTTTTACAGCTCTACGATTGATATTTCAAGAGATTTTTGCAGTTTACACTTTTAAGGCCCTTTCCCTCCGATTTCTCATAACTTCGGCGGTAAGGAGTAGGTGAAAACACAGTTGCCGGTCATGTTACTGAATACCTGCAAGCAGTACGATGAGTAATAATTGCCCCATAATTTACTAATAGACTGCTTTGGCGGGCAGAAATAGGAGCGCCCTCTTAAAAGCAAGAGCATTGGTTATTAAAATACAAGAGTTCTTCACTCGGCATTCACATGAAACATAATTTTTGTTTTCATTACACATTTATGAAACATGTAATTATAAAATCCCCCGCGGCTCGCGAGCCCATTCAAAGCCTGACCTCATTTTAAACGTTCGTTTCGGTAAAACTGCCGGGTTGCGAACCCATATATAGGAGAGAGCTGCCATCCGCAGATTCCGCCGAAAATATTTTTACAACTAGTTTTAAGACCTCTCTGTACGACACCCGGGAAGAAATGAACAGAAAACACCTTAAGACGTGCCAACTCTCGTCAATAGCAGAGGTTCACCAGATAATGTATTGCATTGGCCTGCAAGAAAGCTGATGGCGGAAGGCTAATGCTATGGCGTAACTAAAAAAAAAAAAAAAAGTAGGTTGGATGGAGACTCGATATGCAAGGAAAATTTTTTTGGCCGACCCTGGGTCCACCCAACTCTAGCGGGAAACCAGTTTTCACCGATGGGGGAAAAGGCAGCTGTCATTCATGTTGCTGACTACAGCAGGCCTGTAGGGCTACAGCCACGCAAAATGTTTTGGCTTTGCATTAGATAGAGTTGAACTTTCCAGACGTGTGACATTTCACTGCATACTACAGGATCACAACCCCCCCCCCCCACCCCGAAAAATCCTGGTTACGGGCCTGGCCTGTAGTATCCCAAACAGAGCAGTGGCTAAAAGATACAGAGGATCCTCTATCAGTCCTGATGACCGCCAATCTTCGATAGAAGAGACATTTAAAGAAGAGGAAGGCGTGTTCTGATTGGTCGAAGATGACGTGGCTGTTGAAAGAAAGAAGGGCACCAGAACATAAAAAAAATCTTTTACAGCATTAAACGTCCCAGTTCTAACACTGTTGCGATCCCAAACTTCTTCCGAAATGGCGGATGAAAATAAAGCACTATGAGAACAGAGCACGTGCACGAAGAGAAAGCGATAGAGAGGCCTTAAGCAAAAATGCAAAATAGAAATCCCCCAGCGCAAACCATCACCTTATAAATGCCTTTAAAGAGAGCACAAAAATCAAGATAAACAAAAAGCCGAGCTGTATAAATAAATAAACTTTATCCCCAAGGCGGCCATGAATACTTTTATCCCATTCAACTTTTTCGAGTTTTAAACAAACATGTTCGTTAGTAGATAGCCATCGCTGGCCCCCAAATTTTAATCCCTTTTCGAACCCACCCCCCGTTTGTCGGAATGCTATGGATAAAGAGGCTACTTTCAAACTAGATCAAAGGTTGCAGCTGAAAACAAAAACAGGCTTGGGGCAAAGAAAATAAGATGTTATCACCTCACTTTAGCCATCAGGCACTTTTGAGAAGGGGTGAACATTTATGGAGAAGGGTGTGAAGTTTGAAAGTTCAGCGTTCGGAACTTGCACAAGTCATATTTTTTTTATGTACGTTACTCTGAATGGGTCTACAAGCCGCTGCAACCACTTCGTTTCACCAGTTCCTCTCTCGACGGCTTACTTCTCCTCTAGTTAAGCTTCCGGCCTCCTTCTCGGTCTCACCATAGACCTTCTGCCTTCTTGATCATTGCTCAACTCCCTTATCAAAACCCGCTACGAAAACAGACGATCCAGAAGCTTAAGTACACACACGATAACGTACCCCAAAACAAAAATAAAATATTCTATCCCCAGCGACAAGCGCAAATCGTGGCCTAAAGAAATGCTCACTTAAAGAAGTAAACAGCTAAGAAAGAAACATGGCATATGGGGTGGCTAACACACACAAGGGTGGATTGCAAGAAGTGAGCTGTAGGGGGTAGAATTTCGACCAAGCTGCAGAACTAAATTAGCTCACTGGTATTAAGTAGAATTTCCGCCCCTTCTGTACTTAAAAATAGCCAGATTTGACAATTTGAGGAGGTCTCACGTGGTTTGTGTCGCGTTAAGTAATCATTACAAATTATGCAAAGCTATCGAGAGCCATGTGGCCCGCCGTAGTTCTACTAAAGTAAAGTTACATGTTACATGTTAAGCACATAATTTATGTATTAGTGGTTCAGAGGGGCACCGTTAGGATTTTCCCGTGATGGGACCCTCAAACTAAGATTAAGACTAAGATACTAATTATTAACATACAAACATACATAAAAACTAATGTAAAAAAACTAACTTATTTTAAAAACGGTAAACAAATTAATCGTTGTGTATAAAAAAAAAAAAATTTAACACATGAACAATGAAATCCTCAAACAACTGCGGAATGGCATCGTCCCTACTGGCTACTAGGAAAAACCGAGCTAGACACCTCAAACGACACCAAGTACGAATGTTCATCAAGCAAGAGGACCATCTTCAAAGGCCAAAGCCTTAAATAGTGGTGGACGGCCCTGCATGCTGATATTTACAGTCGGGACCCATTCGGTCGGTCGGTCCCCCCAATTTTGAATATTTTCAGTCCACGTTTCAGTCCAGTCTTCGGTAAGTTGGCTAGGCTGGCTTCTTAATAGAACAAAAAGTAATTTTTATTTATTTGTTTTATTCAAAATGGTTGTATACAATTAATATTTTTTAATATTACGAAAAAACTTTAATTACGCTTCCAAATGTTTTGAATTTATATCCCCCCCCCCCTCTCTCTTAATAACAAAATTTTTTGCAACAATGTTACCAACTGAAGATAATTGCCCCCATGGGGAGTTTGATGTTTTCCATTTGTCGCCGTAATTGTTTATTTTTATCTTTACCCACTAATGACGCCAAGTTTTTGTTGTTTTTTACTTTGATTTACCGATATTAAGTTCTCAGCGTAATTTTTTGCTGGGTACAATTACATTTAAATATGGAGCGAATCTTTTGTGATTCTCCCCTCCCCACAAAAAAGTTTGCGAAGATTAATAAAAGGGTTTATTTAACTTTGGATTAGCTTCTTGTAATTTACTAATGCCCAAACTTTTGAGGAGAACAGTGAGATTTTTTCGAGGGAAAAGAAAACGAAAGGAAAATTTATCTCCGAGGAAAGGAAAGCAGATGTCAACTTGCATTGTACACTTTCAGCCATATTTCATCTTTCTTCTAAATAATGTAGGGGCAAAACCAGACTCGTTCGCAAACTTGGTTAAATGGAGCTAACGCCTGTTACAATGTCAATGGTAAGCTAAATATGCATTTTGGAGCTTGCCTAATGGATATAATGGTTGTGTGTTGATATCGAGGTGTGAACGAGTTTGCCAATGGCAAGAAATCCATGTGGAAACAATACCAATTATGTCCGAAAACCGATAGGGTTGTTGGCAGGGTAAGATTCGATGGGCTACACTACAAGTACCCTTAAGAACATAAAAAACCCTTCAAAAATAATAATATCTCTCCCTCTTTCTCTCTTTTCCCCATCCAGTATACAAGGAGTATACCTTTACCAATACATTACGTACTGCACCATTGGGGCGGTTCCCATCATCGTTTGAAAAGTTTGGTAAGGAATACTTCAGGGCTGTGGCGTCCACTAAGCCTTAGGCGCGGTTTCCTCCGACCTCTAAGTGCAAAATACACATGCGGTGACGTGGTAGCAGATATCATTAATAAAGGCGGGGTTTCCACCGACCTCTCATTGCAGAATGCAAATGACATTGACGGAAATTTTGCCATAGTTGAAATTGATCAATGATCATAGTGTAAAATCACAAACAAACAAACTAAAATTAAAAAATGGCGTCATGGGATACGTTAAGTACAAACAATTTAATAGATTTCTATAAAAAGAAAAATTCAAATTTCCGTCAATGTCATGTGCATTCTGCAATGAGAGGTCGTCGGAAACCTCGCCAAAGTCTTGAATGTCTGCTACCACGTCACCGTAAGTATATTTTGCACTTAGAGGCCGGTGGAAACCGCGCCTAACATATATTTTTGAAGCGATGGTGGGCTAGGGAGGGAGGATGGGAGCTAGACAGCGACGCCGACTTGGGGGGGGGGGGCACGGTCTTTTTTGCCCCGTAGACTAGTTTCTGGGGGGTGGGGGCGCTGCCTCCCCCCCAGAAGCAAGAGCCCTTAGTGCAGTTTAGTTATTTGTCTCCCTTAATATTCAAACATTAAAATTAAAATAAATCACACAATTTGGCATTTCCACCGCACCAACGTTTAGAACCTTTTTCGCGCCAATTTTGTTCGTATAGCCTACTTTTCTGCATTATAGTTATTTCAAGTAACCATTTACCAATGTATTTTCTTAATACTTTCCAGAGTACTGAATTCTTGCCCCCCCCCCCCGAATTATTGAACCTCGGCGTCCCTGGAGCTAGGGAGCACTAGTGTTCTATATAGGAGAGATGAGACATTTGAGCGCACAATGTTTTTGAATTCTGGGCTTCTGCTACATTTTTTCTATGGCTGGTCATAGGAGACGTGACATAAGATGGATTAAAAAAAATAAAAATAAAAAAATAAAAATCGGCTTAGAATGTGTGATATCTGCTATATAGAGCTCTAGAGAACACAAGCTAGTAATATTGACAGTCGGTATTTGCTAAGGCGCTTATTCCACCGACGTCAATAGTTCACTATTGACGTGTTTGACGCTGTAACAGATCATTTTTACATTGTCTTTAATGTCAGCTACCACGTCAAACACGTCAATAGTGAACTATTGACGTCGGTGGAAAAGTTAATTCAACTTTGCTTCCAAGAGTTACAGTAGAATAAATTAATATAACAGATTGTTTGTTAACAGCGAATAACTATTACACATGCTTAGGTTATGTATAACTTGCTTACAGTGGTACCAACATGACAAAAACAAAATTAATTTCGTTTGCTGAGAGAGAGAGAACAATTTCCAATCCGGTATTATAATGGTTTTACTAATTATCGGGCTAAGTTATTCATTAAACACCATGGTAGGCCTGCATTTACACAACTAATTTTCAAGATTGTATTCCACAAAACCTGGCACAAAGGAAGTCCATTGTTTCGGGAAAGGAAAGAGTAAAGAAACTTTTAAGGAGGATTAAAAAAAAGGCTGCTCCTCCCTGGGGAGCGGAAGGCGAAGACAATGAGCGATGGACAAGAAAGGTTTTACGGCGGGGGGGGGGGGATTAAGGAAGGAAACCATGGGAGGAAGAGAGAGGAAATCTCCACCTGATGGCACCGCCCATATCAATTTCTGTTAACGTCAAATAACATTAGAGTCAGAGTGTAAAGGCACGTCTGAACAAAAAAATATTGGTTGCATTACTTGCATTTCTTCTACATTTAACGTTTGAACAATTATTAGCCAAGAATGGTTGCATCTTTTATCTCCAGATAATTTAGTTCTTAAAAAAACGTTTATGGTCGATATTGATAAATAGATAAACATGTAAGTTAGGTTAAAAAAAAGGATAGATAGATAAGCATTTATTTAAGTAGATCACAAATCTCCACCTGATGGCACCGCCCATATCAATTTCTGTTAACGTCGAATAACATTTCAGTGTAAAGGCACGTCTGAACACAAAGAATGTTGATTCAATTCCCTCAACTCTTTTACATTTCATATTTGAACAATTTTTAGCCAAGGATAATTTTAGCGACTCCTATTAGGGCCACTCCCACCAATACTGAAGTCTTCCACAGTGCATTGGAATAATATTAAAGTATGGCGAACTGCAGTTTCCGTCGGATTCGGGCTCACCATTAGAAGAGAACGGAGCGAGAGTAAAATGCTCGAAGCATACCAACCCTTGTCGGTACGTGAAATTCAATGTGGGCCCCATGATCACTGGTAAGTCTCGGCAGGTTATAATGCACCGCATCGCCTTGCGTTGTCAGTAACATTGCTCAGCAAGACCTTTCAAACGATCGTGGGACCAGCCCTTAGTGGTAAGGGTCTCTTAGTATAAATAATCAAGATACACAACCCGATCAAAATCCAAGGACATCAACAAGAATATACTCCACATAAAATCTACGAGGAAAAACGCCGAAAATAGGGGAGGCTAGAGAAAGAAGGATACATCATAGAGATCCTTAATCCTGATGGAAGGGAGACATGTCAAAAAAAATTAGACAACGAACCGAAATAGATCTCAGCACATACTTGCACCAGTGGCAGCTCTCCATTCAAGGACTTGCAGCTAATTAAACCAGTAGAGACGTCAGCTACATCTTCACAATCCTTTCCAACCCCTACCGAAGGGGTGGAAAGGGGTTCGGATTAATTATAGGTTTTTCTGCTTGCGGAGATATTACACTATCATCATCTGTGGCGCTATTTTTCTCACAAATGAATCTAGAGAGAATCTCTTTGATTTATAACTAGAAATTTCAACAGATATTGTTATTATATGGAGGCTTTTTGTAATTTTGAATTGAATCAAAATAGCTGATCATTATCTGAATGAGAAAAGATTAGAGGGTTAATGGCATAGAGAGCTAGGGTGAGTTTCTTCTTCAACATGGAAAATTCAAAGATAAAGGAATATAGAGGAATCTCAGGGCTGAGATTATTGCAATATTCAGTAAAGAGTAGATAAAAATCCATCACCAGAAGTAGAAGACTTTTTTAATTTATTTAAATAAACCAACGGCCATAACTTAATGGCCAATGGGCCCTACGTTTTCCATTTGTGCGTAAAGTCAAATTTTTCATGAAACATCCATCGCAGAGCGGTAATTAAGGCGTCATAAACTGGAAAATACATTCCTCTACGTTTTGATGTATACATTATGGAACCTTCACATCAATGGGTCTCAGTTATGGAACTTGATTTGTTAAAAATAACAGTGACTGAGGATGTCAAAGGAGTTCCAAAACTGATTGGCGTTAGTCACGGCTACACGATTATATACATAAAATATCAAAATTAAAAGGAACATTTCTTCCGCTTCATATCACTTCAGGTATGACTCTACGATTGAAATGCCATGAGAACTTTGACTTTATGCAAAATCCATTAGCTCCTAAGGAAGGCTGAAGAACAGAAACTGCTGAAATGTGGTGCTGCGACGGTCCCCGGACATCATACTAGCTGATAGACGCCAGGACGAGGATATAGGAACAGAAATGCGCACAGCTAATACAGTCGACAAAGCTCGAGAGCTCGGTGCAGCCACGCCGACAGGAGGCAGCCAGCTGACTTGATCCAGCGAATAAAGATGCTTGGAAGAAGGAAGAAAGAAAAGATCTAAGCAAAGTGATACTAGAAACGAAAGCTTTACAATACCTGAGATGTGTACGAGCAAACGCAGCCGATGTCCAAATCAGCATCATATAGAAAAGAACCAGCCGTGTCGTTGACCCCACATAGGGATAAAACGAGGAAAAATAAAGGAGAAAAAGCTAGAAAATCGGATCTACTGTAATTTTTTGTTGCCTGCGAACTGATAAGATCTTAACAAAAGAGAAGAGCGAATATGCAGGGGTTTTACTTTTTACAACATGGGCGATTCGGTCGCTGGTGATCTACTCAGAAATTTGTATAATGGAAATGGTGGTAAACCTGTCCAAACCGCAGTCTACAGTAGCAGATTTTTGTAGCTGGCTTGTCGCTGGTTCATCACAGCTACAATTGCTGCAGTAGAGGTCGGTTTTGGCCATGGCTGCTCCCATTAAAAAATTTCACCGGCGATCGAATCGCCCGTGTGTACCGGCCTTAAAAGATACTCGTGCCTTCAACAAAAAATTGTCACCAAGCCTTGGTAGAATGCCATATGTCGTTAAAGTTGTTTAATGACAAAGGCACAGGGCATGGGTGGATAGGGGTGGTTAAGTTTGTGAATAACAACGAATGTGCGGGCCCTTTCTTTACAGGGACGGACTGGAACGATAATCCGGATCTTAACAGACAGTACAGTGAAAAATTATTACGACTTTGGCAACCTTGGTGGTCCAATTTGTAGAGAAGTGCACGCACTATCAATCACAAGGTCGAAGTTCGAGAATATTCGAAAGGTTCCAACGGTTTTCAACTACACCGGAAAATTCAGCTTCCGGGCATGTTGCAGACCACAACATCTCAAATTCAGTAATCAAGAGGAGCTTCTTCTAGTTCCCTAAACCTTCGAGAGGTTTTCGTGCCACGGTTTTTTTAAAGCAGGCGTTGGAAGAAAAACAAAACAAACAATATTTTATGAGAAATAGAACTGTACAAAACACGTGTAGTGGGGTTTCCGATTTGTTCATAAGTGTACTGGGTCAACCAAGGAAGGTAGGGAACAGATGGAAAACTTACCACGAGCTTTATAATTTATATTGCAGTATTAAATGATGTATCATATATATATATGCATATAACAGAGACATTAAATTAACATTGGTTGAAGAGGTAACCTCCTCGTTACAACCAAAATTAAGGGATACAGAAAAAACTAGACTTGGCGGGATTCGAACCCACGATGTACGCTTAACCGGGTTGTCGTCTTAACCGCTGGACTACAAGCACCACGGGCTCAATAAAAAGAAATGGGTGAAAACATAGCAGCAAGCATCAATAGATTGCATGACAAACTTATTTTTCCAGGCACTTAAAAAATTAAAAAACGGCTGTGTCCATATATAGATAGATAGGTGTTTATTGAAGTAGACCACAACCGTCTAATAAGGTTACATTCACAAAACACAAAGTCATAGGTACAAAATCGAAACAGTAACAAAAAATACATGTTGTTTTAATTTAATAAATTTGATTTGGTTTGATTTGATTTAACGCCAGTTTAAAATTATCGCGATTAAGGCAAAAGGGTTCAAGATGGCATTAACTAAATTTATACGCCAGTCGCCAATCGTTGCATGGGATCGCACAGATCGCCCTAGCTGAAGAATAAGTCCCTGCACTCTATATATACCAGTCTGCCCCTGTTTTTGCACCCTCACACTTAACTAATGCCAAGAGACATACATGTGTCTTCCTTTTTCATATGGTAATGCTACGAGATAAGACCAGAGGAAGATCTCATTAAAAACAAACCGATAGAGTTCCTTTACGAGTCGTTATTTTTAGAATTTCGGGCTAACAAAGGATGATTATCATCTGGCAATGCATAATATTGAGGGCTCTTGAAAAATTTACTTCTTTGTTAACTTTATTTCGTTTTCCTTTTTGAAGGGAGCTATCGAATTGGGCGGTCAATTATTGATTGGGGAAGTTTAGGAAGAGATTCCAGGAATTCGTCAGTGGGGGAGGGGGGTTGGCGCAAAGGAAAATTGGACTCCTCCCCTGAACAGTTCACTATAAACTGCCAGCAACTCTCACGGGGAAGCGACTCCTTGAGTCTCCCCGGGAGGACAATTTGAAAACACAATTGAAAGGTACGATAGAAGAAGGCGTTAAGTCTTTTTTCTGCGAAATATTTGGCTATGGAAGATGGAGTTACAGCCCATCCTTTCACTTACACTTTAAGGGTCCGGTAAAAGAAGGAAGTAGTTCGCACTTGTTTTAAGTGTGGCTTAACGAATTTTTCCATATAGCCCAACTTCACTTCACAATTTAGTAGAAAAAAGTAGTACGCACATTTTTTTTAAAGTTCGGCTTTCTTTTTAATAATAATTTCTAAATAAAACGCTTTTAAGTAATTCACAAGCATTTATTTGTCTCCTATGCGGCTTTTAAAGTACTAAAGCAGCAGACCCTGTAGTCAGAAGGACACAACCGTTATTTATTGCAACTTTTCTTCCTAAAACTGGCATTATGTAATGAATTTCTCTTACTATTGTATGTGCAATTTGTTTGTTTTCACTATAAAAGAATCATATATGAATTTCTCTGAATATTCACCTGCACAAAGTTAAACCCAACTTCGCCATAGGGTTTAACCCAATCTTCGATATTCGGTATTCGCCCGAAAACTTCAGAGTCTCTAGACCTAACAGTCATCTGGGTCAAAGAACTTCATTCATTATGTTTTCATTAATACACCCATTGGCAGGCGCGGATCTACGGGGGGGGGGGGCTATGGGCTATGGGGGCTATAGCCCCCCCATTAGTGTCCTCAAAATGCGTAAAACCTCACTATTTCAGTCCTTTTTCCCCCGGGCCCCCCTTGTGCTCGATTGTATTAATTACTTATAATATAGAACCCTTATTGCTCTGCAAATGCGTAAAACCCCAATATTACAGCCCTATTTTTCAAAAAAAATCGAAATTTAATCTTAGCCCCCTCCTTGGTATCATTCTAGATCCGCGCCTGCCCATTAGTAATAATGCAAAAATAATAAGCAAACATCCATAAAACGGCCGTTAGCTTGATAGAAAAGATACATGGCAAAGGAAATGTTCAAAAGGCGAAACTGCTTAAAAGCAATCCGAGAAATAGCATTCACACATCAAAGGTTATACGAAGAAGACATGGCAGCAATGTGGGGGGGGGGGGGGGGGGGCTAGAGTTATTTCACAAATTACAAAATCTAACCTTTCAGACACGTGTCATCGACTCTCTCAAGAATTTTGTGTTTTATTTCAACTGAAACTATTTCCCCAAAAATGTCATTTGTTAAGGAATGTAACGTGGATGTCAGCGATGTCATTTTCTCGTCCAATATCTACGAACTTCCTTTCTTATGTAAATTGCCTTACAGATTGTACCTGACAACAACAGCTTTTAAAAACCATCGAGAAAAGTTAACATAAAAAGCACTGTTACTGTCACTTTTAAATACATTTTCAGAGCATGAACCTATTCTGAATTATAATAGACTTTGGATGGCCTATCTCATTTTCATACATCTCTAATCTAGACAAAAGCATTTGAAAACACAGAATTTGCACCGCAGCACCTTTTATCATTGATTCTGGACGCCACCCAAAATGCAAAATTTTAATATTGTAGGTTCAACGCCCCCATGGGTAACTGAGGGTTTGCAGTTTCAATGGAAGGATCAAGGCCGTAGCCAGAAATGAGGTAATAAATAAATAAATAAGGACTTTTTTGTTCTATTACTAAGCCAACCTAGCGGAGTTAGGGCTATAAAGCCCTCTCTTACACTCAACTGGGAAGACCCGGGACCGCCTGCTTTACATGCCCTCCGAAGCATGGCCAGAAAATGTAGGAAGTATAGGACTTGAACCAACAACCTTTCGGGTGAAAGTCAGAGTCCTTACCACTACTCTACATGTCTTGAATGAACTTTAATCTCAGTATGTTTAAAACTCCATTCTGTCCTTCCATTTGTATAATATTGTCAGTTATGTAAATGTTGTTTTAATTTAATAAATTTGATTTGAATGATTTGATCTAGTGTACGCTGCAAATATTTCGAGGAGGGTGGGGGGGGGGGGCAGCTCTGGGAACTTCTTCTTTAAATGCCTCTTCTCTCGAAGTCTCCAAGGTCCAAATTGCCATGATGATCGCCAATCTTGGATAGAAGAGGCATTAGAAGAGAAGTAGTCTAGACTATCTATTACAGACAGAACCATCATATTCAGGGATAACGTAATAAAAAATTCTTGAGCAGCAGTTCCCATGACATGTGATCCAAACTAATGGAAAGCCGGGGTGTTAAAGAGTATGGGGGGGGGGGGGGGGTTAAAGGAACCCATCGAAAAGAAAGTGGAAAGAGAAAAATGGACCATTTCAATAGCCACCACCCACGGCACCCCCCCCCCCCCTCACCAATTCAAACATCAATCAAAATACACGAGGCGGTGCAGCAACAACATGAGGGGTGAGACTTTTATATTTTCATCGCTTTCTATTTTTTCCCCGGTCTTGCATTAATTCAACCGTGAAATGAAAGAATCAACCCCACAGTAATCTTAAGAATCCATGAGTTATGCCGTCTTAATGCCACTTCTAGAGTTCTACTAGACTCGTATCTGTAATTGGTTAAGTCATGCTTTAGCTGTTCCACTGCGTCAACGGTAAGCTTGTCTCAGCTTGTCCATAATCGCTTGAAGGTTGACATTGAGGACGTATAGCAGTTTGCCAATGGCCAAAAGCTCATACGGAAAACAATAAAAATAATGTCCGAAATCTATGGGGTCGGTGGCATTAGACAAGGGACCTATGGGCCTGTATCCATAAAAAGTCCATCAAAAAATTACAACTAAGAGTTCTACTATATAAATAGGAGAGAATATAATGTCATATTATGGCATTCAAGCACACCGAACCAATATCCCTATGTACAGTGTAATCATTAAATATTTTTACCGCTGCCGAATGTCCCATCTCTCCTATACAGAGCCACTCCCATCATGTGTCGGGAAATTTACAGAAAAGTGGGAACTGACGGATGTCGCTCTCTCCCGTCCTGGTTTTGGGGAACAGGGGAAAATATGTGGGGGGGGGGGGATTGCAGTATCTACAGGCTCTGTTCCGGTGGAGGCCGTTGGCATCTCAGAAAATATGGATCATGGAGCCACATTAGAAGTAGAAGAAATCCTCCTCTGCATTTCAATACATAGTATGCAGCCGTAACTAACATTGTTTGGCCGCAGGGTATGAAGGCGTGAAAATATCCAAGGATAGGTCTTGGTGAGGCTTAGGGCCACTTCGAGCTGTCAGTATCTCAATGGCCCTTAATAGGCAATAGTCAATAGACAATACTTTAATCAGTAACAGTAACCAGCAAGTACATAAGGTTCTTGACGTCGTCATAAAATACAAAAATACACTAGAACAGTCCTAGCTTAATATATAATTTAAAACATAATTTACTAAATAAAGATTAATTTCAAGAATTGGTGAAATATGTCAGCAGGGAGGGAGATTCGTCAATAGAAATTCATTCATGGAGTAATATATATACTGTATATACTGTATATGTAAGGGCAGCAACTCACTAGGAGTCCCTTCACCTTGCTCTTGATAGCGTTAGGGCTACCTTCTTCTCTTTTTAGACCCTGCTAGAAACTTGTTAAGCAGCCTGGAGCCAAGCTGGAGAGGGGCCTTCAGGCAGGGCCTCTATCAGGCGCCTCCTAAAGGACAGTCCTGGTGGAGAACGGGGAATCTGCAACCTACTAACATGCAGTTAATACAAAAGAAAGTCACGCTCTCACGGAATAACTCAAAGATACAGTTGATTTTACTTCATTTTCCAAAAACCACGTTCACGTTCATATTGCCAACACCCCAGCAATTTCTCTCCCCCCCCCCCACCCCGCCTAGTTTAATCTATTTCAATACACGCAACCAACCTGTGTCCTTTGCTTTTTATTTCTTTCGTGTTGTCGGAATGTTTGAGATTTCTATAGGTTGATTAAATAAATAAAAATGTCGGCAATTTTAATTTATTGGCTCTTATTGTTCTTGGTCAGTAGATAAGAAAGCTAAGCATGACCGCCATTTATCGGGAGAAACATCAAAATTACTACTCTACATGTAAAGTAGTGGTACAGACTCAAACTTTAACCCGAAAGGTTGTTGGTTCGAGTCCCACACTTGCGGCATTTTCTGGTTCGGAGCGCATGTAAAGCAGTCGGCCCCGGGCCTTCCTGGTTGAGTGTAAGAGAGGGCTGTACAGCCCTTACTCTGCTAGGTTGGCTTAGTAATACAACAAAAAATCAATATTTATTTAAGATTGTACAGTGTGTTGCCGTCACTAATAGAAACCAATCTTCGGTAGAAGAGGCCTTAGAAGAAGAAGAAAAAGAAGCTCTTCAGCACATACGCTACCGACCCCAGCAGTATAAAAAAAAATTATTATAATAACCCAACCCAACCGGAATTCAATACAGGAGGGATGGGACATTAGCTTCCCACCAAATATAATGTATTTCTGGGGCCACAGTCCTCGTCTCCTATGACCACTCATTGAAAAGTAGCAGGTGGCCCCAGGATTCAAAAATAGAAATAAATGTTAAATAAATAATGACTTTTTGTTCTATTACTAAGCCAACCTACCAGAGTAAGGGCTGTACAGCCCTTACACTCAACTAGGAAGGCCCGGAACCGCCTGCTTTACATGCCCTCCGAAGCATGGCCAGAAAATGTAGCAAGTGTGGGACTCAAACCAACAACCTTTCGGGAGAAAGTCAGAGTCTGTACCACTATTCTTCGTGTCCTGATCCTCACCCATCCTTAAATATTTCATCTCTGCAATGTACAATAGAACTCTAAACCCAACTATTTTCGATTAATTATATTAAAAAACTTTAGGCCTTTAATATGCCCTCTAAATCTCAACCGTGGGATACAGTAGCAATTTGTGTTCGTGGCAAGTATCAATTTATAATGATTAGAATCTGGGCAACTAAAAGGGGCCATTAGGCGCCCCCATGGATAGAGATAGCCACCAAGATGTATCACATTTCCAGACCCTCCCCCGCCCTCGCATTTGGAGGACCACTCACCTCCCCCCCCCCCTTAAATGCAAAACATTTGTTAAAAGTTACCGCTAGTGACAAGTGATGTAGATAAACGGGAGGCTAGATACAATCCATTAACAGTTAGACATGTGGCTTATAACATGAAGTCAATTAACAATTAAGGATCCGTTCGAATAAAGCCCGATAAACCATCAACTTGGCTGTAGGTTTACAATAATAATAATACTAATGTCCTGAAGGACTTTTTATAAATTTAGGCCTACTTCTAGTGGCCTATTGGTCCCTTGTCCAATGCTAACTACCCCATTCATTTAGTCATTTAGGACATTATTTATTTAGAGTAATAGAAACAATAAAAAGTCCTTATTTATTTAGTTAGTTACAAATTTACAGACAGGAGGAGAAACGAGGACATCCGGGCGGAGATGCAAGTAGCACCGATCACCGACAAAGTCAGGGAACGAAGACTGGCATGGTGGGGCCATACGCTAAGGAGAGAAGATGGACACCTGCTACAACGAGTGAGGGACTACACGGTGGAGGGCCAAAGACCTATAGGACGACCGAGGATGTCACTTGAACCGAAAGTGAGGGAGGACCTCAGGACCCTCGGTCTCTCGCCGGATGATACCCAAAACCGAAACACCTGGAAGATGAAGATCCGTGCCGCCTACCCCGTGGGAGGGATAAGGCGCCGTTAAAGTAAAGTAAGTTATGAATTTTGGGCCATTGGAAAACTGGTATGCGTATAAACGACAAACCCCAACAGGCAACAACAAGATACAACAGAAAGAGTAAGAGGAAACCCATAAAAGAAATAAGGGTGACTATCAACAAAGCAATAAAATCGAAGAAAATATTTCGAAAACGTCACGAACTCTATGAAATAGAGCATGAAATACGGTAACCAGTTTCCCGGGAACTTCCCGAATTTCCCCGAGAGAGTTTGAAATAACCTACAAGCTAAATTTTGAACAGCTTATAAGAAGTATAGGGTAGGAGAGGGGAGGGGGGATTAAAATAATATTTGCTTTTGAACAGAGCGGAGATGCTTTTAAGGAAGTTCCTCCCCCGCGCTTCCGTCAAATCAGTGAGGGTGGAATGGGGTTGACAGAGTAATTGTGGAATAACGTCTTCAGTGGGAAGGTATAAAAACAGAAATAAATATTAAATTATAGGTAGTTAAAATTAAGTGCCATTTAATTCAAATCAAATCAAATTTATTAAATCAAATCAAAACAACATTTACAATATTAAAAAAGAAATGGAGGAGGGGCCCAAAGGAAAGGGCCCGTGCTGGGCCCCCCTTTAAAAGTACAAGTGAAAAATTAGCACAAGTGAAAATTAGTACAAGTAATAAATAAATAAATATATAAAAAAATTTAAACGTTAATAGAGAATAATTGTGCATTAACTGAATTAATGTAGGCTAAAAGAATAAAAAATGAAAATATTATTTTTTTATTTCTTTTTATTATTTATAAAGGGCTATTTATAATTAATATAATAAATATATTATATTTGTACCATCAACAGATTCAAGTCTAAATAAAAAAGTCACATAATACAGTAGTGTAGTACTAGTATATATAGTATATAAAATAAAAAATCCCTTTCGGCCCTGGCCGATCAGGAGTTGCAAGATTCCGCAGACCCTGCTTTTCCTCTACGCTACCTACACTATGTATGAAATAAAAAATACTTCATTATTTTCCCGACCACAACATCAACACACAATCTTGAAATCATTGATTTGCCGTAAAAAGTGTTGATCACCATCATCATAAATAATAATACGGGCTTTCAGTCAGATTTTAATTCATTCCTCTGCCACCAATATTAACTGAGATATGAATTATATAAGGTTTCAATCGCCCACCATCTTGTAACTAAATAGTGGATCTACCTGGTTAACGAACTCGATCTAGACATTTGTATGATCAATTTTTTGTTCCAAGTGGCATAAAAATCAGATAATATTTACGGAAGTTAGAGTGTTTCCTAAAATCGATATACAGTTTATACACTACAGTATAGGTATATATATACTGTTTATATACTGTTTGTATACTGTATATATATATATATATATATAAGGACATGTAGAGTAGTGGTACGGACTCTGACTTTCACCCGAAAGGGTTGTTGGTTCGAGTCCTACACTTCCTACATTTTTTTGGCCATGCTACGGAGGGCATGTAAAGCAGGCGGTCCCGGGCCTTCCTAGTTGAGGGTAAGAGAGTGCTTTATAGCCCTATCTCCGCTAGGTTAGCTTAGTAATAGAACAAAAAAGTCCTTATTATTTTAATTTATTTTATTTTATAACATTTTGAACGGAGGGTGGTTTTGGGCACAGGGAGTCATGAAATGAGAAAGTTGTGAAAAAATTTCCGGAAGTCGAACATTCTTCGCCGTCTCAATAGGTAGATGAATCTCCCTAAAACGTGTAAATCCACTTAAATCCCGAAATCGAAAATTTCGACCATCACAAAGCTTTCTTTATACTACGTATAAATAGGAAAGCAAAATAAAATAAAACACATAGTTAAGGTACAGATCCGTTTACAGTGTCTACAATGGCTAATTTGAACAAGGGCAGGCGCAGTGCAAGTGGATCGCTACGATTATTAATGGTACTGAAATCCTACGAAAAGAAGCCTTCCAGTTGGGCTTGAAACTGAACAAGGTTTCTGCCGGTACCAGTTTATTAATTTGCCACAGATCGATCTTTAGTGGCAGCACAAACAGGTTTTGCAAGAATAACGTAAGATTTGGCGGGAAGTGTTATTGATTCGTTTGTCAATTAGAAAATGGCAGGAAACTTGCGTTATTTACCACCACTTATAATGTTTCATATTCTATCAACCAATTTTCACAACTGTCACCTACAGTATATTATTAACGTTGCATAAACATTGTAATAGTAACAAACTTAATGTGTAATATTTCATTGGAAACAGCAATGAAGAGAAGTAATAAATAAGAAGAAATGTTCCTCTACATTTATATGGCCGTTATGGCATTTAAATATCACCGATCGACCATAGTTATTGAACTATATTTTTGTAGGGCTCTATATTAGACAAGTATTGTCATCCGCCACATTGTATCCATTATAAGTCTGATGTATAAGCCAAGCATTGGGTGTTTACCTATTTATTTTTAGAAATGTATCGTTGTTCACTTATTATTATTTAAAAAAGGTGCTACCAATTAGGGAAGTGTTTAATAAAAAATTACTAAAACATGTATTCGTTTTTTTTCGAAAATTTTCAATCTTTTACATATCTTAGAATACTTACCATATAGGAAATGTGGGATACAACATGGCGGATGACAATACCCGGGTATATAGTGCCTTATAGATAATTAATTAGTATACTTAGGGTTGTTTTACTTACTGATATTAGTTGTTTTCTTACTTGTGGTGGTTTTCAACCTTTCCCGAGCTCGGTATTTCTTGATATAGATACTTGCATCTAAATTAGCTATGCAGAAGCAGTTGAGGATTAAATACTATGATAAAAGTAAACGATTTTATAAAAAGTATAAAGTGCTGGTAACGTTTGGTTGCAGATGTACAGAGAGAGATTTGTGTGGACTGCAAGTAGATGATAGTTTTTCATAGGTGGCGCACGAGTCGCCAGTCATAGGTTAGGCGCCAATATTTAAATTGTGCCTATATTGGGCCTCGGCAGAATGATTGAAATAAAGTAAAGAAGTAAGAAGTAAATTTGAATAAATTAAATAATAAAATAGAAATATTATCCTACAGATTCTACTTGAAATAAAATTAAAATAAGAAAATAGAAATATTATATTACTGGCCCTGCATTGGTACCAGCTTTAGATTACGAATAGCTCGTCTAAGTAAATTGCCAGAGCACATGACGTCTACCACTCTTGTGGTACCCGAATGGTCCGGATAGAGTTTAGTAATTTTGCCTAGTGGCCAAGTGCCTGGGACTGTCCCCAATTTAGGCACCCAAACTAATTGTCCAACAGACACATTATGTGTCTCTCGGGGCCATTTCCGTTTCTGGATTAGGGTGTTCAGTACAGTGGTGTGCCATTGCCTCCAGAATGCTGATGTAATTGATCTGAGTCTATCCCATCGATTTTTATATGATTCGGTAGACTTGGTTTCATTATTTGGGATAAAGTCTGGTGAGCTAAAAAATGGTCCACCTATTAGGAAGGAGGCCGGACAAAGAAGGTAATCCGAATCGTCTTCGATTTGGGTTAAATATGGTCGTGAGTTTATTAATGCCTCAACTTTTGTAAATAAAGTAATGTATTCCTCGTAATATAGGTTATTTGTGATAATGTTATCAATTATCCTACGAGCAATTTTTATCATTTGCTCCCAAGATCCAAACCATGGACTGTATGCAGGAATATGTTTGAATGTGACTGAATGTTCCTAAATGAGCAGCACGTGCATGGTAAAGTCTACAGAGAAGAGTAGATAAGTTACATTTTTTTGGTAGTAGTATAGGGTGCTTTGCTGAATAAGGTATATTTGACAAGGTCAATCTTCCACCGACTCGCAGGACATTTTCGCCGTCTAGGAAGGGGGAAAGGGGAAGAAGGTGTTTTGAGGGAGATTGTTGTTTCGTAATACGCTTGATTTCATCTTGAAATGAAATAGCTTGTTGGGCTTTAACAATGCAGATAATTGCGTTTTCGAGTTCTTGTACACTAAGCGGTGTGACAATTCTTTCATTGGGTTTTTTCTTGCAATTTGCTAAAAAACGTAGAATGTATGCTACAGTTCTCTGAAGTATCGTAAAAGACGAACATTTAATTGTAAGTTGTACGATAGGATGCACAACACTTTCATCGTTAGTGAACAGGGTAGGCTGTAAAGGTTTATCAATTATTTTTATAGGATAGAAATTTTTAGATGACGGAGGCGGAAAATTCTGCCTAAGCAGTTCGGGTCCCTGAAACCACAGAGTATTGTTTTGCAAAGCTTCAGGTTCGAGTCCCCTAGTTGCGGCATCTGCTGGATTTTCTTTTGATTGACAATGATGGAAAAAAGTAGGAAATCTAGCAGTGAGCTCATGGATAGCAGAAATTCTGTTGGCTTCGAATACTTTGAGGCGGTAAACTGGAATTTTTAAGTAATTAAGAGCAATCATAGAATCCGAAAAAATATAAGTACCTTGGATATTATACGGTAAGTTCCCAGTATGAAACCAGTTAGCGAAACGGGCAGCTAATTCTATAGCTGAAATCTCTAATTGTGGAATAGTGCGCCTAATTCGTTTAGACGAAAGTTTACTTTTTGCAGCGAGCAGTGTACTTTTATATTGCCCTGCATCATTTTTACATACAAGATAAGCTACGCACGCCCAACCCATTTGGGAGGCATCTCCAAAAATGGTAAGATATTGAGCGGCATCAGGTATAGCAGCATATCGAATTATTTCTATATTCGACAGAAGGGTCATTTGATTTGTAAATGACGACCATTTATTGGCTAAATCGGTTGGTAAGTTTGAATCCCAATCAGTAGAGGAAGGATTATACCATAATAACTGAACAAAATGTTTAAGCCAGAAGGTACAAGGGTTTAATAGTCCTAGACTATCATAAAATCTAGCTAGGTAGCTAGTGCAGGAGCGGCGAGTAATAGGGCCTGTAAATGGTTCTATTTTAAATTTAAATTTATCAGTTGTAGGATCCCAATGTAATCCAAGTATTGGAATTGATTGCGATAATTGTACCATAGAATTGGCTTCAGGGTTGAGGTTTTTGAGTACCTCAGGGTGAGATGACAAAAATTTCCCAAGTTGGAAATTTCCTTTTTTCAGCAAATCTATTAGTTGATCAATGGCTGCTTGAGCATCGTGGTATTGTATACTAAAAAAACAATCATCAATGAATCGACAGTATTTTAAAATAGTGGCAGCAAGGGGTAGCAGGGCTTCATTTTCCGTAATTAATTGTTGGACACATCGTAAAGCTAAGTATGGGCTACTGGTGAGACCATAACTAAATGTTGAATTTTACATTCAGTTATTTTTTCGGAGGCTGATACTGTACCAAATTTGTCCAATCTGGTAAAAATGTGAATTTTTTCAGCATCTTCGGGGTCTAGTTGTATTGATCTGTAGAAATTATCAATATCGCATGAGATGCACACGGGAAATGCACGGGCAGCTGTAATTACGTAGTTAATGTCCCTCTGAAGCTTGGGACCGGACATCAATAAATCGTTAAAACTAGTTTGGTTATGTTTTGCCTTAACAGTTGGGTCAAAAACAATTTTCGATTTTCCAGAAGATTTTTTAATCACAATGTGCTGATTAAAAATATAAGGATTAGCTATTTCAGATTTGGCAATGTGGCTTTTGTTAAAAAAGTCTTGCATGGTGTTAATATAGCTATCATAAGAACCGGCTGTTTTTTGCAGTCTTTTTTCGAGTCTTAAAAAGCTAGCATAAGCTATATTTTTGGTGGAACCAAGATTAGAAACAGGATGACGAAATGGCAATTTTACAATAAAACTCCCATTAATAGGGTCACGTTGATGTGATGAAATAAATTGTTCTTCCATTGCTAAGAATTCTGGGTCAATTATTTCATTTTTTTGTTCAGTATGGATTGATTCCCTTTCAAATAAATCTTTCATTTCGTCACAAATATTTCTTGAATTATTTTCATTGTTAACAAAATTTGTTGTTGCAAAGAGAACGCTGGGGTGTGCCACGGGTATTTTCCCCATAATAATGTAACCAAAATCAGAATGGATGGGTTTTGGCCAATGTAAATTCGACTTATGGTATGTAGTACCATAATTATTAATAGGGTACGCAAGAATATCCATTACAGTAGACACTCCTAATAGAATTTCTATATTTTTATTGTCAAACGGCAGTGGGTCGGCCAATGAAAGTTTAGACAGAGTCTCCGCAAATTCTGATTGAACAGGGATAGAGGGAATTTCATGGGATATCGACGGGATAACCTCAGGATACAGGTTAATCTTTTTATTATGATCAAATCTTGACACTATGGTGATACTTACAGATCCAAGACTTTGCAGCGTTAGGTTAGATATTCCAGATAGTTGGGACTTATTTTTGGACGGTTGAAGGCCTAATTTTCGAGCAGCATTGGCGGAAATCAAATCCAATGTACTTCCTGAATCCAGGACACAAAGTACATTGTGACAGAAGCCAGCTTTGTCTTTAACAAAGACAGTAAGCGTTCCAAGCCTAGTGGCATAGGAGGCAGCAGGTTTAGCAGGTTCAAAGCAAGTCATTACTTTTTCATGATCATTTTTGCTCTGTTTGGTAGGGGCTTCGTAGCGAGAACGCCATTGGGGGCAGGTTAATGAGTTATGAATGGCTGACATGCAGTAGAAGCATTTGCGCTCACTCGTGCAATCAGGTGTTGCATGCTTCAGGGAGAGGCAGGAATTGCAGCGTTTAGTAGTAGAAACCCATGTGACACGTTGGTCCAGTGGTAGTTGCAGAAAAGAAGCACATTTGCTAATTTTGTGAGATGAGGAGCTGCAATAGGCACAATTTTGCTGAAATTGGGCTTTATGCTGAGTAAATTGCTGAAATTGGGTTTTAGGCTGAGTAACATGCCAAGTTTTCTCTTTGGGTTGACTTTTTGTAGAATAATGTTGAGAATTATTTTCAACTATTGGCTTTTCAACAGCGAGGAGCTCATGTGTATTTACCTGCTTTGTTACAAAGTTAATCAGGTCTTGAAATTGAGGAATAACTCCTGCGGGATTGCTCTGTTCAAATAACTTGCGGGTTAACGGGTCCAAGTTCTTGGAGGATAATGTAAGCAGTAAAAAATCAGATAAATCTGGAATAGAATTTAAACCTTTCAGTGCATTCACGTAATCATTATGAATTTTCAAAAATTGTTTTAATGTATCAGCTGTTGCCCTTTTGGCTGGGACAAAATTAAATAATTCATTTGTATATGCAGTTGCCACAGTTCGTGGACATTCATAACGATCCTTTAATGCTGAAATAGCACTCATATAGCCTTTATCAGTGAGTGGGAAACTGCCTATTAGTGCGAGGGCGTCACCGGCTAGGGAAGATTGAAGGTAGAAAAATTTTTCAGCACCTGTAAGCGATGCATGAGTGTCGTAGACTGCATTAAAAAGTTTCATGAAACGAGGAAAATCCTTGATGTCACCAGAAAATGGTGGTACCTGGATTTGCGGTAGGCGGACACTCGAACCAGAAGGTTGCGGGTTTGCGGGAGGCAGATTCGCTTGCTGGATGCTAGCTGCTGATTTCGTAGCATCTAGGGCTTCATAATAACGGACGTTGATTGATTCTATCATTTCGTCGAATTTTTTGACTGTGGCTGAAATGTCTTTTTGGAGCTTGGGGTCATTAATTTCTTGGTTTACGGCACGTATGTCATCCTCTAGTTTGGATAATTCGGCGCGGAGAGTGACACACAACTGTACTTTGGACCACAACAGAGAGACTTTATTTTTTGAATAAGAAATGACCGAATCGCGGACATAGGTAGTCCTAGTATACAGAGACTCCAGCTTGTTCACTAGTAATAGTAATTTATTCGCTGGATTATTACTCATGGTAGGTAGATTTCTATTTTCTCTAAATATATAAATATAACTATAAAGATACAAAAAGAGAAATTAAATATCAGAGAAAAAAAAAAGAATAATAAATAGGTTATAGTTAATAATTTATAACAGTAATAATGACTGATTGGCAAATGAGTAGCAAAGCAGTAACTTGGTATACCGTGTGACGACAAGCACGGACAGGAATTGAGTACGTCTTAATAGAGCGATTTTTCATTATGAAAATAAAATTATACGAAGAAGAAAGGGGTTAAATTAGGACTGTAAATAGGGGTTTTTTGACGAAGGACCAGATAGATAATTAATTAGTATACTTAGGGTTGTTTTACTTACTGATATTAGTTGTTTTCTTACTTGTGGTGGTTTTCAACCTTTCCCGAGCTCGGTATTTCTTGATATAGATTCTTGCATCTAAATTAGCTATGCAGAAGCAGTTGAGGATTAAATACTATGATAAAAGTAAACGATTTTATAAAAAGTATAAAGTGCTGGTAACGTTTGGTTGCAGATGTACAGAGAGAGATTTGTGTGGACTGCAAGTAGATGATAGTTTTTCATAGGTGGCGCACGAGTCGCCAGTCACAGGTTAGGCGCCAATATTTAAATTGTGCCTACCTTATATTTTTGTAAACAGAAGTGAGGATGTCAAGTCGAAGGAGTTCCAAAACTGTCGCCATTTTATGTTAGCGACGGCCTTATGCAACTCCGTATCAAAAGGGAATATCTCATTTACGCCAAAACAATGTTCCCTTTGAAATTGGATTTTAAAAAAACTGGAAATAAATAATTTGACACACAGCTGACACAGCGAAAATGCTTAACAAAAACACCCCGGTTCCGACACTGACTGACATTTTCACACGACGGGCGTAAAAACGCCCAAATATACGCAATACTCAACGAAGAAGACATAGTCCAGTTCATAAATTCGCAACGCATAAGATGACTGGGACACGTCGTAAGAATGTCAGACAACCGCATGCTGAACAACATATACAAATGACAGGAAGACGAATGGCGGGAGGTCATCAAAAACGCTGGAAGGATCATTTGGAAACTGACCTTCGCGAGTTGGGAGTCCGTAGATGGTGGAGAGTTGCACAAAACCGAGATGATACGGTGCTGTCTTTAAAGAAAATACCAAAACTTTAGTGTTAAAAACTGAGTCAATACGAAAGTAAAACTTGGAAGCAAGGATAAATGCGAGCGTGTCTAAGTTTAGTCAGAATGACAAAAACTGTCGGAAGTAATATTTTAGAAAGAAAACCTTTGTAAATACACCCGAAAACCCCCATTAGGGCAGAGCGATCCGTCACTCTCAAATAAGAGGGAAGGGGTGGGGGATGGAAACAGAAAATAGGCGTAACACTAACTCCAGCAGCTTGGCGAGTTCAACTCTAAGTCTGAAGTCTTCTAAAATTAACTGGAACAAATCCTAAACATAATTTGACAAATAGTTGAGGTAAAGAAGGAAGGTTAGTAAAACAAACTTTGTATTTGCTTTATGCTCCGAATAGCAATCTTCTTGAAAGTAGAAATCTAACTTTCAACGTGTATAGTTAATCTAAGCGTACAGTATAAATTTTCAAGTAATTTGAATATGTTTAGTTAGCTATTAAATTCGGCGTATGCCAATTGCCAAGGCACCTTAATTGCTTACCTATATATATAATATAAATACGCAGTATATGGAAAGCTTTGTGATAGTCGAAATTTTCAATCCCGAGATTTCAACGAATTAACACGTTTTTAAAAAAGGGGGGGTTTACAAAATGTCTGTCTATAACTCGACTACTCGATAGAATTTGATGAAATTCGGCAAGCAGGTTCATTGGTTTACTAACTTTAATTTGGGGGTTTTATCTCCCAAAACCTCCAGAACACGACTAAATTTTTTTTCTCAATAATGGTTTCGACAAATTCTTTCAAATTCACTTATTGCAGTCCTAACTAAGTTAAACAAACCCCGGTAGATCACATCCCTCCTTTATATAGTTTGGTTTAGGGGTAAAATCCTAAAAAAGTTCCAGTTTTAAAGAAAAATTACTGAAAAAATAATTTCTCTGGTGTACTTTTTCGTCGATGCGTTCTACCTTCACGCATGTTTTAGGTAGAGTAACAAAACCAAGCAGGTTGCTGCTTGCTAAGGCGGGGATTCCACTGACCGGCTAGGGCTAAATACATAAACGGTGACGTGGTAGCAGACATTCAAGACATAGGCGGGGCTTTCACCGACCTCGCATTGCAGAATGCAAATGACATTGACGGAAATGTTTGTTTTACTCCATGCCATAGTTAAAATTGATCAATGATCATAGAGTAAAATCACAAACAAAAAAACTAAAATTAAAAAATGGCGTCATGGGATATGTTAATTACAAGAATTTTAATAGATTTCTGTAAAAAGAAAAACAAACATTTCCGTCAATGCCATTTGCATTCTGCAATGCGAGGTCGGTGGAAACCCCGCCTAAGTCTTGAATGTCTGCTACCACGTCACCTTTTTTTGTATTTAGTCCTAGCCCTGAAATCCTCGCCTTACCCAAGCAAGTATATGCTAATGTTCTTTGTGAATGATTGATGCAAAACTGCAGAGTCAACTTCAGAAGATTTCTAAGAGCTGGCGTGCCGATGTGAAAACTGAGCACTTGGGTGCGTTTGGCTTCGCGTCAACTTCAGAAATCGAAAAGAAATCCCATTTGCTATTGAGAAAAAACGTCGGTAAATTGGGCGTTTTGAATTGTTCGTGTGTAACGAGCCTAAGTATTAAATTGTATACATCAATTCGAAGCCACGGTTCTCACGGGAGAATTGCAGTAACCGCTGAGCGACGAAGACCAGCCGCCGGCGACATTTCAGAGACTGAAATCCCATAAATTAGGAATCACCCCTTAAGCAATCAATCCTGTGAGTTGGACAAAGTTAGAAGGGACCTCCATCAAAGTTGGGAGGAGGGGCTGCCTGCTCCATCATGGAGACAGTGAGGCATTGGCACTGACTATTTATTATATGTTCTCCTGTTGGCGGCGGCAGTTAGAATGGAAAGACATGAAGTTAGCAAGTCAGGCAGAGGTGAATCACGGATTAGGTTTAGGGGGCCGGCAGAGGCACAATCCAAAAAGATTAGAGTGAGGAGACAGGATTGTTGTCTGGTAATGTTTCAATAGGAACTTCAGGTTTCTAAATCAAAGAACAGGTAGAAGACCCTCTTCTAGACAACTGCTCTATTGGGATTAGTGGCACATGTAATGGTGGCGCTATCCACCCTCCCCCGGAATGGGAAAATGTAAGACGAAATAATTTGAGTGGGTGTAATGCATAATTTGCAAAGTATAATAGATTTTCGGGGCAACAGTGAGCGGTTTAGTTGCTAGAATTCACACGTCGTCTCGGGCCTCAGCAGTGGCAAGAATTTGATAGCTAGAGCCCCCCCCCCCCTCCCCCAATATTTTGTGCAAACGCCACTGATTGGGATTTTGTGGTCAGTAGCATATCCACCAACTTCATCCTTATGAAATTAAAGTTCAACTTAGTACGAGAGAAAATATCAATTGCAAATAACTAATAACTTGGTTCACTCACACAAGCGTCCATAGTTAAAAGAAAACCTAAGTAATTCCACTCTAGACCTAATGGGAATTCACTCGTACCGCAAAAACTGCCTCTTATTTGCTATGCCACGCAATCTTTTCCATTAAAAATCTACTGATTTAAATCACGTTTGCAACATTGTTTATTTTTTTCTAATTAATTCTAATAGTAGTGTTTCGAAGGAAACTTGCCAAAAATTGCAATAAAACCACAAGTAGTTTACCACAGCGTACTCAGCCAGATTCCTCAATGTTATTCATCAGTAATATTCAATAGAAATACCAACACATCAGTAAATCCTGAAAATTCAAATCCTCCGGAAGCTTTTAAAAACACAAAAAATTCGTAAATCAGTAATGTGCAAAAAAAAATGGAGGCGGACTAAAAACGTACACTCAGGCGAAGTTTTAGAGAGGGAAAAAATCATAACTCTTGCCTCCGTGCTAACTAACCCAAATAATACACAAACCCCAATAATTCACTGCCCTTTCACGCCTATGCGACAGGTGGGGAGGTGCCCAAAAGGGGTTGGGCCACTACAGACCCCCGAGCGAGAGTTAGGACACTTCCAAAGGGAGATAGCGAGAGATCTGCCAGTACGGGTCATTCCATTTGACATGATCCACAGACTCCGTACTTCTAAATGTTTCATCAAAATCTGCGGTCGACATCTTCAGTGGACAACAGTTGTTGCTGAGCCTCCGTGATACAATCTTAGGAGTCTACGTAGTTCCACTAAAGATGTCGACCGCAGATGTTGACAAAACATTTGGAAGAACGCTTTCAGAACGACCACGGCCTATCATCCCGGATTCTACTGCTTCATCAATTGTAGCCATGATGACTATACCAGAGAATTGAAATGCCGTAGTTTCCCGATGTCATCTGCATCCTTATGCCGTTGACTCCCCATTGAGTTCCACCGCCTTCGGGGCCTGTTGCCGAAGCCCGGGACAATAGAGTGCCATGGAAAGAAAAGCCTGCGTTTTTCCCCGGCTCAAACCTCTGTAACCTAACTGATCAGTCGCCATTATGCGTTTCCATCTTTAGCACGAGGGGTTACAGATTAGGGACTTTTGGGTCTTCGCTTCAGCTAAGCTCAGCTAACTTAGTTAACTTAATTCGAATTAACACACTTAACTGACATAACTATTTAACATCATCATTTTGAATACCCTTAACATCATAGATTGGTGTACCACTATCTATATAAATTATAGCCTACAATACTATACTACCACCCGATTTCAGACCTAACTCAAACCTACCGCACATAATTTTATGTAAATTCTATGCAACCGAGCTTCTATACATCAAAGAACGGCCTTTATTCAGAGAAAAGGGCCCACCTTTACAAAAACTTTTAGCCGGTAAATTGAAAGCGATGGGAGTCCAGATCGGGACCCCAAGATAACGCACAAATGTTTGTAGATCCACCACATTACAATACCTTGATTAAATCATCATCATTTCTTTTTAAGGAAGATATCACTCTACTTCAGGACAACTGTTTAGGCCCGGTCCTACCATCACTTGAAAAGTTTGGGAGAGACCTCACACTACTCATAAATTTGGGCAAGTAATGTGCAGGGACGGATAGCTTTATACTAGATAGTAGGGACTTTTGAAGGAAATTAAAAAAAAAATTATTACTCAAGTGAAATAATCGCGATATTTTTCAGGCTACCCCCCCCCCTGGAAATTTTTTTCAGAAACCGTCCCTGGTAATGTGTCATTTGGCATGTAGTGGGAGAGGTTCACTCGGCCATTACCTGTATACTACGATTTGCCACCCCGGTTGTAGGTAAAAATACAAAAATATTTGTCACTTGCCCAAATTTGAAATTAAAGAATTAAAGAACACTGGGCAGCACCGCATGCACCGCGGCACCAATCCGTGGCGGTAATTACTAATAGATATCTTAAATATTTTTAAGTGTTTTAAGTAACTTAATAACTTACAGTTGAAGCTAAATATTGGATAACCCTCTACCACTAAATAATTGGTAAACATTCCCAATTTCCTAGCGCAAATTCCCAACAGGGACCCGCGCTTTAAAAAAAAAAAAAAAAAAAAAAAAAAAAAAAAATACCAACTAGATTACAGCAGGTGATTTTGTAGCTTTTACTGCATTTTCAAACTTAACTTACCTGAAAGAGAAAATAAAAACAGTTAAATATACATATAATTAAAATATGGTAATTATTAAGTGAAATAGACCTTAAGGTGTAAGCCCTAATTTCGCTGTATCTACATATATCAATTTATGTAGTGTTGTATGTCTGTAGCCTGACGAAGGCCTAGTGTCGAAACCGGCCTCTAAATATATTTTAGTAATATTGCACTTAACAAAGTTATTTTCTTTTATTTACTATGACTAAATATTACAAAGTTAATAATAATAATAAAGTCTTTATTGAAAAAAAATGTAGATACAGCAAGATTAGAGCCAATGGCCCTCTCTTACACCTAACTGTACATATCAACGATAGTTTAATTGAAATATTTGTATATAATAAACTACAATCATACCGAATATCGGTCATACATTCCATTCAAGAAAGAAAAGAAAAGAAGAAAGAAAGAAATATATTTATCATACAATACAAAATGAAATTAATTATACAACAAACCCACTAAGAAATTAACAATTTTCATACTAAATATATATATGTATAAATTCCTCCGTGGGCACATCAATCAAAACCTATGAAAGGTTTGTGTGATTGAAATTGTGATGTTTTAACATAAGATAAAAGTCACACTAAATTTTAATTCAAATTCGCTACCATCCACGTTCATTTTCTCACACATTCACATCCACACAGCCTTGCCCTTATCAACCGGTGAACGTGGAAAATATAAATGAAATAACAACCCCGCGCTTTTTTTGTTACTGGTTACTTTGACCTTAATATAAAGGTGGGCGGACGTTTAGATAGCAGGCCAAACGCCACTTTGGTATGCCGTGAACGTTGATAAGATATCTCTATAAACCTTTTACAGGATTATTATTATCATGGTGAAAGATCTCGAAATCAAACAAATTTAAATCCACTTCACCTCGATTTCACTGAACTTTTAAATGCCACTGCCTAAATAGTGTTGTCAAAATCTTTTTAGGTCCAATACATACGTGGCTGGTCCAACAAGTACTTAGCCTACAGGAGAAGAACGAAAATTTTGGAATAGTGACGATTTATTTCTCAACATTGTCTCTTTTTAACTCGATACCCTTGACCCAGCGATTCTCCAACTTCCTTAACCCGTCTGAAAAAAAAAATGTTTTCTCGAGGTCAGCAAAATAGGCTTCGATTTCTCTTCCGAAAACAAGAATCTAATCACCGATCGATATTGTTATTTTTCCATTTTCCTAAAATCCACAACACGCCCCTCTTCTATAAGTTGGCAGAACAAAACTGCTTGTCCGATTCGACTGAAATTTCGGCAGACGCCGTCCACTGGACGAATTTAAATGTCTCTTGCGATAGTGACGTCATGGGGCGCTGGGGCTAAGTACTTGTCGGACCAGCCACGTACGTACAGTATAAAAGTAAAACTCCCAAAAATTAATAATTATTTATATTACGATACAATAATAATTTTAAAAAATTGAGATAGTTAAAAAAATTGTTTATCATTTTTATATTTACGGTACCTAATTAAAAACACATTTTCAAAGTTTATATAAATATCCTTTGACTGGTCCTGGATTCCGAGGTATAAATCTTACGGCGCTCCACTATATACTCATTTTCATGTAAAATAGGTATATCTGTAAATTTTCATTTGAGTTTCAAACTTTAGAACGAAAGCTTATTTTTGTCACTTACACCACTTGGTCTCTAGCCACTACAAATGCGTTCATGCATTGCAAACCTGCAGAAAAAATTAACAATTCTCTTCAATACTCTTCTGGAGTTTCAATCTATCGATTGGTTTGCAGCGAATGTTTCAATTTCCTTCTCCACTCCTGTCTAACCAGTGCGGTTCTTTTTAGTGCAAGGTATTTATACCTTATACCTACCTACACTTTACGCCATCCAGGTACTCCTTCCTCCGTCGTCCCCCTGGATTAGTACCTTCGAACATGATGTTCTTGACGAGTCATTCTTGTCTCAGAATATCCATTTGGCTCTTATTGAAATGGCGGGAATAATAGACACTTACTTTTACTGCGGCTTATCCTCGAGTAGGGTCGGCGGCACGACAGCCGCGTTTCCACACAGTCCTGTTCTGTGCGTCCTCGGTTGAGAGCCCCAAACTTCTCATATCTCCGGCGATCTTTCTTCTCAGTGTAATAATATACCCATCTTTATTCTTTTATTCTAAGGAGCACGTCTTTGTTGGTTACATGGTCTCTCCCTGATATTTTCAAGAATCTTGTATACCTCCACATCTCAAATTACTTCTTCTTCTTCTGGCTCTACAGCCCTTGGTGAGCTTTGGCCTGCTCGACAACACTCCTCCAGTCATCTCGGTTTTGTACAACGCTTCACCATCAACGGACTCCCAAACTCGCGAAGGTCAGTTTCCAACTCATCTTTCCAGGGTCAACATCTCAAATTACTAAGACTCTAAATCTCATAGTGCTCCGGTTCATAAGCATGTAGGCATGTTGTAAGTCTATATCTTAATCTATAAGTTATAAGACTATAAGACTAAATAGAGCGCATTCCTAAGATGACACCCAATAGCACCAACTAACCTGTGAGTGGCTACAAACAGAGGCACCAAAAGTCTTCATAACTTGTTGGATTATAAGCGATTATAGCTTAACCCACCCATTTATCAAAGCAAACAAAAAATCCCAATCCAAACAACACGGGACATATTCGAGGGTGGTCAATGGCTTTCTTCTCATGCAAACAACCTATATTTTAACGTAAATGACCTAGCAGCTAGGCTCTAACCTAATGCGGTATTCTCCTATTTTATCATAACTAAGGTGGGGATTCCACCGACCTCGTCTGTGTTTGTCAGCGAGATATTGACGTGGTAGCAGACATTTTTAGACTGTCTTTAATGTCTGCTACGCTAAGACGTATATTTCAAAATAACGACAAACGAGAATTTTGAAGAAGAAAAATCCTCGTTCTGCATCCGCAAGATAAGAAAATGGTCAAATGAAAAAATCATAAAAAATACAAGCTTTCTCAAAACGTATATTATTTTTATTTTGGGTCCAAGTAAAAGCCAAAGTAGTTTTGGCTTGGAAACCAACCAAACATCAAGCCAATTCAAGATTTTTTCCAAAGAAAAAACTGCGATCAAGATTATCGTGTATGATTGACTCTGTATCAAGAAAATTCCGATAGCTCGAAGTCTAACCACTCACATTATCTCCAGAAAAAATGTATGTACATACAAAAACCAAAAACCTCTCAAAGTAGCAAATAAAAAATGGAACGGACAAAGAGAAACTCCCTAGTTTAGGTCCTAAACAGACACCTTTTCCCTCTTTTTTTTAAACAAAGTTAAAGTATCCTACACGCCTGGAGAAAGACAATGGAGACGAAATGCATGTTAATGTTAATTCTAAAACGTTAAGGGACATTGCACCGTCACCTAATGAACCAACGCCTCTTGACCCCGCTCGAGTTTACTTCACAGATTTTTTTCCTCCAGTGTTCACTTTTCGCCGTATTTTGCCATTTTTCCTTCTTGAGCATTGTCCTTTTCTATAAAAATTATTCCATTACACTCTCTCTCCAGACTTGCTAATATTTTGAAGAGAAGGTTTCAAGCACATAATACGTCTAATAACTTCAGTATCATATTTGCAAGGGAAAGAATTTTCGTGCATCACAGATTTACTCCCTAATGTGTTCACTATTCCTCGCATTTTGCATTTTTTCTTCTTTGGCTATGTCCTTTGCTAACAATAATTCCATTAAATTCTCCCTCTCTAGACTAGACAGTTTCTAACATTTTGAAGAGAAGGTTTCAAGCACATAATACGTCTAATAACTTCAGTTTCTTATTTGCAAAGATAGAATTTTCGTTATCACAGATTTTCTCCCCCTGGTGTTCACTTTTCACCATATTTTGCGATTTTTTTCTTCTTGAGCGATGTCCTTTTCTAACGATAATTCCATTAAACTCACTTGCTAACATTTTGAAGAGAAGGTTTCAAGCACATAATACGTCTAATAACTTCAGTTTCATATTTGCAAGGGAATGAATTTTCATTCATCACAGATTTTTCCCCTCCGGTGTTCACTTTTCGTCGCAATTGACAGTTTTTCTTCTTTGGCTATGTCCCTTTCCAACAAAAATTCCACTTAATTCTCTCCCTCAAGACTACTTGCTACCTTTTTGAAGAATACCGGCACGTTTAAAACACATAATACGTCTCATAATTTCAGTTTCATATTTACAAGGTAAAGATTTTTCGTTCATTACAGATATTCTCCCTCCAGCTCTTTCACTTTCCGCCGTCGTATTTTGCCATATTTTTTTCTTCAGTCTAATTACTTCAGGGAAAAGATTAAACTTGAACTCCTCCCTCGGGACTCTTACACCAATCGTTTTTTCTACAAATCTTACTCCATTATTGTTGCCAATATGCGTTAGAATAGAAAGTGGTGCGAGCACATATCATCATCATATCAAAATGCTCAATCAAATTTCTTCTGTTCGATCTGGTGAGACATTTACCCCTTCAATTGACTCCTTAAATCCACTTTGTAAGCAGCAGGTACAAAGTGTAAAGCAGATTTAAGAAGAAGAAGGTCGCAACGACCATTACTTGACTGACTATATCGTTCAGAGAAGAACCGTAATTATAAAGCGGTGCGATGCGTGAAAGAGCTTCCCTATCCGGAAGCAAAGGGAAAGGAACTACGGTACCGATTCTATAGGAAGGTCAGGCCATAATGGATCAACGCGCAATGACCATGGACCATTTAATGACGCATTAGAACAATTGTTTCACACAAATTCCATCGTGGATCAGTTCCACGCGTTCCATTTATTGTACAGTACTATGTGTTTGGCCAATGCTTGTTCGTCCACTGTCTTCTTCTTTTGGCTCTACAGCCCTTGATGCTGGGCTTCGGCCTGCTCATCAACACTGCTCCAGTCAGCTCGGCATTGTTATTAGAGGCACTGCGCACTCCCGTTTTTCCCGTCATGCTTGAGTCGTACATTTTGTTCGGCATGCAGTCTTCTGAACTCCTTAAGGCGCACGTGTCCTAGCCATCTTAGACGCTGCTCTTTTATACAACTAAGATCTAGAAATTGATTTTCCATTTTTTCCCTCATCTTATCTCTTTTATATACGTCTTTGTCTTTGCTTGAACTACTCCTAGCATGAGTGCCTCCGATAGCGAGATCCGATGTTGAGAAATGAATGTTCTTCGTCATCATCATCTTCATCAATCATAATGAACAAACAGCTGCAGTTGCCCGGTGGGATGTGAGCCTCCTCCACTCCGTTCTGCCTCTCCTCTTCAACACCTCTTCTGGTACCAGTTACACTCTCCTGAGATCGTTCTCAATCTTGTTTCTGTATCTGTTCCTTGGCCTTCCTCTTCTTCGTGATCCCACTATTTCTTCCTCCATCGATTCACTGAACATGATAGAGACTGCAAAACACCTGTCAGAAAGTGCAAATACTGGCAGGTCTGAAAGGTGTTGGGAGGGTTGTGTTAAGGCGTTTATTGAGTGGCTACGCTACTGGTGCGAGTGGGAACAGGACTGTAGTGAAGAACAAACAGGACTTAGTCCAGAGGCTACCACAGCAGCTCCCTGAACTAAAGGATGGTGTAGCCAGAGGGACACAATGTGAAGCCAAAAGGGAGATGAATTGGGCTACAGTAAGCCAAACGGAGCAGTAAGGGATCTGGAAATATTTTTTTTTAAATTTGTCGTTTTTTAATTGTTATCTAATTAATCTCGAAATTGACGATTAGCTATGTAGGCATGTCCGAACCACAGCAGTCTCCTTCTAGCTATCCTCTCCACCACTGTTTAACCCATTCAACCCTAAACTCACTTCTTATTCTTATTGTAAAAAAGTCAATTTTATAAAAATCCAATAGAATTAAAGGACAGGAGGGCTCGTCAATAAACCACTAGATTCTCCCCATGGAGGGATAAAAAAAAAAATTAAAATACAGCCGTCAGGTAGGCAAAGAAGTTCGCGAACCCCCTCACCTCTCCTTTCGGTCAGCATGGTTTTATCGAAAAGTTTTGAAAGCACAAAGCAGTATTTGATACTGACATAATAAAATTAGTATGAAATGCCAGCTAAATAGACTAATCGTATGTTAGCTAACCTGCCTAGAGGTGTGACTTGAAGAACCCGACTTATAACCAATTAGACCCCACGCAGTAAGAGGGACCCGGACACAGCCCTTTAGTACCTTTAAGCAATGGATCAAAAATGCTCTGACTGGAACCCGAGCTCTTTCCCACCAGATCGCTGTGCATGCGGACAGTGCAGCACAATTTGGCGGGGATTATTACGCGTTTAAATTAGTCCGAGTAAACACTTAAACATTGCTCATTTTCTTCAGGCCATTGCCCATGCGTAGCTTATAAACGAAATATGTAACAAAAACCAAGGAATAATTATTACCTACCGTAAAAACGGGCAAACAGGTACAAAACTCTGAAGAATCCAATTCAATAAGCCTAGGATCCACTTCACGTAGCAGAAAAAATTGCACGATACCCGATTTAAGATGAAAAGCCTAAACTGCTGACGATTAAAAAATTATGGAACACCCCGCGGGAACCTGGTGCCTAATAAGCTCAGTACGGTAAAAAGGTCGCGGAGTTCAGCGGCAAAAGCTCGCAAACGCACGTGAACTCGCCGGTATAAACAGAGCGCGATTGCAACCTAAAGCAAGCCGATATAGCCCCGGTACGCAAGGCAACCGTACGCCCCGCACTCTCGCGACAAAGCTCACAACTTTCTCCAGTTCTCCAGCAGACCGCTTGGCTCCAGGTACATTTGTCTCCTCCATGGACGTAAAATGCCTAGGCCTCTGAACTTTTGTGGCAACTGGTAAGCATTGTATGTGTACCCTCGCGACAAAGCTCACAACTTTCTCCAGTTCTCCAGCAGACCGCTTGGCTCCAGGTACATTTGTCTCCTCCATGGACGTAAAATGCCTAGACCACTGAACTTTTTTGGCAATCGGTAAGCACTGAGCACCCTCACGGCATAGCTTACAACTTTCTCCAGTTCTCCAGCAGACCGCTTGGCTTCAGGTACATTTGTCTGCGTCATGGACGTAAAATGCCTAGACCTCTGAACTTTTGGGATAACTGATAACCACTACGCATTCCCCCAGTAGAGCTCACAACTTTCTCCAGTTCTCCAGCAGACCACTTGGCTTTAGGTATATTTGTCTGCTCCAACATGGAGCCTCCATGGACGTAAAATGGCTAGACCACTGAACATTTTTGGCAATTGGTAAGCACTGAGTACCCTCGCGGCATAGCTCACAACTTTCACCAGTTCTCCAGCAGACATTTTGGTTCCAAGTATGTTTGTCTGCTGTATAGACGTAAAATCTGAACTTTTGTGGTAAGCAGAGGGACTGTGCAACCTCACGCCAAACGGCCAGCTCACATCTTTCTCCAGTTATACAGCAGACCGCTTAGCTCCAGGTACGTATACTAGTCTCCTCCTTAGACGTAAAATGTCTAGATCTCTGAATTTTCTGAATAAGCAGGGAGAAAGTAAACACCCCCCTCTCTCGGCAAGCTTTGTAACTGTCCACTTGGCTAAGAGTATATTCGTATAAAACGTCTAGAAGTACCAGCCACCATCATGTTCGTACTCGCGCACAGATAAGTACCTACGAACATCTCTCCAGTTCTCTAGTAAAACCGCCTAGCTACAGTAATTTCTATCCATTCCATAGATTCCGTAGAATTTATGGCATTTTTGTATGCTCATCCATACAATACATTTCCATACCATACCATACTTACATGCAACAAAGTTTATGTTGATTTAAATCAGTTAATCTTGTTTTTATAGTAAAATTTTAGCTTATAGGGCAAATCTGGTCTTTTTGTACAACATTTTATTGTATATGTTGTTTTGTAGCGATTGGAAATTCATTCAACATTCATTCATCATTAAGTCAATCACTCATCGCAGAAGTTGGGCCCACCCATATCTAGTAAGTTTTCCGAAGCAAGAACTAAGTCAAAGGGCTTAGACAATCCGCTAGCAATAGTCAAAATATGTAACAACAAAATGCGGGTAATTTATCATTTATCAACACTACGACCATAATTTCTATAAGTATGGAGTAATAACTGACAAACTTACCTGAGCAACATTCTCGAAGTGCTCATGACTCTTCTGGTAGACACGAGCCTTCTGCAAATTGCGACCTATCGCCGTGTTCTTCTCCAGGAAAGCTTCGCCGTGATTGGCCAGCCAGTCCAGCACCTTTAATAAAATTAAAATAAAATTATTTCAATACACAATTACAAATACAATCGACAATCGTATAAGGGGAGAAGCCTAATAAGTGTAAAAAACAAATCACCCTGATTACAAACTTGAATATTGATTCGACCCAATATTAATATTACATATATTATAAATATATATAATGTTTATGTCGAAGATTACGATTTAAATCTGAATTTAGGTAGGCGTATTATACACTTTCGAATTTTTCTTGGACCTATATTTATTGGAACAATACTCGAGTGAGTAATAGAGGGAATATTTCATGATTCAAGACAATTGTCGGCAACCAATAAACAATCAACAAAACCGAACAGGTTTGATTTGGTTCTGTGCAAAAAATTATTTTTTGAAGAAATTATAGAAAATTCACACTCCAATACATTGCGCACCCTGCCATTATTAGTATATTGTAATATAATTGCAGGTATTGGTCTCCCCGTTCAAGAATATGCAATCCCATCGATCAATTCAGTGCTTTGGAACAGGGGATGTTTAAGGATCCGAAATTTAACCATAGGAAAATTATTTACTATGGAATTACTCATATTATTTATTTACTATTAATAAATAGGAAAGCATGTTCCAGTAAGCTCGGACCGGTTCTTTAAATTAGTTTTTAAGTTAGTTTATAGGTTAGTATTTAGTAATTAATCTTAGTATAACGAGAAAATCCTAATGGTCTCCCTCCGAACCACTAATGCTAAAATTGTTTCCATTACATTACTTTACTGTCTATTGCCATTAGCTATGCTTTATGGATTGATTGATTTATTGCCATTTCAACCGCTTTACATATCGCTCATGCACGAGAAAAGTGTCACATTTCAAAAAATTGCAAAATTGAGTTGGTTATTTTTTCAAAATGTGGAGGAAAATATAGCGAATTTTATGAATGTAGTGTCACATATCTAGTTTAATTTGTTTCCATAAGATTACGTTTTGTCACTGATCCATTGTCAAGTTTGACTACTTCGGGTTTGGCAATACTGACATAATTAGGAATGTGCTCCAGGCGTTGACGTGGTAATTACACTTCTCTTTCAAGTAAACTGTCACATCTCAAAAGTATTAAGTGCCTCGATAGTACTACAAGTAAAAACTAAAAAATGGTCAGAACTAAAATTTGAATTATCTCAAAAGTCAATATTTAGAAATGTGTCACTTTTCTCGTGCATGAGCGATATGGCAACGCTGTATGATCGTGTTCTTTTCTCACCTGCTTAACATCCTCCTGAAAGAACCTCAACGCCAGCTTCTGGTGTAGCTTAATCTTCTTGGCCTGCCACTTGACTTCCAGCGTTCGATGATGGTTGAGTATCTGATGGATGACAGCCAGCACATGGGAGGCACCTTCTGAATAGTCCGCAGCCGGGTTACCACTAGGCCGCCCGACTTCGTCCACCTTAAACAAGATACAATTTATTAGATCAACAGATTCTAAACACATTTGGAGTAGATATTGCCCTTTTGAGAGCAAGTTCAAATTACCTAGGCATAATATTGGAAGTCTCTGTCTAGGGACCCACCATGTCGGTGGCATTCTAAAAGGCTAGGTGTTATAACTGCACCCGCTCTCTATGATCTATTCCTCTTATTTACAAACCTCCTCTAGCTAAGATTGGCGATCATAATGTCAATTTAGGCCTTGGAGACTGCTGCTCTGAAAAGGGAAGCCATGCCCCTGCCAAACCACTGTCACACGTTTACAACCAAGATGTTCTTCTTCTGCCGGGAGCCCTCAGCCCTTCTATCTTCCCATGGATTATATGCAGAAGGTGATATTTTTCGTTCCTCATAGCATATTATAGTTTCCTTCTCATAACCGCCAGCAGCTTCAGTATCCATTCACCTCAGGAACTCGGGCTCTATTAGGCCCGGTATCGGCTAAGTAGATTCTGCCTATGTGCACGGAGTTTATCATCTTGACATGGTGCATATTGCAGGAATTCATTCCAATACCAAATATTTTCACACCCCAAGTACATAATATCAATTCGATATTATGTACATCCAGGCTATGGTCAAAGTTGGGACTAGACGCTACAATGCTACAATCACCATGGACATACGTAGTCCTAAAGAGGATTTAGGTTTTCGAGACGTTTCTAAGATGTCAAATTACAAATTCTTTTACGTTCAGAGTCATGTGAAGCAGCAGAATTGAGGCTGATTGGATTGTTCGATCTGAAAACGTACTTCCAAACATTTCGTCAACACCTGCGGCCGACATCTTTGGTGGTACAACATAGACTTCAACATTGCATACCGAAGGCTTTCCAGCAACATTCCCTTGCCAAAACAGCTGCTATTACAATATTATATAAGTCTACGAAGATGCCGACCACAGATGATGATAAAACGTTTGGAAGCACTCTTTCTCATTTATCACAGCCCATCAGCCCGGATTCTACTGCTTCATCACCGCACTTAAGGTCATTTTAATAGTGGAAATAAACTCACTAGTTTTCGGGCAGTTTCACTGGTCGGCTGGTTGCAGATCTGAACTAGATGGTCCAGCTGATACAGCAGTTTCTTACTCGTGCTATGCACCTGTCACCAACACCAACACCCAGGTTAAACCGACAGCCAACAGTAAAGCAACATTTACACGCATCTCGCTACCACAATGGTCACCCAATAAATGACTTAACAATAAATAGCCTGTTGAGGTAAGCAGAAAGGTCTCAGGTAACTTTGACAGTGAAATGTACTCTTGTGGCATCAAAAAAATGGTTAAGGCAGAGATTTCCGAATACTTGGTAAATAAAGGAAGCCTGGATATTGTTGACAAAACTAAGGAGTAGCAACTCGCTGAGAAATTTGCCATGTAAACCTATGGGTGTCTAATAGAAGCAAAAAAGAGCAATCAATTTCTGAATGCCTTTTGACGCTAAGGCGTGTCCTGGGTGTGTCGAGGAGACAACCTGCGTGCGATCAGCTTCACGACAGTCTCAAAAATCATCTGAAGTTGACTGTGGTTTTCCAACTACCCATTTGCTACAATGACAAATCTCATCGAGTCACCGGCGCTTGGTGTCTTAAAATGGTCTTAATATAAAATTAATAATAATATGTAAGCTTTGGCAGTAAATATTAATTTTGGGACATGAAATATTATTACTATAAAATAACAGCATTCAACAAATTTTAATATTTTTTATACTTTATTTTTTAATATTTTAATATTAACCCCCAACCTACTCGGTCCAACGAGCCTCCGTCCTACGACCTCCCTCCTCCCTCTCCGATGCTCCAGGAAACAAAATAACAGCCACAAATAAAATCATACAATTCCTAAGAGCCACCGGCCTCTTCTTCAACATTTAACCATCCCCCCCCCTCCTCCCCACTACTTACACAACATAACGGATAACTCTCTACCACTAAATAATCGATAAACATTCCCAATTTCCTAGCGCTAATTCCCAACAGGGACCCGCACTTTAATAAAATGAAAAATAAAAAATAAAAAATAATAAAAAAAATTATAGAATAGGAGTAGGCTCAATCAGTCAGAAAAATAGACTGTTTGTTATTTGCTATCTGCGAGTCTTTAAGGTTGAGTGTTCAAAATGTTTTGTAAACAAGAAATTATCTTACTTTTTGGACGAAATTAATTAATTGCTCGTTCCACAGCCACAAAGACATAAAAGGGAACAGATGAAAAAAACTTAAAAAATACGATCTTTCTGTGAAAGCTGTCTATTTCCCTTACAGATTTACAACTGTGCTACGAAATGGGTTTAAGGCTATTTATCCAATTTTTTTAAGGTAATAATATTTCAGTTCAGAAAATATAAACTTCCTGTGATAATTTGGATTTTTTATGAGTTTTTTATCTGTTCACTTTGTTATCTTTCTATCTGTGGAATGAGCAATAAATTATTTTCATCAAAAAATCAGTAAAATTTCTTGTTTACAAAACATTTTGAACACTCAGCCTTAAAGGATAACTTATTCCGGGGTTAAAAATGGAAACAAGACAATGTTAGAATGCAAAGTGCTACTCTAAGCTTGTTGTTTACATTTTAATAGCCCGGTTAAGTTATTTTACAAACGAAGCGGTATCGCATCGTAGGTGCGCTCACTGGTGAGGCGAGACAGCAAACGTCTATGTTTCTGTCCGGCAATAAAGGCGCTCCAGTTTATCAGCCATCGAAAAATTTGGTGGCTTTTGCCTCTAAGACTAATTTGTTCTTTACCATTTTAATAACTTAGCACCCAGCCTGCTTATTATCAGTTATATCAATTCCAAACCAAGTTTTAACATACTTGAAGAATTCTCAAGACAAACATATTTTTCAAGTTCTTCTATTCTATTCTACTGCATTTGTCAGTCATTTGGTGAAAGCGTTGGGGAGCGAGATGTAAAACATGGAAATGTAACAAGTAAATCAACAGACCTGAATCAGAACCACGGCCAAAACTGAAAGAAGACGAGTTAGTAACAACAATGACAGCATTTTTTAACAGCAACTTGTAACTTGTTAGCCCAATCCATCATGGCTTTCATAACATTAAAAGGCCTCTTCATACAATGTTTGGTTGTTCCGGATCTTTATCTTGTAACAATGCATAAACCTTTAAAAGCAATTAATTAATTTCATCTAGAAAACCATAGAAAAATAACGACAAATCCTAATGTTATGATTGGTTGGGTACGTCTGGGTCCATGATTTGATTGGTTGGGTGCAACCATTTTCGTATAAGAAAGAGGTCCATTGTGCCGATAAACGCCGCGTGAAATGGAGCCTACACGAGCCTACCTGAGCTGTGGCGCCACTAGGTCAGGCAAGTAAGTGACTCCCCTCTGCACCGTGTTAGTGCCATCACTTCCATCTAACTAGTACTTTTGATCGAAAGCAACTGGAATTTAATGGGGTTAATATTATATAAGCTTTAAGAACCGTAACTACAGTAACCCTGCAAAGACCTACAGAGGAAGCCATGTTGGATAGTGCTAAAAGCTTTTTGCCCGACAACAACAACACCGCCACACCTCAGCGACCCCAAACCACGACCTCTTCCATCATCATCATCATCAAAATAGGCTACAAGATGGCTGCCATATCATTATAAATTAGAGTTCTATATAGGACCAAAGATAACTACAGTTGCCATCGACCAGGTTAATTTCCACCAACCACCACACGCTTCCAAACAACAACAAACCCTGTCGGGCTGTAAGGCGTGCTTTCATTGGTCTCATTGTTCAAAAGAAAGCGATCAATTGGCCAAAGCTCTCATTGGCCGAAAAAGACGTGGAAGGTGGCAACAGAAATTCAAAAAATGTCCTTGGCGGGCGCGAATTTCTCATCTCTCCTACATAGAACTCCAGGGGGCCTACTATGGCAATTATTTTTAATCGTCACCTTGGATTATTATTATTATTATTATATCACCGCTTAAGACAAAAACTAGTTTTCGGTTTTACCTTTCACGTGAACCATATGAAAAACTGTTTCTTCACATTCTGCAGTCGTAGGTTACTTGATTATTTAGGCCTAATATGGCTTTCCAAAATCTACACAGCAAGCAATGATGATTGATGAATACATACAGTCTACAGATGCATTCAAAAATACTATTGGAAGATACATCAGGTCTGAGAGAGAGAGATAAGTATGTTAGGCGGGGTTTCCACCGACCTCGTATTGCAGAATGCACATGACGTTGGCGAGGTAGCAGACATTAAAGACTTATTAATGATGTCTGCTACCACGTCAACGTCATGTGCATTCTGCAATACGAAGTCGGTGGAAACCCCGCCTAATGAATCTGAATCAAAAGACTAAAACAGAAGACAGATATGTTCACATGTCATTGTGATAAGGATTGCCCGATTGGTGTGCTGACAATGGTCTTCAATTGCGTAATAATGATTCACTCTAGACAGCTAAGTCTTAAGGCAATAAACGTGTGTACCTATGGCCGGCTGTCACAATTGTGTGTCATTATTAGCCAATCAGAGCACTAGTTACATGTTTTTTAGACTACTGACGGGTAGGATCCCAGAAGTGAAAAATTACTTTTAACTGTGACTTAGAGGGCAATTCTCTGACGACTTCAGACGTTTGAGATTAGAGAGAAGGAGAGAGAGAGAAAGAGCGGCTATGAGATAAGGTTAAGTGCATTTAATGTTTATTATATTGTAGCCCAATAAGGGTCTAGACCAGAGCACAGGCAGAGGATACTCTCTCATTACCACTGCTCTATTTGGGATAGTCAAGGTCAGCAACATGCCCAATATACAGGCAAAACCTATTATTATTTTTTTTTTTAATTAGTAGGAATAAATCCGCTTTAGCCAAAAGCAGCTTCCATTGGTTTGAGAACTCTTCATTAAATTGCCTAATTTTCCAATACGGTACCCTATTTAACAGCCTGTTGCCCTTTCAGCCTCAAAAACACCGGTTCCCACCCCGAGGCACAAACAGACACTCGCAACAACAGAAGTTACAACAAAATATCCACGAGACAAAAAAAAACAATATGGCGGCCTCCATAGCACATGTAAACAAAGCAGAAGATAATGATGATGGATGTATGACGTACTAAACGAAAGGGGGGTATCATTACGTTGTCTTTGATCAAAGCAGACGACGTCTTGCTGTTGGCGTTGCGTGGCAGCGCGTGGCATACTTGTACCATCACGTCCAGACCGTTGAGCAGCGACTGGTATCCGTTGTACACCTGGTGCAGAAAAATTACGTTATTCAGCAGTTAAACCACACGCTAGGTATGGACAACATTCGTACACGAAAAATACTTGAGTCCAATCTGCTACTAGAAATTCAAAGAGTGAATGTCCGTATTTAGAACTTTATTTACGCTCATTCCAGTCAATTTCCCACGGCTTCAACAACCGTGATGTGTTAGGATCGAAATGTAGCTAGGAACATTTCTTCTATCTTATGTAAATTGTATTACAGTATTATAAAGTATATACAGTGCAACACTGACATTAAATTAACTTTGGTTGAAGAGGTAACCTTCTCGTTATTCTCGTTATCAAAAATTCGCCCACATGGAAAATAAATACAATTTCCTTTCTTTCTTTCTCGTTATAACTGAAATTAGAGGGTATAGAAAAAACACTTTTTCCATGATCGGAAATAGGCTCAATTTGACCATTTCCATTTCTCAAAAAATAAAAATATAAATAAATAAATAATAACTTTTTGTTGTTCTATTACTAAGCACAACTTAGCGGAGATAGGGCATAAAGCCCTCTCTTAGACTACACTTAACTAGGAAGGCCCGGGACCGCCTGCTATACATGCCCTCCGAAGCATGGCCCGAAAATGTAGCAAGTGTAGGACTCGAACCAACAACCTGTTGGGTGAAAGCCGGAGTCCGTACCACTACTCTACTTGTCCCGTCCATCTCATATTCATTAAAAGGAATTTAATGTTTTTAACATATTAACAGTAACATTAGTTACTGTATGTGTTGATTTTCGTGCAGCCTAAAATATGTTACAGACTGTCTCGACAATGCATTTGACTTTGTTGTAGTTGACATAGTTGTACATATACAGACATTATATCATATCTTATTTACAAATATTGCACCGCACACGACCCAGTAGCGAGCAATAGGCGTCAAACTACGTGAATCGGCCTACAGGTCATACAAGTTGTGAAAGAGACTAAATTAGGATCACTGATAAAACTTAAAGTTTCAACAACTCATCAGAAAGTCACAGAGAGAGAAAAATAAAAGTTTTAAACAAGTTTGTGCAAGTTCGACAGGAAGTCAATTACCTGTCAGATACTTCCCAACTTATTCTAGGTTATAAGAAATCGAAGCGCAGCCGGATATATCGGCTTTTCGTCCATATCGTTTTCAATTTGAAATCCGGGCCTTCACCACTTTTTTTGCGGTCTACAAGGAATTGGTGGTTTACACATACAGTAAAATACCTACCGTACGGCATTATTTATTTTTCATTTTTATGTAACTTGAGAAGAAGAGTAATAATAATAATACCGTACTTAACCTTTATTTTCATTATATAAATGACATCGGAGACAAAGGTCATCCCATTCACAAGAGTCATATTATATATGTATACATTGTATAGTCATGGAGGCAGTTCCTTTCTTCAGTAAACATTGACTTTGTTCTACTTAGTTATTATTTTTTTATTGACTTTTTATGGACCCATGTCTAGGCCTTGTCCAATGCCAACGACCCCATGAATTTCAGACATTATTTGTATTGTTTCCGTATGCATTTTTGGCCATTGACAAATACGCATGTACGGTCTCGATGTCAACCTACACCAGCTAAAAGCGATAATAGACAAGCTGAGACAAGCTTACCATTGACGCAAAGAAACCGGTGAAAGCATGGCTTAATCATGTACAGCTAAGAGTTGTCCTATCACTAGGCCAAACTAGCGGAGTTAGGGTTATAAAGCCCTCTCTTACACTCAACTACGAAGGCTCGAGGCCGCTTGCTTTACATGCCCTCCGAAGCATGGCTAGAAAATATAATCAGCATGCGACTCGAACCAACAACCTTCCCGGTGAATGTCAGAGTCCGTACCGCGGCTCCACATGACCTCTACTTTTTAATGCCATTAGTCCGATAGGCATTGTATTCTCTCGCTAAGCACATCGTGGTGTATCAGAGTGAGCTCAGGCTAGGCTTGCGTGAGTTCAGCGCGGATTAAGCGTTCTGAAGTAGCCTCTCTATTTCCCCACCAACCCGTTTTGCACCAACGATGGATCTGTCAGCTAGATCTCTGCGTAGACAACGTCTTTGTGCACCATGTCACATCATTTTTAATTCGCACAATAATTTTTGTTTTCAATCCAAAGACTAATAGGCTATTATTTCTTCAACCAACCTCAGTATAAGCTTGGCACATGGCTTCATACAGCGACTGATGCTGCCTAATGAAACTCTCCAATATGATAATCTCATTAGGCATGGATAGCCCGTTTTCACAGGCCTGGTTCCACGTCTGAACGTTCTCCACATACTGCTCCGCCTTGTGGTGAAATAGCACTGACAGCTGTAGAACGGCCGAGCGTTCGCCCAGTCCAGCAGCGAACTCTTTCCAGGCCCGGTCAAGACGCGCGGCTAGGGAGCGTACGTGTGGCGCCGCATAGTGGTTGGACTCCATAAGCCGCGAGCCAACGCTTAGAATGCGGTTGATGTTGACGTAGACATTCTGTGGGCAGAAGAAGACATAATTAAGTAGATTTCACTACTACTGTACATTGGGGTGCAGTAGGACAGGGATTAGTAAAACGGCCGAAGGTTTACCCGGCCCGGCGGGGAAATTCTTCCAGGCATGGCGGCCTAGAGGCGCGGCTAGGGAGCGTACATGGGGAGCTTCATAGTGGTCGGACTCCATACGTCGCGAGACGACCTTAAAATGCGGTTCATGTTGACACAGACAGTCTGTGGGTATACTTAACTCGGCTATTATGGATATAAAAAAAACGGAAATATTGGCATTCTTCGATTATAATCATTTACAAGTCTGAGCTTCATCCTATTTGTTGACAGAAAGACTATTCCTATTGCCTTTTGCAAGCCAGCATTCAGGTCAGTCAGGAAATGACAGTGTATCATGCAGCATGCAATGTTCATAGCTAACCTTGGGCAAACGTGCACCATAGATCTCTTCACGAGGCAGGTACAGTGCCTAATGACACAATGCAGGGTTAACAGCTACACCCTATACAACAGGTCTATTTAACCATGTGCTGAAATAAGTAACAGCACTATATAAATAGCAGACGGATTATTTATGGCATTAGAATAGTTTAATACAGCAAAATGAAGACTTCATTTGAAACAGTTGTACTCGTGGCAGTGGTTTTCATGGTGACTGGGCAGTCTCGAGTTAGAAGTGATTTCGGTGTTTTCGGACCGCGGGAAGCAGGTTATATGATGGAAAACGGCATAGGGCTCCATGGAGGTACGAGCGGCGGCGAATTCCCCGGCCGACAACCTTGGAAGCAAGGTCAAGGCAGCTCAGAGGAGCAAGAAGACGGCAGTGCATGGGTGCGCACTACCGCCGACGGTGGAATGAGAATGGAAGATCGTACCAAAGCCGACATGAGGGAGCAAGGAGGTGTCAACGGTGGGATGGGAGTGCAAGGCAGTGGTGGCAAGGTGAAAGTGCAACGAGATGAAAATGGTGGCATGGGGATGAGTAGTGACGGTGCCAATGGCGATAGCGGTAGCCACGGCATGCGTACATCAGCTAACGCCCCCATGAGAGTGCAAGAAAGTGACAACGGTGGCATGGGGATGCGTTCAGGGGCCAACGGCAACATGGCAGGGCACGGAGGCATCAACGGTGGGATGGGAGTGCAAGGCAGCAGTGGCAAGGAGACGCGTACAGGAGATAATGGCAGCGTGAGAAGGCAAAGATGGGACAACGGTGGCATGGGGATGCGCTCAGGGTCTTACGGCAACATGGCAGGGCACGGAAGTATCAACGGTGGAGTGGGAGTGCAAGGCAGCGGTGGCAAGGAGACGCGTATAGGAGATAATAATGGCAGCATGAGAGGGCAACGAGGTGAAAATGGGGATGAGTAGTGACTTTGCTAAAGGCGATAGCGGTGGCCACGGCATGCGTACATCAGCTAACGCCACCATGAGAGTGCAAGAAGGTGACAAAGGTAGCATGGCGATGGGAACAGGGGCAAACGGCAACATAAGAGTGTAAGGAAGTGGCAATGGTGGCATGGCAACGAAAGGAGGTGTCAACAGCAGCGCCATTTGTCAAGATGGCATGATTACTGGTTACTAAATATTGTAAAAACCATTGACATTGACCTCACAGGAGCGTTCTCCTCTACCACAGACGATAAGGTACCCTCTAGGTATGAAGACAAGTGGAGGAACTTCCCTCTTGACTACTGCTCTATTTGGGATGCTGTAGTCAGCTACTTGCCCGGCAGCCAAGTTTCTCCCCTACCACAGAATATTAGATAGTTGCCCATTTCGGTTTTATTATTATTATTATAATGTAATGAGCTGAGCCCTGCAGCATATTATAATTATTGTAACTTAACTTTTAGTGGAAGTAAATTTATTGTATTGTATTTGTATAATATAATAATATAATAGGGATTTCTTTCCATTTACGACGAGTCTCAAACCGCCACTGTCTAGGGTTCATAGTCTAGGTCTCTACCAACAGCACTACGCCTATGGCATGAACGGATGCAGCAGAAGGGGGGCAAGGGTGGGGGTAGCTACCCCCCCCCCAAATCTGGTAATTTATTTGCTTTTATCGATGCTACATATGTATTTTTCTATTTTGACCCACAACTATACCCCCCCCCCCTCCAAATGAGCTGGATCCATGCGTGGCCTATGGCCACTACTTACCATTGAGCTAACTGTAAAATGATTATGCTCCTCTTCGAGTTCCTTAGCTACCGAATAGGAATGACCGATTTGTACGTAATTCATCAGAAACCTGTCCCGGTTATGGCAAATCCACTCCATCATCTGAAATATCATAAGGGAGCAGTTAGAATATTACAAAATGATGGCCGAACTTTTACGGAGGATCCGCGACAGCTACTATTGTCTAATCTTCAAGACAAACTACTGACATCTTAATAGTTTATTATTTATCACATATTGGAGCAAATGGGCTGGGCGAATGGTGGGCTCAAAACCACAGAGTCCACTTCAGAAGATTTGTATGAGGTGGCGTGTCGGGGGGAAAACCGTGCACTTTCCTCGTTCCTCGTCAGCTTCACGCCACCCTCAGAAACCTTTCCAACTACCCCATTTCCTCCAATAACAACTTTGTCAGCGTCTGGCGCCGACGTCGAAAGTCCGTGTGAACCAGGGACGGATCCTTGGGGGGCGGTCGCCCCCCCCCCCCCCCGAAAGAAATAGCTTTATACTAGATAGAATGGACTTTTGAAGGTAATTAGGAACAATTATTACTCGCAAGTAAGGGAAACGCGATATTTTTCAGGCCACCGTCCCCTCCGAAAACATTTTCTGAAACCGTCCCTGGTGTGTACCGGGCCTTAGTGTCATGAAACCCCAAAACGTCTAAATCCGAAGAACTCTCGGAATTGAAAATTCCATACTCACGTATAAATAGGAAAGCAAAAAAGAAGTAGTTGCAAAAGACAAGCAACAGGAAAGTAACATGACAAACTGTGTGGCATGGAGAGGGCACTGCAGAATTTAAATACGAGAAGGCCCGCGGGACAGCACTGGAGAAAGTTAACGAACCAGATGGAGAATTTAAATAAAGTAGTCATTCCAACAGAATGCTGTAAACATGACAACGGGCATGAATGCAAATTATTGCTGGAATTTATCAAATTTAATACATTTAACCCGGAACATTCCAATTCATTCAGCCAGAACTTGAGTAACAATGATTCTTCCTTCGCTTGAGCAAGCAGTGGACCTAGCTTTAACGCAGGCATTGTAATTATTAGAGGACTTTTTATGGACCCAGGCCTACTTATAGTGGCCCATTGGTCCCTTGCCAACGACCCCATGGATTTCGGATATTATTTGTATTGTTTCTGTATGAATTTTCTACCATGGCAAACTGGCATACGTTTTCAATGTGAACCTACACCGGCTACAAGCTATAATGGACAAGCTCACACAAGCTTATCATTGACGCAATGAAACAGGCGGAAGCATCACTTAACAAAGTACAGATACAAGTCTCAAAATGTGTAACTCCGTTGAAGTCTCGAAATCGGAAATGTCGACCATCACAAAACTTTCCCTATACTAACGTATAAGTAGGAAAGAAAAAAAAGTTGTAATAACGCTCCTGAATCACACAAAACCAAATAATAACTCGGAAAAGTGATGATTCTATATTATTAACCGCATGCCGCGTGATGGGAAATTGAGCTAACTATATTTGCACAGACAACGATATACAAACGACAAAATTGCCTTTTTGTTTGCACAGGATGTGACATTACAAAAAAAGGTTGACAGCATATTTATGCAAAAGCGCATATATCCGGGCTTTACAAACGGCCGTCCACGTGATTTTTGACACGGAAACTCACCTAGGGCGGAAACAAGGCAGTTTCGCATAGTTTAGAGTAAAATATTCACTGGGGTGGAGTTGACATGTCCCCCGGGGAGGGGGAGGGGGGATCAAAATTTAGGGAGTTCATGTTACGTTTTGGTTACAAACGCGATACCCAACACGTCCCGATATGAACAATACCTCAGCATTAGTAAATGAGATGGCCGGAGTCGGTAATATGCGTCCGTCTCATTGCATTTGTCCAAAATAGAAAGAAATAGTACCAAAAAGAATCAGTCATAAAAAGGTTTTAAAAATTATTTTAGGGAGATTTCATCTACCTATTGAGACAGCGTACAATCTTCGACTTAGTGAATATTTCATCATAAATTTTCATTTCATGACATCCTGAGCCTAAAACCTCCCCTCGTTCAAAATGTTGTACATATTATATGTATACACGTATGTATGTATGTACAGGGTACGAGTATATCGATTTTAGAAACACTATAGTAGTAGTTTGGTTGGACACAGTCCCAGGCCACGGTGTGGGCCCATAGGACAGGGGACCTCCTGATTATAGTGGATTCCGAACCACTTGGGAAACACAGTGAAGTCACACGATTAGTTCGGAGGTGACCAGGACAAGTCCTACCATGTTTCCCTCCGGCACTGTGCACACTACCAAGTTATCTGCATCTTTGAACCTGCTCTGGTCCGCTGGATTCACCTTGGTAAGGCGGCCGGCTAGGAAACACTAACATCCGTAGATATTATCCGACTTCGATGAGACTTGACACAAAAATGTATCATACGAATGTCTAAAACCGAGTTTGTAAACCAGCTAGATCCACCATTTTGTTTCAAGATGGCACCCGATCAAAATATTAAAAAAATCATGTTAATGTTAATATTGGTCGCAGAGGAATGGAATAAAATGTGACTGAAATCCCGTATAGTTATCTACGATAATGTTAATTAATCAACACTTTTTCCGACATATCAACGATTTAAAGATTTCAAGGCGTCCAGTCAAAGTGAAAATAATGTGATAATGCTCGAATTTTATATTATATGGTCTAAGGAGTTAATAGAGAACGTAAATTTCCTTTAGAAGTCTTTTTCTTTATTTTTCATTGCATAAATAGCGTTTTATCCCTTCAAGAATGTATATGTAAATTTTTACCCTGCCCAAACAAAGGTACCGTGCCCATCAACAGTTATTTCTAATTATTTATAAGTGCATCGCCAAAATAAAATAAAGGCCATGCGTAATTTAGGTACCCATTAAACAATGTCGTTGCCATGCTTATTCCCCTTATTTTTGTGACCCCCGAGATCTCTTCCTGCGACCCAGCGACCCTTAGGTTAGAAGGCGACTCCTCTCAAACGAATCAATAGAAGGTCCAACGTACCTTGTCACAATCCTGTTCAAAGACCCGCAGCTGAAAACACTGGTCCAATTTGAGCTTCTTGTGGTGCCATAATTGTAACAAGTGCTGCTGCATGGAACGGACAGCCTCTAGGTTCTGTAGGATTTGAGGAACAGCTGATTGCATATCAGGATTACCAACAGAACCAGCCTCACTTCCCGAGTAACCACTGTCGTATCCACTATTATTGTCACCAGTCAGCCTGTAACAAATATGCAATATTATTTAGACAATATAATTACAAAGACTTTCCACGGCCAGAGTTACATGATGAAGGAAGGAAGGGAGACGGCTGGAGATTTGGTTCACTCAAGAGCTCTCATTCCGGGCCCAAGCGATAAGTATGGCCTCCACTTGACTCGTATCTGTACATGGTTAAGTCATGCGTTCACCTGTTTCATTGCGTCAATGGTAAGCTTGTCTCAGCTTGTCAATTATCGCTTATAGCCTGTGTAGGCTTACATCGAGAGCGTATGACGTTTATGAATATGTAGTATATGAACGTATCGTATGAAAATGACCAAAAATTCATACGGAAACAATACAAATAATGTCGGAAATCCATGGGGTCGTTGGCATTAGACAATGGACCTGTGGGCCATAAAAAGTCCTTAAAAAAAATTAGAAAAATCGTCTCCTTTGTAACTTTGTAATATTTTGAACACATTGTCATAAGAGTTAACTAATTAAAATATCACATAAAAACATAAAAATATCGTCGAAACCGGTCGTGACGATATTTTTATGTTTTTATGTGATATTTTACTAAGTAAACTCTTATGACAATAGAAAATTATGGCCTCACTTGCTTAGACATAGGAGGAAGTCCATCGGAACTCTAACGGCGCTTCTGACTGGGTAAGGGCCATTTCGTGTCCACCTGGAGAAGGGAATGTCGCCGCTGCGGACTGTAAGAGGAAACAAAAGAACACCTTCCCTGCAAGTGTAGTGCTCTCGGGAGAGAGAGACTCCAGTGCCAGGGGGCTGCCTTCACGGATCTCCTGCAAGTGAAGGCCATCGGCTTGGAAAACTTGACTGTGTTCGTGAATAAAACTAAACTCACAGACTTGTGAAGTGAACTTATGGCTGTTCAAATGGCTTTAGTATACGTCAGCCTATTCCAATAATACTAATAATAATAATAATAATAATAATACGGGATGAAGCAGTAGAATTTGGGATGATAGACCGTGGTCGATCTGAAAGCGTAACTCCAAAATGTCAACCGCAAATTAGGCTTAAAAGGGACATTTAGAAAATGGCATGGTACAAACTTGTAACTTCCCTACATCCAAGCCTGACAGATGTACAGTATGTTGCAGGTTTAGTGCCCAATGAGGTATTAAGCTAGTTGCAAAGTGCAACTGTGCAATCGTAAATTACGCATTAACAAGAGAAACATATGTTATCTCTCCTATATAAGCAGCAGTATATTTGTGAGACTAGAACAGTTCTATACAACACAGCAATATGAAGACTGCTACCGTTATTATTGGACTCGCTCTGCTGGTTTTGGTCACGTCATCCAAGCCCCAATTGATACACACAGAAAACCATCACAAGCATTCGAGTCCGACCCCATGGTGGACTGACGACACGAGCACGGGCACGAGCACAACCCCATGGGCTCACAAAACGAGCACGGACACAACTCCGACCCCATGGACTCACAAAACGAGCACGGACACAACTCCGACCCCATGGACTCACAAAACGAGCACGGACACAACTCCGACCCCATGGACTCACAAAACGAGCACGGACACAACTCCGACCCCATGGACTCACAAAACGAGCACGGACACAACTCCGACCCCATGGACCCACAAAACGAGCACGGACACAACTCCGACCCCATGCACTCACAAAACGAGCACGGACACAACTCCGACCCCATGGACCCACAAAACGAGCACGGACACAACTCCGACCCCATGCACTCACAAAACGAGCACGGACACAACTCCGACCACATGGACTGAAAAAACGAGCACGGACACAACTCCGACCACATGGACTGAAAGAACGAGCACGGACACAAGTGAAACCATCGGATGCGGATGCGGAGGATGCGGATGCGGAAGATGCGGATGCGGAGGATGCGGATGCGGAGGATGCGGTTGCGGAGGAAGCGGGTGCGGCTAAATTTGGCAAGTAAAGAAACTCCAGTATAAATATAATCACTGTAATCACAAGTAATAATTCACAAATGTAAACAAATATATTTTCTCCGCAAGGTTCAAGCATTTTCGGTATAGTATAGATTTCCCTCAGGTCCGAATTCCGTGAATTCGCTAGTTTCAAGAAAAGTAGTTGAAAATTTAATGGTTTTTTTAAATGGATATTCCCTTTGGAATTTGAGTTTGCAAAAAAAAAACGTGTAATGGGACTGTCCGATTAGTACTTAAAGCTGATGCAAATACACGATCTAACTTAGTTGGATAATTTGGCCTGCCGCAGACCAGATTGGATCGTGTGTACCCACGTTGTGCAACCCTGTTGATAAGTTGCCTATCCCAGTAGAAAACCAGCGGGCCTACCTATGGCGGTTATTTTTAATCCTGTCCTGGGATCAAAAATGTAAACTACATAATATAAATATGGAAAGTAATTGTTTTGTTTACATTTTTAGCCCTCCGGGTTAAGTTAAAATTAAACGGCTTAGTAGGCCCGCTGGAGCGGCAGATTTAGGCTCTTGCCGACGAACGGACATTATCCAGCTACTAACTATTATCTCACAATTATCTACTAAGCTTTTAGTGATATAAGCTCCACTTAAACTTAGTTAAACTTAAACTTTCGTTCGTCGGAAAGGTCCTTTCTTTTGTCTGCCACAGGAAAAGAACTCAAATTTGAAACTGAAGATCTATAGGCTCGAGACTCAACAAAAAAGGAAAAAATTTTCCACTAAAAAATTGTCCACTCCACATTACTTTCACCCCACACCCGAAAATGGTGATGTCACGCCTGTTCGGTTGCGTCAATTGTAAGCTTACAAATCCTTTCGCGGCCGGAGTTACGTGACAAAGCAGAAGAATCTGGTGTGATAGGCTGTGGTCGATCTGAAAGCGTACTTCCAAATGTTTCATCAACATCTGCGGTCGATAACGTCAGTAGAACTGCGTAGACTTCTAAGATTGTATCTCAGCAGCAACAATTTGGGAAAGGGGATACGCAACTGTTCCTGCTGTTGCGACAGTCTTAGAAGTCTACGCAGTTCCACTGAAGTTATCGACGAATCTTTTAGAACATCCAGGTTGACCACCACGGCCTATCATCCCGGATTTTACTGCTTCATCAAAAGGTAAGCTTGTCTCAGCCTGTCCTATACTGGCTACATTTTCTGGCCATGCTTCGGAGGGCATGTAAAGCAGGCGGTTCCGGGTCATCCTAGTTGAGTGTAAGAGAGAGCTTTAAATAATGACATCTTTTGTTCTATTACTAAGCCAACCGAGCGGAGTGAGGGCTGTAAAGCCCTCTCTTACACTCAACAAGGCAGACTCGGGACCGCCTGCTTTACATGCCCTCCGAAGCATGGTCAGAAAATGTAATGTAGTTTAGGACTCGAACCAACAACCTTTCGGGTGAAAGTCAAAGTCCGTTCCACAACTCTACATGTCCTAACTTTAGCTTTATAGCCCTAACTCCGCTAGGTTGGCTTAGTAATAGAACAACAAAAAGCCAAGATTTATGTATTTATTTATTTATATCGATTGTAGCCGTTGTTGGATGTCAGTCAATCCATAAGGAAACAATAAAGACAATGTCCCAAAATCCATCAGGTCGTTTGCGTTGGCTACTATAAAGAGCCCTTTATGAGTTTATATAAAAACCTTTACCGGCAGCCGACAGGGGAAAAGACGGCTGCTGGGTATGTTGCAGACCACAACATCGTAAATTGTTGTCTACTGTAGTTGAGCATTTGGACCATACACGTTTATCTTGTGTTTTTTTCTTCAGTAGGGTACTACGGTTGTGATAAAGCTCTCTCATAAACCATTCCGAGTAAAGCAGACGTAATTTGTAACATAATTGAGCAGCCAGGTTGAAGCAAGGTCTGTCGGAATGATAAGGAGGCCGTTAGGAATCCTGTAGTCAGCAACAGCAGCAGGCCATGAATAAATCAGCCCTTAACCGAGTTCCGTGTCAACCCCCCGCAGACGGGGGTCGATGTAAAGGGCCTCCCAATGCTGCTGTCAGCATAAATATTCCTCACTTCCAACACTTCGAATACACTGCAAAATAATATAATTACAAAGACTGCCTGACGACGGCCTGCAGGTCAAAGGCTTTCACAGTTACATGATGAAGCAGTCTCTGTTTGTCAATCAATCAATTTATAATCAATCAGTTGGCTGATAGGCCGTGGTCGATCTGAAAGCGTACTTCTAAACGTTTCGTTGGCATCTTCAGTGGAACTGCTCAGACTTCTAAGATTGTAGCAACAGCAGTAGTAACAGCAGCAACAGTTGCACATCCCCTTGGCCAGGGACGGATCCAGCCCATTTTTTTGGGGGGGTAGCTGAGGGTCAAAATAGGAAAAACTTATACGTAGGTTCGACTAAATTAGAGCGTAATAACTTAATTTACAATAGATTTACCAAATTTTTGGGGGGCAGCTACCCCCCCTACCCCCCCCCCCCCTGTATCCGTCCTTGCCCTTGGCCAAACGGTTGCTGCTGAACCTCCAAGCTACAATCTTAGTATTCAACGCAGTGCCCCAAAAGATGTCGACGAATCGCCTACAAATAATTTAATGGATGTATAAGAATGACCTCTTCGGTCGCCTCTGTAGGTTAGTACCCGTGTTGAGATACAACACATCTCCGATCGCATGGCGAGGAAAGACTCGCTCAAGTACAAGCACACTACCACCTTGTCATCGAAGTAGATAAGTTTGAAAGGACTCATTTACATCGACCACCATTTTCAACGGTAAATTTCCTTTTAAAACAACAACAAGTTCGCCACACTAGTTCTGTGTCCTTTACTTTAATTTGGCGCAGTCAGCCCAGTGGGACTTTAGTCCTCCACCGTTCGCGGTCCTAAGCCACTGGTCTGTGTGCATGGTAACATAATCACACTTTTGCAGGCGCTTCCCGTCAAAAATATTTCGGAAGATTTCATAGGGAACCTGTCGTATCGCCGACCCCAGCTAGCGATAAAAGCGAGGACAAAGTAAGTATTGGTATTGTTTCCTGTAAGAATTTTAGCCACTGACAAACGTCCTCGTTGTCAACCCACACCGACTACTAGCGACAGTGGACTGTGACTTAACCAAGTTGGGGTACTAGCCGAAGAGCAGGTATTATACAATAGAAAGGTAGCGATCAGTGAATAGACTGGATTACTCGCGTACCCAGCCCTCCAATCATCCCCTTCCCTACTTTGAAACAGATACAAGACTTGAATACTGAGTAAGCATGGCAACCGCGGCATAGAGAACAAAATTACCCCTGGAGGGAGTGGGGTTCGATACGCCACGTGCAACCCCAATACAACCAATTAAATTTCAATTTTCACAAATTCCTCTTCAACTTCACATTGTGTGAGCCATCTTCGCACGATATATGAGTCTGTTGACTCGTTCTTATACTGGGTTAAGCCGAGCTAATGCCTGCTACTACAATGTCGACGGCAAGTATGTCTTGCCTGTATTGGCACTTGTAGTCGGTGTGGGTTGACATCGAGGGGTGAAACAGTTTGGCAACGGCTAGAAATTAATTTGAAGACAATACCAAAAATAACCGAAACCCGAAGTGGTCGCAGGTAGGGCAAGGTTCACACCAAGTAGGCATATGTCAGGACATGCAGAGTAGTGGTACAGACTCCAGCTTTCACCCGAAAGGTTGTTGGTTTGAGTCCCACACTAGCTACATTTTCTGGCCAAGCTTCGGAGGGCATGTAAAGCAGGCGGTCCCGAGTCTGCCTAGTTGAGTGTAAGAGAGGGCTTTACAGCCCTCACTCCGCTCGGTTGGCTTAGTAATAGAACAAAAAAGTCATTATTTATTTATTTATGTCAATAAGAAGGCCTAAAATAATAATAATAATATTAATAATGGGTATGTGACTGAAAATATGGGAATTAGGAAAATCTTGAACTGGTGGGATTAGATCCCACGATCTACGCCTATCAACAATGTAAAAGAACAAAAAAACTTTCCTTGGCCCATCACGTACGCACACCATACTCAATACAATACAATATTGTATATGTATTGTATTCAATATATACAATTTTTTATATCAATTCAAAAATTGACCGTAGCACCATGCTAAAAAACGTTGAAAGTCAAGTTCCGAACCCACGACGTTCAGGCAGCAAACAGTTTTATCCGTTGGGCTATGGTGGGAGGCAAACACGAATGCAATGTATACAGGGGTTTCACATATAATCACCATGTTCCCCTAATAACCAATTAAATGAATTTCCAATTTGAGAGCTTTTCACTCCGACAAGTCAATATGAGCAGTCAAATTGTATTACGAGCCAATGAAGTGGATTTACCAGCATTGATATTTGACATGCGAACGCTATTGGATTTTTTTTAATAGTCACAAAGAGGAAAAAACCTTATGGGTGTAAAGGTCAAATTTGACAGGAAAAAACAATGGTAGAGCCATAAATTAGTCAGTAAACCACGGTCACCGGTTGATGAAGGCAAGGCTGGGTGTGAGAAAATGAATGTGGATGGTAGTGAATTTGAATTAGTGTGACTGTTATCGCATATAGAAGGTATGACTGATATTCGGTATGAATGTGATTTATTATATACAAATATTTTAATTAAACTATCGTTGATATGTACAGTTAGGACCATAGGCCCTAATCTCGCTCTATATACATTTATATATTTTTCAATAAAAACATTATTAATATTAAATGAGAGACCATAAAGTAGAAGAAATGTTTCTGTACATTTTGATGTAAACTATGTGGTCGTCACTTACACAGATCAGCTTGAACCTTCAATTACGAAATACGTAATAATGAATTTAACGATGTCTAGTGGGCCCGAGCGAACATTCTCAGATTTTAACAGCGCTTGTGCGCACGAAGGATAAGTTATAACAGCGTTTTAATTAAAGCTGAAGACATAAATATGTTTGGCGTATTTCTGGGGTTCTAAGGAAATTGTAGATAAATAAATAAATAATTTATTTCCCTCCTTCATACAATATTCAATACAAACAATGAAACAATATAACAAAAATATTACAATTTTCCTTATTATTTTCTACTATGCTAATGCTTCGAGTATACATCAGCAAAGGAGAGCAGGAACCATTTAGATTTCTCTGTGATTCTCTTGGTTAGTGTTATAATGCGATTTACAAATTAGGTTTTTTCATTCCTCTTTTACCATGCTCATAAGTAATTTCTTGCAATTTCAGGGCTTAAACATACGAAAACATAAGATACCCCATATGTGTAGTTTTGCGCACGCGAGATCTTATTTTCTGTGCAAAACCGTGTTGTGTGTACCACTGCCATCGGCGCACACTTCATGCCAATTTGAGTATCACATATTTTTTATTTATATTAATTTATACTACATCATGTTGAAATAATTTTTTAAATTATAATTTTTGCTATTTCATAATAAAATAATAATAAAATTAAAAATAATAATAATGAAAATAAATATTTTTTGTTTGTCTATGACATTGTCTGTGACACTGTTTAGAGTTTACAATGTTTTTTTACTTCCTTGCTACAAAGATGGCGAATACACAATATTAATTCAAAGTGTGATATTTTTTTATCTATAAATTTAAAACCGATCCAAGGCATAACCCAACAGGTTATGGGCCCAGATAAATCGGGAAACCAAGATGTTCCGTAAAATCAATTAAAAAGAAAAATTAAAAATAATAATTAAAATTGTCGCGTGTGCAAAGTGCTTGTGTAACCTAATCTTACCAGTACACCATGCACGAAGACGTAAAAATTGAAAAATTAAATGGTCCAAACTACCTCACGTGGAAATTTCAAATAGATGTCATCTTAAAATCGATATATGCGTACGACATTGCAACCGGAACGGAACCTTTACCAAGTATCCTTACCAAGGATAAAAAAGATGATACATCGTGGATAAAAACTGACATAAAAGCTCAACGACTAATTGTAACCTCAGTGGATAGCAGCCAAATTGTGCATTTACTAACATGTACAACATCAGCCGAAATGTATAAAGCATTAAATGATCTCTACAATAAGGACACTCATCAACAAAAATGTTCTCTTCTAACGGATTTTTACAACTTTAAATTGGAAGATGTCAACAAGGGAATTGCTGAAATAAAAATAATTATCCATAGACTAGCTTCATTGGGAGAAAAGTTAACAGACGAGATGGTTGTAACAAAGATTGTATCTTCTCTTCCCGAAAAATTCAACGCCTTCAGAAGTGCTTGGGAGTCAGTCACTGCAAAAGATAAGACGCTTGCCAATCTTTTTTCTCGCCTTCAATTAGAGGACGAACGATGTGGAAACAACTCAGTAGCATTCAAAACACTAGCCCAAGGTAAAAGTACTCTATCTAATTCTAATTTTAAAAATAAAAATGAACTTTTCTGTACGTATTGCAAATTAAGAAATCATAGGATTGAAAAATGTTTTAAAAAAGCTAGAGATGAAAGAAATACGCTTTATTGCGGAATTTGTAAAAAGAGGAATTCGCACCGATCCTCAGAGTGTTTTTTCCGTAACAGAAATAGAGAAAATGGTGACAGCAATAATAATAAAGTTTTTTTGGTATCTAAAAATTCCAATTACTTTAATAATAATAAAAGTATTAGCTTAGCTGTCGATAGTGCAGCAAGTAAACATTTAGTTAATAATTTAAATTGTCTTGAGAATAGTAATCCTGCAATATCAAAATTCAGTTTAGCAAAAAAGAATGAATCCTTATTTGGAACGGCCATAGGAACATTAAAGAGTGAGAGTGTGACATTAAACAATGTAGTTTACGTACCGGAGTTATCTCAAAATCTTCTTTCTGTTAAAAAAATCACCGATAAAGGTGGGTTTGTATTATTTTCAAAAGGAAACGTAGAAATTATTAATTCAAAATTCGAAACTGTCATGGAAGGTAAAGAAAATAACGGTTTGTTCGTTGTTAATTTAAAATATGGTAAAAACCAAAATTTAAAAAATAGAGAAAATATTTTTTCTGTGAATGATTATGACGACATTTATGAATGGCATAGAAAATTAGGTCATATTAGTTTTAAAAATTTGCAAAGACTTGCAACAATGTCAGATGGAATAAAAATAACTAAAAATTCTTTAGATATTAAAAATTGTGAAATTTGTATTAAAGCTCGACATGCTCGTGATCCCTTTAGTGGAAATTTAAAGCGTGCTACTCGAATGCTCGAAATAATTCATAGTGACGTCGAAGGTCCCTTTGAAATTGAATCTATTGATCAATGCAAATATTATGTATCAATAATTGATGATTTTACGTGTTATAGTGAAGTACATCCTATAAAAGCAAAATCAGACGCAGCAAATGTTATAAAAAATTTTATTTTGCGAGCCGAAAATGAAAAAGGTTTAAAAGTATGCAGATTTAAATGTGACGGTGGAGGTGAATACCTGCCATTAAAACAATGGTTTTATAATAGAGGAATATTTTTTGATGTAACTGCTAGTTATAGTCCTCAAATGAACCCTCGTTCAGAAAGATTAAATCGGACAATTACTGAAAAAATAAGAAGTTTACTCTTTGATAGTAATGTTAATAAAAATTTATGGAGTGAAGCGGCTAAGACAAGTTGTTTTTTACTTAATCGCAGTCCAACAGTTAATAGCAAGGCAACGCCTATAGAAAATTGGACTGGAAAAAGACCAGATTTAAAAAATTTAAAAATTTTTGGTTCTGAAGCTTATGCCAAAATTCTACCTCGTGTTAAGAAGCTTGATGAAAGATCAAGAAAATTGATATTCGTTGGTTATAATCATAATGGTTATCGTTTGTTTGACCCAAACATTAAAAAGATTGTTATTTCTAGGGATGTTATTTTTCCTGAAAATTCACTTAAAATTAAAAATAAGCTAAAACCTGAAGAAATGGTAAAACTTGATTTTAATGTTTCAGAATTTTTCAAGGATTCAGAGTCTGAATCAGACAAGCACCAAGTGAGCCCACGTAGAGTCAATGAATCTGTGGAGGAAATAATCAGTGAAAATGATCCTGACGGTGAGTCTGAATCAGAACCTGAAACTCCAAAGGAATACCCTTATAAATTAAGAAGTAGAATTAATCTACGGAAACCTGCTACACTTGATGATTGTGAAACTAATTTAACTGATCTATTTGATGATAGCGTATATTTAACGTTTGAAGAAGCCGTAAAAGGCACTGAATGTAAAGAATGGGTAGATGCTGTAGAGAAGGAGAAAGAATCGTTGATTTCTAATAAAACTTGGATTTATATTCCAAAAGCAGAAGCTGAAAATAATAAGATTTTGACTTCTCGCTGGATTTTTCGCAAAAAAGATAATAATACTTTTAAAGCCAGACTCGTTGTAAGAGGTTTCGAACAAGAAAATGGCATAGATTTTACCGATATATTTAGTCCAGTGGTAGATTCAAATAGTTTACGATTGTTATTTGCTTTAGCAGCAAAGAAAAAAATGCTAATTGCTTCATTTGATATAAAATCTGCATTTTTAAATAGCGATCTTAATGAGAAAATTTTTATGCATATTCCGGAAGGATTTAAAAACGCTAAAAACAAAGACAAAGTATGTCTATTAAAAAAGTCATTGTACGGACTTAAACAATCTCCAGCATTGTGGAATTCTAAGTTGAATGATTATTTATTATCGATTGGTTTACAGAGATTAAAATCAGATCCTTGTATTTATTGTAATACTGATAAAAGCTTGATAATTTCAATTCATGTTGATGATGGATTAATAATAAGTAAAAATGAATTGATGTTGAATGATTTTGTAAAAAAGCTAAGCAAACTTTGCGAAGTTACCTATAACAAAGACATAAAGAAATATGTAGGTATTGAAATTTTGAGAACTAAAGCTGGTATAAAAATTAGCCAGGAGAAATATGTTGAAAACATGCTTAAAACTTATAATATGTCGGAAGCAAATTCTGTTAAAACTCCAATATGTAATCAAAAGTCAGATAACAGTAAAAATATATCCTTTCCATACCGCGAAGCAGTCGGTAGTCTCTTATATTGTTCTACTAAAACACGACCAGATATAACTTTCAGTGTGAATTATGAAAGTCGTTGTATTGAACCTAAAACTGATAATGTTTCCGATGTAAAAAGAACTTTAAGATATTTAAAAGGTACAAAGAATTTAGGAATAACTTATAATGGTTCAAATTGTAATAAACTAATTGCATATTCAGATGCAAGTTACGCAGATGATGAAATATCTCGGAAAAGTACCACAGGTTTCGTGATTTACTATTGTGGCGGACCTGTAGCTTGGTGTTCAAAGAAACAAAATATTGTAACACTTTCCACTACTGAAGCTGAATATATAGCAGCTGCAGAATGTCTAAAAATGTGTTTGTTTTTGAAATCTTTAATCCAGGAATTAACTGGTGAAAAATTGGAAATCTTACTATTTGTTGATAATACTAGTGCAATTGAAGTAATGAAAACTGGTTGTGGAAAACGAACAAAGCACATAGATGTAAGATATAAATTTATTACTGATCTAGTAAAGAACAAGGTAGTAGAAGTAAAACATGTTCCAAGTAGTGAACAAGCAGCAGATATTTTTACAAAAGCTCTACCTAATTCTTCATTTGAAAAGTTTAGAAAAATGCTTGTTGATTAAACTTTTTATTGTATTTCTATATAATGAAGGAATTTTATTTTATTTTACTAAAAGTTTGGAATTTAATTATTCATGCAAAAATTAAGGGGAGGATGTTGAAATAATTTTTTAAATTATAATTTTTGCTATTTCATAATAAAATAATAATAAAATTAAAAATAATAATAATGAAAATAAATATTTTTTGTTTGTCTATGACATTGTCTGTGACACTGTTTAGAGTTTACAATGTTTTTTTACTTCCTTGCTACAAAGATGGCGAATACACAATATTAATTCAAAGTGTGATATTTTTTTATCTATAAATTTAAAACCGATCCAAGGCATAACCCAACACATCAGTCCTCAATTTCATAATAATGATTCACTCTGGACAGCTAGGTCTAAAGGCACGTGTGTACCAGTGTACCTATGGCCTGCCGTCATTAATTGTGCGTCATTATTACCCAATCAGAGCGGTAGTTACATGTCTTCTAGACAGCTGAAGGGTAACCTACTGAAGTGATAAAATACTTGCAACAGCGACTTAGAAGGGAATTCTGATTTCTGAGACGACTGTAAACTATTGTGAAGAGCAAGAGAGAAACGATGTGTTTAGGGTAAGTTTCTGTAATATTCTAATAAACAAACATAGACCCAGAGGTCTTTGTAGAATAATATAGGGAGGGGATGCGAACAAACCTTTGTAGAAGACGTTGTCCTATCAGATCGATATCCTCCACGGGGGTTTTCAAAATCTCCTTTTTGACATCCGCGTGCACATCTATTCCATGTTTCGCACCCTGCACGTCGTCCGCGAATTCGTTTCTGGACAAATCCTCCTGAACGTCTTCCAGTCTGTCCAGCACTTCTGAGGCCTGCCATAGGAAGTCTTCGACGGCCTGCAGGTCAAAGAAGAACGTGTAAATATGTATGTTTAGGCTAGGCGTATATCGTAGATTCGAACACAGCCAAGCCCAGTTTTTCTATATCCTCTAATTTTCGGTGATAACGAGGAGGTTACCAAAGTTAATTTAATGTCAGTGTGATATATACCATATAATACTGCAATATAATGTATGTTTGAGATTATAATAACAACAAAGATATAACACAGTTTTATATGGTAGTTCTTTTTTTGTCTGCCGCCAGTGGAACTCCATAGATAAGGAAATTAGATCGCAAACAAAGATTCAAAGGCCAGTTACTGAAAAAATTGCTAGAAACAGAACAGCTTTAGAATATGATTTTTGTCTATAGGTATTTACTGTATGTCTTTTTATAACCACGTTTAGAATAAGTTATTTTTATGCATAGTTATAATAAGATTGTTTAAGTTCAGCGTATGTATTTTCAAGCTGTAGCCAAGAATTTTTTTTCGGGGGGGGGGGTACAGAAATTTCATTGGATATACATAGTAGTTTTTATTTTTCCTCTCCAAATCCGATTCTATCTAGTGTCAAGCCATTTCATTTCGTTTCGGGGGGAGGGGGGGGGGGGGTTTAACCCCAATGAACCCCCCCCCCCTTGGCTACGGCCTTGTGTATTTTGGAAATTGTATTGTTTTTTGGACGTGGCTTACGCAGAAAAAGTCTTTCTAGTCTTAAATCTAGCACCTTAAATATAAGACGTTTATTATTATTATTATTATTTTTTTGCTAACACAGACGTGAAATAGAAAACATGTTGCATCATCTACAGCGTTTACTGTGCAAGCCCCCGACAAGTTGATTAACTTGGGGGCCCACAGGTTATTTGTATTATAAGGGTATAATTGTTAATTTATAAATATATTCCTTCAGCGCAGGGGAGTACCGGCCGAAGAAGAAGAAGAAGAAAAAAAATACTGGACAAGGAAAAGAAAGAAAGAAGAAGATAAAGGCTTTTGCGGCCGGAGTCTAATAGTAAGCAGAAGAATCCAAGCCGTAAAATAAAAAATATAAATATAAATAAAATATAAATAAATAAATAAATAATAAAAATATAAATAAAAATCCAAACAGGTTGGAAGTACTCTATCATCTACCCAAGACCCATCAGCCCGGCTTCTTCGGCTTCATGATATGTACCGAGAACTAAGTATTTTGATTAATTCCAAAGATTATAATTGCAGTGGTGGGATTTTAATTTCGAATTTATCTTTTCCACGAGCCTATGGAGCACTAACGCGCCAAAAGGGCTCAGATTTAGCCTTTAGGCTAAAATAATTAAATTGGTGTAGAGCCTTTGGCCAGGACATATACAGGCCTATAGGTAGAAGGAATAGAAAGAACAAATTAAAGTAGAGTTGACCCGAACCTTTCCGTTTTTATCGTGTTTTTAATCGTCTGTCGGCCTATTACGGCGATTATTTTTTATCATAACCTGGGATTAAAAATTATACAAGATAATTTTAGAATGGAAATAGAAAGAATGGAGAATGCAATTCAAAATGGTTTCGTTTACATTTTTAACCTCAAGAATAAGTTAATACTAAACGGCCCGCTGATTTACAGCCCAGCCTTATAAATAAATAAATAAATAAATAAATAATCGTTTATTTGCAAACTTGCCCACCAACTTGCCCACAAAAAAAGACCTAAATATAATAACCGTAGTTACGTGACAAAGCAGTAGAATCCGGGATACTTCCAAACGTTTCGTCAACATCTGCGGTCGTCATCTTCAGTGGAACTGAGTAGACTTCTAAGTTTGTATTTCGGAGGCTCAGCAGCAACGTTTGGAAGTACGATTTCTGTACGACCACGGCCTATCATCCTGGATTCTACTTTTTCGTCAAAAGAGCTAAAGTTTGAAGGAAGCCCAAGGCAAAGCCAAAGGCATGAAATGTTGTTTTATTGTGTGCAAGCAATGATAGTGCAAAAAGAGTTGATATGGGTCACCAGGTTAAAATGTGAACCTAATGGCATCGGACTATTATACTTTAAATATCAAACGATGAAAACTTCTATCTGTTATGTAACACAGACAATACAATTGTTCAATCATACGAATAAACATCACTATATAAAACCTCTTATACAATAACATAAATTCACTTGACACCCATAAATGATAGAATTTTATACGGTAGCCGGTGATATCTATACAACTCGACCACAATACGAAGACACTTGACGAGGATTAATATATGAATACAGAAAAGGCATATTCGTAATATTCAGGATAACAATCATTTCATTAGAAGTAAAATTCCACATTTGAATGAATGAATGAATAATTATATTGAAACACACAGTACAATGTAATACAATACAATTTTAACTAAACTAAAAACACTTAAAATCTAACACTTAACTTAAATAACTAACAACAATAAAATATAAAAATAAAAATTTACAAAACGAAATAAAATTAGTATTTAGTAAATTAGTAATTGTAAGAAACAATTGCCCAAAATTATTTTACACATTCCCCAGAAACTCATCAAGCGAATAGAACACACCCTCCACCAGGTAAGTGTGCAATATTCGCTTGAACTCCCTAGCCTCCGAACGCAGTCTCTTAATGTGGTCCGGTAACTGGTTGAACAGCAACCTTCCCTTTATTAGAATAAAATTGTCGATGCCATGTCTTCGGGTTCGGGGAATGTGGAAGCCGATATCGGCCCGCCGGGTTTCACGGCCCGATATTTCCCCCACTCTTGTAAAGTCAGCTTGTGCGAGGCGGTGCATCTAATAACAGCAACTTAAAATGTGAATGATATAAAGAAAGGCCCTATTACTTGCATTAAGCCTCGCCAAGTGTCTTCCTATTGTGTCTAAGTAGTACAGTTCGCTATTTGTATTAGTGATCCATCCATAATACTAAAATTCTTCTTCTTTAAGTGCCACTTCTGGCGCTCATCATGGCAATGTGAACCTTAGAACTGCTGCTCTGAAAACCACTGCCTCAGGTTTACCAACTCGGGTGTTTTTCTTCTGCAAGGAGCCTTCTCCAGTCCTTCTATCTTTCCGTGGAGTACTACATAAATAAATTAATAATTAATAAGCGTTAAATATGCCAACAACAGAATATACGGATTCAACAGCAAATGCATTTTACATATACAACTGCAATTTATAACATAAAAATATTTAACTATTAAATTAAAAGTAATTAAGCGTTAAGCAATCGTCAATTCATACATTCTAGACCAGGCGCGGATGCCCCCCCCCCCCCCCCCATTAGGTTCCTCAAAATGCGTAAAACCCCACTATTTCAGTATTAATTCTCACAAATTTTCTCCCGGGGGAGACCCCCGGGCCCCCCTTGTGCTCAATTATATTGATTACCTATAATATAGAACTCTTGTTGCTCTGAAAATGCGTAAAACCCCAATATTTCAGCCCAATTTAAAAAAAAAAAAAATCTTTTTTAATCCTAGCCCCCTCCTTGGTCTCATTCTAGATCCGCGCCTGTTCTAGACAGTGGAGCCTTGGACAGTGAATCAGCCACAAACTGAGTTCTTAATCTTGTATTTCTCACATTGACTCTGAGATGAGCTCTTTCCTGTATAGTGGGGGGCATCTAGCATCTAGTTTATTAACTAGATCTAGTTCATCTAGTTGTTTAGTTTCTGTCTGGTCTCACGCTAGTCTCTAGTAGGCATCTAGTTTATTAACTTGTGGAAGAATACACAGTCTGCAGACAACCTCCTATCCGTGAGCTCATCTCAAACTCAAGCATGCAGAAGGTGATACTTTTCGTTCCTCATCACATAGCCAAAAACCACGGAAATACAGAGCCCAGATTGAGGACTATCTGAGGAAAGTGGGATTAGTACAAGAGGAAGACTAATCAGAGAGAATTATAATCAGAAACGAGAGACGGGAGGGAGTGAAAGAGTCTCACAAATCACACCAGAGCAACTTGAGCTAATTATATGACTTATTAGGTAGTATATAATATACAATATATTATAAACAATAAAAACTATCTGATTTTAAGTTGATTCGGAGGAGGGAGGGGGGCAAATATCAACGGGTAGTTTCCTTTTAATATTAATAGGTACTGTTATAAATGGACTTACCAAGCGCAAATCTATCCACTGAGAATGGTCGTAGTGTAACGTGCCCTCCAGCTCCGAAGTTAACTGACTCGAATCGATGATTTTTGGCAAGGCTTCCAATGAGATAACACTTGTCTGCAATTACAAACATACTCTAATTAGGCCAAAAATTATTCAATATCCACAAGAAAAACTTCATTGCCGCGTTTTCAATTTATTACATTGACTGTAGGTTGAATAGGAAGCCTCCTCGTTAACTGTAACTAGAGAATCAAGAAAATTCTGGACTTGGCGGGATAGCGTAGATTGTGGGTTCTATCAAGGTCGTAGCCAGAAATGATTTCGGGGGGAGGGGGTCCATCTGACACCACCCGAGGTGAGGCAACCTTAATATTCTTTTTCATTTTTAAAAAGGTTAACCCCGTACAAATAAATTAATGAATGTAGCCTCTTCAATCGCCTCACTAAGACGCAACCTAATAGGTACTTGCGTTGAGTTACGACGCGTCTCCTATCGCAAAAGTACAAGCACGCTACCACCATGCCACCGAAGTCTTAAATATATTTAAATATATTAAGTACATATTTAAAACTCCACTCAGTCCCTGCCGAGTAGTGGTACAGACTCCGACTTTCACCCGAAAGATTGTTGGTTCGAGTCCCACACATGCTATATTTTCTGGTTATGCTTCGGAGGGCATGTAAAGCAGGCGGCCCGGAGCTTCCTCGTTTAGTGTAAGCGGGGGCTTCATAGCCCTAACTCCGCTAGTTTGGCTTAGTAATACAACAAAAAGTCAATATTTATTTATTTATTTATTTATTTATTTATTTATTTATCTAGTCTACGCTGAAAATATTTCGGGGGGCTCTGGCTACGGCGTTGGGTTCGATTATATAAGCGCGATTGAGACTATTTGCTTATGAACCTTGAAGTAGCCCAGCATTCGCGTTACCACAGTACCGTCCAATTCATGAATTTGAAGAATTGAGCCACTCATTTTTTTTACCGTTGGGAGAAAATATAAAATGGCTGAATCAGTGGGCTTAGTACGTTTCGAAAAAAAATCAAAGTACCTGACTTCGGAAAAAAATAAAACGTATCGGATTTCGGGGGTGTGTATGCACCTACTGTATATTTTGTCTCAAATCCCCTTAAAAAGGTAGTCCTTACGTGTGATCAAGCACGCATCTACTTGTCTCTTCTTACGGATACAATGGTAATTAAATATATTCCCTCATTAATCTTTTTAGATAACAACACCTTTTTTTTAAATAAATACATACGGCTAGTATAGGCCAGAAAGTCACAACAAAACAGCTACGACTACTTTGTTTAATCTTGCTTTTACGAAACGTCAAACCGAAATTTCTAAATACAAAAAGAAAGTCAAGCAAGAAAGGGTCACCGCCGACTGAACTACTGGGGGGAAAAGGCACGAATGTTGGTAATGGACTGCACAAAAGAGCCTCTTCAAGGTTCTCCAAACATTCATAATTTAGAACTCTCTTTACACAAAAAGAACCCCATTATGGCTCGGCTCACCCCTCGTAAACACGGTACAGTCAAGCAGTTCGCATACAATGCAAAATTGCTATAGTACAGGATTGAAAGGGGTTACATTTAATAGAGAGCTCGTTTTTTTTATCAGAAAGGGTCAAGAGTTCTAGTCGTTATGGGGTATTATAATCCCCACGGAAAAAGGCGCGACAACCCATTGGGGTGCGGACCAAATCAAATAAAAAAACAAATCAAAAAGCTGTATATTTTTACAAGTTTTTTTTTACAATTATAGGGGTGACTTACCGCAGGACTAGTCCGTGTGCGGTTTAGGCTTTTATACAAATAACTCAAATAACTACAAATAACTGTATGGAAACCAAAGTAGAATTATGCTTGTTTTGTTTTTGTGTTAGTGTATTAGTATATCACGTAGGCTTAAATGGCCGGAGTCTGGTGAGGAGACAAGGGATGCGAGGTAATAGGCCGAGGTCGCTCCGCTCGTACTCCTCCGTCTCCTCATGCTAGTGTATTAGTAATTAGTAATATGTTAGTATTGTGTGCGTAAAAGGGAACCAGGGAACTAGTACGGGATATAAATATAAATAAATTAAATATAACTCGCTCCTTGATTTGCCAACTGTTCTAACTCCAAACTGCTAACTTTTCAGGAGAGCGTTCCAAAGTCTCTTCCGGTGGTCATAACGTATGTATCTCCTACACTGCAGCCAAGAAATTTTTAATTTTTTTTACAGGCTTGCAGATACGATGATTGGATGTCAAAAAAAGAGGGGGGAAATGAAATTTTTTGATGCAATAAAAAGAATTGAATTTTCGCAGTTGGCAAATCAGGGAGCGAATTGTAATTCTGTTAAATTATACAATCAAGTAATCAACAAGTACTTCTGTTATCATCTGTCTGTACCACTGCTTTAATTGGGTATAGTTTCGGATGTTCGTCTTCCTCTATAGACCCAACTCAGCGATTGGTTTGCAGCAAATCATTCCATCTTCTTCTCTATTCCTCTCTGTCCTCGGTCGTTCTCTTGAATTCCAAGAAAGTTCAGCATCCCATATCTTGCTTCCGCGTACGCCTTCCTTGGTGTCTTCCTCGCATTGGTGCCCTCAATGGTGCTTTCTATAATGTATTTAAGGAGTTCCTCATGTCATATCATGTGCCCCAACCACTTGGTTCTTCTCACAGATTCTGCATCTGAGGTTCTGCACATCATCTCATATCTTAGCTTCCACTTCCGCCTTCCTTGGTGCCTTCTATCATGGTGTTAAGAAGTTCCCCATGTCTTATGATGTTCCCCATCCTCTGGGCTCTTCAAACGGATACAAGGCCGTAGCCAAGGGGGGGGGGGTTCATGGGGTTCAAACCCCCCCCCCCCCCGAAATGAAATGGCTTCATACTAGATAGAATCGGATTTTGAGAGGAAAAATAAAAACTGCTATGTAATATCAAATGAAATTTCTAACCCCCCCCCCCCGAAAAAAAATCCTGGCTACGGCCTTGAACGGATATGAAGGTAAATTAGAGTCCTTTCTTTGTTTATACTATGGAGCCTCTCGTCGTTTGTTATGTGGTCTCTCCATGATATTTTTGGGTTTCTTCTACTAGTATATCACCACTTTTATACGTAAAGTTCTGTAATTTAAAAGCTATTGCTATGTAAAAGTAAAAAAGTAAATTCGTGTCGGGGTGGTACTACCCGTGGTACAGGAGTTTTCAGGTTGCATCAACAGCCTCCTGTTTAACCTATCGACAGTCAGAGAAGACTGCCGGGACCGCCGGCTTTACATGCCCTCCGAAGCATGGTAGTCAGAAGATAAATAATTGTACCACTAGAAAATTTTGGCATTCGGGTGGGACTCGAACCAGTCACCTTCTGGATGATAGTCCGAGTCGTTACCTCTACGCCATTCTGACTACTTGCTATGTAGAGTAGGTACAGTAAACCCTTCCTTACCGGGTAATAGTAGAAAGAATATTGAAAAAGACAAAATCGCTATGAAGTTGACGACTTGAAGGTCAACCTTTAAAGCCCACCGAACTGTAACCCCCGAAGAATTCCAAAGACATATTGACAACCCTTGCTGACGTCAGCACATTTTCAAAAATCCCAATTTGCGTCAATATTTCACTTCTTCAAATCGCCCACACTCCCCCAAGGGAATGACTCGCTCGCTAACTAAGGCCGCCTGTTACAATATCAATGGTAAGCATGTCTCAGCTTGTCTATTGTCACTTGTAGTCGGCGTGGGTTGACTTCGAGGGCGTGAACCATGCGGAAACAATACCAATTATGTCCGAAAAACTGCTACGGCTGTTGGTGTAAAGTGTTCTTGTGAAATATCTTTTAAATATATAGTTTCGATGGAATAAATTTCAATTTTAAAATTATCCTCGATCTATAATTGCTTGCTACTACATTGGTAGGGCAAGGTTCCAACATCTTGAAAGAAACGCACAACAGGCGGCCATACTTTGAACCCAAAGGTTCCCTGAAGGTGCTGTTGCTGAAGGACGCCCCCTTCTAGAAAAAACAGCTGATTGGTTCATTAATAATAAGTTCCAACTAAATGCAGACAAAACCCAGCATCTTGTTTTGACACTAAAGGCATATCCAGACAACAACAGAGCGGTTAAGTTCCTGGGCTTTCATTTAGATCCAACTTTAAGTTGGAATATCCATATTGATCAAATATGTAAAAAGTTATGTCGTATTACATACCTCTTCAGAAAGTTGAGGAATCAAGTTACTTCAACTCATCTTCTGAATACATATTATGGATTATTCCACTCCCATATAAATTATGGTATTTTACTCTGGGGGCACGCTCCTGCTGCAAAGGATATACTCCTACTACAGAAGCGTGTGTTGCGAATAATAACTAACAGCAGATCTAGAGAGCCTTGTAGGCCTATTTTTTCCACCCTGGGTATTCTTACAATATATGCACAATATGTACTCAATAGCCTTATATATATAAAGGAAAATCTAGTTAACTTCAGCAACAGATGTGATGTTCACAATTACCCCACTAGAACAGCTCATCACCTACAAATCCCTAAGTGCAGATTAACAAAAACAAAGAGTAGTTTCCCAAATTTGGCCATTAAGTTATACAACTCCCTACCGAGGTCAATCCAGACAGAAAATCTGCCCCAATTTGGAAAAACTGTTGAGTACATATTAAAAACACATCCCATATATTCCATAAATGAATTTTATGAACTAGTTTGGAGTTAGGTATAGGCCTATGCACTGATAACGAAACCCTCGTGGTAAATTATTAATGTAATATTTATTATTAATGTAATATTATTGTGATAGTAGTGTAGGCTAATATTATTGTGATAGTAATGTAGGCTAATATTATTGTGATAGTCATTTTTTTTTGTACTTCAATTTTTGACGATGTGAATCCAGCTATGTCCTGGCACTTAAACGGATTATACTGATTCTGATTCTGATTCTGATTCCAAAAATTGCGCAAAATTCAAATTTTCAATAGGAAATGCAGTCGTAATATACGGTCCCAATACCTATGTCAGCTCAGCTCTCTCAATAATATAATAATAAAATGTAATTAATAATAATAAAACAACTGTATAGTCGTTGAAAATCCTTAATACATAAAATATTGTGAATTAAAATATTTAGAAAAAAAAATGACTAGTTGTTTGTTATACAGTATTAAACTTTGTCAATAGCGTCAATATTTTATTGCTCCAAATCGCTTACACTCCAGTAACCGCGGGACTGTCAGACAATCCATGGAGAATTCCCGTCTCCGGCGGTGACGACTTTATCCAGGGAACCACAGGGTTCATCGAGCAAACTGTCACAAGGGGGTGATATACCGGAGATAGAGGGTTGAATGTCCCTGGGAAGCAGTGGGGGAGGAAAAACTTGGAAATTATTCAAAAGAATTTAAAAGGAAGTCAAGTTTAATGTTTATTCTGGAAAAGTTACAAGTGCTGCACGTCATTTTATTCATTCAGTTAGAGAGACTATTTGATTCCCAGTGGTAAAGTGCGAAAAGAAGAAACCGAAATAAAAAAAAGTAAATGAAATAAACATAATTTCCATTGTATTTCATGAGTAAGCTGTCAGAACATGTAGAGTAGTGGTACAGCCTCCGACTTTTACGTCAAAGGTTGTTGGTTATAGTCTCACATTTGCTACATTTTTTGGCCATGCTTCGGGTCCCGGGTCTTTCTAGTTGAGTGAAGAGAAGGTTTAATAGCCCTAACTCCGCTAGGTTGGCTTAGCAATAGAACAAAAAAGTCAATATTTACTTATTTATTTATTTACTTTTTAATTTTTGTAAACGTCCATGTCATAGTGATCATTGATCAATATTTTGATAACGCTCTGGGATCCAACGATGATAATACAATACAATATATATTTCCTTTAAATTATACAATACATGTAAAGTATAAGATAAAATCGTCAGAGTATCGTCAAAATCAGGTAGTTTTGTCATTGTCATTGTGCTAGTGCCTCAGTGACAGTGTAGAAAGCTTTCTCTAAGAGATGGTTTCTAAGCATTTTCGGGAAGCTAGAAGCATTTCTCGCCGCTCTCAGTTCAATCGGGAGTTTTCTAAGGTAGGCGAAACCTTGTAGTATAGGATCCAGTCGCTCACACTTGGCTGTGCGAGGCGCTGGCCTTACAAGGTCTCCCCGTTGCCTCGTGTTGTAGGTGTGAGTGTCCCCGTTTTGTTTAAATGTAAATAATGTAATAATAATAATGTAAATAATGTAATAATAATAATAATGTAAATGTAAATAATATCTATATGAATGAATGTATGAATGAATGAATGAATAACAACTTTATTGCTATACAAATGGCGAACAATAAGACTATAACGTCTATACAGGAGAGATAGGACATTCCAGCGCGCCATAAATATTTTTTCAATCCTGGGGTCACCTCCTACGTTTTTCTAATGGCTGGTCAGTCATGGCATCAGGTACCTCAAAGATTCAAATAAATATTTTTGGTACTTGAATGCCCCGTGTCTCCCATATACAAGGGCGGATACAGCGGACAATTTAGGGGGGGGGGGGGGGTAACAAGTTTTTTGTAAGTTTAAAAGGTAATTTTTTGGTTGAAAAGTTGAGTTTTATTCATTTTTTTTTTTACTAGGTATCTTATGAATTTACTCGTAATTTACTCATTTAGGGGGGGTCATGACCCCCTGACCCCCCCCCCCCCTCCGTGGATCCGCCATTGCCCATACAGAACCCATACTTCATTTACTTTTTCGTGTCCGAGGTAGAGACTTCTGGTATAGTGCTCAGTACGGACACTAATCTCTGACTTCTTGCACTTTACCAGAGAGTACAGGTATGTGAGTACACCTAGCGCAGTAGTTCTCAAGTAACAGATACAATAGCTCACTCGGTCACCAGCACGAAAAAACCAGTCTAACCGCAGAAATTAAAGGTGACCTTGAAATAGTTTTCACTAAGAAATAAGTTTAATTACTCGATTAAAAGATTTGACACGCGAACTGCGTAGTGCAAAACAGAGCAGAGTTGTACCAGTTTATAGAGTAGAACCGTCACAACCGTACCAACAGAAAATGCACTTGAAGATTTATACAACTAATTATCAAATCATTACGTGAGGTGATTACGCTTTAATTCTATTCTAATTGTCATAGTGTCACTAAATGCAGGTATATTAGGTTTTTACACGCCAGTTAGCAGTGAAAACTAACACAAAGGCGATTCTACGGTGGCAGATACGCGGCAGATCTGTCGAGATGCATTGGAATAAATGGGTTGGTTCAGAAAAGTAGATTCTACCGCAGCAGATTCTTCTCTCCTGAGCCCTCGTCCCGGCAGATCTGCTGCGTATCTGTTCTTGTGAAATCGTACCCGAGCATGTATAAGTCACGCTGAAGCCTGTTACATTATGTTAATGGTAAGATTGTCTCAGCTTGTCCATTATAGTGCGTAGACCTGTCAAACATATCACATCCTTCAGCAGAAATGCACCTTTCACGTTCGGATTTGTGGTAACACCGAATGACCACAATTTCATGAACGGTTAGCGAGGGCGCCCCGAATTCAAAAGCTGTGGCCAATCGCATATCATAAATCGACATTTAGAGGAGTATTTCTTCTAAGGAATGCAACATGCCACTATATTGTATATAATGTATATTTTATATACAATATAGTGGCGGGAGTGCCCAACTTTCTCTGCGGCAGAACATCAAAATAATTGCTCGATAAATTCTCAAATCTCGAAGGGGGAAAAGCTAAACTAGCACAAACGGAAGTGCCAACAAGTCTCCGAAATTAACACAAAGTACGGCAACTGAGATAAAGCTGCAGAACAAAAGCGCTTCGGCGTAGGACAACTCGGGAGACGTTGACAAAGGAAAACCCGGTCGTCTGTGAAAATCTCTACAGGCTTGCCAAGTTACGTTATCTTAATGGAGCGTTTGTAGACAGACTACTAGACAGAAACGTGCGTTGTTGACAACGATAACTGCGTTATAAAAGATTATACTGTATATAATAAAGTGTGAAGCATAATTTTTTATGTGAAGTTCTTCCTCGAAAACGCTGGAAAGATGAGTAGGAAACTGACCAAGACGAGTTCGGAGTCCATAGATGGTGGAGCGTTGTACAAAGCCGAGATGACTGGAAGAGTGTTGTCGATCAGGCCAAAGCCTATCTAGGGCTTATATATATATATATACTGTATATATACATATGTATATATATTAGAGGCAGAAGAAGAAGTGGAGTTCTACATGGGAGAGATGGGATACTTGCCCTGGCAAGAATATTTGTTTAATTCTGGCGTTATTTGCCACGCCTTCATCGACCAATCAGAACACATCTTCCAAACAACAAAAAATCGTTTTTGCGCATGCCAAATCATGGCAAACGTGTCCGATAGGCCTGCTTTGTAGAGTGGGCATCGGTGGAATGGATGTTGCAGTGAAATCCATCCTCCGGACATTTTAGAGGTTGGCACCCGTCGATTCAGCTCCGCAGTCGCTGACTCCGGCGATAACGTCACAGCAGGTGCAGGTGAACCCTCAGGATTTAGCGCTGTTGCTTGAATTCTGGCTTGCCATTTCAAGAACTCAAATAGCTTGGCCATTGGCTAAATTGGAGAGACGAGCTTTTCTATGCGGGGCGGCACAGCGTCGGACGGATAAGAAGTAAGCGATGCAGGGATCAGCTTGAACGAAAATCCGACACGTCTTCAACGGATGTACGATGCTTGGATCGGCATGAACGGCTAGGCCCAGGGCCTTGTCACTGACGGCAGGGGCACATCCTGACAGGCTTTTAATTTTTTGAAGAACTTTTTATGGACCCAGGCCTACTTTTAAAGCCCCATAGGTCCCTTGTCCAATGCTAACGACCTCGTGGATTTCGGACATTATTTGTATTGTTTCCGTATGAATTTTTGGCCACTGGCAAGCTGATATACGTTCTCAATGTCGACCTACACCGGGTACAAGCGATAATGGACACGCTGAGACAAGCTTACCATTGGCGCAATGAAACAGGCGAAAGCTTGACTTAACCAAGTACTGATACGAGATGACAGGCTTAGTGGCAGTCACTGTCAGTGTCATGTACAAACTACAAAGTCACTGAGACTGTGGACCATAGCAGCAGAAGGACGCTCAGTGTCCAGACTATTCACTTTGGCAAGCTTATAAAAGAAACAATGGTCACAAGATTTACATGGTTAATGCAATGACGTAAGGCGGGGTTTCCACATACGTCAAAGGTCAATGAGAAATATGAGATTGACGTTTTAGCAGACATTAAAGACATACTAAAAATTCTGCTACCACGTGAAAACCATATTTCTCATTGACCATTGACGTATGTGGAAACCCCACCTTAGAGAAGAGTAAGAGTACGAATGTTTTATTAGCAAAAAAAATTAAATTATACAATACTTTTAGCTATCCCGGCCCTAAGTTCCTCAAAGAACTTGTGTTGCCGTAATATTGGTTTCCATGCTTAGCTTATACGGGAGTTATGAAAGTAACGGACATAGTGCGTTATTGATTGAAGGCTCTGAAGTTTATAAATGGCCCTTCAGGGCCGAACTTCTTACAGTTGTCACACTACAGCAAATTTAAATTCACAGCAAACAAGAATAAAGTGGAGGCAGACAAACTCATTAGACTTCATTGATAATAATTAACAACGCAAGTTAACAAAGTCCTTCAAAACTACTGTAATGATGAAATAAAATCAATTTTCATTATTTAACGAAGAGCTTGTGAAACTCATTTTATGAATGACATAATTAGATTTCAGAAGAAAATGAATAAACAAAGGAAGTGAAATAACGGAAATAGAGAGCTGTTTGCTCTTTTGGATGCTTTTAATGAAAGGCGCCATTACTGCGGACAATTCTACTACAAAGAGTAGAAACGAGATTTTATTTGTTATATCTCGAACAAGCGTTTGCAATTAAATTGTAGATACTGTCTCAATGTAGCCCTAATTCTTTGCTCCTAATGGCGGATTCTAGAATTTGTCATAACGGGGCATTAAAGAGAGTAATCGCATACAAACAATTTGATTTGAATGTATTCGGTGGCAAGGTCGTAGCGTGCTTGTACTTGTGAGAGTCTCTACACACTTTGCGATCGGAGACGTGTCGTAACTCGAAACAAGTACCTATTAGGTTACTTAGTGAGGCGATTGAAGAGGTTAATCGGATTCATTCATTAAATTGTTTGTACGCGATTTACTATTTGTAAGAAAGAAAAAAAACTCAGTAGATACGTAATACGTATACGTATTACAAAATTTTTAGGAGGGGGCCGTATGACCATTTGTTACATTTTTAAACAAGGTTGTAACGATTTCCTCGTTAGCCAGGGTGAATGTAGTATTTTTTTTCAATCACAGTGGAGGGAGCAACGGGCCCCCTAGGAACCCCAAATGGCGCCTCTGGATCGATTGGTGTGTAGAAACTTGCACAAGTACAAGCAAGCTACCAACTAATCCAGCGGACACTGTTAGCTGAATAGGAAAGATTTTTAACATTAAAAAAAATCTAAGTACGAACCAGAGAATATTTTTCTTTAAAAGCAAATGGACCCCGCACTTTCGTTTTTTGTTTGTTTGTTTGTTTGTACAAAGTCAAATTTCAATCGTAGCCTCCTAAATGAGATGTAATAAAGTAGAAGAAATATTCAACTCCATTCTGATATGGTGTTTGGCCACAGTTTTGGAACCCCTTCGACCGGACATCCTCTGTGACGTTTATTTCTTACAAATCAAGTTCAACAACTGTGGCCGATCTATGCTAATGATGGCTACATAATGAACAACGAAACGTAGAAGAATTTTTTTTTTCTCAAGGTTATAACACCTTCTTAATTAAAAATTTGACTTTGCGCAAAAATGGAAAATGGAGAGCTCACTTGGCCCTTGAATATAAAATTGAACCTCCCACAACTGCTTGAAAACATAGAAAAAAATTAAGTTATTCGTGACTTCGCGGTATTTCATTTTATTAAACAAACAAAAACAGAACCTTAGTGTTTCAGCAAAACTTGTTATAACTACTAAAACTAGAATCAGTAAAACCCATATAATCGTTAAAAAATTAACTTTGTCTAAGAAACTCACTGGTGTGTATAAAACTGGTAAGTATAAAACCCTGAGCGCTTTCGGCAAGAACTGTCATCTACAGAGGGAAACCCACAAGCCCAGTTACGCCTTATCAGCGATTTGAGACTTGCTTGAAGACTGTAATACATAGACAAACACATTATGTTAATTGACGGAATGCTGCAAAATGACGCAATACTTGTCATATTGAAGATAATAAGACTTGACGCACTTATTAAGATTTACGAACGTCTATTTCTGGGGTCAAAATTGCATTTACTTCATTTGATAGAGTGGCAAACAACGTTGCCGGTGCTTGGCTCCCCCCATCAGTTCCCCTATACCTTCTATCCATTTACAGATTACATATCCGCTCCTCCAAATTTACCTTCTAGATCTAGTTCGCATTGACAACACTAATAAAGCAGGGGTTCCCAACTTTTGGGGCCAGCGGTTTACAATTCAGGTTTCCGATGTTCCCCCATCAGATATCCTCTATTCCCAAATTTACCTTCTAGTTCGCATTGACAACCGTAATGGGACAGCGGTTCCTAACCTTTCATCGGAGTACATTTTCAGGTTTCCGACGTCCCCAATGCTGTGTTTCCCCTATTAAATTCCCTCTACCTCCTCCCCATTTCCAGATCGCACATTCGCTATTCCCAAATTTACATTCTGATCTACATTGACATCCCTAATATGAGGGTTGTCAATATTTCGACACACAATTCAGGTTTCCAAAATCCGCGTCCGTAATGCTTGGTGTCTCCTGTTAAATTCCACCTACCGATTGCATATCGGCCACTCCAAATTTATGTTCAATATTGCGGATCGCAGTAGGGATGTATATAAGATGACCAGATGAGAGGCAATCAAAAGCAGGGCAACGGAAGCAATATACTTTACAGTGAGAATATTCAATCATAAAATGGAGCCGATTGCCTTCTACGTCTAACTTGACAAATATAAGGGGCTTATTCTGAAACATACAAGGACTCCTTCCTTGTTCGCAATTTGTTTGCAATAAAGTCGTTTTTTCATTTCATTTTTCATTTCATTTCCTTTCAGAAAGGACTCATCAAGAACATCATTGAGAGTATGACCAAAGGCACCAATCCAGGAGGACGACGGAGGACGATGTCATGAAAGCCTTAGGATGCGACACCTACCTTGTACTAAAAAGGACCGCACAAGATAGACAATCCAATCAATAAAATGTAACTCCAGAAGAACAAGAAGAAGAAATAAAACCTAGCTACGATGGTAACCGTACCATATTATGCCAAACCATCAAAACTCACCTCAAACTTATATTTATGACTAGCAAGCGAAGTTCGTTGTTTCTGCCAAAAGTTGTCAGGCTTGATAATGTAGGCCATATGGATAGCGGTGGCAAAGTTGTCTTGGAGAACCTTTAGGATGGGCTTGACAGTTCCCCAGGTGGCGCCACGCATGTCTATTACAGCTGTGAATCCATGTTCCTTCGAGTCTTTGCTGTAAAGAGAATAAAACTATGTCAGGATGAGAGAGAAATTACCAAAAACTACCGAGGTTGTACAGCAGACAGGAGTGCAGAATGCAATTCTGCTGCCGCTATACTTCAGGATGGGATTGACAGTTCCCCAGATGGCGCCAATCATGTCTATTACAACTGTGAATCCATGTTCTTTCGAATCTTTGCAGTAAACAGAATAAAAAAATGTCCGGATTTCACTTGAGAATGACAATTTGTCGAAACCGGTCGTGACATTATTTTTACATGTTTTTTATTCAATATTTTTTATCAAGTCAACTTGTATTATAATAAATTGCCAAAAATGACCTCGACTGGACATCAGACAGGTATGCAGAATGCAATTCTGCTGTCACACCTTCAGGACGGGATCGAATGTACCCCAGGTGGCGCCAAAAAAATATTACAGCTATGAATCCATGCTCCTTCGAATCTTTGCTGTAAACAGACTACACAAAAATATTTCTGATAAGTGCAGAAAATGAAAAAATCCCTGTCCCTTCAGGTTTAGGAAGATTGTTATGTTTACTGCACTTAAAACACCATGGCTATTTTTCAATTGCTAAAAAAGATACCGGCGGGGCTACAGAGAAATTCTGTTGATACCTATATATATGATTGGCATCGAGATCGTCTATAATTTGCGTAATTGGGTACAGATCTAGCTGGAATTTGGCAGAAACGTATATAGCATTTTTTCGCGCGGTGAGGGGCTCTCTAGATCAAAAGTTGAGTTATTAATAGGTAATAGTTTTAATATTCAGCATCTTCCATATTTTTTCATTTTTTAAAAAAATTACTTTAGGTTGGATGGATAAAGCCTCCATTGAGGCACTGTGAGGTGCTGCACACATTAAGCCCCCAACCATAAACAGTCGGGCTGTCTGAAATAAAACTTTCGACCATAACGACGCAGCACGGTGACACCAAGAGAACATTAATCAATTTTGTAACCATGTAACTGTCACAAAATCACAGCCACCGAACAAAATGAAGTCTGAAACACTGCGAAAATACGATAATTCCCAGTGAAAAAATACGAGAAATAAAAATGGAAAAGTTATAAAGTAAAAGTCGCGTACAATATCATGAAAGTCTAATTGTACATAAACCTCCAGACGTTTTTCATTCGCCAAATGCTTTTCCGTTTTTTCCCCCAATATCGGATGAAAATGGAGTTCCTGAAAAAATGAGAGTGAAGTACAATTAGGAGTTTCAAACTAGTGCACTCTGGCGAGGGCGAGTGGTTAAAGAGCTTTTCAATCGGGAGAATGGTAGTCAAGGGCATCGGCCAGAAGCCATCAGGACTTAGCCGGACGATGGGAGTATCACCCACTCCCGAAACGTCACCCTTGCCACAATGGCTCCACCCTAATTGTTCGATGACTGTGAGGTCCTAGCCTCCAATGACTATTAACATAGCAGGCATTGTCAGTCTAACTGATCCTTTGTTAAATAATAAGTAAATAGCCCAATATTGACTTTTGTTCAATTACTAATTAAGGTCAGGACATGTAGAGTAGTGGTACGGACTCTGACTTTCACCCGAAAGGTTGTTGGTTCGAGTCCTACACTTCCAACATTTTCTGGCCATGCTTCGGAGGACATGTAAAGCAGGCGGTCCCGGGCCTTCCTAGTTGAGTGTAAGAGAGGGCTCTATAGCCCTAACTCCGCTAGGTTGGCTTTGTAATAGAACAAAAAGTCTTTATTATTAAGCCAACCTGGCGGTGTTAGGGTCATAAAACCCTCTCTTACACTCAACTAGGAAGACCCGGGACCGCCTGCTTTACATGCCCTCCGAAGCATGGCTAGAAAACGTGGGACTCGAACCAATAACCTTTCGGGTGAAATTTGGAGTCTGTACCACTACTCTACATACCCTGAGATGGAATAGCCCAATAGGGATAAAGACTGACTGACTGACTGACCGGTATCTGTACTTGGTTAAGTCATTCTTTCGCCAGTTTCATTGTGTCAATGGTGAGCTTGTCTCAGCTTGCCCATTATCGCTTGTAGCCGGTGTAGGTTGACATCGAGAACGTATACCAGTTTGCCAATGACCAAAAATTCATACGGAAACAATACAAATAATGTACGAAATCCATGGAGTCGTTGGCATTGGACAAGGGACCTATGGGCTACTATAATTAGGCTTGGGTCCATAAATAGTATCTTAAAAAAATGCTTAAGGTATAGTCAATGGCGACTACTGAGAACTCCAGTGATTAGTTCTGCTAAAGGGGATTATATCCAGTTGAATGCCTTACGCATAAAGTAATGAAGAGATCAACAGCCGAAATTAGCATTCAATGTTTTTACTGAAATGGCCCTGGCGGTAAAAAAGAAACGTGGCCTTTGGTGAAAGCTAAAGGAAATGGGAAACTTCCTGCGAGAAAATTACTCCGGAAAATTGTTGTAACTAACTGCAGCGCGAGGAGCCGCGAATATGGAAGATTAACAATGAGTTTATTGCCGGCTGCGCAGGGAAAATTTAGAGCGTTCCACGAATTTCTCAAAGGGAATAAATCTAAAATGTTTTATTTTAATTACTGTTAATTAGAGAATGAAATATTTTTAATATGCCATTTTGTAATTTAAACAAACAAACGCTATATAGATCTGTGGAGAGCGGCCAATTTCAACAGAGGTTCTATTTATGTAGTAGCCTAATTGTTTTTATTGAATATATTGAATATATTGTAGGATTATACGGCGTATAACACTGACATTAAACTAACTCATGTGGAAGAGGTAACCTCTACTTAATAACCGAAATTAGAGGATTTAGAAAAAACCTTGACTTGGCGGGATTCGAACCCACGATCTTCGCTTAACCGTCGTCTTAACCACAAGCCCAGACAAGTCTAGTGTCTAGTAAGACAAAAGCTTTATGTCAGATAGACATTATTACATCTGAAAACCCCGATAGATTAATTAAACCGATTTTATAGAATAGATTATGGAAAATAGACGGTATTTTGAGACATTTTAATTTTGTTAAGAGATTTTCATTTGACACTGTGCTTTTATATTTTTATTAAATTAACAGATTTACTTAAAGATCCACTGAAATTTTTTATTAATAAAATATATTAAAATATCCCCCTAAGGCGGCTATTCCATCTGTCAATAATCCGTCATTTGCGCATTAAAAATTGATGAGATGTTTGTTTTAGATAGATAGATGGATAGTAAAACCGTGTATTTCTCGACAAAAATATATGGCCATAAAATTACAAGCTGTGCCCCCTCAAGCCGAAGCGTGTGAGGGTGGCACAATTATGTAGATACTTAACTTATCTATTATAAATTAAGTTAAAATATGGTAGAGACATCAATAATAAGTCTCTACCATATTATAACTTAATTTATAATAGATCAGTTAAGTATCTACATAACAGTCTCCTTAAAACAAACATCTGATCAATTTTTAATGCACAATTGTCTTATTGTTCGCCTTTTGTTTTGTGTTTTTTTCAATAAAGTCGTTTTCAATTCAATTCAAATGACGGATTATTGAACGATGGAATAGCCCCCTTAAACAGTGATGTTGAGAGATACAGTGAACCTTCTGTAAGCAGCCGATGTGAAAAGCGGATTGAATTAATGGGGTAATCGGCTTTAAAATTTGCACACAGTTTAGTACGTGAACCGAAATAGCAGAGTTGGTACTTAACAGCTTAGATGGGTCGATGGCTACAGTTTACTTAAAAACTTCAGTCACAGTTGCATGAGCCGCGCTCAAATCAATCTCTGAAATTTCGAAATTAGCAGACATCCAAACCCCCCCAATCCAAAAGGATTTAATTAAATTACACTTTTGCCCTATGCGAAAACCTTTTTTTATTGTTCTTCACCTACATGAAGTATCGTGATAAGCCCATTCCCATTATAAAGGTGGTTGTGTTATTAAAGGGTACATACAGTAAACGTATGGTATGCAATTAAGCCTTGAGGCCCTTCACAGGTCATAGGGCGAAGTAAGTAAGTAAGTATGTAAGTAAGTAAGAAGAATTAGGGATGATACGCCGTTGTGGTTCTGAAAACGTACTTCTAAATGTATCGTCAATATCTGCGATTGGCATCTTCAATGACACTGCGTCAACTTCTAAGATTGTATCTCGGAGGCTCAGCAGCAAGTTCTACTGCTTCATCAGGGGTGCATATTGTTCAGATTTATTTCCAGACAAGTTGCGGCAAGGCGTGAGAAGGCGTGAGTCTCAACAAGAGCACTATCTGCAGCTCCATGCGTTAATGTCCACGTCAGTCGTGAATTTCAACCAGAAGCCCTACCTTCCCACAAGCTAAGTCAACGGCTTCTTCTTATTTTTTCTGCATTTCCATGCGTTAATGTCCACGCAGGTCGTGAGATTCAAAAAGAAGCCCTATCTTCCCAAAAGCAAAGTCAATGACTTCTGCTTACAGTTTCTGCACCTCCACGTTCTGTCCACGCAAGTCGTGAGTCTCAACCAGAAGCCCTACCTTCCCACAAGCTAAGTCAATGGCTTCTTCTTACACTTTCTGCAGCTCCATGCATTAATGTCCACGGAAGTTGTGAGTTTCAAAGAGAAGCCCTATCTTCCCAAAAACAAAGTCAATGACTTCTGCTTACAGTTTCTGCACCTCCACGTTCTGTCCACGCAAGTCGTGAGTCTCAACCAGAAGCCCTACCTTCCCACAAGCTAAGTCAATGGCTTCTTCTACACTGTAATTTTCTAGAAACTTTTCAAAATTTATTATTATTACTTAAGTTATGTTAAAACATCACAAATTCAATCACACAAACCTTTCATAGGTTTTGATTGAGGTGCCCACGGAGGAATTTATACATATATATATTTAGTAGGAACATTGTTAATTTCTTAGTGGGTTTGTTGTGTAATTAATTTCATTTTGTATTGTATGAAATATATTTCTTTCTTTCTTTCTTTCTTTCTGCAGCTCCATGCATTAATGTCCACGGAAGTCGTGAGTTTCAACCAGAAGCACTACCTTCCCACAAGCTACGTCAATGGCTTCTTCTTAAACTTTCTGCACCTCCACGTTCTGTCCACGCAAGTCGTGAGTCTCTACCAGAAGCCCTACCTTCCCACAAACTAAGTCAATAGCTTCTTCTTACGCTTCCTGAAACTCCATGCAATATTGTCCACTGAAGTCGTCAGTTTCAACCAGAAGCCCTACCTTCCCACAAGCGCTAAGTCAATGGCTTCTTCTTACGCTTCCTGCAACTCCATGAAATATTGTCCACGCTAGCCAACATAACCCCGTGAATAAGCTTTTATAACTACAACCACAAGTACCAACTCACCTAGGGATGGCCAAAAGGTACTGCAGAAGCTTCCGGTAGTCCTCTGGCTTGGCGCGCTCCCGCCGCGGAGTCGCCGGAAAGGTGAGCAGCGGGCCGCCCCGCCGGTCCCGGCCACCGGTCAAGACGGCAAGGCGCTCCTGCAACAGGTTCATCACGTCCACGGCCCGGGCTGGATCCATCCCTTATCTGCAAAAAGAAGAAGATTAGACATGGTGCGCTAGCCGAAATAAGCATACAAAACCACGAACTGTCAGCCAAGAATTATACACTGTTAAAGGATGCAGTAAATGAGAACAGGTACCCGTGAACCCGTACATACTTTCCTATTTATCAATTAGTTTAGGTACCGAGATAGTTAATATGAGTAGTGGGGACTAGTTCCTAGGTCCAATCGCAAAGCAAAGAATTGATCGATGGGACGATAGTCTAGAACGGGCAGACCAAAGACCATATAATAGTAACAGTATAGCATGGGGCGGAGCTTACCAAAATGTGATTGAAAGATTAAATATCACCAAAAGAAAAATACTAAAAGTCATACATAAAAAAGAGAATACTTTCCCAAGCAAAGAGCTCCATAAATAAGCTGAAATACACGCAATAAAACAGTTATATTATATCATTGAAGCAATATCACATACATTTAAAAACAAACACAGCATACCACAAGTACAGCACTATTACGTCACTAGATACATGAAAACACAGCCACTACAAGTATCCCTTATGAGACTGACATACATACAACGACAGGCCAAGTACATAGGACTAACGCACTACAACTATATGTTGAGAAACTTCGACTATATGCATTAGACTATATGTATTACATCTAAGGGGCAATGTCCTTGCCCTGTTGTAATATAAGTAATAATATTATAATGTAATACAACAGACTCCCAATATACTTAAAAACTATTAAACAATTGATCGTATTTCCGAAATGTCTAGAAACAAATCTCAACACCGACAAACGACGACTGAACAACTTACTTACTGAACGTAGATTAAGCTTTTTTTTTTAAATTTATGCAGCACACGGGCTGAGCCCTGCGCCCCTGCAGTATATTACAATTAATGTAACTTAACCTTTTATTGTATTATATTATTGTATTGTATTGCATTAACAGTATGCAATACATTGGGCATGAATTATCCATAATAATTAAAAAAAAAATGGTTTTTTTTTCGCTTGGCAAAGCGATTTGTTCGGTTTTGTTAATCTGTTTAACACCTAAGGCATAACCGATGTTTGAAAGGAATGATACCAAGGTTCCACAAAAAAAAAATCTCATTTTTCGTAAAAATTGAGTCGCTTTTTTTCGCCCCGAGAACCAAACTAATGGGTTTGTTTACATTACTAACGACTACAATATATAGTGACGGCTACCCATTTTGATTAAAATCTTGCCGATTGAGGGGAAAACATTCGAACATACCCTCAATGATGTTCTCGAGGAGTCCTTCATGTCTCAGAATATGCCCCACCCATATCTCCCTTCTTATTAAATGTGGCAATAATAAATTTCTTTTCGTATATTCTAAGGAACGTTGGTTACTACTTACATGGTCTCTCCGTGATATTAAAAAAATAATTTTTTGCACAGAACCAAATATTTTTTTTGGCAAATCAAAAAACTAAAAAATACCGGAAGGTAGAAATCATCGATAGAGAGGTTCCGCAGAAAAATTATTTTTTAGTGATTTATCGTGAAAATTGAGTTATTTTTATTTTTTACCCCAGAAGCAAACTATCAAGGGGCACGCATTTTGTTAACATCAATAACGACTAAAATATAGGTAAATTTAAAAGAAATCGTTGGAGCCGTTTTTGAGAAATAATTTTTTTAGACGTTTTTTTTTTGAGTTTTTTGAGAACAAACCCCCCCAAATAGAGTTAGCCCAAAATAAAAATAAATAGTCTCGAGGTATGGTTTTTGTGAGCCTACATGCCAAATTTAATTATAATCGACCGAGTAGTTTGCCCGGAAATCGATGAACAGACAGACAGAGCCACAGACAGACATTTCGTTAAAAAACACTTTGGGGTTCCTGGGACCTCAAAACGTGTAAGTTCGTTGAAATCTCAGAGTCGAAAATTTATATATAAAATTTATATATATACACATGTATATCGATATTATATTTTATTGTTATAACTGTCAAGTAGCCTATTGCTCGAGGAGACGCAGGAATAACAATTTTACTTTGTGCAAAAAAAAAACGAAAAATTCGGGGCTCCATTTGCTCATAAATAAATTTAAGACCAATCGGGGGCAGTTTGAGTTTCACAAGAAAAAAATTAAATAAACCTAAAATAAACTCCCATAGTAAAGCCGAAACTGACCAAAACCATGATTATAAAAATGATACACGAGAGGATAAAACGTTTTGGGCCGTAAATTTTCTTTGGGAGCACAGTATATGGTGCAAAGCTCCCTGTAGGGCAATAAGGACCCAACAAAATATAGTTGCCTCAACCCCCAGGGGGTTAACACCGCTGTTTGCACGGTTTCATATTAAATTAAGGCACGTTTTCACTCTCTTTTCTCAAGTATAGTATAACAAACGCAACGTCTTGCAAAGTAAACAATAGACTTAATTTAAGCAAACGGTCAGTTTTGATTGCGTTTGTCCTTACCCTATATGAGAGATGCGGAAGGCTGCGGTTGTGATAAGACTTTATGGTAGGCAAACGGTCAGTTTTGAAGAGGCATTTAAAGATGTTATAAAAGGCACTATTTGCTGAGTGCGCCAATGCAAGGGGTCAACCAAAGAAGATGTAAATAGACGAGTTGAAACAAGAAATATACCGTATACAGAATCTATCTACAGAGCTAGAAAAAACTTCCAGGACCTGAGATTAAATGGAAACTAAAATGGAAAACTTAGCTGCAAACCAGTCGTTGCTTTGTAACTAAACAAGAAAAAGAAGAAGAATTTTGGCTATACAGTTCCATCCGATAATAAAGAACCGGTCCGAGTTTACTCGAACATGCTTTCCAATTTATCTATTAGTAGTTAGAGATAGTGAGTTATTTCATGGTAAATAATTTCCCTTTGGTTAAATTTCGGATCCCTCGAGGGGATCCCTATCCCGAAGCACTGAATTAATCATTGGCATTTCATATTATAGGACGGACAGACCAATACATTACCACAAAGTAATAATGGCACGGCATTTTATATAATTTCTTCAAAAAATAATTTTTTGCACAGAACCAAATACTTTTTTGAGAAAGCAATCTATTTGGTTTTGTTGCTCGATTGAACACCTAAAACATACCTGAAGGTTGATATCATCGATAGAAAGGTACCACAGAAAAATTATTTTTTAGTCATTTATCAGGAAAATTGAGTTTTTTTTATTTCTTCTACCCCCAGAAGCAAACTATCAAGGGGCAAGCCACCGCATTTTGTTAACATTAATAACTAACGACTACAACATGTATGTGAATTTAAAAGAAATCGTTGGAGCCGTTTTTGAGAAATAATTTTTTAGGCGTTTTTTGTTTTTGTTTTTTGAGAACAAAATCCCCCAAATAGAAAAAGCAATAAAGCTCTAGCCACGCAAACAATTGAATAGGAGACAAAGGTTGTTCAAGGTTACACTGGCGTCAAAAATGAGGGACTGGATTTCCTTTTGCACAACATTATCATATTTATAATATTTAATGTACGTATAAGTTACACTACCCGGTCGAATAATATTTTTACTTGTATTACAGCTTCATGTACTTACGTGTACCGTACATATTGTGGCGTTTGCAACTCTTCCAGCTTTTGGAATCATTGTATCTAAAAACGGTGGCTCTTAGAAAAAATATTATGAAGACATTTTTATAGATAATTATCTGATCTACAGATTATGTCTTCACTAATTATATGATGGAACTTACCGTTCTGCTGAAAATCGCGAAAAACCAGTTTTAGTGACCTTTGACCCCGAGTAACTTTTTTTCCGGATCGACTAGGACTTTTTAGATTTAGCTTATGATGGTGTTATAAACAATCCTGCAAATTTTCAACTTACTGCGAATCAATGTAACCTCAGCCCTATTTTTTGGTCTATTTTGACCGGACTATACATATAAATTGGAAAGCAATAATAACTAAATAAATAAATAGGCACTTATTTTCAGTATACTACAGAAATTGCGTCGTCCATAAAGGCTTCATTCACAAGACAAAGTAACATAGGCACAATAAAACGGGCTTTCAGTCAAATTTTAATTCATTCCTCTACGACCAATATTAACTGACATTTGAATTATATAAGGTTTCAACCGGCCGCCATCTAGTAACTAAACAGTGGATCTAGCTGGTTAACGAACTCGATCAAGACATTTGTATGATTTTTGTGCCAAGTTTCATCAAAATATGACAATATTTACGGAAGTTAGAGTGTTTCCTAAAATCAATATACATACATACATACACATACAAACAGTACATATATAACATTTTGAACGGAGGGTGGTTTTAGGCTCAGGGGGTCATGAAATGAAAAGTTGTGTAGAAATTTTCCGAAAGTTGAACATCGGTCGCCATCTCAATAGGAAGATGAATCTACCTAAAAATTCCTTCTATGATGCTGCTGACGAAGTTCTCGTGTCGTAGCAAATGTCCGATCCAGCGAGATCATATTGCACTTATGGATGCAACCGGAGTCCTTGCATGATTGCGTCGTGTGCATTTTTTGTACACTTGATATGACTGATATTTGCGGACAGTCAACATTATTATTGCTTTACAATTTATACGTAGTAGAAGGAAAGCTTTGCGATAGTCGAAATTTCTTGTTCCGAGATTTCAACGGATTTACACGTTGTGAGGTCCCACGAACCCAAAAAAGTGTTTTTTACGAAATGCCTGTCTGTGGCTCTGTCTGTCTGTAGTTCTGTCTGTTTATCGATTTCCGGGCAACTACTCGCTCGATTTTGATGAAATTTGGCATTTAGGTTCATAAAACTCATAACTCGGGACAGTTTCTTTATTTTTTTGGCAAACTCAATTTTGGGTGGTTTTATTTTCAAAAAAACTCCAAAAAAACGCCTAAAAAAATTATTTCTCAAAAACGGCTCCAACGATTTCTTATAAATTCCCAGCCTGTATATTGTAGTTGTTATTAATTTTAACAAAATGCGGTGGGTCGCTTGCCCCTTGATAGTTTGCTTCTGGGGGTAAAAAAAATGAAAATAACTCAATTTTCATGAAAAATGACAAAAAAATAATTTTTCTCCTGAACCTTTTTATCGATGACTTCTACCTTCAGGTATGTTTTAGGTGTTTAATAGAGTAACAAAACCAAACCAGTTGCTTTCCCAAACAAAATAATTGGTTCTGTGCAAAAAATTAATTTTGGAAGATATTATGGAAAATTCACGCTCCAATACATGGTTACTACTGTTACAATGTATTAGTCTGATCGTTCCAGAATATGCAATTCCATCGATCAATTCAGTGCTTTGGGATATCCAAAGCCGTAGACACAGGGGGTCTCCTGGTGGTCCGGGGTCTATCTAATAATTTATAAATTGGAAAGCATGTTCGAGTAAACTCGGACCGGTTCTTTTAGAAGTTGTAATTAAATACAAAACCAAAAAGGAAAAAAAAAACACTAACCACTGATAATATCTCAATCATGCAGCAGGTGCGGAGTCCCACAATAAGTGGAACACATAATTACCTATATACGCAGCGGGCAGATTTTCGTTACCGAAACCACACACCCTGCCAAACTTAATAGGGGACAAGCATGGGCCGGTCACGGCAACGTTAAGCTTTCTAAGCAAGACCGGAGTCATGCCCCACCTGTAGACAAACTCAGGAAAACCATTCTAAACCACCTATGACTTCCCCACACACACACCGACCGGCGCAAATACTCGAAAGAGTCCCGCGCCTAGAAGAAAAAAACAAAAAAAAACAAAAATTAATCGCAACGAACAAGTCGAGTCTGAAGAATTTATGTTACTCAACTTGAACATAGTGATCGCAGGGATCACAAGGTCCAGGCCCAAATAATTAAAAAGAACCGGTCCGAGTTTACTCGAATATGCTGTCCTATTTATCAATTAGTAGATAGTAAACAATGGTTAAATTTTCGAATCCCACGATATCCCATGTCCGGACTAATAATAATGGCAGGGCACACTGTGAATTGGAGCGTGAAGAATTTTTCATCATTTCTAAAAAAAAAAAAAAAAAAAAAAAAAAAAAAAAAAATTGCACAAAACCAAATATTTTTTTGGGAATGCAACCTGTTCGGATTTGTAACTCTATTTAGCACCTAAAATATACCAGAAGGTAGAAATCATTGATAGAAAGGTTCCACAGGAAAAAAAAGGTTAGTCATTTTTCATGAAAATTTAGTTATTTTTATTTTTTTACGCCCAGAAGCAAACTATCAATGGGTAAGTGACCCATCGCGTTTGTAAAAATTAACAACGACTACAATATACGTGAATTTAAAAGAAATCGTTGGAGCCGTTTTTGAGAAATAATTTTTTTAGGCGTTTTTTAGATTTATTTGATAATAAAACCACCAAAATTGAGTTGTAGGGACCATACGACGATGGCATGCGCCCATGATGCGTCCAAATGAGCAGAGCTTCGGCTAGTCCAATTCTGTTTAAATGGGCCAGGAGTTCTGGGCATTTAAATAACTAAATAATGACTTTTTATAGCTGAGACCACCCTAGCGGAGTTAATGCCATAAGGCCCTCTCTTACACTCAACTAGGGGGTCAGCAACAAAAACAGTATAAATTTGCAGTACAAGGTTACAACAATTCAGTCACTAGACGCCGCATCTGCTACCAGAAACAGGATGACGACGAGTGCTTTCTCCTGTTCTCGCCTCTTCCCCTTGGCCTTAGTGATGATGGAGGTCGTGTCGTACGATACCTCAATAGCAACAACCAATTCGAGGTATTGTACTACACGAAGTGGTTTTTGCTATTGTGGGGATCATACGACAATGGCATGCGTCCATGATGCGTCCAAATGAGCAGAGCTTCGGCTAGTCCAATTCGGATTGCAGGGATCATACGACAACAATGGTCCACGCTAAAACTGCAATAGTTTCACATCCTTTCAATTCAAAATATTTAATTACATTCAATTTGAAATGAATTAGTAATAGGGCTTGGGAATTATTCTAGAAAATATCATTAATCCGCAACAAAAAGGGAAAAAAAATACTCTAATGATAATATCTCAATCACAACGACCAAGTTAAGTCTGAAGAGTTACGAATGTTATAACTCAACTTGGACATAGTGATCGCAGGGATCATACGAATATGGTCCGAGCTGAAATTGTAACAGATTAACATGCTCACATTTTGAAATATATGTATCAATTCAATTCGTAATACGAGGGTGAATTCATATGCTCCTACCCTGACCTATTTAGAATAGAGCTATTAGGCTAACTGGGGTACATATTGCAGCTTGGACTGTGTGAGTAAGATGCGCAAAGTCGCAGGTTGAGAACTTTTCAAGCAGCGTGAATCGGACCTCCGATAGTATGAGCTAAGTGCGAAAATGGACCTGCGAGAGCAACGTTGTGTTAATAACTTTTACTTCTCCGAAAGGATTGTCACCGACTGATATCCAGAAGGAGTTAAAGGATACATTAGGGGACTTTTCACTATCATATGAGACAGTTAAGAAATGGTGTCGTGAATTAAAATGTGGTGGAACCTCATGGAAAGATCAACATGGTGGGGGGCTCTCTGTGACCATCGCTACCGATGAAAACATCCAGAAACTTCTCAAAGTCGTTATGGAAAAATAACGATTTACCATTCACGAATTATCCGAGAAAATGGGGTTGTCACATAGTATAGTCCACGCAAAATGAGAAAAGTATGGACATGGAATGTTTTGATCCTGTGCAACACTGTAAAAATATTCTTTGCCCAATTTTTGTTATGCCTCGCATCCAATGCAATAAGGTAACACAAAATGGTGCAAAGAATATTTTTAAAGTGTTGCACAGGATCAAAACATTCCATGTCCATACTTTTCTCATTTTGCGTGGACTATACAGTCCGACGGGTTCTTGCCACCATACCTGATGATGGGTTCGAATTGGCTGAACAGATCTGCCCCCTAGTGACTTTCGACTCTTCCCCAAGCTGAAAGATCACTTGCGCGGAAAAAACAATTCGTCCGACAAAATTCAAACCACTGATATAATATCTCAGTCACAACGACCAAGTTCAGTCTCAGGAATCACATTACACAAATTGGATATGGTGTGATCACTGGGATCATACGACAATTACCCAGGCTCAAATTGCTATAGATTCACATATATTCAGTAGAATTCAATTCAAAATGCAATAACGCTCGGCAATGATTGCGATCATACGTATCGTACGATATTTCAATCACAACAACCAAGTTGAGGTATTGTAATACTCACTGTTTAGGTGGGTCCTCGGCTTTTCAGTCATTTGGCACGACATTTGCTACCAGAAACAGGAAGACAAGTGCTTCTTCAGTATTCTTCTCCGCTCACGCATCGTAGTAATGATGTTGCCGTACGATTCCTCAATCGTTACAACCAAGTTGAGCTATTGCATTATACAAATTGGATGCTGCGATTGCTGGATCGTACGACATTGGCAAGTACCCATGATGCGTCCAGATGAGCAGAGCTTCGGCTAGTCCAATTCGGTTTAGGTGGGCCAGGAGCTCTCGGCATTTCAGTCATTTGTCACCACAGGTGCAGGCACTAACAGGATGACGACGAGTGCATTTGCAGGGTTTTTGTCGGCTCTCGCATCGTCCACTACGCCTTAGTAATAAATAAATAAATAAATAAATAGCGTTTATTCAGTAATCACAGATACATCTCCAAACGATTACTTCACAATCGCAGTTACAGTTGCTTTAAAATAAAATAATAAATTAAATAAATATTGGATTTTTTTGTTCTATTACTAAGCCAACCCAGCGGAGTTACAAAGCCCTCTCTTAATCTAAACTAAGAGCACTCGGGACCGCCTGCTTTACATGCCCTCCGAAGCATGGCCAGAAAATTTAACAAGTGTGAGACTCGAACCAACAACCTTTCGGGTGAAAGTTGGAGTCTGTACCACTACTCTACATGTCGTGACTTTACACTATTACATTGCAGAGCAACATGTCCTAACTATAATATAATATAACTTAACTTAGATCATATAATACTCTAGACACGGCATTCTAGATGAACGGCATGAGAAAGTAGAGGCACCAACATTAAGTTTAGCTTTTGCTAGCGGATCACAGTCCAGATTACCTAGCAACAGAGACTCTTGCCAGTGGCGGACTTAGGGTTTGCGCGGACACAAGCATATAAGAAATTTTGCGGACATTTAGATTAAAGTCCCATTGTCGACCTTTGGAGTTGGTTATTAATTTATTATTACATATATATTACTTCTTTACCAATATATTTATTTATTTAGATGGCACTATCAACGTAACAATGCAAAAATTCGTGGCAGCAGAACGGAGGTAGCTACTTCTGGTGACTTATTTTTTTAATTATTTAAATGAGAACGGAACATAAAATATTATTTTCTTTAAATAAGCTTACACGTTTTTGAAAGTCACCACAAAAATATACCTCAAGCATCTGCGCGGGCGCGGACAAAAGCACGTGCTTGGGCTGCCTTGTGGTTAATCCGCCATTGTGTGATGCTACCCGAGTGACTAGTTTGTTCATTGAGAAAGTAACGGACTGATTGTTAAAAGTTTCTAAATGAATATTTGAATATTAAATAAGTTTTACCGAAGTTAAAAAATGTTCTCTCACTTCAATTAATTAATTAACTAAACAACACTTGAAAATAATAGGCTAAGTTCGCGCCTCTAAAAGCAGCTTCAGGTGACTTAGTGAAGCGATTGAAGAGGTTAAACAGATACATTCATTAAATTGTTTGTAAAAAAATAAATTATACGTATATTGAAAATACTAATAGTATAAAAACAGTGTATACACACAATAATTGTAAGGCCGCCCTAGGTAGACATATAACAATTTTCCATTGGTGCTATATGTATATTGGTAAAATTTGGTAAAAGTTGCTATGTATGCTCTAGGTACTACAAGGTGTTAAATTCTTTTAGTGTTTGCTGGTCTGAGTCTTGGTACCATGTCGCCACTGATGGAGTTAAAAATTCGCAACGCCTTGTATAAGAACAAGTGCCACAGCGGGAATAAATCGAGAGTCGCAAAGAGAGGGAATGTCTTAGGTTTTCTGACTATTGTTCTAATATGGTATTTTTGGGTAACTACAAGTGAATTTAAATTTGTGACGAAAGTCCCACCCCACACTTGGATACCATACACTAACCTACAGTGACGGGTGTAGTTGGATTAAAGAAAGTTTTTGGCTTACCGTGCAGAGACCAAAAAGTTGTCTTAAAAAATTTATCCATGCTATGTGGCTGCTCCATATCATAGCACTGTCAAAGTGGATGCCAAGGTATTTTGTCGTCAGTGCTATAGCGATAGCTGGACATTGGCAATTTGGATTTTGTAAGTGGCAATTATACACATGGCATCTCACTTCGAGGGGTTTTGCGAACATTTACTGAGGAATCACATTACACAACTTGGACACAGTGATTGCAGTCGACAATTATTGTCCAGGCTCTAATTACTATAGATCAGTGGTTCCCAACCGGTGGTCCGCGGACCACTGGGGGCCGCGAGACCAGCGAGAATACAATGAATTACAAAAATAAAAAATATGCGTGCCCAAGTTTACATTAACTTTGTCGTATGTTACATTAAATTCATTCTGTAAGCTAAATATAGGGATATCCTTGAAAGCCTTCTATTACAAAAAAAAAAAAAAAAAAAATGTAAGGGGTGGTCCGCAGTGACACATTTTCGGCAGACCGTCCCTAGTTGGGAATCACTGCTATAGATTCACATGCATTCGAATATAGTCGAGTAGAAAAAGTACATAAGAGATTTTTAAAATGTATGCCCTACAGGCAAGTTTACGGGGATTGCCTTATGGCACATTGTTAGCTCGATTTATGTTGCCTACGTTAAAGGCTAGAAGATCGATTATTGCAATGAAAGTACTTCATAAATCATAATATATATTACTCGCACATTGATTCACCAGAGCTTTTAGAAAAACTTTATATAAATACTCCTAATAGAAGATCCAGAAACAATGAGTTTTTTTCACTGCAAACACCAAAAATTAACGTGTGAACAAATACCCCTGTTTATCGGTAATAAAAATATTAAATCTATACTCTCGTTCATTAGATCTTACTGACACTAAAAAAAAATTTCCATAAAACATTGTCACAATTAACCCTAAATGAATATACAGTGTATTAAAATATAAAATACAAACAATTCCACTACAATTACTTAATTACAATATTACCTAATACCACATTCATCTACATAGCCTATTGAAAATTGTTTTTGCACTTTATTACTTTTTGTTTCATTCTTCTTATGTCTTCCAATTTTATATTTGATTGTTATTGTCAAAAAATCTATGGGCAGCAGGATGTTCTGTCTCGATAGTTTGATGATTACTGTCTACTGTATATATTTAGTAACTTAATAAAACAAAATTATACCATGCATGGGTTTTTGCAGCAGCCAGAGCTAGAGCACAGGGTGTATTTACTATGAAGCTAGGACACTGTGGTCTAAATAAATAAATAAATAAATGTATTAAGTTTCTTCAATATTACATATACAGTGATATAATGAAGTAGGGGTGGCCCAAAGGATTTCTCCCGTGCTGGGGCCCCCTTAATACTTATAACTAAGCTAGAACTAAAACTAAACTAAAACTATATCTATATTAATTAATTTAATGTAGACTCTAAGTAACATCACTAAGTAAGTAAATAAGTAAGATCATATACTAAGATAAAATAATATAAATGTTTATCACTCTGTTGAATAACACACGGCTATGAATTATTATATTATCAAAGGCGGGGTTTCCACCGACCGGCTAGGTGACGGTAACGTGGTAGCAGACATTCAAGACTTAGGCGGGGTTTCCTCCGACCTCGCATTGCAGAATGCAAATGACATTGACGGAAATGTTTGTTTTACTCTATGCCATAGTTAAAATTGATCAATGATCATAGAGTAAAATCACAAACAAACTAACTAAAATTAAAAAATGGCGTCATGGGATATGTTAATTACAAACATTTTAATAGATTTCTATAAAAAGAAAAACATTTCCGTCAATGTCATTTGCATTCTGCAATGCGAGGTCGGTGGAAACCACGCTTAAGTCTTGAATGTCTGTTACCACGTCACCGTATTTGTATTTAGCCCTAGCCGGTCGGTGGAAACCGCGCCTAAGACCCGAGTTAAATAAAACTGCGACCATCTCTCTGGTGTAAGCGGCATTCCGAAGAAATAAAGAAAGCAAAATATTGAAAAAAAGGTAGACACGAGCTTATGAGTTGCCTATTTTCAAATGGGTCTACCTCAATTTTTTTGAATATGAGTTTATGCTTGGATTGGATTCCTTGTTTGGCCTATCAATAGACATAACACTTTGGCGGCAAAATATTTTCACCCGTGTTAAACGCTCCTCTAAAGTTAGACTTATTTTTAAGAAAACCTATCTCCATCTTTTCCTTAGATCAAAGCACGGTAGCTCCATCTCAGCCAATCAGCGTCCGCATTTGTGATCACGTGCCAACAATAACAAACATGGCTCCTCCAAATAATCCATATTAATTGCGAGTTAGGGAGAATAATGAATTGAGACCGATTCACGGTTTTTTTCTAGCTCCCCTGAAAAGTAATTAACCTAAAGTCTAAAAAGAAAGGTCAAACTGAGAAAGCCCGAGGCAGGTCAAAGGTCAAAACTCGAGCACTGAGAAGGAAATTGAACGCAGATAATTGAAAAATTGTAAGCTACGAAAATGAAAAAAGTGGCCTAGGACTGGGGAATTATATAGATATTAAGACCCAAAAAAAGAATTATATAGCAAGTAGAACTGTATAGGTTAGGAACTTACGGTATACGCTGTGCTGCAGAAAATCAGGCAGGAGACCAAATGCACCCGGCGGCAAGAAGTCCTGACTAGGAGCAGGCAGAAGCAGCAACATCGGTTAAAGATTAGATGAAGAGCGTAATTACATACTCAACACTGGGATAAATGAAGGAATAAAGAAAACAACGCGGTGCATACGAAAATAGATAAGTGACCGACCACTGTTATGCGAGATTGGAACTCAACTGTTTTGGAATGGACATGGGCAAAACTTGTTGAGTCTTGACTACATCGACCCAGAGTAATTACAACTTTCTCACGGTTTTACGAAATTAAAGCGCTTACAGAAGCAAGAAATTACACAAACGACGATTTGGATGGCTACTCTTGCACTCCGGCCAACATTTGTTGCATATTCGTATTTAATACGAAGTGATAGGAGCAGAACGAAGATATATGATCTGAACAAATATGAAATCTGAACGTACGTTCAGATCACTCATTTTGACTAATCGCTGTAATTCAGGTTTCAATAAGAAACACCGTGTTTCCCCAAGCTATGGCGATGGCTCAATAGCCAGTGTAACTGCTGTTGTGCTGACAATTGTCCTATATGGCATAATAATGATTCACTTTGAACAGCTAGGTCCAGAGGTAGTACACGTGTGTACCATGTCTACCTATGGCCTACTGTCATCAATGTGCGTCATTATTAGCCAATCAGAACGCTTGCTACATGTCTTTTAGACTACTGATGGGTAGGCTCCCTAAAGTGATAAAAGACATGTAACGGCGATTTAGAGGACAATTGGCAGACAATTCGAAGACAAGTAGCTGACAATTCGAAGAGAGAGCAGCTGCCATAATGCTATTAGGGTAAGTGTTTCATAATATATTAATTATTTATTCATTTAAGTCTAATTTATATACAGCCTCCTATATGGTAAAGTAGACCATAACATTTGGTGGCAACGGTGGGATAATGGGTTGGGATAAAGTAGACCATAACACTGCAAAGGCTTTCACGGCCGGAGTCAAATGAAGAACCAGTAGAATCCGGGCTGATGGGCCGTGGTCGAATTGAAAGTGAACTTCCAAACGTTTCGTCATCATCTGCGGTCGAACCTTCGAAGTCTCCGCAGCGCCACAGAAGACGTCAACCGCAGATGTTGACGAAACGTTGGAAGTTCACTTTCAATTCGACCACGGCCCATCAGCCCGGATTCTACTGGTTCTTCAATAGCCAGTGTTGGTTGACACATAGGACGTGTCTACAATAGGCCCTAGGGTTAACAAACTTGAGGATGTGTGCACGGTTACATAATCACTATATTTCAGGGGCAACCCGTAATTTTTTTTAAACATTTGATTTGCTATAGGATTCATAAGTTATACATTATTTTAGTGCTTAAATCGCCCCCCACCCCCAGAAATGGGGAACACCGTGTTTCCACAAGCTATAAGTATACGATTTTGCTTTATTGTAAGTGCTATCGATTGCTGGACTCAAATCTATTGATGGTACAATATAATATAATCTATTTATTTATTGGTATATTAGGGTTGGGTAGACCCAGGTCCAGCAGCCCAGCGGTTAAGACAATGCCCCGGATAGGCGTAGATCTGGGGTTCGAATCCTGCCAAGTCTGGTTTTTCACATATCCCCTAATTTAGGTCCAGAAGAACGTAGTCCTTCTTTGTCGCGTTTCTAACCTCGACCTCCTGTTTCAGAGTCCAATCATCTACCAACTGGGCTACTATATGCTTACCGTTGCGAAGTTACAGTTTATGGACATATGCCGCTAGAGGGAGGTGTCGAGGAAATTGTAAATAGAAGAAAAGTTGTTCTGCATTTTAGTATGTGGCATTTGGCCGTCACTAACTTCATTTGGCACAGCTGCGGCTGTGGAAGATGTGAAATTAGCATTAGTAAGTAAGTAATATATTTATTTCCCAATTTTTACAGTTCAGTTTTTTTTAACCTTTCATTTTCTTTAGCCACAGGCAGTGCCGTGTGTGGCATTAATCCCACACCTCCCATTCAGCGCCGGTTTTAGAAATTTCCAAGGGAAGGGGGGGGGGGCAGAACGAGTTTAATATTAGACCACAATACAAAATTTAGTCTTCATTAACTTTCTCAAAATTCACCCTATAGTAGCTTCTATGTCAACAGGTGTGTGTCCTTGAGGACATCTATAGAAGCGGCAACCCGTTCAGCCTCTCAGCGCTGGTTCGTTCGGGATCGTAGCTAGGTATTCAGTCTTTTTAGCGTCAAGGGGGGACCTGACGGCTTCCCCTGACACCACCAATGACCATAAGCCATTAAAGAAGAAACTTATTTTTGCCTTCCGAAGCCAAGCTATCCCAGCGCAGCATTGGGTAGCTAAGATATCGCAAATACATTATGTAGGCCAGCAACTATCTCGAAATACAGATTACTATCAATAAAATCTTAAAAAGGAAATATAATACTAAAAACAGGTGTGCCCCCACTTCCACGAAATCCGAGTAATAAACAGTAAACAAATTAATCTTATCATAAGAAAGTCGTAGTCATCTGTTATGACGGACAAGGAAAAGTAATGGTAGCGGAGGAACGCGGGTTTACATAATGCCAAGTAGGCTATGACCTGCATAGAACAACACCCGGTAGGTCTCAGGTAGCCACCATAGCCTTAGAATAACTAGACCGACGCTCTGAAGCCGGCCATGCCTGTGCCTTGGTCTTCCATCACAGTTGTCTCAGCCATTTTGCGGTATTGTTATCTAACTTACTTTTAATTTTTCCGCGCCTTACCAGGAGACTGTTCCTCTACTCGCTCAGCTATAAGCTGACGGGTAGGAAGATACTCGGGCGGAGATACAGGTAGCCCCAATCGTCGTGGCAGTAATACGGCCAGGTTTAAAAACTATTTTACAATATCAACCTGCCATGTAACTGCAAAGGCTTTCACGGCCGGAGTCAAATGAAGAACCAGTCCGGGCTGATGGGTCGTGGTCGAATTGAAGTTGGAATGGAAGTTCACTTTCAATTCGACCACGGCCCATCAGCCCGGATTGTACTGGTTCTTCATATCAGCCTGCCATCACAGCAGAACTAAGACCATGAGACTCTTACACACAACTGGTATGACAAGCAATCATACATATATGCGTCAGTACAGTACAGGTGTAAACACAGAAATAAAACGTTAATTTTGACTGTGCTTGGTTTATGGTGAGAATCACCCGCTTACGCTGGGTCACCACCGCGGAATCGTTGATTGACTGAGCTGTGGATGACCATCTAAAGGGACTGATTGGCCCAGTGTTTTCATATTATATAATTACTATTATTAGAATGTATTCGAAATTTCAAGTTATACAAAATGCAGTTAGTTACAATATTGCAGTGTATACAGCATTACCGTTTTAGGTGCCCATTCCATTGACCGGCTAGGGCTATTTCCAACAACGGTGACGTGGTAGCAGACATTCAAGACTTAGGTGGCCATTCCACCGACCCCGCATTGCAGAATTGACGGAAATGTTTATTTTCCTCAATGCCATAGTTAAAATTGATCAATGATCATACAGTAAAATCACAAACAAATAAACTAAAATTAAAAAATGGCGTCATGGGATATGTTAAGTACAAACATTTTAATAGATTTCTATAAAAAGAAAAATTCTAATTTCCGTCAATGTCATTTGCATTCTGCAATGCGAGGTCGGTGGAAACGCTACCTAAGTCTTGAATGTCTTTTATTGTGGGCCCTTTCAGCCATAGTGTTAATCAGTAAAAATATATGTCATGTCCACTCTTACAGTCAGAAAATGTATAAAATATAAAAGAATAAAAAAATCGATAAATTGGTCTCGCTATAAAATAAAAAAATACATTTAGTATCACATGTCCAATATTATACAAATGAACAAATAATAATATTTATTTTATATTTTATTTATTACTATTCATATTATTATTATATGTTTTTCAATTAAAAAGTAAACTATAATATAAATATAAATAAGCTATACATACAACACCACAAAGGCGCTACGTCTATTCCCTCCTGTTACACACTCGAATATTGATCCAATATTGTAGATCCAATCATTATGGGTCCAAGAAAAATTCGAAATCCCTAAATTCAGATTCAAACCTTATACTTCAACATCAACATTACAAATATATCTTCGATCGAATAAATATTAGAGTGTGTACAATTATATATATTGTACAAATATTGTATTAAATATTGTACAATAACTTTAAACAAAAACACAGCCGGAACCCAAAGCCTTGGGTCCAAGGTTTAAAGTTGTGTATGAAGGGAAGAGAGATAAAATAGAAGCACAACGCCTGAGGACTGGTAAGGAATCCTCCTGCTTGAAAACAACTCTATGCGGGACGGATACAGGGGGGGGGGGGCAGAGGGAATAGCTGCCCACACCCTAAACTTGGTAAATCTACTGTAAATTAATTTATTACGCTCTAATTTAATCTATCCTACATATGTTTTTCGTATTTTGACCCAAAACTACCCCCCCCCCCCAAAACAAATGGCTGGATCCGTCCCTGACTCCATGCGGGATGTTGTAGCCCGTAATAAATGCAAAAGACCAATTTTAGATGGACACAGCTCAGGCAGAAAATTTAAAAATGGCAACCTCGACTTTCCATTTGATAGTCCAGTCTTCTCCTAACTGGACTATAGCAGTGTCCCAAACAAATAAGTCCATATAAGTCTGTACAACGAATAAGAACAGCAGTCTATTTATTACAGTTCTATGTCACAATTAGGTACCTGCGGGCGAGGTTTCCATACAACGCCACGCCATTCCGATCTTCACGCTGCGTTACTAGTAATAGCATTTAATTTATAGTACTGTGATAAATGGGTCAGTATGGAGCGAAATATATATAAGGTACAAACTTTCTGACCTTGGTTACTGCAAACAGCAAAGTACCACAGGCTGTTTCACCCCATAAAGCCATTAGAGATTAATTTAAGCCATCGGTTGAAAGTTGGCACAGTAATAGGTTTATCGGACTGTTATTGCATATTCGAAAGTTTCTAATAGCTAGGGGGTATTGGTATTCAATTTACGGTTCAGCATTCTAAATGCTTAAAATTTAAAATTCTGAAATGTTAACATCGTGAAGATACCTTAAAAGATAGTCCAGCTATAATTACAAATTGATAAACTATTCCCCATAAAATGTAAATAAATAATAAATTTAAGATAGCATTAATAACAAATAATTAAAAATTAACCACACACACTGATAACCAATAAAAAAAATGTAATAAAATTAAAATGGCCGCGGCCTGTTTACACAAGTTTACGTTTACATTTAACATGTACGATGGGTACAGCGAACCCCAATTTTCCATTGTTATAATTTACGATTGACAATTCTTAACTTATTGCTTTCCAATTTATACGTAGTATAAGGAATGCTTTGTGATAGTCGAAATTTTCGATTCCGAGATTTCAACGGATTTACACGTTTTGAGGTCCCTGGAACCAAAAAAAGTGGTTTTTACGAAATGTCTGTCTGTCTGTCGGTCTGTCTGTTCATCGATTTCCGGGCAAACTACTCGGTGGATTTGGGTGGAATTTGGCATGTAGCTTCACAAAAATCATACCTCGGGGCCATTTACTTGGGGCTAACTCAATTTGGGGGGGTTTTATTCTCAAAAAACTCCAAAAAAAACGTCTAAAAAAATTATTTCTCAAAAACGGCTCCAACGATTTCTTTTAAATTCACATATATTGTAGTCGTTATTAATGTTGACAAAATGCGGGGGGTCGCTTGCCCCTTGATAGTTTGCTTCTGGGGGGAAAAAAATAAAAATAACTAAATTTAAAAGAAAAATGACAGAAAAAATAATTTTTCTGTGAAACCTTTCTATTGATGATTTCTACCTTCAGGCATGTTTTAGGTGTTAAATTGAGTAACGAAACCGGATAGGTTGCTTTTCCAAAATAATATTTGGTTTTGCACAAAAAATTATTTTTTGAAAAAATGATAGAGAATTCGCGCTCAAATACATTGCGTGCCCTGCCATTATTGCTGTGTGGTAATTAATCTGTTTGTCTGACCTATTTAGAATTTAACTCACTTCCAGTGACGTCAGGTGGACAACCCTCCCCCTGAGACATCGGAAATTTAACCACTGGAAAATTATTTACCATGAAATTACTCATATTCGCTATCTACTAATGTTGATAAATTGGAAAGCATGTTCGAGAAAACACGGACCGGTTCTTTAGCACGGCTTTGGCATGCTAAATACCGGATATTGAATACCCCTACTATACGGAAATGCATGGAAATGTTATGAATGAACTATTCGTAAGCCTTGCTATAAAATAACATTAAACTGTAGTGAAAGAGTCGTGATATGTTCCAACACGCTCCCAACAAAACTAATTAACTAAAATCCAGAACTCATATCCGTTGCTATTATAATGATTTAATTACCCCCTCCAGCTGTTACGGCCATTATCGGAGCTACACATGACCTGTAGGTCACACATCAAAGGGCCGTAGACACAGCTCTATAAGCCGCCATAGAATGTCTTTTTTCTTTCTTTTTGCTTTCCAATTTATACGTAGTATAAGGAAAGCTTTGTGACGGTCGAAATTTTCGATTCCGAGCTTTCAACGGATTTACACGTTTTAAGGTCCCAGGAACCCAAAAAAGTGGTTTTTACGAAATGTCTGTCTGTCTGTCGTTCTGTCTGTCTGTCTGTCAGTGCGTCGATTTCCGGACAAACTACTCGGTCGATCTTGATAAAATTCGGCGTGTAGGTTCACAAAAATCATGCCTCGGGACAATTTTTTTAATTTGGGGCTAACTTAATTTGGGGGGGTTTTATTCTCAAAAAACTCCAAAAAAACGTGTAAACAAATTATTTCTCAAAAACGGCTCCAACGATTTCTTTTAAATTCACATATATTGTAGTCGTTATTAATATTAACGAAATGCGTGGGGTCGCCTGCCCCTTGATAGGTTGCTTCTGGGGGTAAAAAAATAAAAATAACTAAATTTTAAAGAAAAATGACTAAAAAATAATTTTTCTGCGAAACCTTTCTATCGATGATTTCTACCTTCAGGCATGCATGTTTTAGGTGTTAAATTGAGTACCGAAACCGGACAGGTTGCTTTCCCAGAAAAGTATTTGGTTTTGTAAAAAAAAAATGTTTTTTTGAAAAAATGATAGAAAATTCACGCTCAAATGCATTGCGTGCCCTGCCAGTATTGCTGTGTGGTAATGTGTTGGTCTGACCTATCTAGAATTTACCTCACCTCCTCCACAACTTCCATGAGCCAAATTTTTAATGACTTGCATTGTTAATTAAATAAAAAATAAAAAGTCAATAAAAACAACAAATTTTGGGGTGCTCATTTTCTACGTAGCATGTCCTCTTAATGAAAAATGACTAAAAAATAATTTTTCTGCGAAACCTTTCTATTGATGATTTCTACCTCCAGGCATGTTTTAGGTGTTAAATTGAGTAACGAAACCGGATAGGTTACTTTCCCAAAAAACTTTTTTTTTTGCTTTCCAATTTATACGTAGTATAAGGAAAGCTTTGTGACGGTCGAAATTTTCGATTCCGAGATTTCAATGGATTTACACGTTTTAAGGTCCCAGGAAACCAAAAAAGTGGTTTTTACGAAATGTCTGTCTGTCTGTCTGTCTGTTCGTTGATTTCCGGGCAAACTACTCGGTCGATTTTGATGAAATTCGGCATGTAGGTTCACAAAAATCATACCTCGGGACAATTTTTTTTATTTGGGGCTAATTCAATTTGGGGGGGTTTACTATCAAAAAACTCCAAAAACTTGTCTAAAAAAATTATTTCCCTAAAACGGCTCCAACGATTTCTTTTAAATTCTCATATATTGTAGTTGTTATTAATTTTGATAAAATGCGGGGGGTCGCTTGCCCCTTGATAGTTTGCTTCGGGGGGTAATAAAATAAAAATGTATAAATTTTAATAAAAAATGACTAAAAAATAATTTTTCTGCGAAACCTTTCTATCGATGATTTCTACCTTCAAGTATGTTTCAGGTGTTAAATTGAGTAACGAAACCGGATAGGTTACTTTCCCAAAAAACTTTTTTTTTTTGCTTTCCAATTTATACGTAGTATAAGGAAAGCTTTGTGACGGTCGAAATTTTCGATTCCGAGATTTCAATGGATTTACACGGTTTGAGGTCCCAGGAAACCAAAAAAGTGGTTTTTATGAAATGTCTGTCTGTCTGTCTGTCTGTCTGTTCGTTGATTTCCGGGCAAACTACTCGGTCGATTTTGATGAAATTCGGCATGTAGGTTCACAAAAATCATACCTCGGGACCATTTTTTTTATTTGGGGCTAATTCAATTTGGGGGGGTTTTACTATCAAAAAACTCCAAAAACTTGTCTAAAAAAATTATTTCTCAAAAACGGCTCTAACGATTTCTTTTAAATTTACATATATTGTAGTCGTTATTAATATTAACGAAATGCGTGGGGTCGCCTGCCCCTTGATAGGTTGCTTTTGGGGGTAAAAAAATAAAAATAACTAAATTTTAAAGAAAAATAACTAAAAAATAATTTTTCTGCGAAACCTTTCTATCGATGATTTCTACCTTCAGGCATGCATGTTTTAGGTGTTAAATTGAGTAACGAAACCAGACAGGTTGCTTCTATCTAGAATTTACCTCACCTCCAGTGACGTCAGGTGGACAACCCCCCCCCCCCCAGATATCGGAAATTTAACCATATGAAAATTATTTACCATGAAATTACTCATTTTCTCTATCTACTAATTTTGATAAATTGGAAAGCATGTTCGAGTAAACTCGGACCGGTTCATTTAATGTTAATCGTATACAAACAACTTAATGAATGTACCCGAATGACCTCTTCAGTCGCCTCTGCAGGTTAGTGCTCGTGTTGAGTTACGACACGTCTCCGATCGCTTGGTGTGTACAAGTACGCTACCACCCTGCCACCGAAGTCGATTCTACTGCACAACATCTTCGTCCGGCTCTACAGTCCTTGATGGGCTTTAGCCTGCTCGACAACCCTCATCCAGTCAACTCGGTTTTCTCGGCCGTCCCTGCCCTCGTCCATTTGGTTCGGTATGCCATCTTCTGGCATTCTTTGGACGTGTCACAGCCATCATGGACACAGCGCAATAATAGATCTCTTTTTCCTTAATTCTAAGAAACACGTCTTCGTTAAATTACTTGTTACTGGTTACTTGCTTAGGAATATCTAATCTGTATTTTGTTTAGTAGTTTGTAGTTTGGACATCCCTTACCTCATGTCGCAATGATAAGCACAAATCATGTTTAAATTTTAGCTGGTTAACTTCTGATTGGCCATACGATGACGCGGCATCAAGTACAGTATTAATCCTATTGAATAAGTCACTAACCCTTGCTGCATAAACTGGATTACCTTCATCAGGGCTAAGCATTTTCAATTAATTAAGCAATAAACGTAACAAATTAATATTGTAAGAAAAAAGTAACCTGCAAGTGGCAAGCGAAAATGCACGAGTTGGAATAATATGTACGCATAGTAGCAGAGAGGCACAGGAAATATCACGTACGCACAAGTATCTAGTGAGAAAATTCAAATAAAATTATGCACAAGAAAATAAAAATTATTTAGGAAAGAAGGCTTAGACAAGGGTGGGCCGTATAGTGAAAACTCTGAGATAGGTCGTACCTGGAGTTGCCCCTAAGGGTTCGTGCACACTGACCGTCAATGCCTGAACGCTGCGCTGCTGCGGAGGCATGCCGGCGTTCTCGCAGGCGATTTCCGGTTGACAGCTGTGGAGAAGGGAAGGGACCAAAATACTATACAGTAAATAATATAAATAAAATAAAAAATATAGTAACTTGTAACGTACAAAAACGCTACGATCGGCACGGCTAACGTAAGCAGACTGAAACAATATGGCGCTAACATGCGAGATGAAACTTGTGTTCTGTCTAAGAAGTGTGTAAGAACCGAATGTTTAGAAGGCAGTCGACAGAGGGAGAAGGGGCTTCTTCTTCTTCCTGCTGTAGAGCCCTTTGCTTTACCATGCTCGTGCTACAGGAAAATTAGCCCCAAGCTCCATCAGCGGTGATCTTCTCACAAAAGTTGAATCGTTTAAAACGTTTTTCCTGATTCCATAACTTTTTTTTCCTATTTAAATGTTAGTGATTTTCAGCTCCGAGATTCCCAAGTTGAAGTCCGAGGAAATAAAAATGTTTTTTTTTTCAAAATGTCTGGCTGTAGCTCAATTGATGAAATTTGGCATGTACAGACGGTCGAGAAAAATATTTTCCAGGGGTATTTTTTCATTCTTCAGACACTTTGATACTTTGGGGGTTTTATACCACAGCACTACAATTCTTTAGTATAGTCATCATGTCCACATTTGCCATGATGATCGTCGATCTTCGAACAAAGAGGCATTTGAAGAAGAAGAAGGGGGCATTCACATTCAGTGCAGTTAAGTGTATGAGATGCATTCTATTACCAAATTGCGGCAACCAATCGGCACAAATAATCACTGCTTTCTTCACTTTCGAAACATCGAAAATGACTGTGAGTACTACTTTTGGAAAACGTAATCCAAAGCATTCAGCAGTCGGACGTCATGTTTTATCCTGTTCCATTGCATTGTGGCATAAGTCAGCAAACGTCAGATTCCACTTTCGCGTATATTTACTAACACATAGTGGGAGTGGTCCCAAGTTTCGAGCAAATGGGCGGTCTTGACCCTTTGAAATCACCAGCGAAACATCAAACAAAAAGTGATTTATCAAAAACGTAGCCTTATATCCAAAAGCTTTGTAAGCAGACTGCTGACTGAGACGAGCAAAGCCGGCTTTGAAATCCCCAAAAGCCGCCAACTGTCCGATCAAGGGGCAGGCCTTTGGGCATTTCATTCCAAATCACCGACATGGAAAACCTATTCAAAGACTTCAAACGGTTCAGGTAACGCTAAACAGAAGCGGTGAACTCAGAGAAATTGAATACAATCGGAAAACACACAATAAAAATGTGTACTGTATCAAAAATAAGCTCATGAAAATAAGCTCTTCAAACCGGCTTTCTGTAATTTTTGCAACGCATATATTTATCGCTTTCCTATTAGTTCGTTAGTATAAGGAAAGCTTTGTGATGGTCGAAATGAAATTTTCGATTTCGACATTTCAGTGGATTTACACGGTTGAACCCCCCATGAACCCCCCCCCCCTGGCTACGGCCTTGAGTTCAGCCTCTTTTCTCTCAGTTTCGCCTGTTCATCACGGGTTCTCCTATATATCTATGTTTCTACATTGGTCTCTCAGTGATACACTGCAGGATCTTCTTAGCATTCGCATTTCCGCTGCGTACCTTGAGTACCCCTAATATGTTCACTAATTCACCTATTAAAGACGATTCCGACCAACTACCGGACATACTCGTCTGCTGTCATGTTTTGCCATATCCCAAAGGAACTTAAACCTAATAGGCCTGATTGAAAACTCACGGTTGGCTACATATCTAGATTGGCGTAAGGGGCGTGTAATAATACTCCAATCAATCATTCTGTTCTGTATTAGCAAGACAATACGCCAACATCCACCCACAAGTCGTACGAAGACAAGGCAGTTCACATCGGGTCAGGGCCGTAGGTAGGATATAATTACAGCTGTCTGGAGAACGGAAACAATGCCGGTATATGTATGGTACTGGAGCGTTCAGTCACGGGTTCCCCAGCCTGGGGCCGATTCGTTTACCAACTGAGGTTAAGTCAAGCTAACGCCTATCAGGTGTGGGGGGGGGGGACACTAAGGAAGAGAACCCGTTTGCCAAATTCTAGTGCTCACCCGAGACCGAGGCGAGACCCGACCGTCTTGGTCCTCTATGGCGCCCATTCCATTGACCGGCTAGGGCTATTTCCAAAAACGGTGACGTGGTAGCAGACATTCAAGACTTAGGTTACGTTTCCACCGACCTCGCATTGCAGAATTGACGGAAATGTTTATTTTCCTCTATGCCATAGTTAAAATTGATCAATGATCATACAGTAAAATCACAAACAAACAAACTAAAATTAAAAAATGGCGTCATGGGACATGTTAAGTACAAACATTTTAATAGATTTCTATAAAAAGAAAAATTCTAATTTCCGTCAATGTCATTTGCATTCTGCACATGCGAGGTCGGTGGAAACGTAACCTAAGTCTTGAATGTCTGCTACCACGTCACTGTTTTTGGAAATAGCCCTAGCCGGTCAATGGAATGGGCGCCTTACCAACTGAGGTTAAGTCAAGCTAACGCCTATCAGGTGTGGGGGGACACCAAGGAAGAGAACCCGTTTGCCAAATTCTTGTGCTCGCCCGAGACCGAGCCGAGACCCGACCGTCTTGGTCCTCAAAAGCAATTGATCTCGAAAAAATTACCTGGTCTCGAAACAAAAGTCTCGGTTTCAACTTTCAAATTTCTCGTAAAGTTTTCTAGTATAATGGAATGAAGCACAAAAATTGTTATTACAGTACTTAATTATTTTTAAGTTACGTGGATCCGAATCAGCAGCTTCATTTCAACATTTTTCAGGGGGCTTATTAGGAAAATTTTAATTGGGTAAAATTGTAACCAAGGTTGTAACGATTTCTTTCTTAGTCGGGGTCAATGTCGTATTTTTTTCCAATTGCAAGGGACGGGCATTGTACCAATTACCCCCAATGACGACCCTGACCCTATTGAGGGGGGGGGGGTTCTATTTTCCTTAAAATAGAGTGACCCATTGGGCCATAGAATTATAGGAGTATTTATACCTAGGTACCTGTAAGACTACACTTTATGTTTGTTTCTGTTAGGCGCCCATTCCACCGACCGGCTAGGGCTATTTCCAAAAACGGTGACGTGGTAGCAGACATTCAAGACTTAGGTGGCGTTTCCACCGACCTCGCATTGCAGAATTGACGGAAATGTTTATTTTCCTCTATGCCATAGTTAAAATTGATCAATGATCATACAGTAAAACCACAAACAAACAAACTAAAATTAAAAAATGGCGTCATGGGATATGTTAAGTACAAACATTTTAATAGATTTCCATAAAAAGAAAAATTCTTATTTCCGTCAATGTCATTTGCATTCTGCAATGCGAGATCGGTGGAAACGCCACCAAAGTCTTGAATGTCTGCTACCACGTCGCCGTTTTTGTAAATAGCCCTAGCCGGTCGGTGGAATGGGCGCCTTAGACAATAGTGATGTGTATCTTCGCACATTTTGTGGACTAAAGTCCGGATGTAAGTAATTAATTAAGTAAATAATATATCACAAAATGTTCATGTACAGTTTACATTGTCTAAGCCAGCAGTACTCTAAGAAAATTGTATCGCTGGGGCAATTTCGATATTACAATATTTTAATTCATATACAATTTTTAACAGTTAATTACTGTTAGTTTAAAATATTTAAAACATTGGTTAAAAAATAAAAAGTTACAATTTAAAATTACAATAAGTACCGGTATATAAATATCTAGGTTTCAACCAATTTAACAAATGGAATCCTAAAATAGAAGTACACAAGTACAGTACAGTAACAGTACACAAGAAATAAAACTAAAATAACATAGTTTTTAATATTTCGTCACTTAAACTTCTTAAATGTAATTTTGCGTTTTTGTTAAATTAAACATCAGTTTTTCTCAATATTTTAAGGTGATCTGGCATGGAGTTAAGCCGGCAGTGGATTGAATCCAACGGCTCACACCAGACTCATTAATTCCATTCCTCAGTTTATTCCACAATAAACACAACATAATCAACATTGAGCCTAGAAATAGTCACACACTGACTGACACAGCCCTTGTCGTGTTCTCCTTAAAATTGAAATAATAATCGTGTCCTATACTTACCTTATCATCAGCAATTTGTAAAGAAAATGCTGAAAATTGTCATGCACTAATACGATATAATAAATTAATTAAACATTGATCGCCGTCTCAATAGGTAGATGAATCAGCCAATAGTACATAGGATGAGATGGTGCAATTCGCTAACTTGTCAATGAGGTGCCCATTCCACATACGTACAACGTCAACGAAAAATTGAAAAATGACGTCAAAATGACGTAAATTGACGTGGTAGCAGAATTTTTAGTATGTCTTTAATGTCTGCTAAAACGTCATTTTTCAATTTTTCGTTGACGTTGTACGTATATGGAATACCCCCCTAAGTCAATAATAATAAGTTAATATAAGTCTGAGCTGAAATAAAATAGCCTCCTGCATTTACAGTTTCAAGTGACAAATCGCTTTTTGCATGCATGCTCCTCACCTCATATTTACATTCTATGATATATCAGTCACTCATTCTCAAAAATTACTTTGTAAAAGTTTTACGTTACATAATAAAAAACACACACAACCGGTTTCGGCTCAAGCTATCGTCAAGCGTAAGAAAACAGTAAAAACAAAACGGTATCCAAGATAAAATAACTTAAACACATTGTCATGATGCGCACAGCATTGCATATAGTAAACAATAATTAAACATTTAAAAATGGTAGCCCCGCAACAGGGGAGAACTACTTAAAAAGGTTATGTCATTAAGTAAAGTTTGGTGGTTTTCAACAATAGCTTCTCTAATCTCAATAGTTTCTAAATTTACAAGTACAATAGTTTTCCCTTGTTGGCTACATGTAAAATCTTAAAATTATTGAAGTCACGGGAATGACAGTGTAGTCAGCTAAGTTTGGTACGAAACTGTTGATATTTATGGATAAATACATTGAATATATATTATCTATTGGTAAAGATTAATGGCGTAATATTAATTAACAACGGGTTAGTTGGATTTACATTGCCTGCAGCCGGCCGCCTTACCAAGTTGAATCCAGCCAGAGCTGGTTCAAAGATAAATAAATAAATAAAGACTTTTTTCTATTACTAAGCCAATAAGGCTATAAAGCCCTCTCTTACACTCAACTAGGAAGGCCCGGGACCGCCTGCTTTACATGCCCTCCGAAGCATGGCCAGAAAATGAAGGAAGTGTAGGACTCGAACCAACAACCTTTCGGGTGAAAGTCAGAGTCCGCACCACTACTCTACATGTCCTGACGATCCTGACGAAAGATGCAGATAACTTGGTCGTGCGCACAGTGCCGGTAGGGAAACATGGTAGAGCTTGTCCTGGTCACCTCCGAACTAATCGTGTGACTTCACTGTGTTTCCCAAGTGGTTCGGAATCCACTATAATCAGGAGGTCCACTGTCCTATGGACCCACACCGTGGCCTGGGACTGTGTCCAACCATACTACTACTACATTGCCTGCTGTGTTAATAATAACCTAGCCTACCAATGTTCATTATAAGTTGTTTGTACCATCTTAAAAGCCTAAAAATTGCCCACTCAAAATACGCCAATCCATAGAAGGTACCAATTATACATATTACATATACAATACAAATACAATACATATACAATTGCCTGCCATTAATATTATTGTTTATTATTAAAATTTATTTTTTTAAAAAAAAGAAAATAAAACAGTACGATCAATTATCAATGTTAATGATTGTCGTAGTTTATAAGCCCCCAATATAAATAAATCATGAAACAAATAAATACTGTAACTAAATATAAATAGCTTACCCAACGAGGCCCGGGCTGCAATCAAATATACCGATTCTCACAACTCCCGATCATCAATCCGTTCGACCTGAAATTAAAATTATTATTAAAATTTCTTATTATAATCGCACACAAAGTACAATGCTATTCGACTAATTCGAATTTAGGCATATACAATTTGTTATAATAAAAATAATTATCTCATATCGAATTGTCATTTCGACCACGGCCCATCAGCCCGGATTCTACTGGTTCTTCAAAATAATTATCATTGATCTAAATATAATTATAGTGAATATAATATAATAATAATAATAATGTCCAGAAGGACGTTTTCATGAACCTAGGCCTAATTGCCCATTGGTCCCTTGTCACATGCCAAGAACCCCATGGAATTCGGACATTATTTATATTGTCTCCGTATGAATTTTGGGCCATTGGAAAATAGGTATACGTCCTCTATGTTAACCTACACCGGCTACAAGCGATCATGGACAAACTGTGACAAGCTTACCATTGGCGCAATGTAACAGGTGGAAGCACGACTGAACCAAGTACAGATACGAGTCCACACACATTTGTATTAGGTTCCGCCATTTTATAAACAAAGTAACTTCATTAATAAAACAAAATCCGCAAGCTTTAGCCTCTGTACAACTTACTTTGCAAAGTGGCACCATATACGTACAATTATGTACCAATTCCACCAAAAATAGACACTCACTAGTCGTAGATAAAACGAATTTAAACTAGGTTAGTCATAGACGGAATGAAACTGACCAATATAGACCATTAACAGACCCCCTGAAATTATTCAAAACAAAATGGAAATCTACAAGGGATTATCCAATAAAGGTAGTTTGGTGGGGACCTGGTCAAGGTCTGGACCCCCCCCCCCCCAAATATTTTCAGCGTAAACTAGATAGAATGTAGTTTTAAACATATTTAGGTTACCACACCTCCATCAGATGGACCCCCCCCCCCCGAAAAAAATTTCTGGCTACGGCCTTGTACGCTGTTGCTAATGAGGGCTGGGCTCCAGTGGAACAACCTGCTACCATAGCGAGATTTGCAGGAGAAATAGAATTGGACAAGAACTGGCCTATGGCCCCAAATTGTAGCCAGGGTCCTGACTACAAGATTATACATACATACACACGAGAGGTGGATATATAATAATAATAATAATAATAAATAATCTTAATTGAAAAATAAATAAATGATGCTAAAATATTATAATAAAATAATAAGATATGGGAAATTCGAAGGAGATGACGTATTCGTATTGGGCTCCAAAATCGTGCAACAGCTACATCTTGTAAAATACATAAAAGTGGAAAATATCTCTAGGACAAGCCTAGGGGTACTGTAAATTAAATGTTAAAAACAATCAGGCTGCAGAAAACTGTTTATAAATTTCAGTAGGTGTTCAAAGAGTGATTTGGCGACTAAAAATAAAGAACCGGTCCGAGTTCACTCGAACATGCTTTCCAATTTATCAAAATTATTAGATAGAGAAAATTAGTAATTTTATGGCAAATATTTTTCCTATGGTTAAATTTCCGATATCTCGGGGGGGGGGGGGGCGGTTGTCCACCTGACGTCACTGGAAGTGAGGTAAATTCTCGATAGGTCAAACAAACACATTAATTACCACACAGCAATAATGGCAGGGCATGCAATGCATTTGAGCGCGAATTTTCTATCATTTTTTTCAAAAAATAATTTTTTGGGCAAAACCAAATATTTTTTTGGGAAAGCAACCTATCCGGTTTCGTTACTCAATTTAACACCTAAAACATGCTTGAAGGTAGAAATCATCGATAGAAAGGTTTCGCATTTTTTAGTCATTTTTTCATTAAAATTTAGTTTTTTTTTAATTTTTACCCCCAGAAGCAAACTATCAAGGGGCAAGCGACCCCCGCATTTTGTCAACATTAATAACGACTACAATCTACAAGAATTTAAAAGAAATCGTTGGAGCCGTTTTTGAGAAATAATTTTTTTAGACGTTTTTTGGAGTTTTTTGAAAATAAAACCCCCCCAAATTGAGTTAGCCCAAAAAAAAAAAAAAATGGTCCCGAGGTATGATTTTTGTGAACCTACATGCCAAATTTCACTCAAATCCACTGAGTAGTTTGCCCGGAAATCGACGAACAGACAGACCGACCGACAGACCGACCGACAGACAGACATTTTGTAAAAACCACTTTTTTGGGTTCCTGGGACCTCAAAACGTGTAAATCCGTTGAAATCTCGGAATCGAAAATTTCGACCATCACAAAGCTTTCCTTATACTACGTATGAATTGGAAAGCATTAAATAAATATTGACTTTTTTGTTCTATTACTAAGCCAACCTACCAGAGTATATAACTACATATAATATATCATTGCACTCAACTAGGATGACTCGGGACCACCTGCTTTACATGCCCTCCGAACCATGGCCAGAAAATATAGCAAGTGTAGGACTCGAACCAACAAACTTTCCAAGGCCGTAGCCAAGGGGGGTTCAAACCCCCCCCCCCCGAAATGAAATGGTTTAACACTAGATAGAATCGGATTTTGAGAGGAAAAATAAAAACCACTATGTAATACCCAATGAAATTTCTAACCCCCCCCCAAAAAAAAAAATCCTGGCTACGGCCTTGAACCTTTCGGGTGAAGGTTTGAGTCTGTACCACTACTCCACATGTCCACATAGCCTCTGTGGAACGAGAATTTACTCAATTAGCTAATACGCCATTTTGTTTTCCAACAATTTGGAAAAATTCCGCCTCGAAGGAAACCTCTCACAGCAGACTAAGGCAGTTCATTCGGAAAACGATGATGATGATGAAAAAGAATGTTCGCCTTTAAGAAAGTGTGGAATGGAAGAGGAGACGTGAAAAGGAGAACGTGAGAGCCCTCTTAAGTGGTTACGTTGTACCTCCTTCACCTCGCACGTATCTCTCTGTTTTGTATCATACATCGCTGAAAAGCAACCTGACAATCTTTTCAAAGATTTACATAAAACATTCCCTCAGCAAGCGCGGCACCAACACAAAGGGAAGTTCCCCGGATTTACGAGGGGTGGTCCAGAACTCCGTAGCCAAACATAGGAGTATTAAATCAGAAAAATGGTGTTTTATATTGTTAATGTACACATCATGTCAAATTATAGCATTTTACACCTCTTAGATCAGGCTCACTTCAAAACATTTATTCGATGAACTCGAAGAGAAGTAAGTATCAATTTTATTGTCTGCAGGAAGGAATAAAAGGTATGCAGGTAATACGCCGTTTTATAAACAAAGTAACTCAATTTTTAAAGCAAAATCCGCAAACTTTAGCCTATTTTTAATTCTCATGTTTATCGTGTTTTTTCTCCCTTCCCTTTCTTTTTAAATGTTTAGTTATTTTTTTTTTAATTCTACACTGTTTAAAATTAATAAGGGGCCCCAGCACGGGTTAATACTTTGGAGCCCCCTACCACCAATTAATGTAACATGATGCTCTCATATAATCAGTGGCGGCTCGTCCATAAGGGCACTGGGGCTACAGCCCTCCCATAATTTTACAGGCAAACAAAGCAATTTCCTTTTAATAATAATAATAATAATAAAATAATAATATACTATTCTGAAGAAAAATGCAACTGCTACAATTCGGCTATGCTATGTGCGTGCTCTGGGCAACTTGGGGCAATTTTCAATTTAGCCCCGGGTCGCCATGGCAACCGAGTCAGGCAAAAGTTAAGAAGATCGTTCGCACCATTGAAAAGGTGTACACAACTTTTCTCTTATGGACCTTGCAATGCAATTCATGCCATATGCATTTTTACATGGGCAGCGGGGCAGCGCCCCAAAAATGACTTTAAATGTTTCGTATTGATAATAACGTTGAATATTGGTATTTTTTAAAAATCATAATTATAAGAGTTATTTTTGAGAAGAGTTTCACTATTTTGTCATGACTGATGATTATTATAAAATTTTTCAAAGAAGAATTTTTGACTAGGGAAGTCAGGTTCTGCCCAACGGGCAGGCAGGGTAATCTAAACAAATATTACAAAAATGTAAAGAGCGAGTGATAGACTTGTTTGCTACATCGAAATGCCGAAGAATCTATTTGATATTCAAGTAGTGGTAAGTTATATGCTATTACTTTATTACAATTCGTTGCCCCACCATTTTGATACACCACGAGCCGCCACTGCATATAATGCTGTAAAATTATTATATTAATATCCGTTACTCCTCTTCCATAGCTAGAGGAAAACACACTAAGAATTGCAATTTGCAAAGCTGCAAATTGCATTTTAAAACAGATTTTATAGAATAATGTTGTATGGTGAGTACCTGTAAGTTAAGGAAATAAGTTGCTTCTTGAGAATTTCTTTGGGAGCACCACTGACCAGATACAGATTTTAGCAGTGCAATGCCCCCCTGTGGCGCGACGCGCAACAAAAATATGTAGGGTTGTAGTCTGAACTATTTGGCATACTGAAGGAGGGGACCCCCCGTGGTACTATTGGATTGGAAGGTATGCCCCTTAAACACGAGTGGAACACAAAATTAGTAAACTGAGACACATTTCCAGCAATCCCATTTGAATTGCATGGGCGGGTTAACTTAACTACTTCAAACAATTATTTGTTTTACATTGTGAGGCTAGTTTGTGTATTTAGCGGCTTTTTAATATTGAAAAATACTACATTTTGAAAAAATAATATATACTGAAAAAACCGAGCGAGTGCCGGTCCGCACGGCAGAAGTGAAAACTTCATTAGCATTCCCAATCAATTTAGTGACATCTTAGTACGTACATGTAATAAATAATATTATGCATTATGTAATTAGGGATTGTGTTCGTAGATTGAATGAGAAGCAAGTCAGAAATTAATACTATATAATACATAATGTTGCTGCACTCCCTTAGTCACAAACTTCCTGATATCCACCCAAAAAGAACCCACACTCAACCGTACTGGCTGATTACCCCTCCAAAAATTTCATATAAGTTGCATAACATGTGTAAAAAAGACACGCCACCTCATTTGTACTTAGCAATGTTCAGGGACTTGGTCTTCAACTACCCAAGAGCCTCATGGTATCACATCTACACTGACGGCGCCAAAATGGGTAAGGGCGGGGGTGTCGGAGCTGCTTACTGCCTAAATGGATCAATCCATATGTTCCCAATGCTGCAGCACTGCTCAGTTTACACAGCAGAACTCTTCGCTTTATATCAAGCCGTTCTCCGTATCGTCGCGGACAGGTTGCCTCAAGCAGTCATTTTTTCTGACAGCCTTAGTGCTTTAAAAACCATCGAAAATACAAGCACTATGTGTCCGCTGGCGAATGCCATATTATCAACGTTAAAAGACTTGCCATCCACCTCCAAAGTGCATTTCCATTGGATACCCTCCCACGTGGGTATACAAGGAAACAGCACAGCTGATGCGGCAGCTAAAGAGGCGGCAATCATGACTGCCGCCCCTTGGGCCACAACCATTTTACCAGATGTATTCAATATAATCCAAAGGGAAACCAAAAATGCCTGGCAGGCTGCATGGCGAGACACCATTAATAATAAGTTAAGAAGCATCAAACCAGTTATTGGGGATTGGCAAACCTCATATCGCCTAAATCGATCAGAAGAGACTGCTCTTGCCAGATTGCGCATAGGGCACACCCGCCTTACCCATCGACATTTGATGTCTGGTGACCAGCCCCCTACATGCAGCAGGTGCAGAGTTCCACAATCAGTGGAACACATAATTACCGAATGCCCTATATACGCAGCGGGCAGATTTTCGTTACCGAAACCACACACCCTGCCAAACTTATTAGGGGACAAGCATGGGCCGGTCACGGCAACGTTAAGCTTTCTAAGCAAGACCGGAGTCATGCCCCACCTGTAGACCGTAGACAAAACCATTCTAAAACACCCATGACTTCCGCACACACACACACACACACCGACCGGCGCAAATACTCGAAAGAGTCCCGCGCCTTAAATAATAAAAAAAAAAAAAAAAAAAAATACATAATATTGTATTACTTACTATTTACATAAGTTATAAATTGATTGGGATTGCCAATGAAGTTTCACTTCTGCCTTGCGGTCTTAAGCACACATTTGGTTTTTTTTTATACACTTTTCATTTTAACACTTTCATATTTTGAGGCTGTGGCGAGATTAATTTCGTCAAAAATACACAGGCATTCCTAGTCAACAAAATATATTGAAATCTGTCCCTTAACACATTGCAAAACCAAATTGAAGGAGATAAGGTCGAAAACATGCCCAAAATTTTATGTAAAACCATTATGATGGCTTCAAGGGACACGACCCCCCAGTGAACATACCGTTCTTCAAATGTAAAATTATTTGTTAACATATGAAATGTGAATGGAATATGCGCTTCAATTAATTCAATGCCTACATTGCAAAAAAAAAAACATCTGAAAAATTGACCAAAAAAAAATGTAAATTATTTTTACAAAGTCGCAACAGAGTAATTAATATTCACAGAAAAATGTATAAGAAAATTCAATAATAATTCCCTCAAGGGTAGCGAAACAAGAAGAAACTCTAAAAAAAAAATAAAAAGAACGGCATGCCCCTCTAGGGGGAAGTCGGCAAAAAAATCCAAACCAACCCTCTATACTCTGCCCCATACAAAAGCAAAATTGAAAACGCCTGAAAAGGACATGAATTCTAAAAGTAGAGTTTGAGCATTCAGCGAATAGGCCTTTTGAGTTTGTTGAATGCGTAATGAACACAACAATAGGTTACGGTACGATGGGGAGAGACTGTCTGACCCATTTCTTTCGGATAATTGAGCAAGAGAAATATGGAAAACAACAGCATTCCTATCCTGTACTAGTACCAGAACGTGCATATCATACAACATTAGGTATGTTATGTGCATTGTAATTGTGAAAACACAGAGGTTCTTGTTGGAATCTTAGACTTGCAGCGACTTCGGTGGCAAGGTGGTACCGTGCTTGTACTTGTGCGAGGCTCCACACACCTTGCGGTCGGAGACGTGTCGCAACTCGACACTAGCACCTAGCAGGTTACTTGGTGAGGCGATTGAAGAGGTTCATCGGATACATTCATTAAATTTTTTGTATGCGATTTAACCTTTTTTAAGAAGAAAAAAAAAGTGTCATATAAATAAATAAAATGATGAATAACCAATTATTTGCCTAAAAGACCAATAAAATGCAAATCTTACACAAAACGTTTGAGTACAACTTAAATTCTTGGATGGCACAATTTTGTTTTGCTAAATTACGTAAAATATACAGTATAGACAGTAATCATCAAATTATCAAGACAAAACATTCTGCAGCCCATAGATTTATAGACAATTACATACAATTTATAAATAGAAAACAAAAACTAATTAAATTAAAAGTAATATTTCAATAGGCTGTGACAAAAAAAGAAAGAAAATTGTCTTTATTTTCCGTATGGACACCCCCCCCCCCCCTCAAGGGTGGATTTTGCCTCCAATTTAGGGGGGGAGGGGTCAGTGGGCAAATTCAGTGGAGTATAACATTAAAAAACATTATTATTTTTAATTCCTACTGTGAACCCGTATTATATAGTGTAAGTTCATTTTATTTGGTGGGGGGGGGGGTCCAGACTGCCAGACCCCCTCTAAAATCCGCCCTTGCCCCCCCCCCTGTCCTGTCCTGTTACTGAGGCCCTAGCACAATCACAATGATACACACGATATTCTGACGATTTTATCTTATACTTTACTTGTATTGTATAATTTCACTGAAATATATATTGTATTGTATTGTATTGGAAAATTGTTCCATATACATATGTCGACTCACTAACATAGACCTTAGATTTCATACCTTCGTTCTTAACAAACTGAGCTATTCCAAACTTATATTTTAGTTGCGTCATAGCAGTTCAATTTTCCATTATAATAAATGAGCCCAAGTCACCCCAGCTTACAATACCTAACAATATAACCAACCAAGATAGGGAAAAATAGGAAGAGAACGACCCAAGTCTTAACAATAATTGAGTCAGCAAAATATCGAAAACAAGACAGTTGCCCCAGTTCTTATTCTGTAATACGTAGTACGAAAACGTGAGCTACATATTACTATACATTGTTCAATTCAAAGTTTATTCGATTCACTGAACACTAACTTTAGATAATCTGCACTGAGTCAAGCAATACGATACAGCAGAAAAATCACGTAGAGTGTTAACCGTCATCTTACAAATTATAATAATAACACACTTCCTACATTTTCTGGCCATGCTTCGGAGGGCATGTAAAGCAGGCGGTCCCGGGCCTTCCTAGTTGAGTGTAAGAGAGGGCTTTATAGCCCTAACTCCGCTAGGTTGGCTTAGTAATAGAAAAAATAAAAAGTCCTTATTTATTTATTTATATATAATACATAAATTATAGTAATAATGTCCTGAAAGACGTTTTTATGAACCTAGGCCTACTTTTAGTGGCTCATTGGCCCCTCGTCCAATGCCAACGACCCCATGGATTTCAGACATTATTTATTATATTATTTCCCTAACAATTTTGTGTCATTGAACCTAGGACCTAGATGTCAACCTACACCGGCTACAAGCGATAATGTACAAGCCGTGACAAGCTTACCATTGGCGCAGTGTAACAGGTGGAAGCATGACTTAACCAAGTGCAGATATACGAGTCAAAAAAAAGATATGTAAGAAAGTTCACACACAGTATATGATTTGTAAGATGAGTGCTGTTCGCGTAACACTTGCACAGTATGCCTCAGTCTACTTACTGTGATTTTTCTGTTGTGACGTATGTCTGAGTGTAGTTACATAATAGTTTAAAGCGAGTGTCATAACCATCGACTATTCAGAGAGAAAAAAGCTCCAACCAGACAACCCATGAGGGTTCAGACCTGAGGTCAGGTATATAAATAAATAAATACTGACTTAGTTTAATTACTACGCCAAACTAGCGGAGTTACGGCTTACACTAAACTAGGAACCGCTGGAAGGACGAGTTAGAGAATGACCTTCGCGAGTTGGGAGTCTCCAGATGGTGGAGCGTTGTGCAAAACCGAGAAGAATGGAGGAGTGTTGTCGAGCAGGCCAAAGCCCACCAAGGGCTGTAGAGCCGGAAGAAGAAGAAGACTAAACTAGGAACGCCCGGGACCGTCTTATAATTATTTACCGTACTGTACATATACATACAGAATATAGCAACACAACTATACCGTCTTAAATTAGGCTGAGCCGGAAATTTAGATTGGAGGATTCGTTACTCGGGTAATTTTGTATTTTCTATAGTATCGTTCTGAGGTTCATTTGTGACGTCATTTTGTAGATGGCAGCACCAGTTGCAATGATATCAAAGCGTTGATTTTTCCATAAGCCTCAATAATATTTTAAAACTATTTTTAATTACGTATTATTTTAAAGTGATACGGAGAATATCACGGAGAATATGTATATATAATATATGCAGCGAAATAAGGTCCAGGCATAGTAAAAATACTATAAAAAATATTAAAAGAATTAATTAGATGCTAAGAGCTTAGTTTTCACGTGCAAACGGCGGCCATTTTGAATAATATGGATATCGGTTTGTCGTCAGCGAACCTAGTGACCAAAACTGTCCCTACAGAACCTCATTGCTCTTCATCCTCTTTAAATGCCTCATTTATCGAAGATTGGCGATCATCATGGCAATTTGGACCTTGAAAACTGCGGCTCTAAGAAAAAGAAAGTCGTGCTCCTGCCAAACCACTGCTTCAGGTTTTTCAACCAGAATGTCCTTCTACCTCCCCTTGGATTATTACATGCAGAAGGCGATACTTTCCGTTCCTCATCACATAGCCAAAGTATGTTAGTTTCCGTTTCTTAACCGTCAGCAGCTACTCGGCTGTGTACATTCACTTCAGTACCTCATTATCCATAGTATAGGAAATATGGCAATTCTTATTAAGTAGTTGAAAAACGTGAGTTCCACATTACAATGTATTAGATAATTCAATTCAAAGTTTATTCGCTTCACTGGGCACTGTATTGTACGATGTAGAGGTACTATTGAGAGCTTAACTTCATTGTGTCGGCAGATAATGGAAAGGGGAATGGAATGACCAAAGGGGTGCATTTAACTATTGTAATTTTCAATCTGCTGTAGGCCTACGTTGAAAATGATTTAACCGAATTCCGTAAGCAGATTACAGCTTTTCATGTTCATCCACCAGATTTGCAACTACCAATCAAATCAAATCTATTAAAAAACAACATTTACCTGAATTTAAATAATTAAATTAGCGTAAAGACAAATTAAAAATTAAATTATGGTTCTACAGTTCTATTAGTGAGCAAACGATTTGCACAAAAAAACAACAACATAATCGCATAAGAGGCAATGGGAGGGGAAAAAGCATTGTGAGTGAGCAAAGTCAAATATCTCATGAAATATCGCAAAGCTGTCAAAAATATCACATCCTCTATATTTTGTTGAAAATTTATGTATTTGATACATACCCGTCATTGGCAACAAATATATTTAACATGATTTGTAACAACGAAAATAACCGACACTGAAGGTGTGGGGAGGAAGGAGCTCAAAAACTGTGGCTAATCAGTGTTGGTGACGGCCACATATTGTAATAGCTTACTATATAGCATGTTGCCATCAGCCATAAATAAGGACTTTTTGTTGTTTCTATTACTAAGCCAACCTAGCGGAGTTAGGGCTATAAAGCCCTCTCTTAACTCAACTACGAAGGCCCGGGACCGCCTGCTTTACATGCCATCCGAAGTATGGCCAGAAAATGTGGCCATACCGTCAGGAGCTCGAACGTATTAAGAGCTGAAGAGGAAGGCGCAGAACCAAGAGAGCTGGGATATGTAGGGAGTTGCTGCAACCAATCGTTGACCTCAGATAAATATACCGTTACATAATGAGTTGCCTACGTGCTAACGCCAGTCACAATGCCAATGGTAAGCATTTTTGAGCTTGCCCATTGGCACTTGTGTGGATTGACATCGAAGAGTGGACTAGTTTGACAATGGCTAGAAATTCTTTCGGAAACAATACCAATAATGTCCGAAAACCGATGAGGTCATTGGCAGGGTATGGTTCAATGGGCCACACTAATCAATCAATCAATCAATCGTGTATTGTCATTTTATTTGCACCCATGCAATCCATTCAAAATGGACAAAATAAATAAGTCACAAAATAACATAAAAAATAAAAAAAAACATTGGTTGGTCTCAGCTAGAACTAGGGTTGCCACCTATACGATATTATATCGTTCTACGATATATCTTACCGATATACGATATTTTAATCGTAATGAGACCCCATACTACATTTAGGCTAACGTTAAGGTCGGGATAGTCCCGTTTTCAAGCCATATGTACCAGTGTCCCCAAAGAGAGGGTCGAAACGCTAAATTGTCCCAAGACCCGAAGAAAATTGACTTTCTAAAAAAAACGCGTATTGGGGGTACGGTACTACCAGTTGCTCTTAATGAAAAAAAATGCAGGACGAGAAAGGAAGTTAGCTTGGTCGGTCTATCTACGTATAAATGATCAACGACTATGTCCAGGTACCTGAAAATACCTTGGTATAACAAAGGATTTAAAATTGAAACCGAATTTATTGATGCCAATTTGCCATGTCAGATAAATACAAAATGTAAGTCGCATCAATTTTATCCCACTCTTATAATAATTCTACCCTTGTTACTCATCAACGACGCGATGTCTACTCAAGGGGGGTCGTTTTTACCCTAACACCAGGTGTCCCAGTTTGAGGCAAATTAGGAATGGTCATATTACCTAACACCCATTAAAAAAAACCATTAATAATATTCCCTTAATTTACCTACTTTTTTTCTTGTCCCAGGCAAAAACACATTATAGCAAAAGAAGAAAAGAAATGCATTGACAACTGGAGCTACAGTGTACATAGATCCAGGTCAAGACGTTATTGTTAAACTGTCTACCCTTGCCACAGACATGAAACTGTAACAAATTTGAAATCCCCTTTAAAAACACATTATAACACAAAAGACAAAAATACCTAGGGAGCTATTGTGTATACGATACAGTTAAATTTTGGTTTAGCCCCTATTGTCTCATTAGGGCAAATATTTTGTCTCCAACTATTGTGGGTGGTCTATATTGGACGCAAAAGAAGATTTATGGCTTCCACATACTGCATATGACTTTTTTCGATATCTATACTCAAAGCAGTAAATGATCTTAAAATCAGAGTTGAACAACATCAGTCGTTACATAACTACCCTACAAGAAATCCTCAGATCAGACTTCCCTTCATTACTAAAGCTCTCGCCTCCCACTCACCCCAATACAAAGCACCAATGTTCCTCTTCCGATGCTAAACAAATCACTCAAATCCAAATACATAATAGCAAATGTGTCATGTAATCTTTTTATTAACTATTTATCTATTTCTAATAATAATATTGAATTCAGTCTAGTATGGTATGTTCCCTCCCCAAGCACATTCTTAGGAACAGGTTGGGAATTGTTGATTTGTATCCTGTACTTAGTTAGAATTAATTACATTTGATTTGATTTACACGACTATTTTACGTTGAGTAATGTAGAAACCATCGTAGAAATCAATCAAGATATTAAGCATGAGATAAGAACCCGTGACGTACAGGAGAAACTAATAAGAGAAAAGAGGCTAAACGGTTGGGAACACGTACTACGTTGAGACGAAAACCACCTAGTCAAAATAGTAATGAACCGGGAGATACAAGGAAGAAGACCACCAGGTAGGCTGAAAGTTACACTGAGAAGAAAAATCGCCGGAGATATGACAAGTTTGGGGCCCTCAACCGAGGGCACACAGAACAACGCCGTGGAAACGCTGCTGTCGTGCGGCCTACATTAAGATAAGGGGCAGTAAAACTCGAGAAGTAGCTAGACTGACTAATTCAAACTTTCCCAAATTCCACATCGTGTTAATTACACAAATAAGCTTATCAATACAATTATAATTCTGTACATTCTTTGATAGGTAGCTGGTAGTTTTTCATTCATTCAGTTCTAATTCAAAGCCCGATGATTTCGTGAAAATTGAGTCTTTTATTTTTTACCCCCAGAATCAAATTATCAAGGGGCAAGGGAACTATTGCCTTTAGTTAATAAAATTAATAACGACTACAATATGGGAAGAAAATCGATGGAGCCGTATTTAAGAAAACATTTTTTCCGTTTTTTTGGAGTGTTTTGAGGGTGAAACCCCCCAAAAATCAGTCATCCCAAAATAATAAAAAACGGTCCCGATAATAATATCATTTTTGAGAACCTATTTTGGGTTCCTGGGCCTTGTAAATCCACTGAAACCCTTTTCTACGGACTCTGACTTTCACCCGAAAGGTTGTTGGTTCGAGTCCTACACTTCCTACATTTTCTGGCCATGCTTCGGAGGGTATGTAAAGCAGGCGGTCCCGGGCTTTCTTAGTTGAGTGTAAGAGAGGGCTTTATAGCCCTAACTCCGCTAGGTTGGCTTAGTAATAGAACAAAAAAGTCCTTATTTATTTATTATTTATTTATTCTAATTGAAAATTTCGACCATCGCAGAGCTTTCTTTATACTACGTCGAAATAGGAAAGTAACACACCGAGTTTACCCAAACATTCTTTTCTATTTATGCCAATTTTATTTGCAAATTTATTGCACTGGGCCAAACGAATAATTTGATATCGTACACCCCGTTAGGTGTATGACTCAAGGTGTTTTTGGTGTTTCCAATTTTAAGAAACATATATCGGATATACCTGTATATAACGGTAATAACATGGACAATTTGACACATGTCACCATATTTACATTCTTGTTGAGCTACAAATAGGAATACCGATGCAACTTGGTGCAAAGGTTACTATGCTCCCCTGACTCCAGTACCTATTGAGTATTGACTGGGTGAATTTCGAGACAGGCTTATACCGCTTACGCCGTAAGCTACAAACTCCAAAAATTATATTACGATTCGGGCAGGTTTCACCAGTAGAGATTATTTAAGGGAAACACATTGCTGCAAATAAAAATACAACGCAACCTGTCCAAGGAGGAATACAGGGGGGGGGGGAGGCAGGGAGGGTAGCTGCCCCCTGCACAATTTAGCAAGTAGTAAATTAATTACGCTGTGATTTAATACATACTAAATGAGTTTATTCAATTTTGACCCACCCAAAAAATGGGCTGGATCCGTCCCAGAACCATATCAATCTATAAAATCTATTTGATGCACATTGTTAAATTTCGGTTGCCCCGACTTTCCTGATCCCAAAGCACAGAAATGATGGATATGACAATTGCATAGTCTAGAACGGACAGACCAATACAATACAACACATCCAGTTTTGCAATGTAATATAAAATAAAATATAATGGGAATACATTGGGACATGAATTATCTATAATTTCTATAAAACATGTTTTTTATTCAAATCATAAACTTAGCTTTGTTTGGTTACTCTATTCAACACCTAAAACATATCTGAAGTTAGAAGCATCGATAGGTTCAGGAGAAAAATTACTTTTTCATGAAATTTCTTCTAGTACAGTATTTTCTAATTTTTGGCCCCCGCAACAAAGCTAGCAAGGGGCCAGTGACTTATTGGTTTTTTGCTTTACTTTATCTATATGTACAAAGTATAGGGACAGCTTTGTAATGGTCGAAATTTTCGATTTCAGCTGATTTCAGTGGATTTAGACGTTTTGAGGTACCAGCAGCCTGATCGAGGCGATTATAATACCGGTGTTTATTAAATCCCCTGGTAGTAAAAATGTAAACAAGATGATTTTGTAATGGAAAGTGCTATTCAAAATTTGTTTGTTTACAGTTATAATCCTAGGGTATTTATTTAACCCTGGTATTATAATCGCCTCGATCAGGCTGCAGGAACTAAAAAACGGGTTTGTTACGAAATGTCTGTCTGTCTGTCTTTTCGCCAATTTGTGGACAAACCATTCGGTTGTTTGACATGTAGGTTCACAAAAATCATGCCACGGAACTATTTTTTTTTATATTGGACTAACTCAAGACATGTAGAGTAGTGGTAGTCAAGACATGTAGAGTCGTGGTATCACGGACTCTGATTTTCACCCGAAAGGTTGATGGTTCGAGTCCTACACTTCCTACATTTTATGGCCATGGTTCTGAGGGCATGTAAAGCAGGCGGTCCCGGGTTTTCCTAGTTGAGTGTAATAGAGGCTTAGTAATAGAACAAAAAGTCCTTATTTATTTATTTATTCAATTTTGGGTGAGTTTTACAGTCCAAAAACTAAAAAAAACTTTTGTAAAAAATTATTTTCATAAAACGGCTTCAACGATTTTTTTTCTTGGAGGGCAAACCCCTAAAAATTGAGTTAGCCCAACATAAATGAACCGGTCCGTAGTTTACTCGAACATGTTTTCCAATTTATCAATTAGTACAAGATAATGATATGATTTTTGTGAACCTACATGGCAAATTACATCCAAATCCCTGGGGTAGTTTGCCCACAAATCGACGAACAGAAAGACAGACCGACTGACCGACAGACAGACAGAGAGAAATTTCGTAAAAAACACATTTTTTGTTCAAGGGACCCAAAAATGTATAAATCCACTGAAATCCCGAAATCAAACATCACAAAGCTTTCCTTATACTACTGTATGTATGAATAGGAAAGCAATAATTTAACCGATGACAAAAAGGTTAAGTCTACAATGCAACTACAATATAAAGGAGCTCAAGGAAACAAATTCACAGCAACAGGCTTATTTAAATGAAACTTCATACGCATAAAAGCGCAATTTCTCAGCGTCTAACCCAGGGAATAGAATTAAGCAAAAGAGTAATTGCCGCATACACTGTAGCTGACTCATACATGACAGCTAAAAAACCCCAATGGTTGACGTAATTCAATTCAATGAAAGCTCTTCTTAAGGTCACGCTGGCACTATACACCTACTGTATAACTGTATTTAATTGGAGACACTCATAGCTTACAGAGAGCCGTCATTTCAAATGTTCCTTATGAGGGGGGCGGATGCATGAAGGGCAGTCCCCCCCCCTCCCCCCAGCAAAATTTAGTAATTCTATGACAAGCTCATTTATTACGTTATAATTTAATCGATACTGCATACATTTTTTTCCCCATTTTGACCCACAACTAACACGGTCAACGTGAGTGTGTAGGGGAAGGGTACCTTTGTAAAATTCATTGTACTTTTCAGCTAAATTGTTCACCCATTTACATTTTTATATCGGTGCATGTTAGAGAGGGAGGGGCAGAGAGTGGCGTATCCGTAGAAATAATGAGCTCTACGCGATACACCGAGAACCTCGGATAGTAGTCGAAATCAAGAGAGCCCGCATCGGGTGGCTAGGACACGTGCAACGAATGCCAGACAATAGGAAAACAAGAGCAGCCTTACACAAGGTGTCCCAAGGGAGAAGACAAAATGGGACCACCATGGATGCGATGGCTGGACGACGCCGAGGTGGATCTGGCAACCCTTGGGGACGATGACGGGCGAAGGGGAGCGCAGGACCGCGCTGGCTTGCGCGATGTGGCAAAGTAGGCCTTGGCCCTTCACGGGCTGTAGCACCAAGGAGTAGGTAGTAAGTATAACATAGACTAGGTAGGTACTGACGGACTACCTTGGTTAACTTATGTACTTTGCAAAAAGTCGCAGGAGAAGTTGAGTGCTGAACCGAACGTCAGGTCGACCAATCATAGCGCTCATAGGGTGTGTCAGGACATGAGTACCGAACCCGAAAGGTTCTTGGTTTGAAACCCACAGATAATACATTTTCTGCCATGCTTCGGAGGGCTTGGAAAGCAGGCAATCCCGGGCCTTCTTAGTTGAGTGTGAGAGAGGGCTTTATAGCCCTAACTCCGCTAGGTTGGCTTAGGAATAGAACAAAAAGTCAATATTTATTTATTTAGAATGTGACCTCAGAAGGAGATGTTATTTTTCTTCGTCTGTGCTGTAGTTTGTGATAAATCTGAGATAATTATACTGTATACCCTAAATATAAATAGGAAAGAAACAAATTGCTGAAGACATTAACCTGATGCAATTATCCGGCAGATTTCTGACCTAAGAAAGTCAGACAAATACACAATGTAGTAGTAATAATTTACCACCGTCTAACCTAGTAATCAGACAGTGGTACGTGAGCATTGTTAGCGACACGTACCACACACAACCAACCGTATTACAAATCAACACAGCAACACAAGAAAGCGAGAGTATATTAGATGGTAGTAAAGTAAATTCGTGTCGGGGTGGTACTACCCGTGGTACAGGAGTTTTCAGGTTGCATCAACAGCCTCCTGTTTAACCTATCGACAGTCAGGGAAGACTGCCGGGACCGCCGGCTTTACATGCCCTCCGAAGCATGGTAGTCAGAAGATAAATAATTGTACCACTAGAAAATTTTGGCATTCGGGTGGGACTCGAACTAGTCACCTTCTGGATGATAGTCCGAGTCGTTACCTCTACGCCATTCTGACTACTAGATGGTAGTGAGAGGATGGGCCGTGGTCCAAGTGGTACAACCAAATTAAGTAACATTATTGTCAACCATTGGCGGATTTAGGGAGGGGACGTGTCGGGGGTCGGGAAGCAAATTTCCCATTTCTCCCATAAAAAACTCTTAGCCTCAAAACGGGACACCTTTTAGGATGAAGACGACAATCCCATCATTGACAAAACAAGATAAACATATCTAGTGTACAATATCATATCATTCATATCGCCTAACATTTTTCATTGGACAGCCTATACAATTTACGGGATGTTTGGTCTCTGTAGTATGATGACTACTATCTACTGTATATTTTACGTAATTTAGTAGAAGAACCGGTCCGAGCTTACTCGAACATGCTTTCCAATTCATCAAAATTAGTAGATAGAGAAAATGAGTAATTTCATGGTAAATAATTTTCCTATGGTTAAATTTTCGATATCTCGGGGGGGGGGGGGGGGGGGTTGTCCATCTAACATCACTGGAGGTGAGGTAAATTCTAGATAGGTCAGACCAACACATTACCACACAGCAATAATGGCTGAGCTCGCAATGCATTTGAGCGTGAATTTTCAACCATTTTTTTTTAAAACAACCAAATAGTTTTTTGGGAAAGTAACCTATCCGGTTTCGTTGCTCAATTTAACACCTAAAACCTGAAGGTAGAAATCATCGATAGAAAGGTTTCGCAGAAAAATTATTTTTCAGTCATTTTTCATTAAAATTGAGTTATTTTTATTTTTTTTTACCCCCAAAAGCAAAGGACAAGCGACCCCCCGAATTTTGTCAACATTAATGACGACTACAATATATGTGAATTTAAAAGAAATCGTTTGGAGCCAAATTGAGTTAGCCCAAAATAAAAATAAAGGTCCCGAGGTATGATTTTTGTGAACTTTACCATAATCGACAGAGTAGTTTGCCCGGAAATTGATGAACAGACAGACAGAGCGACAGACATTTGGTAAAAACCACTTTTTTGGGTTCCTGGGACCTCAAAACGTGTAATTCCCTTGAAATCTCGGAATCGAAAATTTGGACCGTCAAAAAGCATTCCCTTATACTACATATAAATTGGAAAGCAACAATCTTGAGCACATATTGTGCGGTCCTTTTTAGTACAATGTAGGTGTCGCATTCAAGGTCCTCCATAATCTAGGTACTCTTTGCATCGTCGCGTCGTCCTTTGGTGCCTTTGACCATACACCCCCCCCCCCCATCCCGAAATATTTTCATATAGAAGAAAGTTTAAAACATGAGGTTACCTTGCCTCCAGTGACGTCAGATGGACCCCCCCCCCCAAAAAAAAATAATTTCTGGCTACGGCCTTCCTCAATGATGTTCTTGAGGTGGAGGAGGTCCTTCATGCCTCAGAATATGCCCCTACTTGCCTCTTATTATTGAAACGAGGCAATAATACAATAGATCTAATAGATCTCTTTTAGTTTACTCTAAGAAAATGAAAATGAAATGAAAATCTTATATTTATATACATAAGTGTACAATTAATAATAAGGTAGTTTTACAATCGTCAAGGGGGATCTCAAAAGAATGGTTCCCGTGCTGGGCCCCCCTTCAACTCATCGAGCTTTACCTAAAAGAAAACCTAACGTTTAAGAAAAAAAATAATAATTAAGAAGAAAAAAAACTAAATAAAATAAGGACTGATCAGAATAGCAAGCACTATTAGGAGTATTAAATAATAGTTTACCATTCTTTAAGGAGTACATCTTCTTTGGTTACATGGTCTCGCTATGCTTTATATTCAAGATTCTTCTATAGCCCCACATCTCAAATTTTTCTACACAGCTTCTAGCTTAGATAGGTCTAGATGGCACAGTGGCATCACGAGTGTCTATCTGAATAGGGTTACAAAGGATGCACCATCGCCCTTGGACATTTCCCAGGTCTGTGAGAAGCCATTTACCATACAACATTGCCATCAAACAAACTCTACAGTATATTGCATCATATAGGTATTCAGGACTTCCTGCAAGCCTAACGAATCCAGTAAACCTCTTTTATATGGGAAATGGTCAGATCAAGATAGAAGTTTCATTGCAAAAAAGTTTAAAAAAAAGTTCTTCCCCTACTACTTAAAATTAATGGGTTCCACACGTGTGCAAATCAGGCCAGACAAGAGGAAATAGCAAAAGATTTCGAAGGAAATATTAATGGATAAATGAATGAATTCTAAATATAATGTTAAACGACAATAAAGTAATTTACAGTACAAGCAAATCAATCAAAATCAAATCAGTCGAAAACAATTTGCTTACGGGGGCCCAAAGATTTTCCGTGTTGGGCCCTCTTAACCTAACAATTTCTATTGTCTAAAATAAAAATATGCCTGAACGAGTTTGTAGGACTGAAAGAAAAGAAGATAGCGGCAAAAGAATAAATAAATAAATAAATAAGGACTTTTATTGTTTCTATTACTAAGCCAACCTAGCGGAGTTATGGCTATAAAGCCCTCTCGAACACCCAACTAGGATGACCCGGGACCGCCTGCTTTACATGCCCTCCGAAGCATGGCCAGAAAATGTAGCCAGTGTGGGACTCGAACCAACAACCTTTCGGGTGAAAGTCAGAGTCCGTACCACTACGCTACATGTCTTGACAGTCCCCCATGGGGTAGTTTCCTGAAAGAAACCCTGCGGACAATATGTCCGATACATATCGAAAATTTTCCATGTAGAAGATGATCAGGAGCCAAATGTTTCGTCTTCTAGATCTTTCATCCGACTTTAGTCAAAAGCGACCTTCGTACGGGAGGAACGGAATAGCAAAGGGAAAAATTAAATAGAATAAGCGCAAAAAAAAACACTTCAAAGCTTTACCGGGGAATATGAGGGACGAAGGTCAATTATATTTTGTAGTGGTTTTCTAGAAATAAGCTCCTGTAATGGAGCCCTTAAAAAGTCAAGCATGCCCTTTTTAAATTTCCGAAAACCCATTTACACCCTGGATTTATCCGTAATAAAAATGACGAAGGTCAATTACGCTTTAGAGTGGCTCTCAACAAAATGGCCACTCGTGAACAGCACCTCCATGGGCCTAATCCCGTTTGAGACAATTCTGTGACTGTGCATATGCCTTAAATTAATAATAAAATTGAAAGAAAGAAAGAAATTGTCTTTGTCAGGTCATGTAGCGTAGTGGTACGTACTCTGACTTTCACCCAAAAGGTTGTTGGTTCGAGTCCACACTGCCTATACTTTCTGGCCATGCTTCGGAGGGCATGTAAAGCAGGCGGTCCCGGGCTTTTCTAGTTGATTGTAAGAGAGGGTTTTATAGCCCTAACTCCGCTAGGTTGGCTTAGTAATAGAAACAATAAAAAGTCCATATTTATTTATTCCATTATGGGCTAATTAGAATTAAGGCATGAATGACCTTTTATGAACCTAGGTCAACATTGGTCCAATGCCAACGACCCCATGGATTTTGGACATTATGTATATTGTTTCCGTATGAATTTTTGGCCATTGGCAAACTGGTATACGTCCTCGATGTCAACCTACAGCGGTTACAATAGATAATAGACAAAATCAGACAAGCTTACCATTGACAAAAATGTAACCTGGGAAAACATGACTTAACCAAGGACAGGTACGAGTCAATGCGTATACCATGGGCGTTGTTGCTAGGACTATAAAACGCTAGTTCGAGGTTCGAAAATCGACAAAAACGGAAAAATTTTCCGCTGGTCCTGGAACTACCCAATCCTAAAGTGTTACCATAACCCCTGACTCCAATCTGTACTTGATGAAGTCATGCTTTCGCCTGTTTCATTGCGTCTATGGTAAGCTTGTCTCAGCTTGTCCATTATCGCTTGTAGCCGGTGTAGGCTAACATATACCAATGGCCGAAAAATTCATACGGAAACAATATAAAGAACCGGTCTGAGTTTACTCGAACATGTAATGATCTATGATAAACACCATATACTTTTGGCGCCCGTCACGGGAGTTGTGCGCATGCGCTGGGAGGCGGCGACGCCTGTGTTTTGATCTATGCGATGAAGGCTTGATGTTTGAATTATAATCTTTTCTTTTAAGTTAAATCTGTATTAATTATTAAGCGGAAGCTGTTACATTGGCGACGAGGATGGGATTCTTCTCCATGTAACATTTTTTTGGGACACTGTCTTATCTTTCTGCTTATTGATAGGCTGACCATTCGCATAAGCTGTTACAGAACATGCTTTCCAATTTCCAATTTATCAACATTAGTAGATACAGAAAATGAGTAATTTCATGGTAAATAATTTCCTATGGTTAGATTTCCAATCTCGGGGGGGGGGGGGGGACCAACACATTACCACACAGCAATAATGGCAGGAATTCTCCATCATTTTTTGCACAAAACCAAATAGTTTTTTGGGAAAGCAACCTGTCCGGTTTCATTACTCAATTTAACACCTAAAACATGCCTGAAGGTAGAAATCATCGATTGAAAGGTTTCGCAGAAAAATTCAGACTCTAACTTTCATCCGAAGGTTGTTGGTTCGAGTCCTACACTAGCTACATTTTCTGGCCATGCTCGGAGGGCATGTAAAGGAAGCGGCCGTGGGCCTTCCTAGTTGAGTGTAAGAAAGGGCTTTATAGCCCCAACTCCGCTAGGTTGGCTTAGTAATAGAACAAAAAGTTAATATTTATTTATCTGTGCCGCCTTCACCCCATTCAGCGTACTACAAGACGCATAATGAATGAATGAAGTTTATTGACACATTCATGTTGATGACGGCAAACGAGTTCAAGTGGTGATTTTGTCGTCTATTTATTAGAAAGGGGACATTTTATGGTTTTTTCCATGCTTTTATGACCCCCGTGCATGACGGATTTAAGAGCTTGCTGTTTAAGCCTGCACTTTTTATTTATTTTTACTGCTGGTGGTAAATCCAAAGCTTGAATAGGTGCATAGAATCTTTAAAGATCATAGTAGTAAGTAGTGTTCGTCGGGTTAATAACGACTTAGGCGGTAGGCCTCATATTTGGGCCCATAGAGCGACCCCGACTTGACTGTCCTATGCCAGCTCATAGGACAGTGGACCTCCTGATTATAGTGGATTCCGAACCACTTGGGAAACACAGTGAAGTCACACGATTAGTTCGGAGGTGACCAGGACAAGTCTTACCATGTTTCCCTACCAGCACTGTGCACATGACCAAGTTATCTGCAGCTTTGAACCTGCTCTGGTCCGCTGGATTCAACTTGGTATGGCGGCCGGCTAACTTTAAAAGAGCATAGGATTGAAAGGATCCTTTCGAAGAATGTTGGATAAACCGTCTACTGGACTAAATGTACATGTTCTTCTTCTTCAAGTTACAGCCGGATGATGGCTGGTTGGCAGCAACATATTGCAGCGATGCCTCCAGTCTCCGCGATTTTGACATGTCCTCTTCAGCTCCACATAGGACGTTATTACCAAATCATGTTTAACTTGTTGGAGATATTCGTTTCGTGGCCGTCCCCGTCTATTTACGCCTTCCATGGTCCCCTCAATGACGCAGCTGACTATGTTATCATGCCGAAGCAGGTGTCCGATCCAGCGTACATGTTAAAAAAGTTAACAATAAATCATTACAAAGGATTACTGCAAGGTGTGCACTGATTCTTCTTCTTCAATCATCATCACTCAAAAACCCAGATTAGTCATCATGACTACAAATACCATGACATCCTCGATAGAAGAGGCATTTGAAGAAGACAATGATAAAATACTTTTAACTGCAACGACAAAACTTCTTCAGCTTAATTAACTCTCTTAGCAACTTACTTTTACTATCATTATTCACAGCAATGAAATACGTATAAAGCCTGCAAAGTATATTTTCGGGGACAGGGAGAAGTAGTGAGCGAAGTTTGTAAGCAAAAAAAGACGTTGAATACTTCCAGGAAATAAAAGACGATGGCAGTAACTCGCATGCAAAGTTACAAAAAAGTTGGCAACCCACCAGACTTTTGAAACATATCCAAAAAATTGTCTCGGGTGCTCAGCTGCAATTCTTGGAAATTTTGAGCTCGTTCATGTTACGTAGGGCTCAGCGCCAGTCCGACAGTTGGGGGGTGTCTAAATTGATGTATCATCAACAACCTACAAATGCGCTTCTTTTCAAAATTTAAGTATGCAGTTAGCCATAAATGTGACTGCGTTTGAATGAGCAGTGGTATGAGTCTGTTAGTAGTACAGGAGTGAATTTTGTAAGTCCCAAGTAACGGTGAGGGTCCATAGGTCATGGTAGAGTCTGTTAGTACTGTAATCAATTTTTGTTTAATTTTTGGCATTAAAAACTTAAATATTGCAATAATGTGTAACAAAAACGACAAAAGAACTGAAAATTCAAGCTCGACAATAACACTAAGAAAGAGGATGGGGAATGTTGATAATGGTCATCACTGGATTATTCGGCGGTTATTTTTCATTTAATTTACTACGCAAGTTATGACTTCGGTGGCAAGGTGGTAGTGTGCTTGTACTTGTGCGAGTCTCTTCACACCTTTCGATCGGAGACGTGTCGTAACTCGACAAGCACCTATTAGGTTACTTAGTGAGGTGATTGAAGAGGTTAATCGGATACATTCATTCAATTGTTTGTACGCGAATAACCCTTTTTTTTTTAAATTACTGAACGGAGAACTAACATTTCATGCATTTTAAATTTCATGGAAAAATGGCAGAAAAAAGTAAAGATACCCTATCATATTGTGTATGAGGCATACAGAAGAATTCTTCAACTGCCATAGACCCAATCTTTACAGCTTATGTAGTAAATTAAATATAAAAAATGTCAGATTTTTGGGTCATCCACGGGAGGCCAATATCCCCGTCTTAAGGCGATATTTCAAAAGTTTTCGTAAACAAAAAATTATTGAGTCAATTTGACCTGCGTAATGCAGACCCTATCTATGCAGTGAGTGTCCAATTTTTTAGCCACTGAACTACCAATCCAAATTTTATTGTTAAGGGGTAATAATTACCAACACGCATGAGGTTCCGGCAACATACAAATTGGAAGGCTATTGCCCATAGCAATAAATACAATATTCCTTACACAGCAGTGGCGTATCCAAAGGAAGGGGGGGGGGGGTGTCGGCCGGGTCTTATTTAACAAAATACCAAATTTTTCTTAACATTTTCATCATTGAAACGGAATAAGTCATATTTAGGAAACTGCTAGGACAAGGTAACATTGAATTGGATGAATGAACGAATGAAACGTGTATTAAAATATAAAACAATCAACGACAATAATTGTACGGCCGCCCTAGGTAGACCTATAACAATTTTCCATGTTATTCCCGGATGAATTTGGAAAATGTATATATTGACAGAGACGCAGGACAAACATCTAGTACATTAAGTAATTTTGGTGCTACATATTGGTAAGATTAGTATGGGATATTCGTGTTATCCACGATAAGTACTCGTAATTGGTCAACAGTAGTAGACGTTGCATGAAAACCGGCACCCCAAAAAAAAAAAAAATCTGACAACGCCACTGCTCCACAGCCCAATGGAGACTCGAACCCGCTACCTCTGCAGTGAGAACCAATCCTTTAGCCACTGGACCACCCATCCAAATCCCATTGTTAAGGGGTCATAAGTACCAACACGCATGAAGTTCCGGTAACACACACTGGAAGGCCATTGACCATGGCAATAATTACGATACTCGCTCCACAACTGTCATATGCGCAGTCTTAAGACCGTTGACCCAAACGACCCTACTTCCATGTCCAGTCGTTAAATTAATAATTTGAAAGAGTGAGCTTTAGATCAGACCGGTAAACTGTCTCTGTTGATTTCCAAATTGCGGATCCTTTGGAATAGGGTAAAAAACGACAGTAGAAATTTTTCCCTTCAGCTTATATGGTGCAACTACAATAATGACTCGAATCTGTGCTTGGTTAAGTCATGCTTTCGCCGTGCTACTTTGCCTCAATAGTAAGCTTGTCCATTATCGCTTGTAGCCGGTGTCGGCTGACATCGAGGACGTATACCAGTTTGCCACTGGCCAAAATACATACGGAAACAATACCAATAATGTCCGAAATCCTAGGGGTCATTGGCAATGGGCAAGGGACCAATGGACCTAGGTTCACAAACAGTCCTTCAGGACATATTATTATTGAGGCCAACAACGAAAGGTCTATCTTATCTTATACAGGCGTGGCCTTCGGAAAGCTTTCCTTATCATTTACTGCTACCAATGGAACAAGTGACCGTAAGAAGTTGGTTCATGCCGCGGTTGACGAAACCTAGTATTGCAGTTGCAAGGTATGTACCTAATAACGCCTACGCTGTTACCACGACACTTGCATTAAATGCCAGGTGCACCCACAGGACATCTCTCTTGGTCAATGGGTGCAATTTCAGGCACGCAGCTGGTAATTTAATGTCCTTAAGGGGTTTCTATGGAGAGTACCTGAATAGAGTAGCCCTTCGGGTCTAAAGCTCGCCTAATATAAAGTACATAGGTCTATACTACAACGACTACTATAACGACCACATGGGTTTTCGGCCATTATTGGTACTGTTCCCGCAAGAATTTTTGGCCATTGGCAAACTGGTATACGTCCTCGATGTCAACCGATACCGGCTACAAGCTATAATGGACAAGCTTACCAATGACATCATGTAACAGGCGTAAGAAAGAGCAGTGCCGAGTTTCGGGGCCCCTTTTCAGGCAGAAAAGTCTTATATACTCTCAGACTATCAATATAAAGGATGCAAAATATAATGTAATACAACAGAATAGAGTGCGACGATGTAATGCCACGGCACGTTCCAATTTCCCGCCAAATATTTTGACAGCTTTATTTCTTTGTTTTGGTAGTTAAATCTCTGGTATATTTTTTTTTTGCGGCTTTTTGGGCTTTTTTTATGGGGCCCTGGGTCCATGGTCCTCCTGGCCCCAGGGCCAAACCCGGCACTGAGCAAGAGTTAACCAAGTTGAGGTACGAGTCAGGGCAACTACGAGAAATTTAATTACGGGAAAATTAATGCCCAAAGTATATATTAGCTAGAAAATAAAAATAAAAACCTTTCCTAGGTCTTGCGCATTGAATAGGGGTATTTACTACATGGTTCAACATGCTAAAAAGCTGGCCATTCACGAGGGCTCCAAACGGACTCGCGCCCAAGCCAAATGGCACGTCCTGTTCCATTTGGCGTTAGCGCTATTTAGAGGGGTCATCACGAATACGCTGAACCAGTCGCTCCAAATCTTTCAAATCCTACAGGGTAAAAGTACCTCTTCCATATCGCCACACTGTGCAATTTGAAAGATTTGGAGAGACTGGTTCAGCGTATTCGTGATGACTCCTCTAAATGGCGCTAACGCCAAATGGAACAGGACGCGCCATTTGGCTTGGGCGCGAGTCCGTTTGGAGCCCTAGTGAATGACCAGCTTAAATGTTTAAAATTATATACTGTATTCGGAAATGTAAACATCGTGAAGATACCTTCATAAGATAGTCACTGCTAAAATTTAAAATCGATCAGTTATTCCCCATAAAATGTAAATAAATAATAAACCTAAGAAAATATTAATGAATAATTAAAAATTAACCGCTGACACTCTAAATATCCGCTGATAAACAATTTATAAACATAATAAAATTAAAATAGATTTGACAACTAGGCTGTTTACACAAATTTACGTGCTCATTCAACATTTACGATGGATTTAGCGAACCCCAGGGTATAATTTATGGTCGAGAATGGGATTCTCGATTTAACATGGTTTTGCACCCTAAATACCGGACAGTGAATGCCTCTGTTATATAACACAGTTTTGTGTGACGATTAGGGTGGGCCCTTGCAGGCTAAAATTTTTGTTGTGAACACAAAAACCAAAATTGACAATAGGGAACATGTAAAACCACTTAAATGTGACCAAAAATGTCTCAATATAGCAATTGCACAATTAATTATTGGGTGTCATGCCAACATTGGACTCTTAGTTCTAAGAAATGACTATGCAGCTCAGCTGGGCAAACAAAAACGACACACAATACAAAAGAATTCCAGAGAGTAGAGGAGAAATACCGAAATACGGTTCCCCAATTGGGTTCCGTGACAAAAAAAAGGAACCGCTGGTATAGAAGCAGAAATTACAGAACTCTCGTTAAAAATGAATACCTACCCAATAAAATTATTTGAACAAAAATGTATTTTAAAGGGGCTTATCCACCCTGCCCATAACTGGCGGCGACAACTATGTAAAAGTACATACATATTGTAGCTGCTGAAATGCACATTATGCACGCGATTCCTCCTATACCGAACGGTCTCAACGACCGCGCACATATTGTCAAAACAAGTCAGAATGTCTGAAGAAATTTGGCAATTGTTGAGACTGTCATTGAGTGTCTTTCCCCGAACCATGAGTAAAAAATAAAAATAAAAATTCAGCTACCTGAACTGAAGTGTAATCTGAAAATCATCTATTATTATTATTAAGAATATTTAATTCCCTACCTGAAGATCTACTCTCGCTCCCCACAATCGCAAAAGTCAGAACTTCAGTGAGGGACTGGATCCTGAGTAGGCCGAAAAGAGGCAACAATGCGACACAATAATAGACCATGCGACTGAGCAGTATTTCTTTCCAACGCGCCTTTATTGCTTTCCAATTTATACGTAGTTTAAGGAAAGCTTTGTGATGGTCGAAATTTCCGATTCCGAGATTTCAATGGAATTACACGTTTTGAGGTCCCAGGAACCCAAAAGTGATTTTTACGAAATGTCTGTCGGTCGCTCTGTCTGTTTGTCTGTATGTCTGTCTGTCTGTTCATCTATTTCCGGAGAAACTACTCGGCCGATTTTAATGAAATTTTGCATGTAGGTTCACAAAAATCATGCCTCGAGACCATTTTTATTTTTATTTTTATTTTGGGCTAACTCAATTGGGGGGGGGGGGGGGGGGTTTATTCTCAAAAAACTCCAAAAAAAACGTCTAAAAAAATAATTTCTCAAAAACGGCACCAACGATTTCTTTTAAATTCACATATACTGTAGTCTTTATTAATGTTGACAAAATGCGGGGGGTCGCTTGCCCCTTGACAGTTTGCTTCTGGGGGTAAAAAAAACTAAAAATAACTAATTTTTAATGAAAAATGACTAAAAAATTATCTTTCTGCGAAACCTTTCTATCGATGATTTCTACCTTCAGGCATGTTTTAGGTGTTAAATTGAGTAAATAAACCGGACAGGTTGCTTTCCCAAAAAACTATTTGGTTTGTGCAAAAAAAAAAAAAAATGTTTTTGAAAAAATGAAAATTCACGCTCAAATGCATTGCGTGCCCTGCCATTGCTGTGTGGTAATGTAATGTAATGTCTGACCTATATCTAGAATTTACTTAACCTCCAGTGAGATCAGATGGACACCCCCCCCCCCCCCCCCCCCGCGGTGTCCGAAATTGAACTATAGGAAAATTATTTACCATGAAAGTTCTCATTTTCTCTATCTACTAAATGATAAATTGGAAAGCATGTTCGAGTAAACTCGGACCGGTTCTTGGCTTTTTGGCACCGGTTATTAGAATAATGTGAAATGTTTTTTGTTTTGTTAAATACAAGTATTATTATTATTATTATAATTATTATTATTTATGTTAGATCCTATTTTTATAGAAAAATGCATTTCACGCATCATTGTAGAAGAACGTTGGAAATATTACTCTGCTAACAACATGTACTTAAAAGCTAGTATTATCATAACGGCACTTTTTTTTTTACAATTTCAAATTATCCAATAGCTAATTTTGCGGAAATAAAAAACAAAACCTGCACCAAACAAACCCGAAACTGTTTTTGGACTTGAAATATTGAACTGTACCACAATTTCCGTTAAATATTATGCACCTAGACCGGTAGTAGAAATGGGTTGGTTGTAAGAGTGGGCTGAAAGGCCCAAAATTCGCCCGTATGGAAAATAAAGACAATGTTTTATCTTTCCTACAATATGTCGTGGGGTAGTGACGTAGGAAAAAACAAAAAAATAGCCCGGAGGCTACAGTGGGCATACCTAATACGATGGCTTACATTATTCTATAAACTTACAGCTATATCACAGGGTAAGTAATGATTTATCATAGAAAATTAATAAATACAAGTATATTTGGAGCAGAGCAACCTTTCGGGTGAAAGTCAGAGCTCGTTCCACTACTCTACATGTGCTGGCAGCCAGGTAAGGAACAGCCGATCCATCAGTGAAGCCAGATTGAAACCGATAATGGCTTGCCTCGCTGGCTTCTCCCGCTTGTGAATGGGGGTCTTTAACTAATAATTCTGACAATCCTCGCGGGCCAGTACAGAATGATAATGGGACCCATAAGGCCCGTTATAAGTGAGCCAACCGCGTCCTCCAATTACAAAGCACTGTGTCACGTACATCTGGGACAATCACGTATGGCGGAGTACGAATCTCTGACGCGGTAATCACGGCCACAACCATACTTTTTAGGAAATCACTATGATATAGGTACAGAATACCACCAGTTCTGGCATGCGCTGTACTGAGCTAGATAAGCCAGGAGGTGATACTGTATCGTGGAGCTTGGGTCGTGGTTGATCTGAAAGCGTACTTCCAGACGTTTCGTGAGCAAGTGCTGTCGACGCCTGCAGTGGCAATAGGCTTAAATATAAATAAAGAACATGCTTTCCAATTTATCAAGTAGTAGCTAGAGAAAATGAGTAATTTCATGGTAAAAATTTTTCCTATAGTTAAATTTCGGGCATCTCGGGGGGGGGGGATTATTGAAATAGCCCAAAATAAAAAAAATATTCCCGAGGTATGATTTTTGTGAACATACACGCCGAATTTCATCAAAATTGACTGAGTAGTTTGCCCGGAAATCGACGCACAGACAGACATTTCGTAAAAACCACTTTTTTCGGTTCCTGGGACCTCAAAACGTGTAAATCCGTTGAAATCTCGGAATCGAAAATTTGGACCATCACAAAGCTTTCCTTATACTACGTATAAATTGGAAAGCAATAATATTGACTTTTTGTTCTATTGCTAAGCCAACCGAGCAGAATTAGGGCTATAGAGCCCTCTCTTACACTCAACTAGGAAGACCTGCATGGTGCACTCAACTCGAAAACGAAAAAAGTGTCGCTTGCCCCAAATTGGCTTGCAGACGTTTCAATTCGTGTTATTTTAACCGAAGGATCTGAACGATTCGAGTGACTCATCCATTGAAAAGTATTCTGGGAATGTATACTGATAAGTTATGTGGGAGGTTCTGAGTGGTAACATCTCCAAAAGGCAAAAAATTTCACTTGCACCCATTGGCCTCAATTGCACAGTAACAAAATGAATTAAATAAACAATATGGTAATGTAATAGGCCGCAGCCAAACATTGCCAATAAAATCAATAGTGGTTATATACGAGATTTCCCCCATACACTTGCGCAAACGTTACCAAAATTATAAAAAGGGTAAATACAAGAATGTAGACTGTAGAAGTGAAGAGCATACGTATGAGGAAAATACATGAAATAGGGCACCTGTGTGATTTCGGGTTTAATTAAATTATTCTGAGGAGTGCGCGGGAGTAGGGGAGACTGGGGAGACTTAAGGGGCATGGGGAAGGGCGAGGAGGGAAATTATGTACAGGGGGTGGGGCAATTTCCTACAGATTGATATACACACGCTTCTTTATAATATCAGACATATAGCGTAGTGGTACGGACTCTGACGTTCACCCGAAAGGTTGTAGGTTCGAGCCCCCACGCTTGCTACATTTTCTGGCCATGCTACGGAGGGCATGTAAAGCAGGCGGCCCGGGGTCTTCCGAGTTGAGTGTAAGAAAAGGCTTTACAGTCCTAATTCCGCTAGGTTGGCTTAGTAATTGAAAAAAAGTAATTTATTTATGCGGCGTAGTGGTACGGACTCTGACGTTCACCCGAAAGGTTGTAGGTTCGAGTCCCCACACTTGCTACATTTTCTGGCCATGCTACGGTGGGCATGTAAATCAGGCAGTCCCGGGTCTTCGTAGTTAAGTATATAGCCTTAACTCCGCTAGATTAGTAGTATAGTACTTGTCATATTATTAATTTGTTTATTTATGTACCTAGGTATAGTCCACGCAAAATGAGAAAAGTATGGACATGGAATGTTTTGATCCTGTCCAACACTGTAAAAATATTCCTTGCACCATTTTGGGTTACTTTTTTGCATTGGATGCAAGGCATAACAAAAATTGTGCAAAGAATATTTTTACAGTGTTGCACAGGATCAAAACATTCCATGTCCATACTTTTCTCATTTTGCGTGGACTATATACTATGCAGAATCTCTATTAAACGCAACCTTCTGCATGCCATTAAGGTAATCCTAAATACACACAATACAATAACACAATAGCTTAATTATTTCCATCAAAAGTCTTTACAGTTACAATTTATAACATGTTGCAGGTCTCAGATAGTTTTATATAGGAGAGTGCAGACGATCGCTTCAGACAAGAATATGTTTAAAAAATGCACGACGTCATCCTCATCCAATCAGAGCTGAGAATTGGCTTCTTTTGACCAATCGGGGCATGCCTTACAGCCTTGATTTTTGCTAGCGACCAGGGCGTACTCTGATTGGTCAGAAACAGAAATTCGCAAAAACAATCCTTGCCGCGTCCGAATGACCCATCTCCTGTATGGAGCTCAGCAGGAGTCAAAGACGCGGCTCCCAGACACCTGAGAATTTAGAGACCTTGTAAAAAGTGACAGGACACGGCATGGCGCTATGTCATAATGTTGGCACCAGCCGCTTGGCCATTCATTTTAGCATTTTAAAAGAGTTGGCAACGGTAGTATTGAGGAGTAAACGATGTTTCCATTCATATTCCAATAAGCCCACACACATTGCTTTCTTATTTATACGTAGTATAAGGAAAGCTTTGGGTTGGTCAAAATTTTCGATTGGATTTACGCACGATTTGAGCTCCCAGGAACCCAAGAAAGTTTTTACGAAATGTCTGTCTGTCTGTTCATCGATTTGCGGGCAAACTACTCAGTGGATTGTTATGAAATTTGGCATGTAGGTTCACAAAAGTCATACCTCGGGACCATTGATTTTGAGCTAACTCAATTCTGAGGGTTTCACGTGGAGTCAGGGACCTAGCCTTTGTATCTAGTTGCATCGGTATTCCTATTTATTCTACAGCTCAACAAGAATGCAAATAGAGACATGTGTCAAAAAGTCCATGTTACTAGCGTTATACTTATAGCTGAAACATGTATCTTCGAATTGGAAAGTGGAAACACCAAAAATAACCTGAACCATGCAGCTAAACGGGGTGAACGATATCAAATTATTCGTTACACTTGTAAATAAAATTGGGGTAAATAGAGAAGAATATCTGGGTGAACTCAGTTTATTACTTTCGTATTTCTACGTAAAGAGTACTCTACGATTTTGGAACTTCTGTGAATTTACAAGTTTTGAGGTCCTAGGAACCCAAAAAGAAGGTTTTTACAAAATGTCTGTCAGTCTGTTGGTTTGTCTGTCTGTCTCTTCATCGATTTGTGAGCAAACGACCCGTCATGCGGAACTATTTTTTTATATTTTTGGCTAACTTAATTTTAGGGGCTTCATCCTTAAAACACTCAAAAAAAAAAAAAAAAAAAAAAAAACTAAAATAATGTTTTCTCAAAACGGCTCCAACGATTTCCATTAAATTCAAACATAGTGTAGCCATTATTAGTTTTAACAAAACGCAATGGATCACTTGCCCCTTGAAAGTTTGCTTCTGGGGGTAAAAAAATTAAAATGACTATTTTCATGAAAAATTACTAAAAAATCATTTTTTGCTAAACATTTCTGTCGATGCTTTATGCCTTCGGGTATGTTTTAGGTGTTAAACAGAGTAACAAAACCGGACATGGTGCTTTCCCAAACAAAGATTTTGTTCTGTGCAAAAACTTATTTTTTTGAAGAAATTATTGCAAATCCTGCCATACTGTGTTGTAATGTATTGGTTCCATAGTAGAATGTGCAATCCCACCGATCAATTCAGTGCTTTGGGATAGGGATCCGTAACCAATTTAACTATAGGAAAATTATTTACTACATGGAATGACTCATATTAACTATCTAGGGATAGGGAATGTCGAAATTCACAACGACCACTATCATCCCAGATTCTACTGCTTCGTCACATAATAAAATAGTTTGAAATAAATAAAAAATGGCTTTGACCCAAATTTAACTATTGTATATTTGATTAAGAATGAAATAAGGAATGGTGTCACAGGCTGTTACAATGATAGCTCGGGACGGGCGGTCCTCCCCCCCCCCTTTTCTCAACACCGGGGGGTTGGAGGAGGGGGGCTTTCAATTTCCTACCCGTTCGTCTCCTCCGATTTTCATTCTGTTTGCTCGCTTCGGACTTGTTATATATACCCATATTATATACAATGAAAGATAATAAGGATGATGTATGGAGCCCTATGCGACGACGGAGAGTGGCATACATAAGAAACTACGCCGAAATAGAGGCAATACTCAACGGAGAAGACATAGTCCGGTTCATAAAAGCACAGTGCATAAGATGGCTGGGACACGTCGTAAGAATGTCAGACGACCGCATGCCGAGAAAGATGTACAAAGCAAGCGTGACAGGAAGACTGGCCGGACGTCTTCGAAAACGGTAGAAAGATGAGTTTGAAACTGACCTCCGCGAGTTCGGAGTCCGTAGATGGTGAAGCGTTGTACAAAACCGAGATGACTGGAGGAGTGTTGTCGAGTAGGCCAAAGCTCATCAAGGGCTGTACAGCCACAAGAAGAAGTAAGGTGCCCATTCCATTGACCGGCTAGGGCTATTTCCAAAAACGGTGACGTGGTAGCAGACATTCAAGACTTAGGTGGCGTTTCCACCGACCTCGCATTGCAGAATTGACGGAAATGTTTATTTTCCTCTATGCCATAGTTATAATTGATCAATGATCATACAGTAAAATCACAAACAAACAAACTAAAATTAAAAAATGGCGTCATGGGATATGTTAATTACAAACATTTTAATAGATTTCTATAAAAAGAAAAACATTTCCGTCAATGTCATTTGCATTCTGCAATGCGAGGTCGGTGGAGACGTCACCCAAGTCTTGAATGTCTGCTACCACGTCACCGTTTTTGGAAATAGCCCTAGCCGGTCAATGGAATGGGCACCTTATTCCATGCAACCCAAGACACATGCTATTTAGGCCTAGTCCCACCATAGCTTGAAAAGTAACGGTAAGGAATAGTGGAATACTGGACGCCATCTACAAAATACGAGTCGATGGCGGTGCCGTGCAGCATTCCTTAGCGAAACCTTATGAGCGATGATAAGAATCGCCCTTTGCAGTAAGCAGTAGTAGTAAGTTGGATAATGTAGCAACATACAAGAAAATTATAAGATTATGGACAAAGGGTGAACTTTACAAATTGCATAAGCATTTTTCAAGACTATTTAGATTTACTGATTTAGAATGTACGAGGTTGTAGTGCCAGTTTTATATTTTACATACAGTATGCATACATGTAGTCAAGGCATGTAGCGTAGTGGTACGGACTCTGACTTCACCCGAAAGGTTGTTGGTTCGAGTCCCACACTGGCTACATTTTCTGGTCATGCTTCGGAGGGCATGTAAAGCAGGCGGTCCCGGGTCATCCTAGTTGAGTGTAAGAGAGGGCTTTATAGCCCTAACTCCGCTAGGCTGGCTTAGTAATAGAAACAATAAAAAGTCCTTATTTATTTATTTTATGCCTACATATTTAATCATTTTTAGGCATAGTTAGGCTAGTATTAATTATTCCGTAGTTAGTAGTAGTAGTAGTAGTGTTCTTCGGGTTAATAACGACTTAGGCCTCATATTTGGGCCCATAGAGCGACCCCAACTTGACTGTCCTATGCCAGCCCATAGGACAGTGGACCTCCTGATTATAGTGGATTCCGAACCACTTGGGAAACACAGTCAAGTCACACGATTAGTTCGGAGGTGACCAGGACAAGTCCTACCATGTTTCCCTACCGGCACTGTGCACACGACCAAGTTATCTGCAGCTTTGAACCTGCTCTGGTCCGCTGGATTCAACTTGGTATGGCGGCCGGCCGCTATTCCGTAGTTAGTAAAAGACGTAATTTTAAGTCTTAGGAAGGTCGGGGACCAATTGCTCCACATGCCCTCCAAAGCATGGCCAGAAAAAATAAGTATTGAGTCTGGGATTTAAACCAACAACCTTTCTTGTGAAAGTTGGAGTCTGTCCCTATTTTACAGTACAATATTATTTCTTGCAGTCTCGATTTTATCCCAATCCTAAAACATTAACATTTTCGATCCCAGCTATTACCGACCGACGGAAACAATCCATTAGGCAGGGTTTCCACATACGTTAATGGTCAATGGTAAATATGGTTTTGACATGGCAGCAGACATTTTTAGTATGTCTTTAATATCTGCTAAAACGTCAGTACCACATTTATCATTGACCATTGACGTATGTGGAAACCCCGCCTTAACAGAGAACAAGCCACCATAGAGTAGCTTATAATAGACAGTAGCATTTGCTATACTGGGCTAATAAACCACTTGCAGTCCAGTTAGATAACACGCACAGAGATGCCACTCTAATTTGGGTTTTAATAGCTTCGCGTATACTATATAATCATCAATCATGCCTAACATTTTTCCGCAAATAGCAATTAGGTCCAATGTCTATGTGTCTGACTCATAACTCTCCCTTTCTACAATGCTGCACAGCATTGTCATGATTTATGATACCTGTATATGAGAAAACAGGCACATAAATTCCTTTAAAATTTGTTAAAATAAAATGGTTTGGTCAGTTAAGCCCATGTTCATGATATCGAGGGGTTTGTAGTATTTAGGACAGGTATGAGAAGGTAGGGTAGGTAGGGTGTAATTCTTATCTAGGCCTGCACGTGCCATGTACAATACATACTGACAGTGGCGGCTCGTCCATAAGGGCACTGGGGCTACAGCCCTCCCATAATTTTACAGGCAAACAAAGCAAGTTCCTTTTAATAATAATAATAATAATAATGAAATAATAATATACTATTCTGAAGAAAAATGCAACTGCTACAATTCGGCTATGCTATGTGCGTGCTCTGGGCAACTTGGGGCAATTTTCAATTTAGCCCAGGGTCGCCATGGCAACCGAGTCAGGCAAAAGTTAAGAAGATCGTTCGCACCATTGAAAAGGTGTACACAACTTTTCTCTTATGGACCTTGCAATGCAATTCATGCCATATGCATTTATACATGGGCAGCGGGGCAGCGCCCCAAAAATGACTTTAAATGTTTCGTATTAATAATATCGTTGAATATTGGTATTTTTTAAAAATCATAATTATAAGAGTTATTTTTGAGAAGAGTTTCACTATTTTGTCATGACTGATGATTATTATAAAATTTTTCAAAGAAGAATTTTTGACTAGGGAAGTCAGGTTCTGCCCAACGGCCAGGCAGGGTAATGTAAACAAATATTACAAAAATGTAAACAGCGAGTGATAGACTTGTTTGCCACATCGAAATGCCGAAGAATCTATTTGTTATTCAAGTAGTGGTAAGTTATATGCTATTACTTTATTACAATTCGTTGCCCCACCATTTTGATACACCACGAGCCGCCACTGCATACTGAATATTGTTTTCGTTTGATTGTATGTAAGGCTTATCGGAGACAGGCTTACAAACGGTTAGGCATAACCAGATCCGCATACACAAATTTTAGACACTTATCGAACTATAGGTTTTAGCACTATTAGGGTATGGTATAACGTCACCAAAAGAAATGGACAACACTCCCACAAGCACACTGTAGATCAGAAACAGTCGCAAAAACTCTTTAGAACCCAAAAAAAACCAAAAAAGGGCAGCTGCACTTCAGACAGAATATGCATTAGCTATAATAAAAGTTCGGGCCAAGCTGGGCACCGCCTATTAAATCCCTATAAAAAAGGGCACCGCCTTCAAAATAGTTTGGGAACCACTGTAATAGATAGAACAATGGTTCACATAAGCAAATGAAAATAGTGTATTATCAAAGTTTATACATTTTAGGAGGTGTTTCTTTATAAATACAAAAAAGCTGTGGGTCCCCAAGTTAATAAATTTGTTGGGGCCCCGCACAGTAAAAATTACATTAATACTAACATTAAAAATATTACAATTTATGGCAATTGACATACCGCAATTTGCCCTTAGGATTTATTCCTGGATAAGTTATGTTTTAGCGTTGGTACTAAAGCCCAAGGACGGATACAGGGGAGGGGTAGGGGGGGGGGGGTAGCTGCCCCCCCAAAATTTGGTAAATCTATTGTAAATAGATCTGATTTAATCTATCCTACATATGTTTTCCTATTTTGACCCACAACTACCCCCCCCCCAAAAATGGGCTGGATCCGCCCCTGCTAAAGCCCCTGGTCCCTTCTTCCACACATAGGATGTATTGTAATTAGTTAACTGCAGATTACAGGGGGGTAATTAAAACCTTCGGAATTTCTCCGCTATATAGACATTATATGGGCGGAAATTAGCATATATAGCTCAATTGATAGGTGTACGATACTTATCGGCGGGGGGAGGGGCGTGAAAGTCTATACATCATGTGTGTGAAAATGAAAGTCAATTCAGCCATGCTCCAATGGGTTCCTTAACGGTATGATTCTTGTGGTTTATGCCAATACCTACAAAAGCAGAAAAATTGCCATAGCGGCCCGTGGGCTGTTGTCTAGTTGGTAGAGCGCTGGTCTATAGGTAGAAGAATCGAGGTTCCAAATTCAGCATGAAACCATCACAAAGCTTTCCTTATACTACGTATAAATAGGAAAGCAATAATGTCCGTAATTCACGGGGTCGTTGGCATTGGACAAGGGACCTATGGGCGAATATAAGTAGCCGAAATTAGAGGATATGAAAAAACTGGGCTTGGCAGGATTCGAACCCACGATCTACGCTTATAGCGAGGAGGTTACCTCTTCAACCAAAGTTAATTTGATGTCAGTGTTATATATTAAACCATATAATACTACAATGTATTGAATATAAGTAGCCCTGGGTCCATAAAAAGTCCTTCAACAATTACAATACAGTAACTCAGTGAGTACCCCTAATATAGAGTTTAAAATAGACATTATACATAATGTACAAAAATACAAGAAGCATTGGTCAATGAACTACTGTGTAAGCATAGCACGTAGAAGTCACCCCATGTGTTAGCACCCTATGTTGCCATGACGATGCATCTGTTGTGTAGGTTGGACATGCATATACGATACAAACCGCTCCAATTAGGCTGTACGCCGGTATTTACTCCTATAGCCTACTGACATTCAATGCAGGCCAGACAACATGTGTCACTTTTAGAACTGTCAACGAGTGAATCATTATTATGCAATTGAGGACAGTAATTATTATAATTCTTGTCAAGCCCGTAGCCAGGATTTTTTTTCGGGGGTGGCTGCGGCAACTGTGATCCTATCCAGTGTAAAAAAAAATTCTTGAAAATTCAATTGTATCTAGTGTATTCTTTTGAAGTAATGGTGTTACTGAGTACATATATGATAGCATAGCCACACCAAACGTCAATTTATAGGCGGAATTAGCTTTGGTGCGAACATTTTATCTAATCTTCAGTGATTTTTCTCGGGGGAGGGGCCCGCCACTGCCTCTGCATTTTATTAGCCAACAAGCACTACAAATTAATTAATTAATTGTAAGAGTGGGCCGAAATGCTCAAAATTCGCCTCTAAGCTTTATTCTTCTCCATGTGCCTATTACTTTTTTTCTTTTTCCTCGCTTTTGGGTTAATTGCAAGAGTGGGCCGAAATGCTCAAAATTCGCCTCTATGTTTTTGCCCCTAGGCGGGGGTCAGCGATACAGTAGGTATTCTTTCACTCCTTTTGGTCCTGTGCTTTGGCTGCAGTCTCTACTACAATGCTGAGGTCTTGGTGGACTTTCGCTTCTTCTATTAGCCGTCCTCTTCTTGTTCTTCCCTCAGCGTCGACATGTTTTACCCGCGAAAAACGGCGATCATCATAGCCATTTGACATTGGAGATTGCTGCTGCTCACAAAAGTCGTGCTCTTACCAAAACACTACCATCAACCTGGATGTTCTTCATCTACCGGGAGCCCTGAGTCCTTCAATCTTCCCTTGGAATATATATAACATGCAGAAGGCGATATATTTCGTTCCTCATGACATGACCGAAGCATGCTAGTTTCCGTTTCTTAACCGTCAACAGCTACTCCACTTCTGTATCCATTCGCCGCAGGACCTCGGTATTAGGGATTCGATCTCTCCAGGGTATGTGCAACATATATGAAATGAAATTATATTGCAACTTGGTCACAGGTTCTTTGACCACCTTTATTATTTCCCCCCTACGTTTCCCCCTATCGGCAATACTAAACCTATAGATAAACACCATATATTCGATTATTTAATGGTTGGTAAGACTAGACACGTTACTAAATAAATTAAAACCAATAGAATAAGAGAAGCTGGAATTCAATGATATCAATAAATACACGGCTGGAGACTGGCGGGCGCTGCCAGCACAGCTAAATCAGTCTCCAGACGGTCGGTGTCCTGGAACAATGTAAATCTGTCCAGTCAAACCACCTTGTCCTCCTACGGCGCTCACTATTTATTTAGTGACGCTGTGCAATAAAATTCAGGCTCTAAGTACCTGATACCATACATTTGACTTCTGCCGACTAATGAGACGTACTTTTTTTTACAATTTATACACTCTCCCTTTTCTATGAGCCCTCCTTTATTAATGCTTCTCGGCTTCTGTGATTCACTCGCACTGTGTTAGGTAATCTCACAAACGTCCATTTTTCAGTAAATAACTTCGCCGGTCTTTTTTTAATGCCAAAAGAGGGAAGATATCGTAGTATCGGAGTCCATTATCGCAGGACAGTAGAGCTGTGGTACCGACTCCGACTTACACCCGAAAGGTTGTTGGTTCGAGTCCCACACTTGTTACATTTACTGGCCATGATTCGGAGGGCGTGTAAGATAAGATACTGTTTATTTCAAAGGTTTTCGAAGAATACATAGAAATCGTTGCGTACAATATAAATAATACAAAATAATGAGGTACCGTAACATCGTAGGCTATAAAGCCTGTGTCATAAAGTTAACAAATTCATTGACCGAATAAAAAGCGTTTTCTGATAAGAGTGTTTTTAGATGTTTGCGAAAGAGTTTGGAAGATGGAGCATTTTTCAAATCATGAGGTAAAATGTTAAAGAGCTTACTGCCTACATAAATGTCCTGATTTTCAGTCAGCTTCAGGGAGTGATTTGGAAGAACCACATTGGTCCTAAACCTAGTATTGTGCTCATGAACCTGCGCAAATGTAATGAGCCTCTGAGGATTTTCATGCGTAAAACAAATACATTCAAGCATATACAGTGATGGTAGCGGCAAAATGTGTAAAGCAGGCGGTCCCGGGTCTTCCTAGTTGAGTGCAGGTTGGCTTGGAAATAGAACAAAAAAGTCGATATTTATTTAATTCAAACCGCCCCATGCCAGTGTTTGAACCAACAACCTTTCGGGTGAAACTACTACTACTACTCTGCATGTCCTGCCATTGGGTATTGACTTCAATTGCCATCCATAGTTAGATGTCAGCAATAGCATAGAATATATAACACTATATTCAATATTCAATGACAATAGGCATATCCGAGAGAGATACTCATGAACCGTAATATTCACGTATTATAAAATTAAAATCAGGTTCTGGCTGACTTCAGATAGAGCTCAGGAATTCTGGTTGCAACGGTAATTTTTCAGACATCATTAGGCACTCTTAATAACAAAAATAACGCATTTCTTACAAAAGGGACGTCCTCTTCTGTTGGGTTGTTCAGCGAATGGTCTCCACCATTGTTTCCAAGTCTATAGCCAAATACCACATATTGATCAACAAAGGCTAAGAAATCTATTATTGTAGGAAAGGTACAAAAAAATTTGTTTTCTTTAATAAAAACCTAACGTTCAAAGAGATCTTCAAACAATAAAGATTAGGCGTCATGGGTTTAGGTAAACATTCCAAAGAAAACGGCCTCGTAAATTTTCCATCATTGCTTCAAAAAATATTTTTGTTTGCTGCACAAACCCGTATATTGTTTTGGGGAAGCAACTTGTTCAGTTTCGTTACTCTATTTCACCGCAAAATTGAGGAATCTAGGAATCGACAATTTTGACCATCACAAAGATTTCCTTATATACTACGTATAAATTGTAAAGAAAAAAATTAACCATAGGCCATAGGTTTCATTGAATGAAGCATTAACAGTTTGGTGATTTATATAAATTGTTCATAGTACTATATTAATACTGTTAGATACAGAAATATTTGAACTGATTGGATGACGTAGCCTACGAATGGAAGTAAGAAATATACGGAAAGGCTAATAATTTGTTTGAAAACTACATGGCGTGAGAGTTAGCCTTCAAAGGGCCAGCTCAACTTTCCAAATAATAATAGCCTAATTAGTTAGTAATTCAGAGTGGCTGCATTGGCAAAATCGCTTTTTGAAATATATAAACTTTGACAAGAAACAATATAGTTTTATTTATTTACATGAACCTATAAAATAAAATAATCTAAATTGAAGAAGCGTGTTCCAGAAATAGGACTTTATCAGTTGTTACAGATTAAAGAGGGTTCACTAGACAAAATCTATTCTTTATATTATCGAAGTTAAACATTTACGGTGTTTCAACAGCATTTTGGTCAATATCACGGCTCTGGACCGAGAAATGAATTAATTGGCTGTCACCCTATGTTGTTTTTAAAAATATCCTCTTACTACTTTTTCGTGTCCGGGGTAGAGACTCCTTGTTTCTGGTCTCAGCCAAACCGACGCCATCGTCGGTGCATTCACAAAAGAAGAGGAAGGTCTCGTCTCGTGGTGAAAGAGGACATGCTACGTAGAAAATGAGCACCCCAAAATTTGTTGTTTTTATTGACTTTTTATTTTTTATTTAATTAACAAAGCAAGTCTTTAAAAATTTGGCTCATGGAAGTTGTAGAAGACTGCTTCATGCATCATGCCATAGGAAACATTAAATTTTCGGTACATTAGTTCTTTCATAAATACCAGAACGGACTAAAATTATGTGTATTCTGGGATTTTTGGAAGAACTACAAAACCGAAAAGTAAAAATACCCTATTATATGACGCTAGAAGTAGTCTTCTACAACATCCATGAGCCAAATCTTTAATGACTTGCTTTGTTAATTAAATAAAAAATAAAAAGTCCATAAAAACAACAAATTTTGGGGTGTTCATTTTCTACGTAGCATGTCCTCTTAATGCTTCCTTTTCTGTACAGCCTTTGGAACTTCCAGCCGGATATCGGCAGAAATGAAAAAAGTTTAAAGAAGCTTAAGGCGGCTTGTCATGACTTTTTTTAAGCGACTTTGGTGGCAAGGTGGTAGCGTGCTTGTACTTGTGCGAGTCTCCATACACCTTGCGATCGGAGACGTGTCGTAACTCGACTCAAGTACCTATTAGGTTACTTAGTGAGGCGATTGAAGAGGTTAATCGGATACATTCATTAAATTGTATATATGCGATTAACCTTTTATAGAAAAAAAAAACCATTTTATGGCGATTTCTTCTTCTGGCTCTACAGCTCTTTTTGAGCTTTGGCCAGCTCGAAAACACTCCTCCATTCATCTCGGCCGCGTCTTTCCTTTACCAGTGAAGTAAGGTACTCGAAATTGGCTCGTATCTGTACTTGGGCGGGGATTCCACCGACCGGCCAAGGCTAAATGCAAAAACGGTGACGTGGTAGCAGACATTCAAGACTTAGGCGGGGTTTCCACCGACCTCGCATTGCAGAATGCAAATGATATTGACGGAAATGTTTGTTTTCTTCTATTCCATAGTTAAAACTGAACAATGGTCATACAGTAAAATCACAAACAAACAAACTCAAATTAAAAAATGGCGTCATGGGATATGTTAAGTACAAACATTTTTAATAGACTTCTATAAAAAGAAAAATTCTAATTTCCGTCAATGTCACCTGCATTCTGCAATGCGAGGTCGATGGAAACCCTGCCAAAGTCTTGAATGTATGCTACCACATCACCGTTTTTGTATTTAGCCCTAGCCCGGTCGGTGGAATCCCCGCCTTGGTAAAGTCATGCCTGTAACATTGGGTCAATAGTAATCTTGTCTGAGCTTGTTCACTATCGCTTGTAGCCGGTGTGGGTTGACATCGAGGATACCAGTTTGCCAATACCAGTTTGCAAATGGCCAAAAATTCATATGGAAACATTATAAATAATGTCTGAAGTCCATGAGGTCGTTGGCAATGGGCAAGGGACCTATGGGCAACAATAAGTAGGCCTGGGTCCATAAAAATTCCTTAAAAAATTACAATGCTGTGCTTGAAGGTTTTGAAACATATGGAATTGCAACCCCGAACCAACAACAACAACGCAAACAACGTGAAAATATACTGACAATGGGAAAAATAAAAATTTCCCTCTAAAAAGAGTAAAATATAATATAATAGGAATACATATTTTAAAGGGATGAGCGCAAGAATACACCAATGACGGAACACCTCCACTCACAGCGGGAAAGTCAAAATTCAATTTTTTTATATTCTCTTTGGTGACTTTCGCTGTGCCTTAATGCTTTTATCCATAATGTGTTTTCGCGGCAGTATTTGTATTCCCGGGGGATTTCGTTTGATTTTTGAGACAGGCACAATCAGAGACAGCAGACAGATATTGCAGGGGATTCTAAACTTTTTTGTCTGTGGACCACTAGATTATTTTATGATTTTCCTCCATGGCTGTGACAGGAAAATCGTAAAATTCTAAGACCAATATCAAGCAGTTTGTGCTTACAATTATTTGATGAAATGTTTAGACTTTAGGTCTGGTATCGGTTGGATTTTATAGATCAGTGCCAAGACTTACTGTATTTTACTTCAAATTTCCCATATCTCAGCTGATTTATTTTCTTATTTCTTTGGTCCGTGGACCACCTGACCACCACTGATATAGAGGTTTATGGAAGTGGAAAATGTTATGCATTGCGCAATAGTTGAAGGCGCGGGTTCCTAGCATTTCCGTCGTTAAGTGGCGGTAAGGTGCCCATTCCACCGACCGGCTAGGGCTAAATACAAAAACGGTGACGTGGTAGCAGACATTCAAGACTTAGGCGGGGTTTCCACCGACCTCACATTGCAGAATGCAAATGACATTGACGGAAATTAGAATTTTTCTTTTTATAGAAATCTATTAAAATGTTTGTACTTAACATATCCCATGACGCCATTTTATAATTTTAGTTGTTTCTTTATGATTTTACTGTATGATCATTGATCAATTTTAACTATGGCATAGAGGAAAATAAACATTTCCGTCAATTCCGCAATGCGAGGTCGGTGGAAACCCCGCTTAAGTCTTGAATGTCTGCTACCACGTCACTGTTTTTGTAAATAGCCCTAGCCGGTCGATGGAATGGGCGCGTTAGGTTAGCTTTAGGCGGTGGCTAGGCTGGTGGATGGCTGGGACACGTCGTAAGAATGTCAGGCAACCGCATGCCGAACAAGCATGACAGGAAGACGGCTGGCAGGACGTCCTCGAAAACGCTGGAAGGATGAGTCGGAAACTGACCTTGGCGAGTTGGGAGTCCGTAGATGATTGAGCGTTGTACAAAACCGACTGGAGGAGTGTCGTCGAGCAGGCCATAGCCCATCAAGGGCTGTAGAGCCAGAAGAAGAAGAAGGTGGGTAAGGTAACAATGGTTCGGCAAAGTACTATGGCGATTATTTTTAATGTTTTAATGTTTAATAATCCGAGTAAGTAAATAAATGAATATTGACCAATTAAAAGCCAATCTAGCGAAGTTAGCGCTATAAAGCCCTCTCTTACACGCAACTAGGAAGGCCCGGGACCGCCTGCTTTACATGCCCTCAGAAGCATGGCCAAAAAATGGGGTAAGTATGGGACTCGCATCAACAACCTTTCGGGTGATAGTTGGAGTCTGTACCAATACTCTGCAGCCCTACAGGTCCTGAGTCCTAGCCTGAGTACCTTTTAATACGCTGGTAGGTTTCAGTGGATGCTGCCAAGAAAAACCCACAACGCACAAGGCCAAATTCCTGAGCCGCAGAGGGTGGAGAACAAAGAAATAGAGTGCACCCTGCCGGCTGTCCCTCCCTAGATACATTCCTTGCTTCTTGTTCTTACTTAAGGTCTCCAGTTGACTGTTGAGACGTTGAGTCAACTTTGGCTGCTCAGTGCTCAGCCATTTGACGCCGCGCTGTCCATATCGTTGTTCCAGGTATAGTAGGGCATATTGACCACCCCAATTTTATGCAGGTGGTGTTTAAAGAAAATCATGGCCTGGGGATGGGTTTCAACTTTAAAGTAACGGTTCACATCTTTTGTCAACCGCGGCTGCCTTCCAGGCGTCCAGGACTGCGTTCTTGATGCGGAATGAAATACCATGCTTCATCCTAATACGCAATATCAGTCAGATGTTGTTTTTCGATTTAATTGACTACGCATAAGTTATCAATGATTTAGAGTATTCCAATTGTGGAGGACTATCCATGAACGGATACAGGGGCAGTCACCCCCTCCCCCTGTTCCCCCAAAATTTGATAAATCTATTGTAAATTAATTTAATACACTCTGATTTTATAGATCCTACATATGTTTTTTCCTATTTTGACCCACAACTACCCCCCCCCCCCCCAAAAGGGCTGGATCCGTCCCTGGGACGATTTCATATAAAATATCATACAAGTAGCCAAGTAGGTTATTTTTATGAAATTATGAATTTATGAAATTTAAGTAGCGCTAAATTTTGGTACCCCACTGATTTAAATTAAATAACAAATAAATTTTTCCCAAATTTGGATTGCCTATTTTCTATAATATCTTTAAAAAAATACTCTTAAAGAGTTTCACTAAGTAATTTAGTTACTAAATAATTTTAGTTACATATTGTTGACTTATTTTCTAAATTTACAATGCACCTAACAATGTAACATGCTAGTAATAGATAGGTGTATTATTGGCGAAAGTTTCAAATTGTACCGATAATCAAAAGAAGATTAGAAAATGCAGGAAAGCAAGCGCATTGAATGGGTCCGATATCAGTCTAATTTTTATCGACAGAAAGTTTACCCAAGATAGCCTGCGTCAGTCACTTAGTTTCTTTCAATCAAACGACAACACTTCAAATAATCTCGCTCAATAACCTAATACCGCCGATACGGAGCATTCAATTAAATTAGACACTGATTCTGATTGGAAATAAATCAAGAAATATAACCACCTGATTATAATGATAATATAATATTGACGCACTCCCTTACATTCAACTAGGGAGGTCTGGGACCACCTGCTTTACATGCACTCCAAAGCACGGCCAGAAAATGTAGTAAGTGAGGGACTCGACCCAACAACCATTCGGGTGAACGTTGTCAACATGTCCTGACATGAGTAATGGGCATTGAGTATTTATAACACTGTGAATAATGTAACTGCAAAGGCTTTCACGGCCGGAGTCAAATGAAGAACCAGTAGAATCCAGGCTGATGGGCCGTGGTCGAATTGACAGTGAATTTCCAAACGTTTCGTCGACATCTTCAGCGAGCTACGGAGCCACCGAGGTACAACCTTCGAAGTCTACGCAGCGCCACTGAAGATGTCGAACACAGATGTTGACGAAACGTTTGGAAGTTCGCTTTCAATTCGACCACGGCCCATCAGCCCGGATTCTACTGGTTCTTCACTGTGAATAGTGTTATATTATACTCAATGGCCATGGGTTAGGGGTCAGCCATAAAAAAAACATACATTTGCATCTTTTCCTCGAGTTGAGCAAGTCGCAAATCGCAGATAATGTGTAACTGTGCTAGTTTCCCTCTGTAGATGGCAGTTCTTGCCGAGAGCGCTCAGGGTTTTATACTAACACAAGTGGGTTTCTTAGACTAAGTTAATTTCATAACGATTATTTGGGTTTTACTAATTCGGGTTGTTATAACAAGTTTTTGTTATTTTTTGTTCATTTAGAAAAAATACGTTGTTGCTTTTATGAAAAAATTAGTTGAAAATAATGACAATATTCTATCCAGTTTCTATGAAGTGAGTTTTTGACGAAATAAACGTTTTTGATACTTTTTTTTCTCCTATTAATACATGCATTCAACTCCCCCCTCCCCTCCTCCCCATACAAGTATCTGGGGAGCCAATGCTGGATTGAATAAATTTTTAGGGAGCCACCAAAAATTTTTCTTGATAACCCCCTCTATAAGTTATTTTTAGTTTTTGGTGATTTATTTTTTTCCATGAATTTGATAATTTGGCAAATTTCTACCCCCCTATCAGTAAAAGATCGCATTCGGAGCATAAGGGTGCAATAAGAAGATTGTTCCTAAACTGGTTTCTTTGTTGTCTGCCGTAATTGTTGGTAAGATAAGATAAGGTACTATTTATTTCAAAGGTATTCGAAGAATACATTGAAATCGTTGCGTACAATATAAATAATACAAAATAATCACTATACAAAATAATGAGGCACCGTAACATCGTAGGCTATAAATCCTGTGTCATAAAGTTAACAAATTCATTGACCGAATAAATTTGTTGGTTTGTATTATCTGTGTGTGCCTCTCGTAGATTTTTTTAATCAAAGATGAACTCGACAGACAACACTAGAAATGCAATGCATGCCTGTATAGGTACCTGTTTTGAAGAGGGTCGAGTCCACGAAGTAAGGTATCCATTGCGTAACACTAACACATCACCCACACTGCAGAAACACCAAAAAGGGAAATATTGAAGAAAACCCCATGTGATCACGAACCGCGAACCGCGCGCGAGCGGCGAGAATGGGTGCTCCAAAACACGAACAATCTGAAACAAAATAATTTTTTTTATATAATAACTGACTAAAAGTTGCTGAATTGAGTTATACGTCACAGCAGAAAAATCACCTGATGATGGGAGTAGCACCCACTCCCGAAACGTCACCCCCTTCCCCTGACAATGGGCTCCACCCCAATTGCTCGATGACTATTAGACCGTGCCCAGTACATTCTATCCAGTGTAAAGCTCTTTTACTTCGGAGGGGTCCGGACTTCTTAGTCCACCCCCTGGACACGGCCTTGATGAGGCCCATGCCTCTAATGACTATTAACCCAACAGGCAATGTAAGTCCAACTAACCCTTTGTTAAATAGAAAAATCACGGTAAGTTTTCTCGGCTATACTGTGCAACTGTTACGTGAAAAAGTCATCATAAAAATGATACATGCGAAACTCCGTATGGTATTTGTACATTTGTAACGTAGCTTTTGTTCACGTAGAACTTGCACAGAGTGTCACAGTCAACTTATCGTGATTTTCTGATACTGTGACGTATGACTCAGTGCAGTTTTATTGTAAGGCACAAATTTCCCAAATATATTTGGCGAAATAACGTAATTCCTTGTCCCACACCAAGCAACGACATGACACTGGTCTTATGAAAAATTCGTAAAAAATAGCATTTCTAAAAAATCAGGCGGCAGCGGTGTCAGCGATCCATGAATACTCTATTAAATCAGTTTAATACACTCTTTCTCACGTTTTTCTAGAGACCCCCCCCCCCTCCCCTACAAAATAAACCTTAGATACTATCCTATGCGTAATTGCATAATATTTAAAACCTCATTATCAAAAGATAAGTTTAGATATTAGTAATTCTAATGCAGCCAATGGCATTGAATGACAAATTGAGTAATCTATGAGAAACTTTCTCCTTTGACTTCGCGGAAGTGATACTGATACATGACAAATATTTATAAATTTATAAATAACTTTTCACTTGTCAATTGGCTCGTCCGAAAGGGTCCCCTCCTACTGATATTGTACCTCTAAAATCATTGTAAAACTAAAATTTGAAGGAAATACATTTATTTATTTTACTTAATTCCACAAAATAATTTTTTTACAATTATGACATAATTCTAAAATGCCCCGCCCATTCCCTCTCCACACCAATTAATACTGATTTCTGTAATATATGGACTTGTATGAACTAGTCTGAAGAAAAAAATATTTTTTAGAATTAAGTGCAGTTACTTATAATTTTTTTTCATATTTGACAAATTAAGTAGTAAAGAAGCAAACCTACCAAATTGATTTGTCAGGTTGAAATATATCCATTGCATTTATTATCATATGCTTATTCTGGCATACTCAAGGATAAAATTACAAAGTTCAAAGACAGGGTTTAGACTTTAGAAGCATTCTCTGGGGACAATAAGCTACAGGTTTTTGGCTCTCCTGAAAAATTAACTGCAATGATCTTCGTCTCTTGTCAATTTTTGAAATTCCTCCCGAACACTGTGGCGGAATTTTTCGCGCAAAAATAGTGCCTAAGGTAATTATACAGGGCAATTTTTTTTACTTGTCTTTTTTTAGAAATGCCTCTGACAGCCTCAGCCTAAATGGGCATATTTTGGCAGGTACCTTATTCTTCGGGTTAAACATGTAAACAAAACAATTTTGAATAGCATTTTCCTTTATATAAAATTATCTTGTTTGCATTTTTAATTCCAGGTTAAGATTAAAATTAATCGCCACAGTAGACCCGCAGTGTTACTAACTCCTACAACATAGATTTAGCTAGGCTACAAGGACCTAAGGCAAACATTAGACAATTGGCTCCAGAGGCTTTAAGTTTTAGGATGGTAGCGGGGGCAAAACTAAGTAGACCTTATGACGTCATCAGGCATAATAAGGAAAAATTGAAAATATAAGATAATAGTAGGGTTTTACCCATTTCAATAGTAGTAAAGTATAGCTGTAGATTTTACAAAGCTAAAAAAGGAATGCCTATATTCATATTGCTGCAAAGCCCCACCAAAAGGAGCGGGGGGGGGGGGGCAAGTAGGATCGTGCCCCCCCCCCCCAAACTTTACGCCCCTGATTGGCTCAATAGGTTTTTTATTATTTATTTTTAATCTAAGGCACCACACCCGGCATGCACAGATGCCATAAAGGCTATAGTGCGTTAAGATTAGTGCATTAAGGCCAGTGGCGTAACCAATTTTAGGGCAAGACAGAGCAGTGGGGCCCCGAGCATTTCTTTTATATTGCACTTGGCCTAAGCTTTCATTTTCTTTTTTTAATTTATATATATTTTTTCAGGGCGGGTGGGAGCCTTATGCCTTGCATAATTTGCTACCTTTCTGTAACGCCACTGATGAAGGCCCAATACCATACTTAACATTTAAGTGACGCTTATCTTGCTATTATTTTTATAATTGCTCTGCTAACACAGACGTGAAACAGACAACATGATGCATCATCTAAAACGTTTACTGTGCGACAAGTGGGGTTTTGTATCACTAAGTTATATAGTACAATTAATATCGTATTTAAAAAATATATTCCTACGGCACAGGGGAGTACCGGCCGAAGGAGAGAAAAAGAATTAAATTGGCTCACGTTGGCTAACTACGTCCTGCTATTCAATGATAACAATAATAAGGTAAGTGACACTTAAATGCTCAGTATCGTCGGATGGGGCCTGAGAAACCATAAGCAGTGCATAAATTGCGACTAACTTACTATTTAATTTCTACCTGACCTAGTTGTCTCATGTTCATCCTAATTTTAGAATCCATACTAATTCTAATTCTGGTAGTAAATACCGTATCATGGCAAGGCTGCGTGTGAATGTGGGTGGTAGCGAATTTGAATTAGTTTGACTTTTATTATGAATAGAAAGTTTGACTGATATCTGGTATAAATGCAAATACTAAATGTATGTATGAATAAATTTACTTTACTTCAATTAAACTATCGTTGACATGTACAGTTAGATGGAAGAGAGGGCTATAGGTCCTAATCTCGCTGTATCTTTATTATTATTTTTTCAATCAAGACTTTATTATTATTATACAGCAGCAGTTGCTCTACATTGCCTATGGAATAGTTTCTATTCTAACGGTTATTTATGCTATGATTATTTATTAAGAGAATACGTCCCGTAGGAAGTTGGCAGCATGAAATTCAATGCTTCTTAATTTTTATTTAATTAACTAAGCAAGATATCAAGGATTTGGCTCATTTAAGTTGTAGAAGACTACTTCATGCATCATATAATAGGGAATTTTTAATTTTTCGTGGTATCTATATTACGCGAGATTTTATGACAAAACCAACGGTTTCAAAAATTAAAAATACCCTTTTATATGGTGCATGAAGTAGTCTTCTATAGCTTAAATGAGCCGAATCTCTAATAACTTGACTTGTTAAATAAATAAAAAATAAGTATTACATGTCAAGCTGCCTACGTTGCCAATTTCCTGCGGGACGTATTCTCTCTAAGGAGCTAAATCTGTAGTAGAGATGAATGTAAGACGACGTGTCAGAGGCAACATCTAAGTAGTACACCTGCAGCAATTTACAATGAGAAAGGGGTAACCTAAATTGTTTCAGTTTCACTGCTTGATGCAAACCTCAAGCAGAATCATCTTACGTACATCCTATCACTTCAATTTATTTTGCATTAATTCGAAATCCCGCCATTTACTAAGGCTGCGTTTGAAGAAAGTCTAATAAAGCGTCTAGTAGGCTAACCGACAGTTAACTTATTATTATTGTCGAATTTCACATTAAATATTTATATTAGAGCTAGGAAAAAGACTTTAGGCATTAGAAGAAATATTTCTCGACATTTTTATGCTTGACATGCATCAGCCGTCACTAGAGTACCGATTGGCCACAATCGTCAGAATAGATATGTACAAAAATGGCGTCCGCACACCTTACCAACTGCTTTTTACACAAATCATCAATGCGGCCAATCAGTGCTGTTGACGGTCACATGTCATGTATCAAAATATCGTAAAATATTTCGTATAGTGACTCAAATCCTTTTTCTAGCTTTACAATAAATATTTACTGTAAAATTCGGCTTTGTAAAAAAAAAAAACGAGTGACATTGTTGTCCCATGGAAGGGAGAGGGGGTGCGGGACTCCGAATCAATTCGGACTATTATGGCCAATCTGTGCTGGTGACGGCCACATATCATGAATCAAAATGTCAAGAAATATTTCTTATAGTGACTAAAATCTTTTTTCTAGCTATACAATAAATATTTACTGTCAAATTCGACTTTGTACAAAAACGAGTGGCGTTGTTGTCCCACGGGAGGGGGGGGGGATTCCGATTGTGCCTTAATGCTAAATCATTATCATAGGTTTTTACCAAATAGCTCGAGGCAAAGTTATTTGAACTAACTAAATTTACATCTACCGGGTTCATAGCCTGGGGTAATTTTTTTTATCAGCGATTCGTATAAAAGGCTAAAAAAAAGTGGCCTACTCCACCCACAAGTAATGCTAGTATAGACGGCTTATCAGCCTAACTTCAAATGCACCCTTAAGATAGACCTAATGCTCATCCTGTTTGCGCCGCTGATTCAATCAGGATTTTTTTTCTTGGGATAGGATCAAGAAATAACGAAGTGCATAATATTGTATTTATAAGAAAAATAAACCGGCTCGCGACGCGGATTTGCGGGTCTCCGCAAGCTTTCACAGTCCAAGTACCGCACAATGCGCGAAAGTTTCGAAACTTGCGTCACAATGTCCGCAACTTGTCCAAGTTCGATGATTCCGTTCAACAGGGTCCTTCAAGAAGGGTGCGAGGGCGTTCAAGTTCATTGTTGACTTCTCTTCATTTCTTCATTTCTGCCACATTTCTCTGCTACGACGATATGGTCCCATTCAATAGACGCAACAGGCACATCAGTCATCAGCATCTTCTATGAAAGTCACTGTCACAAGCAGAATCAGCTAACTGCGACGACAGGGTCCGCAGGAACGATCACACTTAGGCGATCTTCGGCATTCTCTTCCTCCACATTGAGAATCGGCTGCTACGACGACAGGTTCCGTAGGAACGCTCACACCTGGGCCAACTTCAGCATTCTTTTCCTCCAGAGGCAGAATCAGCTAACTGCGACGACAGGGTCCGCAGGAACGATCACACTTAGGCGATCATCGGCATTCTCTTCCTCCACAATGAGAATCGGCTGCTACGACGACAGGTTCCGTAGGAACGCTCACACCTAGGCCAACTTCAGCATTCTTTTCCTCCACAGGCAGAATCAGGTACTGCGGCGACAGGGTCCATGGCATCAGGAACCAACAGCCTAGGCATATTATATAGTACATGTTTACTATCTTTTATATATATTACTATCTTGTGGTAAATTAAGAAGATTTAGAACATAAGAGATATTGACCACCCCCGAATAACCTAAAAATCAGTCATTATAAGCTTTATTTTTTATTAGTTAATTTACTACTCAAGATATTTAAGTTTTAGTATCTTCAAGCAGTAGAAGAAAAAATCCACTAGTTTTTATTTATTTTAAAAGAACAAAAAATAGAAATACCTTATGATTAGGATGTATAAGATATTCTTCTACAACTCGAATAGACTGAATCTTTAATAAATTGCGTTTTAAAATCAATAAAAAACTGACAGATTTTGGGCATGCCGATTTGTTACAGTCTATATCCTTTTAATAAAAAATTGAAATGTCTCCGATTTTGGAATGATCTGTATGACAGACAGCATTTCCACTCAACAATTTTGCATAAGATAGTGAACCCCGGATAACATTATACTCACCATGCCGCTTAGGCGATCCCCAGCAAATTCAGGTATGATTTGTACCTGGGTGATTACCCATGCCCATTGTCAGCATACCCCGAAACTGTTCTTCACGCTTTGCATCTTTTCTTTTCACACGCTGCTGTCAAAAAACTGAAGAAGGATTTAGAAAAATCTGGACTTGGCGGGATTCCAACCCATGCCTATCTGTGGCATCAACTCATGATATCTTGTTTGAGGTCTTCTTCGTTCATGCCTCCTGTTGTGTTGTTGAGGAGTCCTCTAACACATGCCCCTTTGGTATCTACAGCCTTGAACAGTACATCGGAAACTCCTCAGGGGAAGAAACCAACATTTGGCATAGCAGTGAAGCAGCAAAATGTGTAAGGGGTTGCTGAGGACCTAGGCGACGGCACGAATCACCCCAAACTATTCTTTCTCATTATACGACTCGTCTATCGAAGATTGACGATCATCATGGCAGTATGAATCTTGATTGCAGAAGCTGACTCTAAAAAGGGAATTCGTGCTCTTGCGAAAACATTGCCGCAAGTTTTTCAATCAGGATGTTCTTCTACTGCCGGGAGCCCTCTGTCCTTCTATCTCCCCTTGGATCATACATGCAGAAGGCGTTTCTTTCCGTTCCTCGTCACGTGGCCAAATTAGGTTGGTTGTTTCTTAACCGTCTGCAGCAACTCCGCTTCTGTATCCATTCACCTCACGACCTCGGCATTAGGGACTTGATCTATCCAAGTCATTAAAAAACTTTGAATTTGTGAAGAGGCTACCATGTCAACTTGAGCTAAGGGTAACAGTATTCCGATAAGGCCGCCGGGCTGTTTTTAACGAAAACGAACGAATGATTTTTATTTTCACATCTTGTAAAATACTTACTTACACGCTGGCGCTACGGCCCGTCAAGGGCCTCGGCCTGGGATGACCCAACAATATTCATAATAATTTAATAAAAAATTTAAATAGAAAAAACTACACAGGTGGGTCGATAGAGGCATCATTCCTTTTCAGAATATACAGTATGTACCAATATCACTTTTTATATGTCGATTGAAGTACTGCGTTGGACAGAATTAATTTCTACATTTAATATTTTCTAACAAAACCCTGATTGGAAGTAATAGATTGAACCTGACGTGGCATGTTGTCGATGTACCACAAAATTCGCTGGGAAGACATACAACGCAGATTCCCGTATACTCGCAAATTCCCCAAAGGACGGCCGTCAGTTCCTCTTTAGTACGGGGTGCGCGTTTTCTAAGTTTTTTATTTCAATTCACCCGCCACGTCATCAATAGGCGCCATGTTTGCAATCCAGGGCAATACTTCCATAAGGTATCCTTGCAGCCAGGCCATTAATGTCTTCGAAGTGTGGCAGGCTGTCCCAATTCCATAGCTACGTTTGTCGTCGGTGAATTACAAAAGCGTTTTCTCAACAATGGCTTTTTTTACTACCACTGCTGACGGTGTTTTCAGTAAGCATCTACGCTTATATACATATAGCTTACTTAATACAGCCTCATATCGTAACAGATAATGGAAATTTCGTTGTCTTCTGAATATACTGATAAGTAGCCTACGCTCTTCTTCCATATCACTTTCGATGATTGGGAGCTAAAATTTTGTATATCCCTCCTATGGAATCATCGAGGAGTTATTTTAAGAATGGACTGAGTTTAAAAAGAATTACGGACTTTTTGCAGCTCTTTGCAAGCGGTCCAACTTCATGCCCTCGCAGTGTTCTTTTTAATCGCCATTTAAATATTATATAGGCACGTAGTTTAGTACGGTAGGTATTTATTTCTGAAATTCTATAAAGGAAAGATGACTCAATCTACCCACATACGTAATTTTTTCTAATTAAATCAGCTAACTTCATGAAAAAAAATGTCAAAAAAATTAACACTTAAAATATAATGTGGTTAAACTTTAATGTCCCTGGGCTACACTAGGTCTATACCTAGCCTCCTTATATTTGTTTTTGTTTTATTTTTATCAAAAAGGTTAAATTTCGTACGAACAATTTAATGAATGCATCCGATTAACCTCTTCAATCGCCTCACTAAGTAACCTAATAGGTACTTGAGTCGAGTTACGACACGTCTCCGATCGCAAGGTGTATGGAGACTCGCACAAGTACAAGCACGCTACCACCTTGCCACCGAAGTCGCTTATGTACAATTATATTTAATATTCAGTACGTTGATAGTGAGTTGCAGTACCATAATTAGAGGTTAGTTCGCAAAATCGTTCTTCAAAATGAATAAAAAAAACACTGTTTCTAAATTAGATTCAGGCAAAGAGTAAAATCCACTAAAAGCTAAAAAAAAAAACACCATTATAGTTGCCACAAAAATATTTATTATTACATACGATATCGAATATATGCATATTATAGCACGTATAGTCTCTATAAAATACAAAATATGCAGACACAATTTTTGGTTAACCGATGACGTTTTAGTGTAATAGTCGGCTCAGTCCTTTTGTGAAATGTGAAATTTGCGAAGTCTACTTACATATTTATCAATAGTAAAAACATTAGAAGATAAAATAGCAATGCATTGCACAGAGGCTAGTTTTTTTAACATTTTGGTTCAAACAATTTCACAAAAGTCTCAGTGTATTTTCCGATTTCAGTTGTACCATGGGTGAGTGCCCCTATTAGTGCACAATAAAAAAATATAATAAAAATGGAAGTCTCAACGAGCATATAGCCGTATTACCGTGCGCACCAAGCATTGGTCTCAGTAAAGAAATCTGAACGGCCCTCCCATATTCAAATGCATAGCGCTGCCCCAAGAAAACTTTCCAAGCATTGGTGGCACCGGTCCTATAGAGATAAAATAAAGGGTTGGCAATAAACTTATTTTCTAACTCTATCAGTCTTTTATTAACGCACGTAGGCCTAAACAGAGAAGGCGCTTTAAGAGTGTACAGCCCGCAGGAAATTGGCAGTCCAAAATTTAATAATTTTTATTTAATTGACTAAGCAAGTTATTAAAGATTTGGCTTTAAGTTGTATCATATAAGTTGCATCATATAAGATATTTTTAATTTTCGAAATTGCAGTTTTTCATAGTATCTATTTTACGTGAAACGTCATTATTTATAAATTATTTCATGTTTCATAAAAAAACTACAATTTCGGAAATTACAAATGTCTTATTATATGATGCATGAAGTAATCTTCTACATCTTAAATGAGCTAAATTTTTAATAGCTTGCTTAGTTAATTAAATAAAAAAATAAAAGTATTAAATTTCGGGCTGCCAATTTCCTACGGGCTGTACACTCTTAAGCAGAGTTGTCTGGAAACACCCCTGGAGCGCCGCCGCGCCGACTCTTCTTGGCGACGTAGTGTAAAGGCACGTAATTGATCAGTCTCTTAAAATCGTAAATAAGGTACCAGCTATTGTTAATTATATTGATTGGCATTTTACTTTTACTGTTTCGGGCTTTTTACGGATGTAAAGTGTGGATCATCAAACCTTGCCCCCCCCCCCCCCCCCCCCCACAACAACCCCATCTGACATAATTGGCATTGTTTACGAATGAATTTCTACCAGTTGGCAAACTGCTTTACTCCTCGGTGTCATTGGGAAACTTTTTTATATGAGCTGATGTCAAATTTTATGAAAACATTTTTACAAAGTAGTATTAATATCATTAGATTACTATTGTTAAACCACACTCAGTTGAGGCAAACGTTACAGAAAAATCATGGTAAGTTGATATGCAATTATTGCGGGAACAACAGTCAACTTACAAATTTTCTACACGAAAGCTCTATCGTAGATAACAATAGTAAGATGACTACTGGCACATAGACAACGAAAAGAGCACAAATTTAAGCCTCAAAGGTAACTCAACACATGTAAATAAGTGAGGAACATGTATGAAAAAGACGATTTTTCACCAAAAAAAAAAATAATTTTTGAAGTTGGTGGTATCACTGGAATCGATGAATTAACTGTTACAAAACATTTAATAAAAAGTCTAATACGATTCCAACATTACAAAAGAATATAGAAAGTTACATCCCATAATGTAAAAGCATTTAGATTTAAGAAGTTTTTTTGTCTCTCTTGCATTTACAATTTCAGCCTTTTGCATATATGCTCCTCATCTGTTTATAAAAAATGACACAGTCAATGATACATTTAACGAACAAACTAAAAGTAAAATTGCATTTAATTTACAATCACCAATTTGTTTTAAGAGGTAACAAATCATATGCAGTATGTACGTTGAACATAAAAATTGAGACAGTAAACCAGCCATTACCAAACAAGTAGAAAGTAAAAAGTTAAAAAAAAATTATCTTAAAAGGTCTAATATACAGTATGTTCAGGGCCCATAAGAAATGGTGTCAGTTATGCATTTTAAAACAAGTTAAAAGTAAATGTTTTTAGGTAAAATAAAATGCATTTTTACAACTTTCATATCCGAACTCTTTTTGGGAGTAAAAATTTTTTCGATCCCAAGCAAATTAAATAATTAACCCGTTATAATAGATACGTAGGCTGCCGATACGGGATTTGGATCAACTAGTAAGAAAGTGGCATTAATTAATGATGAAAATTATTCAGAATAGAAATTGAGGAAACTTAAAAACTGAAAGCTTAAGTTTATGTCAATTATACAGTATACTGCATACGATACAATTCAGTCAATATTTCAACATAATTATTTCTTATTATAGTCACTTAGAACCTGGTAGTTATATTTCACTAATTAAAAAAAAAAACAGTGAACATATAAAAGCACACAGGTATTTACGAGATCACAAATTAGCTCCCAATTCAGTCATTACTTAAAACCTATAAATGGCATAATAAAATTATATTATAGGAAGACTCTTGAAAGACATCTTATTATAAAGTTGAAAGCCAGAAGGGCGGCACAAAGGGAATTTTACTCACAAATAAGTCACAATAATGGGTATAAAATTTGAGCAATACATAATTCAGTTCATACTTAAAACATATATGTAAATGGTAGCCTATAATAGAATAATATCATATATATATTATAACTTAAAGACCCGGTATGAAGGTGCAAAAGGCGGTCTATTATAAAATTGAGAACTACAAGGGCTGCACTAAGTGAATTTAACTAATTTCACAGATAGAAAAGTCAGTCACAATAATGCGATGGGAATGTAGCTCCCAAATACTATCACTTCAGTTCATACTTAAGACTAGTAAGCCACAACATAAGGATAATGAAATTACACAATAGTGCAGCATAGATTTTACTGTCTAGATACAGTAGTCAGAGCCCTTCCGTGATATTATCGAATTAATTATATACATTTAATTATATAGCAAATGGGACACCCTCACCAACTATTTTTTGTATTTGGCAACGAATTAACGGAGTAATTAGGAAGAGTATTGTAATTTGTAATTAGGGTATGGTATGTGATAAATATTATGATTATTTATAGATATGACATAGATAATGTATATGGAACATTATACTAAGAACAGTGTTTCAATACTGTTGGCCCTGCATTTGAAGTTATGAACTTACGACGCACTTGTTATTCCTAGTTTAACTAAACTGACTTCGATGGTCAGGTGGTAACGTGCTTGCACTTGTGCGAGTCTTTACACGCCATGCGATCGGGGACGTGTCGTAACTCAACACGGGTACTAACCTACAGACGCGGCTGAAGAGGTCAATCGGATACATTCATTAGATTGTTTGTATGCGATTAATATTTTTTATAATAAAAATAGAAAAAAAACGTATAAAAATGTTCTTCTTTATCTACCATGTTAGTATACAACTACAAATTTAGAAAAATATAATTTTCAATTTGAAATCTAACATGTTGATCCCTAAAGCAGCCGTTTAGTACTAACTTAATCTAGGGGATGAAAATGTGAAAAAAAAACAATTTTGAATAGCACTTTCCATTCAAAAATTATCTTGTTTTAATTTTTATTCCAAGATTAAGATAAAAATAATCGCGAGGAAGCAGTAGAATCAGGGATGCCGTGGTCGTTCTGAAAGCGTATTTCCAAATATTTCGTCAACATCTGAAGTCAGTGGAATTGCGTAGACTTCTAAGATTGTATCTCTGATGCTATACAGGCTCAGATCTGTTCAGCCTTCGAGATACAATCTTAGAGGTTCCACTGAAAATGTCGACCGCCGATGTTGATAAACCGTTTGGCAGTACGTTGTCCGAACGACCACAGGCAAATGTTTCGTCAACATCTGAAGTCAGTGGAATTGCGTAGACTTCTAAGATTGCATCTCTGATGCTATACAGGCTCAGATCTGTTCAGCCTTCGAGATACAATCTTAGAGGTTCCACTGAAAATGTAGACCGCCGATGTTGATAAACCGTTTGGCAGTACGTTGTCCGAACGACCACAGCCAAATGTTTCGTCAACATCTGAAGTCAGTGGAATTACGTAGACTTCTAAGATTGCATCTCTGATGCTAAACAGGCTCAGATCTGTTCAGCCTTCGAGATACAATCTTAGAGGTTCCACTGAAAATGTCGACCACCGATGCTGACAAGCCGTTTGGCAGTACGCTGTCCGAACGACCACAGCCAAATGTTTCGTCAACATCTGAAGTCAGTGGAATTGGGTAGACTTCTAAGATTGCATCTCTGATGCTAAACAGGCTCAGATCTGTTCAGCCTCCGAGATACAATCTTAGAGGTTCCACTGAAAATGTCGACCACCGATGTTGACAAGCCGTTTGGCAGTACGCTGTCAGAACGACCACAGCCAAATGTTACGTCAACATCTGAAGTCAGTGGAATTGCGTAGACTTTTAAGATTGCATCTCTGATTCTAAACAGGCTCAGATCTGTTCAGCCTCCGAGAAACAATCTTACAATCTCTACCAAGTTCCACTAAAGATGTCGACCGCCGATGTTGACAAACCGTTTCTCACGTAACTGTGGCTGCGAAAGTCTGAAAAAAAAAAAAAAATCGCCATAGCAAGCCCGCCGTAGCTCGAAAATTTCAGCTCAGAAAACATGTAAGGTCCAACCGTGCCCTTATTGCATTACACCAGAAGGGATGGACCCCATCCTCTATTCTTGTGTAAACATATCGCTTACGGGGCACCCGTTAATCATAAGCTAATTATAAGAGATAAGTACCAACGTAAAAAATATAGAAGTCTCACACACTGCAGCATAGCAGAACAGATATCTGGACCCAGTCAAAAACTCTGTACTTAGCTTGTATAGGCTATTTTCCCAGCGAAATTGCTTACTTATCCTGTGCAGGCTACACTAGCCGCCATATTGATAGCGCTCTACAGCCACGGGACTATCAGATTTTAAAGTTCAGTACAGGAAATATGCATTAGAACTTGGAAGGTGTGGTTTTTTTATAAGTACGTAGTATATAAAAGTGCGTGCTAACTTCAATTACAAGTCCAACAGTAAAATACAAATTAGTATACGAATACTTTGCCTTAACGGTTTGATGGCTAACTAAAACTCGGGGTTTAATTCTTGCCGACTTTCATCACTCTGATGCGGGGGAGGTGATTCCTGACGTGGGTTGAAAGGTTCCTGACTAGGGTTGGAAGGTTCCTGACGTGGAAGAGAAGGTTCCGGATATCCATCATGGTCCAGTTCAAAGCGGATGTCAGCTACCCGAGCGCCACTTAGCTCAACCAGGTAAACGACGCGCAGAATTCTATACATAAGGCGATGGGCTCTTATTTCTTCATCCAACAACCAAAGATATCCTTCGCCATTAACGGCTTCCAAACGCATCACCTCACCGCAGACATAACACTTGACAATTATAATATTGAAAATGTGCCGGTCCATAGGGCATGTATTGCTTTGTTCCGCCCAACGCCTGATGCACTCCAAGCAAAACTCGTGGATGCAACCTGCTGGGTTGCCAATTTCACCGGTCAGTTCGCCGAGGCATATGCTGCAGATATTGCGTTCTTCCTCTTCTTCAAGACGCACGTTGTTCTCGGCCATTGTCCTGAAAAGAGCAGAAATAAGGTTAGAAAATAAAGGTTAGAGGTTACGATGTAAGATTACTTAACAATAGGTTTGAGGGTCTTATAATGTCCCCTAAAAAAAACGTGCTCTTGACGATTTTACTTTCTTGTCAATTACTACACACTATTGAATACCGTACTATATCACTTGTTGATAATTGATTGCATAATTTAACAGAAATATAATTCTGCCTGTTGTGTCAGTGGTCAAAACAGAGCATCAGATACAGGAAAAACACACAGTTTATAATAATAATAACAATAATAAATCGTCTTTATTGAACAGCGTAGTTAGGGCCAATTGCCCTTTCTTACACTAAACGCTAGTCTACACGAGTAGCATGCATATTTTTAGGCAAACCGTTGGACATTTGGTATGCGAGTGTTTTTAGACTAATTTGACGTTTTCAATAATTATGAATCGGTCGGTAACCAAGTCGGAATTAGGAGTTTTAAGCCTGAAAATAAGATGGCGGAAATAAAGGTAACCGAAATTAGAGGATATGGAAAAAACTGGGCTTGGCGGGATTCGAACCCACGATCTACGCCTTTTAAATGGCCTTCCTTAACTCTGACGCTGCCCTGGATATTTTACAGATTAAGGTTTGGATAATTTAATTCAGGCCCGTACCCAGGATTTAATTTTTTTTTTTTGGGGGGGGGGCAAGAAAAATTGTTTGAAAACATAGGTCAGAAGTACTGGGGTTTTGAGCATTTTGAGTACCTAATATATTTTTGTGAAAGTACTTGGTCAGTATGTTAATTTTTTCCATGGCGTCTTTTATTTAAAATAAGCATACTAAGAATTAATTTCCCTTTCGTTATTGCCGATACTAGGTATGCCTTTAGCCTCCATAACGTCTTTGCCACCAGAAATCCTGGGGGGGGGGGCTTTGGGCGGGCCTCCCAGGACCCCTCTACTTACGCCAATAGCGAAATCTTTAAAGACTTGCTTTGCTAATTAAATATTAAAAAAAATGTCAATAAAGTAGTGGTACAGACTCCAACTTTCACCCGAAAGGTCGTTGGTTTGAGTCCCCACTTGCTACATTTTCTGACCATGCTTCGGAGGGTATGTAAAGCAGGCGGTCCCGGGCCTTCCTAGTTGAGTGTAAGAGAGGGCTTTATAGCCCTAACTCCGCTAGGTTGGCTTAGTAATAGAAGCAATAAAAGTCCTTATTTATTTTTATTTATTTATTTAAAAACAACAAATTTTGTGGTGCTCATTTTTTACATATCAGGTCGTGCAAAATCAAAATGGTTGGTCCTAAGAATTCACTTTTAGTATTTAAATTTAAAAGGGAAGACTTTTATCCAGACAATTGTTTCGATTAATATATTAGGTTTTATGACAAACCAAGAAGCTGGCAAGAAAGAATATAAAAAAAAAAGTACTGCCAAATTTGAACAATTTGACAAAATTCACGCTTTTGGTGTCATTCAACACTGAATCTACTGTTCTGTAACTTTTTATGTTGCTAACTTTTCAATATTATTCGGTGATGTGCATAAGGGAAGTGCAAAAATACATTTTTCTCTTTCCAATATATACGTAGTATAAGGAAAGGAAAGATATAAGGAAAGATATAAGGAAAGGAAAGATGGTCAAACTTTTCGATTCCGAGATTTCAACGGATTTACAAGGTTTGAGGTCCCAAAAAAGTGGTCTTTTACTGAGGATATTTGTAAGTGGATATTTACTATGAAATAACTCATTATCTTTAACTACTAATAGATAAATAGGAAAGCACGTTCGAGTAAACTCGGACCGGTTCTTTATATTTTATTTTATTTTAATCGCATACGCCAATTTAATGAATGTCTCCGATTCACCTCTTCAGTCGCCTCTATGTAGCACGATCAAAATAGACAAAAAAGGGGTGAGTACAGTAATTCGCAGTAAGCTGAAAATTGGGAGGATTGTTCAAAACAACATTATAAAGGAAATTTAAGAAGTACTCAGGAAATTATAAGGAAAAAAAATTACTCGGGGTCAAAGGTAAAAAAACTGGGGTCTTCATAATTTTCAGCAGAACAGTAAGTTTCTTTCCAAAATTAGCTGAGGGAAATTTTATAGATCAGTTAATTATTTACAAAAGTAAAAGAATTTTTTCCTGAGAACCACATTTTTTTTTAGATATAACAATTTTCAGCTTACTGCGAATTAATGTAACCTCACATGTCTATTGTGACAGGGCTTGTAAGTTAGTACCCAGGTTGCAATTCAATTAATCATGCTGAATTGCAGACTACTTACCCGAACGTTACGAAGACATTTTGGTAAGTTAAGTTTATTTTTTAAAATAAATTATTGCATAATGCACTTTGTCATTAAGTGCAATTATACTACAAATGTAATGACTGTTATACAGAATATATGACGAACACGCCTTTTCTACATAACAAGAAGTAAGAATGTCTTCGTAACGCGGTCGGGATTTAAACAATGTTAGTTAGCATGCTATAACAATATGGTACTAACGTTCTACAGGAACCCCAGCGTTTCGCCATGTGAATCTTGGTCCGCAGCAACATGCCGGTAACACATTATGTCGAGAACAATTTATGGAGCGCGCATCTGCTGCCTGCATCATTAAAGATTTTTTTATTTTTAATCACAGTTAATTGATTGTTTTGCAGCGCAAATATTTTTATCTTCTAACTAGGGGGTTACATAATGAAGCAGTAGATTCCGGAATGATAGGCAGAGATAAACGTTTCGTCAACACCTGCGGTCGATATCATCAGTGGAACTGCGCAGCCTTCTAAGATTGTGCCTCGGAGGCTTAGAAGCAGCAGTTTGGGCAAGGTGATGTGTACTGAAATTTATACCACATTATATGTTGACGAAACGTTTGGAAGTACGCTTGCAGCCTATAGTACGGTCTATCATATATTTTATTTAAATAAATATTATTATATATTACTAATAAGCAGGCAGTGGAGAAGGGGCGCTGACGTTGAGTGATAGAGTCAAACAACAAACATTGATGATGTATACAATCGGGTACTCATTATTTATCAAAGGGTTAGTTGGACTTACCTCTTGTGTTAATAGTTATTAGAGGCATGGGCCTCATGGTAATCGAACAATTAGGGTGGAGCCCCCTTCCCCTGATAATGGCTCCACCCTAATTGTTCAATGACCATGAGGCCCAAGCCTATAATCTATTAACACAAGACTCAATGTACGTCCAACTAACCCTTTGAAGTACCAGATTGTATCAATCGACGTTTATCTATTAGGATAGGTACTATTACAGTTCCATCTTAACTTCAGTGGCAAGGTGTTAGAGTGCTTGTACTTGTACAAGTCCCTACACACCTTGCGGTCGGAGACGTGTCGTAACTCGACACAAATACCTACTAGGTTACTTAGTTGGTTATTAGAATTCATTAAATTGCTTGCACACGAGTAACCTATTTAAAATTCAAACAAATGTCCTAGTGTTTCACTGAGTTGATTGATGGGGCTATTGCATTTGCATGGTCAGGAACGGATGCAATATGGCCCCATCGATCAATTCAGTGAAACACTAGGACATTTGTTTGTATTTTGAAAAGATTACTCGTGCACAAGCAATTTAATGAATATATCGGATTAACCTCTTCAATCGCCTAACTAAGTAACCTAGATGGTACTTGTGCCGAGTTACGACACGTCTTCGATCGCAAGGTGTGTAGAGACTCACACAAGAACAAGGAAGCTACCACCTAGCCACCGAAGTCACTTTAGTTACGTTTGAACTATTAAAGTACTTATCCTAAATGATAAGTAGGAAAGTACTACGGGCTTCATGTATGGATTCTTAATTTTAAGGTTAATGGTTCCAAATATACAAAAAATTATATATTTTGCTTGTTTGCCTTAGAAACCCTGCCTCCCTCATATCCTTTTACATCCTAGTCGAAGAGATGATGATGGGGAGAAGAAAACGCGTGCCTGGGTACCAAATTTTTTGTGGCTGGTTCGTGAAGAGGACCTTGCATTCGTCAGACTGGATCCCCCATTTTTTACGAAGGCCTAAAAATATTTTTTGTTGTTGATAAAGTTACATTTTTTAGTACCAGCGCAAGAACACCCCCAAAGGAAATTTGGAAAAGAAAATTGGCGGGTAGGATCACCAAAATCATGCCTCGGGGCCATTTTATAATATTAAGTCCATTTTGGGGGGTGTGGGGCTATTCCCAAAAAAGGCTAAAATAAATTATTTCTCAAAAACGGCTACAACTATTTCCTTTAAATTCACATATTGTATATTGTAGACGTTGTTAATGTTAACAAAACGCGGTGCATGTTACCCCGACAGCTATACTAAAGTTTCCATTGGGAGTGTAGTGTTCCTGCGTTGGTACTAAAAAATGCAACTTTAACCAAAAAACTATTTTTAGACCTTAATAAAAATGGGGGATCCAGTCTGACGAATGTATGAAGTCGTTTTTTTTTACTTTTTAATGGTCCTCCTCAAGATCCAGGCACAAAATATTTGGAACCGAGACATGCGTTTTCTCTTCTGTCAGCCCTTGGACTAATCCAGTTATCACTAGATCCACAGCGTACCAGACTATACCACTCTCCTAATGGAAGAAGACTCAATACACTCACTTCTTTATGAAGTAATTGCACAATAATACACATTCTTTTGATCCACTTATTAATGGCTTTTTCTTTTAAATTACATCATAGCATTAGGCTTCCGCCATCAGCTTTCTTGCAACACATAATCTGGTGAACCTTTGTTACTGACGAGAGCCTGGCACGTCTTAAGGTGTTTTCCGTCGCATAAAGGGCAGAAAAGCTCCGCTGCCACACCTATACGGTGAAGATATTTTTGAAGGTAGTCATGACCCGTAGTTAACCTAAATTCCGCCACTGAAAGGTGTCTGGGTAGGTTCTTTGGCGGCCTATCTTTCTTCTGCACTAGTTTTTCCAGCGGCGTCGGTCCTGTGTCCGACTGAACTATTCTCCACAATGAACCTGTATATTTGTACAGATTGCGCCTACAGCCCTACGATTGAGAGTGCCACCCGTTTAATACCTAGGTGTACAGGAGTTGAGAGGACATGCTACGTAGAAAATTAGCACCCTAAAATTTGTTGTTTATATTGACTTTTTTTTAAAATTAATTTGTCGTATGATTCCTCAGAAGGTCCTTCAGAGGTCAGAGTGAATCTGAGGTACCATATAACATTTGCTGAATATCATAAATAAAATAAACTTACCCTACAAATGAGAAGACGTGACTTGATTGATCTCAGGAGATATCTCCCGTGATATATAATCACGTCTTCTCATTTGTAGGGTAAGTTTCTTTTATGATATTTAGCAAATGTTATATTGTGGTATACCTCAGATTCACCCTGACCTCTGAATCTGAGGAATCATACGACATATTGGTATCATAAGTGGAGAAATTTCCACCCCATCTTACGACAAATTAACAAAGCACGTTACGTACAGATTTGGCTCATGTAAGATGTAGAAGATTACTTCAAGCCTCATATACCGTATAACAGGAAATATTAAACTTTTGGTAACTTAGTTCCAACGTTAACGCCAGTGGGGTCTAAAATTTCGCGAAATCTGGGATTTTTGAAGAAAAAAACTACAAAACCGAAAAGGGGTTGTCCATTAATCACGTGATGTTTTTTTAAAACATTTTTTAACCCCTCCCTCCCCCTTGGTGATACGTGGTGAGGTTTAAGGCTACCCCCCCCCCCACCAAAAAAAACCACGAGTATTTTTTTTTTGTACCTACAAAGAACCATAAAATTATTATAATATTATTTTTAAATACGGGTACTCGTATACAGGAATAATCTAAGCACGGCAGTCTACGCGACGCGCGAGGACTCCGTTCGTTGCCTGGCAACGGCGAGTCAAGGTCACACTATACACCGCTTTTCGGTTAATAAATCACGCGTTTGACGATGAAATAAACACACGTGATATCTTCCGAACCTCACGTGATTAATGGACAGCCCCAAAGTATAAATGTCTGATTATATATTGTACTATGCACGAAGTAGGCAGTCGTCTTCAGCTTAAATAAACCAAATGTTTAATAACTTGCTTATGTTAATAAAATTAAAAATGAAAAGTATTTCATTTTTTTTTTTTTTTTTTTTTATTTAATGGGACTCAGAAATAAAACTTGTCAATGCATTGGGTAGAAGCATTTTGATACAACTTTCTTTTTAAGGAATTTATGTCATCGAAATATCTTAATTGCTTTCCAATTTATACGTAGTATAAGGAAAGCTTTGTGATGGTCGAAATTTTCGATTTCGAGATTTCAACGGATTTGAGGTCCCAGGAACCCAAAAAAAGTGATGTTTACGAAATGTCTGTCTGTTCGTCGATTTCCAGGCAAATTACTCTGTCGATTTTGATGAAATTCGGCATTTAGGTTCACAAAAATCATAACTCGAGACCATTTTTATTTTTATTTTGGGCTAACTCAATTGGGGGGGGGGGGGGTTTATTCTCAAAAACTCCAAAAAAACGTCTAAAAAAATAATTTCTCAAAAACGGCTCCAACGATTTCGTTTAAATTCTCATATATTGTAGTCGTTATTAATGTTGACAAAATGCGGGGGGTCGCTTGCCCCTTGATAGTTTGCTTCTGAGGGTAAAAAAATAAAAATAACTTAATTTTCATGAAAAATGACTAAAAAATAATTTATCTGCTAAACCTTTCGATCGCTGATTTCTACCTTCAGTCATGTTTTAGGTGTTAAATTGAGTAACGAAACCGGACAGGTTGCTTTCGCAAAAAACATTTTGGTTTTGGTGAACATTTTTTTTTTTTTTTTTAATGATAGAAAATTCATAGTCAAATGCATTGCCTGCCCTGCCATTATTACTGTATGGTAATGTGTTGGTCTGACCTATCTAGAATTTACCTCACCTCCAGTGACGTCAGGTAGACAACCCCCCCCCCCAGATATCGAAAATTTAGCCATAGGAAAATTATTTACCACGAAATTACTAATTGATAAATTGGAAAGCATGTTCGAGTAAACTCGGACCGGTTCTTATTCTTTACCATCCCTTATTTTTGCGAAAGACTTCTAATGGAATCCTAGTGTGCGCATGGGCAAATTTTCGAAAACGCAAATTACCTTGCTCCTAAACTATGGACCTGAACTTTTTTGATCCGGATAAGATATTTTTTTACATGTCCCATAGACATTGTTAATATTTATGTGAGGTTAATGTGCCACCCCCCCCCCCCCCAGCGTCGACTTGAGGAGTCATAGCTTGCAGTTTGCAATTTTACGGCCACCTAGTTTTTTTTTTTTTTTTTTTTTTAGAAATATAATGCTAATCTATCTATCCGAATTTTTGTAAACAAAGGGCGGTAGAGGTTTTTCAAAATTAATTTCTCAATCTACCCATGCACAATGTAGTTTTTTTATTAACTCAGCTGACTTTATGAAAAAAAAAAAATTGGTTCAACTTCAATGACACATGGCTATACTAGGCCTATACTATATATGCTTCCTTATGTACAAGCATATTTATTTAATACTCATTACGATACGTTGATAATGGATTGCAGGACCATAATTAGATTATGCATATACCGTAGATAGAGATTAGTTAGCAAAACCGTTGCTCTCCAAAATGAATAAAAAAATCACTTTTTCTAAACTAGATTCAGGCAAATAGTAAAATCGACCAAAAGCTAAAATAAAAACACAGTTATAGTTGCCACAAAAATATATAATACGGTATACGATATTTATATATATATATATGTATATTTGATATCACAATATAGTTATACGTTTAAAGCATTAAAGAGACAGAGTCTCTACAAACTACAAATACGAAGGCACAATTTTTAGCTTAGTATAGTTGACTCAGACCTTTAGAGCATATGGTAAACAAAGTGAGGACTACATATTTATTAATATCAAAAAAAATGGAAGACAATATTGCACAATTGTCATTTGATATTTTGGTTCAAACAATTTCACAAAAGTTGCAAATTTTATTATTATTATTAGTATTATTTCTACTATACCCTATTGAGGCAAAAAAATTATAAAAATGAATGTCTCAGCGTGCATACAAGCGGTACTGTGGCCGTGCCCACCATGTCTCGGTAAAAACACATGTAAATAAGTGAGTAGCATTAATGGAAAAGGCGATTTGTCACAAAAGCATAATTTTTGAGTTGGTGGTATCACTAGAATCGTCGAACTATTGACTGTTCTGTGTATTAAAAATGGACAGTCAATGATGGATTTCACGAACAAATTAAAAGTAGAATTACTTTAAAGATCACCACATTAGCTAAAGGGGTAACTAATCATATGCATTATGTACGTTGTACATAAAAATTGAGACAGTAAACTAGTCATTACCAAACAAATAGAAATTTAAAAGTTAAAATACCACCAATTTAGTTTAAGAGATAACTAATGATATTTGCAGTATGCACGTTGAACATAAAAATTGCGACAGTAAACCAGCCATTACCAAACAAATAGAATGTAAAAAGTTAAAAAATCACCACTTTAGCTAAAGGGGTAACTAATCATATGCATTATGTACGTTGTACATAAAAATTGAGACAGTAAACCAGTCATTACAAACAAATAGAAATTTAAAAGTTAAAATACCACCAATTTAGCTTAAGAGGTGACTAATGATATATGCAGTATGTATGTTGTACATAAAAATTGAGACAGTAAACCAGCCATTACCAAACAAATAGAAAGTAAAATGTAAAAAGACGAGCAATTTAGCTTAAAAGGTATGTTCTCGGCACATAAAAAATGAGTCAATTATGCATTTTAAAACAATTGAAAAGTAAAAGTATTTCATATCCGAACTATTTTGAATTGGGAATAAAAAATTATTATATATAATACATATATATTTTTTATTTTATTTTATTTATTTATTCTGTATTTTTTTGAAATAGATATTATAGATTAAAGATTAAAGATTAAAGATTATTATATTATAGATTATAGTTTTCGATGAGGGTTTTGGGTCCACCAGTAAGAAAGTGGGATCAGAGATTAAAATGATTCGGGAACTTCAGGAAACTCAAAAACTGAAAGCTTAAGTTTATGCCAATTTTACCAGCGGACGTTTCGATTCAGTCAATACTTCAAAGAAATGACATAATTAATTCAAATTATAGGCACTTAGAACCTGGTAGTTTTTTTACACAGCTCGCAAATTCAGTCACATGATAAAATTCAGTCAATACTTAAAATCTATAAATGGTATAAAAAAAATATACTATAGTTACTTATAGATAAACCCTGTATAACATGGAAAGAACGCTTATTATGAGGTTGAAAGCGAGAAGGGCGGCACAAAGGGAATTTCACCGACAAATAAGTCGCAATAATGGGTAACATTTGAGCACAAGATATAATTCAGTCCATACTTAAAACCTATCAATGGCATAATAAAATAACATTATAGGAACTTATTATGAAGTCGGAAGCCAGAAGGGCGGCACAAAGGGAATATCACTGGCAAATAAGTCACAATAATGGGTCAAATTTGAGCACAAGATAAAATTCAGTCCGTACTTAAAACCTATATGTAAATGGTATAATAGGATAATATTGTAGAAACTTATTGACCCTATATTAAAGTGCAAAGGCTGCCTATTATAAAATCGAGAGCCAAAAGGGCTGCATTAAGAGATTTAAAAAATTGCACATATAAAAATGTCGGTCACAATAATAGGAATGTAGCTCCCAAATACTATCACTTCAGTTCATACTTAAGACTAGTAAGTCACATCATAGTAAATACATATTATAGTCAGGCTTTGGATCAGGTACACAATTATGTAAGTACGTCTAGAATCCTGTATTCTACCTCAAAAGGAGAATGAAATTACACAATAGTGCATAGAGTTTACTGTCAAGATACAGTAGTCAGAGCCTTTCCGTGGTATAATTGAATTAATTAGCTATATAGAGAAAATGGGAAACCCTCACCAACTATTTTTTTTTTTTTTTTTTTTTGTATTTGGCAACGAACTAACGGTGAACATAGAAAGAGTAGTATTATAATATTTATAATTAGGATATTGCTTGAGATTAATATTATGATTATCTATAGATATGGCAGATCGAGATCAGATATATGGGATAAATATTTAATCAATACAATGATAAATAGATAGAGACATAATTAATGTATATGGAACATTATACCAGGAATATTTTCAATACTGTTGACCCTGCAATTGAAGTTACGACGCACTTGTTATTCCTAGTTTAACTAAAAGTATAAAAAATGTTCTTCCTTATCTACCATGTCAGTATATAGTCTAACTACAATTAAGAAAAACCTTATTTTCAATTTGACATCTAACATGGTTATTCCTAAAACAGTCGTTTAGTAGTAACTTAATCTGAGGGATAAAAATGTTAAGAAACCAATTTGGAATAGTAGCAGCAAAATCCGGGAGGATAGGCTGTGGTCGTTCTGAAAGCGTATTTCCAAATGTTTCGTCAACATCTGATGTCGACATCTTCAGTGGAACTGCGTAGACTTCCAAGATTATGCCCCGGAAGCTCAGCACCCGAGATACAATCTACGAAGTCTACGCAGTTCCGCTGAAGATGACGACCACAGATGTTGACGAAACGTTTGGCAGTGCGCTTTCACAGCGACCAGAGCCTGCCATCCGGGATTCTACTCCTTTCTCACGTAACCTTAACCCGGACGTGCCCTAACTTGAATTGCAGGCCCAACAGCAAAATACAATACAACATTTACCTTAATAGTTTGATAGGTAATACTCAGGACTGTCGCGGGTAAAACACAGGAGCGTCGGGGTTTAACTCATGACGAGGTCCATCACTCCAACCCGGGCGAGAAGGTTCGTGATGCGGAAGAGAAGAAGGTTCGCTAAGTGGACGAGGTGGACGAGAAGGTTCCTCACGTTCCCGACGTGGATGCGAAGGTTCCACACGTTCACGACGTGGATGCGAAGGTTCCACACGTTCACGACGTGGATGCGAAGGTTCCACACGTTCCCGGCGTGGATGCAAAGGTTCCACACGTTCACGACGTGGATGCGAAGGTTCCACACGTTCCCGGCGTGGATGCGAAGGTTCCACACGTCCCCAACGTGCACGAGAGCGTTCCCATTGTCGATGCAGAGGTTCAATATATGGAAGACCAGTTTCATTGTAAATCGGATATCTGTAATGTCCATATAAATGTCCAATGCCACCGTTGACGATCCAAATGCCCTCATAACGTAGCATGTTCAAAAACGGCATGCTTCGATCGATAATGCCGTCAAGTGTTAGTTCTTCTTCTAGCATATCAAATGGTTCCGCGCTTTCAACTTCTTCCCTCCGGATCACCGGGCCACCGGCATGACTCCTCACAAGTATATTATCGAAACTGTGTCGGTCCATAGGGCATGTGTTGCTCTGTTCCACCCACCGCATTATGCACTCGAAACAAAACTCGTGGTTGCAACCTTCTGGGATTCCAATTTCACCGGTCAGTTCGTTGAGGCAGATGCCGCAAGGATCTCGATCTTCCTCTTCTTCATGACGCACATTGCTCTCAGCCATTGTTCTGAAAAGAGCAGAAATAAGGTTAGAAACTACAGGTTAAAGCCAACGGTGTAATAATACTTAAAACAAAAGGACTTACAATGTCCCCATAGAAAACTCCCGAATCAACTCGCAGCTGCTAACATCCCTAAATTGCTTAAAGACCATCTCTTAGAAAAGGCTGTCTACACTGTCGCTTAAGCACTAGCGCAATGACAATGACAGATAACATGATTTTGACGATTTTACTTTATACTTTCTTGTCGATTACTTGACTGTATAATTTATCAGGAACACAATTTTTTTTTCTGCGGTGTTATTACTCAAAACAGAGCATTGGAAACAGGAAAAACTTATGTAACACTAGTCTACACATGCGACATGCATAATTTTTAGGTCTAGAAGAGGCAAATCGTGAGACATTTGGTATGGGAGTGTTTTTAGACTAATTTGACGCTGACGATTATTTTCGGTCGCCAGACAGGATTTTGAGTTTTAGCCCGAAAACAATATGGCGGCTATGTAGGTATCTGATTTCAAATACGCAACATTTACATGGCCTTCCTTCTCATTGACGCTGCTCTGGATACCTATATTAAGGCTTGGAAAATTTAATTTGATAGAAAAACTTGTTATGAATGCATTGACGATGGCCACCTACTACATTTTACTGTGAAATCGTTTTCAAATTCCTCAGAATCGTAAAATGAAAAAGAGCAGGGAACAAAAAGTTGTTGGGCATGTCATTATCTACAGAAAGAAGCAAAAACGGCCACTCAAGCTTCTTTTTTGGCGCCAAATGTTTTACGGACACGTGACATAGTCTTAAATAAGGTATAAGGTTATTGGCGGTAAATGTAAAAAAGTCGGGGGGAGGGGGGGGGTGTCTAAGTCACTAAGAATTTATTTTTAAATCCAGAAGCTTCGCCATTCTTATTAAAACAAAAAAATAAAAATGCCCTGGCTAGTTCGCGAAAGATTATAATAGCAATACTCAGTGCCGTAACGATAGGTTTTCGAAGGGGGGGGGGGGGTTCTCATACATACAGCTTATATAATGTTATTAATGACCTTTGCGCAGGAGCCCGAGGGTTTTGGAGACCTGAAGGGGGCCCCGGCAGAGACGGTCCCAGACCTCATAAATCGGGGAGGCGGTGGTTTAACAACAGGTTTACGATAATTTGGCGCCCCTCCACACATTTTCATAAAAGTGTAGAAAAGAGGGAAAGCCCTCATAGACGTATGCAGCTTTTAAAACCTTAGTGCCCTTTGTGCAAGAGCCAGAGGGAGGGGGGGTGGGGGACTCCGACCTGAAATAGTTGGATTTTACGCGTTTTGATAGCAGTAACTTTGAGATAATACTGGCAATTAATACAATTTCGAACAAGGGGAGCTTAGGGGTCTTCCACGGGGACATTTTTTGAAAAATTGGCCTGAAATATTGAGGGTCTTCCGCGGGTGAAAATGTTTGAAAACAATGGCTGAAATAGTGGGGTTATAACCCCACGTGTAAATACGTACTTTGTGTGCAGTAACACTTCGATTTTAGAGGCTAAGAATATAACTGCCTTCCAAAGGGGAGGGGGGGGGGGGGCGGAATAGTACGCGGTGCCGGTCAATGCGTCCGTCACTGGGGCCCGGGGGGAAATCATTTTGAAATTTAGCTTGAAATAGTGGCATTGTACGCATTTTGATAGTAGTAACGTTTATATTTTACTGGCGATGAAAATAAGTGGTTCCCCCGTGTGACATTTTTTGAAAAATATGCCTGAAATAGTGGGGGTTTACGCATTTTGAGAACAGTAACAGTTACATATTAAAGGCAAAGAATATACTCGAAACAAGGGGGGCCCGGAGAATTTCTTCGAGATAATTGGCTTGAAATAGTGCGGTTTCAAGCATTCTATCAGCAAAACATTTTAGATTTTACAAAGATTTTGTTGAGACTTCCTACATAATCGTGGGGCTTTTAAGCTTTAAGCGGTCGCTTTATTCGCTTAATGGATGGGACAAAACGTACCAACTTTATAGTTATTTAGGGCCCTAGCGGAGGCAGGGACAGACAGACAGAATTTTACTAACTTCCTACAGCGCATGTCCCTTAGCCCAGATGTGGTGGAGAAGCAAATACCTGTATATGAACAGTTTTAGACAATAATCCTGGAACAAACACTTTTATCGCTTTTCATACAAAAGTATTTCACGCATCAAACTGTACATGATATTTTAACATCATGGGTAGGTACACTTTCACCAAAAAACTTTGAAATTGATCAGTGATTGAAAGAGGATGAGCTCAAGACGGAAATGGCGTTCGCCATAATGGTTGGAAAATAAATAAATAAACAACCGGTCCGCGTTTACTCGAACATGGTCTCCATTTATCAATTAGTAGATAGATAAAATGAGTAATTTAATTGTAAATAATTTTCCTATGGTTAAATTTATGTATCAATAACCCCATGGCCGCAGCCAGACATTTTTTCCAGGGGATGGGGGTCCATCTGACGTCACCAGATGTGAGGTAACCTCAATATACAGTATATTTAAAACTCCTTTACACAACATTCTATCTAGTTAATTGTAAGAATGGGTTAATTACTGTAAGAGTGGGCCGTAAGGCCAAAAATTCGCCCATATGGAAAATAAAGACAATTTTCTTTCTTTCTTTCTAGTGTTCGCTGTGAATATTTCAGTGGGGGTCCCGATGCCCTGGACACCCCCCCCCCTCCTCTGGTTACGGCGTGGGATATCCCCTATCCCAAAGCGCTGAATTGGCAATGATATTGCATATTCTACATGGGGGAGAGTGATACATTTGAACATAGTAATAATGTACGGGAGCGTGTATTTTCCATTATTTCTTTAAAAAAAAAAAAAAATTGGGCTAAACCAAAGCTTTTTTGGGATAGCAACCTGTTCGGTTATGTTACTCTATTTACGTCTAAAACACACTAGACGGTAGAATTCATTGATAGAAATATTCCACAGAAAAAATTCTTTTAGGTCATTTTTCATGAGAGTTATTTTTATTTGTTTATCCCCAGAAGCAAACTATCAAAGGGCAAGCGACCCATTGCGTTTTATTAACATTAACAACATTTTATTAACATTAACAATTATGTAAATTTAAAAGAAATCGTTGGAGCCGTTTGTGAGAAATAATTTTTTTAGACGTTTTTTTGTTGTTGAGTTTTTGGAGAATAAACCCCCCCCCCCAAATTAAAAACATCACGAGGTATGGTTTTTGTGAACCTACATGCCAAATTTAATCAAAATCTACGGAGTAGTTTGCCGGGAAATCGATGAATCGAAAATTTTGGCCATCACAGAGCCTTCCTTATACCACGCATAAATTGGAAAGCAATAAATTGAAATTGAACAATGAATATTAATATTTAGTGTTACCCCCATGGCTCTCATCACCCCACACATCGACTGGGTAAATGGACGGATGTAGGGGGCCGGGGGGTAGCTGCCCCCCAATATTAGTTAGTCTATTGTAAATTAATGTATTACACTTTGATTTAATCAATCCTACATATATTTTTCCTGTTTAGACCCACAACTATCCCCCCAAAAAACCAAAAAAATGGGCTGGATCCGTCCCTGATCGGACATTCACTTTATCAGGGATGTGATAATTGCACCAAGAAGGTTCTTCCAGATGTCTCCAATAGTTCCTCATAGTCTTTAAATATGGCTTAGTATTTTCTGATTAGCTTCATGGACAATAATTTCCCATCGGTTTTCAATGGGGTTGAGGTAAGGATCTGGAGGAGGCCAAAGCTGAATTCAGATTTTCCTGCTCCAGCAGCCCGATCATGCCAATTTTAATACCAGGGTTAATATAATACCATATAATGTCACGTGGTGGTATTAATTGAATTGTTTAAAATAAATGAACAGCAAATTTCAGAAATTTTAATTTTTTATGTTGGTAATCGTCGCAGAGTGCTAAGCGCGGAAAATTCAAATTGTGTCTATTTAAACAATTGAATGATCATCGACTAGATTTTTGGTGAGTTTCTTAATTTTTTCTACCTTAGATTTAGACAAACTATTTATAATTCTTAATATATTAATTCCAAAATTACAACGTGTTTTATTTTTTTATGGCGATATGTGTTTATATTAGCTATTTATATTTGCTACGACAGCGTCGCGTCAGTTCAGTTCTTCAGTATTGCCAACATCACAATTTGAAAAATTCTGAAATTTGCTGTTCATTTATTTTAAACAATTGAATTAACACCATCACGTGACATGGTACTATATTAACCCCGGTGTTATAATCGCTATGGTCATATTGCAGATATTCTTTCACCCAAGCCCGTAGCCAGTATTTGTTTTCGGGGGAGGCTGTGGCAACTGTGATCCTATCTAGTGTAATATCTTGAGAATTCAATTGGATCTAGTGTATTCTTTAGAGGTTATGGTGTTACTCGTATATATATGATAGCATACGCACATCAAACGGCAAGTTATTGGAGGATTTAGCATCGGTGCGAAAACAGGTTCATAACATTATGCGGACTAAAATGCAATGATATCATCACCACGGTTTAGAAAGTATAGAAATAATATTGCATTTAACACGGAGAGGGGGGCCCGGGGGTCTCCCCCATGGGAAAATTCTAAAACATAAGTGGGGTTTTACGCATTTTAACAGCAGCAAAGTATGGATTTATCAAAGCCTACAAAAGACTGCTTATTCATAAAAATGACAATGCATTTAACCAGCAGAGGGGGAACCGGGGGTCTCCCCCGGGGGAAAATTTTACGCATTTTAACAGCAGTAAAGTATGAATTTTACAAGGCCTACAAAATAATGCTTATTCATAAATATTATATTGCAGTTAACCAAAAGAGGGGGGCCCGGAGGTCTGCCCTGGGGGAAAATTTTGTATATGTAAGTGCAAAACAGTGGGGGTTTTCAGCAGGAAAGCTTGCAAAGGAATGCATATTGATATTGCTCCAAACTAGGGACCGGGGGTCTCCCCCGGGGAATTTTTTTGAAAAAATAGGTGCGAAATAGTGAGGTTTTACTATTTTAACAGCAGTGATGTTTATAATTTACTGAGGAAGACATTCATGTCACTGAACTAGATTTATTTAATTCTCAACTTTTCATTTCGGGGGGGGGGGGGGCAATAAGCCACCCCCCCTTGGCTACGGCCACACCACCTCGGATCAAGCCCGTAGCCAGGATTTTTTTTTGGGGGGTGGCTGTGGCGACTGTTATCCTATCTAGTGTAAATTTATTTCTTGAGAATTCAATTGTATCTAGTGTATTCCTTAGAGGTTATGGTGTTACCCGTATATATGATAGCATAGGCACTCAAAGTTCAAGCGTCAATTTATTTGCGGATTTAACTACGGAACACAGGCTTATACAATAATATTTTGCGGATGAACGTAATGATATCATTACGACGGTTTAGACGGCATAGAAATACAATAATATTGGTTTTAACCCAAAGAAGGGGAGAACCCCGGGGGGAAAATTTGAAAATATAAGTGCAAAACAGTGGGAATTTACACATTTTAACAGCAGTAAAGTGTAGATTTTACAAAGCGTGCAAAGGAATGTTCAAAAATATAATACTGGATTCAACCAAAAGAGGGGGCCCACTAGGGGAACAATTGGAAAATTTAAGCGCAAAACAGTAGGAGTTTACCGCAGGAAAGCTTACAGAGGAATTCATATTCATACTGCTGCAAACATGGGGGCCCGGGGTCTCCCCGGGTGGAAAAGTTTGGAGGAAATAGGCCCGAAATAGTGGGGTTTTACGATTTTAACAGCAGTAAGATTTATAATTTGCTGAGGAAGACACCGTTACCGTACTAGATTTATTTAATTGTCAACTTTCCATTTAAGGGGTGGGGGGGGGGGTTCAGCCCAATAAGCCCACCCTTGCCTACGGCCTTGCCTTTGATGTATGTTTGGGATCAGTTTTATGCATAAAATATCTCTTAACAAACATTTGTTGGAACGGAAATAGACCTCGGGATTGTCTCTAAGGGAGTCTCGACTCATAAAACAATCTATAATTCCGTATATTCCGTAATAATTAACGTACGTAGGCCTAAACACAGAAGGCGCTTTAAGAGTATACAGCCCGCAGGAAAATGGGTATAGGGCATCTGTCTTGAAGATTTCTGCCGTAAAAAAGTGGAGTCAACTTTTTCGACTTGGCCGGGAATCTGTCAAAGTCGACCCTCGACCCGGATCGTCTGCTCATGTCTTCACTCCAGACAAAGTGGAAAAAGTTAGGAGAGTGGTGCTTGATGACCGGAGGTTAAAGAAGAAAGAAATCACAAAAATTTGCAACATTTCAGAAACGAACGTGCTTAACGTGTTACATGAACATTTAGGTATGAGGAAGGTGTCAGCAAGGTGAGTGCCCAGAAACCTTTCGGCGGTTCAAAGGGCGGGGAGAGTGAGGGCATGTCGGGACTTTTTAAATTTGTGTGGCGACGAGCCCAATGACATTATCAGTCGACTGGTGACTGGAGATGAAACGTGGGTTCACATGTATGATCCTGAGTCGAAAATCGAGTCGATGGAGTGGAGGGCCAGCGATGAAGGAGCCCCTAAGAAGTTAAAAGTGCAACCTTCAGCTGGAAAGGTCAAGGCGACAGATTTTTGGGACTGTAAGGGAATTTTATTGATAGATTACTTCAGAGAGGGCAAAACCGTTACCGGTGAGTACTATGCCAACGTAATAACATAATTACGCAGCATTCATGAAAAAAGACGCGGAAAGCTTGCCTCAAAAGGGCTGCTTTTGAGGCAACAACGCACCCGCCCATGCCTCTAGGATTTGGGTGGCTGCCCTGGCCGAGTGTGGATTCGAACCAATCCGCCATCCCCCTTATAGTACAGATTTGCCGCACCAGACTATTTCTTGTTCCCGCAATTGGAAAAAAATCTGCGGGGAGCTCGATTTTCAACCCTGGAAGACCTGAAGGCGTCAATTTTAGAGCACTTCGACACCAAGATTATTAAGACTGATGACTGTTCAGAAATTTCATTGGATATTACATAGTAGTTTTTAATTTTCCTCTCAAAATCGGATTCTATCTAGTGTGAAGCCATTCCATTTTTTGAACCCCCCTTGGCTACGGTCTTGGGCTCCATCCCCGATTTGAAGGGGGCAAGAGTTTTTTAGTTTTTTTTTATCTTTTGGTCACGGCCAATGATTTGACTTCCGTCATGTTTTAAAACATAAATGTTTACAATTACATAGTTGATTATTATTTAAGAAGCCGAAAAGTCGTGAACAAGAGTTGTTTGTAATAGATTTGTTCCAACCATTATGGCCAACGCCACTTCTACCTTCAGCTCATTCACTTGAAACTACTCATCCAATTTCAAAGTTTTTTGGTGAAAGTGTACCTACCCACCATGCTACAATATCATGAACAGTTTGATACGTGAAATACTTTTGCCTGAAAAGGGATAAACGCGTTTGTTCCCGGATTATTGTATGATAGGGGTATTCACTGTGTTTCGATTTCCCTAAGGGAAAGTAGGAATAAAACTAGTTTTTTTCTACGGTAGAAAATAATTGCCATGGAAACGTACTGCATAAATTTATCTTCCCTTTAGTTTCCGACTTTACCTGACCTAACCTAATCAACTCCAAAGTTTCTTTGCCTTCGCTTAACTTATGAACATCTGCTGTAGTCCACCTCTTGCCATGTTGTTTCTTTTTTTTTTAAATTTCTGTCGCAGAGTACATTTTTTTAAAATGAAATAAGAATAAAAACCAAAATTCAAATGCAAAACAACAAATATGGCCATTTGGCGTTTTCTATTTCTCAAGCTCAGTTTACCCAACCAAGTAGTTGGGGAAAGTAGGGGAATGTTTTGAAATACATTTCCTTATGGCATTATTTTTCAACCGTAGAAAAACTGGAGTTCTATCCCTACTTTCCAGTAGGGAAATCGAAACGCAGTGATTACCACTATCATAGGGGTTTTCACTGTGTTTGGTTTATCCTTACACGAAACTAGGAAACTGAGGGAAAGTAGAAAAATAAAACTCCAGTTTTTCTACGTAGAAAAATAATGCCATGGAAGCGTGTATCTCTACGTCACTTGGGAAATCGAAAACGGCCATATTTGTAGTTGTTTTGAATTTTAATTTTGCTTTTTATTTCCATTTAATTAAAAAAATTAGCTCTGCAACAGAAATTAGTAAGACACAAACGAACAAAAGGAAACATGTGGCAAGAGGTGGCAAATTTTCATCTTATATATAAAATTTCCATGTCACAATGTTAGCTACCGTACTTCTCCGAAACGGCTTTACTGATTTTTACCAAATTTTATATGCGTATTCAGTAGGTTTGAGAATCGGCTTTCGTAATTCATAACTCTAAGTGATAAGGATTTCTCTCCCTTAATTTTTTTTTTTTTTTAATTTTTGGACGAAATTTTTGGTTATTTTTCTATAATGTGACATTAAAAAATACATACAACCCTAAATTTTTACTTTTTTATCACCAACCCCTATTTTTTTATAGCCATTGAATTTAATATTTGATATCATTATTATAATGTAATCTTTTATGCCTAATGCGAGGCCCTGAAGGGGTGAGCTTACATTGCCGGATTAACCCCTGGGGGGGCGGGGGCACAAGATATGGGGGGGGGGGCGTGGGTGCAAACCAGAGGCGGACGAGGCGGTCCCAGACCTCATAAAAGGGGGAGGCACTTGTCAGTGGCGTAACGATAGGTTTTCGAAGGTGTGGTATAACTTGGCTTATTTAATACAAAGAATCAATATAAGTTTTGACTGGGGGGCCCGGGGGTCTCCGGAAATGTTGAAGTTTTACGCATTTTGAGAGCAATAAGGCTTATATATTGGAATGAATCAATATAATTGCAGACAAGGGGGGTCCGGGGATCTCCCCCGGGAGAAAATTTTGAAAAATAGGGCTGAAATAGTGAGGTTTTACGCATTTTGAGTGCTGTAACACTTAGATTTTAGAGGCAAAGAATACAACTGCTGTCCAAAGGGGGGGGGGGGCAATTGCCCGCAGTGCCGGTCGCTGCGTTCGCCTCTGGTCCCAGACCTCATAAAAGGGGGAGGCACTTGTCAGTGGCGTAACGAGAGGTTTTCAAAGAGGGCGGTGTATAATGCGGTGTATAATTTGGCGCCCTACCACCCATTTCGATAAAAGTGTATAAAATGGGGATGGATTTTAAATTACTTCGGTTCGGATGATATGTAGGGGGACCCGGGGGTCTCCCACGCGGGAGAAACTTAGTGAAAACAGACCTGAAATAATTGCTAACAAGGGGGCGGGCGGGGTCTCCCACGGGTGAAATGTTTTGAAAAATAAGGCTAAAATATTGAGGTATACACATTTTGAATGCAATAAATTTAAGGTTTATATATTTTATAATTAATATAATTGTGAACTAGTGGGTCCCGGAGGTCTCCTTCCGGTAAAAGCTTTTGAAAAATAGGTCTGAAATATTGGGATTCTACGCATTTTGAGAGGAATAAGGTTTATAAATTACAGAGAATTAATATATATATAATTGGGAACAGGGGGTCCGAGGGTCTCCCCCGGGAGAAAATGTTTGAAAAATAGGGCTGTAATAGTGGGGGTTTACTTTCAATTTTTACTTTTAATTTCTAATATTTTTATATTAAAAAAAATTCGTGTCGGGGTGGAACTACCCGTGGTACAGGAGTTTTCAGGTTGCATCAACAGCCTCCTGTTTAACCTATCGACAGTCAGGGAAGACTGCCGGGACCGCCGGCTTTACATGCCCTCCGAAGCATGGTAGTCAGAAGATAAATAATTGTACCACTAGAAAAGTTTGGCATTCGGGTGGGACTCGAACCAGTCACCTTCTGGATGATAGTCCGAGTCGTTACCTCTACGCCATTCTGACTACTTTTTTTTATATTAAAAAATATAAAAATATCTCATTCTGGGGGGGGGGGGGAATTTTAGGCATTTCTGGGGGGCCGGGGGCCTGTGCCTCAAGTGCCCATGGGTTAATCCGGCACTGACGAGCTAACGCCCACCGCAGGCGCAAGAGGTGGAGTCAGCAGCCGGGCGGAACCGCTTGTAAGTTAATAAATAGCCAAAGGCAAAGAAACTTTTGAGGTAAGTTAGGTTAGGTTTTTCTATTTCTACGCTTGACGGAGGTATCCCCATGGTGAGCTTTTTCTTTATTTCCCTTTTCTACCAAACACAGCGAATACCCCTATAATGTAGATAGAGATGGAGACATGGGAAATGCGCGGCTGTCTCCGATTGACCTCTTCAGTTGCCTGTGTATAGCGCGGTGACAATAGACAAAAAATGGGTGAAGTTACAATAAATCAAAGCAAGCTGAAAATTGGGAGGATTGATCAAAACAACATTATAAATTAAATTTAGAATACCATTCCAATAGGATACCAGGGAAAAAAATTACTCGGGGTCTAAGGTAACAAAAGGGGTTCTTCGTAATTTTCAGCAAAACAGTACGTTTCATTACAAAATTAGCACAGGAAAAATATGTACATCAGTATTATAATTATCTAAAAAAAAGTAAAAGTATTTTTTTCTTGAGAACCACAATTTTTTTTATAGATATAACGATTTTCAGCTTACTGCGAATTATTGTAACCTCGCATGTCTATTTTGACCGGGCTAGTAAATAGGTTAGTACCCAGGTTGCAATTCAATTAATCATGCTGAATTGCAGACTACTTACCCGAACATTAGGAAGACATTTGGTAAGTTAAGTTTTTTTTTTTAAATTCTCTCCCACTATAAAATTAATTATTGCATAATGCACTTTGTCATTAAGTGCAATTATACTACAAATGTAATGATTGTTATACAGAATATATGACGAACACGCTTTTTCTACATAACAAGAAGTAAGAATGTCTTCGTAACGCGGTCGGGATTTAAACAATGTTAGTAAGCATGCTATAACAATATGGTACTAACGTTCTACAGGAACCCCAGCATTTCGCCATGTGTATCTTGGTCCGCAGCAACATGCCCATAGAACAATTTAAACAACGTGTACCTGCAAACTTCATCATCAAGGCTTCTTTTAAAAATCGCAATCAATTGAATGTTCTGCAGCACAAATTTTTTCATCTTCGAAAATATATAAACAACAATGGCATATCCTATATTTTTAAGCCAGCCTAGGGGAGTTACATAAAGAAGGAGTATAATCCGGAATGATAGGCGTTATGGGTCAACCACGCAGGTACCCTTACGACACTCTCTGCCACGAACTAAAAATACTCAAATTAACTGAGACTTACGCCAGACATTTAATAACACTATACAGAAAAAAAAAGTGCTTGACTAACACTAGCCAATTCGAATATGGATGTCATCAGCCCGGAATTAGAGTGTCACAATTTTCTAACCTCTGAGCACCATAAAGCTTTTTTCAACACTCTCATATTAACTAATCGATCTCAATTTACAATTGTCTGGAAGAAGAAAAAAAAAGGGTATCCAAGTAATGCGCCATTTTCGAAACAAAATAACTCCATCCATATAAAACAAAATACACACGCTTCGGCCTCTAACTTACAACGCCAAATACCTACCACCATTAACTGGATTTTGACTTTTTCTTTTTTATGTTTACTGCACTTTTTCGTCTCATCTTTTTTTCAAATTTTTACATCCACTTTTTATGTATCGTATTATTTTAACATTGTAAAAAGTTGAAAATAAAGCACGGGTTTAATCGTTTGTGGTTCCCCACCACCAATTAATGTATGGTTTGATATTGTTAATATATAATACTGTAAAAAATTATTATATTAAATATTAAATATATACTATATTAATTATTTATGTATAAAAATTAGTATTTATATAAAGAGTATTAAAAACATTTACTTACCAGTTGAAGTACTATATTATATTTAATTTATTCCTGGTTCCTCAGGGATGGCGATCTCACTTTTATGTGAAGAACCGGTCCGAGTTTACTCGAACATGCTTTCCTAATTATCAATTAGTGGATAGACAATATGAGTAATCATGAAAATTTGAGTAAAATAATTTGAGTAAAATAATTTTTGCACTCCAAATCTCGTTTGGGGAAAGCAACCGTTTCGGTTTTTTTTATTCTATTTCGGTGATTCCCAAACTGTGCACCGCGACAACTCGCTAGGGGCACCGCGGCGCCATAGGAAAATTTTAATTCCATTTTAGAATTTCGACTAGAAAAAACATAAATAAACGGTAATTTAAAAGTAAAAAATTATTATTGTTTCTCTTAATCTTTGCTTATACAATCAAAGAGTTACTGTACTCAAAATGCGTAAAACACCACAATTTCAGCCCTATTTTTCAATAAAATTCACCCGAAACCCCCGCCCCCCTCCCCTTGTTCACAATTATATTAACTCCCTGTAAGATTTAAACCTTATTACTCTAAATATGCGTAAACCCCAAATATTTCAGCCCTATTTTTTAAAATATTTCACACGCACCCGGGGGAGACCCCCGGGCCCCCCTCGTTCGCAATTATATTATTTGGCTGCAAAATAATGTTATTGCTGCTATCAAAATCAAACTATTTCAGGTCTGTTTTCTCTAAACTTCTTACTCGTGGGAGACCCCCAGGCTCCCTTCATATCTCCCGAACCCTCTGGCTCCTGCGCAAAGGACACTAAGAACATTAATTTGAGAGATCGGCTTTCCCCCTTTTCTACACTTTTATGAAAATGGAAAATGGGTGGAGGGGCGCCAAAGTATACACCGCCTTATTCGAAAACCTATTGTTATGTCACTGACAAGTGACCCCCCCCCCCCCCCCTTTGTAAGGTGTGGGCCCACCTCAACTGAAAACAGGCTCATAAATCCCATTAAAATTTGTTAAAATTAAATAGTTTTGTCATAAAGCTAAAGTTAATGATATCGAGGTGTTACAAGTATTTAGGACAGGTCCAAAAAGGAAGGGTCGGTTGGATTTGTTCGTATGTAGGCCTACATGTACAATACTGAATATGCATTCGGGCCATGCTGGGCACCGCTTACTAAATCCCTGTAAAAAAAGGCACCGCCTCCAAAAAAGTCTGAGAACCACTGCAGTCTATTTAACCCATAAAACATACCTGAAGGTAGAAATCATCGACAGAAAGATCCCACAGAAAAAATATATTTAGTATTTATTGCGTTTTGTTAACATTTACAACGACTACAATATTTGTGAATTTAAAAGAAATCGTTGCAGCCGCTTTAGAGAAATAATTTTTTAGCAGTTTTTTTTTTCTTTTAGCTTTTTGATGGTAAACCCTCAAAATTCCCCCAAAATTAAGTTAGTCAAAAATAATAAAAAAAACTATCCCGAGATATAATTTTTGTGAACATACATGCCAAATTTCATCAAAATCCACCCAGTAGTTTGCCCGCAAGTTAAAGAACAGACAGACAGACACACAGACAAACGACATTAGGTAAAGACCACTTTCTTGGGTTCCTGACACCTCAAAAGGTGTAAATCTGTTAAAATCTTGGAATCGAACATTTTGACCATCACAAAGCTTTCCTTATACTATCGTATACAAAGGGAAGCAATAATAATGGCAGATAGTGAAAAGGCTGAGTGATAGAGCTAAACAACAGATATCGATTGATGATGTATACAATCTGGTACTTACTACTTACATACATTGCATTTATTAATAATGTTAATAAAACGCAATAGGTCGCTTGCCCCTTGCCCTGGAGGTAAAAAATTAAGGAGACAAAATTTTTATGAAAACTAATTCTTCTGCGGAACCTTTCTATCGATGCTTTCCAACTTCAGGTATGTTTTGGGTGTTAAATAAAGAGTTAATAAAAACTGAACATATTGCTTCCCCATTCAATGTTTTCATTTTGAATAATAATAATAGGTTTTTGAAGAAATTACTCTGTTGTAAGTTCTATACTATTCAATAGCCTCATCGATCAATTCAGTGATTTGGGATAGGGAAACTCAAGGCAACCGTAAGTTAACCCAAGGACATTTATTTACAACGGAACTATTACAGTATCTATCCTAATTGACAGAAAGGAAAGCATGTACGATGTACCGGTTCTTAATTTAAATAATTTATTAAATCAATTTTAATTTTAATAATTTATTAAATCAATTTTAATTTTAATAATTTATTAAATCAATTTTAATTTTAAGGTTTATGGTTCTAAATGTACAAAAAACATATATTATTACTCTTTTGTCTTAGAAACATTAACAGACTACACCCTGCCTCGTACATCTTATTTTACATCCAGTTATCACCCCAGCGTACCAGGCTATGTATATATTCGTTTTCGCCCTACAAACACAAACACGCAATCACTCATTGGACAGAAAACGAACTAACATAACTTACTTTAACCGACCTTATGCTTTAACAACGACTTTTGCTTAAATATCCTATATATGCATATTTACATTTGTATTTTATATTTTTACGACTAAAAAAGTTTTTAGGTGTAAGGGGGTGCCTTGCAATTTTATGTCCACCTATTTTGTTGGGAAATATAAGAATTTTCTATCTATCGAAATTATTGTAAACAAAGGGTGGTCGAGGTTTTTTTTTAGAAAATTAATTAATTTCTTGATCCCCACTGCCCAACATCTAAGAATAGTCCCTTGAACACTTCATAAAAAATACAAACTTTCCCATGACGCAGACTATTTACCCCGCGGATTTACTACAATATATAGTATTTTGTATATCATTCCTTCATAGAATTTCTGAAATAAAAACTATAGTATGTGTCCATGCCTCTTTTAAGATAGCGATTGAAGGGAACCCCGCGAGGATAAAAGTTGGAGAGACATAGTTTCAACATTTAATATTTTATTACACCACCCTAGCTAGGTTTTTATTTCGGGGGGGGGGGTCAGAAATTACATTGGATATTACATAGGATTTAGTATTTATTTTTCGTGCCAAAATCCGGTTCTATCTAGTGTCAAGCCATTTCATGGGGGGCATTGAATATTGAGTTTTGTATATCCTCTTGTGGAATGATCGAAGAATATTATTGTTTTAAGAATGGGCGGGAGTTTAGAAATAAAGAATTACGGACTAATTTTCAACTCACTGCCAGATCCCACCAGAGATGAGTTTGGAGTTTCAGGGTGGCTTGTCATAAGTTTTCTCATGCAACGGTATGAATTAGGAGCGAATGTTGAGTGAATGTTGCGTCCGTGCATACATCATTATTTTTACCAGTAGTATTTATTGCTTTCCAATTTATACGTAGTAAAAGGAAAGCTTTGTGACGGTCAAAATTTTCGATTCCGAGATTTCAACGGATTTAAATGTTTTAAGGTCCCAGGAACCCAAAAAAGTGGTTTTTACGAAATGTCTGTCTGTCTGTTCGTTGATTTCCGGGCAAACTACTCGGTCGATTTTGATGAAATTCGGCATGTAGGTTCACAAAAATCATACCTCGGGACCATTTTTATTTTTATTTCGGGCTAACTCGATTTAGGGGGTTTTTATTTTCAAAAAACTTCAAAAAAACTCCTAAAAAAATTATTTCCCAAAAACGGTTCCAACGATTTCTTTTAACTTCACATATATTGTAGTTGTTGTTAATGTTGATAAAATGCGGGGGGTCGCTTGCCCTTGATAGTTTGCTTCTGGGGGTAAAAAAATTAAAATGACTACATTTTAATGAAAAATGACTAAAAAATAATTTTTCTGCGACACCTTTTCTATCGATGATTTCTACCTTCAGGTATGTTTTAGGTGTTAAATTGAGTAACGAAACCGGACAGGTTGCTTTCCCAAAAAAGTATTTGGTTTTGTAAAAAAAATTTTCTTTGAAAAAATGATAGAAAATTCACGCTCAAATGCATTGCGTGCCCTGCCAGCATTGTTGTGTGGTAAAGTGTTGGTCTGACCTATCTAGAATTTACCTCACCACCAGTGACGAGTGACGTCAGGTGGACAACCCCCCCCCCCCCAGATATCGGAAATTTAACCATAGGGAAATTATTTACCATGAAATTACTCATTTTCTCTATCTACTAATTTTGATAAATTGGAAAGCATGTTCGAGTAAACTCGGACCGGTTCTTTATTTTTATAATAATATTGTAATATTTTTGTCACAATATTGTGGGTTAATTGTAAGAGTAGGCCGAAAGGCCCAAAATTCCCCCACATGGAAAATAAAGACAATTTTTCTTCGTTCTTTCTTAATACAGCTCTTTGCAAGCGGTCCAACTTTAACGACCTCTTACTGTTCTCTTCAATCGCCATTTAAAAATTGATATTGGCACATAGCTTAGTAAGTTAGTTTCAGAAATTCAACAAAGGAATAATGCCTCAATCCACCCATTTAGTTTTTTTTTTTTAAATTAAATTAGAACTTGAGGAGAAAAAAAATTAACCGTGTCAACAAGTACCGTGTCAACAAGTAACAAGGTCGTCCAAATTCAATGTCCCAGCAGGGTAGTATGATTAATTGATTTGCCTGTACCCAAAACCAAATACCTCTAAATAATGGAGACGTCTAACCATTATACTCTGACAGCTGGCACCAATTTTGTGTAGGTATTTGAAAAACAAATTTTAAAAAAATTAACCGTGTTAAAATACAAGGTCGTCCAAATTCAATGTCCCAGCAGGGTAGTACGACTAAATGATTTGCCTGTACTCTAAATAATGGAGGCGTCTAACCATTATACTCTGACAGCTGGCACCAATTTTGTGTAGGTATTTGGGGGAACCTGAAAACTTGTCACATGCATTTTTTTTCCTTTTTCGTTAAAAAATTATGGGTGCTTAAATCACTGTTTATTAAATTTTATACTTTAATTACTCCAAAAACTTTAGATTCCATGTTGAAACATTGATAAAAAAAATTACAAATTTATAAAACAAAAAGAAAAAATATGCGACAAATAGTGTTTAATTAAACTTAAATTTACGTGGCAAATTAGCACCCCAAAATTTGGTGTTTTTAGGGATTTTTAATTTTAAATTAATTAACAAAGCAAGTTATTAAATATTTGGCTCATGTAAGTTGTAAAAGATTACTGCATGCATCATATAAGAGGAAATATTAAATTTTTGGTACCTTAGTCCCTTCATAAAAACAAACAATTTCGCGTAATCGGGAATTTTTAGAAAAACTACAAAACTGAAAAGTAAAAAATACCCGTTTATATGATGCACGAAGTAGTCTTCTACAACTCAAATGAACCAAATTTTAAATGACTTGGTGAGCAAAGGAAATAAAAATGAAAAGTATTTAATTTTGGGGTGCCAATTTTCTAGGTAGCATATCCTCTTGTCTTATTTTTACATTTACATTTAGTCGAGTAGACGGTTTAGCCAACATTCTTCGAAAGGTCCTTTCAATCCTATGCCCTTTAAAGATTCTATGCACCTATTCAAGCTTTGGATTTGAAATAAAAAATGAAAAGTATCTAATTTTGGGGAGCCAATTTTCTACTTGACATAACCTAAGAAATTAAAATAGAAAATTCGTTGTTGGCATTTTCTATGAAAATTTAGCACAGTACTGTATATTTTTTACATCATCGGAAAGAAGAACGAACAGAGAGCCTACAATTTTTTTATTTATTTTTTAATCGATATTTTGACGTGAGATTTTTCGATTAAAAGTTAGGGTGCATTTTCGATATTTAGTCAAAATAAGGTTAACAAATAAATATTTTAATTTAAAAAAAAAACTACAGCGTATATTTAGAACATTTTTTTTTGTAAAATATTAAAATATAAAACCAAACACTTGTTCTTTTTTTTTATTTTTCACGTACGTTTTGAGGTTATGTGGAAAGTGGAAAGACAAAAGTAGATCTTTTTATTAACTACAACTTTACTATTTAATGCTTAGGACTTTTAGTTTTGCCGGAAATCAAGATATACCATATTCTACCCTTAAAATCTCGCCCTCCGACCCCAGATCGCCCGTATTTTTTTCCTTTCATTTTGTCACAATATTATCATTTTATTTTTCTAGTTTTTATAGTTTCTAATGGATTTCAATCTACTATAATTTTCTTTCGTTTCAAACATTATCTACCCTAGACTATTCATAGATTAACGAATTCATAAATTTCAACATTTTGTAACCACTGAATTTCCCCTATTTCATACGCGTCATAAAATAAAAATGTCGACTATACTACGTCCGCTAATGCAAAAATTCGACTAATCAATAAATGGACAAAGAAAATTACTATTCTTCGCCGACTTTTAATTCTATCAAAAATTAGTTTATCTCTAGCCAAATAAACGATACATAACGATATTCCGGCTTTTTAATAAGAAGAATTAACTAGCCAAATTCATTTCCATCGTAAATAAGTAACCGAGGACTAAATGTTTACACGTTGTAAAACACCAACAACATGGCGGTCGGGGCCCTATCAATCTGCGATTTCCGACTGAAAAACTTCACCGGCGGAATTACTAACCGATTTTAGTCAAACTATAGTCTTTTTCTTGTATAATAGACTCAAAACCAAATAAAAAACCTCCACCGCTATGGCCTACCCACACCTTTTAACATTTAAATCTAACTTAAGACATGCACCCCCGTCACCATGTCTTTGTTTACATGTCGTATCCTACAAATTACTTGGGCATGCCACCCAAATCTTTTCCTAAAAAAATATTTCCATGTTCTAAACAAACGCCCTAAATAAAGTAATACAGCAATTTTAATGAGCTTAAATTTTTAGTAGAATTATTTCCAAGTCAAGAGAGATTTGGGTAACATGTGACAGGTAAAAAGTAGTAAAAACTTATATTAAACTTAAATTTTTCTTAATTTCACTTATCTTACCTTAAAATGTTGATCAATAATGAAGAAATCCTTTGGGGTGATGGTATATCCAATAGAGAAACAGGCACACAAGTAGTAGGAACCAAACACAAGAATTGACTACTCGCAAAACAGACGCGGAAACACCCTCTCGATAAGCCGCCAAGAATGCAACTGAAGCAAATGGCGAACGCGAGCTCCGAGGTAAACTTCGAGCCGCGTCCAGAGGAGGCTCTCATGAGCATGACTTAGTTTCTAGTTTCTTCAATAGAGGACAGCACCTAACGGGTCCTACTTGCCGCGAACGTTGCTGTTTTTAAATTTTTTGACTTAAAACTCAGTTTTTCTACTTCAATATTTTCTATTTTTGAATATTAGATTGACTAGCAAGAGTAATTAATGAGCAGCCCTCAATATCTCCTTTAGTAAATATCAAAATAATCTAGTGGTAAACCTAACTTATAAAATACCTATTGTAATTTGTTTCATGTTTCACACTATAGCCTACTGTGGTTCGAAAAATAAATTTAAAATTAAATGTTTTACAATAAGTCAATACTCTCAATACTCTACAATTTAAATTTTTTGCCTGTAAATGTCAATCAATACCTCTTCATGTTTTAAAACGCTTTTTTAACCAGTGGCGGATTAAACAAAAAAAACTGGGAGGGGCGGATCATATTTGAAAAGCAAGTGCCCCCTTCCCAACGTTGCCGATGCCACTAACATTGGTTGAAAAGCGAATGCGTCTGATGCAGATAGGCACCAATGGGGATGTTTTAAGCTTACAAAGCAATGCTTTTAAAATCCTTATTCGCATATCTCTGGACTTAGGGGGCCGGGGGTCACCCCCGGGGGAAAAATTTGTAAATATATGTGCAAAATAGTGGGGTTTACGCATTTTAACAGCAGTAAAGTATAGATTTTTAAAGCTTACAAAGGAATGCTTTAATGCTTATTCATATTGCTGCTGATGGAAAAGGGGGGGCCCGGGGGTTTCCCCGGGGGGGAAACTTTGAAAATGTAAGTGCAAAATTGAGGTTTTACGAATTTCAACACCAGTATAACGTATAGAACTTACAAAGGAAAGCTTATTTTAAATCTTACAATTTTTGCAGCGAATATTAGGGCCAAAGGCCCTCTCTTACAATTAACTGCTTAAAAATAATAAAGTAATAAACAGTAAGTAATCTTCTCATTCTCACATCAATTTCTACTCATTTTCTCACGCAATCACTCTATATGTGATAGAAAACGCTTCTTTTTTTTCATAGCTTTGGGTGCTTTGGGGGGGGGGGGGGGCGACCTTTAATCAGCCCCTAATCAGCCCCTGTTTTTAACTCATGGCAATGACATATGTCATATAAATTTTAGTCTAGCTACTGTTATTATGTAAATATACAATGTGAAATTATGGCCTTGAAACATAATTCATCTTAAAAGTAGTCTATTCGCCTTCCAAAGTTTGGAGGGTGTGTAAAGCAGGTGATCCCGGGCATTCTTATGTGTTGATAGCATAAGGAAGAGAGAGTTTTATTGCTCTAACTCCACCAGGTTGTATTGGTAATACACCAAAAGCCTTTTTTATTTACTTATTTCTTAATTCCATTACATTTTAAACATTAAATATTACGTACGGTACGGTAAGTACCGTAATGAATAGACGCCAAACCTCCATGCCAGCTAAAGAACTACGATACCTTAAAACTCCTGTATAGTAACATAATGAACCGTGTCAAATAACAAAATCGTATTTTCAAAAGTGTACTTACCGCATGCGGTTATATTGTGTCAAAATACTTCAATACTAATGGCAAATTCCATAGAATCACAAAGAGAAGAAAAGACCTTTTCCTGGCTGTGACATGAATTAATGAAGGAATACCAGGTATATGACCATAGCAAAATGCTTGAAAATGCCAAAATAAGCTGCGAGAATCCCTGCAGTGACTTTTAGTCGCTTAATAACAAGAACCATTAGGTCGATTTTGTTTTTTGAAAAAGGGCTTGGCCATGCCCCATTCATCTATTGTCTACTGTGGGTTTCTTAAGAAAATCATGAACACAATGATTCTTTGTTAAGCAAAGTGCTGCCCAACCGGAGAAAATGCGAGAATGCCTGATGTGACTCAGGAGTTGTTATATAATAACTCCCAACCTGAGCTTGACATGTACCCATGCATAGCAGGACTACCAGTAACTGCAACCGACCGACAGCGTCAGATTCTTAGGAATGCAAGTTGACAAGGACTTAAACTGGAACAAACACGTGGCTGAGCTATTAAAAAGACTAAATGGTGGCCTCTTTGTAGTTTTTTAGCTCTGTGTGTCCTCCGGAGGTAACTCTCCAGGCCTACCACTCACTTGTAATGAGCCGTATAAACTACGGCGGGGAGGGACCTCCGTAGGTAGAGGCGTGAAGTTTTAGAATGATGGCGGGGGCAAGAAAGTAGACCTTATGACGTCATCAGGTAGGATTTAAGGAAAAATTGAAAATATAAGAGCAAAATAGTAGGATTTTACGCGTTTTAATAGTTGTAAAGTATAGCTGTAGATTTTACAACGGTAAAACAGGAATGCCAACATTAATATTGCATCAAAGGGGACCATGAAGTATGAACTACGGCAAGATGGACCGTAAAAAATAACAACTTTTGCATCTTCTCCTCGAGTTGAGCAAGTCTCAAATCGCAGATAAGGTGTAACTGTGCTAGTGGGTTTCCCTCTGTAGATGGCAGTTCTTGCCGAAAGCGCTCAGGGTTTTATACTAACACAAGTGGGTTTCTTATAACATAAATAATTAGATTACTCGTGACTTCGTGGCATTTCATTTTAATAAACAAAAAATAACAAAAACTTAGAGTTTTAGAAAAACTTGTTATAACAACCCGAATTAGTAAAACCTTTTTCTTAGACAAAGTTAATTTCTTAACGATTATTTGGGTTTTACTAATTCGGGTTGTTATAACAAGTTTTTCTAAAACTCTAAGTTTTTGTTATTTTTTGTTTAATAAATAACAACTTCATTAAGCCGGCTAAAGTGGCTATTCCACTTGTCAATTTTTCTTCAATAATTATAGATGAGATTTTTTTCTTTACTCTATGTCAAAAACATAAATCGCATCAATTATTTATGCACAAAGGACGGAATATTGACAAGTGGAATAGCTGGCTTAGCCGAGAAAACAACTTGTATCAAGAGTGCCCAAGTATCACAACAACTTTGTCGTAGGGCCTACTTTAAAATTATACTGTAAGCTAAGTACAGGGATATCCTTGAAAGCCTTCTATTTCTAAAAACAACTAATTATTATAATACTCAAATAGATGTAAGGGGGTGGTCCTAGACTCGTATCTGTGCTTGGTTAAGTCATGCTTGCGCCTGTTTCATTGCGTCAATGGTAGCCTTTTCTCAGCTTGTGCTTGTAGCCGGTATAGGTTAACATCGAGAACAAAATAAATACCAGCTTGCCATTGGCCGAAAATTTATACGGAAACAATACTAATAATGTCCGAAATCCGTGGGGTCGTTGGCCTATGGGCAGTAGGTCTGGGTCCATAAAAAATCCTTCAACAATAAGGGATGGTCCGCAGCGACACATTGTCGGTCTGAGTAGTCTGCAGACCGTCACTGGTTTAGCAGATGTGTCCTATTTCGAATAAATAAATAAAGAAGGACTTTTCGTTGTTCTATTACTAAGACAACCTAGCGGAGTTTGGGCTATAATACACTAGGTAGGTCCGGGACCGCCTGCTTTACATGCCCTCCGAAGAATGGCCAGAAAATGTAGCCGGTGTGGGACTCGAAACAATAACCTTTCAGGTGAAAATCTGCACCACTACTCTCTATGTCCTGACATTGAGTTTTGACTTCAATTTCCATACTTAAAGGTATAGTCAGCAAGCGGCATATCCGACAGAGATGCTCTGTAACCAGTTCCGGATTAACCCCTGGGGGCACAAGATATGTGGGGGCCGGGGGCACAAGATAAGTGGGGGCCGTTGGTGCAAACCAGAGGCGGTCCCAGACCTCATAAAAGAAGGAGGCACTTGTCAGTGGCATAACAATAGGTTTTCGAAAGGGGCGGTGTATAATTTGGCGCCCCTCCACCAATTTCAATAAAAAGTGTATAAAATTTGGAAAGCCGTTCTCATGGACATAGGCAGCTTTTAAATTAATAACCTCGGTCCGGAGGTTATGAGGTGGGGCCGGGGGTCTCCCACGGGGGAGAAGTTTAGGGAAAACAGATCTGAAATATTTTAATTTTTTCGTATTTTGGATGTAGTATCTGAGATTTTACAGGAAATTAATATAATTGCGAAGAAGGGGGCCCCGGTGGTCTCCCCCGGGTGCCCGGGTGAATTTTTTTTGAAGAATAGGGCTGAAATATTGCGGTTTTACGCAGTTTGACAGCAATAAGGTTTATATGTGCTATATATTACAGGGAATTAATATAAGTGTCAACTAGGGGGGCCTGGAGGCAGGGCCGGCCCAATGGGGAGGCGGGTGCGTGCCCCGCACGCGGGCGCCGGGCCGGAGAGGGCGCCGTGACGCGCAGCGTCGCGGCGGGCGGTGTTCGTACCGACATGAATTTTGTTTTCTCAGCTGCCCAGTTAAAATCGGCGGTTAGTAAGTGTTCCAGGAAATTAGTTTCCAAAATGATTAATAAAATCATAACATAAAAATCGGGAACAGTAGTGATCTACGAAAACACTGCGACGACCTCCATACTCATTATAGAAATGACTTCAATGCGGTCGGCTTATTCAATGAAATACAGTCGATAACAGGTTTTGGATGCAACCAAAGCCCAGCCGACATACTAAACTTTATTAACAAGAACCGTCTGCATGAGCTTTACCCAAATCTTTGGGTAGCAAACAGGCTGCTTCTTACGATCCCCGTGACGGTCGTGTCCGGGGAGCGAACTTTTTCTAAACTGAAGCCATTGAATATATAACATAGTGTTATATATTCAATGCTGAAGCTGATGAAGACGTATCTTCGCTCGTCTATGATGCAAGAGCGTCTTGTTAACTTAGCCATGATCTCCATAGAAAATGACATAGCAGAAAAATTGGAGACGTCGACTCTTATACAAAAATTTTCTATGTTGAAGGCGGCGCGGCGTAAGGCAGCGTTTTAGTTAACAATTTGTGCGACGAATGATTGATAATTATAATTAAAAATTAGTTTACTTCTACTTGAATATGCATTTTTATACATAATAATAAACCCGAAGTCTTCAAAATTCGGAGGGGGGGGGGGCGCCACAGTAAAAAATTGCACGCGCATGCCGAATCCGCTCGGGCCGGCCCTGCCTGGAGGTTTCCCCCGGGTTAAAAATTTTGAAAAATACGGCAGAAATATTGGGGTGCTACACTTCTTCGCATTTGGAGAGGAATAAGGTTTATAAATTACAGAGAATTAATAAAATTGTGAACAAGGGGGACCGGGGGTTTCCCTCGGGAGAAAATATTTGAAAATTAGGACTGAAATAGAGGGGTTTTACGCAGTTTGAGTGCAGTAACACTTAGATTTTAGAGACAAGGGGGGGGGGGGGTGGCAATTGCCCGCAGTGCCGGTCGCTGCGTCCACCTCTGGTGCAAATTCCTCTAAAATTCATAAATCTACCAACATTGCAGCAAAAAAAAAAAAAAAAAAAAACACAATCTCCCACCAATTTCAAAACTTTTAATTTTTGTATATCTTTATCTAAAAAAATCTCGTTTTGGGGGGGGGGGCCTGAATTTTAGGCATTTCTTGGGGGGCCGGGTGCCTGTGCCCCAAGTGCCCATGGGTTAATCTGGCACTGTCTGGAACCGTAATATCCACGCATTATAAAATTAAAATCAGGCTGTAACTGCCTTTAGATCGAGTTCAGGAATTCTGGTTGCAACGATAATTTTTCAGACATCATTAGGCACTGTTAAGCGGAAAAAGAACGCATTTCTTACAAAAGAGAAGCCCTTTTCTGGGTGGTTCAGTAAATGGTCTCCACCATTGTTTCCAAGTTTAGCCAAATACCACATATTTTAACAACAAAGGCTTAGAAATCAATTGTTGTAGGAAAGGTTCAAAAACGGTCAATGAGATCTTCAAACAATAAAGACTAGACGTCATAGGTTTAGGCATTGAATATATAACACTATAGTGTAAACATTCCTAAGAATTCTCCTTCGTAAATGTTTTGGAGGGTGAATTTTCCATAATTCTTGCGAAAAATACTTTTTGTTTTGCACAAACCCAAATATTGTTTTGGGAAAGCAACCTGTTCGGTTTTGTTACAAACAAAATAAATGTGAATTTAAAAAAATCACCCTTTGTGGTTTTTCTAGACGTTTTTTAGTTTTTTTTGGAGATAAAACTCCCCAAAATTGAGTCAGCCCAAAATATAAAAAATGTCCCGAGGTATGATTTTTGTGAATCTACATGCAAAATTTAATTCAAATCTACCAAGTATATTTTTCAGCAAATTCTAAATGAAGGACCCGCTCTTCCCACAAGTGTCTCATAATATGTCTAGTAGGCCTAGCACCTGCAAACAGCTTATGAGCCTGACTTCGAATGCACCCTTAATCTAGACCTAGTGCTCAAACCTCTCTTACAATAAATAGTTTTGTGGGTGGAACTAGGAATTGGCCAAGAAATAAAGAAACTGTTGTATTTCAGTATAATTATTTTCCAGATTAAAATATTGCATAATAATGTGTCAAGATGATATCGCAAGGCAACACCCGTGTGCGGTTTTTTCATCTGACTATTCAATAATGGTACAGTCAAATACAAAACAAATAGGCCAATATTATTGTAAATTAAATAATATGGAATTCATTCCTCTTCTGGAGGAATAGGTTACTAACTATATGGTTGTAACGGGAGAGTTACCATTCCCACGAGATTAAATATATAAATAAAACAAATATTGTTTTTTTTTGTTCTGTTTCTTAGCCAACCTAGCGCATTTTTTTACACTCAACTAGGAAGACCCGGGACCGCCTGCTTTACATGCCCCCCGAAGCATGGCCAGAAAATTTATTAAGTGTGGGACTCGAACCAACGACCAATGAAAGTCGGAGTCAGTATGACTACTCTACAGTCTCTACTACAATAGTAGTGGTATTGCTATCTGGGGCTGGGCTTGATTTAAATTCATAGTTAGTGAGTCGACTGTGTTCAAAATACAGAAATAATCTAGTACAGGCATTTGGAGTTATATATTTAGCAACATGGCCCACCTAATCTCTAAAATTGAGTTCAGCTGTTAATACAGCTAGTTAGAAGTGGCGTAACGATAGGTTTTCGAAGGGAGGCGGTGTATCATTCCCCCCCCCCCATATTTTCAAGCAAATGTATAAAAAGGAGAGCCGTTTACCCGTTCTCAAGTTTTTCAGTTAATGGCCTTGGTGTCGTGCGCTGGAGCCCGGGGGTTCGGGTGACCTGAATGGGTCTCCGGGGAAAAGTTTTCAAGAAAAATTATCCAAACCTGCAAATTTTCGCTTGTTTTGCCCAGAACCGCGGGATGGGGCGGGACGGGTACTCAAATCAATTTCCTTTTTTTAAATAAAATAAAATTCTAAACCTCTTGAAAGGAAAAATCGGCTCTGCCTAGGGATGTACGGAGGATGACAGGACTGAACGCCGTTCCCGTCCCGTAAATTTTCACTTGTCTCGCCCGCGTCCCACCCCATCCCGCGAATCTGGATACGGTACGGGTATTCAAATAATCTTCATGTTTTTAAATATAATAAAATTCAGGCAATGATGCTTTTATAATCCGATTGAAAGGAAAAATCGGCTCTGGCTAGGAATTTAGGAATGCAGGATGACAGCTACGGGAATGAACGCCGTTCCCGTGCCGCAAATTAATTTGACGTAGAGATTTTACAGCCGAAGAATAATAATTATTTTAAAAAATAATATACCCAAAATAGTGCAATTTACGCACTTTGAAAGCAGTTATGAGTTTTATTTTACATAGAATTTTACAAGAATATTACAGCCAACAAGGGGGTAATGTTTTTTTTTAAAAATAGGCCGGAAATAGTTTGTTGGCAAAAAAAAATTTAATTGCAGACGAGAACTTTATTAACAAAGCTGGAAACTGGCGGACCGGGGTCTTCCCGAGGAAATTTAAAAAATTAATATCGGTTCAGACCCAGCGGACCCCCTCCGCTGCTACGCCACTGAAGTTGTGGCCTAGTGATTTCTCCGTGAATGTGATAGGGAACGGAAATAGGCCGAACTGCATGTCGAAATTTTGACAATGCAAGTTGAAAATACTATGTTATCTTGATATGGTGACACATACCGCAAATAGTCCTCTTTACTACTCTAATAATAGTAATACCTGATATATAGGTAGGCCTATAGCTTTGGTTTGTATTAATCATAGTCTACTTATTATGACTCATATCTTTACGAACGGCGATTAGGATTTGTCAATAGTTTGAAAAAAGAAGAATCAATGCAACGCCAGGGAGGGGGAAGGGGGTGGCCACTTCTCCCCCCCCCAGACCATCCGCTGCCCCCCCCCCCCTCCCCATAGTGCCTGCTACTGCTTTACTATTACATGCTAAACTATAGTCATTCTTTTACGAAATTACTTTTTAAGGGGGTGGGGACCTACCTCCAGCCCCCCTCCCACTTGTTGAAATGCTGGCGTCACGATTCAGAAGAATATTTTATGAATATGGTGGATCAGTGGGCCGATTATGGCGATTGGTATTAACATAGGCGGGGTTTCCACATACGTCAATGGTCAATGGTAAATGTGGTATTGACGTTTTAGCAGTCATTAATGACATACTAAAAATGTCTGCTACCACGTCAAAACAATATTTACCATTGACCATTAACGTATGTGGAAACCCCGCCTTACTCCTGGGGTTAAAACAGTAAACAAACAAATTTTGAATAGCACTATCCACTGCAAAATTATCTTAACTTGTTTACATTTTTAATACCAGGGTATATTAACCCCGCGGTATTAAAATCGCCATGGTCGGGCCGCAGGCTGGTTGAAGAATTTGACCGGAATAATCATAATACGATATAAATACGTACTTTGTATAAAATATAAGTCTGCCAAGTTTAATCGAAATCGGTAGTTATTATTTTTTAAAGACTTTTTATGGACCCAGGCCTACTTACAAATAGTGGCCCATAGGATCCTTGTCCAATGCCAAGGCGCCCATGGATTGCGGACATTACTTGTATTGTTTCCGTATGAATTTTGGGCCATTAGCAAACTGGTAGGCATACGATCTCGATGTCAACCTACAGCGGCTACATGCGTTAATGCACAAGCTGAGACAAGCTTACCATTGACGCAATAAAATAGACTAAAGCATGACTTAACCAAGTACAGATACGAGTCCCGTTGAAATCAGCAAATATGTACTGAAGTTAAGGTGTTTCCTGGAAGTGTTAAATACAGTACTGGCAAGCTTAATTGTCAGGTTCCCATGGGCCGGTCACAGCAACATTAAACTCTCTCATTAAGAGCATATGCTAGGTAGAAAATGAGCACCCCAAAATTTTTTTTATTGACTTTTTATTTAATTAACAAAGCAAGTCATTAAAGATTTGGCTCGTGGAAGTTGTAGAAGACTGATTCATTCATCATGTAATAGGAAATATTAAATTTTTTGGTACCCCACTTCTTTCATAAATACCAAAACGGACTATTCATTCAGTGCAACTTAAACGGCTTAACAAATGAAGAGGAACTAAAGATCTTACAAGGGCAGTGTAACCTTTTATATTAATATATTAATACATCCAATCGAAGAAGAAGAAGAGGAAGCTTAGCAAATGAAAAGGAACTAAACTTACAAGGGCAGTGTAACCCATTAATATACTAATATATTCAATCGAAACACCAATTGGTTCGGTGGGCGTATAAGCAAGCCCTAACTTGCAGTCGCCCTAAAACCAATAAAATAAATAAATAAATAAATAAAAAAAATGGACTAAAATTACGCGTATTCTGGGAATGTAGGAAAAACAACAAAACCGAAAAGTAAAAATACCCAATTATATGATGATGCACGAAGTAGTCTTCTACAACTTAGATGAGCCAAATTTTTAATTACTTGCTGAGTTAATAAAAAAAAATTAAAAGTATTTAATTTTGGGGTGCCAATTTTCTACGTGACATATCCTCTTAAGACTGGGGTCATGGAACACCTATCGACAAATAAAGGCTAATCGTTCCAAACGGTAACTACCACCAAAAACCAAATTAGAAGAAATACCGGTTACATACACCGAAAGAATCCTTAAAAAAAAAAAACATTAACTAAAATACAGGTATAGGCCTAAATTCATGGGCGTAGCGAGGATTGGATCCAGGGGCATAATTTCGATTAAATCGATTGGTTTTTGCTGGTAAATTCACGGGGGGAAAATAACCTACAACTATTGATTGTAAATTTTGAAGGACTCTTTATGGGCCCAGGTAAACTTATAGTGGCCCATAGGTCCCTTGTCCAATGCCAACGGCCCCATGGATTTCGGACATGATTTGCATTATTTCCTGATGAATTTCTGGCCATTGGTAAACAGGTATAAGTTCTCGATGACCTGGTTTTTACGAAATGTCTGTCTTGTCTGTCTGTACATCGATTTGTGGGCAAACCACTCGGTGGATTTTGATGAAATTTGTAGTTTCACGAAAATCATCACTCGGGACAATTTTTTTTTATTTTGGGCTAACTTAATTTATCCTCCAAAAACTGCAAAAAAAAATCTAAAAAAATATTTACTCAAAAACGGCTCCAACTATTTCATTTAAATTCACACATTATATTGTAGTCGTTATTAATGTTAATATAACAAAACACGGTGGGTCGCTTGCCCCTTGATAGTTTGATTCTGGCGGTAAAAAATAAAACTAACTCAATTTTTATGAAAAATGACTGCAAAGGTTAGCATGAAAACAAGACTTTATAGTCTTATTGTTCGCCTTTTGCTTGCAATAAAGTCGCTTTTTCATTTAATTTAATTTCATTTCATTTCAAAGTAATTTTTCTGAGGAGCCTTTCTATCGATGATTTCTACCTTCAGGTATGTTTTAGGTGTATATTAAAAACACCGAACAGGTCGCATTCCCAATAAAAGATTTGATTTTGTGAAAAAAATTATTTGTTGTAGAAATGATGGAAAATTCACGCTCAAATACATTGCGTGTCGTGCCACTATCACTATGTTATAATTGATTGGCCTAGAATATATACCTAATATACCTAATAGGTAATCCCATCGATCAATTCTGTGCTTTGGGATAAGGATATGAAGGCCATAGCGAGAGTGGGTCCGGATCCCCCCCCCCCCCAAATGTTTGCAGCGCTGGAGTTTTAAGAGTTTTAAGGATTTTTAAATATAATGTTACCTCACCTCCAGTGCCATCAGATGGACCTCCCCCCCCCCCCCCGAAAAAAATTCCTGGCTACGGCCATGGGGATATCGGGTGATCCGAAATTTAACCATGGGAAAATTATTTACTATGAAATTACTCATTTTCTCTATCTACTAATTATTGATAAACTGGAAAGCATGTTCGAGTAAACTGGGACCGGTTCTTTTGATTTGTATTTATTTCCCTATTGCGCTTTTCTGTCTACAAAGATTTTGTCAATTTAAATCTCGGAACACCTGCGACCCCATCCACGGTTCTGCAGGAACCCAATTTGAAAACCACTACCTACTCGCTGGAATTCTTTTGTATTTTGTGAGGTTTCTGTTGCCCCAGCTGAGACCTTTTTCCAACAACCTTATTTACGAGAACTATGCTGTGGCTAGATACGCAAAAAATTCTATTGCGTTTTGGCTTGTCTTGGCATTTTTGTGGTAATATTTAAGGGTCTTAGATGTGTGGACTGGGCACCCCTGGACAAAAGATAGCCAGCCTCTCTTGAGACATTGTCGTCCGTTAACAGTTTTTTAAAAGTTAATTTTCATTCTCACATTACTCATGAGGAACGATGGTGAAAATGCCAAAAAGCTTATAAACGTGGGTTATTATATAAATCATAATTGAAATTCAAATAATTAAACTGTATGTTGTGATTTTTATTTTTTATGTTTAATTAGCTTACTTAAGCGCTGGCTGGAACACTGGCTGCATGCACGAAAAAGTGTGACGCCGATGCGTGACACTCATCCGCTATGCTCACCCGTTAGTCCGTTACACGGGTTTAAAGCAACATTTTGGGCAGATGTAGAAGGCTTAACTCAATTTAGATTATACCCATGTCTTCGTCTATTCTACCCAGAGGCGGATACAGACTTTATTTAAGGGGGGGGCATGGTCGAATTTGCCCCCCCCCCCCCCCATAGTATTTTCGCTAGTGTTCTTTGATGTGGACCATTGGCATCCTAATACATATACACAAGCCCGTAGCCAGGATTTTCTTCGGGGGTGGCTGTGGCGACAGTGATCCTATCTATTGTAAATTTATTTTTTGAGAATTCAATTGTATCTAGTGTATTCTTTAGAGGTTATGGTGTTATTCGTATATACGTATGATAGCATAGGCACATCAAACGTCAATTTATTGGAGGATTTAGTTTCGGTGCGAACGCAGGCTAACATTTTGCGGTTATACGGACTAAATCGTATTGTACTCATTACGACAGCTTAGATAGCATAGAAATATAGGAGGACCTCTTTCGAGTTGGCGTCGAGGCAGCAGTTTGGACAGCGGCTGCTGAGGATCGAGAAAGATGGAGGGAAGTTGTCAGAGCGGCCAAAAGTCCCCCTGGGCTGATCGCGCCTCATTACCGATGTCAGAAATTATATTGCATGTACCCGAAGAGTGGGGCCCGGGGGTCTCCCCCGGGGGAAAAATTTCAAAATACAAGTGCGAAATAGTGGGGTTTTACCGGCCATTCTCATGAAAGTGTGATCATAAGCATGAAAATAGAACCAAAGTTATAAAACCTCAAAATCCGTTCAAAATATTTTTTTTACCTTCAATTTACTTTCCAAGAAATAACAGATAGGTTGGCGTAGCTTAATTTATTTTATTTTAAGGAATATTTGGAAAAAAGGACTGGGTATAACTTTTCAGAGGACTGGGCTAACACAAACGGTCTGAGAAAGGACCGGTGATAGCTTTTGAAGGGAGCTGAACTAAACGGGTACCATGTCTAGGCTCCCCTAAGCCTAATTAAAATATCTGAAGAAAAAACAGTTTCGTGAAACTTGAGTGGAAGTGCTCTTCTGATTGTCAGTCGGGACATGCTCATCACGTTCATATTTTTTTCTGTCTATACTTTCTCCATGTTTTCCTTGCATTTGAAAGCATAAGCCATAACTTAGATTTGTCCGCAATCCTGAAAATGTATCCCAGTTCTTGCGAATAGTGGACTGGCATAACGGGGACTGGAGCTACAAATCGAGCATTTTTTATTATTACGCGGAAATTTGGCAAATCTTGACCAAGCGAAGTTATCTGGCATATTCTACTTTACACAGCTTTAATAAAATACTTGACGAATATTTTTAGATAAATTTGTTGATTTTATGGGAAATGGACCGAACTAACATCAAGGTATGACAAAGTCTGTAAAGACTCAGTCGTAGTGCAATATTTTAATAAATAATAATAAAATTAAAAATTTGTGTTATATACTACGTCAAGTACGAATTAAATTGAGCCTAATCCATATTACCGCTTGGTCACACTTTCATGAGAATGGCCGTTATGCATATAACAGCAGTAAAGTATGGATTGTACAAATCTTACAAACGAATGCTGATTCATAAAAATAATATTGCATTTAACCCAAAGAGGGGGGTCCGGGGGTCTCCCCCGGTGGGAAAAATTTGAAAATGTAAGTGGAAAACAGTGGGGTTTTACAGCAGGAAATCTTGCAAAGGAATGCATATTTGTATTGCTCCAAACAGAGGGACCGGGGGAAAATTTATGAAAACATTGGTCCGAAATAGTGAGGTTTTACGATTTTAACAGCAGTAAAGTTAATAATTTACTGAGGAAGACATTGTTACCGCCCCCCCCTTGGCTACGGCCTTGATACGACAACATGTAGCTATTCAGGTCGTTCCCTACTTCCTACAGACACTATAAAAACTATTAAAAAATTGATACATTTCTTATAAATATAATATAAATATAATATAAATATTTCTTTAACCACGACCGCGGTATGCATGCACTGTGTGCACGCATACACCCTATACACGACACATTCAAAAATTATCGCTCAATTTTCACTTTTGTGTATTATCAGGGCTGGATTTATGTTTTCTCCGCCCATGGGTATATGAAAAGTTGCCGCCCCTACGCCCCCCAACACAACCCTTCCTGAAATTTTTGCTAACCTCGCTTGGGTATTTGAGAAAATATTACAATTTTCTGAGAGCTCACTCATACAGCGCTGAGCGGCCGCCGCCTTCGTGCGTTAGCATCTTACTGCGCGCTCACCACCCACCAGCGCCGCTTCCAAAATGCTCAAAATTTTCCACAAATTTGCCGCCCCTAAAATCTGCATGTTGCCCATGCTGTGTATTATACTTATAAATATATTGAATATGTTTTTTTTTTAAATTTAAATGTTAATAAATTAAATATTTTTCATCGTCATTTTGCCCCCCCCCCCCTCTATAGCCGCCACTGATTCTACCTCTTTCAGGCCATGCTATATTTGATGTGAAAGGGCAAATTTTCCGCTGATAAATAATTTATAAACAAAATAAAATTGAAATGGCTTTGACTACTAGGCTGTTTACACAAATTTACGTGCTCATTTAACGCTAACGATAGATTTAGAGAACCCCAGGGTATAATTTCGATTAAAATCGACTTCGATGGCCAGATGGTAACGTGCTTGCACTTGTGCGAGTCTTTACACGCCATGCAATCAGAGACGTGTCGTACTCATCACGGGTAATAACCTACAGAGGCGACTGAAACGGTCAATCGGATACATTCATTAGATTGTTTGCGATTTATCTTTTTTAAAAAATGAAAAAAAAATATGTTCGAGAATGGGATTCTCGATTTAACATGGTTTATCACACTAAATACCGGATAGTGAATGCCCCTATTATATAACAGAATGTTAATGGTCTTGTGTGACAATTGGGTACAATTTGGGCCCCTGCAGGCTAAAATTGTTGTTGTGGAAACAAAAACCACAATTGACAATAGGAAACATGTAAAACCACTTAAATGTGACCAAAAAGTCACAATATACCGTAGCCACAGCACAATTGATTATTGGCCCCTTAGTTCTGATAAATGATGAGGCCGAGTTGCTATCCAAAAGTGCTCAGAAATGTATGCAGAAACCACACAAAATACAAAGGAATTCCAGAGAGTTGGAGAGAAATACGGTTCCCAAATTGGGACCATAAACAAAAATGGGAACCGCTGGTATAGAAGCCAGATAATAAGAAAGAAACAAATAGGAGTTGGACCCCATTAGTCATTACACGTTTTTGTACAATGTCGAAACACTCGTTAAAAAATGAAAACCCAATAAAATTATTTAAACAAAAACTGTATTTTTAAGGGGCAGGACAGCTTGGAGCATTTTTATATTTATTTTGAATGACTCTTTGACGTGACAACGTCTAATAAATCGATGAGCGCTGGCTAGAACACTGGGTGCATGCACGAAAAAGTGTTGGGTACGCCGATGGGCGACACTCATCCGTTATGATCATCGCTGACGCTCATCCGTTGCGCGGGTTTAAAGCAACTTTTTGAGCAGATGTAGAAGGCCTATCTCAATTTAAATTACGCCCATGTCTTTGTCTATTCTTCCTCATTCAGTTCATGCTAGATTTGATGTGATTGGGCAAAGGGTTCGACTTTGGGGGGGAGGAAACGTAAAGAGGTGCACCCAATTTGCCGATTTTCAGCGAGAATAGGCCTTTTTCAGCCGCGTTTTTGAAGGTTTTAATATCAATTTGAAAACTTCAAACTACATTAGTTCTTTTCCACCTTTCTTACTCTAGACATATATTCAGTTTAACTATCCGCCTCTTTGTTCGGGCACAAGTGAGGTGGTGAGCAATCCGTGTTTTACCGAAAAACAGGTTGAAAGAGTACTTTTCCCATTACATGCATAGAGTAAAAAAATTCCACAGCCTGCAACATTTGCTTTGCTCTGCTCAATTTAAAATATACCTATAAAATATACCTATAAATATGTCTTCGTCTATTTTTCCTCTTTCAGGCCATGCTTTATTTGTGGTGATCAAGCCAGGGGTTTGGCTTCGGCTTTCCACATTTCCTTCTCTTTCCAGCCATATAAATTAGGTTTCATTATACGTTTCTTCGACTGGACACATGTGCGTTAGGCGCCCATTCCACCGACCGGCTAGGGCTATTTAAAAAAACGGTGACATGGTAGCAGACATTCATGACTTAGGTGGCGTTTCCACCGACCTCGCATTGCAGAATGCAAATGACATTGACGGAAATTAGAATTTTTTTTTAAATAGAAATCTATTAAAATGTTTGTACTTAACATATCCCATGACGCCATTTTTAAATTTTAGTTTGTTTGTTTGTGATTTTACTGCATGATCATTGATCAATTTTAACTATGGCATAGAGGAAAATAAACATTTCGTGGAAACCCTGCCTAAGTCTTGAGTGTCTGTTACCACGTCACTGTTTTTGTAAGTAGCCCTAGCCGGTCGATGGAATGGGCGCCTTATGAAGCAATAGCCTACGTGTCCTGGCCAAAAACCATTCGATATGGGACTACAACCATTCACTATGGATCAATTAAATAGTAGATTTCATTTCACTCCTTACAGAATAATAATAATTCAATAAAAATGATTCAATTTTATTATTCATAAAAGTATGCAGTCTTTTCATCAATGTTTTGTTATGACGTTGTCACGTTAAACTATCGTCTGTAAACCGACTTTACAGACAACCAATTTTTTTTTGCTATGTACTAGATATATTAATAATGGAGGTAAATATGTCTGAATGTATGTTTTTTATGGTGTGGTAATGTATTGTATGTGCGTAGGTATGATGTACCTATCTACGTGTTATTTGATATTTTACCTTTGTTTACGACAATATAAGCCATTTGTGGATTCATTTTCTGAATAATTTATAGTTTGGCGAGTTTTTCATATCCATATTTTATATCAATATCAATATAGGAAGTTGATTAATGTCGCGGATCGTACGTCGCTAGTGGTCAGCGTGTCACCAAATGGCCGACATGCCAAGGGTGGGCGTTGGGTAGTAAGTAAGTAAGTAAGTAAGTAAGTTTATTAAAGTACTTTTTTTTCAACATAGGCCGATTGCTCAGTGGCTAAAATTAGGCGAAAGAAGAACTTTCCACTCACTATTATTATTTTTTTTTAGGAGCGGGACTCTTTCGAGTATTTGTGTGTGCTATTATTAGTGTATAAGGTTTTGAATAGTGCAGCTCCTTCATACATCTATGAGCGCCTAAAGCCATTGAATTCCCATAGAAATGGACTTGTATTGCGAATACCCCGACATAACAGCTTTATATGGTAGGTAGTTCTTTTTTTGTAAATGTCTGCCGCCAGTGGAACTCCTTAGATAAGGAAATTAGATCGCAGCCTAAGATTCGTGGGTTCAAAAGCCAGTTGCTGAAAAAATTGCTAGAAACAGAATAGCTTTAGAATAAGAATACTGTCTACTACTATAGATATTTACTGTATGTGTTTTTATTGTATGTCTTTTTACGTCTCGTCACGTTTAAAATAAGTTCTTTTTATGGATTGTTAGAATAAGATTGTTTACGTTAAGCGTATGTATTTTGGAAATTGTATTGATTTTTGGACGTGGGTTAGGCAGAAAAAGACTTTCTAGTCTTAAGTCTCGCCCCGTAAATATAAGACGTTTATTATTATTATTATTATTATTAATATTATTATTATTATTGCTTTTGGGAGTAGTTTGTTGTGACTGTTGATATTTATATACAATAGATCAAAGGCGGCCGCAGCGACCGGCACTGCGGGCAATTGCCCCCCCCCCCCCTTTGGAAGGCAGTTATATTCTTTGCCTCTAAAATACAAGTGTTAGCTGCACTCAAAATGCATAAAACCACACTATTTCCGCCCTATTTTTCAAAAATTGTCTCCCGGGGGAGACCCCCGAGCTCCCCTTGTGCACGATTTTATTAATTCCCCGTAATATAGAAACCTTATTGCTCTGAAAATGCGTACAACCCTAATATATCAGCCCTATTTTTCAAATTTTTTCTCCCGGGGGAGACCCCCGAGCCCTCCTTGTGCATTATTTTATTAATTCCCTGGAATATAGAACCCTTGTTGCTCTGAAGATGCGTAAAGCCCCAGTGTTTCAGCCCTATTTTCCAAAAAAATTTAAAAAGTGCCTCCCCCTTTTATGAGGTCTGGGACCACCTCTGCAATAGATAGAGGGTTGGTTTGTATGCATACCTAGTGTTAATGTGTTGGCCTACCTTGCATTAGCATGCTTTTAAAAATGCTGCAAATGGACTAGCGCCCCCCCCCCCCTGAAGCTACAGACGCCCTAGGCCCAGTCTGCCCATTTATAGTTCAGCCCTGCCGGGTCTGCATGCAAACAACCCTAACTCTCCCGCAGGGTCGCAGGTCTACCTAACAAAAATTCTCTGGAGGAACATACGAAAAAATTATAAGGCTATAAGAATTTTTCCCCCTTTATTCAGAATTCTTCAGTATTTTACGGAATTTTCGGCCTTCACGAAGGATCATGCTGGGAGGCTAAAACCTTTAGCAGCTGCAGCTGCAGCTGTTGGGCGTTGGCATGTATTATCTCATGAAATCAGGTGTTACCAACCTTTTTTCCTGTCCGTGGACCACCATGACTCTGACAGGAAAACCGTTAAATTCTTTGACTAAGATCAATCAGCTTAAAGCCTAAAATTTTGTGCTAATATTTGATTAAATATTTCGGACTTGTATAGGTCGGATTTTATAGTGCAGTGCATACTGTATATTTGTATTTCAAATTTCCAATAACTCAGCTGTTTTAGTTTCTTATTTCTTAACTAACAAAAATGTAATTGTTCTATTAAAGGAGAAGAACTTTCTAGAAGATTAAAATTTGACATTTAAAAGTTGCTATTTTATTTTTAAAAAAAAAATAAAGGAATAAAATTGTCTTTATTTTCAATATGGGCGAATTTTGGGTCTTCGGCCCCCTCTTACAATAACAATAATAATAATAATAATTAACCCATGGAGTAGAGAGTACAAAGAGAGTACAAAGAGAGTATTTACAACCTTAAGAGTGTACGTCCCGTAGGAAAATGTCAGCTCGAAATTTAATACGTCTTATATTTTTTATTTACATAATACTATTGTATAACTAAGCAAGTTATTAAAATATTGGTTAATTTAAGTTGTAAAAGACTAATTTATGCATTATAAAATAGGGAACTCTTAATATTTCGTTTTCAAATTTTTCATGGTATCTACTATACGTAAAATTTTAGCCCTCAATCATGTTTATGGAATAACTACGGTACCAAAAATTAAAAATTCCCTATTATATGGTGCATGAATATATACTTATATATATGCATATACATATACAACTTACTTAAATGATCTAAATCTTTAAAATCTTGCTTTATTAATTAAATAGCAAGATCGTAAGAGATCTTGCTTGCCTGTAAAATAAGGACCTGTAGAGTAGTGGTACAGACTCCGACTTTCACCCGAAAGGTTGTTGGTTTGAGTCCCATGCTGGCTACATTTTCTGGCCATGCTTCGGAGGGCATGTAAAGCAGGCGGTCCCGGGTCATCCTAGTTGAGTGTAAGAGAGGGCGATATAGCCCTAACTCCGCTAGGTTGGCTTAGTAAAAGGACAACAAAAAGTCAAGATTTAATCTATTATTTATTTATTTATTTAAGAACAAAGGATTTGGGGGTATCTATTTCCTATACTACGTACACTCTTACCGTACACAGTGGCGGACTGGACCGGTGGGCAGACGGGCCTTTGCCCGGTGGGCCGTAGTTGTTTGGGGCCGGACGTCTAAAGGAACATATTTCCAAGCATAATAAAATTTGAGTTAATAAGGAGCATTACAACAGCATTTTGAATTTCAAATGTAAGTGAGGTAGGGGCAGCGGTATCCGAAAATACCAGTGCCTATTTCCAGTGCCACAGCTCTTATATTACATATTTTGTATGAACTACAAACTAAGTTATCTATCTTTAGGCCGCCTTACCAAGTTGAATCCAGCGGACCAGAGCAGGTTCAAAGATGCAGATAACTTGGTAGTGTGCACAGTGCCGGTAGGGAAACATGGTAGGACTTGTCCTGGTCACCTCCGAACTAATCGTGTGACTTCACTGTGTTTCCCAAGTGGTTCGGAATCCACTATAATCAGGAGGTCCCCTGTCCTATGGGCCCACACCGTGGCCTGGGACTGTCTCCAACCATACTACTACTATCTATCTTTATGTCAAATTGTTGTATTAACATATTTTTCTATAATAAAGGCAGTTGGCCACCCCTTATGAACTACGTCATCTTGTCTAATTCATGTCCTCTTCCTCCTGGGAAAAATGCACTTCCCAACCCTGAACCTTTGGCCCATGGACCACCTGATATGTATCTGAGGACCACCGGTGGTCCATGGACTGCAGGTTGGGAACAGAAAACGCCATGGCTCGACAACCTATTGAGGGTCTAGGCCTGAGGACCGAAAGAGAATCCTCTCACTAGGCTGCTGCTAAATTTGGGATGTTGCGGTAAGCAATATTCCCACAGATTGGGAACCCCTGCTCTAAATTAAACCTACTTTCCAAAGGAACAGTGCTCATTACAGGACATGTAGAATAGTGGTACAGACTCAGACTTTCACCCGAAAGGTTGTTGGTTCGAGTCCCACACTTGCTACATTTTCTGGCCATGCTTCGGAGGGCATGTAAAGCAGGCGGTCCCGGGCTTTCCTAGTTGAGTGTAAGAGAGGGCTTTACAGCCCTAACTCCGCTAGGTTAGCTTAGTAATAGAACAAAAAGTCAATATATAATTTAATTTAATTTAATTACAGGCATTACCACCACCTCCCCTACCCTTATTGAAATTTCGTGCGACATTTCATTACAGGGCATAGGTGCTATATGAACGCAGCCCTCCCCGAATTAAAATACAGGTACGGGCCTTACTTCTTCCTATCGAGCCATCCTACAGTTTCATTTCAAACGGTCTCCGCTGACCAACAGGGGAGCAAGGTGAGCGGAATTGTGTAGCGCCGTGTGCCGGAATTGTGTGGGGGTCCTTTCTCGGGCTGAGCAGTCTTAATAAGACTTAAGGCTACCAGATTCTTGAAGCATTCTTGAAGACATGAGTCAAAATGTTTATTGGACTAAAACTCCCTCAGAAAAATGGTTATACCTACATCATATAAAATATAAATATTGTACGTTCTCATTTCTCAACGTTTAATGGGCAATAAGTAAGGAGGTACCTATTAATACTACTTCTAAAAATTATCTTTTAACAGTAGTTATGGCTCAATTAGCCTATATAAAAAAAAATAATAATAATAAGTTTTTGACATCTCCTAAGGCCCAAGGCCCTCAAATATAGCAATTTTCTCCACTTTTCCACTAGGTTGGCTTAGTAATAGAACAAAAAGTCAGTATTTACTTGTTTAAACACCAATCGTAAAGCTACCAGATTCTTGAAACATCAAAGATGGTCAAAATTTTGTAATGGACTAAGATTCCTGCAGAAAACGGGTTATATCTACAGTACGTCATGTAAAATATAAATATTAAACGTTCTAATTTCTCAGCGTTTAACTGATTAAGGACCATAAGTAAGTAAGTAAGTAAGGACCATAAGTAAGTAAGTCAGGACATGTAGAGTAGTGGTACGGACTCCAACTTTCACCCGAAAGGTTGTTGGTTCGAGTCCTACACTTGCCACATTTTCTGGCCATGCTTCGGAGGGCATGTAAAGCAGGCGGCCCCGGGCCTTCCTAGTTGAGTGTAAGAGAGGGCTTTATAGCCCTAACTCCGCTAGGTTGGCTTAGTAATAGAACAAAAGTCCTTATTTATTTATTTATTTATTTATTAATAAGTAAGTGGGACGTGGGTACCTACCTAGTACCTACTAATAATTCTTAGGTATGCAAATATAGGCCTGTTATTAATATTTTGCAGTTATGGCTCAATCATAAAAAAATATAAGGCCCCCAAATTTCTCCTCTTTTCTCAAAAGCCGGAAATTTTATGATTTTTCAATTATTTCTGGGGACTCCGGACAGGGCACCTGGAAAGCGGAACTGCCCGTACTGAATCCGGACATCTGTTAGACTTATCTTATGCACCCTTTGGGCTTCGAAGAATATGCCATAGAGACACAAAGTCCCGCCAAATATTTCGATAAGTTTATTTGCATTTGTTTTTTAATCTATTGTAATATTGTATTTTGCGACCCTTTTATGTGGGTGCACTGGGGGCACATCCCTCCTGGTCCAATAGCCACACCCGGGACTGAGCCTGGCTATGTATTACGTAATTCTGTTATGTGCACCTCAAAATTTGAATAAACTGTACCATTGCAACACTGCGACGGCTGTCGCCTCAACGTATCAGATAACAGATACAGCGCATTTTGAACAAGCTGTACAACCGTCCTAATCAAATCCCAGAAGCTAATAGGAAATGCCATAAAGCAGTAGGGAAATGGCATTGCTATCGGACCTCCAGCGTTTTCGCTTTGGCCTTTTATAAATATTGCTGCGGCGTTGCCAGCTCGTCAATCCGCCTGGCCAGGTCAGACCTGGCTGGCTTGACCTCGCCTGGATTTGTTTTTGCCTTCCTGTTTATACGTTTATTATTCCATTATTTCGTTATCGTACCACACAGCTTTTTTCAGGGTTTTATAATAAAGAAATTATAATAAAAGTTAACTTAGTAAAATATGGAAAGTCGGATAACTAGGCAAACTAGGCAAAGTTAGACAAGCCTTAAATTTCTAGGCTATTGGCGGGAAATCGTCACATAATAAATAAATAAATAAATAAATAAGGACTTTTTGTTATATTACTAAGCCAACCTAGCGGAGTTAGGGCTATAAAGCCCTCTCTTACACTCAACTAGGAAGGCCCGGGACCGCCTGCTTTACATGCCCTCCGAAGCATGGCCAGAAAATGTAGCAAGTGTAGGACTCGAACCAACAACCTTTCGGGTGAAAGTTGGAGTCCGTACCACTACTCTACATGTCCTGACATAGTCCTGACATAGTAGGCGACATTGGCCAAGGACGGTACGCTACACAAACAAAATATATGCAGCCATTTGGTACAAATTTAAGGGTGTAGCCTATGATTTTTTTTTTTTTTTTTTACTTTTTACGGGCATGTTTGCAATATTTCATGTTCAGTAACGTGAGCATAGTCTTGCATATTTTATTGTTACATGTTGTCAATCATTTTTATTTAGTTTATTGGCTACTTTTACACCATTAACAGCATTACAGCAATACTAAAACAACTGATTATATCTGGTCCCTATTAGGCCAGATTGAATTCAAAAGCGCAGGTAAAGTGAGACATCATATGCCATATGCGAAAGACATTATCTCTCTCAAATCAAAAACTAAATTATTCCTTCTACCAGGGACGGATAACTTACGAGTAGTATCGATTAAATTATAGCGTACTAAATTAACTCGCAATAGATTTACTAAATTTAGGTGAGGGGAAGCTGCCCCCCCCCCCATTTATTCGTCCATGCCACCTTCGGGGAACCCGGTAACTATGTTTGTCTTTAAAGTGTCGTCATTCCCACGAGATTGCTATCTGGGCTTGATTTCAAAATTAAATTCAGAGTGAATCATCATCGTATACCGATGTTCAAAATACAGAAATAACCCACATCAAGTATTTGGAGTCAAATTATATTTGTTGTGCTGATAATTATTGTCCTCGCTTGCATAATAATGATTCACTGTGGACCAGTGGCGTAACGATACATTTTTGAAGGGGGGCTTTTAAATTAGGGGGCATGACTTTAATGTCCCTTACGCAGCCGTCAGACAGTTGGGGGGGGGGGGGGGGCAAAGGGCGATCCGGAGTCTCATCCGGGCGATTTATTTTTATTTTTAGAAGAAATATGCCTAAAAAAGAGTGGAAAACATTTTGATATCAGTAGATAACGTTTGAATTTACGAAGAAAATTAATTTATTGAAGGGGAGGGTCCAGGGGTCTCCCCGGGGAACTTTTTGATAAACAGGTCAGAAATAAAGGGGTTTTACGCATTTTGTCAGCAAATATCTTTGTCATATGCTACAATATCTGTATAAATGTAAAAAATTAAAAAAAAAAATACACGAATTATTATTATTATAAAAAACTTTATTAACAAAACTGAAAGAAGGCATGAGTCTTATATTGAGGTCACAATCTCAACGGTTGGTTGGCAGCAACTCCCTCCATACCATCCTTCAGCTCTCTCGGTCCTGCGCCTTTCTCTTCAGCTCTTGGTGCGTTCGAGCTCCAGCTTCCTCTTTCACTTCCATGAATTCCTTCTTCGGCCGCCCTCTTTCTTCTATTGGTTTCTTTCACTGCAACCTCAATGATGGTGTGTACCAGATTTTCGTGTCTTAATAAATGCCCTACCCATTTACCTGTAATACTTTTTATCAGAGTACAGTAGTCTATATTTAACCGTGCCATCGAGCATGATAAGTAGTATCCCTTCCGTTCTTTTTCTAACGCATCATTCGAAATCAGACCTATCCATAGTACAAGTATTAGATTGGCATAAGGCATGAGCACAAATAGGTAAACCAAAACTTGTGTCTGCCGACGTATGGACTGGTAATTTGGTTAAAAAGAGAAGTGTAACAAATACCACAAAAACTGTCACTGTTATAGGCCTACTAGCCTTTTCAACCTTTTTGAGGAATGTTCCAAATTACCTATAGGTACACGCTCAACGCAGAGGACTTTGTCACTTTTTTTACCCAAAGTTCCTTTAATTGTTTTCATCCAGTTCGTACCACATTCCAACAATGCCCATCCTGTCCCTAATGACAGTAATAAGACTTAGAAAGAGTTCTTATGTTACCTATGGGTTATAGAAAAAGAGACCCCCTGATGGTTAAAGTAATGGAATCCGGACTGCACATCTGGTCTGACGCCTGGGCAGAACCGGAATTCGGACCCCCCCAGAGGCTGTCATCCAGACGGTTGTCTTGGTTAACGGTAAAAATATTAATTTGGGAACGATTCATCATTTACAAAGTTAACATACATATCAATACCCTAATTAAGTTAGTAACCCGCTTCGAAAAAAGTCGAAATTCAAATAGAAAATGTGTTCGGGAGAAAAGCCTCTACAGACTGGCAAAACTCTTAAATCCCGAAAAAAATAAGTAAGCCTATATCGTTGAAATGGGCAAGAACTTAACTCCAAGGTGTTTGATTTGGCGCGGGAATAACAAGCTCCAGTAGCAAAAAGAACCGGTCCGAGTTTACTGGAACATGCTTTAAAATTTATCAAAATTAGTAGATAGAGAAAATGAGTAATTTCATGGTAAATAATTTTCCTATGGATAAATTTCCGATATCTCGGAGGGCTGGGGGGGGGGGGGTGTTGTCCACCTGACGTCACTCGTCACTGGTGGTGAGGTAAATTCTAGATAGGTCAGACCAACACATTGCCACACAGCAATACTGGCAGGGCACGCCATGCATTTGAGCGTGAATTTTTTCAAAAAACATTTTTGTGTACAAAACCAAATACTTTTATGGGAAAGTAATCTATCCGGTTTCGTTACTCAATTTAACACCTAAAACATACCTGAAGGTAGAAATCATTGATTCATCGATCATCATCGATTGAAAGGTGTCGCAGAAAAATTATTTTTTAGTCATTTTTCATTAAAATTTAGTCATTTTTATTTTTTTTACCCCCAGAAGCAAACTATCAAGGGGCAAGCGACCCCCCGCATTTTATCAACATTAACAACAACTACAATATATGTGAATTTACAAGAAATCGTTGGAACCGTTTTTGAGAAATAATTTTTTTAGATGTTTTTTTTTAGTTTTTTGAGAATAAAACCCCCCAAATTGAGTTAGCCCAAAATGAAAAAAAAATTTCCCGAGGTATGATTTTTTTGAACCTACATGCCGAATTTCATCAAAATCGACCGAGTAGTTTGCCCGGAAATCGACAGACCGACAGACAGACAGACAGACATTTCGTGAAAACCTTAAAATGTGTAAATCCGTTGAAATCTCGGAATCGAAAATTTGGATCGTCACAAAGCTTTCATTATACTAGGCCTATGGTTATACTGGGATATCTCGGGGGGGGGGGGGGGGGGGGGTTGTCCATCAAACGTCACTGGAGGTGAATTTTCTATCATTTTTTCAAAAAAACATTTTTTGCACAAAACCAAATAGTTTTTAGGGCAAGTAACCTGTCCGGTTTCGTTACTCAATTTAACACCTAAAACATGCCTGAAGGTAGAAATCATCGATAGAAAGGTTCCGCAGAAAAATTATTTTTTAGTCATTTTTCATTCAAATTTAGTTATTTTTATTTTTTTTACCCCCAGACGCAAACTATCAAGGGGCAAGCGACCCAACACATCTTGTTAACATTAATAACCACTATAGTATATGTGCATTTAAAAGAAATCGTTGTAGCCGTTTTTGAGTAATACGTTTTTTAAACGTTTTTTTGAAGTTTTTTGAGAATAAAACCCCCCAAATTGAGTTAGCCCAAAAAAAAAACTCGAGGCATGATTTTTGTGAACCTACATGCCGAATTTCATCAAAATCGACCGAGTTGTTTGCCCGGAAATCGACGAATAGACAGACAGAGCGACAGAGCGGCAGACAGACATTTCGTAAAAACCACTTTTTTGGGTTCCTGGGACCTCAAAACGTGTAAATCCGTTGAAATCTCGGAATCGAAAACTTTGACCATCACAAAGCTTTCCTTATACTACGTATAAATTGGAAAGCAAAAATCCTATCGTCTCTGGTTCTACTGCTTCGTCATATACCTACTTTATCGTAATGACTTCGTTACTTCTTACACACCCTATGTCAGACCCAGACTCGTATATCTGTACTTGGTTGTCTTGCCATTGAATATATAACACTATATATGTATAGAGTTATATATTCAATGGCAAGACAACCAAGTACAGATATATAGCACTATATACATAGTGTTATATATTCAATGGTCTTGCTTTCTTATGTTTCATTGCGCCCATGGTAAGCTTGTCTCAGCTTGTCCAATATCGCTTATTTATTAATTGACTTCAATGTCGTATACCAGTTTGCCAATGGCGCAAAATTCATACGAAAAACAATACAAATAATGACCGAAATCCACGGAGTGGGGGACCATTATAAGTAGGCCTAGTCTCATAAAAAGTACTTCAGGATATTGCACATGCAGACCGCCCATTAATAAAGTGCCTAGACAGGCTTCATAGTCTAGAAGAAACTATACCGAAATATGTACAATGTCATTCACCCAGCATCAAGAAAGCAGTCTTGGCATGGACGCATCCAGGCCATTGGGGGGGGGGGGGGGTTGTTGTGGGTCAAAATCGGAAAAATCACATGTAGGATCGATTAAACCAGAGCGTAATAAATTAAAATAGATTTACCAAATTTGGGGGTAGGCAGCTACAGCTACCCTTGTATCCGCCCAAGAGTCTTGGACACCTGGGAGGCAGCAGCAGTTGGCAAAAAATGGGAACCGTTACGTCTTACAACATCCATCCCCGACGACACCACCTGCAGCGCAGAAAATCGAGGTATTCGACAACCCAATATGCCCACGTTGAGGAAGACACTGCATACCATTGTTTCTTTCAGGCACGTCTCTATTCAAAAGTAGGTCTACTTTAACACAAAAAGGTGAATCCATCATTGGGGCTATGTTAGTGAATAATGGATTTACGCATGATTACGTATAAAGGCTTTAAACCCTATACCATTTCAACCTAATTTTTTTCATGAGTTCAAAATAATTCTAATGTATGTTGGCCTACATATTATCATACCTTCGTTTAGGAAGCTCAAAATTCCTGTAGCCTACGTAGGCTTGGTCTAGTGTTCCTTTCAGGCACCTCTCCGTGGTGGAGGGGGTAAAACTCCCCCGATCCAAAATTTACCTCCTGCCTGATTTACCCTCTTGGCTAACTGGGCTTAAGCCCAGGGCGGCTGATTTCGGGTAAATTCTTGCCGGAGTACCAGAATTGTAACTCCATTAAAATTAAATTTGCCCCTAAGTTCGTTCTCAATTACTTAAAATAAAAAGGTGAAAAAATCTCAGACTTGGTTGGGGCGGGGGGGGGGGGGGGGCGGCATCTTCTGAGTATCCCAGAGGTGGCAAATTTCAAAATGTCTAATAAGTCTTCTAACATGATCTAACGGCGTGTTAAATACAGAATTAGGTTATCAACAAGAGTCAGTGATTCAGTATGGTAGTGACTCATTCAGAATTCTACGCATATCTTAGTTGCTTATCTCGTAGGCTATTTAGGTAGAGCATGACTAAATACAGGTAGTCTCATAGGCCTATAGGCCCATTGTTATGTGGATTTCATACATTGGCGTAAATTGCCTAAATACCTGGAGGGGGGGGGGGTCTTAGGACACCATGTGTACTTTGCCCCTAGTTGTCAAATTTAGTTGCTAGTGGAAGACAAGAATTTCTCGAGGTACGAAGAGGTACTTGTGGAAGATAGGTAGGGACCCCAGTGGCATGTGCGACACTTGTCCGGGGTCAACTGAAACCCTACAGCATATTATATTAGAATGCCCATCACACTCAGCACAACGTACAGTCCTCCTTAATTGCCTCCCAAATTCCATAGTCAGACCTTTCAATCTACTTTCAATTTTAGAAACATCCAGCCCAACAATATATTTTGCTCTTCATAATTTTTTAAAAAACAGTAAAAAAGCTATTTAAGACTGCCGCACATTAGTGGCTGAATGGCTCCCCATCGCCGACGCAAAAGAAAAAAAAAAAAAAAAAAAAGAATTTCTCGTACCAGGCGGAAAGAAAATTAGCCTCAGCTAACTTGTCATTCGGTGACATCATAACGTGGTCAAAGGATTCTGACCTGAATTCTGGGTCCGGTATAAGGGTTTCGTAGTCCTCAGCGTCAGCATCTTCTAACGCTAGAGAGGCTATGTTCAACCCGTCCTTTTCTTTTAGTTGAATCTGCTCAGGTTCTGTTTGGGGTGCTAGTGGGGCCAGAGACATTACTCTACTCTCGAAATTTATGGAGACCTTCAACATCGTTAGGGTGTTCATACCGATAATACACGGATTGTGAAGGCCTTTTACTAAGTGGACAGCCTGCTTCAGTTTTCTAGAGCCTATATTGAATGTGACGTAGGCTTGTCCCACGATTTCTATGGAGCTGTTGTCAGCAAGGTGCACTGTTCCCTTGTGGGGTACTACTGTACATCCTCTTGCCATCAATATATCAAAATATGTTGAGTCAATTGAAGTATTGCTACAGCCACAGTCAATGAGGGATGGGAACGGAATGCCTGAAATGTCCACATTGAGGAACAGTCTCGCACTAGGCCCTATGCAGGAAACATACACCTTAGCTGGAAACGGTGAGATGTCGTGGTTGACCAATGAAATATAAGAGTTTACTCGAACATGCTTTCCAATTTATCAAAATTAGTAGATAGAGACAATGAGTAATTTGATGGTAAATAATTTTACTATGGCTAAATTTCCGATATCTCGGAGGGGGGAGGGTGTCCACCTGACGTCATTGGAGGTGAGATAAATTCTAGATAGGTCACATTCCCACACAGCAATAATGGCAGGGCACGCAAAGCATTTGAGCGTGAATTTTCTATCATTAAAAAAAAAAACTTTTTGCACAAAACCAAATAGTTTTTTTAGGAAAGCAACCTGTCCGGTTTCGTTACTCAATTTAACACCTAAAACATGCCTGAAGTTAGAAGTCATCGATAGAAAGGTTTCACAGAAAAATTATTTTTTAGTTATTTTCATTAAAATTTTGTTATTTTTATTTTTTTACCCCCAGAAGCAAACTATCAAGGGGCAAGCGACCCCCCGCGTTTTGTCAAAATTAATAACGACTACAATATACTGTATGTGAATTTAAAAGAAATCATTGGAACCGTTATTGAGAAATAATTTTTTTAGACGTTTTTTTTGGAGTTTTTTGAGAATAAAACCCCCCAAAATTCAAAAAAATAGCCCCGAGGTATGATTTTTGTAAACCAACATGCTAAATTTCATCAAAATTGACCGAGTAGTTTGCTCGGAAATCGATGAACAGTCAGACAGAGCGACAATTTGTAAAAACCACTTTTTTGGGTTCCTGGGACCTGAAAACGTGTTAATCCGTTGAAATCTCTGAATCGAAAATTTCGACCATCACAAAGCTTTCCTTATACTACTATACGTACAAATTGGAAAGCAAAAAACAACAAAAGGAAACATATGGCAAGAGGTGGACTACTGCAGATGTTCACAAGTTAATGGCCGAAGGCAAAGAAACTTTGGAAGTAAGTTAGGTTAGGTTTGGTAAAGTCGGAAACGTTTCCTGTTTCCATAGCAATTATTTTTCTGCGTATAAAAACAGGAGTTCTATTCCTACTTTCCCTTAGTAGCCCAGGGTAGATATTTTTAACATTAAATTATAGTACTAGTAGAATGAAACCCATTGCAAATGGAAGACAATATGACAGACAATAAAGAAAAAATAAATTACGGGCGATCTGAGTTCGGGAGGCAGGTAGGGGTGGTTTTTAAGGGTGAAATACGGTACATCTTCATTTCCGACAAAACTACAAGTCCTATAGAAAAACGTCAAATAGCAAAAAGGTAGGTAATAAGAATATTTCACGTAACCTCAAATTTTATGAGAAAAATGCCAAAAACCAGGGTTTTGGTTTTTTATTTTTAACTTTCACAATTTTTTTTTTCTTCGTGAAAATAGGGGAAAACTCACTTTTGTATGTTCTAAATACACTGTAATTTTTTTGATTTAAAATATTAATTTTTTCCAACTAATTTTGACTATATTATATGGAAAAATGGAATTTTCAATCAAAAAATCTCACGTCAAAATGTCAATTTTTTTAAAAAATTAGGTGGGCTTTTTTTTGTTCGTTGAAATCTCTACTTTCCGATGGTATAAAGAACACTATTGTGCAAAAGTTTCTTAAAAAATGAAAGAAACCAAATCGAAAAATGATGTCTCTATAATATTCCGGTCAAGGAAAAGAGATTATCCCAGCGGAGCTACGAAAACAAAAATTAAACAGAAAAGGGAGGAGGTCTTTAAAAAAGTGCCCAAAATTTAACGATGCTTAAAATCTGAAATTCAAAAAATTCATTCCATTAAGGAACTCATTGAATTATTACTGATAATATTCAATAGTCTTTCATCCAGTTTTCCGGAGGTAATAACAGCATGCTTTTTATTGTTGACCCTTCCAGTTACAACCGCAACTTTTAAACGAATTTTTTCAAAATTAAAACTGATAAAAGTAAAGTCATTATCAGCTATAAATAATTTTAATAAAGAGAGTGTAATTTTAATTGTTTGCCCCCACAGAAAGCCATAAAATACAAAATCGCAATAGCCTAGATTAAAAAAAAAACTAAAATAACAAACTAAAGCAAATAAATAAAATCGAAATATTTGGCGGGAAATCGGAGCGTCCCGTGGCATTAATTATTAATCGCCTTATTCTATTCTATTTTGCATTATGAGTCTATAAATGATAGTAGAATATTCGTCTTTTCGACTTTTCTGCCCGAGAAAGGGCCTCCACACAATTCCGGCGAAGGGGCCCCCCCAAGGCCAAACCCGGCACTGCGCCTAAATTTTCTAAACAAAATATCCAGGACCCCCCATTTTGCAGTAATATCGATTATTCGTTGTCTGTACAATCATTAACAAGCAATAGAAAGATGTAGAAATGCGTAGAAACTCACAGTTGTCTGAGCACACTAATAATTAACCTGGCACTGCGCCTAAATTTTCTAAACAAAATATCCAGGACCCCCCATTTTGCAGTAATATCGATTATTCGTTGTCTGTACAATCTTAGCATTAGAAAGTTGTAGAAATGCGTAGAAACTCACAGTTGTCTGAGCACACTAATAATTAAAATGGTAAAAAGTCTCCCTATCTTTCAAGAAGGGTAACCAATTTATGGAAGGTAAAATAAAAACTCAATAATTTAGAACAGATCATGCCCAATTAAAAGGCTATGTATTGTATAATGTGGTTCAGAGAATACTGTTGGCATACAGTAGATCCAGTATATTGGAATTAAAAGCCTAAATATATAATTAAGGCATAGTAAAATATACGGATAAGATAACATAGAGTAAAATAGAAGTAGCGATAAAATAAAGTAATGATGAATTAGTTACCATGAATTCAAGTCTAGTCTATTATGCATATAATATTTACAGTTTTAAGGCAAGAATGTCAAAATATTCTGTAAACAAAGAATAACTCAGTTACTTTCCACTTCCACTGACACAAATTACGATATGAAACAAGTCACATGAAAATTTAACAAATTTAAAATATTTTGCAGATTTAGCTACATTTTCTCATACGAAATAAACATAAAAAAAATATAAAGTACATTAAACGGTTTTTTTTTAGAATAAGTTAGTCAGTAGTAAATTAGTTGGAATAGACTATAGGTACTTTTGAGAAAGCTTTCTTATCTTTTTTATCTAACCACTTTCTTGTCATTGTGGCTGTGGAAAAAGGTGGACTATTAATTATAATTTTGCCAAAAATACAAGTTAATTAAATATTGTAGCCTACAAAATATTTTTAAATCCCGCCCTCAAGGTAGGTAATCATAATTCTCTTACCCCACTCTGTTGAATCATACTCCCCTTCGAAAGGACAGGGTATTCCGGGTAGGTTCGATTGTACTCAGAAAATCTCAAAACCTTCAAAAGCTCCAGTGAGGCAATAAATAGTAAAAAGTCACATTACCAAGTAAAATTATGTCCTGTAAGGCAGTAAGGGTGACTCAGTCACCGTGCCTACCTTCAAAAGATCTAGTGAGGCAACAGTAAAAGGTCACATTCCCAAGTAAAATTTTGTCTCGTAAGGGTGACTGAGTCACCGTGCCTACCTTCGATAACTCTAATGAGGCAACAGTAAAAGGTCACATTCCCAAGTAAAATTTTGTCTCGTAAGGGTGACTGAGTCACCGTGCCCACCTTCGATAACTCTAGTGAGGCAACAGTCCCACTATCACTAAAAAAAGCATCAATAAGGAATACTGGATGACTTCTCTTTACCGAGAACCTTAGGTATTGTCTCGTTAAGAAACACGGCACAGCACCGCGATGCGTTGGTTGGGACGGGCCTGAAATATGGTGGTACCACTGGTACCTATTCATAACCAAGACATTATAAACGATCGTTTGAGTCCTATGTAAATCTAAAAGTAAGGAATCGTGGGTCATACTGCGCGGACGGATGGACCGAAGGATGCTGATCAAGAGGAGGTTGAACCTCAGCAATGGTGGAGCCATACTGAGGCATTGCGGACGGATGAACGGAAGGATGCTGACCATGACGAGGTTGAACCTCAGCAATGGTGGAGCCATACTGAAGCATTGCGGACGGATGAACGGAAGGATGCTGACCGTGACGAGGTTGAGCCTCAGCAATGGTGGAGCCATACTGAGGCACTGCGGATGGATGAACGGAAGGATACTGACCATGACGAGGTTGAGCTTCAGCAATGGTGGAGCCATACTGAGGGGCAGAAGGGCGAGCCTGAGGAGCAGCGGGGGAACGTGTAGTAAGCATAAAACTATTCAAATGAGGATAGCTGTATTGATATTGAGAATAAGTGAAAGGATGCTCAGCATTTGGAGGTTGAATTTCAGGAATGGTGGGGCCATATTGAAGAACGTAAGGGTGACCCTGCGGAGCATTAAGCCGTAGAGGATGTGGAGTAAACCAGAAACGATTCATACGAGAACCGCTGTATTGACGTTGACGAAACGTCAAAGGGTTCTGAGTAACTCGAGGACTATTCTGACGGCTTTGAGGGAGATGCTGAGGGATGACGGGATGAGAAAAGGTGGAAGGATAGCTAGTGGGAGGAAGACGATTGTCAGGTGCGTTGGAGCTACTTTGTGTATTCGTGGAAAGATTCTCAGGAAAACGACGATCATACTGACGGCGCTGGGGAACGGCCCGAAGACTTTGAGGAAGGATGGTAGGATTTCCAGGCCAAAATTCACCTTGTTGCGAAAAAGTAGGTAGACCAGAAAAGCGCGGGGGCGTATTCACAGGAACCAAGGCTTGATTCTGAGAGGTTGCCCCACTTTCCATAACGATCCGAGGAACCTGAGTATGCGCGGGGACAGGGACAGCATAAAACGGGTAATCCTCACTATGTGTGGGCAGGTGTGGTTGATAGTCGGGAAGGTATTGGACAAACGTTGGAGGAGTAACGAGACCTTCTACCGGGTCAGGAATCAGAACGCCGGATGGGGGACGTTGAACGATAGCCACAGGTTCGTACGCCGTAGGATAACGACGAGCCCTATTCAAGTCGTGTCCCCTCTCTCTAGAGTTTGAGATTCGCTCTGTAGTACCTACGTCAATCGAGTAAAGCCCATAACGGGGATTATCTCCACGAGGAAATTCGTTAAAGTTAGCGTCAGAATGGCTAGTGGGAGGAAGACGATTGTCAGGTGCGTTGGAGCTACTTTGTGTATTTGTGGAAGGATTTTCGGGAAAACGACGACCATACCGACGGTGCTGACTTTGAGGAAGGGTGGTGGGATTTCTAGGCGAAAATTCACCACGTTGCGAATAAGTAGGTAGACCAGAAAAGGTCGAGGGCGTATTCACAGGAACCAATGATTCATTCCGAGAGGTTCGCCTCACAAAGATTTGAGTATGCACGACGGAATGGGCAGACCTCACGTCGCGTCCGGTGTTTCTTTGCCGTAAAGTACCTACGAAAATCGTGGGAAGCCTATTACGGGGTTCTCCAGGAGGAAATTCGTTAAAGTTAGCATCAGGGTTATCTGCAACATACTCAACAAACTCATCAGCTTCGGGCCCAGAAGCTTCATCTAAAAGAAAACTTGCATCTAGTACTTCATCCTCATCTCCACTTTCCACACTATCATCTTCATTAGATCCATCAGACTGGGAGGCATCGGCTACCACGTTGTATCTTTCCACCGGTCCACCCGGTTCATTGCGCACAAGTATACAAAAAAATATATTGCGACACAACGGACACTCGTTAGCCCGCTGGGACCATTGGGTAATGCAGGTGAGGCAGTAAGTGTGCTGACAACAGTCGGGGGTGGCGACCAATTGCCCCGAAAATGGTTCAAAACAAATGGCACAGCTCTCTTGGTCGATGATTTCTTCGTCTTGCGAAGCCTGCGGGGGTGATTTTTCCTCGTTACTCGTTGACTCATTCCGCCTCTTCATTTTCGAATATTTGAATAAGAGAAGAAGTATGTCGTCAAGTTGCCATTTGAGTAACTAGAAAAATAAATAAATAAATAAATAAACAATACGTGTCGCGGGAGTAACTACAATGCTTCTTCTTCTTCTTCCCTCTTAGTGTAACATGCGCATCGTGAGGGGGTCGCCTCGTAACAATTTCTTGTACTCGCCCCGGTCGGACCCTCTTGTTCCAACGAGTTGTTCAATTCTTTCTCGTTCTCCATAGCTTTAGGCATTGAATGTATATTATATGTTATATATTCAATGCTTTAGGATGGGGGAAAATTGAACCCTAGGGCACTTACATAGGTATACCTACAGCACCTAGGCAATGCCTAAGCACTGTCATTGAATATATAACACTATAGTCTTATATAGTACATTCAATGACACTGTACATGCATATAACTATCTTAATCTCAAGATATATATAATATTGTATATTATATAGGCTACTACCATAATTATTTCGCAGGCTATTTACGAACCGGTACAGATTGAAAAGTTTTGTTAAGCCCTACTATAATTGTATAGACGTTTTCAGTAAGAAAAACAAATAGCAATGCACGTTTGCAAGTTGTAATATGGCAAAACTGGTCTAACAAGGCCGAACTAGAGTTCTACATAGGAGAGATGGAACATTCGCCCCCACCAAAAATAATTTTTTGTCCCACTTGCCACGTCTTTTCAATGACTGGTCAATTTTCCAACGTCTGTTTTTAGGATTTCTGCGTTCAGCAACCCTGTCAGTGTGTATTAACTTGAGGCACCCTAAGGGCAGAATCCTTCACCTCGTGGAGAAGGGGAGTTGACTGACAGGATGGACCTCCTGATAATAGTGGATTCCAAACCACTTGGGGAACATAGTTAAGTCACACGATTCATTCGGAGGTGACTAGGACTCGACACGCGCTTAGATTGCCTTAGCTCGTTATCATTTCCCACCATGTTCCCCTGCCAACGCTGTTCACACAACCAAGTTTGCCGCAGTTTGGAATAGTTTTGGTTGATTCAACATGGTATGGCCATTGGTCATTGGGGACGTGGGTGATGGCACCTGTAATTCAAAAATAATTTTTTGGCGGGAAGGTATTGTCCCAACTCTCATTTATTAGTGTCTCATATCTCAAGGACTAGCTCAGGCTGGCTAGATGGAAAACCACAGCGTATGCAACGAAGCAGTACCTAATAAAAAGTTGTAACCAAGTGAAAGCGTGTGGTTCTGGCCCTAAGTCAAAACAAAGCTATAAAGATGGCCGGCGACCCAAGGTCAAGTGTTCAGAGCATCTGCGCCTGGAATTTGTCGTCAGCCCTGGCTGTTGGCTTGTTGCTTTCCTATTTATACGTAGTATAAAGAAAGCTTTGTGATGGCCGAAAGTTTCGATTCCGAGATTTCAACGGAACAAGAAACCCAAAAGTGGTTTTTACGAAATGTCTGTGTGTCAATGTGTTTGTTCTTCGATTTGCTGGCAAACTACTCACTGGATTTAGGTGAAATTTGGCATGTACACAAAAATCATACCTCAGGAACCTTTTTTTCGGGCTGACTCAATTTTTTTTGGGGGGGGGGGGGGTTTACCATTACAAAACTAAAAAAAAAACGTCCAAAAATATTATTTCCCAAGAACGGCTACAACTACGGTATTTTTTTTTTTAAATTCACATATTATATTGTAGCCATTATTAATGCAAACGAAATCCAATAGCCCCTTGATAGTTTGGTTCTGGGGCAAAAATAAATAAAAAAAAACAATATTTATGAAAAATTACTAAAAAAATAATTTGTTGCTGTTGTTGTTGTTGGAACCTTTCAATCGCTGTTTTCTTACTTCAGGTGTTACATAGAGTAACTTTCTTTACTTTTTCGTATTTGAGGTTGAGATTCATTAAAGTTTTTGGGCCCAGTGGTCTGGCACCTTGACTCCTTGACCTTCCAAAGATCGTCTAAAGAGCAGGTAGTGGGGTAAAATTATATTATGATATAATAGAGTAACAAAACCGAACAGGTCCCAAACAAGGATTTTGAAGGTTTTGAACAAAAAATTATGGATTATTCAAGCCCCAATAGTTACCGTCGGTCTGCACATTCTTGACTATATGCAATCTTCCTATCAATTAATTGAGTCGAGAAATTTAAACCTGGGACAATTATTTACCAAGAAACTATTAAAGTACCGAGTGCCTATCCTTATATTATTGATAAATAGGTAAGCATGTACGGGTTCACTCCTACCGGTTCTTTGTTTTTATTTTTCCGCTATTTTTGCTTTCCAATTTATACGTAGTATAAGGAAAGCTATGTGATGGTCCAAATTTTCGATTCCGAGATTTCAACGGGTTTACACGTTTTCAGGTACCAGGAACCAAAACAGTGGTTTGTACGAAATGTCTGTCTCTTCATCGATTTCCGGGCAAACTACTCTAGTCGATTTTGATGAAATTAAGCATGTATGTTCACAAAAATCATGCCTCGAGACCATTTTATTTTTATTTTGGGCTAACTCAATTTGGGGGGGGGGGGGCTTTATAATCAAAAAACTCCAAAAAAAACGTCTAAAAAAATTATTTCTCAAAAACGGCTCCAACGATTTCTTTTAAATTCACATATATTCCAGTCGTTATTAATGTTGATAAAATGCGGGGGGTCACTTACCCCTTGATAGTTTGCTTCTGGGGGTAAAGAAATAGAAATAACTAAATGTTAATGAAAAATGACTAAAAAATAATTTTTGTGCGAAACCTTTCAGTCGATGATTTCTATACCTTCAGGCATATTTTAGGTAAACTCGGACCAGTTCTCTTTTTTATGTTGCAATTGCACCACTCTTATTATTTCCACGACTATTTGATAAATTGCCAGCTTCATATCACTTGTATCGGCCACAGTAGCGTCGCTAGGGGAGGGGGCACATCACTCAGGGGTGCCACATTGGACAAAGAATAGTCAACATGCATAATTTTATAACAAAGAAGTTACTACATAAAGTTAGGCCTACGTAAAATTAAACATTTAAAAAAATAAACACCAAAATATATACTGTATATTTTAATCATTTGAAGTTAATTATGGAATTGGGGGTTTATATATTTATTATACAACTTATTGTATAATTATATATTATATTACAAAGGTAGCAGCCTACCAATATGGCCACCATTACGCGTCATTCAAGGAAAGCACTGACTTGGTAGCCTACGGTGGTTAAGGTTTTGAAAACTTCGAAGAATTAAAAATTTTTCTCAGCAGATGGGTAGGTACCTAAAATCACTATGCTTGGTAGTACATACCTATTTGTGTGAGCAGACTTTTCCAATTCTCAAGGTAGGTGCAAAAATAAGTAATGTTCGCGGTTATCAGATGACGGTTATCAGATTGACGCGATGCTATGCGTTTCTACAACGAAAATGAAGGCAGGCGTTATAAAACTACAATAGCAATTCAAATGGAGCCAAAATCTCACTAGTTGTTACTTTTATGTTAGGCGGTATTTCCACATACGTTAATAGTCAATAGTAAATGTGGTTTTGACGTATGTGGAAACCCCGCCTTAGTACTTTGGCCTAGGTATAATAGGTAACTAATTCAATTTAAATAGACATGATCGCATGAATATACGATTAAAAATGTATATAAGTTACCGTATGTTACTCCAAATATTAAAAAGACATGTCGGTACATACCTAAAAAAAATCTTGCGGCCACACTGATACTCCGGCAACAATGCTGGCGCCTGGCTGCTATAGCAAGCCGCTGCCGGACCCCTGGGCTTCCGGCTTGGCAACTCAGGGAGTAGGCTATTTATTTGTTTACAGTGGGCGGAGCAACTCTTATTACTTCGCAACTGGGTATTGTCATCCGCCATTTTGTATCCTTTAATTCCTATAGGCGTATTTTGTTACAAGAATTCGAATTTGGATTACTGGATTTGGTGCATTTTGTTAACAAAGGGGGCGGAGCGTATTAAATGTTCGATTCTTAACCCGGATTAGAGAACAGGATTAGTATTATGTATTCAATAATATTTAATCTTGCTCGGGAGGTAGATCAGATATTCATTTTTTTTTTCTGATAAGTTTTTTTGGTTTTGCCACGATTTTGGCTTACAAAAATTTGTTTACGCTAGGCTGACATCTTGGATTTGTGATGACCATCGTGTTAATGGTTAATATTATGCTGTTGGTGTGACTTTTTATAAGTTAGGGTTGATTTTTTAAAATGTAACTGCAAAGGCTTTCGCGGCCAGAGTCATAAGAAGAATCAGTAGAAAATGGGCTGATGGTCCATAGTCGATATGAAAGTCAACTTCCATAATCAACTTACAAATCAACCACGGCCCATCAGCCCAATTTCTACTGGTTCTTTATTTTTATTTTTTAGTTTATTTGTTTTAAGTTATTTTTTATAATGGGTGATGTTGATATCATTTATTTTCTTCAAATTTTGGATTGGCGCCTTTAATTTGAATTCATGTCTACTGCTTAGAATATAATATTTGAATATCACAATACGCTCATTTTGTTGCATTTTTTTGCTTCTTTTCCTCCTGTTCCCTGATTGGTCCAACTTCTAGTACGGATTTGTGTTCAAATGTAAAATATTCGTGTAACAAAATACGCCTTTTATGAGGCGTATTTCTTTTGCCTACGATCGTAAAATGTGAGTAAATATTTGTGACCAATCAGAGCTCGCATTCAATTTACACACATTTTGTGCAATGAAATGAGAAAAGTAAAATCTGAAGCAGAAGACAATCTGCTTTTGTTATTTGTTTTATATTCACCAGCCAAGCTATAAATTTTTTTCAGTTCTAATTTTTCTCTTCCTCCATTCTTTTATTTGATTAAATCCGTATAACTCAGTAAAAACAACAATAAAAATACGACATCTACACACGGTACACACCACTAATCGCAAAACATAACCTCAACTTGTTGAATTCAATGATCAAAACGTCAACAAAAGCAAATATTACAAAAGTAAATTTTTTACTAACGTCCCCGAGGTTGATAAAATATTCTACAATCGTAAACTCGAAAGAGGGGAAAAACAGGGAAAAAAATTTACAAGCTCCGCCCATTTTGGTCCAATGAAATGACAATTGTAACATTTTCTAGTAAAAATTTTACAATCGTAGGCAAAAGAAATACGCTTATGGTAAGTCGGGAATTGTAACTGCAGCGTTTCTACTTGCGATATATCACATTTCCCTCAGCGGCAACTCAAAATTTCCCTTTTTTCCCTCGCTCGCCCAATTCGCTAATTTTCCTCTATTTTCTAAATTTCCACAATTTCTGGGGGGGGGGGGGGAAGTCTGTCTAGCAAATTATAAGACTTTTTTATTATTTAAATTTTATTGTTTTTTAATGAGTATGAAATACGTTATATACATTAAACTATTCAAGTTCAGTAAAAAAAAAGTAAACTTTTGTTTCTGGAACGCCCAGCGACCTAGTCAAAAATTGATACAGTTATTCCTAATAATAAACTACTTACTCAGCAAATATTTCGGGGGGAGGACCCAAAACACGTGCTTGTGCCTTTACCTCGTGTTGTCGTGTAGTTGTGCTGCTACAACTAGTCAAATCATCATATCATAAGCAAAGCACTGATGTACTCCTGTTTTTAAAATTCCCACCAAGCCATCAGTCGTCAATCAGAATTGAGAATTCATAACATTCGCGCTAAAATTTGAAACCGTTATTTATTCATAATTATCAAATTTTATGTGTTTTTATTATTTATCGTAACTTTCCATTTTCAGCTAGTTTATTTTAATCATTGACTTTTCCGCCAGTTTCCCTCAAATTTCCCTCAATAATATCTCTCTTATTTCTTCAAATTTCCCTCAAAATTCCCTTTTCCCTCCAATTTCCCTTTAGTGCAGTGAATAAACCCGGATTTTCCCTAAAAAGGGAAATTTCCCTCAAAGTGGAAACGCTGATTGTAAGAAAGTAAAAGATTGAAAATAATTAAAACACCTTATAGTATTTTTTTATTGAACACTTCCCTAATTGGTAGAACGTTTTTTTTTAAACAATAACAAATAAATAACGATAAATTTCTAAAAATAAATCGGTAAACACCCAATGCTTACTTATAGACCAGACTTAAAATGGATACAACATGGCGGATGACAATACCTATTCGCAACCAGAACTTGAGACTGCGCTAGTATCGCGTTTCCGCCAAGCAAGCAAACAAACATTCATTTGTACGGTACTACTGTAATTGATTTTGTATTATACAGTACGGTATGTTTCAAAGTTTATCAAATTATCAAACAAATGATAATTTAAATTTACACATTTTAAATTTGTTCAGAATAAAAAAGTGCTGTGAAATTACGTAGTATGACACTAGCGACACCTGCAGGACCGATTGTGAAGCATGAAGTACAGACTGAGACTACAGATGGCTGATAAACTGCTGGAGACATCAATTTTCAGATAAAATATTGACTGAAATTAATTGGAAAAAAATTGGCCATGCTTTATAATTAATGTATTTTAATTTACACAAACATTAAATAACCAATTTAATGGTAATTAATTATTGAAAGCAGTGTTTTTGACTTCCGTAGCCAGATTCTAATTCGCAACTAATCCGCGACGGGCGCGACCCGACCCGACGGCCAACGTTGTAGACCGGGTTGGCGCATTCAGCTGTATTCTGTATAAGTACACTGGGAATTGTTTGTTTGCGATTAATCTTTTTATATTAAAAAAAAACCTGGCGCGCTACGACTGTTGGTTACGGTCTTGCGGACAAAACCTGATATCTTGGCGGCATGGTAAAATCGCGTTCCACCAATTAATTTAAGTGTACCTTTGTAAATTGGGACTAAATTTGAAATCATCCCATCAGACAAGACATGGAGCGTAGTGGTACGGACTTTCACCCGAAAGGTTGTTGGTTCGAGTCCCACACTGGATACATTTTCTGGCCATGCTTCGGAGGGCATGTAAAGCAGGCGGTCCCGGGCCTTCCTAGTTGAGTGTAAGAGAGGGCTTTATAGCCCTAACTCCGCTGGGTTGGCTTCGTAATAGAAACAACAAAAAGTCCTTATTTATTTATTTAGAGGCATCAAGTTTGCAAAATTTTAATTATAAGTTTTAAATGCTAACCTAAACTTATAAACTTAAATATTTAAACTAGAACAGGCATCAAGTCAATTGCCTCCCTAGGCTCACACACACCCGCATTCGAATTTTTAAATCTCATGCCTATTATACTTACAGCCTACAGGATGAATCGTAGAAAATGCCGATTAATACCAATAAACCTAATAATTTCTTGAGATTTTGCAGCGCGGGTTTATTGTAAGAGTGGGCCATAAGGCCCAAAATTCGCCCAAATGGAAAATAAAGACACTTTTCTATCGTTCTTTCTCTCATATCTCATTTTCACAATGCTTTCTTTTTTAAATTCACACACTGCAGTAATTATTAATTTAAACAAAGCGCAGTAGGTCGCATCCCTCTAGCTAGATAGTTCAGTTCATTGCGTAAGAAAATAAAAAAAAGCTTAATTTTTTTCAGAGGAACTATTCAATGGATGCTTTTGAACTTTTACATTTCATTTCATTACATTTCAGGTGCTAAAATGCTAAATAGTAACAAAACATATTCGTGTGCTTTCCAAAGCAAGGTTTTGGGTTTGAAGAAAAAAATATTTTTTTTAGATACGGTATTATATTTGTAAGATGTTAGGCCTATGTATAACCCGAGCCCCAATGCATTACATATCATACCATTGTTATTGTGTAGTATGATAGACCATCGTCTGCTGTGAGTAGAATATCCACGCTGAAGTTTGTGGTCTATATTTTATAATTTTATGATAACTAGCGGGAGCATTAAAAACATTTACCTACCGGTAAAAGGAGTGAGAGGTATACTGCATTATCTTCAACTTATTTTTGATAACAGAGACTCTATGAGTGTAATAGCGAGTATTTAAATCATGATTTGTGGCAAGGTAACCTTGAACCACTGTTGATAATTACCATGGAAGAATATTAGTAGGACAGGTTCAAACTCGTGAGTAGCCGCATGGCGCATGTGTTCTGATTAATCGTGGCAATTTATATAAGTTTTCGCGCCTTTTGACTTAAAAATTTAAATTTTGAGCTTTGTTTTCTCAATTCCATTTGTTTATTTATTAGTTAATTCATTATATTATTTGAATTGAATTGAAACGACTCTATTGAAATACCAGAATGGTGAACAATAAGACTATAAAGTCTTGTTTTCATGCTAACCCTAAAATAGATTGTATTATTAATCGGTAATTATTATTATTTACTAAATTATGTCAGATAGTGATGAAGAACGATATATTTTTATGTGAACCTAACACATGGAAGAAGAGAACTTTTCTATATGGCACGGCAGGAGAAGCGGAACGAAACTAACGGAACGAAACGGAACTAACGAATACTATTTGGTTGAACAGCAAGGGGCAGGTTTGCATGAAGAAGTCGGACGACGCCCCTTTGCTTATTATCTACTCGAAATCAAGAGGATTTAGAAGCAATGTCGGCAAGGAACGGCATAACTCACATTGTATATTGGATACTTCAGAGTGCTGGGCAGTAATAATATCAGAAAAGAAAGAAATTTTTCGTCATTTTCCATACGAGCGAATTTTCGGGTTTTCCGGCCCACTCTTTCAATTAACCCACTAGGGTACAGGGAGTTCTATTTTCTTAACGGTTGTGTATGAGTAATTTTAATGATTCATACTATCAGAATGTTGGAGGCATCAAATCTAAACTTACTCATTTTAAACGAAATGTTACGGTGAACAATCTAGATTGCTTAGCTCTGACGGAGACTTGTCTTAAGGAGAGAATCTATGTCGCAGAAATAATTGATGATAGATTATATAAGAGATCGACATTATTTCGTTGGCAACAGGCAAAGAGGATGGAGGGGGAATGTTACCCGCCATGAAAGTCCAAAAGGTTAGAAATATTGGAGAAAAAGTTTTTTTTCATTACACCCTGGACCTAACTATCAAGGTGGATGAGACTTAATGGGGCTGGATTAAATTAATAAGTACGACAATAGAGTGAATTTTTGAGAAAACATTATTTTAGTCGTTCTTTGGGAGTTCTGGTGCATAAAACCTCTAAAATGAAGTTAAATAATAATCAAATACCCCTGGAAAACATGTTTGTGAACCTATATATCTATTTTAACTTATATCAATATATATAACAAAATAACCATGTAAAACGCCTTCTGATCGACCACGAAATAACGGATTGTATCAGATTGAGTGGGGTCCGATTTTCTATTGATGACCCGTCTACAACTTATTCACGCAGAGGTGGCAGATGTAGAATCCAGAGAGGCTGTTTGTTTTGACAACGTATTGGGACATTAAAGTATAAATGATACAATAAATAATATATATTTACTGTACGGAAAAAATTAAACAAGTACTAGCTATAAGAATTCTTAACTGAACGGTTTAACGATACCAAGTAGTCGGCCAGGAAGTGCCATCTCGTTGTTCCGGAGGTTTGCCATACAGAGCAGACCTATCGCGGTAGCTCGACATGCGCAGTGTCTCCTGATGGTCCAACCAGGTGCCAATAGCAAACCCCGTTAATGGGAAGATAGCAAATAAATGTTGTTTTGTGAATCCGAATAGGTTGTGAATCGCCATCTGAAAGTACAAAGAAATAATGTGAACAAAATATAAAAAAAAGATGAGGAAATTCATAAGAACAGACCGTTTGAAGACAAGAGATAGGATTAGGTGCAATGATTTGGATACTTCACTTTTTCCTCGCTTTTATCCCTAAGTGGGGTCAGCGATACGGCAGGTTCTCTTCCACTCCTTGCCATTTTGTGCTTCGGCTGCAGTTGTTCCAACAAATCTGGGGTCTTGGTCGACTATCCAGAACCTCTTTGAGCGGTTCTCACTGCCTAGTTCTACATCCTTCAAAATGTGTTTTACTAAACTTCTATCATCAATTTACCGTTTATTCAGTATTCTTCAATTTCTCAGCTTGCTGAGTCTTCCAATTCTTAGTGTGGTTAAGGTCCGCCGCAATTGATAGTACTGTGAACGTCGGAAACAGCACGACAATGGTATAGCGCCGTAGTAGGTATCCTACATTGGCCATAAACCTAGAACAGTTACAAAAAGGAAATGTTTCAATACAATTGACAGAGTTTGTTCTTCTTCCTTTGGGTTTGTTTGACCAACACTCCTCCACTCATCTCATTTTTTTTCGCACGACGATCCTCCATCTACGGACACCCAGCTCGCGGAAGTTTGTTTCTATCGACTTCGATGGCCAGGTGGTAACGTGCTTGCACTTGTGCGAGTCTTTAAACGCCATGCGATCGGAGACGTGCCGTAAGTCGTAACTCAACACGGGTACTATCCTGACTATGCTGAGCCCTGCAGGATATTACGATTACTGAAGAGGTCAATCGGATACATTCATTAAATGGTTTGTACCTTTTTATTAAAAAAAAAAATTAATGACCTACTCATCTGTAGGTATTACACCACATGTGGATCGGTTGTTGTTGTTGTTGTATGGGTAGTAGCACGAATGCTAATGGTTGTTCTTGATAGATTCACTTCAAACTAGCACTTAGTTCTAATGATGCCGGCAGTAAGGGTTTATCATAGATATTTTCCATATGTCAGATGTACCTCTTTTGTGTACAAACCCTACACTCCTGCTGTGCATGTGGCCATTGAGTAGGGACTTAAAAACTCAATGTTCCGATATTTTGATAGGTTAGCCGCAAGCACTTTCCTATACGGAAGAGGTTTATCCTCATATTATATTGTTCTACTCAGTACTTGGGAAACTTATAAGTAAAATACTTAACACTATTATTGTATGCGATTGTTTATATGATCACCTTGAAATGCTTTAGTGCTGAATAGGAAAGTGCACTAAAGAGCATTGCTATGAAAGCGTATGCAGTCAATTAGAAAATAGTTCCAAGCTAGATATTAAGCCAACTGAAATGACTGCTACACATGAGTTGTTTAAAATACATTCAATATTTAAACAAATTAAATTTAAATAAAAAATATAATCAACTTTCTTGACTTACCCAGCAGAAGACAAATTTTTAATGTTTTGATTTTTCTTTTTTATTGCTCAAGTAAAAAAATCGAAATTATCCATTACATCTGAATATTAAGGAATAAGATTTAATAATAAATTCATAAAATATAATGTTATATTAGTTTTTAAAGAATTTAATGTAAAAAATTAGTTTTAAATAAATTAATTAAGGAGAAAACTTGGTAGAGAATGAAGAACGACAATGAGGTTCTGTAGGGACAGTTTTGGTCACTAGGTTCGCTGACGACAAAACCAATATCAAAGAACTTATATAATAAACCAATATCCATATTATTCAAATGGCCGCCGTTTGCATGTGAAAACCATAGAAATAAATTAACTGGAGCGGCGGGAGCCATAAAATGCCTTACGGAGCACCCGTTAACCACAAGCCAACTATCACACACAAGGACCAACGCAAAAAATGTCGAAGTCTTACACATTGCAGCATAGCAGAACGGATACCTGGACCCGGTCAAAAACTCTGTACTTAGCTGGTGCAGGCTACACTGGCAGCCAAATTGATAACGGTCTATTGTTGTTGTTGTTGTCTGTGAGTATTAAGTAGCGTAGAGACGCTAATTAGTCTCTCCATATCTCACTATATTAATCACAAATTTACTTTGGTCTATGCGCTGCGAACTATTTCGCGCAGGGCCAAGCGAAAGGCTCTTATCTAATATATTTCTTTAATAGCACCGTCTAGTCGGTTATGCTCCAAAATTCCTTTCTGAGGTAACGAATTTCTCCCTATCTCCAGGGTTCTATGTTGAAGAGTGAAGTCGTTCCTTCCTCTGGTGTTGTACCCGTGATTGTCCGAGAAACGCTGTAGTTTTAGGTAACTTGGCATCAGTCCTTTTTTGATCTTGTTTATAAGCGTTAAGGCGTTGGTCCAAGACGATATGATCCACAGATTGCCACCCGAGTTCTCTTAACATTTGGGAAATCGGGGTATCATAACTAGATTTCAATATCACTCTCATTGCTTGATTTATTAAAATTTGTAAGTCCTTGATTGTTGACCCTTCCATGAAGAATAGTGTCGAACAATATGTAATATGAGGCTTTATTAATACAGCCACGGGATGGTGAAAACTAAGCTCTTAGCATCTAATTAATTCTTTAAATATTTTTTATAATATTTTTACTATGTCTGGACCTTATTTCGCTGCATATAATTTAATATATATATTCTCCATGATTTATAGAAAAATATCACTTTAAAATAATACATAAATAAAATAATTTTAAAATATTATTGAGGCGTATGGAAAAATCAACGCTTTGAAATCTTGTGCAACTTGTGCTGCCATCTACAAAATGACGTCACAAATGAACCTCATTATACATGTTTATATTTACAAGGCGGTGTGCGGCGTGTTTTTAAAATGTTTTGTTTTAGTTTAATGATTATTTTACAATTTAAAGCTCTCTTAGCAATTTACAGCGTAGAAAAGCTGCCTACGATCCTAATTTCAGTGCTGGTTAGAAATAAGGCCCATACACTTCCGTACTTTTTGACGCTACTTGATAATCAAGACTATGATAAACAACGACTGTCTCTTATTATTACCTCCGATCACAACGAAGACCAGTCTCTAAGCATTTTGGATACCTGGCTAAGCACCGTAACTGACTTGTATCACTCTGTACAGTATAATTTTGATAATTTGGAAACCAAATTCGATGATGAGAAAGGTGTTGCCCACTGGTCCCCGAAACGCTTTGCCCATATCATAAGTCTCCGGGAGGAAGTGCTTGATAGTGCAAAGCGCATGTGGGCTGACTTTGTCATGGTAAGTCCGCCTCATTAATGCGAAACTGTAGTTACTCTTTCAGTCTCTGTATTCGTAATAAGCCCTTCATGAGTGGTAACGCCATCGGGTATAGGTGCTGTAATACGGATTATTCAGAGATTTGACATTTGCTTCACACCAAAAATATATGTGTGAATTTCTGGGGCCTCTCGCCACGCCTCCTATAACCAGCAATTGGAAAATGTACCAAGTGGGAGATGGCAGACTGATACACAAGTCCTCGAAGTCAACCCACACTCAAACTCAGTTTTTTCCATATCCTCTAATTTCGGTTATAACGAGGAGGTTACCTCTTCAACCAAAGTTAATTCAATGTCAGTGTAATATATACCATATAATACTACAATGTATAGGTTATAAATAAGGTGACCATCTGACTTGTTTTTATCAGATCACTCCGGTTTTTTGGCCCAATGCATGGTTTTCGATCTCAGTGACCTGTTTCTTAATTTTTAATTCTAAAAAAATAAGTGCCTACCTACCTAGTCAAGATTTGTTTATTTTTAAAGTGGCACTAGACTCAACTGTATGTATAGTGGCAGCTAAAAATGGTTAAAAAACTGACCATTTCGACCTTATTATCAAGAAAGGCTTGCCCCCCTAACCCCCCGGTATTTCATCCCATACATGACCTGTTTTCTACAAATTTATAAATGGTCACCTTATTATAATTGACACAATATATCAGGTGTAGGCATGACTTAGCTACAAGCTACTAATATGTTTGGGTGCGAGTCTTACGTATTACTATTTAGAGAGTTGAGCTGACATAGGTCTTGATACCCTTTACTTTTTCTCGCTTTTTATCCCTAAGTGGGTCAGTGATACGGCCAGTTCTTTTCCACTCCTTACGATTTTGTGCTTCGGCTGCAATTGCTTCTACAATTCTGAGGTCTTGGCATATTAGTTATTTGTCTATGGTCTTGGCATACTTTCGCTTGTACTGCTAGCCTGGACCGTCCTCGTCATCTCTAAATAGTATTTATGCTATTCAATTATAATTATTACACATGAGTGTATCCCAATCATTCATGACCATTGCCACTTAACTGTTGAAAAACATCAGCTTAACCTTGTTAGAAAAAACATTCCTGTTCTCCAACGGTCAATCAAATCGACCTGGTCGATGTAGGCAGCCCCAAATGAACAGTCTAACCGCGCCCGCCACGGTGCTGGACAGTGGCTAACCACGTAAAGTAAAGTAAAATATATTCCTCCACAAATTACACAATATTTAGAATATGAATTCATTGATGCACAATTTACAATACAACAACAATACAGTACCGTATATGTATGATTGCATGATGGGCCATCCACCCTATGCAATGAGAAACTCGTGTTTGCACGGATGGATGGCATATCAAGCAGGAGAGAGAAATGTTAATATCAACGTCGCCGGCTTGAAAGAATTGCGGAGAGCGTGTTGCACAGTTTCCTCGGACTCATTGCAGTGTCGGCAGACGGTAGGACCCCCACCCAGTCTGGTCATGCGAGTCTTGAGGAGGTTGTTTTCTTGTTTCAGTTCCTGGATTCTGACGTGTTTCTGACGAACCCGAGAACCCTTCTCTTTCTAGTCAGTGAGCAATATCCTATAACTGCCCCCATGCTCCGATCAAACGGACTATACTCGAACTTTTGGTGCGGGATGTCGCCGACATACTACTATGAACGCACTGAAGATTACAAACCAATTTTGACTGGTCAAAAAAAAGGCTGTTTTCCTGTGCCCATGGTCCATTCTGCGGTGCTTGTCAATATGCGAAAGGTTGCGTCGGATGAGCTCACCTTTAATTCTTCCAAGTTCCCATCCTATAAGGGACCTATTGATGATATTATTACGTTCGCTGTTGGTGCTAACCTTTCAGGTATGTTTTGTCTATTTCGTTATTTGAAATTTGACCACAGTTTGGGAACCACTGCTCTAAACTATATGTGCGACCCAGTTCAGTAAGCTTGGGTAGCTAATTTAGCTTTTGAGAACGTGAAATCACACATACTAGCATCAGGGACGGATACAGTACATTTTAGGGGAGAGGGGGAAGTAGTGGGCCGAAATGGAATAAAAGTTGCTCAGTAACGGTTAAATTATGACGTAATAAATTCCCATCTCCTACCGACCCCTGTATTCGTCCTTGACTGGCTTGACGTGAGGTAGAGTGTGAGAAGTGATGTAACAAAGGGTTAGATGGACTTACACAGCAGGCAATGTAAGTCCAACTAACCCTTTGTTAAATAGTATTAAACCATTGCCATTAACCTTTACTAATAGATGTGGAGTGATTATTGAGTACCTACGATATGTGAACGAATTCTGATCCCTAATTGAATCAGACCATGAATTAGAGAAATTAGAAAACGGATTCGAAACCGAGTCTCCGCCTTGCCAGGTTGCCAGGATTATATGCTGACCGCTGCACTAATAAATAATGTCAGGGCATGTAGAGTAGTGGTACGGACCCTGACTTTCACCTGAAAGGTTGTTGGTTCGAGTCCCTGCATTTTCGGAGCATGCTACGGAGGGAATGTGAAGTAGGTGGTCTTCCTATTTTCAGTATAAGAGAGGGGCTTATAGTCCTAACTCAGCTAGGTTGGCTTAGTAACGTAACAAACTGTCATTATATAATTATTTAAATAATAAAGGTTATATAGCAATTTCAGGGGAAGGTATGGTCGATGAGAAAATATTATTATTATTTATTATTATTATTATTATTATTATTATATTAATAATTGTAAATGTACCTACTCTTTTTATTGCAGGTATTCCCCTTCACATATGTAATTCAGAACCATTTGGTTTTATAATGGTGCCTTTAGAGAAAGGAGATACGTTAGAATATGATCTCCTTCAGTTGACGAATCTTAAACTTGAAGCTATGGTCGATGGGCCGCCATTTCCTGTTGCTGCGAATCTTGAAAAGTTCGTGTCTTTGCCGTCCGCTGACCGGATAGGGCTCGATCGAATTTATGTTGTGAATTTACTGCGAAGACCTGAACGGCGGAAACGGATGCAGCGTTGCTTGGAGGAACTTGGCTTGGATATTACATTTGTGGACGCTGTTGACGGAAGGTTTGTCTCTTAATTTTATCGATATTTATCGAACTGGTTCAATAAATTGAAACAAGCAGGTTAACATTAAAATAATTTAGTGTATTTTATAAGAATAGCTTGCAATTCCCTTGCTTACACAAGATTGCACTGAAATAAACTACAATTGATTTAAATTTGGTCATTTCAAAGTTGATTTCAAATATTTTTTTTCAAGCCAATCGCTTTCGTGAGGTATGATACTGTATTCAGGTACAAAAGTTATAGAATAATATAATTACAAAATACCAGAGTGGAAATTATGTTTGAAATGAGGTAGGTACTTGAAAGGATTCATTTATGAGGGCGCTTCCCGCTTCAAAAGTCTTGGTAAGGAATACTGCACAGCACCCCCAGTCATAAGTAGATGGCGGTGTCTTTTATTATCCCTTGCCTATTTAATTATTATTATTATTATTATGATTTGTTGGGCGTTTCATTAACGTAGGCCTACATGTAAAATGGCCAATGGAACCTTACTCTGCCAACGACCCGTCGGTTTCGGACATTATTGGTATTGTTTCCAAATGCATTTCAAACAGGTTCACTACTCGATTTCAACCCACCACGAATACTAGTGCCAATGGGCAAGCTCAGACATTAAATTGCCAACTGGGGTTAGCTCGTATTAACCAAGTATGGGAACGAGTTCTTATCGATACTTAAGCGATGTTGGGGTTTTCATTTGTTAGGAAAGAAACATTTTTCGGTACGTTTTGACTTATCTTAGCTTTAGCTGTCTTGAAAGGCTCTGGTGCAGATTCGGCCAAGTGATGAAGAACGAAAAGTAGCGCCTTCTGCATTTAATAATACAAGAGAAGATAGGGCTCCCGGCAGAAGAAGAACATCCTGGTTGAAACACCCGAGGCAGGAGTTTGGCACGAGCACGACTTCCCTTTTCTGAGCAGCAGTCTCCAAGGTCCGTAATTGCCATGATGGTAGCCAATCTTCGATAGAAGAGGCATTAAAAGAAGAAGAAGCAGATTACCTGACTGACGAAGATATAGATGTCTATTATTTTGAGTTACGTAGTTTGAGAACAGTCTTTATACAGGTTTGTAATATTACGCAACCTAACTACGATTCTTGTAGTGAACTCGTTGCCCTCATTTTGCGTCAAAGTGCTATTGCAGTATAGCTGGCGAATGTGTTTTGATTCACTAATAAATCAATAGAAGACTTTCTTGTTGCAATCCCGTTGCTTTTACGCTTCGTCGAAGTAATGCTAACGAATGGATTGCGTATACTTCTTGCCCCTAAGCCATAGCCTGTATGCTGCGTCGAAGTAATGCTGGCGAATGCACGGATAGAAAATGCCTTCTATTTGTATTGCATAGTTTGAAAACAATCATCTTAATGGCCCGAAGTAAGTTTTTCACTGAGCCTGCGCATACTTCTTGGAACAAACCCATTGCCAATATGCTTCGTCGAAGTAATGCTAACGAATGGACGGCGTATACTTCTGCCCCAAAGTCATTTCCTGTATGCTGCGTCGAAGTAATGCTGGCGAATGCACGGTTAGAAGAAGCCTTCTATTTGTATTGCATAGTTTGAAAACAATCATCTTAAAGGCCCGAAGTAAGTTTTTCACTGAGCCTGCGTATACATCTTGGAACAAACCGAATACCAATATGCTGCGTCAAAATAATGTGGACTAATGTTTAGATAGAAGAAGTCTTGTATTTGAGATCCACCATTTGAGAACCATCATCTTTAAGGCCCGTAGTTCGATCTTCATTGAGCCTGCGTAAGCCCATTGCGTGTTTGATGCCCCAAATGCTGGTGTACAAGGATAGAAGAAGCTTTCCATTCGAGATATCTAGTTGGAGAATCATCACCATAAAGGTCCGTAGTAAGATCTTCATTGCACCTGCGTATACTTGTCGGAAACACTTTGTCTATATTCTGCGTCGCAGTAATGCTGGCGAATGGACTGGTAGAACAAGCCTTATATTTGAGACCCACCAGTTGTGAACCATCATCTTAAAGGTCCGTAGTAAGCTCTTCATTGCGCCTGCGCATGCTTCTTGTCGCAAATCCGTTACCTAGATGTTGCGTCGATGTAATGCTGTAGTGGTTCCGCCGCGTTGAGCCGCTCACGAAGGAGAAACGCTGCGGCATTCCGTCGCTCCGTTCGTCCACCGGCCGGCTTACAAACGGGCAAAGCACTCGCATACAGGAGTCGTTCATACGCCGCGTAGCCGCCTGAAATGAACAAAATCTATCAGGTAGTGGAAAAAACATGATGAGAATCCGGAGGCACCTGCGCCGATATCCTCTTTGTAACATACTTTTTTCAATATATTTCCCTCACTTGGTGGAGAAACCAGTGAGGACAAAACAAAATAAAAGAACCGGTCCGAGTTTACTCGAACATGCTTTCCAATTTATCAAAATTAGTAGATAGAGAAAATGAGTAATTTCATGGTTAACAATTTGCCTATTGTTACATTTCCGATATCTCGGGGGGGGGGGGGGGGTTGTACACCTGACTTCACTGGAGGTGAGGTAAAGTCTAGATAGGTCAGACCAACACATTACCACACAGCAATACTGGCAGGGTACGCAATGCATTTGACCGTGAATCATTAAAAAAAAAAAACATACCTGAAAGTAGAAATCATCGATTGAAAGGTTTCGCAGAAATATTATTTTTTAGCAATTTTTCATGAAAATTTAGTTATTTTTATTTTTTTACCCCCAGAAGCAAACTATCAAGGGGCAAGCGACCCCCCGCATTTTATCAACATTAATAACAACTACAATATATGTGAATTTAAAAGAAATCGTTGGAGCCGTTTTTTGGAAATAATTTTTTTTGACGTTTTTTTGGAGTTTTTTGAGAATAAAACCACCCCAAATTAAGTTAGCGCCAAATAAAAAAAATGCTCCCGAGGTATGATTTTTTTAAACCTACATGCGAAATTTCATCAAAATCGACTGAGTAGTTTGCCCGGAAATTGACGTACATACATACAGACAGACAGACATTTCGTAAAAACCACTTTTTTGGGTTCTTGGGACCTCAAAACGTGTAATTCCGTTGAAATCTCGGAATCGGAAATTTCGACCATCACAAAGCTTTCCTTATACTACGTATAAATTGGAAAGCAAAGAATAAAAATGTTGACGCGGCGAAGTATGCTCTGTTGGTAGCTATTATTCTTCAATCAGAGGCCAAAGCTATAAAGCTATAAATATAATATAATATAATATAATATAATATAATATAATATAATTCAATACAATAATGCCATGTTACAGCGTTTTCTTAAGCCCATATAAAGCCAGAAGAAGTAGTAGAGGGTGTAGGTATCTTGGCTCTATGACAAAAACATATACTTACCCGTATTTCATTCATTCTAGAAGCATAAATAAGGGGATTCAATAGAGGCTTAATGAGTAGAAGAAAATTTGCAACAACGTTTAAGATGAAGAGCGTGTCTTTGCTCAGGTCGGCCGTCTCAATGTAGCAATTAGAGCAGATGAGAGCGAAGTTGAGGACAGCAGGCAAGAAGCAGATCATGTAGGACATCACGATTAATAGAGTGGTCCAGATGGCCTTGAGATTCCTGTCGAATTGTTGTTGGTGCTCATTTCTTGATCCTAGAAAAACAAAGACGTTGCTTAAAGGTGAAAGTGTGGGACAGATTTGCTTAAGGGTGAAAATCTAAAGACAGGAGATAATGTAGAATATCACGATTAGAAAAGTGGTACAGATGGTCTTCAGGTTCCTGTCGAATTGATATTTCTTATTTCTAAAAACACAAATAGGTTGTAGAAAGATGGAGCAATGATACAAATTTGGTTGACGGTGAAAATCTGGAAACACAGCATAATCATATCTTGTTTGAAAGAAGAATGAAAAAACAAAATTGTCTTTATTTTCCACATTGGCGAATCTTACAAGTAACTTATTGTTGGACACCACGATTAGTAGCGTTGGCGTGTTAGCTTTCAGATTCCTGCCGAAGTCCTGATGCCCGATAGTGCATAAATGGTGATTTATGCTTTAATTTGATTGAGATTTAAAAAAATAAAATACCAGGGCTAAAGATAGAAGCTCTTTGCTTCGGGTCTAGTTCTTCTCGCTTAGAAGAAATAATTCAAGAAAGAACTCCGAATTTTACCTTATTTTTGGTAGACGGTTTTCAGTACAAGTTAGTTCATATCGGAAAAGTCTATATCGATACCCCAATTAGCAAACCGCATAATTACAAAATAGTGAATTTTCAGGAGAGACAAAGAACTGTCATAAAAAATCAATTTTCGTTTTAGAAATTGTGCTGCGATGGTGGCAAATTCATTTCCTGTCATGCCACTGATTCCATAGGAAGCAGCTTTATTTACTACTGGAGTTAATGCTATTTCCGCGTCAAATCAAAAAGTTACGTTCTTTAATTCCTATTTCAACGATAGAGACTTTTTTTTCGAGATTAAAGAGTTTTCCAGTCGGTAGAGGAGTTTTTTCCTGAACACGAGGATAAACAACTCGTTTTTAATATTTTTTGGGAGTTAAGCGGTTTTCTAGTTAGGGGATCGATGTGTGCCTTAATTCATTATCGATTTTAATTTTTTCGCTCAGCAGCCCGATCATGGTGACTTTAATACCGGGGTTTATGTAATACCATGTCACGTGATAGTATTAATTCAATGGTTCAAAATAAATGAACTGATGCAACGCTGCCGTAGCAAATATAAATAGCAAAATGTAAACATATCGCCCTAGAAATAAACATTCAAATTAACCAGTTTTAATATTGAAATATATAATATGTATTATAAATATATAAGTATTCTAAATAATTTGTCTAAATCTAAGGCTGACAAAATTAAGAAACTCCCAAAAAATATAGTCATAGATCATTCAATTGTTTAAATAGACACAATTTGAATTTTCCGCGCTTAGCACTCTTGCGACGATTACCATTACCAAAATTAAAAAATTCTGAAGTTTACTGTTCATTTATTTTAAACAGTTCAATTAATACCATCACGTGACATGGTATTATATTAACCCCGGTATTAAAATCGCCATGATCGCCAAATCGCCAAATATATATATATATATATATATATATATATAATATAGGAATAAAAAATGCAAATATATATATAAGTAAATATATTGAAATATATTTCTCTCTTGAAGGCAATGGTTTATGGTGCTTGACGAATTTATTTTTTTCTCTTTCAGGTAAGTTGTGTTTGCCCCCGTAGAAATCAAACTGAAGATTTTTGGAGTATATATTCTACCCATCCTAGTAAGTTGACACTATTTTTAATTACAAAGGCTTTCAGGGCCGGGGGATAAAGATACTGCAGAATTCGATCTGCAGCCTGATGATGGCGATTATAATACCGGTATTTATTTAATCCCCTGGTATTAATAATGTAAGGCGGCCATTCCACATACGTACAACGTCAATGAAAATTATGAAATTGAAGGACATTTCAATTTCTCATTGATGGGGGCCATTCCATATGTTTCTTCAAAAATTGACAATTTTCATTTGAAGCGTATGCGCCAAATTTTTGAAATTTGTTTGCATTTGTTTCTTGAAATTGTTTTTGTTTTCTTCGTCGCCTTATTATTTAAACTTATTATAATTTTTATACAGAAATGCTTTCTTTTTAGAGAAATCAATTAAAATAGTTGTACTTGTCATATCCCATGACGCCATTTCTTAATTTTAGATTGTTTGTTTCATTGTTTGTGATTTTACTCTATGATCGATTGATCATTGATCAATTTTAACAATGGCATAGAGTAAAATTGAAATGTCCTTCAATTTCATAATTTTCATTGACGTTGTACGTATGTGGAATGGGCGCCTAAGCAAACACATTTTGAATAGCACTTTCCATTATACAATTTTCTTGTTTACATTTTTAATACCAGGGGGTTAAATAAATAATTATAAAATATATAATATAATATATAAATAAAATATTATTATCGCCATGATCAGGCTGCTGATGGGCCGTGGTATATGTAAAAGAGAATTTTCGAGAGGTGTATCATCATTTGATTTCAACGTGTGGCACGACCCAAAGACCAAAGTTCGAGGAATGTATCTCGGTGGCTCAGATCGAACACAGCTAAATAGCCGTGGTATATGTAAAAGAGAATATATGTATATATTGGGCTTATGTGTTCCTTCTGTCATATATTGAAGTATAGAACTCTGGGTAGAACGTGGCCTCAGGCGAAAAGGGTGAAATTACACTTCAGAATAAATTTACGGTAGATTTACGACAATGTTGGGAGACGCCCTTGTAATCTTCTTTTTGGGAGCTGAACGAATTTTAGCAGAATATGAAATTTTACATATCCAAACAACGCGACTTTAATGAAGCATAGACAACGTAATTGCTCTTACCTCCGCCCCTACCGTGTCGCGAATGTCTGTTGAACCATCGGCTCCAGGCCTGGTGTTTCCGCACAATTATGGAGATGTGACAGTATATAAACAGCATAAAGATGAGCGGCACAAATACCAGCGTCGAGAACATTCCACGGAATTTTTGCTTCATTATAAATTCATACGTTTTCCTGAAATGATGAAAAAAAGAAAATGTTAATGGCTGTTACATCGAAGGCGATTATCATTCATAGTGAATGCCCATCGATTTTTGTATTATAGGTAAGAAGTAGGTTTTGCCCGACCATTTGTCAATGTCAGTATTTTATAGATATGGAATTGGGGAGTTTAGGGGCTATTAGGAGTAATCGGTAATCGTCCATTGTCTGTTTTATGAACAAATCCAATTTAACAGGGAATATAAATCGTAAAGCTGTAAGAAATATCACATTCATTAGAAAAATTGATCCTCTACAGTTTGATGCACATTGTATGTGACTGACACTTACTTACTTCGCGTGTAATTAAATTATCTTGCATATCAATCTGAGGAATGGTTGTACGAATCCTCGAGGGGATCGGATTTACTCAATAATTCAGAGTAGAATATAAAAGCAATGAGTCAATCGTATAGTAACCATCAGTCCCTATGAGGACTAAACCTTAAGTCCTTCTCAAGACTTAGCCTGATGATGAGAGTAGCACCCACTCCCGAAACGTAGCCCCCTACCCCTGACAATGGGCTCCGCCCTAATTGCTCGATGACTATGAGGGCCATGCCTCTAATGGCTATTAACACAGCAGGCAATGTAAGTCCACCTAGCCCTCCTGCTACACTCCCCCCATATCCGTCCATGCTCAGGTTTTGATAGGAATCGAAGCAGATTAATACAATGGCCGATTTGAATAATTATGCTTAAAGGCTACTTTTTCATTTCTAGTGTGACCTGTAACCATCTGTTGCGCTTCTGTTCTCTAGTTTACTTTTTATTTAATATTCTCCATTTTGCTAATCCAAACATAAATAAATGCAACGAAATGGTAACTCACGTATCATTACACGGCGCCAAAAATCCCTCTCCTTCAAACGAAGAAAAATATGTAAACATAAACACCACGGGCGCTATCCAGATACAGAAAACGAGCGCTGTGACGTTATTGTGGGTGATCCAGCGTCTGGACTGCAGAGGCCGGAAGATGCCAATGTAATGGTTTCCGGCGAGGGCCAGAAGGTGAATCATGGTGATGAGGATGCAGGAGAGCCGGAAGGCTTCGATGACCACGAGAACGCAGTTGTTGTGGGATGGCATGTTGAAGCCAACTGGCAGGAGACTGTTGACTAGCAGACCTATCCCCAACTGTAAGCAGAGTGGATTTTGTAGTTGTTAGATAATGATGGAGTGTAGTTGTTTTGTATGATAAATATAATTATGATTCTATTAGTGGTTTCCGGTGAGAGCCATAGGGTGAATCATGATGATGTGGATGCAGGAGCGCTGGAAGGCTTTGATGGCCACGAGAACGCAGTTGTTGTGGGATGGCATGTTGAAGCCAACTGGCAGGAGACTGTTGACTAGCAGACCTATCCCCAACTGTAAGCAGAGTGGATTTTGTAGTTGTTAGATAATGATGGAGTGTAGTTGTTTTGTATGATAAATATAATTATGATTCTATTAGTGGTTTCCGGTGAGAGCCATAGGGTGAATCATGATGATGTGGATGCAGGAGCGCTGGAAGGCTTTGATGGCCACGAGAACGCAGTTGTTGTGGGATGGCATGTTGAAGCCAACTGGCAGGAGACTGTTGACTAGCAGACCTATCCCCAACTGTAAGCAGAGTGGATTTTGTAGTTGTTAGATAATGATGGAGTGTAGTTGTTTTGTATGATAAATATAATTATGATTCTATTAGTGGTTTCCGGTGAGAGCCATAGGGTGAATCATGATGATGTGGATGCAGGAGCGCTGGAAGGCTTTGATGGCCACCAAAACGCCGTTGATGTGGCATGGCATATTGAAGCCGACTGGCAGACCTATCGACAACTGTCAGCAGAGTGGATTTTTTAGTTGTTAGATAATGTTGGAGTGTTCATATTCAGTGTGACAAATGTAATTATGATTCTATTAGTTGTGTCTTGTGAGCGCCTGAATGTGGATAATGGTAATTTACCCCTATCTCCGAGAAATTAAAATATCAAATGAATTGATCACCTCTTCGCCTGTGGCTTTAAAATTTTACATGCATAATTCACCGAACCAACAGCGTCCAATCAATATTTCTAAAATGCAATATTACGCAGGGGGTTTTTAATCAACTTTAATTTATGATAATTTTATGGGCTCCCCACCTACAATATGCCACAGCGCCAACCGTGGCCCCAAAACTCCACAATTGGCGGAAACCCAATAAGAAAGTTTTACGTTTACGTTGGAAAGAAGCTTTACATCGTGCAAAACCGATCACATTTCAGGTCTGGAAAATAAAAATTGCGTGGTTTTATTTTATAATTTTAATTAATCTCCAACGACCCGTCGATTGTTTTATGTGCGCGTTTTCAAAGTTCTACAAGATTGAATGCCTGTCGGAGTAATTCTGCTATGTACTGTGTAGTATGTACTGTGTACTATGTACTGCTATGTACTATGTGCACATATAGATTGCGTCTCCATTCAAGATCCTTTGTCTTAATATTTATTCATATATTTTATTATTATATTAATTAATTGAACAACTAAGAGACAGTTGTACAGTCTATAGTTATATAAGTATGATAATCAAATATCTCATCAAATAGAAAACGTACAGCTGTCAAAAATATCTGGCCAAATAGAAGAAATTTGGCTACATGATAAAATTATGTACCCCTTTCCAATACAGATTTGCCACAATCATTGAATTTGATTTGTACCAAAACAAAATTGGTGTGGTAAACCTGAGGAAGGAGTTCATGAACTGTGACTAATTGTTGTTAGTGAAGGCCGCATGTCATAAATTATATCGAAATGTGGAGTAGCATTTCTGATAATTTAATGGATGTTTTGACGGCTCTACGATAGATATTTCCAGTGAAAGTCGTTAGGGGACAGATTCCAAAAGACATTTAGAGCTGAGCGTCATACATTTCTCTAACACTGTTCAAGAAGATTCGAATTGATTTTTCTCTACAAAGTACGCCTTAGCTATACGTACCAGTCCTGCTGCTAGGGCGTCTGCTAAAGCGAGGCTCAAACTCATGAAGAGCGTCGGGGATAATGGTCTCCTGATCCATCTCGTGCATATCAAAATCCGAACGTTGATGACTACTGCCAATGTGCAGAAGCTGATGAAAATACTGGGGATGATAACGTAGGAGATGTTGATGGAACCCAAAGGCTCATTTGTTTTGTTTGTAGATATATCCCATGTCTCATTGGTGTAGTTCATACCTAGAAATATACAAGAAGTCATAGTAAAGACTTGATGAATGCACTGAGGATAATATCATAGGAGATGTTGATGAAACCCAAAGTATCATTTGTGTTGTTTGCAGAAATCTCCCATGTCTCATTGGTGATGTTCATACCTAGAAATCGACAAGAAGTCATATTAAGAAATGGATTGATGAATACACTGGGGATGGCATCATAAGAGATGTTGATGGAACCCAAAGTCTCATTTGTGTTGTTTGTTGATATCTCACATGTGTCATTGGTGTAGTTCAAAACGGGAGTCGAACCCGAGTCTCCACCTTGCTACAGCTATACATGCTAACCACTTCACCAAATTTGTCGGTTAAAAACATATATGGTGCTGTTCGAACCTAAAGACTAATTTTGTCTTGTTTATTGATTTATTGATCCCCCCCCTCCCCATGTCTGTGTTGCTCATTCCTAGAAGTGTACAAGAAGTCTTAGAAATTGGTAAATATATATTCGGGATGACGGTGTTGAAGGTGCTGTTGGAACCCGAATACTCAATAATATTGTGCTGCTTGACGATCTTTCTAGTTTTTCAATAAGATATTCTAAGTATTTGTGGCGTGTACAGAAGTTTCTGGTAAAATTACAATACTTGAGATTAAGTTCTGTTTATACAGATATGTTCAGGATGCTTAAAAAAAGTTCAAGATGCCTTACACTTATACTTATGTTCGGAGTTGCCAATATATTTGTACTTTTTTATGCAGTAGAAACACCAATTTAATGCTATCCTGTTTTGTAAATTAAGCAAGGCAGATGTTTTACATGATAAGGTAGCAATATTACGCAGTAGCTTTAAACATGAAACTGCTTAGCTCTGAAAATGTTTCTATCTAATCCATACTTACTTACTTACTTAACGTGTCCTGACCTAGGCCATTAGACACATCTAATCTATGAAACGAACGATCAAAAGCGTCCATGTCTTACAACAAAAATGAGACAATGCAGGAGTAAAAAACTTTGAAATTGGGTTTGATTGATCTAATCCCCTACTTCTCCATTTCCTAACTTTTTTGATAGAAAAGTTTTTTCAAGAGAACATATGTGACACACGAATAACTTGTAAAACACATTACCTTTGTCTCCAATGTGCTAAAGGTACAAAGTTTGCAGCGCCTTTATATGGTATTATTATTATTGAATTTCTGGGACCACTCGCCACGTCTCCTATCAACAGTCATTGAAAAAACGTAGCAGCAGCCCTAATATGGCGATTTGGATTAACATAATACCAGCTTTATTTATTAACACCGCATTAGTAAGGTGTCACGTGACGTTGTTAAAATATGCGTGGGAAATTCAAATAATTTTGTTTAATTGTAGGAAATTTTAATAAACATTAAAATGTACAGGTAGAATTTTTAAATGTAATAAGAATTTTAATTAATGTGTCCACATCTAAGGGAGAAAAAATTGAAAACTCACCAAAAATATAGCCGAGGGTTAATTTATCAATTTGAATTTCCCGCGCATTTTGCAGTCATTTGTTTGAAACAATGGATTATACCCCGGTATTATTCTAAGCCCAAATTGCCATAATAGGGCTGCAGGTGGGTCCAGAATTAGAAAAATATTATTTGCTCTCTCAAATGTCCCATCTCTTCTATATAGAACTCCCTAAAATCCTTGGCCGCTGCAACCACGTAGTTTGGACACTCTTATCTTGATGGCGGACTTACCATGGATCTTCTGCTGCATTCTGGATAATTATTTATCACCTTCTTAGGCACTTCCATTTTTTTTTCATCCATTCTTTCAGCGGGACCCAGCCATCTGATTCTAACTACTTATATTCCGTTGATGGCTTCTGGCATAGCTTCGGTATTATGTTTGTATTAGTTCTTATTCTCCATCCATCCAAGGATTTCTCGCAAGACCTTTCACACCCGTTTTCATTTTTCATTGTATAAGCGTCCAATTTTCTGGCCCATAGGTCACTCAATTTACAGTCTACCCGTCTTTTTAAATGACGCTATCGTACAAATACAGTTTAGCTATACTAAGGGTATTCACAATGTTTAAAATATTGACTTTTTGTTCCAATACTAAGCCAATCTAGCGCAATTAGGGCTATAAAGCCCTCTCTTACACTCAACTAGGAGAGCCCAGTACCGCCCTCCGAAGCATGGCCAGAAAATGTAGCAAATGTGGGACTCGAACCAACAACCTTTCGGGTGAAAGTCGGAGTCTGTGCCACTATTATATACATGTGCGGACATGCTTATGATGCCGAGTTTTCCTAATTAAGTTAAGCCAAAAGTTAAGTCCAAATATTGGCTGCGACTATTGTTTTTTTTTTTCATTAATGGTGATTTTATATTATTATTATTATGATTGCAATAATGTCTTCATAACGTGGTCGGGATGTAGTTGATTGGAAGCACAGGCGTCGGTATATCTAATAGGTTGGTTCTGCTGTAGAACAAAGTCAGTACCGTATATATTCATTTAAAGGTAAAAGTGAAAATGGTTTTTAGGGAAGGTAGAAGAAAATCCATTGACATAGGAGTAAACCGCTCGTTAGTGACTCTCCATGGTCCACTTTAGCCGTCTATGTGAAATTTGGGAGTTGTTATTTTTGTCTGACAAATTGGAACCAGGAGGCTAATTCAAGCTGTCCCATTTTGTATGTAAATCTTGGATACAGACTTTTGATTGTCTAAGGGATGATCGTATCCACCCTTATCAATCTAAGGGCTTTCATTCGCATATTTAGTACTGTAGCCTACTCGTACTTGTGCGAGGTTCGACACTCCATGCGATCGGAGACTTGTCGTTGCTCAACACAGGTCTTACCTAAAGAAGAGGTTATTCGGATATATTTATTAAATTGCTTGTATACCTTGAATAAAAACACTGTAACGAGTGAACCCCTATAGAAAAATTTAAATACTCGTGACTTCGTGGACATTTGCATATTTTCTTCGAGTTGAGCTGGTCTCAAATCGCTGATAAGGTGTAACTCCGCTGGTGGTTAATCGGATACATCCATTATTTATGCATTATATTATACATTATATTTATACATTCATACATTGTTTGTAGGCGATTAACCTTTTTGTATAAAAAAAAACATATTCCCTGATAAATTAATATTATTATCTGTTGGTACTAGGCCTGTTGGTTATTACTCCAGGGAAATTGAAATGCCGGCAATGACATCCCTCTACCAGAAAAGTTCCACTTTCTCCACTTTTTTGACCGACAATTTGCATTTGAAATTTCAACCGCAGCTCATTATTTTGCTAATTATACACCAGGGGCGTGGGTGCGGCCGGGTGCTTGCACCAACTAAAGTTGAAAATCTTTTTTGTTCTAATTAAGTTCTATATTAGGATAGGATGGGTAGAGAGAAAATGAAAGACAGCCGTTGGGTGCAGAAGTGAAGCCGGGATAGACTAGAGTTCTATGTAGGAGAGATGAGACATTCGAGCGCGCCAAAAATATTTTTTTTTCGAATTCTGGGGCTACCTGCAGCCTGATCATGGCGATTATAATACCAGTATTTATTTAATCTGCTGGTATTAAACATGTAAACAAACAAATTTTGAATAGCGCTTTCCATTATAAAATTATCTTGTTTAAATTTTTAATCCCAGGGGATTAAATAAATACCGGTATTATAATCGCCATGATTAGGCTGCTGGTACGTTTTTTCAATAAATTATGTTTTAAGTAATTAATATCATTCAAAAAAAATCACAGACACGCACAACCGGTTCCGGCTCTCACCCTCGTCACCGTTTATTTTTTATTTTTTTGAATGATATTACGTAAAACTTATCAAAGTAATTTATTCACAATTAGTGACAGCAAATTTTACAAAGTTACTAAGGAGACTACAATATTATGAGTATAGTAAAATGATTTGGGCTGGACGGTCAATGAAAAGGGTTTCAGCATTTTATTAGATTGCGGTTGGTTCTGATTGTCCTACTTTTAGTGTTATGGATCGTTTGATGTCCCCTTCAATTAAGTTATAATGGGAAACTCTGGTCCGATGAAGTTCGGCCTGAACTGCTTAGGCGGGTATTCCACATACGTCAATCGTCAATGAAAAATTGAAAAATGACATTTTAGCAGACATTAAAGACATACTAAAAATTCTGCTACCACGTCAATTTACGTCATTGTTACGTCATTTTTCAATTTTTCATTGACGATTGACGTATGTGGAATACCCGCCTTACAAATCCCGTGCCTGTCGTGTGTAGCCGGTTGTGGGACAGAGAGGATGCTTCAACATGTGTTCCTCGAATATACGGTAACCTCAATTCTTGAGACGAGGTATTGGGTTACGGTGACTCGGTGACTCGGGGGGGGGGGGGGGGGTACAGGTTGTTTGTCTGTTGCTGTGTATCGTGGATTGACCTGATAGTTGTAAATACTCACATTATTGATTATTTACTTTCGCCACTATTTCTTAACGTAGCCATCTTTCTACTCTTGCACTGACTTGACAGTAGTCACTGCCTTTCTGTAGGTCTCTTCTGCTGTGTACACAGGCAGTGACATAGAATGCCTTTGATACTAAGATTAGTCTTATTGAATTATATACGGTATATAACACTGTATCCCTTGCATTTCTTGCATTCCGAGCAGATATGCAACGTATAATCTGCACTGGGCTTAAGTTGAACTTGGAGGTTGAACGTAGACATAGCCAATAATAATAATAAAAATAATGTCTTTATAGGAAAAAAAAGTAGATACAGCGTAATTAGGGCCTATAGCCCTCTTTTACACCTACCTATACATATCAACAATAGTTTAAATAAATTACGTATAAAATTGGCAACCCGAAATTAAATACTTTTAATTTTTTATTCAATTAACTCAGCAAGTTATAAACGATTTGGCTCATTTAAGTTGTAGAAGACTATTTTGTGCGTCAAATAATCGGGTATTTTTAATTTTAGTCCCCTCTGGTTTTTATGAAAGAACTAAGGTACCAATAATTTAATGTTTCCTATTATATGATGCATGAAGTAGTCGTCTACAACTTACATGAGCCAAATCTTTGATAGCATGCTTTGTTAATTAATTAAAAAATAAAAAGTCAATAAAAACAAGAAATTTTGGGGTGCTAAATTTCTGCGTAGCATGTCTTCTTAAATTCACAACAGAACCAATCCATTGGCGATTGAAGCGGTCAGACTGAATTGGAATCTTTGTACCAGCCACGTCTGCGAATATATATATTTACTGAGCTTACCTATAAATCTGTCTCAGATGTTTTATTGGGGCCGGCGACGTTTCCATTGACAGAATTCATTTAGTATTGGCTGCCATCAATCTTCCCACACTGCCCGGCACCTAAAACAATTAGTTTACGTCAAATGCTATACACCTGAACCCTCGTTTATAAACTCAATTATGTTTTAGTTGACATGAGATATAGGCTGTTATAGGATAGTTCCAAGGCCGTAGCCAGGATTTTTTTTCGGGGGGGGGGGGGTTCAGAAATTTCATTGGATATTACATAGTGGTTTTTATTTTTCCTCTCAAAATCCGATTCTATCTAGTATCAAGCCATTTCATTTCGGGGGGGGGGGGGGGGGTCTACGGCCTTGGATAGTTCTACAGGGAGAACCGTTTTAACCAAAATATATCGACCCTGAGGTGGGTTCACATTTGTGTTTGATTCGAATGTTTGTTTTACACATGCATTATTGACATCAAGCCAAAAATTAAAATAATAAAATTATTATTATTATTGTTTTGTATTGAATAAACAATTATTTTGTGAAGAAATTATGGATAATAGTACCGTTCCATTATTACTGTGTTGTACTACTAGTATTGGTCTGCCCGTTCAGCGGCAATTCCACCGGCGAATTTACTTCATTTGTGATTTTAGATTTTATGTTTGTTTTGTTTTAAGGAGACTATTATGTAGAATTGTAGATACTTAAGTTATCTATTATAAATTAAGTTATAATTTGGTAGCTGACATCATTAATAAGTCTCTACCATATTATAACTTAATTTATAATAGATAAGTTAAGTATCTACATATAATAGTCTCCTTAAAACAAAACAAACAAAAAATCTCAAATCACAAATGAAGTAGCCGCCTTCTATAGACAATGCAATCGTCCCATCGATCCATTCATTGCTTTGATATGGGGACAATGGTTGCAGCAGGAATTAAACCCTGGGACGATTAATTATTTACAATCGAACGCTCATATTATCTATCTCGCTACCCCTTTTAATTGAAAAATAGGAAAGAAAGACGGATTCACTCGTACCGGTTCTTAAAAAAAAAAATGGTCCCAAGGCAACGTACATGCCCAATTTCATTCAAACCCACCGAGTAGTTTGCCCACAAATCAACTATCCGACAGACTGACCGACAGGCTGAATTTTCGTAAAAAAAAAAAAAAAAAAAAACCACTTTTCCCTGGGGCCTCAAAACGTGTAAATCCACTGAAATCGAAAATTTCGATCATCCCAAAGCTTTCCTTATGCTAAATAGTAATAGGAAAGCAATAAATGTGACTTAGCACCTTCTTCCACCAGACGCTTCGTCTGTTACTAACTTACTAGTCCAAAATCTAAAAAAAAAATTAGTAATCACTCACAGTCATCAATAATGCTCATGCACTTTCTTCACGTGCACAACATTTATAATTAAGAGTATTACGGGTTTTAATGTTTATTAAGAACCAATGTAAAGAACCGGTCCGAGTTTACTCGAACATGCTTTCCAATTTATCAAAATTAGTAGATAGAGAAAATGAGTAATTTCATGGTAAATAATTTTCCTATGGTTAAATTTCCGATATCTCGGGGGGGGGGGGGGGGGGGGGTTGTCCACCTGACGTCACTGGTGGTGAGGTAAATTCTATATAAGTCAGACCAACACATTACCACACAGCAATACTGGCAGGGCACGCAATGCATTTGAGCGTGAATTTTCTATAATTTTTTCAAAAAAACATTTTTTTGTACAAAACCAAATACTTTTTTTGGGAAAGCAACCTGTCCGGTTTCGTTACTCAATTTAACACCTAAAACATACCTGAAGGTAGAAATCATCGATAGGAAAGTTTTGCAGAAAAAATATATTTTAGTCGTTTTTCATTAAAATTTAGTTATTTTTATTTTTTTACCCCCAGAAGCAAACTATCAAGGGGCAATTGACCCCCCGCATTTTGTTAACATTAGTAACGACTACAATATGTGTGAATTTAATAGAAATAATTGGAGCCGTTTTTGGGAAATAATTTTTTAGACGTTTTTTCGAAGTTTTTTGAAAATGAAAAAGCCCCCAAATTGAGTTAGCGCAAAATAAAAAAAAATGGTCCCGAGGTATGATTTTTGTGAGCCTACGTGCCGAATTTCATCAAAATCGACTGAGTAGTTTGCCCGGAAATTGACGAACAGACAGACAGACAGACAGACATTTCGTAAAAACCGCTTTTTTGGGTTCCTGGGACCTTAAAACGTGTATATCCGTTTAAATCTCGGAATCGAAAATTTCGACCGTCACAAAGCTTTCCTTATACTACGTATAAATTGGAAAGCAATAAATTGAGGAATGGTGTTTACACTGACGTCACGTGTAAATCGCACGTTATGGGAGTTTAAGTACCGTATATAGGATGGAACTGGCGGAATACGTTACTCGTGACAGTCTCCCATGTACTAAGTAGAGCTCTCTTATGAGCTTGAATGTGTATTAGCCAACTATGTTTACTTGTGGCTTATTATACTGAGTGTTTACTTTTATACTGCAATTGATACTGTGGTTAATGGCTAGTTCAGGGGTTTCCAAACTGTGGTCCATGGACCACCGGTGGTCCACAGACATATATCAGGTGGTCCACGGGCCAAAGTAAGAAATAAGAAAATGGAACAGCTGAGATATTGGAAATTTGAAGTAAAATACAGTAAGTCTTGGTACTGAACTATAATATCCAACCGATACCAGTCTTAAGGCGTGTATTCCACTGGTCAATATTTCGTCATTTGTGATAAAGCCCTCTCTTACACGCAACTAGGAAAAGCCCGGGACCGCCTGCTTTACATGCCCTCCGAAGCATGGCCAGAAATTGTAGCCGGTGTGGGACTCGAACCAACAGTCTTTCGGGTGAAAGTCAGAGTCCTAGTCATCATCCTAGTCATCATCCTAGAATTTGACAATTTTCCTGTCGCAGCTATAGTTGTCCACGGAAAAATAATCTAGTGGCCCACGGTCAAATAAGGTTGGGAACCCCTGGTTTATAAACATAAACAATGCTAGTTTCCCCATTATAGTAGTTTTGGGTTGGGGGGGGGGGGGGTGGAGGTGGCTGGGTGTTATGGTCTATACTCTATTTGACCGTGCAGGAGGTTCAGTGGCGGATCGACGGAGGGGGTCACGGGGTCATGGTTCCCTTCAATCTACCTGAAAGGCACCAAAATGAGATAAATTTAGTAAAATTAAATATTATCTAATTATAACAAAAAGACATGTAACTAGCGCTCTGATTGGCTAATAATGACGCACAATTAATGACAGCAGGCTATAGGTACACTGGTACACGTGTATTACCTTCTGTCCATTGTTATGCGCTTGATGATAATATTGTCATCACCACCGGGGGTATTTTTGCTGTCCTATTTATACGTAGTATAAGAAAAGCTTTGTGATGGTCGAAATTTTTGATTTCAGTCTATTTACACGTTTTTAAGTACCAGGAACCCAAAAAGTGTTTTTTACGAAATGCCTATCAGTCAGTCTGTCTGTTCGTCGATTTGTGGGCAAACTCCTCGATGGATTTTGAGTGAAATTGGGCATGTAGATTTAGAAAAATCATGCCTCATAATCATAACAAAAGGTAGTTTTTCAATATACATATGGGATATAATATATAATACATATTAAAATTATGTAGAAATGTAGGATATCTTATTATGTTCCTTGTAATACATTGTGGTATTACATGGTATATATAACACTGAAATTAAATTAACTTTGGTTGAAGAGGTAACCTCCTCGTTATAACCGGTTAGGCGTAGATCGTGGGCTCGAATCCCGCCAAGCCCAGTTTTTTCCTTATCCTCTCATTTCGGTTATGTTTCTTGTAGTTCAAAACCGTATAACTATTGAATATACCAACTGTTATAGTCCACGCAAAATGAGAAAAGTATGGACATGGAATGTTTTGATCCTGTGCAACACTATAAAAATATTCCTTGCACCATTTCGTGTTACCTTGTTGCATTGGATGCAAGGCATAAAAAAAAATGTGCAAAGAATATTTTTGCAGTGTTGCACAGGATCAAAACATTCCATGTTCATACTTTTCTCATTTTGCGTGGACTATACATATAGGTATTTCAATGATATAACATAAAAAAGCCATTTTTCTGTAAGCTTCAAGAGAATCAATTTTAAAGCGTTTTTTTTTATGAAATAATAAATAATGAAAAAAAAAATTCAAAAAAGGTTAGACAGAGAGGTTGTCTGAGAAATCGATTTGATTTATACAATAGGGTTTCATGATAAATTTTAATGCATAATTATCTTAAAAATCGGTTTTGAACGTCTCCTGGTATATCCCAAACAATGCCGTTATACTCTAATTTCGATCTTATCAATTCACAATACAGTCGAATTGTTTCTTCGATTCTAAAATATTTGCAGTGTCTCTTTATAAAGCCAGAACTTCGTAAAGCAACATTTGAGATCTTATGTTTTATGTGTTGGTCAAATTTCAGATTAACATAAAAAATAACACCTATAAATCACACGTTTCAGTTTTTATGTCTAGAAAAGTCCCTGTTACGATTAAAATGTTGTAGTTATTTCCAATCCCTGCTTTCAGCATTTCTGCTTTAAGCAACCCTGTCAGCCTGGCGGGGGGAGTTAGTCTGTTTGCTAACTTGAGGCACCCTAAGGGCAGACTCCTTCACCTCGGGGGAAAGGGGAGTTGACTGACAGGGTGGACCTCCTGGCTTTAGTGGATTCCTAACCACTAAGGGAACATGGTAAAGTCACACGATTAAATCGGAGGTGACCAGGACGCGACATGCTCGTAAAGTGACTGGTAAAGTCTCAGCACGTTATCATGTCCCACCATGTTCCCCTGCCAACGCTGTGCACGCGACCAAGTTTGCCGCAGTTTGAAACATGCTCTGCTCTAATGGATTCAACATGGTAAGGCCGCTGGCCTAGGAAAGTGCTTGTTACGATCGCTTTGGCCGTAACATACAAATAAAATCATAAGGATTGAAATGTAGAGAGTGAACCAGCCATCCAGGGTTGTTATACTTAGCTTATGGTATCATGTGTGTTTTGTATTTGCATCCTGATCTCATTTTTGTTAATATATTGTACCTTAAGTCCTACGAACACGTGAACACTTACAATAGTTTTAGCACAGGAACCGTCCATGCCATAGCCTTCCACAGTGTCTCTCAGTGTTTTCACTTTTAAAAACAATCGAAGTGACGATTGTACATCAATTTGCTAACATCAACTGACAACTCGTTGGGTATAATCTGGTGGAGGAAACTCCCCCATTCAACCCTCGGAATGAAATTGGGCAGTAAAGTCCGGCAACACACGGATAATAAACTAAAATGCTTTCCACATAGAATTTATGTCTTCTTCCCAGTTTTATCTCTTTCGACTTGCTTTTAGCTGTCAAAGCAGATGCTTCAATGTCAGCCAAGGGTATTGTTAACGCAATACTTTAAAATTTACAATAAAAGAATTGCTACGTCGGGCGTTATTGAGTATTGACTGACTTGACATTCAACTGTTGCCCGTGTATATTCGAGCGCGTGAGCAGAACAAGAATTTCCTTCTCTTTGTGCAAGGCTTGTTGTCGCAAACATTTCTTCATTTACTTACTTGGCTTAAGTTGGCGCTGTCAGCCCTGGGGGACTTTGGCCGCATTCACAACACCACGCCAACGGATCCTGTCCTTCGCCAGACCACGCCACTCATCGGCCCGCAGGCCAACTTCCTGCACATATTCCTTTAGCTGGTCGCCATAGCATCGTCTCGGACGGCCCAAAGGTCTTCTTCTGTTTGGACATGCCATCCATACTGCTTCATGACGTCTTCTTATTCCGGCTCTGCAGCACTTGTTAGGCTTTTGTCGGCTTGACAACGCTCGTACACCTATACGAACTCCCCACTTGCGCCGCGGTCCCTTTCAATCGTCCTTCCAGAGGACGTCACTGCGGTCGACTTCCTGTCATGTTTTGAGATTTGTATTGAGAATGGTAAAATGAAGTGTTCCCAATCGTTCTATTTGGTATGGACACAAGCTATTGAGAACAGAATCAGTGCATTTGAAATGTGGATATACAGGCCACATCCTAGAAAGATCTTGTTCCTAATGCTGAGGTCTAGAGGCGAATGGATACAAAAGTCGAGTTGCCGCTGGCGGTTAAGAAACGGAAACTAACATACTTCGGCCATGTGATGAGAAACGAAAAATATCGCCCTCTGCATGTAATAATCCAAGGGAAGATTGAAGAACAGAGGGTTCCCGGCAGAAGAAGAATCCTGGTTGAAAAATCTGAGGCAGCGAGTTGGCGAGAGCACGACTTCCCTTTTCAGAGCAGCAGTCTCCAAGGTCGAAATTGCCATGTTGATCGCTAATCTTCGATAGGAGAGGCATTTAAAGAAGAAGAAATACGTTCAAGGTATTTAGTTCTTCAGTTGTTGTTGTGGTGGTGTACATTAGCTTCGTTGTGCGTTAGCAGGCCTTCTATAAAGTGTGTTTAAATTGTGAAGCAGTAGCATCCGGGATGATAGGCCGTGGTCAATATGAAAGCGTGCTTTAAAAAATTTCGTCTACAATATCAGTGGCACTGCGTAGACGGAGGCTCTGCAGCATCACAACTTAACTCCGGCCGTGAAAGTCTTTGTTATTAAATTGTGTTTGGATTGTTCACTTTGACAATTTGCTGTAAGTCAGATTCCAACAGAAAGCACTATGTTTTCACAAACTATACCCATGGCTATAGATAAGCCTTGCTCTGGGCTATTTTGCGTTAATGATAAAGTCGCGTAAGCTATGCACAGTTCCTAATAAGATTCCCACGGTTGCTGCGGCTTTGGCGGTCAGCTATTCTGCAATCCGTTCCATGCTTAGCTGGGGTTGAATTCCCCCTCCCCATTCCCCCTAATAGTTGCCCCGAGGCGAAGTAATTTCTGTTTAGAAACAAAGTCGGGCGCTTCTGCAGTCAGTTGAGATAGAAATTTAAAGCGCTTTTTTTTGTCTTGGCTTGCCTCTCGCTAAAACTGCTTTCGTGATTTTCAGCATGGGGGTGGGGAGGTAACCCAACAGTTGCATTTGACATTTAAAAATAGTGTAATTACATTAGTTTCACATGTTTTTGCTATGTTTTTTTACTGTTTATGATTTGGTTGTTGATGGGTCATTTGGCGTGAATCCTATAATTCGCTGGCCGTGAATTTAACATGATTTTTTGCCATTTTGTAAAGCGCCTTGTTATTAGGGCCATGCGGGCCCTTTTTGGCCTGGCGTGGTAGTCCACTTGCGTCAAAGAAGGATAGAAGCCGTCAACCGACCTGGTCGCCCGAAAACAGAATATCTGCAGCATGTGGATGTAGGTGGGGCTGAATCGAGGGGAGTGGAGATATCGATGCCACATGTTGCTGCCAGTTGGCTCTAACATGAAGAAGAAGATCGGGACCACCATTTAGCAGAAGACAAAAACTTCTTTCGATGCGTTGTCATTTCGAAAAAAGAACACCATAGCATGACAACCCAATAAAGGTCTTGACGACTTGTAGTGGTTCTTCTTCTCTCTTGACCAGAACTCGCCACGCATGTAGACTGACTGGTATAGTCTCAGCGCGTTATCATGTCCCACCATGCTCCCCTGGCAACGCTGTGTACGCTACCAAGTTTGCCGCAGTTAGAAACACGCTCTGCTGTCGTGTATTCAACTTGGTACGTCGGCCATTCCACCGGCCAATTTGCTTCACTTGTGAAGCTGCTGAAGCAGTGAATTTTGTTATTGACGTTTGTTTTGTTTTAAGGAGACTATTATGTAGATACGTAACTTATCTAAGGTATAATATTATTAATGATCTCTGCTACCATATTATTACCTAATTTATAATAGGTATGTTAAGTATCTACATAATAGTCTCCTTAAAACAAAACAAACGTCAATGACGAAATTCACTGCTTCAGCACATCAGCAGCTTCACAAGTAAAGAAATTGGCCGGTGGGATAGCCTCTCTCGTTTTTTTCACGTGTCACAGCCATCCGATATGGCAGAGGTCGGAGAGCTTGGCGACTATCTTCCCCATTGGCACGACTGTTATATACAGTACGTGGGTGTAAAGTTAAGTTAGTAAGTCGATTTTTCTGTCAGGATGGCAGACATTACGCTTGGTTCTGTTTATTTGTCGAAACGAAGGGCCAGTTTGTTTGTTGAGAGTGGAACTGGCTCATTAAATGAACATGCTGCCCAACATTTTGTATATCGCATCCCAACCATTTTTAGTTTCGCCTTGGATGTCAAGGCCCGGCATTTGCCACACTTGAACTTCTAGATTTCATGTCAGGACATGTAGAGTAGTGGTAGAGACTCCGACTTTCACCTTAACGGTTGTTGGTTCGAGTCTCACACTTGCTACATTTTCTGGCCATGCTTCGGAGGGAATGTAAATCAGGCGGTCGATGACTCTAATAGAGCCATTGGCGTGAATTGCCGAAATACCTGGAGGGACTTAGGACCCCATGTGTTTGTTGTCAATATAAGGGGGAGGGGGGGGGGAGGATGGATGTTTTTCAATACAGTGTTATCTAAACAGAGTAATTGTAGTAAACGGCGGCTTGAAAAAAGAGAAATTTTATACGGGGCGTTGAGAGAGAAAAAAGCTGGATTGTGAAAGAAAAACAATAGGTTGATAGGTGATAAGGACTGACGTGGTTTACCTGCAATACTTGCACTATATTATAGGGCTTATCTTAATCCTCGTGGTAAATCCGATCTCTGCGGCTGGGGTGACCTAAATCGGGGTTTATGGCCCCTTTTTTTGAAACGGCCGAGATAGTTTCCAAATTCAAATTTCAACATTTACATTTGATTTTTTTTAAAACCAATTTCACGAATGTTCATATCGCCCCAACCGTTGATTGTTATGTGTTATTATTTTTGGTGGTTTGTTTTAGTTTTAATTAGGGTATTAATGCTAGAAGATTGTCAGATGACCGCATGGCGAACAATAGGTACAAAGCAAGCATGAAAGGAAGGACGTCCTCAAAAACGCTGGAAGTATGAGTTGGAAACTGACCTTCGCGAGTTGGGAGTCCGCAGATGGTGGAGCGTAGTACAAAATCGAGACGACTGGAGGAGTGTTGTCGAGCATCAAGCTCATCAAGGGCTGTAGACCCAGATGAAGAAGAAGAAGCAGAAGATTGCTAGATTACTGTCCGGCTGGCAGGCTTACTATAACTTTTAAAGTATATAAACATTGACTTTTTGTTCCATTACAAAGCCAACCTAGCGGAGTTAGGGCTACAATGTCCTCTCTTGCACTCAACTAGGAAGGCCCGGGACTGACTGCTTTACATGCCCTCCAAACCATGGCCAGAAAATGTGTTTAGTGTGGGACTCGATCCAGAAACCTTTCAGGCGAAAGTCGGAGTCCGTACATGTCCTGACCAATATCATATTCTGCCTCTGGGGTAAAAATGTAAACAAAACTGTTTTGAGAAGTATTTAGCACTCTAAAATTATTTTGATTCCATTTTTAATTCCAGAATAATTAGTTTTTTGTGACTTTGGTATCTTTGCTGCAGAGCATAAAGATACATTAACTGGAGCGGCGGGAGCCATAATATTCCTTACGAGGCACCCGTTAACAATAAGCCAACTATCAGAGATAAGTACCAACGCAAAAAATATCGAAGTCTTACACATTGCAGCATAGCAGAACGGATTCCTGTACCCGGTCAACAACTCTGTACTTAGCTTGTGCAGGCTACACTTATCACTGGTTTCCTCGCCAAATTGCGTTATTATCTTGTGCAGGCTACACTAGCAGCCATATTGATAACGGTCTCCAACCACGGGATGCTGCAGAGGCGTCAGATATAAACAAATACTTGTTTATGTATCTGGCAGTGCCACTGCCGCAGTGGTGTTTTCATGATATTTGCAGTACCTCAATATTCCCCATAATAACGAAGTTAAGGTCGAACCGGAGACTTTTGACCTTGAACATTGAGCATCAGAGATAAGTACCAACGAAAAAAATATCGAAGTCTTACACACTGCAGCATAGCAAAGCGGATACTTGGACCCGGTCAAAAACTCTGTAGTTTAGTAGTTAGCTTGTGCAGGCTATTTCCCCGCCGAATTGCGTACTTATCTTATGCAGGCTACACGTAGCAGCCATATTGATAACGGTGTGTATCCACGGGATAGTTAAATATCCATTTTGTAAACAAAGCCCCGCGTCGCGTACCTGTTCTGTATTTCACGTTTTACTATTTCAAGTAATTGCAGTTTTACATATTGCTGGCGCTTTACTGTCAAATTAAGTGTTCATATTGTCAATTGTAAGCATGTAATGACAAAAGTTGTAGGTTCTCTTCCCTGTGGGGCACGTATAAATGTTCTAAGAGGTATGTTTTTAAATGCTTCATGCACGAATTTGAGACCTATAGTAATAGTAATGTTTGTACAATTCCATGGCGTAAGCATGTCTACGCGTATACTTGCCCCTTCTATCGATTATTACTATGCCCCTGCGGTTTAAAACGTGTATTAGGAACCCCCTGCAAAGTAATTTCCAGGCTAGTCACGTGACCCCCTCCGGTTTGGCCTTAAGGGGGTGGTACAACTGCTCTGGATCACCTGTATACTGTATAATATCAGGCATACCTTTCCTTACCAGCTTCTCTTCATTAGGCGGGTATTCCATATACGTCAATCGTCAACGAAAAATTGAAAAATGACGTTTTAGCAGACATTAAAGACATACTAAAAATTCTGCTACCACGTCAATTTACGTCATTTTGACGTCATTTTTCAATTTTTCGTTGACGGTTGACGTATATGGAATACCCGTCTAATGTACCTGCCCTATTTTGTATTCCATAAAAACTGAAATATTGCTAAGGTATGTTGTGACGCTCTCGTATACATATTATGCTCCCACGGTGATGTATTCGTTTGGGTTAAATGAACGCATTAGTATGCCGTGTCACCCTTCGTGAGCCTTCTGCCATACATTCAGGCTAAATTACCTGTATATTGTCATGGGGGAGGGGGGTTTCTTGCTAAGGAAAATGCTTGTATGACGAGGAAAGTTTGTTATCTACGTTATTTCCTTCCTTGCTCAAGGTATATAATGCTAGTATGATGAGAGATGCTAAAACCAGCAATCTACGCTTTTTACGGTGACGGATGGTTGAAATTGGAAAACCATGAGAAGACCCAGGAAGGGTTGGCTTACTTTTTTGTTCAGCCCTGAGCTGAAAAATAGAGATTTTTTTTTGGAAGTAACGCTGAGCTACTTTGACGAGGGTAACTAGTGTCTCGCTCACAGCTCAAGGGCGGATCCAGGGGAAAATTTAGGGGGGGGGGGTCCGAAGTTGTATGTGTAGGTGTGCAACCTATGCCCCCACCCTTCCGAGAAATCGTTGTTGTAAAAAATATTTTTACCATCTTCTGAATGGGTTCATGGCCCCCGTGACCTTCCCCGTGGATCCGCCATTGCCTCAGCTGTAAACGTATGAGATTGGTCATATAAAAAATTTGTACAAAGAAAAGCTTTCTCAAAACGCAGACTATTTATTAAATATTGAAATTCTTATACTAACGTATAAATACGAAAACAACAAAATTACTATATGCGACTATTTGCCTTCTATTAAAATTGGTAATAGTTTTTATTTTATCATTATTATTATTATTATTATATAATTATATTTGTTTTATTATTATTATTAAAAATAAAAAATAAAAAAATAAATAAAAAAATAAATTATTATTTTAAGGACTTTTTAGAAGGGTCTTCTTATAGTGGCCCATAGATCCTTTGTCCAAAGACCCCGTGGATTTCGGACTTTTTTTTTCCGTATGAATTTTTTGCCATTGCAAAACTGGTGTACGTTCTCGATGTCAACCTACATCGGCTTCAAGCGATAATGGACAAGCTGCGACAAGGTTGCCATTGACGCATGAAACAGGCTAGAGCATGACTTAACTAGGTACAGATACGAGCCTGGAAATAGTTTAATAAATAATAATCACAAATCTTTTTTATACTAACGTATAAAATAGGAAAGCAGTGAAATTAATCAATGTGACTATTTGCCTGCTATTAAAATTGTTATGTCGGGGTTTCCACGTACGTCAATGGTCAATGAGAAATATGGTTTTGACGTGGTAGCAGAATTTTTAGTATGTCTTTAATGTCTGCTAAACCGTCAATTTCACATTTCTTATTTCTCATTGACGTATGTGGAAACCCCGCCTAATAGTTTAATAGATGATAATCATAATGAAATGAATGGGGAATAATATAGTAATTAAAAACCGATTTGAAATCTTCGCGGTGAGGAAATTGTGGGCGTTAGTATTAATATACTGCGGGGGTTAATGGGCCATAAACGTAATTTGTACGGTTTACGTGGCGGTACCTACCCTGCCCTTTAAATCTATTTATTATAACTGTGTAAATCTTTCAAGGTTCACAGTTAAGGTGCTGGGTGGAGAGGAAATAAAGGTTTAGGGCCGCACCTATAACGTTCCGTTTATGCCACTTTTAAGAGGCATCCGTAGGGGTAAACCCCTGACGGGTGTAAAAATCTCAGGAAATATTTGTTTGTTTGTTTTCCATCGCCTGATTTTAGCATTTCTGCATTTAAGCGACTCTGTCAGCTTGGCGGTAGGAGGGAGAAGTGAGTGTGTTAAGAGGATATTCTACATAGAAAATTGGCACGTCATAATTAAATATTTTTTATTTTATTAACTCAGCAAGTTATTTAAAATTTGCCTCACTAAGAAGACTACTTCATAATCGGGTATTTTTACTTTCCACCATTGCAGTTTTTCAAAAAATCCAAGATAATGAGAAATTTTAGTCCTCTCTGGTTTTTACGAACTAAATACATAAACTAGTTTATAACCAAAATTAGAGGATATGAAAAAAACCGGGCTTGGCGGGATTCGAACCCACGATCTACGCCTAACCGGGGCGTCGTCTTAACCGCTGGACCACAAGCCCCGACAAGTCCAGTAAATGCCAAATCCTCTACTTATGCTCCAATTGACATATATATATAACGAGGAGGTTACCTCTTCAACCAAAGTTAATTTAATGTCAGTGTTATATATACCATATAATACTACAATGTAAACTAGTTTATGTGGAAATTGTGCAAATTTGTTTGATTGTAATACTGTACGCATTATGTTTCCACGAAGTCACGAGAGACACCCTAAATTGGATTTTTATGAAAAAACTAAGGTATCAAAAATTTAATATTTCCTATTATATGATGAATGAAGTAGTCTTCCACAACTTACATGAGCCAAATTTATAATAACTTGCTTTGTTAATTAATTAAAAAATAAAAATTCAATAAAAATAACATATTTTGGGGTGCTAATTTTCTATGTAGCAAATCCTCTTAAGGCACCCCAAGGGCAGACTCCTTCACCTCAGGGAGATGGGGAGTTGACTGACTGGGTGGACCTCCTGATTATAGTGGAATCCGAACCACTAAGCGAATATAGTAAAGTCACACGATTAATTCGGGGGTGACCAGAAGTCGACACGCACTTAGACTGACTGGTAGTCTTAGCGCGTTATCATGTTCTACCATGTTCCACTACCAGCATTGTGACAAGGGAGTAAAGGGGTAGGGATAGATCGGGGGTTTGAATCCCACCAAGTTCAGATTTTTCTAATTCCTGCTGTATTACTGGACGTATTTCTTTCTGATACTTCCCAAACGATAAACCTAAAACCCCGCGAGTTTCGATGCTGAGTGCTGACACTTATTCAATTATTATTAATTTATTTCTTTTCAGAGAGAAAAAAATCCTGATTTGATTTAAAAGCGCTTGAAAATTAAAAAAAAAAAAAATACAGAAGGTAATGGTGCGGGAATAAGAAAGGTTTTTCATGAATTAACTGCTGCTTTTCTTGTTATTGCTCGGGGAATATCCTGCTGTTGGTATTACTGTTATTGCACAAAAGATATTGTGTTTCTTTGAGAAAAATTAATGTAAACTGCTTGCCTTTTTTCATTTTAAAGAAAATACTTTTGTTTCCATTTTTAAATTAAAAGTGCATTAAGATACAACAATAGCTTCTTTTTTTAATTTTATGCCTCTCAGTTAATTTATTTCATTGTTTTCTTTTTAAAAAAAACTCTGTAGGATAAACTTTTATATGGTTCGACCAATATTCTAAAAAAACACTGAGTTCATTCAAGTATAACTTACTTTACACGCTGTCTTGATTCCTTTTACCCATTTTAAATTTAAGCTGAGGAATTATCCTATTTTCAACCGTAATATTGTGAAAAACAGAAAACTGCTACTCGACCACGATAGGATGGCACGTAGTTTATTCGAAAACTTGCATAATCGGAACACCAAGTTTATTCGATTTTTATAAGTGTTCCAAGTGCCATCCTATCGTGGTCGGGTAGTTATTACGTAACTTTACGAATTTCCCGGTAAGATTAATTGAAAAAATCGCAGTTTTATCTATAATTGTTTTCACTGAGTCAGCGGATCGAGCTTTATGCTCAGTCTCCTGGCACTTGGAATTCGTCATATGGAAAATAAAGACAGTTTTCTTTCTTTCTTTCTTTCATTTGACTCCGGAACCGGCCGGAAATTTAGTTTATACTATTTTTTTCATGTTTGTTTTTCAGTTTGTTTTTCGAGAGCATTAAAAATGTACACAACCGATATGGCAGGAATATCATCGTAAATTATCTCAGACACTGCTTTAGATTAATGACCACTGGGAGTGATGAGAGAGGCAAGCGATGACTATTTTACTACATCGTTTGTCATGTGTTGATCAACATGTCTCCGCTGCTAATTAAATTACGCGCTGTCATGGTAACTGTGATAAATAGACGCATTTGTGTGTAGTGTAGTGGTAAGGTGTCAGGCTTGGTTATGTTGAGTAGTGGTACGGATTTAAAGCCATAGCTTGTGGAAACATTGTACTTGACTTGCAGCCCGACCAATCTGAAAACATTGCGCATCCAATATTGGCTTTGGTATAATATTATTTAACAAAGAGTTAATTGGACTTACATTGCCTGCTGTGTTAATAGCCATTAGAAGCAGGGGTCTCTAGCCTTCGGGCCATTAGGGAATTGTCTGGGGGGAAAGGGCGACGTTTCGGTAATGGGTGCTACTCCCATCATCAGACTTAGTCATGAGAAGGACAGATGGTTTTTATATTATTCTTATCCGTTGGTGCTAGGTCTGTTGTAAAGCCTATTTATAAACAACGCACGGACAATTGGAAGGCGGCAGGCAAGCTGGGCAATTTGTCATTGAGCAAATAAAAAAAAAACCCATCTATTTCTGAACGCACATGAGAGGATTTCTAGGTCGCTGGCGTGTGGAGGGGAAAACTGCGCACCTGCGTGAGGTCAGCAACAAGACAGCGTACAAAATCTGCTGAACTTACACTGTGAGGGGTTGTACCCAAACATGACATGTTGAGTAGTGGTACGGACTTTCACCCGAAAGGTTGTTGGTTCGAGTCCCACACTACCTACATTTTCTGGCCATACTTCGGAGGGCATGTAAAGCAGGCGGGTCATCCTAGTTGAGTGTAAGAGAGGGCTTTATAGCCCTAACTCCGCTAGGTTGGCTTAGTAATAGAACAAAAAAAAGGCCTTATTTATTTATTTTTATTTATTTACCCACCCATTTTCTCCCATGACAAATTTCTCGGTGGCGCTCGAGTCACCCTTGTGTACCAGCAGGCTTTAGTACCGATCGACCTGGCGTAGTTACAGTGAACTTATTCTTATACTTGGATTAAAGATTTCCAAGTTTTCTAGTGTTATACATACTTTAATTCTTTGCGCAGTGGGGATTCAGGAGCAACTAACCATGGAACACTTTCTTGTTGTGGGATACAAGTGCCGCTAAAAAATTCACGTGAAAAGCTTGTAGCCCGTCTACCTCGTAACTGTATTTTTACATTCCGCCCCCCCCCCCCCGTTGCAGACCCCCTAGCCGTGAGGGCTTCTATTGTTTGCCATTTATAATGAATTATTAATATGATATATAATATAGTAGTCAGAATGGCGTAGAGGTAACGACTCGGACTATCATCCAGAAGGTGACTGGTTCGAGTCCCACCCGAATGCCAAAATTTTCTAGTGGTACAATTATTTATCTTCTGACTACCATGCTTCGGAGGGCATGTAAAGCCGGCGGTCCCGGCAGTCTTCCCTGACTGTCGATAGGTTAAACAGGAGGCTGTTGATGCAACCTGAAAACTCCTGTACCACGGGTAGTACCACCCCGACACGAATTTACTTTTTTTTAATATGATATGATATGATATAATGAATATTATACATCTAAGTTCACGTGTCGTAGGTAGCCAATGTCTGATCCAGCGAGCTCTTTTTTTTACATATGGATGCAACCATATGGTAAACATACAAAACCTTAAAACGTCCATGGGGGAAATATAAGGGCAAATTTATCTAAGGCTGATTTCATTGACTCTCTGCATAACATTAGCACCTTCCGCCGCTGAGTAATGGCCGGCACGGGCCCTTATGCTTACAAATCGCTTACTTCCCGCCCGCCCTCCCTTCCCCTCCACCCCCTCAGCTTCTTGCCCCCTCTAATAACATTTGCCTAATGGACCTTTCCACTCTACCTAGTGAAATTATTGCCAGCGCCATTTTGAATTCCCCGAAATGCTCGTTGGAACCCATATGGTGCACATAGGATTTTTTTAAATAGCAGTAGTTGAAGTTAATACATCTCTTGTTATTCGAAAGTATTTGCGGTGTTTACGATGCGTCCTATAATTGTACTGGTTAATGATACCTACAGTTACCAGGGACAATTAATAGTAGAATACGTTGTCTTGGTGCAGATGACTTCAATCTACAGATGAGCAGTATAATTAATTTTTACCCCTTGCAATGAAGCCTTTCGGCTTTTTAATTTTTTTATCAATTCCTGAAGCCATAATAAGGGCCCGTTCGTAGCAAGCGCTTGCGGGTGAGTGTCTGGCGTTAAATAAACACGGGATAAGTTTGTCACGGCGTGTTTACATTAGGCAAAGTATTTCCTTCTTATAAGCTCTGTGAATGTTCTCTTTAAACAGCTTGTGGTATAGAAATATTACAAAAATATTCTAGAATTCTGTGCTAATAGTTATTAGAGACAGTCATCGAACATGTAGGGTGGAGCCCCCTTCCCCTGGCAATCAAATGAAATCAAATCAAAAACCTGTATATTTTTACAAGTTTTTTTTACAATTATAGGGGTGACTTACCGCAGGACTAGTCCGTGTGCGGTTTAGGCTTTTATACAAATAACTCAATAACTACAAATAACTGTATGGAAACCAAAGTTGAATTATGCTAGTTTTGTTGTTGTGTTAGTATATTAGTATAATCACGTAGGCTTCCCTGGCCGGAGTCTGGTGAGGAGACAAAGGGATGCGAGCTAATAGGCCGTGGTCGATCCGCTCGTACTCCTCCGTCTCCTCATGTTAGTGTATTAGTAATTAGTAATATGTTAGTATTGTGTGCGTAAAAGGTTGGAGATATTCTGTGTGTTATTTATTTTTTTGTCTATCTTATGCATCTATTTCTTGTTTTACCCATATTTTTAATTGTTTTTTGAATACTGTCATGTTTTCGATTGCTTTTAAATTTATGTTTAATCGGTCGTAGTGTTTTATTCCTACGTATTGCGTTTGGTGTTGTATTAGTGCGGTTCTTGCACGTTGCTGCTGCAGTGGGCGTGTGTGCTGCCTTCTTGTTTTCAATTTTCCGATGACTGTGAGACCCCTGCCTTTAATGACTATTAACACAGCAGGCAATGTTAGTCCTAGAGTCCCAAGTAGGTTCCATATCATGCTTGAAGTCTTCCTTGGCCAGCCTTTCTTGGTGGTCTCAATTCTTCCATTCTATTATGATGTCCAAGAGTCCATCATTTCTAATCAGTTGCCCGTCAAAAGGTATAAATATACCTAAATATAGTTATTTTTATAGAGGTACAATTAATTACACCAGTTAAACATATAAAAAATAGACTGTATATATCAAACTAGCAAATAAAACATTGAAGTGCCGTTATTTCCTGCTATTTTCTTCCATTACAAACGTATTAAAAAGGTATGACTGCAGAATATGCAGGTTAATGAAAATATGGGTGCAGTATTCACAGCAGGTATCGGACAAATATTAACATCACGAATGAGATATGCTCCTGTGTAAATTATATGCTGCAAATCCCAAAGCTCCGAACAATCTGCTCGTCGCTACATAATTTATTTTACGTAGAAGCAACGGAAAGTGATTTATCTTAGGAAACAAAAACACCTGAGGCTGCCGCACGCAGAACAAACGAAGCCGGATTGTTGCTTACAGAGAAGAATTTACAATATAATTTAAAAATTGCGTTATTATTTAATTATTATTAATTATATAATTTTAGTTTTACAAGAAAAAACTTCCGGGATAAGCGTAGGCTAAATAATACTATTTAAAGACCTTCTTACATGGGAGAACTCCCATATACGCCATGCTGGGGTACCCGCAGCTGTAGCACAAACAGAAATAGTTTCTTTGCCTTTGGTATTAACTTATGAACATCTGCTGTAGTCCACCTCTTGCCACATGTTTGCCCCTTTTATTTATTAATTTCTGTCGTAGAACTCATTTTTTAAAATTAAATAAAACGAACCGGTCCGAGTTTACTCGAACATGCTTTCCAATTTATCAATTAGTAGTTAAAGAAAATTAGTAATTTCGTGGTAAATAATTTTCCTATGGCTAAATTTTCGATATCTGGGGGGGGGGGGGTTGTCTACCTGACGTCACTGGAGGTGAGGTAAATTCTAGAAAGGTCAGACCAACACATTACCACACAGTAATAATGGCAGGGCACGCAATGCATTTGACCCTGAATTTTCTATCATTCTTTCAAATTTTTTTTTCTTCCAAAAAACCAGAAAGTTTTTTGCGAAAGCAACCTGTCTGGCTTCGTTACTCAATTTACCACCTAAAACATGCCTGAAGGTAGAAATCACCGATCGAAAGGTTTAGGTTTATGATTTTTGTGAACCTACATGCCAAATTTCATCATAATCGACCGAGTAGTTTGCCCGGAAATCGACGCACAGACAGACAGACAGACATACAGACAGACAAACAGACAGAGCGACAGACAGACATTTCGTAAAAACCACTTTTTTTGGTTCCTGGGACCTCAAAACGTGTAAATCCGTTGAAATCTCGGAATCAAAAATTTCGACCATCACAAAGCTTTCCTTATACTACGTATAAATTGGAAAGCAATAAAAAGCAAAACTCAAAAGCAAATAAACAGCAAATATGGCCGTTTTCGATTCCCCAAGTGCAGTTACCCAACCTACGGGTTGGGTAAAGTGGGTATGTTAAGGAAGCAGATTTCCTTATATCACGTTTTTCTAATAGAAAAACTGGAGTTCAATTCTTCCATCTTACATCAGTTTGTTACTTTTCCTTAGGGCTTAGGGTAAACCCATCACAGTGAATACCCCTATTTACTATTAGCTATTAGCTTAGGCGGGGTTTCCACATACTTCAATGGTCAATGGTAAATATGGTTTTGACGTGGTAGCAGACGTTTTTAGTATGTCTGCTAAAACGTCAATACCACATTTACCATTGACCATTGAAGTATGTGGAAACCCCGCCTTACTTAAGTGATTTTGTGTTATTATCTACTCACGACCAAAGCGCTCGCGTTTCTAAAAGGCGTTGCGCTAATTGAAATCTTACCCTAAAACCAATTTAAACGACAATGCAGAAATTCAGATACGGTATGAAACATCAGTTTTTAATATAAATGGGTACCCCCCCCCCCCGCCCTCGGCTCCCATAACCGTATTAAATTCCCTCATTAATCTCTTGATAAGAAATTTAAGAACTCCAGACAGTTTATTCATAAAATTAGATCGTGCTTAAGAGTTTTTTTTTCTACTCGAAACTTGTAATCTCGGGAGAAATCAAAGTGCGCGTTGTTCTCTTATTACGATAGATCTTCACTGCCGGCGAGCTGTAAAATACTCGTAAACCTTCCTCATCCTGCTGTAGGCCAGTGTTCTCCTTTCTGCTGCCACGGTAATACTCGCCTTAAGCCTGCTGAGTAGTTTAAGAGCTTACAAATAAAAGATAAGGACTGCTTTTGCCTTTTGGATATAAAATCTACTGACTTCTTTACCGCCAAAGGTTATCGATGGGGTTTGTAGCAATGAAAATTCATAGACCTTCAATGATCCTAGTCTTGCAGTAGACATAACTGGTTTGTTGGACAATTTTCCTTTCTGCTGCCACGATAATACTCACCTTAACGGACCTCCTTCTTCTTCTTTTGATGCCTCTTCTATCGAAGATTGGTGGTCATCATGGCAATTTTGACCTTGGAGACTACTGTTCTGAAAAGGTATGTCACGCTTTTGCACATCCGCTGCCTCAGGTTTTTCAACCAGGATGTTCTTCTTCTGCAGGGTGCCCTCTGTCCTTCTATCTTCCTTTGGATAATTACATGCACAAGGCGATACTTTTTGTTCTTTACCCTGTGGTCCAAGTATGTTAATTTTTGTTTCTTAACCGTCAGCAGCAACTCGGCTTCTATATATCCATTTGCCTCAGGAACTCCGCATTAGGGACACGATGTGATATGCGCAGTGATGCTTCAACGGTTCGAGTTGCATTCAGAAAAGGGTGTATTAACCAGGTATTCTGGAAAGTGTTATAGCTTAGCTTCTGATTAAAGCCGTATGGTCTCAGAGGCGTATATATGCGAAACTCTCTAATCTGTACCTCCTCGTGGTGGAGATGGAAGCTCGTAAAGGCGACTGAACAGTTAGGGGACCGAGTCTGAGCCGGGATAATATAAAAACACAGTCGTTTCTGTGCAGGGCACTCTTTTGTCCTGGGGTTGGGAAACTGGCCCCGAAGGCGGAGGAACTCAATGAACAGTCAACTGCATAAGGATGTAGAGGACAACGGGAAACCACTGCATTACAATTCCCTAATACAGTAATCTTGTCTACTATTATCAAAAAAAAAATTACGCCAATCTTCGATAGAAGAGGCATTAGAAGAAGAATAAGGCTCAGGTCTACAACCTAGTATGATAACTAACTGCCCTGGTGGCAGGTAAAATGGAGCAGAAGGCAAATTTATCTTTAGGTCTCATCCGTCTGGCAGATTTCCGACAATGTTCGGAAGTTCTGAAGAAGTAAATGAAGTGTCGGAACGCCTCATTAACTGGCCAGAGAGGATGAGTTTCCAGGTAATTGGAGCTAGTGGGTGTAATTGCAAGCTCCTGTCCAGTGAAAACCACTTTCTCTAAATGTGTTACGCAGAGCTTTCAAACCGAAAACCGCCGTCGCTGCGGTTTTACACATACAAACTCTAACGGATGCGTTGGAAGTACTTTTCTTTTGTTTTTAATTGAATTCAACGAACTATCCTCCAGTTTGAAATTAAGTAGTAACTGCGGGTGCCCCGAGCATAAATTCACTGAATTTTATAGCGGCTGTGTGAATTTTATTAGCCAACTGAACAATTTACCATGAACGCAAAAGTGCGCACGAAGGGTACCTGGCGTTCTAAGGAAAGTGTATGTATTTTTTTTTTAATAAAAGATTATTAACTATTAATATATAGGGTACTACTTAACCAAGTAAAAAAAAAAATAATAATATAAACTTGACCTTCGGTTAAGCTTCCGTCAAAGTCAATCCCTCCATACCATGGAAAACTATTAATTATATTTATTTATTTATATTATTAATTTATTAATTCACCATTAAATCAATCACTGCACTATTTTCCATAGAACTTTCGATTGAAATTTTGTCAATAGAATTTACCATAAAGAGAATCGTAACTACCTTAACTTGTAATTGATTGTGTTTAGCAGGAAATTGTGGCAAAGCATCCGGTACTTTCGTAAACTGTTTCCGTGATTATATTGTACTATCATCCGGCAGCCATTCCTAAACCGAGCTGCAGCCACTGACAGCGAGTAGGTACTGTACCTGTATTTTGAAGTTAGTTAGATAGTGCTGAGTTGGTCTCTCGTTCTTGTTGCTTTCCTGTTTATACGTTAGTTAAAGATTTGTGTTGGTCAACATTTTCGATTTCGAGATTTCAACGGAATTACACGTTATTAAAACCAAAAAGTAGTTTTTACAAAATGTCTGTCTCTCCGTCTGTCTGTCTGTCTATCTGTGCATCGACTTATAGGAATAGTATTCGAACAATTTTGATAAAATCATATTCATATCTCCAATTTGGGGGGTTTTAACCACAATAACAGAAACAAAAAAAGGCTAAAAAATGCTCAAAAACGGATCCAACTTCTTTTTCTTAATTGAGGGACTGCACGGCTCTCACCTACCCGAACGATGACTTGGTGAACCGCTATTGGGAAGCTCGGCGACGAATGGTTGAACTACCACGTTCGGGCGTTGGATAAAGTAAAGTAAGTCTTTTTCTTAATTTAGGCTACACATACAGTCTATTGTTTTGGGATAGAAACGATAAATCCCTTGAACTATTACTTGACATGGATGGTTGGAGTCACCCTGATTAGAAAAAGAAAAATATGCTGCAGGGCCATTCTATTTCACAAAGCAGTAAAGATATCGTGATTGTCTTTGTCGTACATTATTGCTTCCGAATTTGGCCACTGGCCAGCTCAGACTCTGCTCAGTTTATCTATCTCTTGCGTATGTTTGGGGGAGGGGGGGGGGGTGAGGTGGCACCCCCTCCGTGGTAGTTACAATATTATTATTATTAATGGGCTCTTTTTATGGACGTTGGCCTACTTATAGTGTGGCTCATTGAACCTTGCCCAGCCAACGACCCCGTCTGTTTTAACACGTTGTCAACCGCCAAGTTCCTATACACCCCTTCCATTATATCAAACCATACAAGCCCACCATCAACTGTTTCAAGCAACCTCCATTTTGAGCGCTGCCAAGAGTAGTCGTTCTCTAAACAACGAAAACCCCAAAATCGGCCTTTTTGAGCTGCTCCTGTATGTATATTGTTTCCAAAAGTGCATTTCTAGCCGTTGGCAAACTGGTTCACTCCTTGGTGCCAACTTACATCGACTACAAGTGCCAATGGGTAAGCACAGATGGATGCTTACCATTGACATTGCAACAGGTGTTTGCTCGACTTAACCTAATTATGGGAACAAGTTGTGGTTGTAACATACTGTAGTACACATTGTTAAGTAACTTGCTTAATAATCATATGGGATATACAGTATACAGTCATTTTTCGGTTTCTAGTACAGTGAACAGCTTGTGGTGAACTACTCCTGCATTGAGGAGGGGTCCAAATGCTCATTTGGTCATGGCATAGCGCAATTCTGTAAAATCTAAATCTTGGAAGCGCCCCTAGGGGAGACAGTGAAATGAGAATTCGTTTCACCCTGATAATAATCGCTGTCATCCTTAAAAAATGCGCTCATACCCCCTCCCCAAGCAATTCCTGGATACACCCTCTTAAATTTTTTATGAAGTAATGTAATCTTAAGTACGGTACTGAAAACCTCTTTCATGGCTACGATACATCAGACAGTGCTACTAGACCGGGGGCCCATGGGGTCCTCACCTAAGGTTTGAGCAGGTCATTAGCCGTTTAGGAAAAAATGAAAGACAATTGTCTTTATTTTCCATGTGGGCGAATTAGGATGTGACTCTAGCCTACAGAAACCCCTTTCTTACGAGCCGGCTTTAGGGGGCTACAAGTTTTTGAAAGTTTCAAATGTTTGGAAAAATTTGACAAACGGGTGGGCTTGTAACTTTCAAAGAAAACTACGCTGAATTGGGTATAGGAGACGAAATCTTGGAATAAGAAGATTCTGTGGGGGGTCGCGCCCCTTAATGCACAATTCAAAAATAGTCGGAACGGGAAAACGTCGACGAGGGGGTTGCTGTATAATTTCCCCAAATCTGATTCCCATAGTTCACCTAATTCTGAAAGCGGGAAATAAGATGTCAATTTTTTATTTAGGGGAGTTTGCAACCCTTCTAAAAAGAGAAAGTGTTCATTATCACATAAATAAAGTAAAGCTTGTTCGTTAGAATAAGTTTCAATGCCAAAGAAAATCTCTTTTTAAAACCCCTTATCAAAGTAAATTCTTTAACAGAGTATAAAACTTTCTAACAGAAAGAATGGCATTCCTCTCCTTAAACCTCTTGATAATTTATTGGAAAGTTTTGCTACGGGTTGAAAAGAGTCTTTCTGACAGTTTGTAAAGCTGCTTCTGCGAAATATGTGGGGAATACTCCTTTGGGGGTAAAATACGGTTTTGTAGTTAATCGCATCGAGTTGTGTATTTAGTCCATTGATACTGTCAAGAAAATGATCTCATATCTTCCCCTGAGAAAGAATTATTTTCTGTTTCATTCGCGGTTTGTATTGTGTATTCAATTAGGGCCGTTCCCACCTTTGCTTGAAAAGTCTTGGTAAGGACACGACACCGCTGTTCAGCTCTAGGCCTAACACAAGAACATTCGCTCCTCTTGGCCTACGGTCATGGCTAAGGACAGACAACAAACCACATGGATACTGTAGACCCTTGTTATAAGCTTTTTATCAATGGTGACTTTAATTTACCCAGATATGTGAATGAACATATGTTACCAAACCCGTCAGGGGATGTATTGGACTTAATTTCATTCGCTAAGACTTGCAATGTTTTGCAATATAATGCAAACTTGAACACCATGGGCAGGCTACTGGATCTGGTCCTTTGTAGTGCACCTGTTCGAGTAAGTCATTATGACTGCCCATTAGTCAAAGAAGACAACCTCCACTCAGCATTATTATGTAATTTGTCTCTAAGGAAAATGAAAATATCCTCCAACAACCAATTAAATCCAATATTCAATAAAAAATATAATTTTCATAAGGTTGACCTACCTCGCCTATATCATGTTCTTGCTAATACTGATTTTCAAATTTATTCAATTCAAAATGTTGATAGCGCATGTGATATGTTTTACTCTACTATTTACTCAGCGCTTGATTGCGTACCTGCAAAGAGTGTCTCATTGAATCCGAAATACCCACCTTATTTTACAAAACGTACCATCTCTCAAATTAAGAAAAAGAATAGACTATTCAGAAAGCTTCAAAACGGTAATAGAAACCCCGAAACTGTGAGGAAGTACAAACTTTATAAGCAAGCAGCTAAAAAGTATATCAAAGAGGCCTTTAATAGTCACGCTAAAACGTGTGAGAGCGCTATCACTAATGATCCCAAAAAAATCTGGCGTTTCACTGCAACTAACTTAGACAAACAGCGCTCAACTCCGCACTCTTTACATTTCAATAATGAACTTGCTACAAATTCTCAAGCTACAGCAGATAAATTTGCCTTGTTATTCAATAGCATTTACAAAAAGAGCGACGATTTCTTCCACTTAGCTAATGCTGAAACTTACGCCACACCTAAAAATAACATAGCACAACCAGTTTTGGAAGATGAAGTCATGAATTGTATAAAAAAATTGAAGCCTTCGGAAAGCTCAAGCCCTGATGGGTTACCCCAATACTTCTTGAATGCGTACGGGGATCTATTTGCAAGGCCTCTTTGCTATATTTTCAACTTATGCTTCAATCAATTTTCTTATCCCAACAAGTGGAAATTATCCGCCGTCTCCCCAATTTTTAAAAAAGGAAATCGCAACTTGGGTGAAAACTACAGACCGATATCCTTGATAAATGCTTTTTCCAAATGCTTCGAGATACTGTTAACAGATAGGCTTTATTCTCATGTAAAGTGTTTTATTACCCCAATGCAGCATGGTTTTGTTAAAGGAAGATCTACGTGCACCAATCTAACCTATTTTACACACTTTTGCGCTAACGCTCTATCAGAACGACTACAAGTAGATACTATTTATTTCGAATTTAAAGCTGCATTTGACAAAGTCAACCATCCTATTCTGCTTTCTAAGCTGGCAAATATGGATATCCCTCCATATCTTATCCGTACGCTTCAGTCGTTCCTTACCAACCGCCAGCAGTACGTCTCTTTCCGTGGTGCCGTCTCTACTCCTTACAAAGTCACTAGCGGAGTACCACAGGGAAGCAATTTTGGTCCATTACTGTTTCTTCTTTTCATAAATGACCTGCCTGGTTACATCAATTACTCTCAGGTTCTTTTGTACGCTACATTGATGACTGCCATAACCTGCAGGACGATATCGACTCTGTTAGTGAGTGGGCTGCTTTTAATAAAATGTGCTTGCATAGTGGCAAATGCGAGTTTATGCAAATTGGCAGGGGTCGAAAAATACCGGCAGCTTATATATTAAATGGTCAATCCCTTCGACGCAGCATTTCAATCAAGGATCTTGGAATCACCTTTACAGAAGACTTAAGCTTCAGTTCATACATTAAAAATACCATAAATGATACAAAACGTACTCTAAGCTTTGTAACAAGAATCTGCTACAACTTCCATAATACTGACACGTTTAAGCTATTATATTTCGCATTGGTCAGATCTAAACTGGAATATGGCACAGTAGTGTGGAACCCTAGTTCAATTACTTATATTTCTGCCTTAGAGCGTGTGCAAAAACGATTTCTCAAATATCTATATTTTCGCAAGCATAAGGTGTATCCACATTATTCGCGCCATCCTGTCCGCAGCTCACCAATGATGAATGAGTTTAACTTTTCAACCTTAAAATCTAGGAGAGATGTGTTGGACTGCATGTTTGTGTACAATGTCTTAAACTACTTAATTGACAGTCCACAAATTTTGGAATTATTTCCAATTAGAGTAAACGTGAGGGCCACTCGCTCTCTAGAGTTATTTATATTTAATGGTCACTATGAGAATCCTTTGCAGAGGAGTTACAAATTATTTAATGAGTATAATATTGACCCATTCTCAATGGGACGTAACCTATTTAAAAATGAGCTATTAAATAAGCTATGACAGATCGGGTGACTTTGCATTCAAGGGGAAATGGCAACAGAATGAGGGACTTCGCATGCTTCTGCTTTCTGTTACTATTTCACCTTGAATATGCGGACGTGTACCTTGATGTATTTTGCATTTTTGTAAATGTGATCGTTTTGGTTTGTCTTGACAACTGTGATTCACATTATATATTATTATTATTATTATTATTATTATTATAATTATTATTACATTATGGGTTGAGAGTGAGCCGAAAGGGTAAACATTCGACCATAAGGAAAATAAATTTCTTTCCTTCTTTCTTTCTTGTTCCGCAAGTCCGTCACGTATATCCTGAGCCATAACGAACCTTAGGTTTGAAGAGACAGCTAATTTCACCGTACAAATTGGAGTAACCTCCTAGAAATTATCCGTTGCGTAAGTACGTTATCATGTTGTCCCCTAAGTTGCTAAGTAGTCCCCTCAGTTATTACGTTGCCCCTTTTAGTTACTAATCTTCAATATAAATTATTCGTACCAACTAAATGCTTATAAATACCCTCACAGAAGTCCACTCAGAATACGCTAATCTTAGAAGATCCCCAATTAGTAGTATTCGAAGTGTGACCACCGCCATCTTCCAATACATGGCGGGGTCGTACATTATGCCTTACCTAGAGTGGAAGAAGACTTTTCAAGCGATTATGGGATGCGCTCTTAGTCTGTCTAATCTTGAGTAAGGTGCTCTTCGTGCGTGGCACGTAAATGAGAACTGTAATGTCTAGAAAGAAATATATTCATAACTTTCACATATTTCTTTTTATAATATTATTCAGGACGGCAAAACGTACTTCGCATTTTAACTGTTAATGCAGTCGTATTGCCATAAAAACAGCTACAGATTGTACTAGTATTAATGATATATATATTTTTTTTTTGTTTTTTTTTTGTGGTGCTGGATTCGGTTTCTGTCATTTCCGGCTACAATTTCTTGTCCTTCTTAAGCGGTTAGTTATATATATTATATATACATATATATACAGTGGCGGAGAAAAACTTAAGCACATCAAATTTTTTCTTGTAATTTTCATATTTGCCTTATCTAATGAGATCTGAATGGCATGGTAATGTAACAGCAAAGGCTTTCTCGGCCGGAGTCGAATGAAGAACAAGTAGAATCCGGGCTGATGGGCCGTGGTCGAAATGAAAGCGAACTTCCAAACGTTTCGTCAACATCTGCGGTCGACATCTTCAGTGGAACTGCGTAGACTTCTAAGATTGAATCTCGGAGGCTCAGCAGCGACTAAACGTTTGGAAGTTCGCTTTCATTTCGACCACGGCCCATCAGCCCGGATTCTACTAGTGCTTCATTCAATGGCATGGTAGTTGGATAGTTGTTCGCTCTCTAAGAGCTGCATAGATCGATACTATTTTTTTTCTTGATCAATTCACCTCTTTGCAGATATTAATGTTTTTCAAAAATGCAAGGGGAGAAAAACATAAGGACGCGAACATTTTAGGTTCATTTTCTACTGGATAGAGAGTTTTATTGTGAAAATAACACCATAATTCAACTAAAACATCAATACTTTCTGCTATGGCCGTTGTTTTGCCGGATTGTCTTGCACCTAGTTTGCATAGAGTCGAATAATTTGAGGCAAATGTCTTCTTCACCTCCTCTCATACAAGGTCCTTGTTTTTATGCAGCCCCTTTGGTAGTTGTTTTATTAAGTGGCTCCGAAGATTTTCAATGTGGTTCAGGTCGGGCGACTGAGTAGACCACGGTATGACAGACACATTGTTCTCCGCGAACCACTGGTTTATAATCTTTGGTGAATGCTTCGGGTCTTTCTCCTGTTGGAACACCCATGAAATTGGCATGTCGTCTTCCACAAAAGGTAGCATTACATTTTGGAAAATCTCTCGGTATGTCTTTTTCGTCATGATTTCGTTTATACGGAATATCGGGCCTAGGAGAAACAGCCCCACACCATAATGTTACCGCCACCAAACTTTACGGTCTTCTTTGTATACTTGGGATTAAATGCGGCATTGGGAGGTCTTGTCACACACTGTTTCTCATCAGAACCGAAGAAGTTGACCTTTGTTTCATCGCTGAACAAAATGTTTTTCCAATTTGCACGATTTAGGTTTTCTGAAGCATGATTTAAACGGTCCTTAATGTTCTTTTTTGGCAAAAACAGAACTTTTCTCGGTAACCGACCATGGAGTTGGGCATCTCTGAGCCCCTGTCGAACCATTCGAGTACAAATGGGTGGATTTATTTCCTTTTTAAGGTTGGCGGCGGTACTGAATGGTGACATTATGGACCTGCAAATTGTCGAAATGCTGCGTTGTTTATCGAGGACGTCCCCTTTTTTCATAGGACGGGGAGCTTTGAGAGCCTGTTCGACCTTCCAATCATCTACGCTATTTTTCTTCTAGAATGCCCTCGTTCCCGAAGTTTATAGATCACCTTCTTCTCCTCAGCCTTGCAATTTTTCCCTTTGAACATTTTTCTTCATTCAACAACAACAGACTCCTGCTTATGCAAATTAAAGATAAAAAACTAAAAATCACTGTTTAATGCTCGCGTCCTTATGTTTTTCTCCCCTTGCAATTTCGAAAAAAAATTCAAATCTGCAAAGAAGTGAATTGATCAAAAACCAAAATATTGTCGAGCTATACAGCACTTAGAGGGCAATCAACTATCCAACTGCCATGTCATTCAAATCTCATTATAGGGCATTCATAGGGCAAATCTGAAAATTACAAGAAAAAATTAGGTAGTTTCTCCGCCACTGTATATATATTTTCTTAAGTAAAAGATTATTGGCATACAAACAAATGAATGTATCCGAATAACCTCTTCAGTCGCCTCTGTAGGTAATACCTGTGTTGAGTTACGACAGGTCACCGATCGCATGGAGTGTAGAGACTCGCACAAGTACGAACAAGCTACCACTATGCCATCGATGGCATTAACTTGCTGAATTGTTAAACTAACACACCACCATACCTCTATTCGTCGTTTGAACAAAATTACGTTTCACAGGAAATGTATGAATGAATAAAATGTATTGTCAACGTATAATATAAGTAGGCCTACATGGAAATAGATTCAGCACTAAGTACCCAGAGGGACTTAGTTGCTGAATGACATGACAATAATTTCATAAGTAATACATAATACTGTACAGTACAGTAAAAATCATTGAATGTCAATCGTAAATATCGATCGTATAGGAAATCGGAGTGCCCCCCCCCCTTACGGGTTTTTATTCGACTTAGTAGACTTCTATGTCTCGGAGGCTCAGCTACTACTTCGTCATGTAACTCCGGCCATCGTAATTATAATACTCTTATGATTGTGTGGACCCAATGGCGGCGCTACGGGGGTGCCCGTGTGGGCCTGGCCCCCACAACAGTTTCTCCGGCCCTTCCGTGGCCCCCCCACTTTTCAGATATTTTACATGTTGTTAAATTGGAGAATTATTGAACCGTATACCTACTCCCAATGAAAAATGTTTCGTTTTTTCATTGCCCCCCCGGATAGAAGTCATGCCCCCCACCTTAAAATTTCTAGCGCCGCCGCTGTGTGGACCCAGCCCTGATGGAAAATTTTTCCTTTTGTGTCTAGTCTCGAACCTCGAACTTCTGTTTCATAGTGCAGCTCTCTACCAACTGGACTAAGCTGGACCATTACTGCTGTTATCACTAAAGTTTAAATCCCCTCTGATGTTACATAATGGCCAGACACCCTGATAATCCGGGTACAGCCACCCCCCGGTAAATCTCGGAGATAACCAAAGAAAGTTTTGATTTATCTGCCGTGTTTCAAGTTTTGCTAACGTAAAAATTTATTAGCATTAAATTATTGGCAGTCTTTGGAGAGAAATGGTGGGGAGGTGGAATCCAATAACTGCTACCTCACCTGCCCGGCTACAAAAGACCAATTCTCTGAATTATGGTCGTCCTTTTCGATTTCTATGATAGGTTACTATTGAAACTGAGAAGGGAAATGATGGTATTTGAAAATGGATTATTCTTCCAAGCTGTGATTGGATACTACATTTGGAAATTTGGAACTGGTACATACGGATGATTCTCGCTGGCGCGATTTGGCAACGTCATTTCCATTGCAGCTAGCAGAAGATTTTTTTGAGATTTCTTGACGAAGCTGGTGTGAAGCCGACCGCACGAAATTGCGCGGTTTTTTCCTTGACACACCTGCAGCCCGATCATGGCGATTTTAATACCGAGGTTAATATAATACCATGTCACGTGATGGTATTAATTTAATTTAAATATTTAAAATAAATGAACAGTAAATTTCAGAATTTTTTAATTTTTGATGTTGGTAATCGTCGCAAAAGTGCTAAGCGTGGAAAATTGAAATTGTGTCTATTTAAACAATTGAATGATCTTCGGTTTTTTTTGGCGAGTTTCTTAATTTTTAATTTAGACAAATTATTTATAATTCTTAACATATGAATTCAAAATTAAAACTTGTTTATTTCTAGGGCGATATGTGTTTATATTTGCTATTTATATTTGCTACGGCAGCGTCGCGTCAGTTCAGTTCTTCAGTATTGCCAACATCGCAATTTAAAAAATTCTGAAATTTACTGTTCATTTATTTTAAACAATTGAATTAATACCATCACGTGACATGGTATTATATTAACTCCGGTATTAAAATCGCCATGGTCGGGTTGCAGATAATTGGATAATACGATTTCATCATTGATACCTGCACACCGTCAAAAAAAAAATCTGACTGCACTGGCCCTAGCACGTGGAAACACAGTTGGGCTGGTCAATTCCTCGTAAAGTCTTAAATGTAATGAAATGAAATGAAATGAAATGAAATGAAAATACGACTTTATTGTGAACAAAACAAAAGGCGAACAATAAGACTATAGTAATATCAATTTAATTTAATTTAGCTTATTTTTATTTAATTTAATTTTCATACAATTGTGGTACAATTTATCATGTTATGTATACTTGTATTGTTGAAAAATTGGAATTAATATCTATTAGATTTTATAGTGAAATATGAATACATAATCAAATCAAATATATTTATTCCAATTTTTTTTCAACAATACAAGTATACATAAAATGACAAAATTAAAATAAACTTTAAGTAATAGTAATATAATAATGTATACTCGTCTAACCACAGAGGGTGCAAATGACTGCTTTGCCCGAGAAAGGAACCCCCCCCCCTCCCCCCTACGGGCCCCCACAAGACCAAACCCGGCAATGCATAGAGGTAATGAAAAAAAAACTTGATTTTATTTTTATTTGTTTCAGGTAAGAAACTCAATAGAATTCAAGGCATTTCAGCTGGTATAAGATGGTAATTTATAGTTTGAATGAATGAATGAATGAATGAATAACTACTTTATTGCGATACAAATGGCGAACAATAAGATTAAGACTATAAAGTCTTTTTTTCATGTAAACCATAACTAAATAACAGTATACATCGTAATATATAACTTAAATTATGGTACATGGAATATGAAAAAGGGGGGAAAGAAGGTAATAAAGGAGGGGATATAGGAGGGAAAAAGGGGGGGGGGGTCCATTGTTTGTGCAGAATGCGTAAGATGCATGTTCTATTTCGAGTATATGTATTATTAAATTTATTTTGTTTGCTGATATCAGTCCATCTTGTACCATACTAATTTTTTCTTCCTGCTTCTGTGTTTATTTTACGCGCCTGTTTTTAAAATTCCTAATTTGTTACTTCTCGAGCAATGTGCGGCTTAAAACTTATGATTCAATCAAAAAAATCTCTTCAAAACATTTCCTAAACAGTTTCAAAAATCGCCGCGACAAAATACCGAATAGATTGTCCAAGTACCTAATTATTAAAAGTTTTTAATTTATTAGTTTCATTGAAAATCCTTGACACCATTATTCACTTTTTTTTAAATACAGTAACAAGCTATTAATGGAAATGTTCTCGCTTTCAAAGAGAAATTGAACAAGTTCTTGTTTAAGTTAGCCGTATTAACTTTAATTAATTTGCCGTTGTATTAGTTAAACGTTGTTTGTAGTTCAGCTAAGCATTAAAGGCTAATTTGCAATTAAAGAGTTGAACTGTTTCTTCATTGAATATGAAATTAGCTAATATTATGGAGTTTGATGGGCCCCTGATAATTATTAATGAGTAGTATTGCTCCCTGCATACTAAGAAGGCTTTGGCTTAAGCTGGGAAAGTTTGGCAGCTGTACTTGTGCATTTCCCATAGTTTCTTAAGGTGGTTGGCTTGGGGCGCCCATTCAGGTTACCTTGATTTACCTGATATAAAGGCATCGGTAATCTGTTTATAACACTAAATTGAGTTTTTTTGAAGTGGCAACTTTTCGGAACACATCAGGAATCAAATCAAGAAACACCTGTACAGCCTGTGATTCGAACTCATGGTCTATGCCTAATCGGGCCATTTGTGAAAACGAATCTTGTCGATGAGTATCATATTAGTTGAGAATAAAGAAAAACCTGGATAGGGCCAGTCTTTATCAGGACTAAGCCTGATGATCGAAAAGTAGCACCCGTTCCCGAAACGTCACCCTGAAAACAGGCCCCGCCGGTCCGGCGCAATTGTTCGATGACTGTGTCTTTAATGACTACTGGCCAAAAATACATACGGAAACAAAACAAAAAATGTCCGAAATCCATGGGGTCGTTGGCATTGGACAAGCGACCTATGGACCACTATAAGTTGGCGTGGATCCATAAAAAGTCCTTAAATAAATAAATAACTCGGAAAACATACCTGAAGTATGGAATCATCGATAGTAATGTTCCGCAGAAAAATTATTTTTAAGTCATTTTTCATGAAAATAGAGTCTTGTTTTATTTTTTGTCCCTAGAATCAAACTATCAAGCAACCTTATAGATTTTGTTTGGATTAGCATCAACTACAATATTATGTGAATTTAAAAGTCATAGTTCGAGCCTTTTTTGAGAAATAATGTTTTTAAACAATTTTTTTTTAAGTTTTTGGAGGGTAAATCCCCCAAAATTCAGTTGGTCTAAAAAAAGTAGGTCTAAGTCCTTCGGGACATTATTAGGAATGAAGGGGAAGTACTACTAATGCAGCCTTTTGTTGAGCCCAGTTTTGATATCACCATTTTCCCTCAACTTTATTCTTATTCCATTGTACTGTGCCAGAGATTGGCATCCATTTTCCCTGCGGTGCTGAACATCTCCCATTTTGGCAGCGTGACAGATTGCTACTCCCCTCTCGAGAATGAAATAACAATTTTTCTTATTTACTGCCCATAAAATATACAGTCTTTTGACTATATAGGCCCTCAGCTGAGTAATATTTCCCACGGTATTTTTTTTTGGTCATAAACACTACTTTCACTTCATCTCAAAACTTTTAAATCAACCGCTAAATCCCTCGTTATGAACATTGTGGTTTATAGCCTGTATTCTCACGATGTGGTAAATTATTGTTTTAATTTTGCTTTGCTACGCTTATGGCATTTATTAAAAAGAGAAAAAGAAGTTGGAAACCTTTGCGATGTGGTGTTGTGGAAAAATGCTCAAAATATCGCGGTAAGATCACATAACAAAGGATACAGAGGATAAACGAAAGAAGTGTGCGTTGAGTTTACAAAAAAAAACCGTAATATTATAATATTATAAAATGAAATGATGTGAAAATGACTTTATTGAAAACCTCAAAAGGCGAATAATTAGACTATTAATATAAAGTCTTGTTTTCACTCTACAAAGATTGCATTATAAATGTAGTACTTGAAACTAATTACAAGAGGAAAAAAAATGATAGAGAATGAGAGAAAATAGAAAAGTATATGCAGGGGGGGTATCCGTTGTCATCACTATTACCAGACCGGAGAGAGTCTAAATATATTATATATATCTATATTTACTATAGAAGACATAGCACTTATCCTCACTATGTGCATTACCCAGTGTCCACGAAGTTGTAACTTGGATTTAACATGAAAACATTAGCCTCCAGGAGGAAAATTCATGACTGTATTTTTGGTTTTAGGTTACTTAATGGTTTTATTGACTGCCCCGATTTATTATCCGGGGTACGTTTTAGAGTTAACACGGCAAATTCTCGCTTAAGGAATTTATTTTTGTATGACACTGACGTGCCTCAACTAGGCAGAATCCTTAGGCTACTCGACACGTTTATAGAAATTGACCCCTTTAGAACCTCTCTGAGTGTATTTAAGACAATGTTGTTAGACAGAATTGATTAAATGTTAGATTGTAAGATTGTTATGTAACCTATATTGGAGCTGTCTGTTGGTTGCAATACATGCTATTACTATTATTATTATTATTATTATTATTATTATTATTATTATTATTATTATGGGTGAGTTAAAAGCGGGTATAAGAAGATGGCTGGTCAATGTGAGTTAATAATAATAATAATAAAAACTGACATTAAAATAACAAGTTAAACTAACAAAAAATATAAATAAAATAAAATAAACATTATAAATAAATAACAAAAATAAATAATTAAGCCTTGTTTAGCAGCACTGTATGAGTCTTTTGTCCCAAATAAGCGCTAGCTTGGGGATGCGGGATGGTATTATTATGTATTGTATTTTTTTAATATATGCTCCTTGTCCAGGGAATACTGGACAAGGAAAAGGAAGAAAGAAAAGAAAGATTATTATTATTATTATTATTACATAACGGCTCGTTAAAGCAATATATAAGAAATATTGCTTAATTAATTTCTTAAAGCTACTGAGTGATTTAGCTGCCCTAACTTCCAATGGTAGGCGGTTCCAGTGGCGAATGTTGTATAGTACTGTAGACTGCCCATGTCTCGTTGTCTTATGTAGTGGTATTTCGTATGTTGTGAGATAATCTTCTACGACTTCAATACATGGAATCTTTGTTAACTACTAATTACGTCAAAATTACTGTTTTATATCAAACGCTTTCCCATTAAATGATACATAATACAGTACAAAATAACTAGTATACGGAAAGACTACTCTAAATCAGCACAGTTGGTTTTAGTTAGCCGACAACCTTCAACAGGGATTAGACTTGTACCCGACTGTTATACCTTTCTTTCACATTTAATCCCGGTTGCGGTTAATACGTCTGTATTAATTTTCGTATTGTAGCCACTGAGGTCTTTGAGCAATGTAGAATGAAAAGGGACCAAGCTCATTATTAAGGCAAAGAGCACATAACGCTGCCACTACATCCAATTATAATTGGCGGAGGCAGTGGTATTATTCTAATTAGAAATTTTTCATCTTCCATTTGCAGTCGGATTTAGGATTCGGTGAAATTTTTGCTCTTAAAATTGGCCTAGGGGTATCCAATATTTTTTTAGGTGTGGGGCCTATGTTTAGCCAGGGACTAATTTTAGGGAGATTCATCTACCTATTGAGATGGCGACCAATGTTTGACTTTCCGAAAATTTCTTCCCAACTTTTCATTTCATGACCCCCTGAGCCTAAAACCACCCTCCGTTCAAAATGTATGTACTGTTTGCCCAGTTTAAGACAACTTTTTGGTCTCTGCACAGTAAGCCAAAAACTTTCTTTAATCCAACTACACCTATCACTTAGTGAATCTAGGTTAGCGTATGGTATCCAAGTGTGGGGTGGGACTTTCGTCACAAATTTAAATTCACTTGTAGTTGGTTTTAGTTAGAAAAATAGTCGGAAAACCTAAGACATTCCCTCTCTTTGCGACTCTCGATTTATTCCCGCTGCGGCACTTGTTCTTATACAAGACGTTGCGAATTGTTTACTCCATCAGTGGCGACATGGTACCCAGACCAGCAAACACTAAAAGAATTTAACACCTTGTAGTACCTAGAGCATACATAGCAATTTTTACCAAATCTTACCAAATCATACCAATATATAGCACCAAAATTTTGTAACGTACTAGATATTTGTCCTGGGTCTCTGTCAATTAATCAATTTTCCAAATTCATCCGGGAATGGCTGATGAGACGGGAAGTGATGGAATCCTTATTTGAAATAGTGGAATAGACTGCTGTTTGTTTATGTGAGATATGTCATTAATAGATAAATTTAGTTTAATAGTAGTATGTGTAATTTTATTTTTATTTTTTATTATACTGTAATTTTAGGGCATGGAAAATTTGTTACATGTGTACCTAGGGCGGCCTTACAATTATTGTTTGTATACACTGTCATTATACTATTAGTATTTTCAATTTACGTATATATATATATATTTTTTTTTTTAATGTGAAATCGCGTACAAACAATTTAATGAATGTATCTGATTAACCTTTTCAATCGCTTCACTAAGTCAGAGAACATTTTTTAAGTTCGGAAAAAACTTATTTAATATTCAGACATTCAATTAGAACCTTTTAACAATCAGCCTGTTACTTTTTCAATAAACAAACAAGTCACTCGGGAGACCAGGTTACCTAGCAACACTGCCAACACAGTCTATGTAATCTGGACTGTTATCAGCTGGCATAATGTTGGTGCCTCAACTTTCTCATGCAGTTCATCTAGAATGCCGTCTCTAGAGTATTATATGGTCTAAGTTAAGTTATATTATGATTTAATAGAGGACATGTAGCTCTGCAATGCAATAGTGTAACAAAGTCAGGACATGCAAAGTAGTAGTATAGACTCCAATTTTCCCCCGAAAGGTTGTTGGTTCGAGTCCCACACTTGCTACATTTTCTGGCTTGCTTCAGAGAGCATGTAAAGCAGGCGGTCCCGAGTCTTCCTAGTTGAGTGTAGGAGAGGGCTTTCTAACTCCGCTAGGTTGGCTTAGTTATAGAACAAAAAAGTTAATATTTATTTTATTTATTATTTTATTTTAAAGCAACTGTAACTGCAATTGTAAAGTAATCGTTTGGAGATGTATCTGTGATTATTGAATAAACGCTATTTATTTATTGGTAAGGCGTAGTGGACGATGCGAGAGCCGACAAAAACCCTGCAAATGCACTCGTCGTCATCCTGTTACTGGCTGCATCTGTGGTGACAAATGACTGAAATGCCGAGAGCTTCTGGCCCACCTAAACCGAATTGGACTAGCCGAAGCTCTGCTCATCTGGACGCATCATGGGTATTTGCCAGTGTCGTACGATCCAGCAATCGCAGTATCCAATTTGTATAATGCAATAGCTCAACTTGGTTGTTACGATTGAGGAATCGTACGGCAACATCATTACTACGATGCGTGAGCGGAGAACAATGCTGAAGAAGCACTCGTCTTCCTGTTTCTGGTAGCAAATGTCGTGCCAAATGACTGAAAAGCCGAAAACCCACCTAAACAGTGAGTATTACAATACCTCAACTTGGTCGTTGTGATTGGAATATCGTACGATACGTGCAAACCTGGTCTACGCAGTACATGACTTCATTGTCGGACGAATTGTTTTTTCCGCGCAAGTCATCTTTCAGCTTGGGGAAGAGTCGAAAGTCACTTGGGGGCAGATCTGTACAACCAATTCGAACCCTTCGAACCCATCGTCGAGTATGGTGGCAAAAACCCGTCGGACTGTACTATGTGACAACCCCATTTCCTCGGCTAATTCGTGAATGGTAAATCGTTGGTGTTCCATAACGGCTTTGAGAATTTTCTGGATACGTGTGATCGCAATCATTGCCGAGCGTTATTGCATTTCGAATTGAATTCTACTGAATATATTATGTGAATCTATAGCAATTTGAACCTGGGTAATTGTCGTAAGATCCCAGTGATCACACCATATCCAATTTGTGTAATGTGGACTAGCCGAAGCTCTGTTCATTTGGACGCTTCCTGGGCGCATGCCATTGTCGTATGATCCCCACAATAGCAAAAACCACTTCGTGTAGTGCAATACCTCGACTTGGTTGTTGCTATTGAGGTATCGTACGACACGACCTCCATCATCACTAAGGCCAAGGGGAAGATGCGTGAACAGGAGAAAGCACTCGTCGTCATCCTGTTTCTGGAAGTAGACCATTGTTGCCGTATGATCCCTGCAATCCGAATTGGACTAGCCGAAGCTCTGCTCATTTGGACGCATCATGGACGCATGCCATTGTCGTATGATCCCCACAATAGCAAAAACCACTTCGTGTAGTACAATACCTCGACTTGGTTGTTGCTATTGAGGTATCGTACGACACGACCTCCATCATCACTAAGGCCAAGGGGAAGAGGCGAGAACAGGAGAAAGCACTCGTCGTCATCCTGTTTCTGGAAGTAGACCATTGTTGCCGTATGATCCCTCCAATCTGAATTGGACTAGCCGAAGCTCTGCTCATTTGGACGCATCATGGACGCATGCCATTGTCGTATGATCCCCACAATAGCAAAAACCACTTCGTGTAGTACAATACCTCGACTTGGTTGTTGCTATTGAGGTATCGTACGACACGACCTCCATCATCACTAAGGCCAAGGGGAAGATGCGAGAACAGGAGAAAGCACTCGTCGTCATCCTGTTTCTGGAAGTAGACCATTGTTGCCGTATGATCCCTGCAATCTGAATTGGACTAGCCGAAGCTCTGCTCATTTGGACGCGTCATGGGCGCATGCCATCGTCGTATGATCCCTACAGTCGAAACAACCTAGTTGAGTATTACAATTAGGTTGTTTTGATTGAGGGATCAGACGGTACGATCTCCATCATTGCGGAGCCCTACTGCATTTTGAATTGAATTCTACTGAATATATGCGAATCTATATCAATTTGAGCCTGGTTATTTGTCGTATGATCCCAGTGATCACACCATATCCTATTTCTGTAACATGATTCCTCAGACTTAACTTGGTCGTTGTGATTGAGATATTATCAGTGGTTTGAATTTTGATGTTGTTGTGTACTATATTGTCATGAAACATTGCCCATTTTTTCTCCTTTTTGTTGCGGGTGAATGAATTTTTCTCCAATAATTCCCAAGCCCTATTAGTAATTAATTTCGAATTGAATGGAATTAAATATTTAGAATTGAATGGATGTGAAACTATTGCAGTTTTAGCGTGGACCATTGTTGCCGTATGATCCCTCCAATCTGAATTGGACTAGCCGAAGCTCTGCTCATTTGGACTCATCATGGACGCATGCCATTGTCGTATGATCCCCACAATAGCAAAAACCACTTCGAGTATATTACAGTACCTCGACTTGGTTGTTGCTATTGAGGTATCGTACGACACGATCTCCATCATCACTAAGGCCAAGGGAAAGATACGTGAACAGGAGAAAGCACTCGTCGTCATCCTGGTTCTTGTAGCAGATGCGGCGTCTAGTGACCGAAATTGTTGCAACTGCAAATTTACTGCAAATTTATACTGTTTTTGTTGCTGACCCCTATTTGAGTGTAAAAGAGGGCCTTATGGCATTATCTCCGCTAGGGTGGTCTCGGCTATAAAAAGTCGTTATGTATTTATTTAAATGCCCAGAACTCCTGGCGCATTTAAACAGAATAGGACTAGCCGAAGCTCTGCTCATTTGGACGCATCATGGGCGCATGCCATTGTCGCATGATCCCCACAATAGCAAAAACCACTACGAGTATATTTCAGTACCTCAACGTGGTTGTTGCTATTGAGGTATCGTACGACACGATCTCCATCATCACTAAGACCAAGGGGAAGATACGTGAACAGGAGAAAGCACTCGTCGTCATCCTGTTTCTGGAAGTAGACCATTGTTGCCGTATGATCCCTGCAATCCGAATTGGACTAGCCGAAGCTCTGCTCATTTGGACGCATCATGGGCGCATGCCATCGTCGTATGATCCCTACAATCGAAACAACCTAGTTGAGTATTACAATTAGGTTGTTTTGATTGAGGGATCGTACGGTACGATCTCCATCATTGCGGAGCCCTACTGCATTTTGAATTGAATTCTACTGAATGTATTTTTGCTTTCCAATTTATACGTATAGTAGTATAGTATAAGGAAAGCTTTGTGATGGTCAAACTTTTCGGCTCCGAGATTTAAACGGATTTACACGTTTTGAGGTACCAGGAACCCGAAAAAGTGGTTTTTACGAAATTACTGCCGATCAGTCGCTCTGTCGCCCTGTCTGTCTCTCGGTCTGTTCATCGGTTTGCGGGCGAACTACTCGGTCGATTTTGATGAAAATTAGCATGTACCTAGGTATGTTGACAAAAATCATACCTCGGGACTATATTTTGATTTTGGGCAAACTCGATTTTGGTGGTTTTATTTTTAAAAAAATTAAAAAAACGCCTAAAAAAATTATTTCTCAAAAACGGCTCCAACGTTTAGTTGGCTGTGCGTGGTGCTGGCCTTACCAGGTCTCCCCGTTGCCTCGTGTTGTAGGTGTGGGTGTTCCCATTTTATTTAAATTTCCCCTACACCTCAGGCTTTAAGATATGTAAAATGCATCTATATCGATGTCATGATTTTTCACGTTATGAAGTGAGAGCGACAATAACAGTGGCGAGGTCCCAGTGATAGCAAGTATAGGACTCCCCTATTTTGGGTGGTTGCACTCTACAGTACTCACCCTTTTTAAAAATGGCCGCAACCTTCAGTATAGCTGATTAAAAATGAAATCGTAATATCATTTCATCATATTATGTAATGTAGCATCAGATTTAGGAGCATCAGGAAGCTGTTAACAAGATAAATGATTTTTAACGCGAGAAATGTTAGCAATGCATAATACTAAATGATATAATACATTTGTGTTTGATCTGATTGTAATGATAGATAGGCGAATATTTATACGGTTGTAAATCTATCAAATATAAGCCCTCTTTGTCCGCCTTATAAATCTCCCTTTCATACACACTGTTGATGAACATCATCTGCAAGGCTGACGTGTTTTAAATTGAAAGTCATATAGTTAATGGAATTAGAAAGAAAGAAAATTGTCTTAATTTTCCATATGTGCGAATTTGGGGCCTTTCTTACAATTAACCCACAATTAGAGGGGGCAGTCCAATTGTTGTAAAACTGGATTATGAACAAAATAGTTTCTGGTTCGAGACTAGACATAAAAGAATTTTTTTCGTATTAGCTGGGTATACCTAATCCTAATGGGTTCTTCACCGACATCGGTAGGGTGAAACGCGGCTGCCGGGAATGTTGCTGACCACAGCATCCCAAACAGAGCCTTGGTAAAGAAAGAGAGAAAGATAGAGGATCCTCTGCCAGTACTCAGGCTTAATGACTTTTCTTATTATAAGGCACTATTTTTTCGTATGCTCTTTAAGTCAGGGCTTGTAGAGTAATGGTACAGACTCCGACTTTCACCCGGAAGGTTGTTCATTCGAGTCCCACACTTGCTACATTTTCTGGTCATGCTTCGGAGGACATGTATAGCAGGCGGTCCCGGGTCTTCTTAGTTGAGTGTAAGAGAGGGCTTTATAGCCCTAACTCCGCTAGGTTTGCTTAGTAATAGAACAGTAAAGTCAAAAGTGACATATCGCCTTTTGCATTAATGCTCCTGATGTTATATTAAATAGCGAAGCAAAATATGACTTTCAGCTTTGTTACAAATTTAAATTCGCTTGTAGTTACCCCAAAATACTTTATTAGAACAACAGTCGAAAAACCTAGAACTTGGCCATCATTCCCTCTCTTTGCGTCTCTCGGTTTATTCCCGCTGCGGCACTTGTTCTTATACAAGACATTGCGAATTTTTTACTCTATCAGTGGGGACATGGTACAGAGACCCAGACCAGCAAATACTAGAAGAATTGAGCACCTTGTAGTACCAACGGCATACATAGCAAATTTTACCAAATCCTACCAATATATAGCACCAAATTTATTTAACTTACTTAATATTTGTCCTGGGTCGCTGTCAATAAATAAATTTTCCAAATTCGTCCGGGAATGGCTGATGGGACGGGAAGAGGTGGAATCTTTATTTGAAATAGTGGACTAGACTGTTATGTGTTTACGAGAGATCTGTTATTAATATGCAAGTGTAGTTTAATAAGTTAAATTAAGTCTAATTGAATTTTTTTTTCTTTAGTTTAGATTTACAGTTATTGTATTTAAATTGTTCTATATTTAATACATTCATTCATTCATTCAGCTACCTGAGCTAAGCAAATACGGTATATACAGGTACACTAGGTGGGCCAAGTTGTGTGTAATAAACTGGAAGGTCTTGCGAGGACAAAGCCCGTCGTGTTTTGCTGCCCGCGACAGGCGGTGATGGCAAAGACGAATCCTACCGTTATTACATAAAAACCGTTGTTATGCAAACAGCGTTGCCATATTAAATAAAGAAAACAGAAAATGTAATATATTCAGATAATATAGACAGGCGAGGCGTCAAAAGGGCGGCCATGAAAAGAAATACTGAATAATAAACGGTACATTAAATGAAAGATATTCATCTTCAACAAAGCAACATCACCATGCATTTACTTATCACACTTTAGCCTACGCCCTATACATTAAGAGAAAACAGGAGGGGGAAAACATTACGGGTGTGAGGAATCATGTATCTCATAAAATATCAATCGGAGAGCTTTCAAAAATATCAGGACAAACTGACGAACATTTTTTGAGCATTTTGATATAACACGGAATTTTATTTGTACAAAAAAAAAACGACTGATGCAAGGGCGGATTTTGGGGGGGGGGGGGCAGCGGGCAGGTTCAGTGGATTATAACATTAAAAAACATAATATATATATATAAATTTTTCTTTTTAAAGTTTTTTAACAATGGTTGCGCGTGTGAGGGTCACGCATTATCTTGGGCGGCTATTACACTGACAATCCTCAGTGTAATAGCCGTCCAATCTAATTGGTAGGCTACAGCCTTACAAGCTTAAAATTACTTAAACATAGACAATATAAAGATATCAATTCAGTGTTTTGTGTTAATTGTTTTGCAAGTGAGTGTTATGTCTTAAGTGAGTGTTTTCAATTTGTTAGTTATGTATAGGCTTATTTTTGACTTTTGACTGCTTTTGACATCGTATTCTGGTTTGTTATAGGTGTGCTTAGAGTATATGTTGAAGGCTGATATTGCCTTATATAGCAGAATTTTAATTCCCACTGTAAGCCCATTGTTGTCTAGTGTATGTTAATTTGTTTTCGGGGGGGGGGGGAGTCTGGACCCTCTGACCCTTCCCTAAAATCCGTCCTTGGACTGATGTGGTAGTCCCGAGGACGGAGTTCAAGAACTGTGGCCAATTGGTGTTAGTGAAGGTTATATGTCATATCGAAATTCATATTAACCTACATAACGTAATATTTCAACTTCAAAAACTGTGGCCAAACGTGTGAGACACATATTAATACAAGTAGTATGTACAGTATGTATACATGTCATGACATGTAGAGTAGTGGTACAGACTCCGACTTTCACCCGAAAGAATGCTGGTTCGAGTCGCACATAAGCTACATTTTCTGGCCTGAGCGCATGTAATGCAGGGTTGATCCTGGTCTTCCTAGTTGAGTGTAAGAGAAGGATTTATAGTTCCGCTAGGTTGGCTTAGTAATAGAATAAAAAGTCAATATTTATTTACTTATTTATTTATGTGTTTTGTTATTCAAGTTTATTTCTCAAAATTTCAAAAACTAGCCAAACGTATGAGGCGATTACTAATACAAATAGTGTGTATGTACAGTATATGCATACATGTTTTTTTTCCAATTTTATTTCTCCATCGCAAACCCAAAATTAAATAACTTTTCGAAGTTGCTTCGGCATACCAATAATCATATTAAAATTCAAATATTCAAATTCGCTTATGAAATATTGGGTGGCATCGAATGTGCTCCGATATCAGCTTTCGTGCTATTGGCTGGCGAGTCCAATTTGTCATAAATAACCGAATGAAGATCAAAAGAGAATCCTGTTCAATACGCAGTATATTGTAGTTCTAATAAGAATACAGGAAAAACTTGAGTTTTTTTCTTTATCTTAGGGCCCCCGTTCGATGAAAGTCTGATAAACTATTGTGTAGCCCAACTGAAAGATTCAATAGAAAGGTTCCACTGAAATATTATTTTTCTTTAGTTTAGTGTTGTATTGCACCTTTTTGCCGGGGTTCGGTATTGTGCATTGATAAGGCGGGGTTTCCACATACGTCATTGGTCAATGTTAAATGTGGTATTGACGTTTTAGCAGACATAAAAGACATACTAAAAATGTCTGCTACCACGTCAAAACCATATTTACCATTGACCATTGACTTATGTGGAAACCCCGCCTTAAGTTATCCCCTACATTTTCTGGCCGTCACAACTTGATTATTGGCGAGACAATTTCATTTTCTTATAAAAAAAAACCGGTGTGATAAGTTAAATGCATTAGGTACCTCAATAAAATGAATTTCCCCCCTTTTTCTACAACGTTAATCAATTTAAGCTCGACATGCACTAAGGTATACAAGCTGTATATCAATACGTTAATCTTATAGTTGGCCCCGATCCAGCAACTCCATATAACCAGTTTTAATGTGAATCCTAACTTAAAGGAAGTAGTCGTAAAAGCAATTAAAAATTATCAGAATTTACAACTAAACTGAGAACAGTTGCGGTTTTCAATAACTCGGCAGATAGTTTCAAAGTAAATCATCCATCCATTCATTCATCATGTATCATAAAACAAAAAGTGGGAAATTTTCGTTGTTTTTCCACCCGCTTTTCCAAACATATTTATTTAACGTCGTTCATTACGCTCAGTTAAGTTGTGTTTGACATCACCGACATGATTAATACTGTACACAGTATAATGATGCATGGTAAAATATGCAAAAGTAATGAATTTCACACAGTATTGCAACTTTTCCTACATACAGGGTGTTAAACGAACCCTAGATGGTCCGTTAAGGGCGTCTTAACGTGGAGTACCTGGTAAAGCCTGGACAAGGTGGGACCCGTGGGGTAGTGGCAAACACGATGCCCCGGGTAAGGTGTAAATCGTTGGTTCGAGTCAAGCCGTGTCCAGGTTTTTCTTGACTCTATTTTCGGATATAATGTCATGTAATATGTGGTGCGGCACTACACCATTTTACAAACTTTTTTCCCAGCCAATTCAATGAATTCCTCCCTCCATAGGGAAATCCTCATAAGGAAAGCTTACACCTCTCTCTCTGACCTTTAACAGAACTGTTGGTATGTCTTGCAATTTATTGTTTGAAGATATTTATTATTACTTGGTACTGCGTTTATCTATGGATCATAATATGTTACAAATGTTACAAACTGTCTTGACAATGCATTCGACTTTGTGAAGTTGTATATGCGGACATTATGTCTTATCTTATCCATAACCTCGAAGAATCTTCTGAAGCCACCCATGGCGTAGTGGGAAACATGACGCCCTGGCAAGACATATAGGTCATGAGTTCAAGTCCCGTTGGAATAAGGTCTTTCTTGATGCTCAATTTTCGAATATAACGTCGCAGCTCCTTCAAATATGAGCCATTTATAAACCACCGCTCCACACCATTTTATTAACGAATCCACCTGCGTTACCTCTATTCTGATGCTCTTGGGGGGGGGGTCCAGTTAATCATTGGAAAACCATTAGTTATAGGGGTGAATTAGTGGTCAATTTGTAATAATAACACGCTATTGTTTTCAAAATCCATTAACGAAGCATTGTGCGGGAACACTCTGTGTATGTGTGTGTGATTTGTGCGCTGCATTAATGCAATTGATGTAAAATATTATTTATGACTGCCCCATCACTTTTGGCTTGGCTATTTAGAAAATGTTCTTTCCAATATTTTGATTGATGCGCGTTTTCGCTTCGACGGAACATGTAGTTGAAATTTGATGGTTTGCCAGGCAGCAAAGTATTCTCTTAGTGCGGTTTTGCATATGTACATGTACATTCATTTTTCAATGCAGCTAAACGTCAAGTATACTCGTAAATATTTCCGAAAAGGGTATTCATGATAAACCCACGTATTATGGTCAGGATATGTTGAGTAGTGGTGCAGACTCCAATTTTCGCCCGAAAGGTTATTGGTTCGAGTCCCACACTAGCTACATTTTCTGGCCACGCTTCGGAGGGCATGTAGAGTAAAAAATGTAAAGTAGACCCCACAAACAAATTCCAAAAAGCAACCAAAAAAGCCATTAAACAAAGCTCTAACACGATACCCCAAGATATAGCCTATAAATTTACCAACATGAACCCCGTAGCTCCTTCATTTTTTGGTCTGGTTAAACTTCATAAACCCAATCAACCTATCCGCCCAGTAGTTTCGTATAACAGTGCCCCAGCCAGCAAAGTAGCTAGTTTTCTCAACAAACACATTCGCGAGCTATCAAACTTCACACCCCGCCACAGCGTCAAAAACTCATTCGAGTTGGTTTCCCGCCTTAAGCACCTTTCCTTATCCAGCAATGCCAAACTCGTCTCTTTCGATGTCAAAAATCTGTTTACTAATATTCCCGTACCCGAAGTACGTAAATTAGTTGCCCAGTCACTCTATCACAATAACACCTCGAACAGCCTTATTTCTGAGACCCTCCTTCTGTTAGACACATGCACCCATCAAAACTATTTCCGCTTCGAATCCGACTACTACCAACAAAAAATAGGTCTACCTATGGGTTCTTCCCTTTCTCCCCTTCTTGCTGAAATTTTTATGGATAACTTCGAACACAAACTTCTACGCAATAAAAATCCCCTAGTTAAATGTATATCTTTCTGGACAAGGTATGTGGATGATATCTTCTGCATTTGGACAGGAAGTAACAGACAACTAGACAATTTCTTAAGTTTTATCAACACAATTCACCCAAAAATCCAATTTACCATGGAAGTAGAATAAAACAACTCCCTGAACTTCTTAGACCTCACCATCACCAAAAATAATAGTACCCTAGACTTCAAGATATTTCGTAAAGAAACCCATAGCGATAATATAATCCCTGTTGATTCTTCTCACCCATTCCAGCACGAACACGCAGCATTCCATAGTATGATTTTTCGACTCCTTAACATCCCTATGAATCAAACCAACTATAATAATGAATTAAATACAATAAAACAAATTGCCCAAAATAACAATTTCAATCTCAACCTAATAGACAGAATCCTACGACATCACAAAATCAAACACAACCTCAAACTAATTTACCCCCCAGGGAGCTTAAACCCGGTAACCAATAAATCATATTTCAGGATACAATACATAGAAAAAATCACAGAAAAAATTAGTAACCTCATTTCTTCTACAACAGACAAAACACCAGCCCCGTACAATCGCAACAATTTGGCCAATAAACTCATGAACTGCAAAACCAAACCAGAAAAGAAAAAGGCAATGGAGTTTATCGTCTAAATTGTAACGATTGTAACGCAATTTACATAGGCCAAACAGGCAGAAGCTTTAAAACTAGGGTCAGAGAACATATAACAGGTATAGGAGACACCAACACCAACAGCACATTCGCGAAACACCTTAACTCGGAAAACCACACATTCGATCCTCACAATTGGACAGCCCTACACAAAATAAAGAAAAGTTACACTTTAAATTTTTTTGAAAATGTTGAAATCAAAAGAGCTTTACACAATAGGGAAAAATTAACAAACGACATAACATTCACACAATCATCCCCTCTAATAGATCTAGCTAGTAGGTTAGGAATAGGTAACCAGCCACGCCCCCTCCCACCCCCTCCTCCCCCCGCTCCCAGTCCTATATAAACCAAGGTTTCCTCTCCCTAGTCACATTTGCATCTTCTCCTCGAGTTGAGCAAGTCTCAAATCGCAGATAAGGTGTAACTGTGCTAGTGGGTTTCCCTCTGTAGATGGCAGTTCTTGCCGAAAGCGCTCAGGGTTTTATACTAACACAAGTGGGTTTCTTAGACAAAGTTAATTTCTTAACGATTATTTGGGTTTTACTAATTCGGGTTGTTATAACAAGTTTTTCTAAAACTCTAAGTTTTTGTTATTTTTTGTTTATTAAAATGAAATACCACGAAGTCACGAGTAATCTAATTATTCATGTAGAGCAGGCGGTCCCGGGTCTTCCTAGTTGAGGGCAAGGGGGGAGGGCTTTATAGACCTAACTCCCCTAGGTTGGCTTACTAATGGAAAATAAAGTCAATTTTTATTCATTTATTAATTATGCTTTACCGCGGGTGTTAAGGTGGCCTCTCAACCATCTGGCTGATCTAAACGGCCATCTCTTAATTCGTTTGTATATAGGTAAACTGCACTGAGTTGAACCATACGTCATAGCAGAAAAATCACGGTTAGTTGACTGAGTACCGCATTTATTTTGTATACACGATGCTTGTCAGGTTTCAAGTGCAGTAATTCGTTTAAGAGGCAGCTGGCACACTTTGGCCACCCCTGGATCACCTTAAAATTGGTTGATTTATATTTTTTATTTAAGTTAATACTTACAGCTATAAAGATTTGGTTCATTCAATTGAAAACTAACCTAATTTGTGGTCCAGGGGTGGCCAATGTATAAGGCCAGCATCCTCTTAACTTCTGTTGACTTTTGTACTAGTGGGTCATCGTCTTCATCATGGAGGGGGGGGGGGGTTCGGTTGCCATTTCGCCTGTTACGAGATCTGGATTCAGTGTCGTGTCTGCATTCACTCAGGTGAAGACTCCAACCCGATGTAGGTGCGCGGCTAGTGAGCCATGTTCAGTCTTCATGGGGGGGGGGGGGAGGCTAGTGGGTTAATAAAAAGAGCCCTACATCCATAGCAGGGGATAACCTAGTCGGTATAGAAGCAAAGGATGTCAGTTTCAATGTAAACAATGCCTCATAATCTATAGGCTCCCTACGGACTTTTAGCTAGTGAAATAAGCTCTACGATAATAAATCTCCCGAGTGCGACTCCATTATTACTAGGTTAAGACAGAGATCTTAAAAGCAATGGAGGTTGCCGTATAAATTTCTTCTCACATATGAGATAGAGAAGAAGGGACAATAGGGAGCCGCAATGCTCAAGTTTCTTTGTGCAAATTCCGGGCGTTCTTGATTCACAAAATTGGGTTGAAACGGCCACCGGGCAATTTTGGTCCTTCGTGACAATACTAAATAAAAAATATAAAAATGGGTTGGAGCGTGTGTGGGGGAGGGGGTGGGGGTTCGGAGCCAAATCCAAATGTGTATTCCGATATCGTTTTCCTTTTATTGTATCCGGTTTCATTTTAAATTTTACCTCTTGATTTGCTTTGAAAACATTATAGATTTTTCATTTTAGTTTCTTTCGTGGCCAATTTTACCTGGTTCTGAGCTAATACAAGTCAGCACTTCAAAAATGTATTGTGTCTGCAGGCAGACGGAACACGAGCAAAAAATAGTAACTTCCCCAGAGCTTTATAAATGTTTTTTTTTCCTTATTAGGCCAAAACCATCACCTAACCCCGCCTTACCTACAAAAAAACTTTACCGAAATTAGAGGGTATGGAAAAAACTGGGCTTGGCGGGATTCGAACCCACGATCTACGCTTAACCGGGGCGTCGTCTTAACCGCTGGACCACAAGCCCCGACAAGTCTAGTAAATGCCAAATCCTCTACTTATGCTCTAATTGACATGATTCGTGTTGCTAGACAGGTTAGCACAACTACACAACTGTCTAACCGAACAGGTCTGTGAGCTGACTTAATTGCATAAAGGCAATTTCGGTTATAACGAGGAGGTTACCTCTTCCATCAAAGTTAATTTAATGTCAGTGTTATATATACCATATAATACTACAATTTAATGAATAAAGCATTGCCTTTATGCAATTAAGTCAGCTCACAGACCTGTTCGGTTAGATAGTTGTGTAGTTGTGCTAACCTGTCTAGCAACACGAATCATGTCAATTAGAGCATAAGTAGAGGATGTGGCATTTACTGGACTTGTCGGGGCTTGTGGTCCAGCGGTTAAGACGACGCCCCGCTTAGGCGTAGATCGTGGGTTCGAATCCCGCCAAGCCCAGTTTTTTCCATATCCTCTAATTTCGGTTATAACGAGGAGGTTACCTCTTCAACCAAAGTTAATTTAATGTCAGTGTTATATATACCATATAATACTACAATGTAACAAAACTTGGTTAGCCTCTCTAACCGTACCTATAAAATCTTTCTAACTGCAGGTATGTAGGTATATGATTTTATTGTATCAATATAATGTATTGTATTGGATCAAAATAATAATAATAATATAATACTAATAATAATAATTACATAAAGTGACAAAACCAATCAGGTTGCTTTTCAAAGTTAAGTTGTGGTTTTTAATTTTAAAAATGTTTTTTAAGTAAATTGTGGATAAATAATTCTCTACCCAATACATAGTGTAGCGTACCCTGCCATTATTACTGTGTTGTATTACATTGGCTTGCCCATTCTTGACTATGTCCGATCGATCAATTGAGTGCTTTGTGGTAGGGAAATTCGAGACATCCGAAATTTAACCCTAGAACAATTGTTTACCACAGACAAATTACAGTGCTGAGTACTTATCCTAATTGATAAGAACCGGTCCGAGTTTACTCGAACATGCTTTCCAATTTATCAAAATAAGTAGATAGAGAAAATGAGTAATTTCATGGTAAATAATTTTCCTATGGTTAAATTTCCGATATTTTTTTTTGGGGGGGGGGGGAGGGGTTGTCCACCAGACGTCACTGGAGGTGAGGTAAATTCTAGATAGGTCAGACCAACACATTACCACACAGCAATACTGGTAGGGCACGCAATGCATTTGAGCGCGAGTTTTCTATCATTTAAAAAAAAAAAAAAATAAATAAATAATTTGTACAAAACTAAATACTTTTCTGGGAAAGCAATCTGTCCGGTTTCGTTACTCAACTTAACACCTAAAACATACCTGAAAGTAGAAAAAATCGATAGAAAGGGTTCGCAGAAAAATTGTTTTTTAGTCATTTTTCATGAAAATTTTGTTATTTTTATTTTTTTACCCCCAGAAGCAAACTATCAAGGGGCAAGCGACCCCCCGTATTTTATCAACATTAATAACAACTACAATATATGTGAATTTAAAAGAAATTGTTGGAGCCGTTTTTGGGAAATAATTTTTTTAGACGTTTTTTTTTAGTTTTTTGAGAATAAAACCCCCCCAAATTGAGTTAGCCCCAAATAAAAAAAATTATCTCGAGGTATGATTTTTATGAACCTACATGCAAAATTTCATCAAAATCGACCGAGTAGTTTGCCTGGAAATCGACGCACAGACAGACAGAACGATAGACAGGCAGACAGAACGACAGACAGACATTTCGTAAAAACCATTTTTTTGGGTTCCTGGGGCCTCAAAACGTGTAAACCCGTTGAAATCTCGGAATCGAAAATTTCGACAGTCACAAAGCTTTCCTTATACGACGTATAAATTGGAAAGCAAAAAAGGAAGCATGTACGGGTTCACTTGTACAGGTTCTTGTTATTCGTCCCCTTAGCTTAGCCACTCGACGACAGCCTCACTAACTTGCCAACACCCATAAGGGTTGAAGGGATTGGCCCTCCTGTGAAAAGTCCAGGTAGGGAACTCTGTATGTCACCGCTATGCATCATTGGTAAAGTCCAATAATATGCAAATTTAACTTAACTTACTTAACTATGCTTATCATAATTTACATGTGTGATACATAACTATTGTAAAATTATAATTATAAGCAGTATATCGTACATCAATTTAACAATGTGAAGATTAAAGAGATAAGTTGCATACATGTTATCTAGTTGGTAAGTAATGATAAAAATAAAATGTAATACTATAAAGTAATACTATCTGCCAACACATATCTTTCTTATATATATCTTAACTAAGTCTTTATTATTAAAAAATGGTAATCTTATAAAAAGTAGTCTATTGGATTCCATATAGCTAATGTTTTAATAAATTTACGTTTGTTATCGGTAATGTCTATATATGTAGCATTAAGATTAAATATTTTTGTTAGCCTGTAAATGGGAGTATTTGCACATATTAATTCGGGTAGTTTGAAGATAAAAAGGTCATTGTTTCTGGATCGTCTATTTGGGGTATTAATTTAAAAAAAACCGGTCCGAGTTCACTCGAACATGCTTTCCAATTTATCAAAATTATTAGATAGAGAAAATTAGTAATTTTATGGCAAATATTTTTCCTATGGTTAAATTTCCGATATCTCGGGGGGGGGGGGGGCGGTTGTCCACCTGACGTCACTGGAAGTGAGGTAAATTCTCGATAGGTCAAACAAACACATTAATTACCACACAGCAATAATGGCAGGCCATGCAATGCATTTGAGCGCGAATTTTCTATCATTTTTTTCAAAAAATAATTTTTTGGGCAAAACCAAATATTTTTTTGGGAAAGCAACCTATCCGGTTTCGTTACTCAATTTAACACCTAAAACATGCTTGAAGGTAGAAATCATCGATAGAAAGGTTTCGCATTTTTTAGTCATTGTTTCATTAAAATTTAGTTATTTTTATTTTTTTACCCCCAGAAGCAAACTATCAAGGGGCAAGCGACCCCCCGCATTTTGTCAACATTAATAACGACTACAATCTACGAGAATTTAAAAGAAATCGTTGGAGCCGTTTTTGAGAAATAATGTTTTTAGACGTTTTTTTGGAGTTTTTTGAAAATAAAACCCCCCCAAATTGAGTTAGCCCAAAAAAAAAAAATGGTCCCGAGGTATGATTTTTGTGAACCTACATGCCGAATTTCACTCAAATCCACTGAGTAGTTTGCCCGGAAACCGACGAACAGACAGACAGACCGACAGACATACATTTTGTAAAAACCACTTTTTTGGGTTCCTGGGACCTCAAAACGTGTAAATCCGTTGAAATCTCGGAATCGAAAATTTCGACCATCACAAAGCTTTCCTTATACTACGTATAAATTGGAAAGCAAAAATTTCTAAGAGCTCTGATGAATCGATGAGTGAATGGAATATATTATATACGACTTTTATTGCAATTTTTGATCTTCTTGTCTTAAGCGTGGGCATCAGAAAGTGATTTAGTAATGTTTTGTAAGGCATAAGTTGCGGGTACACACCCGTGTATATACATTTTAAAAATCTCTTTTGTACTTTTTCTAAACTTTTTATGTTGCCCTTTGTGTAGGGGTCCCAAACTTGAAACCGTATTCGAGTATACTTCTCCATTGGGAGTTAAATATATTAAAAATTATTTTTTGGTTACTTAATATACCTATATATCTTTGCGTTGGTTGGACCGGTTCTTTTTGTTACGTAATCTACGTATTTTATATAACTTAATTCATGGTTGATGCTTACCAGGTATATCGTATATAACTTAAAATCCACGACTTTTTTATGCTAATGCACGCATGCGAAAAGGCAAGACCTCATTAAGAACTGAAGAGGAATCAATATAAAAAAAAACCGCTTGAAAACCTTTCTCGGAGATCTGGACGAAAAATTACCAACTCTGATACAAATGTTTTGTCAACAGGCGTTTTTATATACTGAGTACAGAGTTTACTCATCCTTTTTTTGTACGCAAATTTGACCTTTTTCTGTGGCATTTGAAACCCTTCAAGGTAGAGATGCGTCATGCCATAAATCGCTGCAAGTCATAGGGCGTAATGTCATGTCACGTCTCCCGCAGCGTGCTCAGCAGCAGCGGGGAGATGTCGTTTTGAGCGTGAATAAGAAAGTTCTGAGATTGTATTTTAATGTCACCACTTTCTTCGGGTTTTTTGCTACTTTCAGTAGAGTTGAATGATTCGGAATGACGTTGCCTAGGGAAATCTTAATCGTATAGAATAGTATGTTTTACGTAGGTGGTCATATTGACCAGTTCTACAAGACGTCATTACATGAACTGTACATACTAAGAGTGTTCGCAATGTTGGTATTAAATGGTTATAAGGGGACTGAAGAATCCGGGCTAATAGGCAGTGGTCGATTTGAAAGTAAGCTTCCAAACGTTTCGTCAACCACTACGGTTGACATCTTCAGTGGCACTACGTGCACGTACACTTTGTTGTATCGCGGAAGTACCGTAGCAACTGACTGAGTTGGTGCAGGTATGGTTCGGTGCGCAGGCGTTCTCGTTTCTGATAAAAGTATATAGAATATGGCATCAAGCCCTCAACAAAACAACAACAATGGAAATGACGCCAATGAGCCAATCAGAAACGAGAACGCCTGCGCACCAAACCACACCTGCACCAACTCATTCAGTTGCTACGGTACCTCCGCGGTACAACCTTAGAAGTGTACGTGTACGTAGTGCCACTGAAGATGTCGACCGTAGTGGTTGACGAAACATTTGGAAGCTTACTTTCAAATCTACCACGGCCTATTAGCCCGGATTCTTCTGTCCCCTTATTAGACTCCGGCCGTGAAAGCCTTCGTTTATATTAAATGGTTATCTCTAGTTAAATGACTGCAGCCCCCCGTCCTTGTGCTGGGCCTGAGTCCGGGTATCATTCGTGCACGTGGCGCACCACTCAATACCTGTCAGCTGTTGCAGTGTTTGTGACATTCTGACAGGTGTTTTATTGTTCACATTCAATTGACAAGTTGCAGCAAGTCAGAGATTCAAATCAGAAGCACTGTTTCCACAAGCAATGCCAATGCTCCAAAATAAAACTTCCAAATTTAAGCGACGTGAGTGATCAAAAAGCGGTTTCACTGCTGACTCAGCAATCCATCATGGGAACCCGAGGAGTATGGGGACGGAAACACTGCACACCATTTTGTTTCCGGAAGTTATTTCTTTGGCAAACTCGAGAACTCTCGTGTAGTGATTAATGGATATCCGGCACTGGTATTTTTCAAGTTAAAGAAAGGTTCGGACCTTTCTCAATGTCGCCTTCTATAGCGTTGCCTTCCGCATAGGCACTATTGGCCACTGATGAAGGTTGCAAGGTTTTATTGCCTTTGAAACTGCTGTTGGAATTAATGGTGGCCCGCTTTGGTCTAGGGGGTAGTGAAATGGACAATAAACTGGCAGGCTGATGATCAAAACTCGGCATAAAAGGAACCCACGGGCAGTCACTCAACCCTAATGCGATGAACATACCATTCCGACATCCCTTCGCTCCCCTATTTGAAGAATTTAACGTCCCAACACTAGAAACTAGCTATATTGAACAAATTCTCATATACAGATACAAGAATTTTTACCATAACCTTACACACAAAGCCCTTGACACCAGACTAGCAGAAGATCGTTGCCTCATAATACCACAATTCAAAACGTCGCTATTTCAACACTCCCATACATATATTTCAATAAAGGTTTATAACTCCATCCCTCTATCAATTAAAAAAGCCCCAAGTCTGAATGTATACAAGTCACTTACGTATAAGGAAGTCTATTAAAATTATCACGCGAAATTACCTGTCCTGAATTGCCTTGCTAAAAAGTTCATGTTAAAAGTTAATGTTCATTTTAAAGTTCATTTTATTATATTTTATTTATTTTTGTATTTTAATAACACGTATGTATTTTAATAACACGACCTGCAGCCTGATCGAGGTGATTATAATACCGGGGTTAAATAAATACCCTAGGATTATAACTGTAAACAAACAAATTTTGAATAGCACTTTCCATTATAAAATTATCTTGTTTACATTTTTAATACCAGGGGATTAAATAAATACCGGTATTATAATCGCCTCGATCAGGCTGCTGAAGTTAATTGTTTTGTTTGTAACACAATTTTAAAAGAATTAGTTTTGTATTGTAGATTAAGTTTAGAATAAGTTTTAGTATAAGTCTTATCTATTAGGTCGAGGGGCCCATCACGGGAATTCCCAAAGGTGCCCTTTGAACCACTAATAAAATGTATATGTAGAATGTATTTCTCGATAAAGAAATTTATTTTACTTTACTAACTTTACTACCTTCATTGGTGGCATGGGTGGAGGATATCAGTACTCTGACGGCGCTCTTGACCGGGCACCGGGTCCACCAGGGGGGATGGGTTTGGCTACAAGAAGGGACTGTCCCAGTTTTCTGCAAGAGCAGTGCTCTCTGGAGGGAGAGACTCGAGTGCCAGGGTGCTGTCTTCACGGATCTGTATGTCAAGGCTTGGAGAATTTGGCTTGGTAAGGCGGGGATTCCACAGACCTGCAAGTGCAAAATACAAATACGGTGACGTGGTAACAGACATTCAAGACTTGGGCGGGGTTTCCACCGACCACGAAGTGAAGTGATTATTAGAATCGGCTGACGTAGGCTAAAACTCTCTGAACAGTCATAAGTTATAAGTCACAAGTCTGTGAGTTTAGTTTTAATCCCTAAGGCGGGGATTCCACAGACCTGCAAGGGCAAAATACAAATACGGTGACGTGGTAGCAGACATTCAAGACTTAGGCGGGGTTTCCACCGACCTCGCATTGCAGAATGCAAATGACATTGACGGAAATTTGAATTTTTCTTTTTATAGAAATCTATTAAAATGTTTGTACTTAACATATCCCATGACGCCATTTTTTTAGTTTAGTTTGTATGTGATTTTACTCTATGATCATTGATCAATAATAATACCTTCATTGGTGGCGGAACAAGCAGACTCCAGACATGTTGCTGACCCAAATATCCCAAATACAATAGCCCCTCTATTGCTTGTCCTGCTATGTGCTTTTTTTTCGTTGGATTGTAGCTGTGTACCGTACTATCTAATCAAATTGCGTGCAATCTATCTTGAGACAACCCATGAAAGCCCTACAGGCTACATCAGTATTGATTGTCTCAAAAAGCTGGTTTCCCGTGCTATCCATCAGCTTTTTCATTTTCATAAAAGCTTTACACCATTCGTCAAGGGTTGATTATGCCTGGATTCAAAGTTGTAGCCATCAACCAGGCGTCGCTTACTTGCAAATGCTCGTATGTTTCATGGTGCGAGAAATAATGCAGTAACATTTGAGTGGCGTAACATAGGTCCCCCTTTTCATAAGCCGACTAGTCCAGAGAGACAGTCCAAATAATGATGGATAGAGTAGCACTCTCGTCGGTGACGAGGTGAACGAAGGTGAAATTAATGCAGAGCATCTACCCAAGTGCCCAACCCTGGTAGAAGACGGGGAAGACAAAACGGACGACATCTTCCGGGAGACAGCAAGGAGATACTGGTCAGCGCGTCACCAAATGGCTAACCTGCCAAGGGTGGGCGTTGGCGAGTAAGTAAGTAAGTAAGTTAGTACTCTCGTCGGTGGGTAATACAGTACGGGCTCTAATTGTAAGATACCTACCAGGCGACGCTTGCTTGCAAATGCTCATATGTTTTATTGTCAATGTGAGAAACAATTCAGTAGCGTAACAGGAACATTTCTTCCAATTTATAATCTATCTTTGAAGGCTCTACGATCAATATTATCTGTGGTTTGTACAATTAACAGATATCAGAGTTGATCTATTCGCTCTTAGTTTGCATAACTTAAATTTCTGACACATGGGTACCTTTCCAAAAGTCAAATTTAGCTTATGTATTGTATTTACCTGACTGTATTGACTGTATTCAACAAAATCAGGCAAATTTTACTGCACGAATATTTCATTTTTTTTATCGTCACAATTTCCAACATTGCCCGGCACTGTATGTGGAAATAGAAGTTTCAATAATGACTCTACGCCGCCTAGTGAGCCTGTACTAACGCTGACGTTCGTAGAAGCGCCGGTGATTTCGCGACGCTTGGCGTAACAACATCATGTACAATAAACCCGCATTTTATGGTAGGATTTTCAACAACAAAAAAATCTTTTGCCACTGAAGTTTGCCGTTTTGTCATTGAGCGGAAATGGGGGTATATTCAATTCAATTGATATCCTAGTTGCAAAATTTCGTTATGTCATTTTGAATGAACCTCGTTTGTAAAAAAAAAATCCAAATGCTGGTTATACAAATATCGTAGCTATAGAGAAATGACGGCAAACCCCAATGTATGAATGTTTGCCGCATCGTCTTATTGGTAAGCCGCAATTTTTCTATTCGAAATATGATCTATTTTATGGCGCAAATCCCGTTGCTCACCTCTTGGGAGCGTGACGTTTGGTGAAAAATAATAGTTGTTCTTGACTAGGTGTTATTTTTTATGTATCCTGTAGGAGACTACACCCAATAAAAGAACCTAATTAATGTATGCAGTGGTAGTAGGTCTGTTGTTAAACGCTTCAGGGACTCAGGCCGCTAGTTGGGCCCATAAGTCCGCATATACAATATATTGCAATAAAATATTGCAAAACTTACCCTAATCTTCTGCTTGGGAATTGTCTGGGAATTGCCCTCTAAGTCGCTGTTACAAGTCTTTTATCACTCAGGGAGCCTACCCTTCAGTAGCCTAAAAGACCTGTAACTAGTGCTCTGATTGTTGATAATGGCGCACAATACTGTGACACCCGGCCATATGTATTTACACTGGTATACACGTGTATTAGCCTACCTTTAGACCTAGCTGCAGGTCCGGATTAACCTTTCCTGGGTCCCTAGGCAACCCCCTCCCTCTTTTATGGGCTCCATGTCTATAGTCTTATCGACTTCGATGGCCAGGTGGTAACGTGCTTGCACTTGTGCGAGTCTTTACGCGCCATGCAATCGGAGACGTGTCGTACTCATCACGGGTAATAACCTACAGAGGCGACTGAACAGGTCAATCGGATACATTCATTAAATTGTTTGTATGAGATTTATTTATTTATTTAAGATTTATTTAAGGGGACTAACATTGCAACTAAGAACTAATAATACTAATTACAAAATACATCCTATTTTTATTTATATAGTACGATATTCGTATATTATCATATATATCGTATATTTTTATTACATATAGTTTTGGCGGGAAAACTTTCTGTTTTAAAAATTTTAGTTTTACAATTCTATGAAAAGCACATTTTTCAAGGTATTATGAAAAGTTTTGATAAATTACATCATAAATTAACTTTTTTTTAAAAATTGTGGGCCCTCAGGCAGCTCTAGGCCCTTAGGCAGTTGCCTAGTGTGCCTAGTTGGTGATCCGGCACGGCCTTGCTGTCAAGAGTGGATCATTACTATGCAATTGAGGACAATTGTCAACACAAATTGTCAACACAATACAGGCAGAGTGGGATAAAGAAGATGAAGATTAAAACATGTTTTACTAAAACACTCATGTTTTGCTTGTTCAATAAAATGAATACCACGAAGGCACGAGTACCTAATTTTATTTTTTCTTGTTTAGAAAATATTTTGAAATCTCTCCGTTAATCTTATTAACTCATATAAAAGGTAATAATGTCCATAATGTTATGAAAGTACAGTTTATGCTGATCTTTTTTAATTGATCTCAAAAAGGGTTTTAATACGATTGGAAACTCGCTCTTTTAACTGGGGTCCGTATCTCCATTTTATAGGGGATCCCTTTTGAAATTTGTTGGATTTGAATCTGACCAATTGGCTCTGTGTCCCCGTGGTTTTTGTATAAAATAGAAATGTTAGTATAAATTTGAGTGGTTTAGGTTTGCATAGTGCCGCAGCCGATGTGGATTTCTCTGGTTCAATTAAACTTGGGATTTGACTTTGAATATGATTTTCTCTAGTCCGCGAGAAACTTTCAGACAGTATTGGACTATAATTGTAATATATATTACATTATACTAGTGGGCCCGCGAGAACATTTTCTGCAATTTACAGCCCCTGTGCGCACGAAGAATGCGTTTTAAGAACGATTTAATTAAATCTGAACCAATTAAAGAAGATGAGTTTGTCTGGCGCATTCCTGGCGTGTACAAAAAGTTTAGATACCTCATGTGTGTAGTTTAGTGCACATAGGACTTTAAATAAATAAATAATTAAATATAGACTTTTTGTTTTATTACTAAGACAACCTAGCGGAGGAAGGGCTATAAAGCCCTCTCTTAACTAGGAAGACTCGTGACCGCGTGCATTACATGCCCTCCAAACCATGGCCAGAAAATGTAGCAATTGTGGGACTCGAACAACAAACTTTCGGGTGAAAGTTGGAGTCTGTACCACTACTATACAGCATGCCTTGACAACTGCTCTCTACATGACCTTAGGTGCCCATTCCATTGGCCGGCTAGGGCTATTTCCAAAAACTGTGACGTGGTAGCAGACATTCAAGACGTAGGTGGCGTTTCCATCGACCTCGCATTGCAGAATTGACGGAAATTTTTATTTTCCTCTATGCCCTAGTTAAAATTGATCAATGATCATACAGTAAAATCACAAACAAACAAACTAAAATTAATAAATGGCGTCATGGGATATGTTAAGTACAAACATTTTAATAGATTTCTATAAAAAGAAAAATTCTAATTTCCGTCAATGTCATTTGCATTCTGCAATGTGAGGTCGGTGGAAACGCCACCTAAGTCTTGAATGTCTGCTACCACGTCACCGTTTTTGGAAATAGCCCTAGCCGGTCAATGGAATGGGCACCTTATTACAGGTACAAAACTGCGGAATAGTACGGCGGGGGCTATCATAACAATAATATAGTGCAGTGGTATAAAGGATCTATTAACGTTAGCTGAAAGCAGAGAAAAAAGAAAAATTGGCTCTTGGCAGGATTCGAACTTCCCAAATGGAGGTTGGTCTGTAAGCGTACTTCCAAACGTTTTACCAACAACTGCGATCGACATCTTTAGTGGAACTGCGTAGACTTTTAAGATTGTATCTTGGAGGCTCGGTTGCAGCGGCCTATCATCACTTAGCGCCGGCTGTGGAAGCCTTTGTAATTATATTATCTTGTTTGTTTTCTTCAACAACAAAAATATTTTATTATTATTTTTGGCTTGTGAAATTCGAAGCACAAGTGAGCTGCAGCCCGATCATGGCGATATTAATACCGGGGTTAACACAATACCTTGTCACGGGATGGTATTAATTCAATTTTTTTTAAATAAATGAACAGTAAATTTTAGAATTTTTTAATTTTTTATGTTGGTAATCGTCGCAAGAGTGCTAAGAGTGGAAAATTCAAATTGTGTCTATTTAAACAATTAAATGATCTTCGGCTATATTTTGGTGAGTTTCTTAATTTTTTCTGCCTTAAATTTAGACAAATTATTTATAATTTTTATATATTTATAATATAATTATATATTATATATTTCAAAATTAAAACTTGTTCATTTTAATGTTTATTTCTAGGAGGATATGTTTGCATTTTGCTATTTATATTTATATTTATTACGGCAGCGTCGCGTCAGTTCAGTTCTTCAGTATTGCCAACATAGCAAATTAAAAAATTCTGAAATTTATTGTTCATTTATTTTAAACAATTGTATTAATACCATCACGTGACATGGTATGATCGGGCTGCTGGTGGAGTACGAGAGATTATTTGCAAATTAAAATTCCACTTCTTTGTAATAGAAGTTTGTCGTCTGTTTATAACTGCATGGCTGCCAGCTTCAAACTTTATTTAACATTGTCTCTCTCGTTTATTTTCAATTTATGCAGCGTTGTATTATAAGAGTTTTAAACAAGTAGCAAGTAGTAATTCAAAAGCTTGGTTTTAATCCATGAAACATTGAGTGGTAAAGAACCAGATTGTGCAAAGTCCATTGCAGTTATTCTTACCGGATTAACGGGATTACAAAATCTCACATATTTTTTTATTCTTTCTTCAAAAAGCTGTAGCTAATTGCCCTGTAATTGTTTCTAAGCCCAACATTTGAAATTTTTTTACGCTGGACTAAGCCAGAATTTGCTTCTGCGAATAAATTCAATACATACAATAGATTTCAACTACGTGAATCCATCGGTGCTAAAACTCAATTTCAGAAATTTGTGGACTTTGCTTGGTTTGCATTAATACCACTCTATACAAGTACAATAGTTAGGGCATAATGTATCGAATGTACGTGTAAAAAACCAGCAGACTTGTGACTATATCCTACGTACACTCGTAAATATTTACTTACAATACAGTTAAGTAGCTTTAAATCAGTTAATCCTGTATACATTAAATTCCCTCCCCCCCCCCTAAAACAGGCCTGTTGTTGTTGTTGTTTTCAACGCCTGCTTTCAGCATTTCTGCTATAAGCAACCCTGTCAACCTGGCCGGGGGGTGAGTATGTTTGTTAACTTGAGGCACCCTAAGGGCAGACTCTTTCCCCTTGGGGAAAGGGGAGTTGTCTGACAGGGTGGACCTCCTGATTATAGTGGATTCCAAACCACTTGGTAAAGTCACACGATTAAATCGGAGGTGACCAGGACTCGACACGCACGTAGACTGGCTGGTATAGTCCCAGCGCGTTATCATGTCCCACCACGTTCCCCTGCCAACGCTGGGCACACTTCCAGGTTTACCGCAGTTTGAAACATGCTCTGCTCTCATAGATTCAACATGGTAAGGCCGTTGGCCTTATAACGGGCCTAGCCCATAGGGCATAAAAGCTGTTTTTTGTACTGTGCGTATATTGTCTTGTACATATTGCAAATGCATGATTCATTCATTGATGATTCACATGATGAAAGGACAGTGGGTTCCCGGCAGGTTGACTGCCCTGCGGTAATTGTTTGGCACGACTCCCCTTTCCAGAGCAGCAGTCTGCAGGGTCCGAATTGCCATGATCATCGCCAGTCCTCGTTAGAAGAGGCTTCCAAAGAAGGAGAATAAGAACAAGAATTGATAAATAAGAAGAATGTACTACTCATTGTAAAAAAAATTTTCTTTGTAAAGTTTTACGTAATAAAATATAAAACACAACACATAACCGGTTTTGGCTTACGCCATCGTCAAGTGTATGAAAACTGTAAAAACAAATCGCTATGTAAGATAAAACGTAAACACACTGTCAAGATACACAAAGCATAGCTTATAGTAAGACACTATATACCCGGGTATTGTCATCCGCCATGTTGTATCCCATATTCCCTATATGGTAAGTATTGTAAGAAAAGTAAAAGATTGAAAAAAAACTGATACACGTTTTAGTATTTTTTATTAAACACTTCCCTAATTGGTAGCACGTTTTTTTAAATAATAATAAATAAACAAAGCTAAATTTCTAAAAATAAATAGGTAAACACCCAATGCTTGGCTTATACACCAGACTTATAATGGATACAATATGGCGGATGACAATACCTGTCTAATATAGAGCCCTAGCATATAGTAAACAATTATTAAACATTTAAAAATGGTAGCCCCAACAAGGGAGAACTACCTTAAAGTTTTGTTTTTAACAATAGCTTACCTAATCTCAATAGGTTCTAAATTATCAAGAAGTTTCTCTTGTTGGCTACATGTAAAATCTTAAAATTATCGAAGTTACAGGAATGGCTGTGGGTGTTTATATGTTGGGGAAAGGAAGAGTGAGTGTCGGGTTTTCCTACCCCACGTCTATGTTCCGCTATTCTTTCTCCAAAACCCCTCCCAGTTTGCCCAATATATAAACTACTTTTTTTCACAATGAGCGACAGCAAGTTTTACAAAGTTACTATGGAGACTATGTATAAGCTTGTACTAGATCACTCGTACCTTTAATTATATGCAGGTGACTTCACGCTTTTTCATTTCCTCCCGCTTACTGTCTACTCAAATTTCCCAATAAACGAAGAAATTAATATCGACTATCCATTCTTCAGGAAAAAACACAGTTAATAATTTTATTTTTCGTCTTTGCCATTCATACTGCTCTTGAGAGCTTGAGTAATAAAATGGGAATTTCAAAATGTTGTTTACTTACGGGCTTTTCTTCTACGAGAACTTATTCGTCCCATTTCACTTTAAATAGGAAATGAGATTTGGATGTTCGTCAGATAATTCGTTTCCATTTACTATATGTAATCGATGGGGGAAGATACTGATGGTAAGGGGGGGGGGGGTGGAGCTAGAGTTTCTTCCCTAACTGAATTATTGCTTTCCCATTTATGCGATAGTGTAAGGAAAGCTTTGTGATGGTCGAAATGATCGATTTTGTGATTTCAACGGATTTACACGTTTTTACGTCTCAGAAAATGTCTGTCTGACTGTAACTCGATTTCGAGATCGGGGCCAAACTTTACTGACTTTATTTACTTTATCCAATGCCAGCTCTTGGCATCTCTGCCATTCGCCAACGAGCCTCCCAGTAAAGACGCATGGGGTTTCTGTCCTGGTAGTTGGAGAGGGCTGCGCAATCCTGTAGGTGTAGACCCTCAATTCTCAGAGTTGCAAAGGGGACAGGTGTCCGAGTCTGCAACCCCGATCCGGTGAAAGTGTGCTTGTAGGTAGTCGTGTCCAGTAGTAAGTCTGAATCTTGCGACTGCATCAAGCCTCGGTAGATCACGTGGTGTGGACTGGTTTACGAGTGATTCCTGCTTCCCGCAGCAAGCATCTTCTATAGGCCTAACTACTCGATAGATGTAGGTTTACAAAAATATTGTACAGGAATAAAATATTGTACAACGAATAAAATTGTTTTTCTCAAAAAGTTCTCCGACGATTTCTTTTTAATTCACGTATATTGAAGTATTTATTAATTTTAACTGAACCCACTTGGTAGTTGATTGACATAAAAATGTAACCGGCACATGCTTTCCTATGGTGCCCATTCCATTGACCGGCTAGGGCTATTTACAAAAACGGTGACGTGGTAGCAGACATTCAAGACTTAGGTGGCGTTTCCACCGACCTCGCATTGCAGAATTGACGAAAATGTTTATTTTCCTCTATGCCATAGTTATAATTGATCAATGATCATACAGTAAAATCACAAACAAACAAACTAAAATTAAAAAATGGCGTCATGGGATATGTTAAGTACAAACATTTTAATAGATTTCTATAAAAAGAAAAATTCTAATTTCCGTCAATGTCATCTGTATTCTGCAATGCGAGATCGGTGGAAATGCAACCTAAGTCTTGAATGTCTGCTGCCACGTCACTGTTTTTGGAAATAGCCCTAGCCGGTCAATGGAATGGGCGCCTATTTATCAATTAGCATAGGTACCGTTATTTAGTAGACGAAATCAAGAGAACCCGTATCAGGTGGCTTGGGCACGTGGAACGAATGCCAGAAAATAGGGCTAAAAAAGCAGCCTTACACAAGGTGCCCCATGGGAGGAGACGGGTGGGGCGACCACGGCTGGACGACGTCGAGGTGGATCTGGCGACCCTTGGCGTCGATGACTGGCGAAGTAGAGCGCAGGACCGCGCAGACTGGCGCGATGTGGCAGAGCAGGCCAAGACCCTTCACGGGCCGTAGCACCAAGGAGTAAGTAACAATAGGTACCGTAATAGTTCCATGGCAAATAATTGTCCTGTGGTTAAATATTGAGGTTAAATATTGATCGCCTATAGATTTTCCCTATCCTAAAGCCCAGAACAGAGATGATTGGTGGAGAGAATGGAAAAGATTTGCTTCAAACATCGATGGATTGCAACTAAAGCTTAGTTATAGAAACAATAAAAAGTCCTTATTTATTTATTTTATTTAAATGAAGTTCCTCTTCACTGATAAATAAAATCGAATGAGAGTGAAAACTCTCACTTACGGCCGTTCACAATTGCGGAGAGTGTTGTTGAATATAATTTAGAACATCAACAGCAGACGTATGAAAACAGATCCGGATACTGAGTTGCCGTAAAATCGACGTAAAGATTTATCTGTCGACGTTTCCACGGCCTAAAGCTCCTGTCCTGTCGTTTTCTATTCCTTTATTCGGGTCATTTCAAATGTTTCATTTCTTATTTATTACATGTGACTTCCTTTGCGATATGTCAGGCAAGACCTGCACTGTTATCTGTACAACTTAAAGTGTACTTCCAGTATGATTGTAACTGTTAATGCCGCAAGGTTGTCCTGCCATTTTTTACTTCTTTATTTTAAATGTATACATTTCTTATTTATTTCTTGCAACTTCCTTTACGATGTGTCAAGAAGGACCTGCACTACGATCTGTACAACTTGTAGTGTACTTCCAGTATGACAGTAACTATTAATTCTGCATGGTTCTTGGATCTTGGTTGTCCTTTTTCGAACCCTTTTTCGGGTCATTTCAAATGTGTATATATTTCTTATTTATTACATGTGACTTCCTTTGCAATATATCAAGAAGGACCTGCACTCTTATCTCTATAACTTAAAGTGTACTTCCAGTTTAATTCTGCAGGGTTCATGGTTGTTCTGTCGTTTTCTATACTCCCTTTCTCGTGATCATTTCGAATGTGTTCATTTCTTATTTATTACTTTAAACTTCCCTTACGATATTTCAAGAAATTCCTAAAAGTATGTGAAGCGGAAAAACCTGAGATCAAAATGGCGGCCATGAAAGTAGATTTCGTATAACGTATATTGTAACTGTGCTTGACGTCTCCATGTCTTCTTGGAAATAGAAAAGCTAGCAGACGCTGACGTCAATGAGATTTACTCGAATAGGCTGTAATGTAAGTAGGTTTGAAAGGGGAGGGGGGGGGGGGGAATGTGTACGAAATTGGGTCAGAGTCCAAATTATAGAGAGCTGGGGTTTCACGTGACCGGATGTAGTTATGAGTGCCGATCCGGTGTGAAACGCTTCTGTATCATTAACATGTTACCAAACTCCGTTGCAAATTTATTAACTCGCTGTCGCTATAGTGAATAAATCTTCACACGGTTTTATGCTGCCTCTGCTTTAAGGTCGTTCCCATTAGCTTCCAGAAAACTATCCTTCGAGTTGACATTGTGGAAAGCCTCTACAGGCAGGGGAATTGGAGAAAGAAGGTCATACCTGTAGAAACATGGACGGAACCTTGATTCAAACCCACCACCTGCTGGCCACATTGTTTTAGCTTTTTAATTTTGTTTTGTTTTAGCTTTTTAATTTTGTTTTGTTTTAGCTTTTTAATTTTGTTTTGTTTTAGCTTTTTAATCAACGCACTTTTTTGTATGTAACCTTTCAATTTTATTTGCTTATTTTATAAGTGAAACTTTCCACATTTTAAGTAGGTACACATTAGGTACGACTGAATAATTTAAGTTTGCAATTGTACATTTTAATTGTATCCCGGCAACACAAGTCCTCTTGAGGAACTTAGGGCCGGGATAACTAATGGTGTTTCTTAATTGTAGTTTTTTTCAAATAAATATTCATTCATTCATTCATTCATCTCTGCCCATTTTCTAAGTTTTCCTTTCTCTGATTCACGTGGCTCTTCTCGCGTCTATGTTGATCTTTCAATGATATTTTTAACATTTTTCTATAATGAAATGAAATAATTATATAATACCACATTCCAATAAAGGCGGACGAACTGGATCTTGGCAACAAGTGACGGTCAACGGCTTAGGATGCGGAAGGCAAGGGGGAACCACCGCATTATAGGCCCAATTGGCATCCCAAGAACCAGCAACCATGTATAATTCGAGGCATCGAAGTCACATGTTGCTGCTAACCAGCCATCCGGCTGTGACTTGAAGAAGACATTCCTATAGCTTCCAACTTATCATTTTTTTTCTTTTTCGTTTGTGTGCGTTAGTGCGCGTACATGCTCCAAATTAGTGTATTAAGCAGCCTTTTAGTAATAATAATAATAATAATAATAACCAATAGTTTAAACCGAAGAATCCAGGAATGGCGATTTGATTGCGTACTTCCAAAAGTTTCGTCAACGTCTGCGGTTGACATCCCCAGTGGCACTGCATATACTACGTAGACGATGCCCTGGATAGGCATGGATCGTGGGTTCGAATCCCGACAAGTCCACATTTTCCTAAATCCTCTTTTCTAACGGTTATAACGAGGAGGTTGCCTCTTCAACGTAAGTTAGTTTAATGTCCATATACATACCATATAATGCTGCAATATATTCTAGAATTGTATCTTGAAGGCTCAGCAGGAACTATTGGGAAGTTCGTCTTCAAATCGACCACGACCTATCATCCCGAATTCTACCGCTTCGTCACGTAACTCTGGCCGTAAAGTCGTTGTAATTGTAATAATAAATGTCATATAATTATGGGGTGAGATTTAAAACTGTAACGTCTTTTTCTGTCTAACCCACATCTAAAGAATCAATACCTTTTCCAAAATACAGTTGTATATAGTTGTATAGCTGTGCTAACTTGTCTAGCAATACGAATCTTGTCAAAAAGAGCATGTAAGTAGAGGATTTAGAAGGCACTGTACTTGTCGGGGCTTGTGGTCTAGCGGTTAAGACGACGCCCCGAATAGGCCTAGATTGTGGCTTCGAATCCCGAGTCCAGTTTTTTCCAAATCCTCTAATTTCGGATGCAGTGCATAGTCAACAGAACAAATAATTGACTTAAATAATCTTGTTTTCAACGATTTTACAAAAAATAAAAAAAAAGACAAAAAACCAATCGACATAAAACGTATTCTAAAACAAAGAGCATGCAGGAAACAACTGAAATTGATTCATTCGATCTGATTTCTGTACCCAGCATTATTTTTACTAACTGGCTTTTAAACCCAGGCATCTTTGACTGCTATTCCTTGCTTTTCCTGATATTTCTGTCGAAGAAATTAGGAAACCCATAATCATAACAATAATCATGTCCTGAAATTAAGTTCGAACCAGGGCAAGCTATGGAACTATCAGGGGTTGGAATTGTCATTGTACATTTTAATTTTTTGTGTACATAAAAGTCCCTGAAGTTAGGATATTTGACCATTTCATAGCTGTTACCCCGCAATAAAGAAAATTATAAGTAGAGTTTGAAACTAATTTTTCCGCAAAAAAAAATAATGGTTTGACGTGTACATTGCTGACTTCACTGCAAACTGACGTTGACTAATCATCGTAATTAAAGAGCTAACCATATTAAGCTTATTACAATATTAAATTAATATATTATAATCAGTCTAATTGGAAACACCTCATTAGCTTGCATCCATCACCCCTCAAAAGTCAATGTGACTTTTGTAAATACCGGTACTGCATGTATTGCACAGTATCTAAGGGCCTAACCACGAGCCGTAAAGGTCACAGAAATTATGTTTTATGGAGGAGCTCTGACTCTGGACGAGAGAAATGGGTGGTGACGAATTTAGTGTAGTGGTCAACATAGCTTGGTTGAGACTCGGGTTTGAATACCGTTTCCTCCCAATTTTCCATACTTTTCTTTCTTTCTGGTTGTTGGGGTACCTTCGATATTATTATGATATTTTAGTATGAACTGTGAAGGGTACAACGTAAAAGACATAAGTAGGTACCTCACTTTGTACCCAACGGCAGAGACGTCATTTGGTGTCCATGGGAGTCAATTGCCCCCTCTATGACTATGACTAACGAAGAAATTGTTACCACCTTGTTTAAAAATGTACCTAATAGTCATCATGCCCCCTCCCCCCTAAAAATATTGTTGCCCTCAATAATGATAACGACCCATATTCGCCAAATGATGGTTGGGACTTTGACACAAGCTATAGAGAACAGAATCAGTGTATTTGAAATGTGGGTATACAAACGAATGCTGCGCATATCCTGCAGGGATCGTTTACCTAAAAGTTGATGTCCTGAGGCGAATGGATACAGAAGCCGGGTTGCCGCTGACGGTTTACAAACGGAAACTAACATACTTCGGCAATGTCATGAGGAAAGAAAAGTATCGCCTTCTGCATGTAATAATCCAAGGGATGATAAAAGGGCAGAGGAGAGAGGTCACACGGCAGCTCAAGAAGAACATCCTGGTTGAAAAACCTGAGGCGGTAGTTTGACATGAGCCCGACTTCCCTTTTCAGAGCAGCAGTCACTAAGGTCTGCATTGCCATAATGTTCACCATTCTTCGGTTGAAGAGGCATTTAAAGAAGATGAAGATGATTAGAGCATATACAGGGACGGTGTAGGGATGAACCTTACGACTGGTACATACTTGGCTTACTTAAGTGAGCGGTCAGCTTCATAACAATTCCTTTACGGTACAAGGAATAAAATTTAATGGAAAATGCCAGCCTCTGCTACAAGCATAATCAAAAGTGGAGTATACCATAACTAAAAACAATTAGAGCTGACTTGTTTCAAGCATAACATGGTGTTATTGGATTGTGCTTCTATAATGAAGCATCTGATTACGTGCCTGATATCGTTATTTTCTGGTTAATAATTATTGGGATACTATTAAATAGTACATGCCAGCCTCTGCTACTAGTGCTATATAATCAAAAGTGGACCATAACGAAAAACAAATTAGAGCTGAATAGTTTCAAACATAACATGGGGTTATTGATTCGTGCTTTTGTAATGAAGCATTTGATTACGTGCCTGATATCGTTATTTTCTTGTCAATAATCATTGCCTGTTGTGCTGTAACTGCTGTTGTAGGAAATCAATTTACTGCGGCAACGTTTAATGAAAACCCCATTCATTGTCTATTACGAGCCAGCTCATTATTGCCGGCAGCTATGAAGAAACTAATGAAGTTGTTGCCATTTTAAAATTCGTTGTGTATGCCTCTCAGTGACTTCGCGCCTTTTCGGCGAGTTTTCTGAATGGATAAGCTTCATGATTTGAGCTTATCTATTCCTTCTCTATGGAATGGAGAAATGGACTTGAATACAAGCTATGGAAAATATAATCAGTGCATTTCTTAATGCCAACGGCCATACCAAGTTGAATCCACCAGAACAGAGCCTGTCCCAAACTGCTGCATACTTGGTAGTGTGCACAGCGTTGGCAGGGGAACATGGTGGGACATGATAACGCGCTGAGACTATACTAGTCAGTCTACGTGCTTGGCGAGTCCTGGTCACCTCCGAACTAATCGTGTGACTTTACAAAGTTCCCCAAGTGGTTCGGATTCCACTATGATCAGGAGGTCCACCCTGTCAGTCAACTCCCCTTTTCCCTGAGGTGAAGGAGTCTGCCCTTAGGCGCCCATTCCACATACGTACAACGTCAATGAAAATTATGAAATTGAAGGACATTTCAATTTTACTCTATGCCATTGTTAAAATTGATCAATGATCAATTGATAATAGAGTAAAATCACAAACAATGAAACAAACAATCTAAAATTAAAAAATGGCGTCATGTGATATGACAAGTACAACTATTTTAATTGATTTCTCTAAAAAGAAAGCATTTCTGTATAAAAATTATAATAAGGATTAAATAATAAGGCGACGAAGAAAACAAATACAATTTCAAGAAACAAATGCAAACAAATTTCAAAAATTTGGCGCATACGCTTCAATTGAAAATTGTCAATTTTTGAAAAAACATATGGAATGGCCCCCATCAATGAGAAATTGAAATGTCCTTCAATTTCATAATTTTCATTGACGTTGTACGTATGTGGAATGGGCGCCTTAGGGTGCCTCAAGTTAATAAACAGACTCACTCCCCCCGCCAGGCTGACAGGGTTGCTTAAAGCAGAAATTCTGAAAGCAGGCGTTAGAAAAAAAAATGTTTTCCATTAAAATTGTCACAAAACAATTTTAAAATTCCTTATTTGTGCAATACAAGTCAAAGTCGTTGCTGTTTTCTCTTTACCAGTCCGCATATTGCACCCCGTTCGTCTGTTTTCCACAGCACAAAGTTGTTGTGACTTTAAAGTGTATCTTTATATTCAAAGCTTGTATGTGTGTCAGGGGAAAGCGAGTCGTAGTTTTCATGTTACCTAGTTTCATTAACTTTTTTTGTATATTGAAGCTCAGTTTCAAAGAGACTCAGAAAATTGCATTTGCTGTGTGGGTCAATTTTCTCTTTTACTATTAGTGTTTTAATGGTTTAGTTTTAGTTATTGGTTTATTGAGTTATTGACAACAGTTGGGGTCGCCAGTGTATACCTGTTTTATTGCATTAGGGGCGCACGCCTATTAGCTAAGTATTAAGAATTGTATTACAAATTCTTTTTCATCTTATTGACAGAAGTTTTTTTATTTTTTTTATTTCTTAGCTTAAGGACGTTTTTTTAAATGAACTTAGGCCTACTTATTGTGGCCCATTGGTTTTTTGTCAAATGCCTACGACCCCGTGGATTTCGGGCATTATTTGTATTGTTTCTATAATAACAATAATTCTTCTTTCTTTCTTTCTTTTCCTTGTTCAGTAGTCCCTGGACAAGGAGCATATATTACAAAAATACAATACATAATAATACCATCCCGCATCCCCAAGCTTGCGCTTATTTGGGACAAAAGACTCATACAGTGCTTCTAAACAAGGCTTAATCATTTATTTTTGTTATTTATTTATAATGTTTTTTATTTTATTTTTATTTTATTTTTACTTGTTATTTTAATGTCAGTTTTTATTATTATTAACTCCCATTGACCAGCCATCTTTTTATAACAATAATAATAATAATAATAATTGTTTCTCAAATAATAATGTCCTGAAGGACTTTTTATGGACCTAGGCCTACTTATATTGGTCCCTTTTCCAATGCCAACGACCCCATGGATTTCAGACATTATTTGTATTGTTTCTGTATGAATTTTGGCCATTGGCAAACTGGTATACGTCTTCGATGTCAACGTACACCGGCTACAAGCGATAATGGACAAACTGTGACCAGCTTACCATTGGCGCAAGGTAACAGGTTGAATGAAGTATGACTTAACCTACAGATACGAGTCTGTATTTCTAAAAAAAAAACAATGTTCGCAGCGAATACTAGGGCTCTTCTTTTACAATTAACTGCTTAAAATATTGTGGTAATAAAATGTAAGTAATATTCTCATTCATACAGCCATTCCAGCTCATTCACTCACTCACACTCACAGTTAGGGTCTTCATGTCACTCACTCACTAGGTATTGTTCGATGCCTAAAGGTCAATTAGGTAATTGGATTAGGTTTTCTTGAAAAGGTTTATTGGTGTGGAATGACGTATTTCAGTGTCTTAGCTTAGCTAGTTATATGCATTATATAGGACGGGGTACGTTCTAAATGATGGCTATGTTTCTTTATGCCCCCTCTCCCAAATATTTAATACTACAGAAAAAAATATTTTGGAAACAGATAAGACTATAGATAATGCTGAAAGCTGAATTGGCAGTCGATAGGTAACATATTCGAGCCTCCTGTACCTAAGCTGACCCTCGTTGATGGCTGCCCTGATTGAGGCAAATCACATTACATCATTCAGCAGCACTACCCCCAGCTGAATCTAATATTGACCCATACTTGTCAGGACATGTAGAGTAGTGGTACTCCGAATTTCACCCGAACACTCGAAAAGTTGTCGGTTCTAGTCCCACACTTGCTACTTTTTCGATGGCTATGCTTGGGAGGGCGTGTAAAGCAGGTGGTACCGGGCTTTCCTAGTTGAGTGTAAGAGAGAGCTTTAACTCCTCTAGGTTGGCTTAGTAATAGAAAAAAACGTAAATATTTATTTATTTACTACGGAGACTTTAAAAGATATAAAAATAGCAGCAGAGAAGCGATTTCCAGACATCAAAAATCTAAAACTTCTCCTATCGCACTATTTCAACGGTCATAATCAATTATCGAGGTAAAAAGTATGGACGGGTTTTCATTGATGAAATTCCTTTCGAACATGCTGGTTTTAAATGATAAATAACTGTATAAATAAACAAAAATATAGTAAGTACATAAATATATAAATATAATAAAAATATAAATAAACAGGAAAATGGTTAAAAAAAAGTAACGAGAAGATTGACGGATTTGGTGCCACCCCGGCAAGGTGGAGGCTCGAGCTCTAATTGTACTAAACAAATAAATAAATAAGGACTCTTTGTTCTATTACTAAGCCAACCTAGCGGAGTTAGGGTTATTAAGCCCTCTCTAACACTCAACTAGGAAGGCCCGGGACCGCCTGCTTTACATGCCCTCCGAAGCATGGCCAGAAAATGTAGGAAGTGTGGGACTCGAACCAACAACCTTTCGGGTGAAAGTCAGAGTCCGTATCACCACTCTACATGTCCCGACTTTAATATTTTTGTAAAGGGACTTGTCCTTTGGGCCCCCTTCAATTTGTAAAATTGTGATTAAGTGATATAAATTTATTTGTTTAGAATTTGAATCCCGTTTCCGTCAATTTTTCAATATCTTCCTTTCAATATCTTCCTTTCAATATCTTCCTTTCACTATTATGTATTATTATTATTATTGATGGATTGATGTATTATTATTATTATTGATGGACATGGTCAGGACATGTAGAATAGTGGTACAGACTTAGAGTCAGGACATGTAGAATAGTGGTACAGACTTAGACTTTCACTCAAAAGGTTGTTGGTTCGAGTCCCACACTTGCTACATTTTCTGGCCATGCTTCGGAGGGCATGTAAAGCAGGCGGTCGGGCCTTCCTAGTTGAGTGTAAGAGAGGGCTTTACAGCCCTAACTCCGCTAGGTTAGCTTAGTAATAGAACAAAAAGTCAATATTTAATTTAATTTAATTTTAATGGACGTAGGCATGCTTGTAGTATGTCCCATTGAACCTGGCTCTGCCATCGACCCCATCGATTAGGGACACTATATTGTAATGTTCCCAATAGCGAAAAAAATGGCTTTTAAAAAAATACTTTTATTTCCCAACTCCTACCTCTCGAACCGCCCAGCTCAGACTGACTTTCCTTGGTACGTGGAGCCCAGGTGCATGGCCTGGGTTGCTGACTCGGTTAGGTTAGGTTATGTTAACCAACACCGGCTACAAGCGTGAATGGACAAGCTGAGACAAGCTTACCATGCACGCAACGAAACAGGCGAAAGCATGACTTAACCAAGTACTGATACGAGTCATGCGGTAGATATAGTTATTTAGATTTTTTGGTCAATATTATTGTTGATTTATATTTACTTGACTTCCTTTATTTTAATTATTATTTACTCATTATTAGCAGAAACTTTAAGTTCACGTAGGATATACAATAGGTAATGTAGCGTATTGTATTTTTCATCACACCATTTTGAGTAATAATTAACAAAATACTTACACGGCTGGGTGTTGTCCAACCACATTAACTTTCTAATGTAGTGTATTTCTGAATTTGGCGGCACAACTTTCGTAAAACTCGCCGAGTCGCGGTAAGCGATTTTGGTACACGGTGGGAGTCAGCAGTCGCGAATCACTGCTCTTCGCGGCAGCTTTTCCTCCAGGCATGCGCCTTAAACACAAAGTATATTATGCTTAAAGTCTAATTTCTTTATTTTGAACTATTTCCCTTTGAATTTCCTGTTATTTGTTTTTGTGTAAGTACTTAATGATTACTCATGAACTCAGCTTGGAATTGTACATGAAGAAGATAATAAGTTGGTTGATGAAATTGACAGTGATTTCTTTGATACCCAAGATGTACAATTGAAATAGTCGAGTTGCATATTGCAATCAAGCACCCATTCATTTAAAATTCGTACATTAAGGTTCGGTATAAAGACCCCGCACTTTTTTGATTCCAGTCAAGCACAACTATTATTTTTTACCCGGCGTCACCCTCTCGAAAAAACAACAGAATTTGTGTTATAAAATTCATTAATTTGATGTCATACTGGAAAAAAATCTTACGTTCACGGTCTAACCTAAAACTAGCAAACTTTTTTTTCACAAGACTATTAAACTACCATAGTGATGATATCATTGCTAGGAGTTCAGTGTGCTGGAGAAAGGCTGAAAGTGAAAGTGAAAGTCTCAAACTAGCAAATTATAAGTAGAGTTGCCCTAGTTTTAATTTTAGTGACTGCGGTGGCAAGGTGGTAGCGTGCTTGTGCTTGTGCGAATATCTACACACCTTGCGGTCGGAGACGTGTGGTAACTCGACCCAAGTACCTATTAGGTGGCTTACTGAGGCGATTGAAGAGGCTAATCTGATACATTCATTAAATTGTTTGTATGCGATTTAACCTAAAAAGAATAATAAAAAATAGAATTCTGGCTACAAAAGCTGGAACGAAAAATCTTAGTATCAGATAATGCGGGGGAGATGGATGGACTAAAATGAAGTAAAAAAAATGAGAAATGAATTGCGAAATGATATGGTTGCAGAGGCCAAGGTTCTTAACAAACTGCTGAGTCAGCTAAAAACTAAGCAATTAGAAGCAAATAATTAATTCCGTTGGCATTGGATTATTGACAGAACAATTCCGACTATAAAAACTGCCCTAAAAACGTGATCCGAGTTACAGTTACGCATGGAAAGCAGCAATTAATCACCAAAAAAATCTAATCAGCCAGGAAAAGTTTTGCCCTACTGTGTTCCGGCATAAAAACTAATTGATCCCAAACAAAAATTTGGACGTAAAAGTTTGGATTAGATTTGTGCGTTCAACGATTTTACTTATTTTTTATGTGTTTCGTGTGAAGGAGTGCCACAGGCTTTTCATTATCTCTATCTCCCTTTGGTCGTTTACTCTTTTACTCTTTACTCTTTGTCTCAGGACCCTTGGCTTATCGACTTCGCTGGCTAGGTGGTAGTGCTTGTACTTGTTTGTGCGAGTCTCTACACGCCATCGGAGACGTGTCGTAACTCAACACGGGTACTGAAGAGGTCAATCGGATTCATTCATTAAATTTTTGTATGCAATTAACCTTTTTATAATAATAAAAAAGGTGCACATAACCGGAACACCTGGAAGAGGAAGGTCCGTGCCGCCGACCCGTGGGAGTGAGAAGGCGCCGTTAAATTAAAGGGAGTAACGCTTAGTTAGCTGTTAGCGGGCCCGTGCAATTTCTGTTGCGGCCATTCACTCTGCGCCCGACACTTTTGAATGAATGAATTGCCAAATGAAAATGAATGGGTTGTCCAGTTAATGTAGTATAGTCGGGGAGGGTGAGGAGGTGACACGCAAATGTGAAATGCGCCGTGACAATTAAGAGCGATTGGGTCCCCGTATTTTCTGATTTTTTTGTGTGTGCAGAAAGTGTGCTAAAAACACACTTCTTTAATCGTAGAGTCCTATCTAGGGTGTGGGAGATTTCATAAAGTAAAAGAAATGTTCCCCTTCATTTTGATACATGTGGCTGCGGCTAGTAGCACCAGTTGGCCACAGTTTTTTATTTTCAATGTCTGCGACAGTTTTTAGTTCTGAACATTTAGAAAGAACCCCGCCCCTATATATATTTTATCATTTTTTCCCTCTCTTATTTTTTCTATTTAATTTTAAGCATTTATCAATAATACAATATTTTTTTCTTTTTAGGTTAGCTTGAAAACGAGACTTTATAATCTTATTGTTTGCCTTTTGTTTCTTTTTCAATAAAGTCGTTTTTAATTAAATTCAAAGAACACTCCAACAAAGGAGAACTACTTAAAAATTCAGCATCGTTTAGTTCAGTTTTATTCTTAGCAATAGCCTCTTTCATCTCCGTAGTTTCTAAATCATAAAGAAGTAAACCCTTGTTGGCAATATGTAAAGTCTAAAAATCAAAGTAGCAGCTGAGGCTACGGGCGTTTAAATGTTGGACCAATGAAATGTATTTAACACAGGGTTAGTTGGACTTACATTGCTGCTGTGTTAATAGTCATTTAGAGACCTATGCCTCACGAAAACATTTCTAAGTGTGGTGGGGGACCGGGTAGTGGTACGGACTTTCACCCGAAAGGGTGTTGGTTTGAGTCCCACACTTGCTGGATTTTCTGGCCATGCTGTAGGAATACTATGGCTATTAGTATTAACTTACTCCTGGGGTTAAAAAAGCAAACAAAACAATTATTTTAAATAGCACTTTCCATTGTAAAATTATCTTGTTTACATTTTTAATCCCAGGCTTAGATTAAAATCCTTTTCGGCTCTGGCTCCCGCCTCACTAAATCAGGATCGACAGAATAAATATACGCTATAAATATAAATATATAATGAACTGGGATAATTGACATATATTTATATATAAAAATTACGTGATACGTTGTTTGCTCGCGATGGACTCCTAAACTACTGAACCTACTTTAAATTTGATTCGCACACCGTGTGCAATCCGACCCAACTTGAAAGATAGGATAGCTTACATTTCAATTTATAGGCGCAATATTATTTTTATTTTGTCTGCATTACATGGTTGCATAATCGCAAATTCACAGGAAAAACGTAAAAAGACATCGCGATTTTCAAAAACCCTGCTGCGGAGCAGTACACGGGACGGGATGGGTGAAAAATGCGGAAGTATTACATGCCCTTGAAAAGTGTAATGCAGACAACGGAGAACGTGTAAAATTGACGGAATCCCTGACACGACATTCATTGACTGTTAGGCGGCACGAAGTTAGCCGAGTCCACTAGTAAGATATATAATTGCTCTAAAACCGGCACCGTACCGTATTGACAGTCTAAAGAAACCAAGCCCTTTTTGGACATTATTCAGTAGATTTAATGTATTTTGGAACTGTTACGTTAATACAGGGCAGAGTACGCCTATGGCAGCGAGCGGTGATACATGCGGTAAATGTCACGGGCCTGTTTTTGCGACTTTAAGCCTAATTAAACTGTTTCAGTGCGGTTATAATTGGTTAAGTAGGACAGAAGTGTGATAAAATCCTTTTTTTTAAATCGGTTTATCCAATATAAAGCAGTTTTACTGACTAAAAATACGTTTTTAAATCCAGTGTACGCTTCAAAACAAGTTGAAACCTGTGTTGTGATTACATATCTGGCCATACTCAAGTATAAGCCAGTGGCGCAACGTTGGGAGAGGCTATGGATGGAAATGAAGCCCCGGGTAGCGGTGTGTCTGATGCTTCTAGAAGGAAACCAAAATTATTGGCTTCACCCACGCGGGAGAGGTCAAATTCGGAGGGTCCAGGTCTAAAAGCGTGGTTCCACGAAATGGGTGAGAATGAACAGAATTCTCTATTACTTGATAAAGATGAAGCCCTGAGGCAACAAGAACGTACAAACATGTTTCCTAAGAGGACGGTATTACGGCGGACGCCTCCAAAAAGCAACTTGTTAGATTCCACCAATGCCAATGGGACTCCTCCTGTTTCCAAAAGACCGCGATGCGAAGAACAGGATGCCAGCCCGGAAGTGTTTTCAACCCCTCGTTACCAGACGATTAGGGTCGTTAGTAAGGATATACCTTTCACTACTACCCCCGAGCACCAGAAGGTATGGGAAATAGTTTCAGATCTCAAATGTGTCCGGCAGTCGCTTACTACTGAGGATTCTTTAGCTCTGTTAGACAAAATAATTCTTCTCGTTCAGAGCCTTAACCCTGTTTTTAAGACTTCTAGGGGCGTTGACTCTGAAACACAAACATACCCTAAGCGTGATGCTAAGGACCTGCAAAATATCGAAGAAATCCACCGAAACATGTTGGAGGCTAAAAACTCAGCGGATTTTTCGAAGTTAATCTTAATGAACTGGCCTCAACCTGCTTTCCGGTGCACCAAACTTCAAAAGAAAAGTATAATCAGAAGTGAAGGTATGCGTTTCTTACTGGTGGATAAAATGGAAGACAATTTTTTAATGAACTCATTAAGCAGGCAATTGCCTGCTATTAACAGGGTTATGTCAACGAAGTTGGAAACGGGAAAAATCGTCTTGATAAAGAGTAGTGACCACGTCTTATATGAAGACGAACTCTCAGAAGCTGAAGTTGAGACTGCACAAGAATTAATTCTGGGGCTTGTGGGTGAAACTCCAAATTTCGAACATATTGTTGAGTTAATTGAAAAAGTGGGCAGTAAGTGTCAAGAAATGGGGGTTCAGTCAATTACGATGGCAGCGCCGCATGAAGTAATTGAGCATGGCCAGCTTCGTAAACTTGCAGAAAGTATTCTGCACAGCCGCCAAATTTCGGTAAGAATCTGTATACAGAGGAAGGGGCCACATGCCGACGGTGAAGCTAAGAAGGTTGTCCGCGGAAGAGCTCGACGTAATAATGACGCAGTAACCGTCAAAATGTCTGATAATCTCACCTTTGCTGAGGCAGTGGGAAAACTGAGAGCAGAGATTAACCCTGACGATGTCGGTGTGGAAATCAAAAGAGTTGTTAAAAAACAGGATGGTAATCTGAACGTTTATTTCAAAGAAAAGAAATCTGGGGGCAGGAACAATTTCGCAGTGAAAATTAAAGAGAAAATAAACTCAGAAGTTATTTTAAAAAACTCGGAAGGCGTACTTTTTGTATCAAACTTAGATGAATTTACTAAGGAGACCGAATTACAAGACGCCTTTAGCTCATCACTTTCTATTGATGCAAAGGAAATTAAGGTAGCAGGAATTCGCCAAGCTCGCAATCTTACGTACTTTAGCTCTGTTACACTTCCAATAGAGGCAGCATTGTTGGCGGCAGACAGGGGTTTTATTACGGTGGGTTGGACAAGAGCAAAAGTCCGCGAGAAATTCAATCCGGATTTTTGTCGGAAGTGCAAGCGTTATGGTCATTCATCATGGCGGTGTGAAGGCACTGAAAGTAAAGAACTTTGTAGACGTTGCGGAGCACAAGGGCACAGAGCAAAGGATTGTCAAGGGAATCTTCATTGTTACGCTTGCAACTGCGATGGGCATAGGATGGACTCCATGGCGTGTCCGGACTTTCGTAAAGCAGTGTATGCCTGCCGTAACCAAAAACATGCTCCCAGTGGAAATGTAAATGAAGACTCAGATATTAAAATAAATGAAAATGACAGACATTAAATTTCTGCAAATAAATCTGCAACATGCCATAGCAGCATCTTCTATTTTAATCAAAACTATTAGTCGGGCACTCATCAACATTACCCTGGTTCAAGAGCCCTGGTTGGGGAATGAGGGAAGACTGCAAGGTCTCGGCGGGTTTAATGGGAATATCTTTGCTGCTGCGCCAGAAGAAAAACCCCGAGCCTGCATTTTAGCTACAGGAGTGCATTGTGAATTATTGCCGCAGTTTCTAACGAAGGACTTAGTCGCGGTGAAAGTTAAAATTGGCTATGAGGAGGCTGTAGTGGCTTCTTCCTACTTTGCTCACGATAGACCATGCCCACCCCTGGAAGTTGTGCACCTTGTGGAATTTTGCAAAAGTAACAATCTAGCCATTTTGTTGGGCTGTGATGGCAATGCTCACGTGGACTCATGGGGCAGCACCAACACCAATGGAAGAGGGGACGAGCTTTTGGAGTTTACTATGGAATTCGGCCTTAGGGTTATGAACAGGGGTTCGAAACCGACTTTTATAAATGCTATAAGGGAAGAAGTCCTTGATTTCACATTTGGATGTGGCAGAATAGAGAGGAGTCTTAGAGACTGGCAAGTCCTGGACGAAGAATCGGCATCCGACCACTGCTACGTAGCATTTGTTCTACTATTAAACATACCACAAGCTACCCCATCAGCTTTTCGCAACCCCAAGAAAACAAACTGGGCTGAGTATGAATTGCTTCTAAAAGATCGCCTTGGGGAATGCCCTCCTGCACCCGAGACTACGCATGAAGTTGAAGATCTCTGCAACCGCGTGATGGAAGCCCTGAGGAGCTCCTTTAATGATAGTTGTCCCTTGTCTTCGACAAAAACTACTCACAAAACGCCTTGGTGGACCAGGAGAATTGAAAAGCTCCGAAAGCTAACCAACAAATTGCGTACAAGAGTAAGACGAGGTGATAACAACGTAGTAGCTACTGCTGATTACAAGGCTGTGCTACGGCAATATAAGCGAGAAATACGGGCTTCCAAACGGAGATGCTGGCGTTCTTACTGTGAAGAGATAGCAAATCTTCCAGAAGCAACAAGATTGCAGAAAACCTTATCTAAAGATAAACGCATTGTCAATGGACCTCTCTTCTGTACCAGAACGAATGGATTTACCACATGTGATGCCGAAGCCTTGAAGCTCTTAGTAGAGACACATTTCCCGGAATGTACGTTTGACTCGATGGTAATTTTCCTCCTGACGAAGTCTCTACAGCAGCCATTTCTTATGTCGACCCCACTTGGTTAACGGAAGAAAGAGTGACGTATGCTTTGGGAATGTTCTCCCCGTTTAAATCGCCAGGCACAGATGGCATCTTTCCGGTACTCCTACAAAAAGGAACTCGTGAGCTTACTAAATTCCTTACAGAGATTTATAAGGGTTGTGTAAGATTTAGCTACATCCCCCTCAAGTGGCGGGAAGTACGTGTGATCTTCATTCCCAAGCATGGTAGATCAGACTACACCAAGCCGTCGGCGTTCAGACCCATCAGCCTCAGTTCATTCTTGCTAAAGACACTGGAAAGGCTTATCGAACGAGAAATCAGGCTTACACTCACCGGTACCAACGAACTACACGACGGACAGCGCGGGTTCAGGCCAGGGCGGTCAACAGAAAGTGCCCTACATAGCCTGGTCTCGTATCTAGAAGGGAGTCTTGACAGTAAAGAAATGGCGCTCTGTGTATTTCTGGACGTGGATGGAGCTTTTTCAAATTTAATTCTGACTGCTATTGATGAATTATTAAAGAAAAGAAAGATTGACCCACAAATCAGGAAGTGGTTATTATGTATGCTCCGTCAACGATTGGTTGTCTGCACTCGAGGGGGGAGCACGATTCGAGCCTGGGTAGCTAGAGGCTGCGGACAGGGTGCAGTGACCTCGCCTATCGTATGGGACATTGTCGTGGACGAGCTGTTGTACATACTGTCGTGTAGCGGACTGTATGTCCAAGCATATGCAGATGACCTTGTTGTAGCTGTGAAAGGAATGGATTTGTCTGTCATTACCGAACTAATGCAACGCGCGCTCAATATAATCTCGCAGTGGTGTCGCCCCAAAGGCCTTAACATTAATGTCAGTAAGACGCAGTCGGTTCTTTTTACTAGGAGAAAGAAGCTAAAGAACACAACTCTGTTTCTTAATGATCAAGAAATTCCATCCTCAAAATGTGTTAAATTCTTAGGAGTTCATCTCGATTCAAAGCTTCTATGGAACAGTCACTTGGATTCAACAATAGCAAAGGCGCGCTCGGTTCTTTGGAGCCTGCGGGTTGGTTTTGGAAGTACCTGGGGTCTTACAACCAAAGTCATGAGGTGGCTTTATGTGGCTGTTGTGAGACCGGCGCTAAGTTATGGTTGCGTTGTGTGGTGGAAACGGGCGTTGTTGGAGACATCAAAGCAGAAGCTGGCGAAAATACAAAGACTGGCTTGCATTTCAATATCTGGGGCAATGCGATCAACTCCTACATCCGCGCTAGAGGTGTTATTGGACTTACAACCACTGTATCTGTATCTGGAACATACAGCATCCCTCTCGCTTCATCGATTGAGAATTACCGGGTTGCTCTGCCGAAAAGCTCCTCGCAACGGCCATGCAGAAACATTCCATCTGAAGATGCCCAACGAACAGAAAATGCCATGTGATCGTATAGTCAGAGAAACCTACTTCACTGGGGCTCAGGCGCGTTTTCCCACCCGCGAAGAGTGGGATGAAAATCTCGGAGAAATAGTGTCAGGGTTCGACATTGTTCTCTACACAGACGGTTCGAAAATGAACGGGAAAGCCGGTGCAGGTATCTTCTGTGAGGACCCTCCCATTGCTATCTCACTCCCCCTCGGTGACTATGCGTCGGTCTTCCAAGCTGAGCTATTTGCTATACATGAAGGGATAAAGTGCTGTGAAGACTTTAGTGGCAAGGCCATTGCAGTTTGCTCCGATAGCAAATCCGCAATTCAAGCCCTTCAACGGGGCTGTGCTACCTCTGCTGTTGTACGGGATTGTAAGGCTGCATACATGTCATTGAGACACCATAATTCCGTAACGCTGGTGTGGGTTCCCGGTCACAGTGGAGTGCTTGGCAATGAAAAAGCGGACGAACTAGCTCGTGCAGGATCAGCAGTTTTTCCAGTTGGTCCGGAGCCTATTCTCCCGGTCCCATGGAGGGTTATCCTTAACCAGGGGAACTGCGTCATGAGGGACAAGTGGAGCTCGGTGTGGTCCAGTGCAAGCGGAATGCATCACTCCAAGGCATGTTTGCTCGGACCGGATGAGCGGCTAAAACGAGATGTCATCTCCAGCAGTCGACGAGCAGTACGCGCTGCTGCTGCTATGCTGACGGGACACGGCCCCTTCCGGGTTCACCTTGCTCGCTTGGGTGTACAGGTTCCCACGCAGGATTGCCGCTTCTGCGAGATTGGCGCTGAGACCGGGTGGCACGTGCTGATGGACTGCCCGGCTGTCTGGCGAAAACGTCTTTCCTCGGTCGGTTTTGCTTTGGGAGGACTACAGGCAGGGAAACAGCTTCGCCCAAAGGAGGCGGCGCGCTTCGCGACCGCAATCGGGTTGTACGAGTGAGCAAGATGGGGCGTGTGTCCTATGGGCCCTCACCCATTGGCCTGGGACTCTGCCAAAAATCTACTACTACTACTAATACAGGGCAGTCTGCTTCCTCCTTTTACTATCCATACAAGCGGTCTCGACAAGCTGCACGCAAAAGCAAACCTCTTATGTAGGCAAAAAGTACTATAATAAACTTCATCATAACATAAAAAAACAAACAAACTATAAAGTATTTAGAAAAAATATAAAAAAATGGCTTACTGATCTGGAAATTACACAATAAAGAAAATAAAGAAAAGAAATAGAAATAATCTTCCATGACAAACAACAAGTTCATACAATATACCACTAACACACTCACACACACCACTACGCTTACAAATTCACTATATTTTTATACTTTGATAAAATTTATGTATTTTTAAACTGCATGCATTGTATTATATTTAGGATATTGTACAAATTTCCAACCTGAAACGGGCCTAACCCATAGGGAAAAGTGACAAATACAGCAAGTTGTGCAGAAATTTTTTGAAAGTCCATCATTGGTCGCCGTCTCAATAGGTAGATGGATGTCCCTAAAAATAATCGCCGTAGTCGAAGGTGGGCATTTTCAAAATTTTGACACTCGCAAATCCTCAAATATTCTGCTGCTTAACCACAATTAGCATTGAATCGGGCGGCTGTAAATGTTTAATCAGGCGACACGCTGTCGACCGCAGAGACACTGCAGCAGATATTGTTTGTGCTGTAGCTCGCATTGATGCTGTTGATTGGATATCAGCACTCATCACCTCTCTTTTATTCCCCACCTTTAATCCGACAAGGTAAACACAAATAGCCTTCCCGCTGTGTTAGCTTTTGTTATGAGAAACTATTCTCTTCTCGTCCTCTACACACTGAGGGTATACTCGTAGATGTATTTATAAAGTCGTCGTCTTCTTCTTCTTCTTCAACCACTACTTTTACTTCTTCTATCACTACTTCTACTTCTTCTACCACTTCTTCTTCTGCATCAACTACTTCTTCTTCTTCAGTTTATGCTGCAGCTCGTATTGATGCTGTTGATTGGATATCCGCACTCATCACCTCTCAGTTATTCTCCACCTTTACTCCGACAAGGTAAACACAAATAGCCTTCCCGCTGTGTTAGCTTTTGTTATGAGAAACTATTCTCTTCTCGTCCTCTACACATTGAGGGTATACTCGTAGATGTATTTGTAAAGTCATTCTTCATCTACTACTTCTACTTCGTCTGTATACCCACCCGTCACTAACAGTCAGTCTAAGTGTGTGTCGAGTCCTGGTCACCTCCGAATTAAACGTGTGACCACTATGTTCCCCAAGTGGTTCGAAATCCACTATAATCACCCTGTCAGTCAACTCCTTTTCTCCCTGAGATGAAGACGTCTGCCCCTAGGGTTCCTTAAGTTATGAAACAGGCTCATAAGGGCCACGACGCAAGTCCCCTTCACAGGGTGCACTTAGTGGCCCTTGGATTTTTATTAATTGAGGAGCTTGGTTGCAAACGTGACCAACTCCATTTTTTCACAAAAATTCGGTTTTTGATCCGACCTTGCAGAAAATTGTAATGTCCACCTGCACGTTGTAAAATAAAGTGATAAAAGCAGCCAGATTGCGCACAGAAGTGCCGAGAAGTTTGGGGTTAACTATAAACTTAATGCAATTTTCAACAGAAAATCCGCTCTCCTGAAAAATTCTAAAACTTGGAGTTGGCCATGTTTGTAAACAGCCTACTCAATTGTATTGCGTTTTTTGATTAATAAAAATACCTTATCAATACCTTATATAATTGCCCTCGCAAGAGCCCACTGATAATACTCTAATTTTAAAACTGAGAGGGTCCCAAATCAGAGGTACTCTTGAGTGTTACACCCACTGGGTCACATTAATCTGATTTTTTTCATTATTATTGAGGATTCCAACCCGACTCAATGGAATGTGACACTTGGTAAAATAAATGCAGCCCGGGGTGAAACTATTTGAGGAATTTCAGTTCATTTCCAAGCATTGTTTGTCCTCCACCCATCTCGATGGATGTTACCTCCAAAATCTTCTCGCAAGACATGTATTACCGCATACCTACCCGCGAGTATTACAGTTTATGAAATATCAACTTTGTTTTGTCTAATACACACTTAAGCACATATACAGGGCGTTAGTTTGAAGGGGGAGTCCCACTGCAAATGAAAGCTTTTACTCGTACGTCCAGAAGCACAGAACCGTTCAATAAGTCCAAAAGGAGGTTGGCGGAAGCTAGAACAAAAGGTAGAGGACCCATTGGCAGACCGAGGACAACCCTCCAGGAAAGAATAGAACAACTCGCTGGAGTAACTAGCAAGAAGAAAAACAATGGCCGAGCTGAAGGCGCTAATGTCCGACCTGGTCGAGTGCAAGAAATGGGACCGTGCCACCGGGGCGACCCCCTCATGCTGCTGGGCACGCGGCAATAAGTGGGAAGAGGAAGAAGAAGTGAAACTCACTGAAAAGAAAGCCTTTTATGTCCAGAGCACAGCAGCTGAAGCTACCGTATTTTCCCCTAACGTTGCTGTCGGAACTCAGTTGCCAAAAGTATTACGAGGAAATGATATTAAATAATTCGGGCGGTGGTGCTGTTTTGGTCTGTACACGAATTCTATTTCCGGTAAATACAGCTTTGTAACAGCATTGACAGTGAGTGATGGCTCTTCGAACTTTTGCATTTTGCATTGTAATGATCATGTTCTTTGTCCGTTACGTCGGCGTGTGTAATTTTCCATTACAGTTTTTGAAATGTAACTTAAAATCAGTGTTGTTATCTTTCATGTGTGACACAAGCTGTGGGCAAATTACCAGATTCATTTCAATTAAATTCGGCATAAACGGTAGGCTCAGTAAAATCGTATCTCGCGACCTTCTTTTCTGTTTTGGGCTAATTAATTTTTAGGGGTTTACCCGTAAAAACTAAAAAGAAGGCTAAAAAATTATTTCTAAAAAACGGCTCAATCGATTTTTTTTTACGTCAGATAAGTTGCAGTCGTTATTACTGTGATTAAAACCCACCCCACTAGGTCACTTTCCCTTGATAGTGTGGTTTTGCCGCAGAAAAAAATACTGAAAAATCACTAAAGCAAATCATGTCTCGAAATAATTTTTTCGATTTTGGGCTAACTCAATTTTAAGGGGGTTTTATTTCTACTATTTCCAAACCCACCTTCTTCGTCTACCGGTCCCTTCATATGTGTATATGTGATGAAAGAGTGGGGTACACAACACCTTCTTCCATGATAAAATCTGTTTTTTTACTTAACTTAATTTACTTTACTTTACTTAATTTAACTTAACGCCCTCTTTCACTTCCCTCTTCAATTGATGAATGAAGTTTCACTTCAGACACACCTTCTTTTGTGTATGTTTGAAATTGATTTGTAGAAATAACGATTTGTATGGTGAAGGTGTTGAAGAACTGTGGCTAATCGGTGTTAGTGAAGACCACATGTCATATCGAAATGTAGAGGAGCATTTCTGCTAATTGAACGGCTATTTTTGACGGTGCCGCAATCGATAATTATGTGAAAATCGACTGTACAAAAACGCGTGTGACTACTCTGATTTGCTCTTAATGACCGTCATTTAAGTAGTGGCTATTTCCTTCCGACACGTTCGATCATCTAATGCCCTTAACCGAGTAGAAGCTTGCCTGGCATGTGATTTTGTTTGTTTTGTCTGAGCCTTTGTCTGCTAATGGTCGTCTGCTGACAACAATGCCTTGCGTGTAAGGTTCGTGTTCTATATCCTTTAGAGGTTCCTCCGCATTTCATCAAACCTCTCCAGCTAGATTGGTTTTGAGGGCCAGCCACTATGTTTGTGCAGTGCTAACTGGGTATCATTGTAGTGCTGAGGTATCAGCGTCAGTAGAAATAGCTTTGGGAAAGAAATATTTGGTGTAAACAAGAAACTCGCCCTCCTCTCCTTGATTAGTTTATTACTTAAGCCAATCATGTATTTTATATTACTATTCTCTGTGGACGGCTAGCTTTTTCTTTAGCTTGGACCGCTACTCCACTTGTCTTGTCAGTTGTCGTGCTGAGGAATCAGCGTCAGTTTTAATAGCTTTGGGAAAGAAATATTTGGTGTAAAGAATAAACTCGCCCCTCCCCTCCTTGATTAGTTTATTAGCCAATTACACACACGAATATTCCAACAAAATACAAATAAATATGGGTCCAAAAAAATTTTGAGTGTAATACCTAAATTCAGATTCATATCGTATACTGCAACATGAACATTCCAAATTACAATTATAGTGTATTACGGCAATTCTCACGAAAAGGGACAAACGCATGCAACCTTGCAAAATTGACTAAATTGACTAATTTTGGAAGAATTGGTTAAGCGCTGTATAGATTATGAGCATGATACAATTGTACTAATACAGCTGGATAGCATGTTTGGTTGAGGTTCGAAAAGTATTTTCGGCGAAATTTACCTTTAAGGCGGCGGTATAGTAGCATTCTCGTCCTATTTCCTATATAGCTTTCTTAATTTTATACTAAAAGTTGTGAAACTTTTCAAGATGGTGTGTAATAGAGTAGGCTAGACAGTGAGTATATTGATTACTACAAATTAGGCTTAAATTATCTAATACAGCCTATTTAGCTCGAATTTTACCCATTTTAGCCACCTATACCCATATAACTTTTGTATTGCAGCATCTAAATGTCTAAAATTGGTAGTGATTATACAAAATCATCTGGACTGTATTGAATTGTATTAAAAACGACTTTTTTGAATAAAAACAAAACAAAAGGCGAACAATAAGACTATAAAGTCTTCTTTTCATTCTAACCTTATAAACAAACATATTGTATTAATATATAGATGCTTAAAATTAAATAGAGAAGAAACAAGAGAAGAAGGGGGGGGGGGAGAAGGTTAAGGGGGGGAAGGGAATCCATTGTCGTCACCACCATTATAAAACCAGCGTATATTATTACTGTAGATTGCCCGGGTCTTGTGGTGGTATTTCGTATGTTGTGCCATTGCGCTGTGACTGTAATTTTGTATATTTTTGTATGTAAAAAAAATTGACGAGGGTCCCTAACCAAATGTTGAAGTGCATGGATAAATAATTGACCAAAATTAAAGCAAATCAATATTTAGTTTGCCAATGTTTTGTTGTACCTTGCCAAGGACATGTGAAACAATTAAGATAATGATGTTTTAAATTATTAACAAAAAACACAAATTAGCACACCGTTTTTTTAAAAAAAAATTGCGAAAATTGTAGAAACGTGGAAATTTTTCTTTATTGGCAGAAAACAAAATCTTAATATTTTTAATTTTTAATGAATATATTTATAATAATAAATATTTTTGACAATTTTAATTATAGGATTAAAAATAATAGCAATCGTAAGTTCGCTGGGCAACCTTTGTGGGGGGCTTCTTATTGTCCTGAAAATTATTGTTATTATTGTTTCCTAAAAATCATGATATCATATAAATGAAATTAATTAATTTTCATTCTTTCAGGTCACTGGATGAACAAAATCTTGATGAACTAGGAATACGGTTCATGCCAGAATACAAAGACCCTTATCATCATAGGTAAGTGCGCAAACAATCCAATTTTATATAGGCTAGTTTATATATGGCGTGCCTGAATGATGCTGAAATTTCGATTAAGCTAATTAATTTTGAATTACAAGGCCTTGTGATCCATATCTTCCCTCGGATCATTAAATGCTGAAGCCGATACTTTTTGTTCCTCATCACATGGCCATAGAATGCTAGTTTCCGTTTCTTAACAGTCAGCAGCAACTCGGCATCTGTATCCATTCGCCTTAGGACCTCTGCATTAGGGACACGTTACGTTCCTATAATTGAATATTTTTTCCCCGGATGCTAGGGGAGTGCCCACTGCCCCCAGGATAAGGGCGCCCATGTTGAGACCTTTATATGAGAGAAACGACTTTCTTTCGTTCGAACCAAAATATGGAAACACTAGCCGAATGTGTGTCCCCTGACACTCCGCCCTAATTGTTCGATGACCATGAGGCCCCTAATGACTATTAACATAGCAGGTAATGTAAGTCCACCTAACCCTTTGTTAAATCGTATGTAAACACTATGCAAACCTACCTTCTGATCTCTTTACTATTGATAAATATGTTTACAGTTTTCCCCAGTGACCTACCATGCCGTCTAGTATTAAGGCGTCCATTCCACCGACCGGCTAGGGCTATTTACAAAAACGGTGACGTGGTAGCAGACATTCAAGACTTAGGTGGCGTTTCCACCGATCTCGCATTGCAGAATGCAAATGACATTGACGGAAATTAGAATTTTTCTTTTTATAGAAATCTATTAAAATGTTTGTACTTAACATATCCCATGACGCCATTTTTTAATTTTAGTTTGTTTGTTTGTTTGTGATTTTACTGTATGATCATTGATCAATTTTAACTATGGCATAGAGGAAAATAAACATTTCCGTCAATTCTGCAATGCGAGGTCGGTGGAAACCCCGCCTAAGTCTTGAATGTCTGCTACCACGTCACTGTTTTTGTAAATAGCCCTAGCCGGTCGGTGGAATGGGCGCCTTACTTATTCTAGAGGTTAACAATGTAAACAAAACAATTTCGAATAGCATTTTTCAGTCAAAAATTATCTTGATTACATTTTTAATCCCAGGTTAAGATTAAAAATAATTGCCATAGTAGGCCCGCAGGTTCATTATAATCTAAGAATTTCACAAAAGGACTGAGCCTGCGCCTGAGCTGAGCCCAAAAAGGCTGAGCTGGCCGTACATTGTCCTCGACAAAGTTTAACATTGAGAGCTGGAAATTTCCCAGTGGGAAATGATCTCACGCATTTTCTGTATTTCTATTGCGATATCATTGAGGTATAACGCAATAGAAATACAGAAAATTCATTTAAATCACGCCATCGCAGCATCAGAGTATTTTGAAATGACAAATACATAAACTGTTAGTCACTGCGAGGAGTGATAAGTAAACCTGTCAGACTGGGATAAATGCGAACCGAGGAAGAGGTGTCTGATAAACTCTAGGTTGATTGGCTTGCGTTGAAACACGCGCGCCCCTCTCCATCACTCTGCATCCAGCAGTTGCAGCAGCCTTCTGTTCTTCTTTTGCGATGTTCTGTGAAGTAACTAGGTCAAGGATACAACTGGTTAGGATTTGCTGGTTTAGTTGGTAGAATCCTCGGTAGTGGAATTGGAGGCCTGGAGTTGGAAAACGGTTTAGGTGCTCCGACCCCCTGTTCTTCTTTTGCGATGTTCTGTGAGGGAACTAGGACAAAGGTACGCCTGGTTAGGATTTGCTGGTTTAGTTGGTAGAATGCTCGATTGTGAAATTGGAGGTCTGGAGTTGGAAGACGGTGTAGGTGCTCCGACCCCCTGCGGCAGCCTTCTGTTCTTCTTTTGCGATGTTCTGTGAAGGAACTAGGTCAAGGGTACGCCTGGTTAGGATTTGCTGGTTTAGTTGGTAGAATGCTGGATTGTGGAATTGGAGGCCCACTGCAGCAGCCTTCTGTTCTTCTTTTGCGATGTTCTGTGAAGGAACTAGGTCAAGGGTACGCCTGGTTAGGATTTGCTGGTTTAGTTGGTATGCTGGATCGTGGAATTGGAGGCCCCCTGCAGGAGTCTTCTGTTCTTTTCTGATAGTCTGGGTCAGTCACTAAAGCACAGACAGTAAAATACAAGCAGCTGAAGTGAATTTCATGAGAAGAGTCCGTCAGAAGGCAAGATGACATAAGATTATTAAAGCATTAGACATGAAGTGATACGAGAAGAGACCCATTGATGGAGAAGATAGCGAGAAGATTGCATCAATGGTTCGGAGTTCGAACCCCGTAAAGCATTAGAACCCTCTCTTCTAACCAGTTTAAACCACCTGTTGTTCATACCCTCTGAAACACGATAAAAAATTTGATTAGTGGGTGACTCGAACCTATGACCTTTCAGTTGTGTACCGGAATCCTTACCAGTACACTGCAATATTGTGTGTTGCAGTTGCGTGTCAAACCTCGGTGGTGAGATATTGGAATATCTATCATACAAAAAATTTCCTCGCCCGCGTGAAAATCAATGACGTGTTCCTTGGCCCCATCAATCTTGTCGGTTTGTTTAGGAACAGATATTATTTCCCAGGGTCATGGGGGGGGGGCGCGTAATATTCCCCTGGATACACAACTTCTCGGTTACAGCTATGACATGGTCGTTTACAATTTTTTACCATAAAGGCATGAAGCTGTGATGCGGTTTCACACCCCCCCCCCCACCCTTCAGCAATTTTGGGTATATACTGTTTTTTTAATTGTATATAGTTTGTTTGTAAAGATGGAAAAATAAACTATTCATTAATTTATACGTACGATACATGTGAAAAGCTATGGAGAACAGAAACAGTTCGAGATGAAGGCAGTAGAATCTGGGATGGTAGGCCGTTGTCGTTCTAAAAGCGTACTTACATATGTTTCGTCGACATCTGCGGTCAACATCTTCAGTGGAACTGAGTGCATTTGGAATGTGGGTATACGAGTATATAGAGACGAATGCTGCTCATATCTTGCAGGGATTGTATCCCTAATGCTGTCTTTACGGCTTTGACCAGAAACTCAATAACCGCCTCACACAATTACCAGCTCCCATCAAACCGGCAAGGGCCACAAGTCTGCCAGGTTACTAACAATTTAAATCATGTTCCGGTCATTGAGGCCATCGAACATACAATAGGTAGCAGTATACTTGGCAAGTCAAGTCACGATAAGAAGCACTGCCCTTACACAAATTATTACAAACATTATTACCAATGACTCAATTTACTAATAATTATTGGTTATTATTTTATTTCAGGCCAATGACTAAAGGCGAAATTGGTTGCTTTTTAAGTCACTACAATATTTGGAAAGAGGTACGTACCTAGGCTACGCAGCCAGATCTTTTCTTATTATATTTTTGTATTAGCAACCTACACATTTATCTAGTTTAAGTTTAAGAATTATGATTAAGAATTAAAAGACAACCAGTGGGGGAATAAATAATAAATAAGGACTTTCTGTTCTATTACTAAGCCAACCTAGCGGAGTTAGGGCTATAAAGCCCTCTCTTACACTCAACTAGGAAGGCCCGGGACCGCCTGCTTTACATGCCCTCCGAAGCATGGCCAGAAAATCTTACAAGCAAAAAAAATCCACATCCCTTAGAACAGGGTGTTTTTTTTTTACATTTTTGCAGCGTCGGACTACTTTCACAATTGAAACAACTCCACGGACTCCTGTCAAAAATTTTTTTGGAAATGAAAAAAAAACACATTTTTATTGATAAAAATACTTTTTTTTTGTATTTTCATTAATACATATGTTTACAGACTGACCTACTTCGGACCCCTGATACACATGCTGTGGACCCTTTAAGAAACGCTTTCTTAAAAGAAATGTCCCTGTAAAATGTATACAGTCGACGTCTATTTCTCTGTTAATGAAATGTTCACTCTAAGTTCGGACTTTCTTTTTTAATGCTGGATGTATAGGAAATATTCACTATTATTATGCATTGAACATCCAAATTCTGAGTGAAACTTTCTTTAACTTGCGTCGACTGTATATTTTGATGTACAGTATGTGTATGTGCCGGTGTGAACTAGCCCCCAAACATTGTGAAGTCATGCTTACACCTGTTACATTGTGTCAATGGTACACTTGTCGCAGCTGGTCCTAGTCTGTAGCCGGTGTAATTATCGAGGACGTATAACAGTTTGCCAATGGCCAAACTTCTTGCAGAAACAATACCAATGATGTCCGAAAATGTATGGGGTACAGACAGGAACAGATCCAGATTTGGAGGGGGGTTAAAATAAAATTAACGTATTTAGTATTGATTAAATAATGACGTACCGGTAATGCATTTGAATAACAGCAGACTTTTTACTAAAATTGGGGGGGGGGGGAGTAGCTACCCCTACACCTGTTCTGTATCCGTTCATGAATGCAGACAGGGTAAGACTCAACAGGCCGCTATATAAGTATGAGGCTTATCAACGTCCATAAAAATATTAAACAATTAGGAAAAACCATTTGCTTGCTTTCTTAATAAACGTTGACTCTAAAATCAGAAGCCTGCCGATGGTTAAATCTGGTCCGCTATAAAATTTTATTGGTAAAGCGGATGATACCACAAAGTTTTTTAATTATTTTCAGGCGGTTGAAAGAAAGGAGGCGAGAATAATGGTGCTGGAGGACGATGTGCGGTTTGAGCCGTTTTTCAAAACCAAAGTTGAAGCGCTGCTGCGGGAACTCGACCTACTACAACTTGATTGGGATCTCGTGTAAGTTCGGCCATTGAATATATAACACTAGTTTCTAGTTTGTAGGTATTTCACCAAAAAAGCCTGTTTGCAATATTTGACCGTCGTGACCATTCTATAGTGTTATATATTCAATGGTTCGGCGCTTATTCCACATATGTCAATAGCCAATAGTAAATATGGTATTGACGGACATTTCAATTTTACTCTATGCCATTGTTAAAATTGATCAATGATCATAGAGTAAAATCACGCGCTGCAAACAATAACAAACTAAAATGGCGTCATGGAAATAGTAAGTACAAACATTTTAATAGATTGTTTATAAAACAGTTTTCATCCATTAAACAGATCGGTGAAGGTCGATCTTACTTCGGATCTCCTACTATTATTAGGTTTTATTAAAAATAATAAGTGTATGAAGAAAACAAATACAAACAAAATTAATAAAAACAAATGCAAACAAATTTCAAAAATTTGGCGCATACGTGTCAATAGAAGAAAAGTGATCAATAGTTGAAAAAACATGTGGAATGTAGTGTATCAATGAAAAATTAAAATTTCCGTCAATACCATATGTACTACTGACTATTGACGTATGTGGAATATGCGTCTAAGTTAAGAGTTCTATTATATTAAGTTATGTAGGAGAGATGGGACATTCGAGCGCCCGAAAAATATATATGTATGTATATCCTTGTGCCACCTAGTAGTACTCAATAGGGGGCAAAATAAACAGACAAAAACATCAAAACTTCAATTATAACAACTATAACTAGAATTAGTAAACCTAAATAATCGTTAAACAATTATTAACTTTGTATACGAAACCCACTAAACACTATTTTTTTTTTTTTGTTTATTAAAATGAAATACCACGAAGTCACGAGTAATTTAATTTGTTCTATAGGGGCACAATATAGGCTACATGGCCTAAGTCCATACGCATAAACGTTCCCCAAAATTATGCAAAAAGCCATTGTTAGCGGCTATGGCGGCATTAACTTCGCGCCAAAAGTTTTCGTTCAAATTAGGGCACTTCTAAAGGGCCGAGACCTTTCCATGGGTGGAGTGGGCTCAGCGAGAGTTCAATATGGGAAAGATGGGGGCATTTGAGTCCGCCAAAAATATATTTTGAATCCTGGAGCCAGCTGGTACATTTTTCAATGACTGGTATCACGAGGTATCAGGTGGTACCAGGCTTAAAAAAATATTTTTAGCGCATTAGAATGTCCCATCTCACCCATATAAGACTCTAATGTAAGTCTTAACCAGAGTTTTATATAGGAGAGATGGCGCATTTGCTCCCACCAAGAGTATTTTTTCAATTTCATGCTGGGCCACCTTATTTGATCTTAGGTGAATTTTCCTATAGAAAATGCGACAGAGATTGATTGGCGCAGCGCATAGCTGTATTTAACTTAGGGAGAGAGGTGCAGTTCAATTTTTAGTACCCTGTTGTAGGTCAGCTAAAATCAAGCCTGGCTTTATCAATATAATCATAATATTCGAAGAATCCCATGTTAAAATGCAAACGGAAGACGTAATGTGCAGTTGAATCTTCAAGAAAGTTCTTTTCGTTTAGTTGAGACGTCTCATACCGGCAGTAAAAAAAAAACTTTTTAACTGGCTATTAGACGAATCTCAAGTTTCCATAGAGGATTGAAAATTTTGATTACTGTTGTCATGCCATCCTGAAAATCACTAACTGTTTTTTTTTTTTTTTTTTTTTTTTCATTTTTTCTGCCGTGGTTTTTTTAGATGAAGCAAAGACAGAGAATGCCGCCCCTCGACATTACTGCATTTTTCTCTTTTCTCAAGAAAAACACACTGCTCGTACCACAGTTTACTGTATTGTACAAGACGCGGTGAAAGGGGGCCCGGGGGTTTCCTCCGGACAAAATAATTCATAAATAGGCCCAAATTAGTTGGATTTTACACATTTTATGCCCGGAAAAAAAATTTGATAAATGGGCCCATATTAGTTAGGTTTTGGGCATGTTATACCTTGGAAAACTGGGGCCTGGAAGTCTCCCCCAAAGAAAAAAAATTAATAAATAGGCCCAAATCAGTGATGTTTGACGACAATCATACCCTGGAGACAGGGAGCCCGGGGGCTCCCCCGGAGAAAAAATTGATAAATAGGCCCACATTAGTTAGGTTTTGGGCATGTTATACCTTGGAAAACGGGGGCCTGGAAGTCTCCCCCAAAGAAAAAAAATTAATAAATAGGCCCAAATCAGTGATGTTTGACGACAATCATACCCTGGAGACAGGGAGCCCGGGGGCTCCCCCGGAGAAAAAATTGATAAATAGGCCCACATTAGTTAGGTTTTGGGCATGTTATACCTTGGAAAACGGGGGCCTGGAAGTCTCCCCCAAACAAAAAAAAATAATAAATAGGCCCAAATCAGTGATGTTTGACGACAATCATACCCTGGAGACAGGGAGCCCGGGGGCTCCCCCGGAGAAAAAATTGATAAATAGGCCCAAATTAGTGAGGTTTTGGCCAGGTTATACCTTGGAAAACGTGGGGTTCGGGGGTCTCCCGCGATAGTTTTTTGACGAAAATAATCGATTCCTCGTTTTGCAGCCAAAATGATATGAATATGTTTTGTCAGATATAAAATTAAGAAGGCCCGGTACCCAGGCCACAGGGACGATTACAGCACGATAGGTGCGCTGAGAAATGCGCCGTGGGAACAATTGGGTTGGTGATTTGGTTTTTGCAGAAAAATAGTCTATTTCTGAACGCACTTCAGAGGATTTCTAGTTCGCTGTTGCTGACCTACCTCACATGTTATTGTTTAATGTTAAATCGACTTTGATGGCCAAGTGGTAACGTGCTTGCACTTGTGCGAGCCGTTACACGCCATGCGATCGGAGACGTGTCGTAACTTAACACGAGTATAACCAACAGAAGCGACTAAAGAGGTCAATCGGATACATTCATTAAATTGTTTGTATTCAATTAACCTTTAAAAAAAGAAAAAAAAAGTTTTCTATGTATGGACAGATAGATAGAAAACCGTGTACACGTATTTCTCAACAAAATATAGGTGGGCATTCAATTAGCAAGTTGTGCCCCCTCAAGCCGAAGCGTGGGAGGGTGGCACATATTGATTGTATAACCTAAGAAGAAATATATATGTTTATTTTTACAGATGTATAACTCCTTACCACTACCTACTAATATGTTGCAGGTACTTAGGGAGGAAAAGACTGAAGGAGGACGAGGAGTGGGTGGATGGATCCAAGTTGCTGGTGCACGTGACCTACTCCTACTGGACGCTGGGCTATTTGCTGACTCAGCGAGGGGCAGAGAAGCTTCTGCGGCAGAATCCACTGGCCAATCTTATTCCGGTTGACGAATATATCCCTATAATGTTCGACAAGCACCCAGAGTGAGTATTCCAAAGTTTGTGCTTTGCGAGCTATAGTTTAGTTGTACCACTTTTTTTTACGTAAAAACTGGCCGCCTTTGGTTGCCCTTCTTTTGTAACCTGAGTTTTCACATTTTGTTCATCTGGCTTCTCCTTGTCTTAGCTGTGTCACCCCCGGGTCCTGGTTTTGCTCCGCTATAGCCCGGGTGTGATTTGCCGCCTTAGTGTTGCCACGCAAAAACCGCCTCTTGCCAGACCTGCAACTGTTTTTCACATTCTGGCAGTCAATCATGTAGACGGTCATTGAGACAATTAATTCCTTTTTATTATGACACATTGAAATCACCTTCGGTATATTGTTTCACAGGGATAGCTGGAAGGCTCACTTCCCCACCCGCAACTTGGCCGCCTTCTCTGCCGCACCTCTACTCCTCTACCCCACCCACTACACTGGAGAACAAGGGTACATCAGCGACACTGAAAACTCAACCACCGTTGTCAAAAACACACCGAAAGAAGACTTGTAGCAATGTTTACATTTATAGCCTGGTTTGCCAACTTTATTGATTTGTTAAATTTGACCAAAGATGTATTAATACGGTGCCATAAGTTTGTATTTTTATAAAGATTTCTTCATTTAAACACTGTTGTTAATAGCAAGTCAGACTTTTATCTTGTTAGTAATAGGTACCCTGCAAGGATATGACTATGCAACTGAACTTGTGACTGATGTAGAAACAGCCGAAGGGGGAAAAACCGTTCGGGGTAAAAATTAATTTCCAAAAAATATCGATAGCTGTAAAATCTATCACATCTCTTAAAAGAAAGGCTTCTCCACATTTTGATATGTTTAGCTTTCACTAACGCTGTTCGGCGTCAATAAAATCGTCGACATTTTTTTTTACAAAGAAAAATAATTGACGCTGGGTGTCAGGTTGCAGAAATTGAAACCCGGTGGCCAGTTTGTGCTAGTGATGGCCACATATTGTACATCAAAATGTAGAGGGACATTTCTTCACTTTTATGACACCTCATACTACCCAACCAGGATAGGATGACATTTGGAACACTAATAAATTTTAATTATTACGCTTATTTCGAATAAACAAAGTGTTCCAAACAGGGGCGTAAAGTTGGGGGGGGGGGGCACGGTCCAACTTGCCCCCCAGCTCCTTTTGGGGATGCTTGCCCCCCCCCCCCCCAGCCTCGAGCATTGTAAGACGTAGTTCATACTTCTTGGTCCCCTTTGCAGCAATATGAATATAAGCATTCCTTTTTTAGCTTTGTAAAATCTACAGCTATATTTACAACTATTAAAATGCGTAAAACCCTACAATTTTGCTCTTATATTTTCAATTTTTCCTTAAATCCTGCCTGATGACGTCATAAGGTCTGCTTAGTTTTGCCAAATCATTCTAAAACTTTATGCCTCTGGTTCCAAATGTCATCCTATCATGTTCGGGTAGTATATTATATAGCCAACTGTGTCTCTCCGAACAATATTTCCTGTAAAATTTGTTTTTAAAACGTCTTAACAAATTCTCTTTCCACTTTATTGTATAAAACAACTACAATTAGTGGTGTATAACCTTAACTATAAGCCAAAATTCTTGAGTTCCCCCTGTAGCAAACTTTTAAATTGAGCCCATTTTAAAATTGTTCCTATATTAGCACAAAAAAAATATTTGAATGTTTAAAAACCCGCGGGAAAGTGGATTTAGAACATTTGCCGTGGCGGCTGCGGCATTGGAATGTAAACAAAGATGGCTCTTGTTTTGTTTCTGTCTGTTAATTTAATTTTTTAAAGAAAATGATTAATGTTATTTCTCGCTGTGGCATTAATAGTGTCAGTAGGAAATTATTAATAATACGACACTATGTGACATATAAAAGTAGTAATTACGAGCTGATTTACAATTTTCCTTATGCAAGAGTCGGATCCATTGTGAACAGGCTCAAGTTATTAAATACTGTATTCGCTGGTCTTGCGATCCCCACTATAGCAGCTTTAGAATATCAATCAATATTGCCAGTAGCATCTACTGTAGCTAGTTTATATACCGGTACGTATGTCTTATATCGTATATTAATCATACTTACATTTTTTCCATACGTTTTTTGATACATTTCCATACGAGTTGTTGGCCATTGGCAAACTGATATACTGTACGTCCTCGATGTCAACCCACGCCGGCTAGAAGCGATAATGGACAAGCTGAGACAAGCTTACCATTGACGCAATTTAACAGGTGAAAGCATGACTTAACCTAGCACAGATACGAGCCACCCTGTGCCTAAGTCAAAAGTTGAAAAATATATATTTAAGTTGTATATACCTTAACTTATGGTCCTTACTTCAATAAAAAAAATAAAAGCCAACAAGAAGCTGCGTGTTTTTCTTAGTACAAATGGCAAATAGCTGGCAGCTTATCAGACCTTGTTTCGTTTCAGCTGGAGGTTTCACCGTCGCCTTTTACTCGATTGGTCAGTTATTTTACCGGATTATTGGAAAAGTTTATCTGGACAGTGACAAAAAAATAGTTAAATTTTCATACGTAGGATTTTTTGGCAGGCGCCAAAATGTTAAAGTGCCCGTTGAAAATGTCCATCCCTTGTTGGACGAACCTGGAGTATTATATAGCAAAGTTAGGTTTGAAAATGAGCAGCCTGTTTCGTTCTTAAAACTACAAGAAAAGCATGCCGATTATTGTAATTATGATTTAAGTAGAATTGTGTTTGGGGAAAGTTTTATGAGATTTTCAAAATGATTTGTTAAGTTGTTTATATTTTTAATGCTTATGTTTATTATGGGGCATATAATAATAAAGAATTACTGATTCTGTGGCCTAGTCACTGTTATTTATTTCTTGCCGCGTTACATTACACATAATTTACTTTTTCGTGTCCAAGCGTTTCAAAATTTTAACGATCAATATTTGGTCATGTCAACGGCTTCCTGGTTGCTCCACCAGGGGTCGTTGGGGGTGGCTGTTGTCAGACAGAGTACGCAGTTGATTTACACTAAAATTGTAAGCTTAGGTATAGTAAGTTTAGGTACATTTCGTAATAATACTAAACTACATAAATTTATCAGGGTAAACTTTTTTATTAAAAAGGTTACATCGCGTACAAGCAATTTTGAATGCATTGACCTCTCCAGACTTCTCAAATTAGTAAATTAATAATACTTCTGCTGAGTTACGACTCGTCTTTGGTCGCACAAGTACAAGCACACTATCACCTAGCTATCGAAGCGATATTAACATTAAATATACTCAAATTTTGAGTGGTATAATATTTGGGTATAATCCAATGTAGGCCTACTGTATTCCATAGGATACTATCTTAGTATCTAGGCCACCTCATTGAATTTTTAAGGTGCCGGTGACCTACAATAAGAGATACAACTTGGGCGACTTTATTATTTTAGCTATTACTGAATAGTGAATACAGGTAGCTACTGTGCGCTGAGTATATTATCACACCATTAATAATTATGGAAAGATAATAATAATTATTCCAATAGTTGCATGCATACATTTATAAATTAAATTAATAATAAAATCATTGTTTCGTTTTATGATCGCGATGTAACCGAAATTAGAGGATATGGAAAAAACTGGGCTTGGCGGGATTCGAACCCACGATCTACGCCTAACCGGGGCGTCGCCTTAACCGCTGGACCACAAGCCCTGGTGGGCTTTTTTCCATATCCTCTAATTTCGGTCATAACGAGGAGGTTACCTCTTGAACCAAAGTTAATTTAATGTCAGTGTTATATATACCATATAATACTACAATGTAATCGCGATGTAAGCCTTTATAAATTAAAATATTAACCGTGCAGGCATATTTTCGAGGTGTAAACCTTAAGAGTGTACAGCCCGTAGGAAAGTGGCAACCCGAAAATTATTACGATTTATTTTTTATTTAATTAACTAAGCATGTTATTAATGATTTGGCTCATCAAAGTTGTAAAAGACTACTTACTTCATGCATCATATTATAAGATATTTCTTATTTTCGAAACTAGTTTTTTCTAAACATGCAAATATTTTATAATTATCTACAACTTTGATGAGCCAAATCTTTAATAACATGCTTAGTTAATTAAATAAAAAATAAAAAGTATAAAATATCGGGCTGCCACTTTCCTACGGGCTGTACACTCTTAACTTGCGATTAAAAAATAAAAGTTATTTTGAATGTTTAATTTCCCGCGTTGTTCGTGTCATTAATTTTCTGCTGCCACTACTTTTCAATTTCATTATTTCTACCGCTGTCCGCTATGTTATTGTTTACTGCTGTATTTTTTAGTTAACCTAAAATTTTAATTTAAATTGATTCAAGGGTGTTTTTTTTTGGTAAATTTTGTTCTAAGAAATGATTACAAAGAGCAGTATACCCCTAATTTCAGCTGCTTTGCGGAGTAACAGGTAACCCTAGTAATTTTAATTGTTTCTCAGATCAACAATAATGAATAATAATTATGATACACTCACAACACTGCCGCAACTCCTTCTATTTTCTCGCTTTTTCCCTTAAAGGGGCAGTGACATGGCAAATTTAAGCTGCTTTTCATTCACTCCGGTCCAATGCTACTGCCGCTGGCATGTTTAATACCCTGGTAAAGGTGTAGTTTAGCTCCCCCGCTGTATCAAAAGTCGAATGAAAATGCTTTTAATATGGAAGGAAAACATCCCATTTGCAAGGGAATTCATATTTTAAGTAAGGGTTGTATTATTTACATGCCTCTGTTCCAATGTTCATTCCATAAATAAATTTATGAGCAATTTGTCCCTATACCTGCCTATGCAAAAATTCGAACTAAATTGGGCTGTTTCAACTAAAAAACTATATATTTTCGAATTTTAATTCTTTCGGAAATGGGTTTCTTTAATGCTAAATCAACGATACAAAACCAAATTTTGTGATTTTATGAGGGGTAGCTAAAACTACACCTTTACCAATACCCTATTTGGACGTCGTCCGTCCCACCTTAATTGGTGGGTCATGGACAAAGGTTGATTGATTGATTAGTTGTCCTCCCGCGGATCCGTACTTGTGGAGTAAAGGGTGACTTTCGCCTCGATGATGGCTAGTTGCAGCCGCCCTAACACCACCGAAACACGAAAAAGCATATCTTGGCAATATTCTTAACTTACTCTTTTTTTTATGAATTTCAGTTCTTTAAAGAACTACAGTATGTGGCCCTCATACTATGTAGAACCCATCTACGAAAAAACAAAATTAATCGAACTGGAAAAAACAGGAGAGAAAGAACGTCTAGCATCAGTACCTATCAAAGCAGCAAAAAACGAAAACACATGCTCCGTTTTCCATGACCCAGAAATCGAGAAATTCGCCTGTTACGTTATGCGAAAAGGCCAAAAGCATTTAGCCCATTCACTCATTGAGAAAACATTTGAAAATATCAAGCGGATTCAGCTAAAGAAGTATTACCAAGAAACCGACGAAGCGGCAAGAAGCAAAATAATGCTGGAGCCTAGGGCTATTTTTCATCAAGCAGTCGCCAATTGTAAACCTGTGCTGCAGTTAACGCCTATTAAAAGAGGCGGTGCTACGTACCAAGTACCTGTTCCCGTAAATGAAAAAAGAGCGCGATTTTTGTCCATGAACTGGCTGATTGAAGTTTCCAAGGATACGCCGAAGCCTATTCATTTTCCAGATACATTAGCTAAGGAGTTAATCGACGCTGCAAACAACACAGGCAAGATTGTGAAGAAGAAGATTGATCTGCATAGGCAATGCGAGGCGAATCGCGCTTATGCCCATTACAGATGGGGTTAATTGAATTAATTATCGCTACGTGTCTAGTGCATTAAAATATCGTATCCTTTACGTAAGTTGTCTTTTTTGTACTAGTAGCTTGGTGTTATTACTTATTGCATAAAACTTATCGAAAGTTGCAGTTTTGTTAGTCTTGGGTCCGGCTTACCACTTCCCCTCCAATCGACTCAGTATTGTAGCTATGATTTCAACGTGATTCTACGTTGATATAAGGAAGGTAAGAGCGTTTTCGAATATCTGTTAATTAATGGTAAATAATGTGCATATTAATCCTTCTGTAGTACCGTGGTATGATGGATGGTCTCAAGCCAGAAGGTTGTAAAGTCATTTTTTGGAATGAGTAAAATAAGCTCTATATATCTATATATAATGGTGGTTTTAGGAATAAAATTCATCTTACAAGAAAGTATAATAAGAATGAAAATTGTACAGTTGAAGGCCACAGATTTGTAAACTTTCTCGAAACAAGCCAACCTTCTGGCTTGAGTCGCTAACTTTCTCATCATGTTAAGATGAAGGATGATACAAATTATATTACTATCTTATGAGTTGTGACAGGACTATCACTCTTATCACTACAATTTCGCCCCCCCCCCCTTCAATAAATAATACTTTTTTATTTTTCAGGTCGTGATCGAGTTCAGTGCCCCTACCCTGGCTGTTACAAAACTTTCACAAGATCGGACAACCTCCGCAGGCATCAGAAACTAAAACATTTCTTCATTGGCCATCTAGATTCCCAAACAGATGACTACGAGTCCTCGGAGGCATTAGATCATCGGCTGATCGTGTAATGGATTCCCACGTGAATTCTGGACAGTGTGAAAACTGAGAATTGTGGCAATCCGAACTGATGGGCCGCGGTTGAAGCGATCTTGAAGAACTAGACATTTCCGTATACATCTGACTATAAATCACTGCCTCCTGGGCATGGCTGAGGTACAACCTTCGCAGTCACGCAGCCACTGACGAGTCTTCTTGTTGTGCACCCACCTCGGTCTGGGACGACCGATGGATCGTTATTATTCTGTGATGGATTCAAATACGAAGCGTGCTGTTCTTTCTGTTGGCATTCAGTGCATATGGCCAGCCTTTGCATGAGACCTGTACCTATAGCTCATATTAATAATAGTAGCAGCCTCAGTGGTTTTGTGTGCACTCAATAGAACGTACCTTAAGAGACATGCGGCTGAAGCTGACGTATTCCACAAATTCTTAAAGTTAGCCTTTATTCATTTTGTAAATTATTTTAATGTTAGATATTAAATTAGGACAGTTCTAAGTGAATTTTTGTATTTTATGAAACCGTATGTACTTGTTGGTTGAAAAATGACTGATTAAAGTAATGTGTATTGTCAACTAAAGGGGGCAAAACGTAACAGGTGTAAGACATACAATTTCACTGGAAATATCGATCATGTCATAAATTAGAAGAAATGTTCCTATACATTTTAATGTGCATAACATCGCTGTCACACCGATTGGTCACAGTTATTAAACTTGATTTGTAAATAACCACTGGAGTAGTTCCAAAACTATAGGCATTTGGTATAAGTGGCGGCGTCATAGTACCTATATATCAAAATGTACAGAAACTTTCCTTCTGCTTGGTGACATCTCACTGATGGCTCTATTATAGATATTTCATGTGAATTTGGATTTTAATTAAAAAACGGGCTTTGGTGGTGTCCTATTGTCTCTTAAGATATGATAAACTAGACAGAAACTGCAATATTGCTATTTACGTTAATTTTTATATTTAATTTAATATTTAACAGAACGACTGAGGCTATTATATCGCGTCGTTTGCTCCTGATCCTTAAGCAGACTCGTAGCCCGAGGGTTGCGTTACTTGCGTTGCTATATCTCTCAATTCATTCACGGCAAGTGGCCTAATGTGTAAATGAATTGAGGGGCACAGGGTAACTCCAAACTCGGGTGGCCAGTCTTCTTCGGCATCTGAATGATTACATTGTCGCGCTAACAAAGTTGAACTTAATATAGGCACAGTTCACATCCATAAACTTGCAATTAGAGAAACGTTAAACATTAAACAGTAAATACAAATGTTTAAGAGCGTTCTGAAACGAGTTTTTTTTTTACTTCTTACTTTCCTTCCAAAAATTTCATAGGGTATGGTTTTTAAAATTTATTGAACTACATTCTTTTAAAGGGTTTTACCATTTAAAAAAAAAGTAAACTTAATGAATGTACCCAATACGGGTACCGAATCTTAATTTTTTAGAGAGGATTAAATCAAGCAGAAGAGCGTAAACTGGCGACGGCGCGAAGTTGGAAAGCCTGTATCAGAGACGGTACAAAGTATTATTCTGCATAGCTGGCCGAATTAATCAATGTTGGTACGAGAAGAAGAAGAAGCTATTGGTTTGAACTAAGGTACGTGACAGCGTGAGGGTAATTTTAATACGATTTATCACGCTTTAAAGCCAGTTACATTTGTAGGTCGAAAAATACTGACTGTTGTATAGTAAAGTTCAGTATTGCTGCCTCTTATGACTAAAACTAGTTGTATAAAAAGCATAATTTGCATTGTTATACTGAATAATTTTCGAGTTTATTTATTTAAGTAAAAGGCTAATTTTAGGGTCTGGAGTTCAAGTGGTGCAAGTGACAAAAGTAAACATTCGAAATAATTGCGTCTTAAGTTCAAATGAAAATATACAGATATACCCATTTTCCATGTATTCTAGCATTGTTAAAATGACTGATAGAGATGTTCCTGTTTGCTTCTAAGATAAAGAACAGCTTAAGTAACATCATAGAGCGACTAAAAATAAGCTTCGACAAGTGTCTTCGTAGTGTGGTCGAGTAGTACATCCAAGCTGCCAACTATATATATATAATATATATATATATATATATATATTTTACTTTCGAAGTTTGGATTTTGAAATATTTAGTTGACTATTATCTTTTTCAGATTCAGCGGCATAAAATACGTGAACATTGACATCAAGTGGCAAAACTGGGGTAACTCGCATTTTACGGCAAATTACAACGCTAAAGAAGATCAATTTTACTTCACCAGTCACCACTGTACATTCAAAACAATAACTGATTTTTTTAAATATTATAATAAGGTACTGTACAGTATTATATTGAAAATGCATTTAATTTTAAACTCCTATTGATTCAACGAATAATATGCTCTGATTTCAATATTGTAATATTTTCATTCAAAATTACCCCCTGCATAAAGAGCAAATGTACCTAAGGAAATCTTCACCTAAAAATAAATAATTAAAACCGACTATTAATAAACACATCTAATATATTTCTAATATCAAAGTTTCAAACTAAAAAACGTCTCCAAAATCCCATCCTGAGTTTCCGTTGTACTACAAGGCAATGAACAAATAGACCCCCTCTTATTTTTTACATTTCCACTCCCCAAATCCTTCTGCGGTCGCTGATTCTCCTTACCTTCTCCATAGAAACCATTCCTCTTCTTCTTCAGCGCCTTAAACTTCAACCTTTTATTCTCCAACCATGTCCTACACTCCTTGTTGTAACCCGATGGCTCCTCTACCTCTGGTATGCTTTCAAACCTTACAGACCGTCTGCTACATACACTAGGCGCAAACGACGGCGGGCGAACTATTTTACAAGGGTCTAATTTAGCCGCTGTTGGTTGTAGCTGACTGTCCAAAGTGTCAGCACTGTAACACGAAGAGTCTAATTCGTTGGGTTTCTTTATTTGGCTAACAATCGAACCTAAACCCACTTCTCTTGTATTTTTAATCTGGCGTAAATACACCTCGGCTCTAGCTATTTTCTCCCTAGCTTGTCTTTCCAGTAACGCGACTTGTTTCTGCTTCTGTCGAAATTCTACCTGTTTTGCCTTAAACTCCTGCTCCCTGTCTCTAATAGTATTCTCTCTTCTTCTAAGAGCCTGAGTTTTTCTATCCATATCTTGACATTTGGCACATGATTCCACTGTTGATTCACTGCTTACGGAAGCTGACTCGCAGCTGGTTACTGCTGTGGTTTGCTGAAAACTACCCTTAACTACGTGGGAGACTAGAGCTGGGTGGTAGAGGATGCCTTCTATAGTTGGCCGCTTCTGGGGGTCGTTGGATAGCATGATGTTGACCAGTTTTTTGAGTTGCTCGGAGTAGTGGGGTGGAAGACAGGGTTGTTTTTTGCTGTGGGGGGTTGGGGGATGGAGGGTTGTTAGCTCGTAAATTAGGCATCCCAGCGAGTAGGCCCCGGATTTATTTCTTTCGTGATCAGATGGAAGGTCGGGCTTCGTTGGCTTATTTATCTGAAAGGAAAGGAAAATTATTGCAGTTGGTCTGGACGTAATAATGGAGAAAAGACGCCACTGGTGCATTGCAGTACTAATTTTTGCATTTGTACTCGTCAGGAGCGTCATTATTGATGAATGCTGGAGGGGAAAGGGAGGTAGCTGCCCCCAAAATTTAGTTTAGTCTTAATTTTAGCATGTTGCTGACCACATCATTCCAAATTGAGCAGTGGTGAAGAAGGAGCATCCTCACTTATTTTAGTATACCTGCTGAGCAACTGTACTGTACTATCTAGCCTAGCTTACTGATTCCTGGAATTCGACTGACTCATGAGACTTCATTTGCCACTGTATCAGATTCGCATGCGTGCTCAGTAGGTATACTATAGTATACTATACAACTGCCGGCCGCCATACCAAGTTGAATCCAGCGGACCAGAGCAGGTTCAAAGCTGCAGATAACTTGGTCGTGTGCACAGTGCCGGTGGGGAAACATGGTAGGACTTGTCCTGGTCACCTCCGAACTAATCGTGTGACTTCACTGTGTTTCCCAAGTGGTTCGGAATCCACTATAATCAGGAGGTCCACTGTCCTATGGGCTGGCATAGGACAGTCAAGTCGGGGTCGCTCTATGGGTCCAAATATGAGGCCTAAGTCGTTATTAATCTGACGAATACTTCTACTACTAGTATACTACACTACACTTATCCATCAATGATTACGTCGCGGTGTTTTGTTTGACACAGCTGTCTAACCTAATATTTGCCAATCACCTTCTAAAATGCCTCTTCTATCGAAGATTGGCGGTTATCATGGCAATTGTTGTCCAGGTGACTATACTAGGGAATTTTAGTGCAGTGGTTCCCCGTTGCGATCTATATGCCGCTGACTCATCATTGAGTTCCTACGCCTTCTCCCGACCCCAGGATAAAAGAGAGCCGTGTAGATAATACAGGAAGACTGTGTTTTCGGTTTATTGCAGCTCATATTCGGTCCCCTATCTGCTCAGTCGCCATTGCGCGCTTCCGTCTCCACTACAAGGAAATACAGATTAGGGAGCTTCGCCTCTGAGGCCATAAGGTATTACTCAGAAGCACGGCTCCTTTAAAGATCACCTAAAGCTAAGTACTACCCGACCACGATAGGATGACACATGAAACACTTGGTTTATTCGAAAACTTGCAAAACCGGAACACCGAGGCCAAACCGGAGGGGGTCACGTGACTGGCCTGGAAATGTCTTTGCAGAGGGTTCGTAATATACTAGTATGTTTTAAACCGCAGTGGTATATAGTACAAATTGATAGAAGGGTGTAGTATACGCGTAGACATGCTTACACTATTGACTAAACCAAAAATTACAGTTACATTAGGTCTAAAATTTGTGCATGAAGCAATTAAAAACATACCTCTTAGAACATTTTTACGTGTCCCACAGGGTTGAAAAACCTTTAACTTTTGTAATGAAATGCACTTTAGTCAGAAGATCAACACTTAATTTGACAGTAAAGCGCCAGAAATAGGTAAAACTGCAAATTTTTGAAATAATACAAGTCAAATACGGAACAGGTACGAGACGCGGGGCTTCGTTTATAAAATGGATATTCAACGATCCCGTGGCTGGAGACCGTTATCAATATGGCTGCTAGTGTAGCCTGCACAAGATAAGTACGCAATTCGGCGGGGAAATAGCCTGCACAAGCTAACTACTAAACTACAGAGTTTTTGACCGGGTCCAGGTATCCGCTTTGCTATGCTGCAATGTGTAAGACTGTGATATTTTTTGCGTTGGTACTTATCTCTGATAGTTGGCTTATGGTTAAGGCATATTATGACTCCCGCCGCTCCAGTTCTATTATATTTCTATGTATTCAACGGTCAAGGCCACAACCCTCCGGTTTGGCCTTAACTAGTGTTCCAAGTGCCATCCTATCGGGGTCGGGTAGTAACTTACATAACTTCAAATTTGTAGGCGCACACACTTACCGAGCTCACATCTTCCCGGTTTACAACATCCGCTTCATTGTAAGCAAACCAAAAGTCTAATTTCACGTTCCCTTCATCGTCCAGATGAACTCCAGAAGGCGTTATGTCGAGTTGCATACAGGGTGTGCCCCAAGTATAGCTCGCCTGTGCAGCTCGGCTCGTCTGATACAGGATGCGCCACACGAAAGATTCGTCCACCAGGCTGTTGGTCATTCGACATTTTTTCACCAGAGCTGCGACACTTCCCGTGCTGAACTCTTTTACCAGGTACAAGATGGCGGTTTCTTTTTGGTCTATGCTGTTGTGACATCGTATTAGATGTGGGTGACTGAGGGATTTCAGTCGTTCGATTTCTTTGATGAGGAGCTGAAAATAGAAGAAAATCTGTAAAAAATCGGTTATGCAATTTTGTAAAATAAATAAAATGCTATAGTGGGTATTGATGCGGAGAAACTATTGGGGGGCCAGGCCCCCCCCCCGTAGCGCCGCCACTAGGTAGTAATAGAAGAGCGTACAATATACATACATTTAGCTTCCAAACGTCCAATTCTTTTTCGGGGAAAGGGGGGAGAGGAACTATAGCGACCGTGATCAAGTAATATGTAGCCTATCATAAAATAATGCAATATATTGAATAAAGAAATGCCTCTATGCAATAAAGTTCGGTTAGATAGTTAGGTAGCTGGTGATGCTAACCTGTCTAACAAAAAATACGAATCTTGTCGAATTGTATGTATTATATAAGTTCTTTGTGTCGAACAGCATATAAGTAGTGGGATTCAGAGAACTCTGTGCATGAGCGGGATTGAGATCTAGCGGTTAAGACGATGTAAGACGGGTTGGAATGACGCCAAGTCCAGATTTTTTTTTTAAATCCCCTAATTTCCTTACTGATACTTTTCAAGCGTTGGTGGGACCCTCCTTATTGTTAGATGTAGAGTTATATCTTATCGACTTCGATGGACAGGTGGTAACGTGCTTGCACTTGTGCGAGTCTTTACACGCCACGCGATCAGAGACGTGTCGTAACTCAACACGGGTACTAACCTACAGAGGCGACTGAAGAGGTTAATCGGATACTCATTAAATTGTTTGTATGCGATTAATCTTTTATTAAAAAAAAAAAAAAAAAAAAAATTAGGGGAGATGGGACATTCATTTCCCGCCAAAAATATATTCAGTATTTCTGGAGCCATATGGCGCCCCACTGACAACCATTAAAAAGACGTAGAAAGTGACCCCAGGTATCAAAAAATAATTTGACGTCTCGAATGTCTCATCTCTCTTATATATTTGTAAATCTCTAGTAGGATGGACTAAGAAAATTTTCCTTTTTTTTTTTAAAAATATTTTTATACTGGTTACCTCGACCACCCGATTCATAGTCCAATTCTCTGAGCAACTGAACAATTATCTGAACAACTGAACAGTTATCTGAACAACTGAACCACCCCCGGAACCCAGAACGTATAACCTAAATACACAAAATCGGACCTACTGCAAAGTTAGTCTCAAAAGTTGAAAGTACTGCGAACAAATCCCACTAAGTGCTCAACGCCGGAAACATGTACAATATAAGCTCCGGTGGAATTAACGAAAAACCCTTAGGGCCAGCGGATGGGAAAGTAAGCAAAATTACATGAATGGGGTCAGCTGCGGCAAATCGGATTAAGTTTTATTGTTGCTGAGGCCCTTCTTTATTAAAACGCGGTCTTGGTAAGCAACGAAGCTGTGGCGCCATGTTGGCGCAGTGGCTTGAGTTTTGGGGTTTTAATTTGTCTTTTATTCGAGAACCAAAGGTTGGGAGTTCGGGGACTCTCGAATTTATTGCTAATGAAGAAATGGGCATGAACCGAGAATTTGACTTTGTCGATGTTCATGACGCGACATAATGGGAAAAATATCCACCATAGGGTTACACGAAATTCTATACTGTCAATATTTCCATTGTCTAACATAGACCAATGTCAGGAAAAAGGTTACAAATGGATGGTATGTACCTAATATATAGCCGCACAAGTTTCAAGCAAACGAGGGAGTATATACATATATACTGTATGTATAGTACCTATGTTGTATACTGTACATGTATCAAATTATCTTAAACGTTAACTTCCTCACTCAAGGTTATGTCCAACTTCCCAACCTAAACGGAATTGGCCGTTAACTGTCAACCATAATAAATGATGTTGACCCCCCATAGACAGAGAAAGAGAAACTGAACCGTACCGCGACCATAGACCAACAAGCCAGCCCATTACGTAGCAGATTTACCTAAGACGTATCGTACGTATATTTAGAGATTAAAATATATAATATGTAGCCTACACTACATCAGATTCGGGTACATTATTTTATCAGAATGAGACTAACAATGATATGAAATGAAATGAAAAATGAAAAAACGACTTTATTGTAAATAAGACAAACAAACAATAAGACTATAAAGTCTTGTTTTCATGCTAACAATAACCATTTTACCCCATTTTATGTTAGTATTCCTTGGCTTAAGCTCGAAGGTGGAAGAAAGCTGCATCAAGATACTTTGATAATATATAAAATCCTCAATGGCTTTGCTCCTTCATACTTTCGGTCCTTTTTTCAGCCTCTGTCAAACCGTCACTACAACTCTCGAAGGGACGATCTTCTCGTTATACCTACTCATTTAACCCAAAGCTTTCATGCCTCCTTCCTCGTCTCGTCAGTTCTCCTATGGAACTCCCTTCCCACCCACATAAAAGAATCTCCCTCTCTTCCAATTTTCAAAGTTCGCTATTGGGAGCATCTAATTAGGCTAATACACTAGATTCGCCAAGATCTGACATGATTTCGCTCTCCATGTGTGAATGAATGTGTGAACGAGTGTTATAATTTTTAGGGGTATTTGCAATTGTTTTTGTATTTATAGCTTTGTAACACTAACTAACTAGCCCCCTAGTTGAGTGTAAGAAAGGGCCCGAAGGCCCTAACTGCGCTAAACTGCAATAAAGAAACTATTATTATTAACCATGTATATTGTATTTATGTATACCGTATGGTATGTTATTCGTACATAGCTCTGTCCCATTTTAAAAGCCTTGAAACATATATCACAATAGGAATAGTATATAGCTATATAGCCTCACTATGCGGGATGCCTACAATACCTGTATATTGTTGCTTACACAGGTGCAACAGCCGCATATTGGGCCCCTGCATGGTTTGGGCAGGGACGAATCCAGTCCATTGTTGGGTGGGGAGGGGGGGGGGGGAGTTGTGGGTTAAAATCGAACAAACATATTATGTTTTATAATATCGATTAAATTAAGGCGTAATAAGTTTACTTACAATCTTTTACTAAATTTGGGGGGGGGGGCCCTGCCTCCCTGTATCAGTCAATGTGCATAAAGATGAAAAGACAAAGGTGCACATTGTTGCTTTCCAATTTATACGTAGTATAAGGAAAGCTTTGTGACGGTCGAAATTATCGATTCCGAGATTTCAACGGATTTACACGTTTTGGGGTCCCAGGAACCCAAAAAAGTGTTTTTTACGAAATGTCTGTCTGCCGGTCTGTCGGTCTGTCTGTTCGTCGATTTCCGGGCAAACTACTCGGTGGATTTGAGTGAAATTTGGCATGTAGGTTCACAAAAATCATACCTCGAGACCATTTTTTTTATTTTGGGCTAACTCAATTCGGGGGGTTTTATTCTCAAAAAACTCCAAAAAAATGTCTAAAAAAATTATTTCTCAAAAACGGCTCCAACGATTTCTTTTAAATTCACATATATTCTAGTCGTTCTTAATGTTTATAAAATGCGGGGGGTCGCTTACCCCTTGATAGTTTGCTTCTGGAGGTAAAAAAATAAAAATAACTTAATTTTAATGAAAAATGACTAAAAAATAATAATTCTGCGAAACTTTTCTATCGATGATTTCTACCTTCAGGCATGTTTTAGGTGTTAAGTTGAGTAACGAAACCGGACAGTTTGCTTTCCCGAAAACCTATTTGCTTTTGTTGCAAAAATATTTTTTTTGAAAAAATGATAGAAACTTCACGCTGAAATGCATTGCCTGCCCTGCCATTATTACTGTGTTGTAATGTGTTTTAAATATATTGAGGCTATCTCACCTCCAGTGACGTCAGGTGGACACCCCCCCCCCCCGAGATATCCGAAATTTAACCATAGGAAAATTATTTACCATGAAATTATTCATTTTCTCTCCCTACTAATTGATAAATTGGAAAGCATGTTCGAGTAAACTCGGACCAGTTCTTTACCTTTGGGAGTTACTACCTTACTATTAAACATACCTACCATACCAGCATTTTACAAAAACCAGTAAATAAACAAATCATAACAACACAATAAACACCCCATTTTCCCAACCTGTATATGCATCCCCTTTTCACCGTGATCTGTAGCCCAAAATGTACTGTTTACACCACTGCATACAATATCGATACCGTAGACGGTAAAGGTCTAGTTGAACTCACGCTAAAGTTAAGTTGGATGAAAATGCATATATATATATATATATAAAATATATATAATTTATATTTTAAGCAGCCGGTATTTATTTAATCCCCTGGTAATAAAAATGTACACAAGATAATTTTATAATGGAAAGTGCTATTAAAAATTTGTTTGTTTACAGTTATAATCTTAGGGTATTTATTTAACCCCGGTATTATAATCGCCTCGATCAGGCTGCTGATACACAATTTTTTTTGACTAGGTCAAGCGAGGCACCTCTCCCATAGGCCTACATAACTTTCTGACTTTACTACACTAGGGCCTAGTAGGTAATTTTTAGACTAAAATAATAAGACAAGTAAAGGTTCAATACTCAGTGGTTTGTTGCAAATGTAAACATTTTAATAGAATTGACTATATAATTATTCTCAAATGAACAATATTGATGTGTAAATTGTACAACATAATTTTATGATACGAACTTTTCATTTACATTTTCCCTTAAAATTGCGCCCTCTTGGAGATTTGGACTAGGTTGCGAGCTAGGTTCGTTCTGCTTATGGGAACTATATCTCAATTTCAGCAAGGATTGCTTGCATGCCTCTGTCCATGTTCCTTTCATAAATTTTCTCATATAAGAGGCAATGCAAAAATAAGACATAAAACGGACTATAAGTAGATACTATGCTTCGCCGGCCTTCAATTCTTTCAGAAATTCTTCGTCTTCTGGCTCTACAGCCGATGAGCTTTCGCCTGCTCGACAACACTCCTCCAGTCATCTCGGTTTTGTACAACACTCCACCATCTACGGACTACGGAGAATTATTTCAGAAATTTGTTACTTTTAAATCTCAATGTTATAAATGTTATCAACACATTGTACTTACCAATTTCCCCTGAGTAGACACCAAAGAATAGTCCACTGCTTCCCAAACAAAAATGCGGCCAGAATTATTTTCAACCACCCGATAACTTGACCCCCTAACACCACAATCCACGATACCTAACACACTATAGTCGGCAAAGTCGGCCGACATGCTCGAAATAGTCGAAATGCGAGGGGATTTTTTGGAAACCCCATTTGTTTACAAGATTGCGATCGCGACCGTTGAGATTCGTGGGACCGGTAGGGAAGCTGCGACCGCCGACCGTTGGGAACCGTTTGACATTGACCTCAGATCTCAAGTGGGTCTTGGATAAAATCTCAGGTAGATCCCCTCCATTGCGTGCCTCGCGTATTGTAGTTTAGTGAGGAGTCAGGCGCGACTTCAGGATTGTGCATTTCGGTTGGTACTTTCAGATCCGGATCTAGATTTTTTTCGAGGGGCTGCAAGCATTGGCGGAAATTGCCTAAATAGCTGGGGGGGGGATGGGTGGAAGTTTGGAACCCCAAAAAATTAAGAAGGAATATAAATAGCCTATTTAAATAGCCTATTCAAATATTCTGAGTGAGGTTTGCATTTTATCATAAAAAAAATCGCCGTGGCACGATATCCCAATGAGGGAGGAGGCCTTAGAACTGTTGGAAGATCCTCTCCCTTTATCACTTCTCCCTGTGGGATGTAGATATTGATAATTCGTTGAAGGTGAGATGGTCATTGGAGTTGGGTGGACCCATACGGAAAAATTTCCTACATGTATATCGAGCCTGTCTCCTGAATCGAACCTCAAACTTCAGTTTCACAGTCTAGTTCTTCTAAAAGAACTGGACTACTCAGATGATCCCTTCTATACCCAGATCACTCTTATTAAAACTATATTTTAGTAGTTTGTGTATTTACGAGCATTCCAGGACTGACTACAACCAAGGTCGTAGCTAGGATTTGCTTTCGGGGAGGAGGGGGGGGGGGTTCAGAAATTTCATTGAATATCACATAGCATCCAGTTTTTATTTTTCATCCCAAAATCCGATTCTATCTAGTGTCAAGCCATTTCATTTCGGGGGGGGGGGCGGTTGAACCCCCATGAACCCCCTGGCTACGGCCTTGATTGCAATGAACGTCACATCATTAAAATGTTGAAAAGACTTTGATAAAGGCATTGATGACGCGCGGGAGAACGCCAACAACTTCTCTTCTGGGCTTTTCTAAATCGGCACACGTTCTTTCATTCCCTCTACGGCTCCGGAATTTTTAATATCTTTTTAAGCTCTACGTTCTACGCCAACTCAAATCCCTTGGCTTTGTGTCCAACTAAATGGCCGTTAAAGTATGACGGTAGAAACAATTCTATTGACAAGAATTTTCCACTTGGAAATGGTATGAAACGGAACGGTCTACATTCGAGTCTCAACGTAAACAAAAATGACAAGATTTCCCAGCTGGGAACCCTAAAGCCCGGTTCACACGGACGATTTTCGCAGTAGCCAGCGGGCTAGCAGAAGATTTCTTGATGATTTTGGAAGCTGGCGTGAAGCTGACCGCACGATTTTCTCTAGACACGCCAGAACATGGAAATCTTCTGATGTAGACTCTGTGGGTTTGTAACATATTCGAAAAGCTTAATGGCGTAATACTATTGAAGAAAGGGTTATTTTTTATTTTATTTTATTTTTATTTTTTAAGAAAAGATTATTCGCATACAAACAATTCAATGAATGTATCCGAATAACCTCTTCAGTCGCCTCTGTAGGTAATACCTGTGTTGAGTAACGACAGGTCACCGATCGCATGATGTGTAAAGACTCGCACAAGTACGAACAAGCTACCATTATGCCATCGATGTCCTTGGAATTACATTGCCTGTTGTGTTAATAGTCATTAGAGGCATTGGCCTCATGGTCATCGAACAAATCGAATTAATCGTGCTTGTGTACTGAGCCTAATGGGTAATTTACCTTCATGGGCGGTGGAAAAACACAGCCACCGGTCATGTTGCTGACCACAATATCCTAAATGAAACAGGGGTCAGGAGTAAGAAGATCTTCTACCAGCTCTCAAGCCTTGAACCTTATTGGTAGCGGTTATTTCAAGCTATGATAATGCCATGTTGCATACATATGGAGAAAATAGAGTAGTGAAATTTAAATTTATAATGTAAGTAAGTAAGTGAAGGTATATTGAAACATAAAGCAAACAAGTACACAATAATTGTAAGGTCGCCCTAGGTAGACATATAACAATTTTCCTTGCCCTAAAATATAAATAAAGAACCGGTCCGAGTTTACTCGAACATGCTTTCCAATTTATCAAAATTAGTAGATAGAGAAAATGAGTAATATCATGGTAAATAATTTCCCTATGGTTAAATTTCCGATATCTCGGGGGGGGGGGGGGGGGGTGGGTTGTCCACCTGACGTCTCTCGTCACTGGTGGTGAGGTAAATTCTAGATAGGTCAGACCAACACATTACCACACAGCAATACTGGCAGGGCACGCAATGCATTTGAGCGTGAATTTTCTATCATTTTAAAAAAAAAAAACATTTTTTGGAACAAAACCAAATACTTTTTTGGGAAAGCAACCTGTCCGGTTTCGTTACTCAATTTAACACCTAAAACATACCTGAAGGTAGAAATCATCGATAGAAAGGTGTCGCTGAAAAATTATTTTTTTAGTAATTTTTCATTAATATTTAGTCATTTTTATTTTTTTACCCCCAGAAGCAAACTATCAACGGGCAAGCGACCCCCCGCATTTTATCAACATTAACAACAAATACAATATATGTGAATTTAAAAGAAATCGTTGGAGCCGTTTTTGGGAAATAATTTTTTTAGACGTTTTTTTGAAAATAAAAACCCCCCAAATCGAGTTAGCCTAAAATAAAAAAAATGGTCCCGAGGTATGATTTTTGTGAACCTACATGCAAAATTTCATCAAAATCGACCGAGTAGTTTGCCCGGAAATGGACGCACAGACAGACAGACAGACAGACAGACAGACAGACAGACAGACAGACATTTCGTAAAAACCACTTTTTTTGGGTTCCTGGGACCTTAAAACATGAAAATCCGTTGAAATCTCGGAATCGAAAATTTCGACCGTCACAAAGCTTTCCTTATACTAATTGGAAAGCAATAATCAAACATCCAACTAATACAACTAAACTTACATATTTTAATAACATATCTCACATAACGAACAGTTCTAGTCTAATCCACTATTTCAACTATGTGTTGTTTCTTCCTGAGAAAATACATCTTTTACAAAAGGGTTCAAGGCAAATACTGTATATCTTTTTCATCCTAATCAAACATAGCGTTTATTGTGCGTTTGTTATGCAGTCATTTATTCGAAGAAGGGCTTTTCTCATACTCATGCTCATGCTCTTTGAATTCACGCACCAGCTGTAATCAGGAACGAAGTGAGGTAAGTAACATAGGTAACTATTATTCTTCTTTCAGCCAACGCCCGTACGTAGTCTTTCGGCGAGTTCTTCGTCCCTCGTCCGTCCATTTTAGCTTCTTAAACTTATTTTTAAAGAATTTGGAACTAAATTGATGGAAAAAATATTTTTCTTCACTAAATATGTTATTTTTCCATAAAAAAATTTAATTTAAAAAGTTATAACAGGGTAAAAAGTTGTCAAGTAGGTTATTGTCGATTGAACGTCCTGTATTGAAAAATCACTGTCGGCTCTGCCCGAACAGGAGTAGAGAGATTCCGCAGACCCTGCTTTTCCTCTACGCTACCTACGCTATGTACTGTATGTAATAAAAAATACTTAATTATTTTCCCGACCACAACATCAATACACAAAACACTCTTGTGTTCCAAATTTCGAACCACAATGCCGACTATGAACTTTTATTTACCAAATTATTTTCACTTTGACTGGATGCCATCTTAAAATGGTTGATTTGTCGTAAAAAGTGGTGATTATTATTATCGTAGATAATAATACGGACTTCCAGTCAAATTTTAATTCATTCCTCTGCAACCAATATTAACTGAGATATGAGTTCTACAATGTTTCAATCGGCCGCCATCTTGTAACTAAAGAGTGGATCTAGCTGGTTAACAAACTCGATCAAGACATTTGTATGATCTATTTTTACGCCAAGTTTCTTCAAAATCGGATAATATTTACGGAAGTTAGAGTGTTTCCTAAAATCGATATAGGCCTATACATACATACAGTATATACTAATATACATGTGTATAACATTTTGAGCGGAGGGTGGTTTTAGGCTCAGGGGGTAATGAAATGAAAAGTTGTGAAGAAATTTTCCGAAAGTCGAACATTAGTCGCCATCTCAATGGGTAGATGAATCTCCCTAAAAAATCAGTTCCCCAATAGAAAGTACGGTAGACTACGGAAAATAATATGATTTATAACTTGTGTTGAAACTCGTGGAAGTTTATAAACCACACTTTATTTTTCTGAACTTTGCATAAAACTTAAATAGAAAGCTCAAATTTCCTGAGCCATTACTTTTCAATTTCTCCTGTTGAAATTTCAGAATTTCCCCTCCCCTTTATAATTTTCCCATATAGTTTGATGACGTCAATTTTAAAGTAATTAGAAACTCTGCAGTCGATCCCTCTGTGATGATGTAATTACGTAAACGAGCCATCTAAGCTCTACATCCCCAGCTGTTCAGATTAATTTTACTCTAAGACTATACCTAATTTAAGATTCATCTATCATTCCGTTTTCTACAGCTTACAAGGTACCGTAGTTCAAAATTCGAAATTGTGTCTTGTAGGCCACGTAAGTTGATATACAGTACAGTACAGGTTCAAACACTGATTTTCGAGCAGAACGTGTGTGTGTGTGTGCCGTGCGTGTTCTGAGCCAGATCGCAAGGTGCATAGAGACTCGCACAAGTACTAGCACGCTACCACCTTGCCACCGAAGTCCCTTTTCATATTATTGCATTCATTATTATAGAATATGGTATATACTGTATATATATTTGAGATTATTATTATTATTATTATTTATTTATTAATCAAGAAAAAACGCAATACAATTCATAGATGTCCCCAATATGTTTAAAACTCCATTCTGTCTAGTGTACGCTGAATAGACTTCGGGGGGAGGGGGGTCCATACCCACTGGACCCCCTCTGGCTACGGTCATAGCTCAGCCCTAGCTGTGGACACATATGGGCATGGCTGCACATTTTTCACTTTTATGTCGAGTAACTCAAGTTTCCACCTCCACCTTCCGTTTCGATAGTCCAATTCTTTACCGTCTGGTTTATTCCTGACCACATACATTAATTGAAATCTCGAAATTGAAAATTTCCACTGTCACAAAAGGAAAACAATAGATTAGACAGTTTTAACGTGACGTCTAATAAATCGATGAGCGCTGGCTGGAACACTGGGTGCATGCACGAAAAGTCACGGGACGTTACGTGACGAGACGGGACGTGACGTGACGCTCATCCGTGACGCTCATCCATTACTTTTTGGGCAGATGTAGAAAGCATATCTCAATTTAAATTATACCCAAGTCTTCGTCTACTCTTCCTCTTTCAGGCCATGCTATATGTGTGGTGATCAAGCAAGGGGTTTGGCTTTGGGGGTGGAAATGTCAGGGGGTGCGCACGATTTTCAACAAAAATAGGCGTCATTATCTACCTATTTAAAAAATTCAAACTACTTGGGGGCTTTTAAGTAAGATTTAGTAATTTAGGCGTTGTAACGTTAAACTATCGTCAGTAAACCGACTTTACAGACAATCAATTTTATTCAGTTAGTTATTGCTTGCATTGATGGCTCCTTGTTGAATGTAGGAGCCCTGGACCCCTTGATTCGGTAATTGGTTCTGTATCATCATTTGGTTCCACAGTCGTATGATCTAGATCTTGGTCGCCGGCACTAGCACTTCCGTCCACTGACCACGGACCAAAATCCGCTTGGCCGCTTACACCGAGTGGCTGAGGCATGGCGGAAGCCACCACAACCACTGCAACGAGTACAACAATAACCATGGAAGCCTTCTTAGTGCTGGTATAAAACTGTTCTGGTACCGCAGACTGTGCTGCTGCTGCTGTGGGTTACATGCCAAAAATAATTGCTGTATCCCCTATTAAGGCGCAATTTACCTTGTGTGTAGGTTTCTATTAGGTTTCCTGTTGGTATCTGCCACATCCAACCAAAACAGCATAGCCATAGGCCAATTAAATATCCATTTTGAAATGGCCATCGAGCAGTACAATTTCCTGCTACTAATGGTATAGTGTCCAAATAAACAAATAATTGTTAATTTCGGTATGGCATGACAGCTAATTTTGGTGCAGGCATATTGTTCCTTCTTCTAATGCCTCCTCTATCGAACTATGGCGAACACCATGGCAATTGTAGTCATGATGGCTATACTAGCGAATTGTAATGCAGTGGTTTCCCGTTGCATTCGGCATCCCAATTCAATGACTCACTGTTTTAAATGAAGGTAAAAGTCTCCGATTTAAATAAGAAATATTAGACGCGACTGGGCGCTAGAAGGGGGGTGCAGGAGCACTGTGGCTTACCTTGCGACGTGTAGGTGACGCTTACCGGTACCGGTGCTGAAGTACACTTGCAGAGTAGTAGGAGCCGCCGCAGTGTGACAGGATGAGGTGGTTGGCAGGAAGAACGAAAGAATAGCAGAGTCCGCGGCAAGTAATTAATAAGTAAAAGTAAAACAAATAAAATAAATAGAGATATGTAATACTGAACGCGTGAGCTTAAAGGCAAGACCTGAACTGGACTGCTGCGTGAGAAAAGCGGCACAGCACTCAACTTGTTGAGTTTTGCACTAACATGCACAACTAAATATCAGTTGTCTGGTACCTTATCTGACAAGGAAACTTTCAGCATATCCAACGAAAAGTACCTAATATAAAAAATATCTCAGTGACGAAAAAGATAACAGTTTTAAAGATTACATTTTAAACTCCAGCAATCGACCTAAAGCTTGCTGGGAACTCATAAAATCTGAAAGGGAGGCGGTGAGATCAAAAAAAAATTAATCATACTTAACGAAACTAGTGATGCCGAGAAAATTGCGACTCACTTTAACTCTCATTTTATTACTAAGCCTTATAATATAATTAAAAGGACGTTAGATATGTGTGTCAATGAACCTCCGTTAACACCCAATAACAGAGTCCCTGCGGCCGTCTCTTCGGGAGATGTTATAGCTGGACTAAAGCCATCTGGTGCCACCAGTCCTGATTACGTTAGTAACAATCTACTAAAGGAAAATTTAGAAGTGCTGTTTGCACAAATCACTCACTTAGTTAATGCAACATTTGCTACTGGAAGCTTCCCAGATGGTCTTAAAATATCCGAAATAGTTCCTCTTCACAAGAAGGGCGATAAAACTGACGTTGATATGTATCGGCCTTTATCCTTAATTTCTGCCATCTCCAAAGTAATCGAAAAATTGTTTTATGATCAATTTGAAGTATTTCTCACCGCGAACAACGTTATAGCGAGTGAGCAATATGGATTTCAAAAAAATAAGAGTACGGTGTCAGCCATAATAAATTACTGCAATCTTATCTCACAGATCATGCTCAATTTGTAGAAATTTATGGCAGCATAATATTTCAAGTTCATGCCTCTTTTAAGTAGGGATGCCTCAAACCAACCAGTAGCCTTTAAGCTAGAGAGCTGAATATGCCTTTGTTATATGTAACCTCTTAAGGAATTTACCAATGGCGTAAATTCCAAAACTTTCTGGGGGGGGGGGGGGCGGGGGGCTTTGACTTTGAATTTCTTATTTATTATTATTTAATTTATTATTTGACTTTGATTTTCTTATTCATTACTCATTCACTGGTGAAGTCTGCCTCTAGCAAATTACATGACTTTTTATTATTTAAATTTTCTTCTTTTTTTAATGTGTATCATTATACACTATATACTATTCAACTTCAGTAAGACAAATATATTTAAATTTAAACTTTGCGCCTGTTTTCAAAATTTTAAAAATTAAAGTTTTTTTTTAATCTCGCTAATTTTTTGTACAAGTTTTGACACGCGCAGAAGTATAAGAAGGGGGGGGGTTAGGACCCCCCCCTATTTAAGCCAATGGAATTTACAATTTACTTTATGCAACCGTGTACAGAAGTGGGTAATATTAAAGACCCTCTGTATGAGTCATCAGTCTTCTGAAAATAGGTATGGCAGTACATCAGTTTTCACTCTTTTCTATATCAACAATTCTGCAGAATTGACAGATATAAAAAGAGTGGGTGTGTGTACTTGTGTACGCGCGTGAGAAGTTATACTTCTTTGGCATAATTAAAAAATAGTTTTTAATTGCATGCAAATAATTAATTACAATAAAATTTTGTAAATAATAAATAACCAATATTAAATATTTAACAGTAATAATTTAATAATATTTAGTGTTAATAATTATATTAAATACAAATATTTTGATTTACATCAAGAAATAATACGTACGGATACTAAAACACGGATACAAAATGGCGGACGACAATACCTGTCCAGAAAACAGTGATCAGAGGTGACGAGTGTACCAAAATGCGCGACTAATATCGAGGTTCTATTTCTATTTTGATGGCAGCTTCATTCTGTGAACTTTTCATCTGTGAGCTTTTGGTGTTTCAGATGCGCGACCATCCTCAAAATTCACTCTCATCATTTTTTCATAACGCGGCTAAAGAAGTATAACTTCAAAAACTTACCAAAAATGTTAAAGCCAGCTACGTCAGGATCCTAATTAAAAACATCCACCACTATTCCAAAATTCTCTTATAATATAACACATTTGCTTTTGTTCTCATCGTCCGAAATAACTTCCATAATACTCTGCGGTTGCAGCGTGTAAGCCGAATCAATCATCTCCATGACTTCCTTAAACAAATGCATTACTTTCCAGTTAAACTTCGCACTACACTCCACGTAGCAACACTTCCAGTGCTTCGTCACTAAACTCACAATGTCATTTCGCTGTTGGCACCCCTGATCCGTCACCAAATCCTGTTTGTTTCCCACAATCACCAGCGGCACCTCCCGCATATCTCGACTCTCTATCATTTGCTCTCGAATGGTCCGGACGTGTTGGAAACTGTCAATGTTGGAGAGATCGAAGACGAGGATGTAGGCAGTTGCGCTTCTGAGTCCATAGAATCGGTAGTCGGTCCATTCATAGTAGGCATTGACGGGGAAGTAAGGAATGACGGGGATATCAGAGATTTTGAGTTCGTAGAGATGGTCGTTTATAATGACGGAAGGGTAGTACGTGTGTTTTTTGTTAGTGGCCGTGTATTTCTCGTCGAATTCGTTCCATACGAATTGCTGAAACATAGAGAATTAGAAATAGTTATAAATTTGTCAATATTGTAGGAGTTGAGAACGAAAATGTAGGCAGTATTACATCTGAGTCAGTGGAATCTGCAATCGGTCACTGATTAATAGGCAATCACGGGGAAGTGGGGGTTGACGGGATGTCAGTGATTTTGAGATCATTGTGATATGTAAGCATTGCCTACATGAAAATTGCTTACTCTGAACACGTTCTGGAAAGTGGAAGCCCAAAAAATTTCAGGAAATTGAAAATGTTTGCGCGTGGGTTTAAAATGGAATTTATTATATGACGCCGACTGTGCTGATATAGAATTTCCATTAAATCGGAGCTTCCGTAGCATGGGAAAGTAAAGTGTCGGATAAATACTTGACGGAAATTTTGAAGGAGATCATATTACATGGATAATTGTGTACTCGAGTAGCAATGAATTAAATTGCCTAAAAAAATGACAAAGGTCCTTTAAAAAAAAAAAAAAAACGTTATATTAGCTGTTGTATTAGCTGCAGCGGATTTTGATATGTCGAACAAAAGGTGAGACTTAAATGAATATAGTGCTTAGAATTCTTGTTTACGCCACTTATGGGTTAATTGTAAGAGTGGGCCGAAATGCCCAAAATTCGCCCATGTGGAAAATAAAGACAGTTTTCTTTCTTTCTTTCCACTACATCATAAAATACTGAATCAATGACATTCTGGACCCCGTAAGCCGTACGATGACCATTTATAAATTGGTCGAAAACAGGTCACGTATGAGAAGAAATACCGGGGGGTTAGGGGGGCAAGGCTTTTTTAATAATAAGGTCGAAATGGTCAGTCTTTTTAAACCATTTTTAGCTGCCACTATACTTAAAGTTGAGTCTATACTAGTAGCAATTTGAAAATTAACAAATCTTGGCTAGGTAGTGCACTTGCATAAGCTAAAAATGGGGAAAACAAATCTAAATGATATTTTAAAAACATACAATATGCTTCTATTTTTTTGTTTTAGAATTAAAAATTAGAAACAGGTCACTGAGATCGAACAGTAGGACAAAACCAGAGCAGACAGAAAACTAGTGCATTGGGCCAAAAAAAGGAGTGACCTGGTAAAAGCAGGTCAGGTGGTCACCTTACTCTAAAGGGTTTTAACAAACGATCCATACCTTTCTGGGGCATACAATAATAATTGTCACAGATCGCCAACTAGGCATTGTGGGTTCGCGGCACGCATTTTTAAGATTTTCTTAATCCCCTTAAAGCTAGTATGTAGGCTACGAAAAACGCGTAATGAGGATTTGCTTTTAAAATTCTATTTTTTTTACATAGAGTTTCATTGCGTAATGTCATTAATAGCTCTTGAGGGAATAGGTATGCTACAATAATGCTTAATAGTTTCTTAGTGTAACTGAAAGCTAGATATTAAGATATTCGCGGCTGCTGCAGTCAGCAGCGTGCGTCATTAATCTCTCAAAATTTTGGTATTTCAACTTGGAATAAATTGTTGCTGACATTGAAGGCAAGATAAATGGCGGGATTCTCGAGCAAAAACATTCATAACTGTTGAAATCGCAAATGACAGACACAACTCCCTTGGGTCTGTTTTTGCACATATAAGTTCAATATTAGCTCTTCAATATTATCAAACACTATTTAAATTTAATAAAATCCGTTTATCTTCAACTTTTTTTTTTTTTTTTAGGAGGAATGTAGTTTTGTATGAAATAGGCTTTTTGGTCCAATAATCGTATCTCCAGTAAGATAGGGGGGAAATAATGGGGAGACCGTACTTGACCGCGTAACTTGAGTATAGTCTGTTTTGCTTTATTATGAACGCTGAACAGTTTATACGGTATGTAACCTAAGTACTAGCAGCATAGCTGTTGAATTACGACTGCTTTGCGACCACATGAAATAAAGAGACTCGGGGGCTACAAGTACGAGCAGACTAGCACCACGCCAACGTTAACTGAATGAAGGCCGAAGTTAAATAAGTTTTTATTATAGGTATATTATGTACAGTATGTTTTATTAAATAGTCTTGCATATTCAGAATGTTGTGTTTAGGAACATGCCCTATAGCTGGGTTGCCCCCCCCCCCCTCCTCCTTGGCGTCCATGAAGGTAACTACCAGAGCTGGGTTGACCGAAAATTTATAGTTCGTTTTATATCTCCAGCCCGAGCCTCTACCTTCCATTTACTTCTCTATCGCAACTCACTATAATATGCCGGAGACATCCTATGTTGCAATACATATTTAATATTTATTTAATTATTTTATTTATTTTAAAAAAAAGTTAAATCGCATACAAACAATTTAACGAATATATCCGATTAACCTCTTCAATCGCCTCACTAAGTCACCTGATAGGTACTTGTGTCGAGTTGCGACACGTCTCCGCCCACAAGGTGTGTAGATGCTCGCACAAGTACAGGCACGTTGCCACCTTGTCATCGAAGTCGCTACTTACTTGAATGATTGACGTTTTGCCAACTTGCGACGCGCCCAATAAAACTACTTTTACTAAATCCACAGAGTCTGGACTGAATTCTTGTAATGGCGTGGTAGCACGTTTTCTACGTCGAGACTGTGCATCTTCAAGATAGTCCAAATCAAGTTCTGAAACAGTTGTGAACAAAATCGATGAATAGACACACCGACAGACAGATATTTAGTAAAAAACACTTTTTTGGGTTCCTGGGACCTCAAAACGTTTAAATCCACTGAAATTCCGAAATAGAAAATTTCGTCCACTACATACTTTTCTTACATACTACGCAGTGGCGGCGCTAGAAATTTTAAGGCGGGGGGGGGGCATGGAGGGGCATGACTTCTATCTGGGGGGGGGGGCAATGAAAAAACAAAACATTTTTCATTGGGAGTAGGTATACCGTTCACTAATTCTGCAATTTAACAACATGTAAAATATCTCAAAAGTGGGGGGGCCCCGGAGGGGCCGGAGAAATTGTCGGGGGGCCAGGCCCCCTCGGGCACCCCCGTAGCGCCGCCACTGATACTACGCATAAATAGGAAAGCAATAATACAGTGTATACATTGTGCAGATTGCTGAGAAATAATGTATGCAGTATACGCAGTTATTGATTGGTATGGCAGTGGTCCGTAGCTTGAAGTGTTTGTTTTAAATGAATACCAATGAAATCCCAACCAACATTTAATTAGGATTGTTTACTTTGTAAATTCAAGCAAGCATCACGCAGCTGCAGCACATGTTATATCCAGTACAGTACATACCTGAAGGCTACAGCTTAAAATAGTTATTAGAGACGGTATCGTCAGTATCGGATTGACGCGACATTCAATTAAATCAAGTACTAAAGTCAGGCCTTGTCAGAGGCGGCCCCAGACCTCATAAAAGGGGGAGGCACTTTTCAGTGGCGTAACGATAGGTTTTCAAGGGTGTATAATTTGGCGCCTCTCCACCCACTTTCATAAAAGTTGCTCAAGAGCCAGAGGGCTGGAATATTGGGGTTTTGCGCATTTCGAGAGCAATAAGGCTGACATATTACAAAGAATCAATATAATTGTGGACATGGGAGGCTCGGGGGTCTCCCCCGGGAGAAATATTTCGAAAAATAAGGCTGAAATAGTGAGGTTTTGCGCATTTTGAGTGCAGTAACACTTAGATTTTAGAGGCAAAGAATATAACTGCTGGCCAAAGGGGGGGGGGCAATTGTCCACAGTGCCGGTCGCTGTGTCCGCCTCTTGGCCTTGTACTATAAATGGGCAGACTGGGCTTTCACCCAGTCGAAATGAAAAATACCTTATTTTCATGGCACCAGGGGAAAAATATGAAAAGAAAAGGTCAGCAAAAGTTCATAACCTGACTTTCATGAACCTTCATACTGACTTTAATAAGGTTGTCAACAATAGGGATACTCATTGTGTTTGGTTTACCCTAAGGGAAAGTAGGAAACTGAGGGAAAATAGAAAAATGCAACTCCAGTTTTTCTACACAGAAAAATAATGCCATGTAAACGTGTATCTCTACGTTTGCCACTTTAACCGACCGGTAGGTTCGGGAACTGCAATTGGGAAATCGAAAACGGCCATATGGTATGGCTTAATGGTTTTATTGACTGCCCCGATTTATTATCGGGGGGTACGTTTTAGAGTTAACACGGCAAATTCTCGATTAAAGAATTTATTTTTGTATGACAATGACGAGCCTCAACTAGGCAGAATTCTTAGGCTACTAGACACGTTTATAGAAATTGACCCTTTTGGAACCTCTCTGACTGTATTTAAGACAATGTTGTTAGCCATAATTGATTAAATGTTAGATTGTAAGATTGTATTGTAATGTAACCTATATTGGAGCTGTCTGTTGGTTGCAATACATGCTATTATTATTATTATTATTATTATATTTGTTGTTTTTGTTTTGAATTTTGCTTTTTATTTTTACTTAATTTAAAAAATGAGTTCTACGATAGAAATTAATTAAAACAACAACAAAATGTGGCAAGAGGTGGGCTACAGCAGATGTTCATAAGTTAATAGCCAAAGGCATAGAAACTTTAGAGGTAAGTTAGGTTAGGTTTTTCTATTTCTATATGGTTGACGGAGGTATCCTCAGGCTGAGCTATTTATGTATTTCCCCATTTCCCTTTTCTACCAAACACAGTGAATACCCCTATTGTTTCCAAATGAAAGGCTAGGAAAATACATTTATGCTAATCCTGATCTATCTTTGAGGTCTATTTGTAGCGTTGGCTGTTTGCACAAGCTAATTAATGTATGCCTTATACTTTACTTCTACTTGTATTTTATTTGAAATAATAGGGTATTACATTATTTATTATTATTATTATTATTATTATTATTATTATTATTATTATTATTATTATTATCCTTCCCCATAATAACATAATTGCAAGCTTAAGTGAAATAGGAGTGAAGGGGATTGAACTTGAATGGTTTCAAGATTATTTAAGAAATAGAAAAGCGACGGTGCGCCTGAATGAAAAAACTGGAAAACTGAAAGCTTGGGAGTCCGGTGTGGCCCAGGGTAGTAAAATCGGACCCCTATTGTATATACTTACAACCAACTCAATACCAAAACTTCTAGGAGCAGAATTATTTATGTTTGCTGATGACATTGCCATAGTAATAGTAAATGACAGCGCAGAAGAAGCATCAAAAGAAATGAACAAAATAATAAGAAAACTACAGAAACTAACACACGATGTGGGTGTCACGATAAACTGCAATAAAACAAAAATTGTTCACATGCGAAACAGGGGACCGGTTTATAAGAGGAAAAAATTTATTTTCCACACTCATCACTGTCTTCACCAAACAAACTCAAAAAACTGTGACTGTGTAGAAGAAATAGAGATTAAGGAGGAGCATAAATACCTTGGGTTAATATTGGACAGTAGACTAACATGGCAGAATCAAATTGATTGTATATACAAAAAAATGAGGTCCGGGTGTTGTGCCATACAAAAATTAAAATATTGCCTTCCGCTAAAAACCCTAAAAATGATTTACCATGCACTAATAGAATCGGTATTAAATTATGGAATACAAACTTGGGGGAGAGATAACAACAGCTATTTCACAAAAATACAAAAAATGCAAAATAAAATAGTAAAAAACATGCTATCTAATAAATTAAACAAAAAATTTAAAAATATAGACGAAAAATACAGATTTCTAGATATACTACCAATAGGAAAACTGTACAAATATCTTATAATAAAGAATAACTATTTTATGTATTTAAGCAAAATTGTTGGAAACACACAGAATAAGAGGCAACTGAGAAACGTAGACACATTGAGACAAAATATTCCTATAACACATAATAAGTACGGCAGACGCCTCAATGAAACAGTTTTACCAGAGATATTTAACAAATTGCCACTTAAACTAAAAGAATAGAACAAAATAGGGAAAATAAAAAAAAAATTAAAAAAATACTTAATTTTAAATACAGACTATTAGCCATTTCATTATACATATAATTTTACATCAATATATAATAATATATAATAGTATAAATAATAAATATATATAAATACATCCTTCAGAGTTCAGAAGGATCTCACTCATTGCAGAAAGCTAGAGTGAGTACTATATATAATGGTTTATTATTATTAATTATTATTAATTATATTTATATCTTGCAGAGCCACTGCACTATGATCGCTCGATAAGCGGAAGCTTGAGCGTGATAATGCTGATTAATAACAAGAAAAAAAAAAAAAAAAAAAAAAACATTATTATTATTATTATTATGAACATCCTCCACAAATGAAAAAATTTAAACAGATGGGTGAGTTAAAAGCGGGTATAAAAAGATGGCTGGTCAATGGGAGTTAATAATAATAAAAACTGACATTAAAATAACAAGTAAAAATAAAATAAACATTATAAATAAGTAACAAAAATAAATAATTAAGCCTTGTTTAGCAGCACTGTATGAGTCTTTTGCCCCAAATAAGCGCTAGCTTGGGGATGCGGGATGGTATTATTATGTATTGTATTTTTGTAATATATGCTCCTTGTCCAGGCAATACTGGACAAGGAAAGAAAGAAAGAAAGAAAGATTATATGGCGCCCAGCTCAGAGCTGTGAAATCCCAAGGTCGGGGCCTGAGGAAAGTAAAGTAAATCTACATTTTATATGTTTAGCATACTATTATAGCTTTTAGCGTTGGTATCAGGGGATGGGCGATATGACTATTCTCGTTATGGGCCTCACGCAAGGCCGTAGCTAGGATTTTCTTTGGGGGGGGGGGGTTCAGAAATGTCATTGGATACTACATAGTAGTTTCTATTTTTCATCCCAAAATCCGATTCTATCTAGTGTCAAGCCATTTCATTTCGGGGGGGGGGGGGGTGGAACCCCCATGACCCCTCCCTGGCTACGGTCGTGGCCCCGCGTACGCATAGGAATCTCAATCATTTGATTAGTTGGACACGTTTGGGCCTTTGATTTAACATCGGATTCGGGGGGGGGGGGGTCATGTTTATAGAACCGGTACAGATTAACCATATCTATATTATGTTGTTCTGCGTGGAATGAACTTGCTGCTTTCCTATTTATCTATTATTGTAAAATAGGTACCGTAATAGACAAGGCCGTAGCCAGGATTTTTTTTCGGGGGGGGGGGGGTTAGTGTTTAGAAATTTCATTGGGTATTACATAGTGGGTTTTTATTTTTACTCATAAAATCCGATTCTATCTAGTATGAAGCCATTTCATTTCGGGGGGGGGGGGGTTGAATCCCCATGAACCCCCCCTTGGCTACGGCCATGGTAATAGATAATATGAGTAGTTTCGTTTTTAATAATTGTCCTAGGTTTACATTTCGATTGTCTGGATTTTCCCTAAGCTAAAGGCTGGAATTGATCAATGTGGCAATTGCATGGCGAAGTCTGTAATGGGCAAACCAATGTAATACCTTACAATCAGGACCTTTAGAGTAGGTCAGGACCTGTAGAGTAGTGGTACAGACTCCGACTTTCACCCGAAAGGTTGTTGGTTCGAGTCCCACACTGGCTACATTTTCTGGCCATGCTTTGGAGGGCATGTAAAGCTGGCGGTCCTGGGTCATCCTAGTTGAGTGTAAGAGAGGGCTTTATAGCCCTAACTCCACTAGGTTGGCTTAGTAATAGAACAACAAAAAGTCAAGATTTATTTATTTATTTATTATAAGGCAGGTATGCAGTGTATTGGGGCATAGATGATCTATAATTTCGTCAAGAAAGACATTTTCCCAAATTTTCGACAATAAAGTAAAATGTAACAATGTTTCAAATCAAATCAAAGCTTTAAAGTAGAATTGAAGGAAATTTGGAGCTCAGAATTTTCGCTATACCGAGTGGAAAGGGTACCTAGTCATTATTTTTCAATTTCCTTTGTAGCCTTAATTGTTAATGAAATGAAGGAATGAATATTGCAACTTCTCCAGATTTATTATTAGATTAAATTAACTTAGATTGAAGAAGACATTGTATCTGAAAACGAAGAATCAAGAAAATTTGGACACGGTGGCACTCAAACCCAGTAGTGAAAACACGGTGCCCGAGAAAGGCATATATCGTGGGTTCAACTCCCGCAGTGTCCAGTTTTTCTTGTTTCTCTATTTTTGGGATACAATTCTCCAGAAATATATATAGTATTGTCGTTTTCCAAACTATTACAGTGTTCTTCATACAGAAATGCTAGACTATTGGCTGAGTATTACAATTTTTTTTTATGAGGAACAATGAAGGCACGCTAGGCATTGGGCCATGGGGGTGCCACCAAACTCTATAGCAATGGCTCGGTTATGGTGTTTGATGTCATTGTTGTGGAGTAATCTATTGTTAAAGGTTAATGGCAATGGTGTAATACTATTTAACAAACGGTTAGTTGGACTTACATCGCCTGCTGTGTTGATAGCATGGGTCTCATAGCCATCGAAAAATTAGGAGGAAGCCATTGTCAGGGGAAGGGGAGGGACTATTAACACAATGCAAGTCCAACTAACCCTCTGTTACATAGTATTGTTATGGAGCATGGTGGCACTCTTACATTCCCAATGCATAGCGTGCCTCTACGATTCCTTGCAAAAATATTCTAAGTGCGTGTTAAAGTGTTAATTTAAATATATTGGCTTAGAGTTTCAACATCTAGCATGTATAAAATAATGCAATCCTCTAGTACCTGCCTGTGGCATGCGAATTTGAGCAAAACGCAAATTAGTTCACCCTGTTGGCAGAACAAATATACGATAATTACGACTAGTACAATCAGAAAGGCTTTCACGGCTGGAGTCACGTGATGCGGCAGTGGAATCCAGGACGATAGGCCGTGGTCTGCTGAGCCTTCGAGATGTACCATTATGGAAGTCTACGCAGTTCCACTGAAGATGTCGACCGCAGATGTTGTCGAAACGTTTGGAAGTACGGTTTCAGAATGACCACGTTCTATCATCCCGGATTCTACTGCCTCATCAATTTAATTATACCACCAGGCTGTAAGAGTCAAGACCATGGTTGCATATTCCACTGCGTTGCTAGGGACTTTGATGCCTGGAACTGGAAGGAGTGGTGTAATCTTAATTGAATATGCCTGTGTTCAATAAAGATAGCCAGGGGTATTCATTCTTGAATTAAAATTATTAACATTTATAGATAATTAAGAGCCAATCAGACCCCCCCTGTTTCAGAGGAAATATCGATAGATATAGAACTGTCAAAAATAGCCGTTATAATTATTTAAACATTGTAATAAAAATATTGCACAAAATACCCTAATATTAATGGCACTAACCAATTACCTAATCCACCAATTACAATAAGTATAATTATAAAGGAAATTATAATAAATGCATGTGCAGTTCCAATAAAATTGTAAGTTGGGCCATCTTCTAAAGATAATCCTAGTTGTCTTAATTCTAATAGAATTAAAATACTTCATCTACTAATCTATACTATACTACCTAGGTAGTTCTAGACTATACCAGGATGATTGTGTGTTAACATTAATTAGTTTCTGTTGAATATGAAGTGGCTAAAATTGCGAATACATATGATTGAATAAAGACAACAGCTGTTTCTATAAAGTTAAACGAAGAATTTGTGTGAAAACAAGGATATTTATTATAAAAAGAGATAAACTAGGATCTACCGAATACTGGCTTATATTTATGTATGGGGCAAAAAGAAAGGTGGGGGTTAGCCTAAAATAGAAAGGCCGGAGAGGATATATCCTTAGCCTAGCGCGAGGAAACTATTTCAAAATGGGGTCAAGTCCCTGTTTCCAACCGGAAAACGGAAAATACGGATAGACAGGTAAAATTCAATAACACTTTCCATTTGAAGGTATTGTCAATTAAAGCTATTGTAATTTGAGTCAATCCGTCACCAAATTGATTTTCTATTGTCCCTTAAATTAATACATCGATTTGAATTGAACTGTATTTTCCAATCAGTGTATTTGAAATCTGGGTATACAGACGAATGCTTCGCACATCCTGGAGAGATCGTGTCCCTATTGCTGAGGTCCAGTTGCTGCTGATGGTTAAGAAACGGAAACTAACAATTACAAAACGTATCACCTTCTGCATGTAATAATCCAAGGGAAGATAGAAGGACAGAGGGCTCCCGGCAGAAGAAGAACATCCTGGTTGAAAAACCTCAGCACAACTTCCCTTTTAAGAGCACCAGTCTGAAACTGGTGTCAGCTCGACTTAACCAAGTAACGGAGTCAAGGGGGTGGGGGAAGTCACATCGCGCCATATACACATGGCCTGCCCCTTCCCCCCTCTCAACCGAATAAAATCATAACGTAATAATAATAATAATAATAATAATAATAATAATAATTCGTTTATTTCACAAGATTATTGAGATATTGACATAACAACATATACTGTTGGCCCTCTTAACCTAATGGTGTGCGTGAGTACCTTGCTCCTGATTCTCGCTCTGGCCCTGCTCATCATGTTATTTTGTATTTTTGTATACATATTTTCAAAGCACTAATCGGAGAGTGTAAATTCAAACGGTATAAGAAGTGTTCATCTACACTTTGGTTAGGAAAACTTCATCTTCTTTCAATGTTTCTTCCATCAAATATTGGCGATCACCTTGGCAATGGCAATCGTAACTGCATAAGCTTTCACGGCCGGAGTCAAATGAAGAACCAGTAGAATCCGGGCTGATGGGCCGTGGTCAAATTGAAAGTGAACTTCCAGTTCACTTTCAATTCGGCGGCCGGCCAGTGTGCGGTGAGGCAAATAACATTGTAGTTTGCACTGCGGGAACAATTTTTGTAACTTTATTTGCAGAGGCCGCCTTTGCAACTGTGAATTGGATACCTATACTGTTGTGAGAGGCGAGCTGGGAAGGGGGGGGGGGGGGTTGCACTGTGCAACATGTTTGAATTATAATTGTAGACTGTAGCGTCAGGTGTGTCTTTCATATACTTTATACAATATGATATTCAGTATTTATATTTCATTTTATTTCTGTATATTTTCCAGTTTAAAATAATACATAATAAATCAACATCTACCTTCAGCAGTAATGCTTTCGCCTATTTCATTGCGTCAATGGTAAGCTGGCCTCAGCTTGTCCACAATCGCTTGCAGCCGGTGTAGGTTGACATCGAGGAAGTATAGCAGTTTGCCAATGGCCCAAAATTCATACGGGAAAAATACAAATAATGTCTGAAATCCATGGGGTCGTTGGCATTGGGCAGGGGACCTATGGGCCTAGGTCCATAAAAAAGAAGTCCTTCATTATTGTTACTAACCGTAATGGGGACGTTACCTTCATCGGTACAGTACAGAAAAACGCTGCTGCCGGGTACGCTGCTGACTTCATACGTGAAGTTGAGTAGTGGGCAGGGTTTTATCCTCTTTGGGTTGTCATGCCACGGTCTTTTTGTGTTTGTCTTTACCATCAATTCACTTCATACGTGAAGTTGAGTAGTGGGCAGGGTTTTATCCTCTTTGGGTTGTCATGCCACGGTCTTTTTGTGTTTGTCTTTACCATCAATGGCAGTGTTGCCAAATTTCCCTTTTACCCCTTTGGTTCGCAACATACTTCGCTGTATTTGCAACTTGGAGGAGGAGGAGGGGGGGGGGGTTGGTTTTAAGAGCTAAGCCAAGAGTTGTTGACGAAAGCTCTTGCGGCTCCCTCAACCACTCAACCACCATTTGTTTTCTTTTCTTTTTCAAGCCCCTCGCACAACTTGCTCACGTTAACAAGTACTTTCTATTGCAGTAGTGAACACAAATTTCTTTTACATTCGGTACTTATCAGTAGTAAGACGATGTGAAAGTATCTATACTCCACTGAAACCTTGCCTACCACCGTTAGGAACCACACCCCAACCCGTAGCGGATCCAGTTCTCAACCCCCTGCAAATGTTCAGTGAACTTAAAATAACCTTACTACGTCCTTATCTGAAAAGATATTGTCACAGTCATTAGACATAGAGATAAGAATAATCGGATCCATTCATTAAATTGTTTGTATTTAAACTTAAAAATAAAACTGTAAACTTAAATCTCTCAAGTGGAACTTCCCACAGCCTCGCCAGGAGTATGTGGACCTTTTACGTGAGCAAATGACTTCAGCAGGTTTCAATAAAAGTCTCATAACCAATATGTTTCACAAAAAAAGCTGTTTCACGTCCTCAAATGAAAACAGAATAAAATAATAAATAACAAATAATGACTGTTGTTCTCTAACTAAGACAACCTAGCGGAGTTAGAAACCATTTACTCTCAACCCGGGACCACCTGCTTTACATGCCCCTCTCTCTAGCAATGACGGGAAATGTAGTAATAATGGCAACCTACAATCTTCTGCCTATAAGTCAGAGTCTGTAACACTACACTACGCCATGTTCTACCATTTTCTGTAATTTTTCAATAGTGAACATGCCTTGACGGTTGAAACATATTACGAAAATGTTCAATTCAAACTCGACATCGTCTTTCAAAATGGAAATTTCTCTGAAGAAAATGAAAGAAATGTCGTGGAGAAATTCATCTTTTTTCCGCATTCAATTTCCAAACAAGCCCGTCGGCGACATGCCGAAAATAATTATTTGCCAATGGCTTTTCTGAATTCAGATGAAAAATCGTGGAATACAGATTTTCATCTCAAATAAACTTGGTCTTTGTGTACAATACTGTGTAACTGGGGGTGTTCACGATCGCTCTTTAGCAAGGGTGGATCCAGCTCTTCATTATGGAGGGTGTCTAGCCTGGGGCGTCGTTTGCGGTTCCAGAGGGAGGCAATGCCCCCTCCCCCCTGATTTGAAAAATTACAAATCAGAACCTTGTTTGATAATGGGTACACGTAGGTATGATAGATTTGAAATCAACTTAATTGTCACCTTGCAAGGCAATGCCTTATGACACATATCTTGTTCTCTTGTCACAAAAATGAGCAACCCTATACTATATAGAGTAGTATTGGTAGTTACGTAAGTTACATTTTAACCCCCCCCCCCCCCCATCGCCCCTTAAGTTCCTCGACTGGAAGGAGAAAGTGAAAGTGACATGTTAACGTAAGTCAAATATTTGCTGGGAAAGTTTTGAAAGTTTGTCCCATTTGGGGAAAACAGGCTTTTGTATACAGTCGAGAAAGTACCATTATAAACTGTTTTGTTTCATTTTATGTACTTAAGTGCTTTATAATGTCAGCTGCCAGTCTTAAGACACGAATTGTTAGGGTAACTGTGATATTTTCTTTTCTTTAACAAGCGACCGATAGGATAGTCAGGACATGTAGAGTAGTGGTACGGACTAAGGCTTTCCGAATGATTGCTTGATTACTTGCCCCATTTTCTGGCCACGCTTCGGAGGACATGTAAAACAGGCGGTTCAGAGCGTCCCTAGTTGAGAGTAAGAGAGAGCTTTATGGCCCGAACTCCTCTACGTTGGCTTGGTAATAATTCTAAAAGTCATTATTTATTTAAACCAATACAATATAGAGACAACCTTATTTAATTTTTTTATGCTAGAGTACGCTGATAATCGCAATATTATTCCATTCCACTCAAGGCCGTAGCCAGTATTTTTTTCGGGGAGGGGGGGGGGGTTTAGAAATTTCATTGGGTATTACATATTGGTGTTTATTTTTCCTCTCAAAATGCGATTCTATCCAGTATGAAGCCATTTCATATCGGGGGGGGGGGGGGGGGGTTTGAAACCCCATGAACCCCCCTTGGCTACGGCCATGATTCCATTAGGTAAGCATTTAAAATCCGCCAGAATTCCTTAGCCTCCGAATGCTTTCTCTTTGTAAGCTGTCTTGCATCTGGTTAAAGAGTGACTCAACGGTTTTATAGCTCTATCACTGGCAGATTGGTTGAGTAAATGATCAAAAAGTATTTATTTATATATAAATACCGTTCGGAAGTGCTCACATTTTTTTAAATAATTTTCTTTCTTCTGTGGGTTAATGACGGCCACATAAATACACAGTACACAAAAAAAAATATTCCACTTAAACTATCGTTGATATGTTCTCTATGTAGCCAACATCCAGTAATTAGGTGTAGTCCCTAATCTCACCGTTTCTACATTTTTTTCAATAAAGAATTAATTGGAATTTATTATTGTAATAACTTACGGAATAACATCTTGGTACAGGGACGAAAACACTTATGTAAATAAAGTGCAAAATGCCCAAAATAGAATAATTAAGAATATATTGTCAAACAAACTAAACAAAAAATTTAACCACATTGATGATAAATATAAGTACCTCGAAATATTAAACCTAAAACAACTCTATACATTTAAAGTAATTAAATATAACTTCTTTGACAAGAATTTTAACATAGAAACAGAAAACAATTCACATCACAATACTCGAAATCCAAGAAACGTCAATTTGAAACCAGCCTACAACAAATACGGGAATAGATTAAATAGTATAACGAAAATTTTTAATGAATTGCCCATACAACTTAAAAAATTAACTAAAATAGGAGAGATAAAAACGAAAATTAAAAAATGGCTTTTGAATTAAAATACTTCGCTTTAAAACTTACTTTACTTTTTACTTTAATTATTTTACTTTACTATAATTACTCTTTACGTTAACTTACAATTTTAAATGGTATGAATTAAACTGATTTGAAATTAAAACTAAGTTTTTTTTGCTAACACAGACGTGAAATAGAAAACATGTTGCATCATCTACAGCGTTTACTGTGCGAGCGCCCGACAAGTTGATTAACTTGGGGGCCCACAGGTTATTTGTATTATAAGGGTATAATTGTTAATTTATAAATATATTCCTTCGGCGCAGGGGAGTACCGGCCGAAGAAGAAGAAGAAGAAATTAAAAATGTTGAGAAACATTTCTTCTAAGACCTACCGGCCCAATGATGGCTCTATGATCAATACTCCCCTTGAAATTTGAATTTCTTCAAAAAGACTGTCATTAATTAAAATCGGCTAGGATGCGAATACTAGGAACTGAAAGAAAATTAACTGTCTTCATCTAGGCTAGATGGATTTCAATAAACATTGTCACAAAGCTCAGTTAAGCTAGGTAAATATGGCAACCAATACTGAGCTTAGGGGTTTATCAGTCTTATTTCGACTGGCAGTCGAGCTTTACAATATCGGGAAGTAAAGGGCAAATTTCGCTAATTAGTTTAGTCGGTGGATTTCACGAAAACTCCTGTCTAGTTTGTAATTTAATTAATGTTAGCTATATTGACAGCAGCTTTATTAATGTAATAATATTGACTGGACAGGTGGTGGGGGGGGGGGGGGGGTAGGACAAGGGAGCTGGCTTGTTGTGGAGATAATATCACAACAAACTTTCTCCGGTTTTCAGTTCGCTTCAGCCAGCACATCAAAATCTCCCACGACAGTTATGTCCGCTGTAACTCCGGATTTATGAGGTGTAGGCAAAGCTGTACTCAAAAGTTCTATTAATGAAAATCTTATGCACCGACATGTTTGACAATTTAATATTGGCTGGAGAGGGGGAGGGGGATTTCTGAGCTTGTTACTAACTTTCACGTGTTTTTATTTCATTTATTTTTTATTTCAACTTTTCATTTTCATTAGATATTTGAGTTGTTAATGATATATGAGCAAAAAAGTGCAAAACACTCTTTTTAGACACATTTAACATTTTTACCCCACCACTTTAAAACATCGCCCCCAATGGAAAAATTTAGCTGGGTAATACTGGTAAGTTTTTAATATTATGTAGCATCATCTGAAGATATTCCAGCAGTAAAATATTTATTGCAATTATTTTCGACTCAAAGTCATATTTTACTGGCCTATACAGCCTGGTATACATGGCAACAAATTTGTCCCGCTACAGATGCCACTACTTGTCCCGGAACATATACTCAATTGAAAATACCCTGGGACAAGTCGCGGCACATGTGCCGGGGACAAGGTGACACAATCGAAACGTCCCCATGTGCCCAAGACATGGGCATGCGCAGAAAGCTGTTCACACTGTTCCCAAACTAAAAAATTCTCCGCCGACATTCTCACAAAGTTCTCAAAACCACTTTGGAGCCTTAGGTCTGTCATCAGGTACTTGTAAGCCCCGCCTGATTGTCGTTTAGGGAGAAAACTCCTTATTCACAATCTAGGCGGTTTTTCTTTTTCTTCAATTCATGGTAGGTACCTGCCATAAATAAAAGCTTTGATGCACCGATGTATTCCATTTTTATTTAAGTAAGACACAGAACACAACTGATCTACTCACAACCACTGCACAAGACTCGTATCTGTACTTGGTTAAGTCATGCTTTCACCTGTTTCATTGCGTCAATGGTATAGGCTTGTCTTATCAGCTTGTCCATTATCGTTTGTAGCCGGTATTGACATCGACATCGTATACCAGTTTGCCAATGGCCAAAAATTGATACGGAAACAATACAAATAATGTCCGAAATCCATGGGGTCGTTGGCATTGGACAAGGGACCTATGGACCACTATAATAAGTAGGCTTGGTTCCATAAAATGTCCTTAAAAAAATACTGGTAATACCGCTGCACAAACTGCAAAAGGGTATGCAATTTGGGAGATTTAGACAATGTAAAACTACATTATTGTTTGCAGATGTGACACATAATTCAAATTCAAACCCTTCGTTGGTGGGCCTACATTACACTCAATATTCATCAATTCCGTATTGAAATTGTAACGAGCAGTTCCCCCCTCTCCTCCGAACTCCCCCACTTTGTTGGAGTTTGCCAGAGCTGATCCAATGGAGGGGAATTCCCAAAAGCGTATATATACCGAACGCTGGTCGCCAATTACAGAAACCCGACTGTTTGCAATGTAAATAAGGGCGCCAATCACCTGACCGCAGCAGATGATGCCTGTCTTTGATGTTGGCAGCCCTGAAATTAAGTTACCGTACTGTATGTATACCGTAGGGGTACCTGTCGAAACAATACTGAATTCCCGCAACTCAATCCCTCGCTGATTAGAGACTCGGAGTATATACATGTACGAGGGATAGTGTGGTTGGTAGAGAACTGGATCTAGGAAACGGGAGGTCTTAGTTCGAGACTAGATATAGAAATAAATTTTTTCCGACAGCTCTGGGTCCTTCTTCTTCTTCAAATGCCTCTTCTATCTGAGATTGGCGATCATCATGGCAGTTGAAGTCATGACTCATGATGACTGCTGAAATAGGGAATTGTATTGCAGTGGTTTGCTCTTGCCTTCTGCATCCTTATGCCGTTGACTAATTATTGAGTTCCTCCGCCTTCGGGGCCAGTTTCCCAACCCCATGGCAAAAGAGTGCCCTGGACAGATAGACTGTGTACTGTTTCGCTTATCTCGTCAGTCGCTATTACGTGCTTCCATCTTCACCAGGAGGAGGGACAGTTTAGGGATTTTAATAAATTAAATTAATAATAAAACTTACAATTTTATGAAATGGTTCAAACCAAAATGTGAAAATGTGATATGATACATTAATATATATATATACTATATATGTATATATACTTATCATTTAAGAGACGTTTATCTTGTTAATATTTTTGAATCGGCTGACGTAGTTAAACCTATGTGAGCTGATTTGATAATAATAATAAAACATAATATCAAGATAAGGGTCACTTAAATGATAAGTATCAATTCGAATATGTAAGTAGAGGATATACAACAACTGTTCTTGTCGGGGCTTGTGGTCCAGCGGTTAAGACGACGCCCCGGTTAGGCGTAGATCGTGATTCGAATCCCGGCAAGCCCAGTTTATATCCTCTAATTTCGGGTACCTCTTCAACCAAAGTTAATGTGTAAAGTATCAGTCATCGGATCGGGCCCCAGTAATCTGAAAAGTTCACAAAAAATGACTGAGCCAACTGTAATGGGTTCAGAATAAATGAATGAATGAAAATCGTCTTTATATTAGGCGAGTTTTAGCCCCGAAGGTCTACTCTACATGCTGACCTATTTTGGTTAAAAATTACAATACAAATTAAATATATATAACATTTGTTTCCTACAAAAAAAACCACAACTAAAGAAAAAGAGAGAAAATAAGTCAGGACATGTAGAGTAGTGGTACGGACTCTGACTTTCACCCGAAAGGTTGTTGATTCGAGTCTTAAACTTCCTACATTTTCGGGCCATGCTTCGGAGAGCATGTAAAGCAGGTGGTCCCGGCCCTTCCTAGTTGAGTGTAAGAGAGGGCTTTACAGCCCCAACTCCGCTAGGTTGGCTTAGTAACAGAAAACAAATCCTTATTTATTTATTATTTATTTATTTAATGCAAAAAATCAGGCAGGCACTCAATCATTCACTCCCCAGAAACTGATGGCAGGCTCTTCTAAATTTCCCCATATTATACACTGTTCTACAGTGTTTCAGGCTGAGGTAGGGGCCATTATAATAAAATGCCTAGAGGAGTGTATGGAAATGGAATGCAAGGGCAAAACCATTATTATCTATACAGACTCGCAGGCAGCGATTAAGGCTGTGGAGGCTATAAAGATCACATCAAAATGGTGTGGCACTGCATCAACCTCCTAATAAAGGTGTGTCGGGAAAACTCAGTCTCGCTGATTTGGGTCCCGGCGCACTCAAACTTTGATGGGAATGAAAGAGCCGACGAGCTGGCTCGAAAAGGTGCAGAAACGCCATTCATTGGTGCAGAACCTAAGTACGGGATGGCTTATTGCTTCTGTACAAAAATGGGTGCAGAGAAAAACTGCAGAGGAATGGAAGAAAGTCCCGGAAAGCAGATTTGCTAAGAAGGTTATTCCGGGTCCTAGTAAAAAGCTCACCGATCAGCTTCTCTCTTTAAGTAGAGAGCAAGCTAGAAGGGTGGTTGGCACGCTTACGGGCCACGGCCACTTCAACAAACACATGCATAGGGTTGGCGTGAAAAACGACAGTAGATGCAGACTGTGTGAAGTTGAAGAAGAAACAGCTGAACACATTCTCTTTGAATGTGAAGCGCTGGGACAAACTCGATACCAAACTCTTGGCCACCCTAGGTCTGAAGAGGAAACCATCCGATCTAATCCCATCACAAAAACACTAGAATTTATCAAAAAGACTGGTGTTATAAGATGGGCGTAGACGGCAAACGTGGAAGCAAAAGACCTTCTAGGTCGACGCTTATAGGAACTCAAACGAGTAGGCCCCACGAAAGAAAAAAAAAAAAAAAAAAAAAAAAAAAAATACACTGTTCTCATTTCTTCTGGCAATGATTTCCTAAGCCTAGAGGTTCTCCAATTTTGAAAATACATCGAGTACATTATAATATTTTCATCGAGTTGGCTGTACCTAGCAGTACCTACTGTACATTGTAATTACACAGACACTGTCTGGTAATGGACCAGAGCGGAATCCTGGTTAATGAGCCATATTCAAACTGAATGCGTACTTCCAAATGTTTCGTCAACATCTGCGTTCGACATCTTCAGTGCAGCCCCTCCCCTCGCTAAAACAGATGCTCCTATACTAACACAAGTGGGTTTCTTAGACAAAGTTAATTTCTTAACGATCATTTGGGTTTTACTAATTCGGGTTGTTATAACAAGTTTTTCTAAAACTCTAAGTTTTTGTTATTTTTTGTTTATTAAAATGAAATACCACGAAGTCACGAGTAATCTAATTATTTACAGATGCTCCTAAGTCACCGATGCTGATAAAATATCAGAAGACTTGACATCGTCTGAGTCAGTTATTTTTGACAAAGCATGTTTAATAATTGTGGCCAGTCTGTGTTACTGACGACGACACACTCTAGATCAAAATGTAGAGGAACATTTGTTCTCTGAGGGATATACCCCATTAAAGCTTCAATTTCCGTTTCTGGGGAGTGAAGTGTGAGATTGAATGAATGAGTGCCTGATTTGTTGGATTATTATTTTCTCTCTTTATCTTTTGTTGTTTTCTTGCAGGAAAAAATGTTCTGTATATTAATTTGTAAACCAAAATCCGTTAGCTGGTAGACTGTCCTTCGGGACTAAAGCTTGTCAAATATAAATTTTCATTTTCATTCATTCAATGCTTGGACCACCATGTTCCAATGCATAGAGCCACCAACAGCAGTTACGGGCGATATACTCCCGAGTCTTACCCGTCTTACCCAATGATTGCCTACCAAGATAGGGTACTATACTGCTGCTTTCCGGGGTAGATTTAAAATTTTTACTGGACTTGACTTACTTACTTACTAGTGGGGACACAAACAGGGTCCCGGAAAACAGAGAAAATTGGTCCGAAGCAGTTGATTTCGTTCACTTCGAATTAAGATGTGAAGCAACTTTTTGAGAAGAAGGAGCTGGGGTTTCCCCGGGGAATTATAATTATAAAAGGCATAGAGGCGAAAAAGTATACGTCCATAAGCATTAGCCATTAGGCTGACCCAGAGGAAAAGTTTGAATGTATGGATGTAACATAGTTGTGACAGTCCATTAAATATTTCACATACTCGCAAAATTAGTTTGAATTTCCGGTGCTGCCGGAAGTCACGGCATAGCACAGTTATATTAGTTAAAACGACAGTTGCATTGTTCTAATTTAATTTGAAATAAATTAGAGATGTGTAGGACTAACTGTTCACGAGATAAAGTTTTTACATGCACAAGACGAATTTTCGGGAGTCTCGGATCCCGAATCCCGGAAGTCCCGCTTTTGCCACGAGAAAGTTGGGGACTTCTGCTGTGTTGTACAATATCTAATAGAGCTTATTTGTGTAACGTATGGTTTATTTAGGGTAGGTTCGAATTTATATGAAGATACCACATACCCAACTGAAAGTTTATTATATAAATTCCAAAACTCAGAGATATTTTACTATTTCAATCCGCGCCATCATGATTATACCCGAACCACCACAACGCGCGGCGCAAACTCATCAGCCAATCAGAGAGCACCTCATAAAACGATCTCATCCTCATACATAACAATTTGCAAAGTTTGAGGTTTTTTTTTTTTTTTAGGCGCTTTTTGGAGACTCTTTCGAGTATTCCACCGACCGGCTAGGGCTATTTACAAAAACGGTGACGTGGTAGCCGACATTCAAGACTTAGGTGGCAGAATGCAAATGACGGAAATTAGAATTTTTCTTTTTATAGAAATCTATTAAAATGTTTGTACTTAACACATCCCATGACGCCATTTTTTAATTTTAGTTTGTTTGTTTGTTTACGATTTTACTGTATGATCATTGATCAATTTTAACTATGGCATTGAGGAAAATAAACATTTCCGTCAATTCTGCAATGCGAGGTCGGTGGAAACCCCGCCTAAGTCTTGAATGTCTGCTACCACGTCACTGTTTTTGTAAATAGCCCTAGCCGGTCGGTGGAATGGGCGCCTTACTATTGGTAGTTGTGGTTTAGAATGGTTTTCTTGGGTGTGTCTACACTCTACAGGTGTGAGATTTACCTCTAATAGTTTGAGATAGGAGATAGTAGAATATATAACTCCTGTAGTAAAAAGATAAGTACGCTGTCAGATCGACCACAGCCCCTCAGCCAGGTTACTGCTGTTTCATCATTACGCCACCTACCTGCCAACCTATCGAAAATTGTATAAAATCCCTTCCTAACTTCGTTTAGCATTCCCCACCCATAGACCACAGTGTTACAATCATATACCTATACGGTAGATACTCTTTCTTTGATTCGTTCTTTACAAATTCAATGGTCAGCACTTTGGCCGTCCTTTTCAAGTCCTTTGGGGCAGACATTAATCTTCTTTTTATACATCCTTTTGGGTTCCGGACGTCTCAAAGGAAATATTCCACTTCAGAGGGCGATTTTCTCAGGAACTGGGCCAGTTGTATTTTATGAGCTTTAACAAATGTATGGAATGTTTTGTAGCGTAAAATTCTTTTACAAATTTCCGGAATTAATGTGGGGGGTTTAACTAAATTACTTGTGCCCTTTTGGTGATGGCTCCCATCAAATTATGCGTACTGTAATGTTGAAAAAAATAAATTATAAAATACCTTTGTACTAATTTTATCCCACAAAAGTTAGAAAGTTAAAAATAATAATTTCATTTTTATATTTCAATGTATAATAAAAAACTTAATAATAAATACATAAAACATAAAAAATAATAAAATATAAATTAAATAAGTAATGTATCACTTCCATGAAGTCACTGGAGATACTCTTACATGAGTTCTGTCATGTTGTACCGGTAATAAAGACTCAAATCAGAAAGAAACTCAGTTGATTTTTTGGTCTCGCCGTAGCTGCGTAAGGTAGCATTGGATTGGGATAAGCCTCGTGGCGGGGTTTCCACCGACCGGCTAGGGCTAAATACACGTGACGTGGTAGCAGACATTCAAGACTTAAGCGGGGTTTCCACCGACCTCGCATTGCAGAATGCAAATGACATTGATGGAAATGTTTGTTTTACTCAATGCCATAGTTAAAATTGATCAATGATCATAGAGTAAAATCACAAACAAACTAACTAAAATTAAAAAATGGCGTCATGGAATATGTTAATTACAAACATTTTAATAGATTTCTATAAAAAGGAAAACAAACATTTCCGTCAATGTCATTTGCATTCTGCAATGCGAGGTCGGTGGAAACCCCGCCTAAGTCTTGAATGTCTGTTACCACGTAACCGTATTTGTATTTAGCCCTAGCCGGTCGGTGGAATAAGCGCCTAAGTCAAGAATCTCGGTTAGCATAGAACTTTTAGATTGGCCTTACCATGTCTCCCATATAACCGAGGTCCACTGTATTTAATATTAATTCCCGATTTATGAGTAGATAGGTACTGCCCAATTCTGTATATAACCTGAAAGGTGCCATTGAGGTTCCTTACAAAACCTTGTTTCGTATAAGGAACCTCGTAGGGTTCTTATGGATGGGAATGAATCGCTTTTTTGTTTCTCTATTAAATAAGGTTTTCCTACATACCAAGAGCATCTAAATATCAAAGTCCGGAATTTTCTTTCCACATGTCAGCAAGTCTGAGACTATATTGGGGTCAGTTTTCCTATTACAATATTTTTTTTTAAATTTCCGACGTACATCTGTACAAGCCAGGAATTTTTCAACTAGGGGTCAGAAGCAAACACAGTAGTAAAATTTACAGTACCATATAAAAGCGAATTGCTATTTCCTTAAAACTAAATAAGAACACTCAGACGCAAGCACCTTGCACAGCCAAGTGTAGGCGACTGGATCCTATGCTACAAGAAATGCTACTAACTTCTCTAAATTACTTGGAGACTATCTCATACGGAAAGCTTTCTACACTGTCACCGAGACACTAGCACAATGTCAATGACAGAACTACCTGATTTTGACGATATTTTGACGATTTTACTTAATACTTTCTTGTCGATAACTTGTTGATTGATAATTTAACAGATTATATATTTATTTACTTATTTCTTTGAAGATACATTTCAATGTATGAAGGAAACTTCGGCGGGATCAAAAATTTTTTCTTTCTTACCCGAACCTATATACTAGCCGAGTTCTGCGGTAAGCTGCAAATGTGCTGACTGCTGACAATTCTGGAAATATATCAAAAGGAAGAAAGGTTGAGGGTGGGGGCACCACATCAGCGGTTTACTGGGGGAACATAAAATTTTACGAGCGAGATGAGCTCAACTGCCATTGGGAGCCTCATTCCGTTTTATTGACAGGGGAACGTTTCCAAAAACATGTCCGGGGTGCAATTATTTTCTTAAGCCCCCAGAGGCACAAACACAACTCCCTGTTACTACATTACTTTTGGGTAAAATAATGAGTTTCCGAGGAATTCCCCGGAAAATGGGTGAAATTTCTATAAGACTCTTCTTTTGAAACTTTTGGCGCCACCATGCAAAAATTTGGGGCGAACTCAGCTCAGATATTAGATAGCTTTGAGATCCTTGAATATGGTATGTTAGTTGTATACTGTTAGGTATATATTGTATTTTCTATATTATTATACTGTATATATAATTTATAAATATATCAATAAATATGTTTTTCTAGTAAACTCATAATAATAATGTCCCGAAGGACTTTTTATGGACCTAGGCCAACTTATAGTGGCCCATAGTTCCCTTGTCCAATGCCAACGAGCCCATGGATTTCGGACATTATTTGTATTGTTTCCGTATGAATGTTTGCAAAGTGGTATACGTTCTCGATGTTTACCTCCACCAGCTATAAGCGTAAATGGACAAGCTGAGACAAGCTTACCATTGACACAATGAAACAGGTGAAAGTATGACTTAAACAAGTACAGAAACGAAAAAAAAACGAGTCTAGTGAATTCAATGCTTTGCAAAAATCTGCGTGCAATTTATTTTACTTTATTTTTTTAACATCATCACGTCTTGGCAATATCTCGAGTCACTTCATTTTATTTCATTTAATTTCACTACTTAGCTTACATCCAAGTTACCCTGGTTGGCACTTATTGTACGGCAGTATTAGACCCTGTATATGATAAGTACCTACCGATTTTGTTTAGTAAGTTCACTTACCAAGAATGGGTTGTAGACCAATCCTAGAAGAACTAATTACGTTTAAGCTTTCCGCCATTGATGAGAATTACAGGCTTCTTCAGACACTCATTGATGCCTATATGGTACGTATTTAAATGTATTGTACACAAATTTAAGAAAATACTTGCACAGTAATATGAGTTGCCTATTAGCAAAAGCAATCCTGTCCACCCAGGCCGATTTTTCAGAAACTGCAAAAAACTGCTGTGCCGCAACGCCATGAGGTATAACATTACAGTTTTTAAAGCTAATTTTAACAGAATTAGAATTGCTTTTGCGTCTCAATATCTGATTCATCGGATAGAGTATTGAAAAATAAAAAAAATGGCACGAATATCTCAAAACTGAAAAAAATGGAGAGGATTGCTTTTGCTAATAGGCAACTCAAATGGTCGTCTGGATTTCCAACGCCTGCCTTCAGCATTTCTGCTTGTAAGCAAACCTGTCAGCGTGGCGGGGGAGTGAGTCTGTATGTTAACTTGGCAGGGGCTTTATAGCCCTAACTCCGCTAGGTTGGCTTAGTAATAGAACAAAGTCATTATTTATTTATTTAACAACGGCTAAAAAATACATCTAAAATACGGCTCAAAATTTTTTAGTCCTCCATACTGTATTTAAAGTATATACTGTATATTTTAAATTTTATTCGTGTTATTTTACACCACTAGGTCGCCTCTATCTTGATAATTTGGACAGAAATTGGACCAAATTATCGAATTCATGGGAAAAGTATAGGCCCAACAACCGAAATTATAAACCCCTTATAACAGGGTGTACATGAAATAGTCCTCTACTAATTGAGTGGGCAAAATATTTATAACTTACATAAAAAACTTAAATAAAAAATATAAACCAACCTATTTTGTGGTGATCCAGGGGTGGCCATAGTATTCGGCTAGCTGCCTCTTAATATACGAAAACGGTACGAGTGAACCCGTACATGCTTTCTTATTTATTCATTAGGATAGGTACTGTAATAGTTCCTTGGAAAATTTCCTTGGTTTAAATTGTATAGTGTTTCTTCAAAAAATGTTTTTGCTCAAAATCAAATATTTGTTGTGGAAAGCAACCTGTTAGGTTTTGTTACTCTATTTAACTCCTTAAACATGCCTAAAGTTAGAAAACATCGAAAGAAAGGTCCCATAGAAAAATTATTTTTTAGTAATTTTTCATGAAAATTGAGATATTTTAATTTTTTTACTCCCAGCAGAAGCAAACAATAACGGGGCAAGCGACCCACCGCGTTTTGTTAAAATCAATAACGACTACAATATACCTACAATATGTATCTGTGAATTTAAAGAAAATTGTTGAAGCCGTTTTAGAGAAATAATTTTTTATCCGTTTTTTTAAATAGTTTTTTTGAGAATAAAACCCCCCAAAAATAAAAATAAAATCTCAAGGTCCAATTTTTGTAAACCTACATGCCAAATTTCATCTAAATCCACCGAGTAGTTTGCCCGCAAATCGATGAACAGATAGATAGATCCTAGTTGAGTGTACGAGACGGCTTTATAGCCCTAGTAGTTGGACACAGCCCCAGACCACGGTGCGGTGTGGGCCCATAGGACAGTGGACCTCCTGATTATAGTGGATTCCGTACCACTTGGGAAACACAGTGAAGTCACACGATTAGTTCGGAGGTGACCAGGACAAGTCCTACCATGTTTCCCTACCGGCACTGTGCACACGACCAAGTTATCTGCATCTTTGAACCTGCTCTGGTCCGCTGGATTCAACTTGGTATGGCGGCCGGCCTTTTTAGCCCTAACTCCACTAGGTTGGCTTTGTAATAGAACAACAAAAAGTCAAGATTTATTTATTTGAATATAGAGCGACAGACAGGCATTTTGTAGAAACCACTTTTTTGGGTTCCTGGTACCTCAAAGCATGTAAATCCTTTGAAATGTCAGAATCGTAAATTAGACTATGACCGTCACAAAGCTTTCCTTATACTACGTATAAATAGGAAAACAATAAACATTAAAATACAACGGAAAAACAACGAGATAAGTTAGAATAGAAGGAAATGACCGATTTAGTACCATGAATAAAGTAAATAGGCCGTAGTTACGACTACCGTAATATAATAAAAAATGTAAATACATTAAATAAGGACTTTTTTTGTTCTATCACTAATGAAAAATTTAATAAAAAATGACATTAATCTTCCTATATTTGATTGTAGGCCTAATGGGCATAGGCTTTGTACTGTATAGAGTGAGTATAGTCTAGAGTCTAGACTCTAGACCCTATTATATAGTCTTTGATATCTGAAGAACTTCACTAAATAAGCTTTGTGAAGGAAACGTTAGGCTTAACAATGGGTTTATCACAACCAGCATATGTGTTGTTAAGCAGAGACAAGAGTTCTATCTTTTATAGAAGTTACATAGAAGAATATAATAACTTGTACCTAATTATTTTTCAAATAAAAATTCTCAACTATAAAATACCAATTAAAGAAATTACTTTCTGAAATATTTGATGCCAATACATTTGAGTTGAGATATAAGACAACAATTTAACTAAGATAACATAAATTCGCGAAAAGTTCGCAATTTCGCGGCCCGCCAAAATTCAAAACCTCCTCACATCCGTTACAGAACGTACACTGTGGGCCAACTGACTTTGACGCTGTGGTGGAACGCACGCGTCTTCTGTGTTCTCCCTGTTACTCTTATAACATCTAATTGATGTTCTTTTAGGGGACAATGTGGGGAATATCCAATATATACAATATATTAATATAAGTTGAAGTTTGTTGATCTGTAAGCTTTTGTCAGTGGACCATATTAATTTTGGTAGTCTCCTATGGCTCAGCAAATGCGTATGCTGATAGTGATTTACAGTTTGACTGCCCATATAGACTAGCTCTCGGAGATTGGGTGCTTAACTCAAAAAGTAAAGAAAATATGTCACTTGTTCCTCTTTTTTTCGAAGATTGGCGATCATCATGGCAATTGTAAACACGTAGATACCATACATCGGACTTCCCAAAAGGAAGGCAAGTATGTAAAGCATAAAAAATGTACTTAGTCACGATGACTGTACTAAGGAATTGTAATGCAGTGGCTTCACGTTGGCTTCTACATCTTTATGCCGTTGCCGGCGGGGTGCAGGGGGCACTGTACCCATAATTGTTTTTTACCAAGCACTAGGCAGAATGGGCTTTTTTGGCACAATATATCAACCGAAATTACAGGATCTAGAAAAAACTTGCTTTGCCGGTATTCGAATCCACGATCTACGCCTATCTAGGGCATCGTCTTAAACACTGGACAACAAGCCCTGGTGGACTTGGAGGGATGAAGACGATTCCCCGGATTGGATTCGTGAGTTCGAATCCCGCCAAGTCCAGTTTTTTCTAAACCTTCTAATTTCGGTGATAACGAGGAGGTTACCTCTTCAACCGAAATTAGTTTAAGGTCATTGTTATATATACAATGTACCTATATTGCATTAAATTGACTTACTTAATTACTAAATGGCGAGAATGGTAATCTGTCGATGGTAATGGTGTTGACGCTGGATTCAGTACATGTACCAGCAGCGAAACCCAATGAATGAATGAAAAGCTGCTGGAAAGCTTGACCCCCCCCCCCCCCCTCCCCAACCCAATATCCTAGATTCGCCGCAACTCTTACAGGCACGATGCGCCATCTCGCCTTCTCAGGTCTGTAGGCCTGCACTAACGTGAGCTGATGTGCCGTAACAAAATTATTTGTTGTTTGTCTGTTTGAATGTTACCATTAGTAATAGGAAATTGCACTATTGCATGGCCACTTCAAAATGGCTACCTACTTAATTACTAAATTGCGAGATGGCCCTGCTGTTGACGATGGTTTTAGTACATAGGTACCAGCAGCAACACCCAATGGAAAGCTACAGGCAAGGTTAATTACACCTTAACACGAGATGCAGCGGTTATTTCTGGTATATAACCCACGGCAGCACAGTCAGCGGTACCAGAACAGTTCCATACCAGCACCATGAAGGCTTCCATGGTTATTGTTGTTCTTGCTGCAGTGGTTGTGGTGGCTTCTGCCATGCCTAACGGGTTCGGTGCCGGAATGAAGTTTGGACCCTTTGAAATGTCTGGCGGCGTCGGTGCGGGATCAAGTCCTGCCGGCAGTAGCGGACCTGGTATGGGACCTGGCGGCCAAGGGAGCCCCTCCATGGGATCAATGGGAGCAAGTGCGAATATGGGACCAATGTCAGCAGGTGCTAGTATGGGTATGGGCAAATAAGGAGGGTCCTAATTATTTGTAACTATGTGACATAGGTACCAATACAGCATTAGCTAACTGAATTATCGTGTCTCATTCGTTGGTTTTCCTTTTGTGACGGTCAATATTTTCAATTTCAATTAGCCTAAGTTAGTTGTTATAAGTTATATAATACTTCAATATTATGAATAATATATCAAATAAAACAAAATAAGCTCCAATTTAAAACTCCCCCCCCCCCCAATATCCTAGAGTAGCCGCATCTCTTACGTTTTCCCCTTCTCAGGTCTATAGGCCTACACCACCATGAGCTCATGGCCATAACAAAATCAAGTGTTGTTTGTCTATATGGATGGTAGGCTACCATTAATAATTGGAAATTGCACTATTGCATGGCCACTTCAAAATGGGTAGGCTACCTAGGTACTTAATTACTAAATGGCGAGAATGGTAATCTGTTGATGGTAATGGTGTTGACGCTGGATTCAGTACATGTGTACCAGCAGCGAAACCCAATGAATGAATGAAAAGCTGCTGGAAAGGTTAATTGCGCCTTAACAGGAGAGGCAGCGATTATTTATGGTTTATATAATAATGCGGAAGGAAACGGGAAACCACCGCATTAAAGGCCACACATAGCATCCCCAGGACCAGCAACAATAATGAAAAAGTCTCAAGTAAAAATAATTTCCGGAGATAAAAAAATCCCCCGTTCGGAGCTCCGGGTGGGGACTACTGGAGACGACTCAAGAAAGAAGAAGACCATGGACAATACGACGACTGTGAATGAAGAAAGAATCAGACAACGCGAAAGCAGAGAAGAAAAGAAGGCAAAGAAGAAAGAATTGAAGAACCACAAGGACGGAGGAGCGAGATACGCCACATGGAACGTCAGGACGTTGCTGCAAAACAGCAAATTAGAGAACCTGAAGGAAGAGATGGAAAAGATGCAGCTGGATGTCATCGGAATTGCAGAAATGAGATGGCCGAACAGTGGTGACTTCTGGACCGGAGATACTAGAGTGATCCATACTGGCTGCATTGAGGGCAAACCCGGCCAAGGAGGAGTGGGGGTAGTGCTGGGTAAAGAATGGGGAAAGAGAGTTAAAAGCTATGTACAATACAACGGCCGAATAATACTAGTAAAAATAGAAACCAAGCCCGTGGATACGGTCATAATACAAGTATACATACCCACGTCCACATACGACGATAATGACCAAGAGATACTATATGAAAGCATAGAAGAACTAATGAAGGGTGTGAAAGCAAATGAAAACTTAGTCATTATGGGTGATTGGAATGCAGTTGTGGGACTGGGAAGAGATGGTTCGACGGTTGGACCTTACGGGCTTGGAAATAGGAACAACCGCGGTAACAGACTGGTACAATTCTGCTCAAAGCACGACCTAGTGATCACCATCACACTCTTCCAGCACCACCCAAGACGACGGTACACCTGGCAAGCTCCTGACGGTAGAACCCGAACCCAAATCGACTACATTATGGTGCGCGGCAGCAGGTATAAGAACCAAATAAAAGACAGCAGAAGCTACTCCAGCCCCGACATAGAAAGCGACCACAACATGGTACTGACCAAAAGCAGAATAAAATTGAAAAAACTGCAAAAGGGAACGAAAAAGCGATGGGACCTCTCACAGCTAAAAGATGCCGTTGTCCTAGAGCGGTACCAAACAAAGACATCAGAGGGCCTTGCTGACAGAGACAATGACGATGTAGAGGGATGGTGGAACCAGATTAAAGACAATATACTACAAGCGGCAGACCAAGAATTCCGAAACAATGATAGACCACAAGCACGAAAAGAATGGATCACAGAGGAAATCCTGGAGCTAATAGGGCAAAGGAGGGAAGCCAAAAAGGACGAATCGGAAGCAGGCCAAAGAAGGTATAAAACCTTGAGAAACAAGATTAACAAAGAATCGCGGCTTGCCAAGGAGTGCTACTACAAAAAAAAAAAAGAGAAATGTCTTGAAATTGAGGAGCATATGGCAAAAGGAAACACAGACGTTGCGTACAAGATGGCTAAGAGCTTCTTTAAGAATAAAAAGGGACAGTCGCTGGTGATCGAAAGCGCAGATGGGAAAATACTGTATGATGCCGATGCCATAAACAAAAGATGGCAGGAATACATTGAACAACTGTATGATGGAAATAGTGTTGTGAATGAGAATGAAATACTAGAAAACGAACCAGACGACAGTGTGTTAGGAGACAACATACTTAGAGACGAATTCGATATAGCGGTAAAAAAGTTAAAAGCTAAAAAAGCCCCAAGAGTAGACGATATACCAGCAGAATTGTTAAAAAATATTGGGGAGAACTGCATGGAAGAGCTCTATAGACTGGTATGTAAAATGTACAACACTGGCTCGATACCAAGAGACTTTGAGAAGTGCGTTATTGTGGCGCTGCCTAAGAAGGATGGGATGTAAGGTTAAACATGGGAAAAGATAGAAACTACCAGCAGGCAACACACAAAACCGGATAGATAAACTCCGTGATCTATCTCAATCCAACTCCACCTTAACAAGGGTGGCCTCAGCCGGTGCGTCGGTAGCTCAGGGACGGCAGAAAATAAAGGGCGTGAGTAATGGCGCTTCAATCCAACAATAAAGAGAGTTCCCAACCTTATGAGATAAGGAAGAACCACAGAGAACAACAGGTTATCCGATGTAGTAAACAATATATTAGGCAATTCCTACAAAGGTCCGACAATGTGGCCGCTGCCAAAATCTTTTCCAGCACAAAACAATATAAATAACAAAATTGGCATAACGCCGGAGATCCGACCTGGTTCGTTGAGGGACGGAAAGAGTAAGTCCGATTCCATCCGGAGTCCCGGATTCAGAACTGAATCTGAACCACTCCCTCTGTCCGTCACCGAACCCACGATCATCCAAATTAACATGACGAAAAAAAACAACAGAAAATGGCTGAGGACTGGACTTTTGTATAGAAAGCCAAAACTCAAGGTGCCAGCCGACAGTTTCTCCAATAATTTAAATGATTTCCCTATCCTGAGGACTGGACGCCCATCTATTCAGGGAATGGATTATGGCCCCGGATCGTGAAGAAGAGCAACACGCTCCCTTCACCAACCGAATCCATCCTCCACTCCCGGAACAGCGACGCCGTCCTTCTCACAATTTATAGATCATACAGCATATTTAAATAAACAGTTCCTTTCAGGTACAAATTGGTAAAGACACTTTCAGGTTGCAGCGGATCTTACTGCTAAGTAGTTATACGAAGTGAAGTAGAGGGATAATTTGACCCAGGATCCCTCGGTCCTAACCCATGACCTTAGCCTCCGTGCATCATCGGGGAACTGCTAGCCCTTTACAGGCCTAAGACGCTCCTCCCGGACATCCATCTTCCTCCTCGACGTAGCTCCCCATCAGGGGAAATACGCCAGGACTACGCCTCCTCGGAGCTCCTTGAGCCTTCCTTACGTCCCCTTACGACCGCTGGTGGTGTCCGGATTCAGGACTAGTTGGTTTCTTATCTAACTCGTACATGAGGAATTTGTGGAAATTCTTCCCGATAAAATTAGAACTTTACTGCTTAAAGAACGCTTCCACTCTGAATCTGTGACATTCGTACTTGCCCAAATTAACTGTCTTCTGCTACGGGCAATGAAAGAAAATGGCGCGGAAAAGTTAATAGTTGGCGCAATTGATATTTTTCTATAATTTCTTCTCTTTGACGATAATAGGACGTTCCTGTGACTCATTTTACAATATTTATTTTATTATTTAGTTAAAAGTATTACGGATCCACCTTACCTCTGGGTATTTTATTAAATTTGGAATTTCTCGGATTTACCGCCTAATTAGCGCAAAGTTTGCCTTAACCATTCGAGAGTCAGATCTTTGTTAGTTTTTATAAATAATTAAAATGGCGAAGGAGGACCTAAACAAGGATTGGATTATTGTAAGTTTTCAGATTTTTGTTTAAATTGTAAAGAACCATGCATTTCGACCCCACGGTCGGAATGATTGGAAACGGTGGCGAAAATAACCAGCTACAGGGACCACCAAATGCGAACAACATAGAACGCTCAGCCTAATCTCCCATGCGTCCAAGATCCTGACCAATATAATTCTAAAGAGAATAAATCCGATAATTGAAGAGCGATTAACCCCAGACCAATTTGGGTTCCGCAATGGCAGAGGAACACGAGAAGCGATTGTATCACTAAGAGTACTGCTAGAAAAAAGACTAAGAAGAAACCGTAGAACTTATATCGGTTTTATTGACCTGGAGAAGGCCTTTGACGAAGTCCAATGGAAAAAGCTCTTCGAAATACTAAAAAAGTCTGGAGTCAAGCACAAGGACAGGAAAATCATATGGGCGCTATACAAGAATGAAGCGGTAGTCATAAGGTCTGGGACAGAAATTGGAGAGGCCAGATTACGTCAGGGGGTAAGACAGGGATGTTCGTTATCTCCGGCACTATTATATATACATACAAATGGCCTTAAACGAGATGAGAAAATCGCTGCTTCACGTAAGAGGTGTGAGAGTGCAGGGGGTAAAAGTTGGCATGATACGTTTCGCTGATGACATTGCACTTATCGCTGACGACGAAGAGGAACTACAGCGTGCTTTAGAAACAATGCAGGACATATTGACAAGAGGATATAATATGACCATAAATAAAAGCAAAACCAAAGTCATGGTTGTGAAGAATAAGAATGACATCAGCCAAGCATATGCATCCCTTGACAGAGTAGTTCTCAGCAGTGTCAAGCAATTTAAGTACCTGGGCAGCACAATAACAGAAGACAGCGATTGAAATAAACAGCCGTATCCAACAAGCCAAGGTGGCATTCAATAAAAAATCCAAGATTCTGGAATCCTATAACATAAAACTAACCATCAGGATGCAATTTCTAACAACATGTGTGTGGAGTGTTTTATTGTACGGCTGTGAAACCTGGACTATAGCAGATAAGGAACTAAAGAAACTCGAAGATTTCGAAATGTGGTGTTACAGAAGGATGCTACGGATCAGCTGGAGGGACCATGTGACAAATGAAAGAGTGCTAGACGCTATCGGGGAAGAAAGACAGTTAGTAGCCCAGATACGAATCAGGAGAGCGAAATGGATGGGGCATTTGCTAAGGCACGAAAATCTGGTACACACTATTATCGAGGGCGCAGTAGAGGGAAATAACCGAAGAGAACGATCGAAGAAGGAATTCATGGATCCAGTAAAAGAAGACGCAGGAGCAATATTATATCAAGAACTGAAGAGGAAGATCGAGGACCGAGTAAACTGGAGGACGATATGCAGGGAGTTGCAGCCAACCAATCGCTAAGATTGTAACCTTAAGAAGATATAACCCACAACAGCACAGTCTGCGGAACCAGAACTATGAAGGCTTCCATGGTTATTGTTGTTCTTGCTGCAGTGGTTCTGGTGGCTTCTGCCATGCCTCACGGGGTCGGTGCCGGAATGAAGTTTGGACCCTTTGAAATGTCTGGCGGCATCGGAGCGGGGTCAAGTCCTGCCGGCAGTAGTGGACCTGGGATGGGACCTGGCGGCCAAGGGAGCTCCTCCATGGGATCAATGGGAGCAAGTGCGAATATGGGACCAATGTCAGCAGGTGCTGGTATGGGTATGGGCAAATGAGGAGGGTCCTAATTATTTGTAATTATGTGACATAGGTACCAATACAGCAATAGCTAACTGAATTATGGTGTCTCATTTCTTGGTTTTCCTTTTGTGACGGTCAATATTTTCAATTTCAATTAGCCTAAGTTAGTTGTTATAAGTTATATAATATTTCAATATAGAATAGAATAGAAATTTTTTTTATTACATCACACAGCCGTAGCCCTTATGTGTATAAATATTACATAATGTAAAGCGAAAAAACAACAACAACAAAAATTCCTACTGTTTATAGCCTATTGTAACTTCTTATGAAATAATTTAAATTTATTAAAAAAAACCCTACCTAACTACCAAAGAAGAACTTAATATATAAATTTATCCTAACTACCATTCTTACAATAAAATTTGTTTACAAGTTCCTCTGAATAATTCCAAGCTTTGCATAAATGGATCTAAGGTGTCATGATCATTTAGTAAATGAGTGAGCCTGTTTATTGGAGAATTTATAGCTACGTCAGTCCTGTTTTGCGGCTGGTAAAATAAGTTAAAATTTCTTGTTGGAAACTGGGGTACAATAAAATTTAGTTTGCTCAAGAAATTTTGATTGTCTTCTAGGCCATTTAATACTTTATAGATATATATGGCATCAGCAATTTTACGTCGTGTGCACAGACTCTTCGCCTCATATTTTTCTAACAGAGTAGAATATGGTATATACTGTATGTGGAATCAATTTTATCAAACTTTCTCGTCAAATATTTTAAGAATTTTTTTTGCACTTTTTCAATTTGTTTTATTTTGGTTTGGTGGTAAGGATTCCACACCACACTACCATATTCAAGCTTGCTTCGAACAAATGAGTTGAATAATACCATAATCGTTTTCCATTCCAAGAAATAAACCGAGCATCTTTTGATGAATCCTAACATACGATAGGCCTCATTAACTTTTTTACTTATGTGGTTTTCGAACGTTAGTTTAGAGTCAAAGATAACGCCCAGATCCTTTGTCTCTTCCTTTCTCACTAAAGGTCTATCTAACAGTGTGTACTCATTCAATATTATATCTTGTTTTAACGTATATGTTATGATAAAGCATTTTTCTACATTTAGTTGAAGCTTATTTCTTTCCCACCATTCTACCACTCTTTCTATGTCCCTTTGGAGTAATTTACAGTCATTTCTGTCAGTAATTTTTTTACACAGTTTAAAATCATCTGCAAATAGATAACAACTGCAACTTCTTATTACCTCTGGTACATCATTTATCATTAATAGGAAACATAACGGTCCTAGATTTGATCCTTGTGGTACCGATGAGTTAATTGAATAGGTTTCCGAGTAACTACCATTATATAATACTGTTTGTGTCCTACCACATAAGTAAGAGTGAAAGAGTTCTATCAGTTCATCAGAAAATCCAAATTGTCTTAATTTCCTTATTAGGACTTCGAAATCCACTAGATCAAAGGCTTTGCGATAGTCTGTGTATACAACGTCAAATTGAAGCCTATTATTGAAGCTTAAAATAATTTCTTCTTCAAAGTTCACTAGATTTGTCACTGTTGACCGCTTACTCATGAAACCGTACTGATGCTCAGAAATTAGAGATTTCACTTGTTGAATAATTTTTTTATACAGAATAGATTTTAATATTTTACTTGGAGTGCTCAAAAGTGAAATTGGCCTATATTGATTAATCTGTTTCGCCATCGGTGTTTTAGGTATAGGGCATACAATGGAGTTTTTCCATACGGTAGGAAACTTGTTATTTTTAAGTGACAAGTTGCAAATATACCACATTGGATCAATGAGAAAGGTTGAATATAATTTATAGAAGAATTGTGGTTATCCATCTCTTCCTTTCGATTTTTTAGGCATTAATTTTTTAAATGCTTCAATGATATCACTCCTTTGAAGACAACCAATTTTTACCATATTAACTCCTACAGGTATTGGTTCTGAAATAATGGCCTGTAAATCAAAGCTGGGTGGATGCTGCGCGTACACTGATTTAAAGTAGCTGGCAAATGCTTGTGTTTTTTCTTTATCGTGTAATAAAATGTTTCCATTATTTAACAACACTTGATCACCATTAGAATTTGACTTTTTACTTTTATTAAATTTCCAAAAATCCACTGGATTGTCCACTATATTTTTTTCTTGTTGACCATTATAAGTCCGTAAAACTTGCTTAATTGCTATTTTTAACTAGCTGCGGACTTTTGAATAAGATGCATAGTCTGAACCTAAATTAGTTTTTTTAAATTTTTTTCTTAGACGTTCTTTCAACTTAATTTTATTTATAATTTCTTTGGTAAACCAGATAGGCCACTTGCTCTTTTTAAAAGAAATTTTAGGTACAAAGGCGTTTAATAATTTATATATAATTTCATAAAATATTGTAACGGCAGCATCCATATCACTTTGTTGGTACAATTCTGACCAATCAACCTTGCTGATTGATTGAAGTAAGCCCTGACTATCAGCTTTCTGAAAATTATACTGAGCTTCTTTTGGAGTTTCAGGCCATTTTGCCTTAAAGGTACAAATAGTTATTTCTAAGCTTGGGTGATTTCTATCATATCTATAATGAATAATATTTAAAATAATACAAAATAAGCTCTAATTTAAAACTCCCCCCCCCCCAATATCCTAGAGTAGCCGCATCTCTTACGTTTTCCCCTTCTCAGGTCTATAGGCCTACACCACCATGAGCTCATGGCCATAACAAAATCAAGTGTTGTTTGTCTATATGGATGATAGGCTACCATTAATAATAGGAAATTGCACTATTGCATGGCCACTTCAAAATGGGTAGGCTACCAAGGTACTTAATTACTAAATGGCGAGAATGGTAATCTGTTGATGGTAATGGTGTTGACGCTGGATTCAGTACATGTATACCAGCAGCGAAACCCAATGAATGAATGAAAAGCTGCTGGAAAGGTTAATTGCGCCTTAACAGGAGAAGCAGCGATTATTTGTGGTAAATATAACCCACAACAGCACAGTCTGCGGTACCAGAACTATGAAGGCTTCCATGGTTATTGTTGTTCTTGCTGCAGTGGTTCTGGTGGCTTCTGCCATGCCTCACGGGGTCGGTGCCGGAATGAAGTTTGGACCCTTTGAAATGTCTGGCGGCGTCGGTGCGGGGTCAAGTCCTGCCGGCAGTAGTGGACCTGGTATGGGATCTGGCGGCCAAGGGAGCTCCTCCATGGGATCAATGGGAGCAAGTGCGAATATGGGACCAATGTCAGCAGGTGCTGGTATGGGTATGGGCAAATAAGGAGGGTCCTAATTATTTGTAACTATGTGACATAGGTACCAATACAGCAATAGCTAACTGAATTATCGTGTCTCATTCGTTGGTTTTCCTTTTGTGACGGTCAATATTTTCAATTTCAATTAGCCTAAGTTAGTTGTTATAAGTTATATAATATTTCAATATAATGAATAATATATCAAATAATACAAAATAAGCTCCAATTTAAAACTCCCCCCCCCCCCCAATATCCTAGAGTAGCCGCATCTCTTACGTTTTCCCCTTCTCAGGTCTATAGGCCTACACCACCATGAGCTCATGGCCATAACAAAATCAAGTGTTGTTTGTCTATATGGATGATAGGCTACCATTAATAATAGGAAATTGCACTATAGCATGGCCACTTGAAAATGTGTAGGCTACCTAGGTCCTTAATCACTAAATGGCGAGAATGGTAATCTGTTGATGGTAATGGTGTTGACGCTGGATTCAGTACATGTACCAGCAGCGAAACCCAATAAATGAATGAAAAGCTGCTGGAAAGGTTAATTGCGCCTTAACAGGAGAAGCAGCGATTATTTGTGGTATATATAACCCACAACAGCACAGTCTGCGGTACCAGAACTTTGAAGGCTTCCATGGTTAATGCTGTTGTCACTGCAGTGATTGTGGTTGCTTCTGCCAAGCCTCAGGGGATGAATGCCGGAGCCCGGAATGAGTTTTGGACCTTTTAAAGCAGTATGTGCCTCTGCACAAGGCAAAATGGGCCCAATGTCAGGAGGCGCTGCGCTAGTGTGGGGATGGGCAAATAAGGACGCTCCTAATTATTTGTACCTATGTGACATACTATAGGTACCAATACTGCAATAGCTAACTGTAATAGAAAAGTTGCCATGGCAACGGCATGCGCAAGCAGTCGTCGCGGTGTGAGCAATTGGGATGGGTTTGTAATGTCGATTTCAAGAATTAAATAAAGACTCTTTTATATGAATACTTCTCATTATTGTGTAAAGGAACATGTAAAACATGACATGGTGTCAGAAGTTTAACTAGCAACAGCAAGATGTCTTTTAAACCGCTTGTGGCAATTGATTTTGCCGGTGGGAACAGCCTGGACCAGGACACGCAATGGCGGAAGTTCAAGATGAGTTTGGAAGTCTATTTTGAAGCTCTCAGAATTGGTCAAAGCTTCAGACAAAAGGAAAGTAAATATCCGGCTCTATCCGGTCTTGAATCATGCTCATCGTTAAATTTCATCAAACTAGTTGATCATATTAATACATCAGACCTGCCATTGTCTGCATCCATTGCACAATACGAAGATGTGTTTAAAGGTATAGGTTGTTACCCTGGGACGCACAAAATTAAGCTGGATCAGAATATTACACCGAAAATTTGTCCCGCGAGAAGAGTACCAGTACTACTCAAAGATAGGCTTAAGGCCACTTAAATGAACTTGGACAAAATAAAATTATTTGTAAAATTGAGAAACCTACACAGTGGTTAAGTCCATTAGTTATTGTAGAAAAGAAAAACTGTGCGTTGCGCCTTTGAATAGACCCAAAGCAACTGAATTAGGCTATACGTAGGGAGCATTTTCAGACACCTACAATAGATGAAATAATTCCACAAATGCATGGGAAAGCCCTATTTTCCGTCATAGACATGAAGGACGGATTTTTTCATATTAAGTTAGATAATGAGAGTTCTGATTTGTGTGCCTTTGGGACACCATTTGGTCGTTACAAATTCCTTCGAATGCCCAATGCCATATCAAGCGCACCTGAGGTATTTATGAGAAAAAATTATGAAATTTTTGGGAATATTGAAGGGACTACGACACCATATACTATGATGATCTAATTATTTCTGGGGAAAATGAAGAAGATCATGACATTAAGTTTAGACAAGTAATGGAAATGGCCAAGAAATGTAATGTGAAGTTCAATAGAAATTAGTTAAAGTGTAAGATGACAGAAGTACGCTATTTGGGTCATATTTTTTCCTTAAATATTCCCTCCAAATTGTTTACGTACCGGGAAAAGAATTGCAGACCCTCTGTCTAGGGCAGCACCACCATGTCTACCTGGGGAACACACGGAATTAGAGTATTTTGTCCGTTTAGCCTCAAAATACCTCTCTGTGTCTGTCTGTCTGTGAGGAAAGGAGGCAACAAATGGTCGAAGAAACTGCTAAAGATCCTATCTTGAGCAAAGTCGTTGCACTACATAACACTGGCTGGCCAAGCCATCATAGTCAAGTATCCGTGCCGTGTCGAGTTTATTTTAAACTTCAAACTGACCTGTCTGTTCACGATGGACTGCTATTTCACAAAGATGCTGTGGTTGTACCTAATGTACTTTGAAAAGAAATGCTGAATATAATTCACAAAGTCACCAGGGTATCGAAAAATCAAAAGCACTGGCTAGTTTGCATGGGAAAACGGCCGGGCATGTTATTAAAACACTGAAGGCAAGATATGCAACCCATGGTATACCAGAGATTCTCATATGCGATACATGCCGTTCAACAGTGAAGAATTTGTACAATTTGCTCGTTCCTATGACTTTACAGTTAAGTTTTCCCGTCCCCGATATCCGCAATCAAATGGTATGGCTGAGTCCGGAGTAAAACAGATAAAGGCAATGCTTACAAAATGTAAAGAGGATGGTTCTGATTTTCTCCTCGCACTGCTGGAGTTTAGAAACACTCCCACCACTGGCTCCTCTTTCTCTCCAGCACAATCATTATCTCGTATAATCGCAGACTTAAGACTTGTGTTCCGACTGCTAATACTCTGTTAATGCCTAAGCTTAATGACTGAGTCAGGGAAAACTTAACTAAAATTCAAAGCAACCAAAAACGTTTTTTTTGACAGGGGAACGAGGACCTTACCTTTGTTGCGTAGGGGCTAGTGGTAGTGGTAGGGTAGGGGTAGTGTGATGGTAAGAAACGGTGAAAAGTGGGGAAAGGGAAAGGTTGAAGAAGAAGTTCTTGAGAGTTACCTTAGATCATTTCTAGTTAGGGTAGGCCCTGCCGTTTATCGGCGAAATGGAAAAGATTTGCGATATTTTAAAAACAATGGTAATGTTTATGTCAACCCGGAAATCAATAACAGGTCGAGGAGGTATGTAAACCTCCCGGTTCGGTTCAATGATTTTGTTTAATTTTTATTTAATTTAATAATATTGTTAAAGAAGGGAAGATGTAATAGAAAAGTTGGCATGGCAACGGCATTCGTCGCGGCGTGGGCAATTGGGATGGATTTGTAATGTCGATTTCAAGAATTAAATAAAGACTCTTTTTAATGAATACTTCTTCTTATTGTGTAAAGGAACATGTAAAACATGACACTAACTGAATTATTGTGTCTCATTTGTTGCAGGTTTTCCTTTTGTGACTGTCGACATTTTCTAATTCGAGATTTCAATTAAGTTAGTTATACAGGTACGTAGTCTTAAATATGATCAAGCAGGTATGGTCCAGTTGGTAAAGACCTGGGCAATGAAGGGAGGTCCAATACTCGACCTAAAAAAACTTAAAATCTGCGTCCTTCCTCAGCTCCTATACTGCCTCTAAGATTGGCGATCATCATGGCAACTGCAGCCTTGATGTCTAAGGGAATTATAATGCAGTGGTTACCCGTTGCCTTTTGCATCCTCACGCCGTTGACCAGATATATCAAAGAACACAATCCAATTTTTTTTTTTTAACTTCTGCCCCCCCCCCCCCTCTCCTTACAGATCATATGTCCCCCTATGGCCCCACAAGTCATACAGGCTAGAGCTCGTCCACTTCTCATGCCCTACACTAGTGTTCTAGATAGAAAGTATAGGGCCACAGAACATCATTCGTACTATGGGTGGGGCATTCGACCACGCCAAAAGTATATTCCCTGATATCACCTCATATGTTTTTTCAATGGCTGGTCGAAGGAGACGTGGCATCTAAGTGGGCCCAGGATAAAAAAAAACAAGCATTGCGTGCCTCCTATGCGACGAACCAACGATATTAACTTCTTCTTGAGAGGTAAGTTCTCATGATGGTCTACCACGGTACTGTTCGACCATTAATAACTTATCCTATGGTTTAGTTGCCTGGGAAGGTAGTCAAATATGGATAAACTATTGGTCATACAGAAGCGTGCTATTAGAATTATAGCCGGGCTTAAATGGAAGGAGTCATGTAGACAAGCCTTTAAAGGCCTCGAAAATCTTACTGCTCCCTCCATGTAGATAGAAGCGGCCATAATGCACTGCCTCGCACAAGCCGACTTTATAAGAGTGGGAGAAATATCGGACCGTGAAACCCGGCTGGCCGATACCGACTTCCACATTCCCTGAACCCGAAGACATGGCACCGACAATTTTATTCTAATAAAGGGAAGGTTGCTGTTTAACCGGACCACATTAAGAGATTGCTGCGCTCGGAGGCTAGGAAGTTCAGGCGAATATTACACTTATGGTGGAGGGTCTGTTTTATTCGCTTGCTGAGTTTCTGGGGAATGCGTAAAATAATTTGGCCGATTCTTCTTACAATTCTTTATTTTTATTGTTGTTAGTTATTTAAGTTAAATGTAAGATTTTAAGTGTTTTTAGTTAAGTTATAATTGTATTGCATTGTATTCTGTTTATTATAATTATTAATTAATTCATTCATTCATCATTACTTCAGTCAACGCCTGTCATCGTGGGCTGCTCAGCCATTTGACGCCGTTCGTCCCAGTACATCTGAGACTCGATCAGGGACGTAAAGTTGGGGGGGGGGCGGTCTAACTTGCCCCTCCCGGCTCCTTTTTTTGGGGGGGGGGGGCAAAGCCTCGAGCATTGTAAGACGTGGTTCATACTTCATGGTCCGCTTTGCAGCAATATGAATAAAGGCATTCATTTTTTAGCTTTGTAAAAGCTACAGCTATACTTTACTACTATTAAACTGCGTAAAACCCTACTATTTTGCTCTTATATTTTCAATTTTTCCTTATTCTGCCTGATGACGTCACAAGGTCTACTTGGTTTTGCCCCCGCCACCATCCTAAAACTTTACGCCTCTGGACTCGATGTGTTCGTCATTGAATGAATTTTGGACCTGTTAAAGCGACTGGCAGCATGGGAGTACCGAGTGAAGCCCTGGAGCTGGTATGGATACCACCATGGGATCAGTGGAAGGAGGTGCCAGTATGTCCCCATCGGATTTCTCGCCACCAAGCAATCTGGGTTCATTTCATACAGGTGGCGGTTTTGAGACAGGTTTTGGTGGATGACTCTCCTTGTTATTTTTAACTCTGTGACATTGATGCCAATACACCAACTATATAGCTAACTGAATTATTGTGTCGCATTTGCTTGTTTTCCTTTTGTGACTGTCAATATTTTCTAATTCAATTAAGTTAGATGTATTGTATATGCATTTGATCAGGTCCAGTTGGTAAAGATCTGGACAATGAAACGGAAGGTTCGAGTTCCTCGATTTTTCGAAGTGAAACTTCTTTGGGCGCACCACATACAGATTTTAGCAGGGCAATGAGTTGGGCTGGCCTCCCTGTGGCGCGACACGCAGCAAAAAAATATGTAGGGTTGTAGTCTGAACTATTGGGACACCCCCCATGGTACTATTGAATTGGAAGCAGGTATGCCCCTTAAACACGAGTGGAACACAAAATTAGTAAACTGAGACTTTCCAGCAATCCCATTTGAATTGCATGGGCGGGTTAACTTAACTACTTAAAACAATTATTTGTTTTACATTGTGAGGCTAGTTTGTTAAAAAGTTACAGTTAAGTGTATTTAGAACATAAGAAGATACGTTTTTACCAAATTTCATAGTAAAAAGTAAAGTAAAGTAAAGTAAAAAGTAAAAAACCTTGCTTTTTTGCATTTTTGCAAATATTTTGAGGTTATGTTAAAAAGTTTAAGAACTAAAGTTGTAGATCTTCTTATTACCTACATTTTTGCTATTAAACGTTTTCCCATAGGACTTGTAGTTTTGCCGGAAATCAAGATATACCGTATTTCACCATTAAAAACCCATCCCTACCCACTTCCCGAACTCAGATCGCCCGTAATTTAATTTTTCTATATTATCTGACACATTATCTTCCATTTCCAATGGGTTTCATTCTACTATAATTCGATGTCGATTCAAAAATTATCTACCTTGGACTAATTAGATATATTCTACAAATTATTTATTTAAGGCAATTCAAAACGAAAAGTAAAAATAATGTTCTTTTTCAGCCGTTTATTTATTTTAAACTTACAAACCGCATAGTATTAGCATCAGTGGCGTAGCCAAGGGGGGTCAGCGGGGTCCGCCCCCCAAATTTTTTTTTTAGCAAAACATAAAATTAATCAGATATTTACTATTAAAAAATCCCCCGGGAGGCCCCGGTCCCCCTGTTTCCAGTTTTGTTAATAATGTTATCGTATGCAAAATCAATTTTTTTTTGCCGGCAAACTATTTCAGGCCTATCTTTTAAAAAACATTCCCCACGGTAGCCCCCGGGCCCCCCCCCCCCTGTTAGCTGTAATATTATTCATATGTAAAATATGGGCATAACTGCTTTCAAAGTGCGTAAATTCCACTATTTTGGGCCTATTCTTTTTCAAAATAGTTCCCCTGTGGGAAACCCCCCTTATCTTGCAGTAGGTCTACTATTCTTCGGCTGTATAAAACGTAAAGATTGTTAGAATAGGTTACAAGACGTATATACATCAAAATGTGTAAAACTCCACAATTTCAGGCTTATTATTTCAAAACCCTTCCCCGGGGGAGACCCCCGGGCCCCCCTTCAGCCCCCAACCCCTCGGGTGGGAAATTAAGATCATGCCCCTAATTAGAAGATGCGTACGTCCATGGGGATGGCTTTCCTATTTTTCTAATATTTTACGAAAATACGGGGGGGGGGGGGCGCCAAATGAAACACCACCCCATTCGAAAACCTATCGTAAACGGGCAAACTTTATGCATTGATGTTGCATGAAATCTGGACCCCCCCAAAAAAAAAATTCTGGCTATGCCATAGATTTGCATCTACTCTGTCTCTTTAAAATGGTCCAAAGAATAATTAATTGTCTTGGCAAAAGTATATCATAGAGAACCTCAGCATTCATTCATTCATTCATTCATTAGGGGCAAGACCTCTCCAGAATATGGGTAGCATTCATCGTATTAATTTTGTCTGCATACCCACATTTCAAATACACCGATTCTGTTCTCCATAATACTAGTAGCAATTGCAATTAGTGTGTCAACGTCAATTTCTCCACAACATAAATATAACGATTGAGACGGCTATGCTTTCGGCCTTATAAGGAAGGGAAGGGACAGCATAGGATCTGACGTCAAAAGCAATTGGCTGAGTACATCGTAATGTTTCAAAGGGGCACTGCCGATGCTCAGTGGCGGCGCTACGGGGGTGCCCGGGGCGGGGAGGGGGGGGGGGCTCCGTCCTGGCCCCCCAGCAGTTTCTCCGCCCCCCCACTTTTGAGATATTTGAAATTTTGTTAAATTGAAAAATTATTGTAATTCAAAAACGTCCGACACAACTGGTAACAAGTTACTTACTGCCATTACAGAATGCCTACTCCCCGTTTGAGTAAATAAGGCCAACCCCCCCTCCCCCCCAGGGTCACCCGTAGTACCCCCCAGGATTTCTGGTGACAAAGACGTTATAGAGGCGAAAGGCTTAGTATCCACAATAACGAAAGGGAAATTAATTCTTGGTATGCTTATTTCACATGAAAGACATCATGAAACAAACAACAACATATTGACTAATTACTTTCACAAAAATTAATTACTCAAAATGCGTAAAACCCCAATACTTCAGACCTATTTCTTCAAACTTTTTCTCCGGGGGGGGGGGGGGGGGGCTCCCCTGAATGGCAGGTTTATTCGTCTGTAAAATCTCAACTGTACAGCTTGCAAAATCCGAATTGTCAGGATATGTAGAGTAGTGGTACAGACTCCAACTTTTACCCGATAGGTTGTTGGTTCGAGTCTCACACTTGCTTCATTTTCTGGCCATGCTTCGGAGGGCATGTAAAGCAGGCGGCCCCGGGCCTTCCTAGTTGAGGCATGAGTGTAAGAGAGGGCTTTATAGCCCTAACTCCGCTAGGTTGGCTTAGTAATAGAACAAAAAAGTCAATATTTACTTATTTAAAACCTCACTAATTTAGGCCTATATCTCAATTTTTTCTCCGGGCCCCCCGTTTCCCAGATAATAATATGCGCAAAACCTCACTATTTATCAGTTTTTTTTCTCCGGGGAAACCCCCGAGCCCCCCGTTCTCCAGAGTACCTATAATATGCGTGAAACCCTACTAATTTGGGTATATTTATCAATTTCAAATGCAAAAGAAAAAGAAACCAATACAGCAATAGCCAACTCAATTTATTGTACTTTATTTTTCCTTTTGTGACGGTCGAGATATCAAACTGTGCTATTTCGGTATGTAGGGTGAGAAATAACACACTTGGTAAAGAACTGGAAATGAGAAGCATGTATTCAAAAGGTGATTTATCACTTGAAACTGTATAAATATAGGGGAGACAAAAATCTTTCTTTTCGTGTCTGAGGTAGAGATTCCTAATTTCTAGGTCCAGTTTTCTGCCATAGTCGGTGCACACCCAAAGGTGGTGGAAGTCTTTGGTCTCTTCTCGGTGGTGAAAGGTGAAAATTCTAACATCTATATGCGAGTATGCCTCTACCTACATTATAGGATGTAATAAAATTTAAATAATATTCTTTGATAATATAGGAATTGCGCATTAGACTATTACTAATTGTTTTGTTGCAGTCAATGCTATGATTCCAGTGATACAGCTCAAAAATATTTTTTTTGTGACAAATATCTTTAGCATACATGCTCCTCATGTATAGGCGCGTCGTACTGTTTCAGTTTACCAGTTATGGGGATGAGAGTCCAGCCGAGCTTGATTGCCAACCCCAGTCGGTGGCCTCATTCTCCACCCCAACCACTTATAACCTGGTGGTATGTGCGACAGCGCTATGATAGGACGCAGCCCCTGTAGTTGCGGAGGCAAACGGACCCGATTCGCTTTGGAATTGCCTGTAGTCTTGACAAAAGTATGGGAGCTTAGTTGAGAGAGTCTATCATATAATCATCTCCTCCGCATAGAGCAACCCCAGACACTTGTCACCGCTTGCTGCGACTTGTCTGTATGTGGCATTGGACTGGAGGAATATTCCCGCTTGTTCCACTAGGGCTTGATTACGTCTGAAGTGACTCATTGGTGTAAATTCCCAAAATTTCTGGGGGGGGGGGGGCTTTAGGACCCCAAGACTTTGATCTTCGGAGAAATAAAATTAATAAATTGGCCCAAATTAGTGAGGTTTTGCGCACATTATACCCTGGATAAAGGGGAGCCCGGGGTTCTCCCCTGGAGAAAAAAAATTGATAAATAGACCCAAATTAGTGTGAGGTTTTACGAATATCATACCCTGGGGTCTCCCCTGGAAAAAATTTTTACGCATTTTGCAAGCATTACAGTAGAAATTTTACAGACGAATAAATGTACCACTGAGGGGGGCCCGGGGGTCTCCCCCGAAGATTTTTTTTTTTTAAAAATGGGTCTGAAATATCGGGGTTTTAAGCCTTTTGAGTAATATATTTTTGTGAAAGTAGGTGGTCAATATGTTGATTTTTTTCATGATGTCTTTCATGTGAAATAAACATGTACCAAGAATTAATTTCCCTTTCGTTATTGTGGATACTATGCCTTTAGCCTCCATAACGCCTTTGTCACCAGAAATTCTGGGGGAGGGTTCTACGGATGCTTCTGGGGGGGGGGGGGCTTAGCCCAGAACCCATTATTTACGCCAGCTAGCAGAAAAAAAATTCATGAATGGACCCAAATTAGTGAGGTTTTACGCATTTTGCAAGCAGTACAGTTGAGACGAATGAAACCACCATTGAGGGGGGTCCAGGGGTCTCCCCAGGAGAAAAATTTGAAAAAATTGCTCTGAAGTATCGGGGTTTTAAGCATTTTGAGTAATATATTTTTTGTGAAAGTACTTGGTCAATGTGTTGATTCTTTTTCATGTAAAATAAGCACACTATGAATTAATTTCTCTTTCGTTGTTGTGGATATTATGTCTTTAGCCTCCATAACGTCTTTGTCTCCAGAATTCCTGGGGGGGGGGGGGCTACGGGTGGACCTGAGGGGGGGCTTAGCCCCCCCAGGACCCCCCTATTTACGCCAATGAAGTGACAACACACATTTTCATTTGCAGAATTAGAACATTTTCTCGGAGGGGGTGGGAGAAATTATGTTCAGAAATTGGCTTGGGAATCCTCGCCTGATTAATTACTACTTACTCCCACTATAAAAGAACGTATAAATGCCTTCCTACATATTAGCATAGTGAATGAGGAGGGGTTTTGACAATCCTTCACTGAGAGAAATGCTACACATAAGATATTGGAGTTGATCCGATGAATACGTGACAACGTAAATGGTACTATAAGTTAACGGATCGGTACACCGATAAATCCTCTCCGTTAACTCATCGTCTTCCATAACTCCGATAATTCACTACGATAACTTATATGAGTTAAAACTCCTTTAAGTTATCGGACCCTATAAATCTTCAAGGGCACTAGCTCCGATAACATATCGTTTTCTAGTTAACGTTGGCCTAGATTTGCTCCGATAACCTATCGTTCTCTAGTTATCGTAGACCTATACATTCTCCGATAATCCATCGTTAAGCTCTGCTTCTACCTACGATACCCCATCGTAGCTGCATCCCGGGGGGGGGGGGGGGGACAGCGGCAGCGCTAGCAGTATATATATAGGGAGGATCTGGTACATATATATATATATATATGCACTCTGTATTAATACACGCAGTCACGCATATATATATATATATACCAGAGCCCCCTAAATATATATATCCAAACGCCGCCCTTCATCGCCGCCTCCCCTCTCTCCTCCCGATAGATGCAGCACGTTGTAACACTGGGCGCTATCTATGCACGTCATTTCACCCTGCAGCCACCTGAAAGGAATAATTCAACAATATAATGCAATTTATAACTGTATATATAAGATTAAAATGATGTAGCCTATAAACAGTATATTGGCCAATGGGGAACATAATAGCCTAGATACAATCAATTTTGAACAACCAAATTAAGACTATTTTCTAGTCCTGCTTTTTTGCTTAAGCTAAGAAAGAATTTCACGGGAAATATTCACTACAGGCTATAGCTATAAAAACATTTTAGACACTAGATGAAATATTTCTCTTTATTTTAATGCGGATGCATTAAAATTATGTGACCAATCAATCGTATATCAAAATGCAGAGAAACAATTCTCCTGGATGACATCAGCTTTGCTCACCTCATTAAGAAATAGGGATAAGCTTGGTTTGAAATTGAAAAAAACATCCGTTCTCCCAAATGATAAAGAATAGCTACCTGCTTCACAGAAATATGCTGAAGACCATCATGGCAAAAACGGAAAATGATTACTACAAAAAAAAAATTAAAGAAAACATCACAAACCCAGCTAAGACATGGAGAATTATAAATGAAGTGACTGACAATAATACAAAGGATAAAAAACGAGTGATAAACCAAATATTTAACGAAAGAGGTCAGCTGTTAACAGCAAAAAATAATCCTAAAGAGTTAGCAAACGAATTTAATGCTTTTTACGCTAATATGGGGAAAAAGCTTGCTTCTGTAATCACGACCCCTGGAATGAATCACACGCTACACATAAATCCACACACTCTTTTCCTCACACCTGTGGACAATCAAGAAATATGTAACTACATAAGTCAACTGAAAAGTAATTCCGCTCCAGGGGCAGATGGAATCACAGCTAGGATACTCAAGACACATGTAGAGAATGTTCAAGAACCGCTTAAACACATTACAAACCTGATTCTCACCAAGGCAGAATTTCCTGACATCTGTAAAATGGCGCAAGTTACACCAGTTTACAAAAAAGGTGACAAAACTGATATGAATAATTATAGACCTATATCTCTCACATCAACTATCAGTAAGATTTTTGGAAAGGCGATTAAGGAACGTATTGTAAACTTCCTGGAAAGCACCTCATTTTTTTTACAGAAAACCAGCATGGATTCAGAAGTAATCGAAGCACACAGGATGCACTCACTAAACTTACCGCACTACTATACCAACATCTTGACTCCGGCCAACACCCACTTTGCGTGTTTTTAGATATGCAAAAAGCATTCGACACAGTCTCACACGAAATACTTGGAGAGAAACTCGAGCAAGCCGGGCTTCGGGGACTAAGTCATAAATTACTTACGTCATACCTGAATAACAGACAACAACAAGTAAAAATCCATTCAACGAATGAAAATCATTCATCAACCAGCACTCTAATAAGTGACACAGTTCATGTAACATATGGCGTTCCACAAGGAACAGTGTTAGGACCAGTCCTGTTTTTGATATATATCAATGAGCTACTCAAAATTAACTTCGACTGCACTGCCATAGGATTTGCCGATGATACAATTCTGTACTTTCACGGACCAAATTGGAAAGAAGTTCATGAAAAGGCTGCATCCACCCTTACAAAAGTTAAGAACTGGCTAGACGATAACCTATTAACCTTGAATATATCCAAAACAGAATATATGACGCTCAGTGCCACATCAACAGGACAGCCAGCTGAATCAAAGGTTCAACTCCATAGGAATAGCTGCGAACTTGCTAAGCCATGTAAATGTGAACATATCAAGCGAACGAGTGAATACAAATATCTTGGGGTCACAATAGACCAATACCTACGCTTTCAGCTTTCACACTCCTTTCTCTCAGTAAAAGCTTAAAATTTGCTCCCTTTATCAGTTAAATCAGCATTATACCTAACTATTTACAAAGATAAAATTAAAAAACAACTCAGCCAATACCCTGAAATATACAAAAACCGTCCTTTATTGTCCTAGCAGCCACTCAGAATGTCAGCATGTTTTTTATCGTATTGTATGTTTAGTTATCGCAACTAAAATTTAATAATTATTATTCGCTTATCTTAGTTTTTAGTTTTTTAGTTTTTAGTTTTTAGTTTTCAGTTTTAGCTATTAGCTACATTAAAAGGGGGCCCAGCACAGGCTCGTCCTAAAGGGTCCCCTCCTACTGCTATTACACTTATAAAATAATTGTTAATCTATATTTTGAAGGAAATAAAAATTACTTCCTTTACTTTACTTTACTTTACTTTACTGTCTTAAATATAAGACTTGAGGCACTAGGCATATGAAATGATGATGCGCTTCCAAACAGCCCCAATTATTGCGCGAGGGAGCTCTTGAGCTCTAAGGGTCCAAGGGAAGGAATGAAGGACTGAAGGTACCAAGGTAGGCAGTTACGTCCGTTAATGCAAGATGCGCGGGCCGGTGACGCAGGGGGAAATTCCGAACTGCGCATGTGCAGACCTTCAACTACGATAACTTGCTCCAATTATTTAAATGGGGGTTGACCACTCCGATAACATTTTTTTAGTCTCCGATATCTTACCTGGGTCTTACGATAACTTTTCGGAAGTCAATTGTGATAGACAGGCGTAAAGCAACTACGATAAGTTTTCGATTTTTAGACTAGAGTACAAGGACTACAGTTCAAGGACCTTTTGGTACGATAACATAACGTCGCATCTGTTAGAATAATCTGGTTAACTTGCTTATTGCACGAAAAATTAGAGTCCTTTTTTGAGCAATTTTATTTATTTTCAACTAAAATTGATGATTTCGAGTTGCTAAATTGGTGGATTGGTATTCAGCATAGGGGTATGGTTATTTATTTTATTATTATATTTATTCAGTCCCATAAACATTACATAGTGATACATAGGTATTGCCACAGGCCAAGGCCGTGCGTGGCTAGTTAAAGGGATGTTTTTCAAGCTTAAAAATAAAGTTAATTAAAGATTACGTTAGGTTAGGTTGGTTGCTTATTTTCTAAAAGTTCACAGTGCACTCAATAAAATTGTCCTTGATGCTGATTAGTTTAATATTGAAAAGAATTGAAATAAGTAAATGAATGAATGGAATCTTATTGGAAGGGGAGGGGGGGGGGAGTTGAAAATTACATATTCTTAAAAGAGATTCAAGTGCTGGGAAGCTTTGGTTATAAATACTCGTAGGTTTTTACCATCCTTCAAGTTTCTGGGCAGATCATTATAGATAGAGAGTGCCTTGTATTGCGCTGTATTTTTAGTTTTACTTGTTCTTGGTTTTTCGTGCAGTAGGGGTTTTCTCTCTTTATATCTTGTGCCATGTTCGTGGGAGACTTCGGGATGCAGGCCTAAAAGCTTATTTTTGTATAACTGTATTAGAGATTGTTTGGTAAATATTTTATTGATGGTTGGGACTTTGGCAATATGAAAAAGCTCTTCAGTGGGGAATAATTTAGGCTTTTTGTACATAATTTTATGGATTTTCTTTTGAATTTTAATTAGCCGTTCAAGTTCATTTTTATATGAAGCCCCCCATGCTATAATCCCATATTGTAAGTGTGACTGTATTAAAGCAAAGTATATGGCTCTCAGTAAGTGTTCATCAACTATATTCCTAACTTGGACGAATTTGTAAATAGATTTTCTAAGTTTCAATATAAGGGTATTAATTTGTTCCTGCCAGTTTAGTTTTTTGTCTATTATCAAACCAAGATATTTTGCGCTATCTACTCTTTGGATTCCCTCAATTCGGTAGTTGTCAGTTTGTATGTTGGTTTGTGAATTAGTGAACTCTATATAATACGTTTTTTTTAAGTTTAGAGTAAGTAAATTGTCATTCATCCATGATTTTACAATTTTCAGATCATTGTTTGCAGACTCATATAGCTCGGCTCTTGTGGAGCCTCTGCATATTAGTATCGTATCATCCGCAAATGCATTTATTTTGCTACTTAGCTTTAAGGTTAATAAATCATTTAAGATTAAATTGAAGCAAAATGGTCCAAGTACCGTGCCTTGGGGTATGCCACACGTAACGGTATCTTCATCGCTAAAACAAATGCATTTGTCAGAACTAGGTAACATTTTTGTTTTTTGTTTTCGATTAGTCAGGTAACTGGTTAGCAAAGTGTGGACTTGCCCTCAGAGCCCTAGTTTCTCCATTTTATTAAGTAGTATACTGTGGGAAATAGTGTCAAAACCTTTTTTTAAGTCATTTAGGATGCAAAGACTGTATTGTTTCTTGTTAGAAATATCACTTAATTCATTTATTAGGTCACATATTGCTTCCGTTGTTCCCTTGTTTTTTTGGAATCCAAATTGCTGGGAAGAAATAAGCTTATGTTTTTCGGCAAAATCGCTTAGTCTGGTATATAGGACTTTTTCATAGATTTTACTGATAGCAGGTAGTACTGATATTGGCCTATAGTTTGCAGGGTCATCTGGGCTATTGTCCTTGAATATTGGAGTGACTATTGCTAGCTTTAGGCTATCGGGAAACGTACAGGTCGACAAAGATGCATTGATGGCATGAGTTAACGGTTCCGCTATATGGGGTTTGACGGACTTAAGGGTATAGTTTGTAATATTGTCATGACCGGGGGCAGAATAATTTTTTAAATTCGATATTATTGTACTTATTTCTTGTGGGGTTGTAGGGGTTAGGAACAGTGTATATGGATTAGATAGGATTGCTGCTAGGCGAATCTTCAGACTTGCTGGGTCATGGGGTATTTCACGGGCAAGGTTCGCGCCTACTTTTAAAAAGTATTCGTTAAATGCTTTGGAAGAGATGTTAGTTTCTTTAATGTTTTGTTTCTTCGTACCTCCAGTTATTTCATTTACTATTTCCCATTTTTTCCTCAAATTATGTCCTGCATCGTGTAATTTGTTTTGGTAATATGTGGACTTTATTATTTTAATTTGCGTTTTAACTTGGGCCGAGAATGATTTAGCATGAGATTTTAATATGAGGTCATGGGGTCGTTTCTTACTATTTTTATGCAATTTATCACGATGTCGTATTGCTTCAACGATTTCAGTTGTTATCCATGGTTTCAACTTTTTTGTTTTGTTGTTGGGCTTAACTTCGAACTGCTTAGTATTATTTTGTATTTGTTTCTTGAAGATATGTAAGAAATTGTTGTATGTTGCATTGCCGTCGTTATTTAAATATACACTATCCCATGTTTCCTGTTCTAAGGACCGATTTAAGGCATTATAATCAATTTTATTTATTTTTAACTTGCACCCTAACTTATTTTCAATTTTTGAATAGTGGGAAGGCATGGGTAGGGATAACAGTTGAGTATAGTGGTCAGTTATTGATGTTTGAATAACAAAGGATTGTATGTCGGTGGTGGAATAGTTTTCAGGGATATAGATATGGTCAATGCATGATTGACTTACATCGGTAACTCTGGTGTAGTTATTTATACACTGGACGTAGCCATGGCCGCTAAGCATATTTTGATATTCATCCCCCTCTTTGTCTAACACGTCGATGTTTATGTCTCCTGCTAAAATAGGGCCTAGTCCTAATTGATTTTTGCGCATATGTAAGCACATGTCAAGATCATTAATAAAATTTTCTGTATTTTTAATAGAGGGTGTTCTGTAGATGCCCAGAACTGACAGGGACTTCGCCCCCTTTTGGGGTTTCAATTCAAGTAATAGTGAAGTGCATTCTGTTATTTTAATATCAACTACTGAGTCTTTGTGGGTGGATTTACAAAATATTACGACCCCCTCATTGCGTGTTAGAGAACCACCCTTAGCGAAGAAGTCATACCCATCTAGGCTGAAGGCAGGGCTAATTTCATTTATAAAAGCTTCAGTTAACACAATTATATCAATCACGACAGGTAGGCTCTGCAGAAAAATAAGAAATTCATCCAAATTGTGACTAATGGATCGTATGTTCATATGGAGTATGTACAGATTTCCATTTTTTATTATATTTCGGGATAGTTGGCGACAATTTTCAATGACTATTGAGTTTATTTGGTTTATATTTAATATCTCATCGTCCTCATCATGCATCATTTTATGATATAGTTCAAGGTTAAAGGTGTTTATTCATTTATTTATTTCAATTTTTCTACTATAAACTATTGAATTGCCCTCTCCCCTAACGTCAGTATTTCATGTGTTCAATAACCAAATTTTATTTTGGACTTCATTTTTAGAATACGCATATAGGTTTTTAGTAATAAATGTGCCCTTATTTTTTTCGTTACTCTAATATTTCAAGGCTTCAAATGCCAAAAAATTCAATGAAACTCCATATTTGGAATACTCATATAGGCCTAGGTATTTAGTAGCAAAAGTATACTTATTTTTTTTGTAACTATAATATTTACGACGCTGTTCAATTTTTTAACTCTCCGAGCAACATGCAATCCGCGTGAGCCCCACTGGGCACTGGATATCCAGCGGCTCCGACCATCGCATGGGCCCGATTGGTCACCACCTACCATCATAATATCATAATTTTTATTATATACATCCTATAGATCAGGTCATAGCCCATAAATACACAATATAACATATTATATTATCTTAAATGAAATTTATCCTCCATCCAGCATGGCTACCAGACAAAACACTTTATCAGGGAGAACCCATTCTAATCGAAAATATTCAAATCAATTTATTAGTTAAGCTACCGTTTGACACTGGTAATCAATTAACCTAAAGAAATCCAGCAAATTTGAGTATACTTGTACAAAATAAAACCTCTTTCCCCATTTCGTTTACTTTTAAATACAATTTCATGACAACTTTTAACGAATACCAAAAATGAGGTTTGAATTTCTTTTGACGCTAACAGATGCATCCGTCTATACCGCACATATACAAATATGTATTTGCATTTTATTTTCCAAAGTCATAATATAATTATAACCCCCCCCCCCCCAGGGGAATTGGTTAATTTTTCCCTACAATAGCAAAGCAAAGTATTTTTTATGTAATATATAATTTTTTAAATTTTTTACTTTCGTTCCATATTTACGAATATAGATGTCGTATTAAAGCAATATGATTTTAAATTTTAGCGCGAAAAACACTCGCTACGTATAACTTATCGGACCATATCCAGTGAATCCGATAAGTTTTCGTCTCAGCTAGGTCATCATATATCTTATCGTACATTTTTTAGACGTTGGATTATCGATGTGCCAGAGCTCCTTTAATGTATCGTCGACTAAGCAACGATATCTTATAGAGGCATTACAAGTTCGATAAGATATCGGAGGTCATCACTCCGTTAACTTATGGGGAAGAATTTTCATTCCGATAACTTATCGTGTGATTTTTATCGGAGTAACAGCTCAACGACAACGCAACGGAGATTTTGGGTTATCGGAGAAGTGGTCCGATATCTTATGTGTAGTAATCTACGATAAGTTATCGAAATTTCGTTATCGGAGTGAAAAATGGGTGTCCGATACTTGAAAACAGCCCAAAATTTCTCTCAGTGTTGGCGAATAAAATGTTGTAGGACTATATTTAGGCTGCGACTATTTTCCCTATCCTAAAGCACAAGATTGGTCAATGGAACAATTGCGGTAGGCGAGCGTACACAAAGCCGCACCCAGAAATTATGAGAGGGGTTTTCAGTACGTTTTCCTACAATTTTACTATAGCCTATATGTATTCAATTTCCAAGAATGAGTGACTAGTACCATTGAATAGCCTATAAAAACTATAGTGTCATATTCAATGCTAATACATGTTATAGCCTGGGGCTATTATAGGGGGGCCCAGAGAAAAAAAATTATAAATAGGCCAAATTCGGACTTTAGGTTTTCCAAAATAAAAGTGTGTAAATTGCTTACTACTTAGGCGAAATGAAACTTAAATCTAAAATACTCAATAAGTTTTGTGTATTGTTAATAACTAGGTACTGTTAATTGCAAATTGTAATTCCAAACCTATTGTTATATATATTATTATTTCAGCAGGCATTCTTCGGGGGGAGAGGGGCGGCCGCCCGCCGCGTGCTCGATTTGAAAGCAGCGTTAAAATAATGATTTCCTGCCTTTATAGCGTTTGTAATTATATTTATAGCATTCCGTCGGAAAAAAAATTCTCCACTTAGCGCTCTATTAAAAAAAAAAAAAAAACGTAATTAAAAAATTATGTTTACTCGAGTTTCAAAACTGAACCTTCCGTTCCATAGATGCAAACTCTTCATTATTACAGATTTTGGAGGATTTTGAAAAACTGGGATTTGAGCCCACGGTCTCTGCCTGTCCGGGGTATCGTCTTAAACCACTGGACCACAAGCCCAGACAGAGCAGTTTCTGCTAAATCCTCTACTTACATGCTCTTTGACAAGATTCGTATTGCTAGACAGGTTAGCACAGCTACACAACTATCTAACCGAACAAGTCTGCGAGCTAACTTTTTTGCTTAAAGGCAATGCGCTTTATTCGATATATTGCAGCATTATGTGAGTACATAATAGTGCCATTAAACTTACTTATGCTGAAGAGGCATAAACTCCTCGTAATAACAGAAATTTAAAGATTTCGAAAAATCTGGACTGGAGCGGCATTCGAACCCACGGCATAGAGGATTTAGTACTTAGTAGACACTGTACTTTTCGGGCTTGTGGTCCAGCTGTTTAAACCGATGTCCCGGATAGGCATGGATCGTGGGTTCGAATCCTACCAAGTCCTGTTTTCTCTAATTCCATAAATTTATTGCAGTTCTTTTTTGCCGTTTGATTGACATATTCTTCTCCATACAGGCACATGCCGCATTTACTCACCATGTTTTGGAGGGCATATAATGCCGGCGGTCCCGGGTCATCATATAGTTCCGTGTAAAAGAGGGCTTTATAGCCCTTATTCCGGTAAGTTCGCTTAGATAATAGTTCTAACAAAAAAAAATTAATTTAGGTATTTATTTAAATAACTTGATTGAAATACCAGAATTGAAAATTTACACTGTCACAAATGACCTAGGGTAGATCCCCTAAAAAATGGTGAAAAAAAAACATTAAATTATAGTGGAATGAAACCCACTGGAAAAGGAAGATAATATGACAAACAGGAGGAAAAATAAAAATTAGGGCTAGTTGGAAAAAATTAATATTTTAAATCAAAAAATTGCATTGTATTTACGTGTAGAACATAAAAAGTTAGTTTTCACCAAATTTCACGAAAAAAATGTTCTTTTGTGAAAGTTAAAAATAAAAAACCAAAACCTTGGTTTTGGGCATTTTTCTCATAAATTTTGAGGTTATGTGAAAAAAAGTGTAATCACTAAATAAGTTGCACATCGCTTCATTATTCACTACCTTTTCGTTGAAATTCGTAAAGAGCACCTCGCAAATCCAATTTCAAAACTACCGGAAAACTTTCCAGGTGAGACTACCAAATGATTGTACTATTTAATGAGTGTTCGAACTAATGACCTTTAGAATACGCCTAATTCTTGGATGCACGTGCCATTATAAAAAATGAAAAATTGATCACTGCCTCCTTCACCCTTATTTATCATTTCATTTCATTTCACCCAGATGCCATTGACGCCATTGAGTGCAGTAGGCCTATTTGAGTATTTTTTCAGAAGTACGATATTTGCAAAACCTTACCAGGACAGTCTAGATTCACAAAAAAAAAAGCTATATTCGCAAAACATGATGTACTTCTCAGCTTTGACAATTGATCGAAGCCGGTAGTGACAGAATTTTATACGGTATGTGTTTTATCGTAATATTTCATTCAGTTACTTTTATTATAATAATATCTGATTTATTAGTATATTGTATAGACCCCTTTCAAATGCGATAATACCTTCTCAATTTTATAAACGCCAATGTTTATTAAGTTTTCTAAGGTAGGTGAAACCTTGTGGTATGGGATCCAGTCGCTCACTTTGCTGTGCGTGGTGCTGGGCTTGTTAGGTCTCCCCTTTGCCTCGTGTTGTAGGTGTGGGCATCGTCGTTTTGTTTAAATCTCCCCTAAACCTCAGGTTTTAAGATATGTAAAATGCATCTACAACTACATCTGTATATAGTGTTATGTAAAGACTTGGGGCTGTCATGATTTTAAATGTCATGAAGTGAGAATGACAACTGTCAGAAGGTCCCAGTATTAGCAAGCAGAGAACTCCCCTCTTTTGGAGCCTGAGTACATCGTCCATATTCCCTACGGAGGTCCCCCCACAGGCTAAATATTTCGGAGGTCAGACTGAATCCAAGCGCAGGGAAAAAATATTGTATTATTAGGAAGATAATATTATAGAACCGGTCCAAATTTACTCGAACATGCTTTCCAATTTATCAAAATTAGTAGATAGAGAAAATGAGTAATTTCATGGTAAATAATTTTCCTATGGTTAAATTTCGGATCGATATCTCGGGGGGGGGGGGGGGGGGGGTTGGCCACCTGACGTCACTGGAGGTGAGGTAAATTCTAGATAGGTCAGACCAACACATTACCACACAGCAATACCGGCAGGGCACGCAATGCATTTGAGCGTGAATTTTCTATCATTTTTTCAAAAAAACATTTTTTTTTACAAAACCAAATACTTTTCTGGGAAAGCAACCTGTCCGGTTTCGTTACTCAATTTAACATCTAAAACATGCCTGAAGGTAGAAATCATCAATAGAAAGGTTTCGCAGAAAAATTATTTTTTAGTCATTTTTCATTAAATTTAGTTATTTTTATTTTTTTACCCCCAGAAGCAACCTATCAAGGGGCAAGCAACCCCACGCATTTCGTTAATATTAATAACGACTAGAATATACGTGAATTTAAAAGAAATCGTTGGAGCCGTTTTTGAGAAATAATGTTTTTAGACGTTTTTTTATGAGTTTTTTGAGAATAACCCCCCCCCCCAACTTAAGTTAGCCCCAAATAAAAAAAATTGTTCCGAGGTATGATTTTTGTGAACCTACATGCCGAATTACATCAAGATCGACCGAGTAGTTTGCCCGGAAATCGACGCACAGACAGACAGACAGACAGACAGACAGAACGACAGACAGACTGACATTTCGTAAAAACCACATTTTTGGGTTCCTGTGACCTCAAAACGTGTAAATCCGTTGAAATCTCGGAATCGAAAATTTCGACCGTCACAAAGCTTTCCTTATACTACGTATAAATTGGAAAGCAAAAATACGTGTTTCACAGAAAGACTAGGCATAACTGTTTAGGCTAAATGCTATTTCAAATGCAAAAATGCCGACTCAATTGTATGAACGCCAAAATCATGCCGTAATATCCCACCCTAGCAATATTATGATAGAATTGCCAGATGACACATGGCCATTCTGTGTTGACAGGATTTATCAGGTATCAGAGGAAATCCTAATCGAAACCTTTACACAAGGTTATACTAGTAGTTACCCCATAACACGGGATTCAGTGATTATTTGTAGTATATATCGCTCATGCACGAGAAAAGTGACACATTTCAAAAAATTGCAAAATTGAGTTATTTATACAAAAATGTCGAGGAAAATATAGCGAATTTTATGAATGTAGTGTCACATATCTAGTTCAATTTGTTTCCATAAGATTGCGTTTTGTCACTGATCCATTGTCAAGTTTGACTACTTCGGGTTTGGCAATACTGACATAATTCGGAATGTGCTCCAGGCCTTGACGTGGTAATTACACTTCTCTTTCAAGTAAACTGTCACATCTCAAAAGTATTAAGTGCCTCGATAGTACTACAAGTAAAAACTAAAAAATGGTCAGAACTAAAATTTGAATTATCTCAAAAGTCAATATTTAGAAATTTGTCGCTTTTCTCGCGCATGAGCGATATATAACCAACAGTAGCACACTCTGATCAGTTCAGAACAGTTCTATACCAGCACTATGAAAGCTTCCAAAGTTATTGTTGTACTCGCTGCCGTGGTTGGGGTGGCTTCTACCACGCCTCCATTTTACGTTAGTGAGGGCCCAAGTGGATCGTTTGGTATCATATGGTTTCGCCATGTTAAACGTTGTCGGCTTACTGAGACGACCAGCGAAGTCTCCACCTCAAGCACTATGTAAAGTAAAAATAGTAAAGTAAAGTAAAAATGTATTCCTCCAAAACATTACAGAATATTTTCATTGATACCAATTTTCAATGCAACGACAATACAATATATGCATGACTGCTTGATAGGCCATCCACCCTGTGCAATGAGAAACTCGTGTCTGCACGGATGGAAGGCATATCAAGCAGGACAGAGAAATGTATATATCAATGATAATTAAAAGGAGTTGCGGAGAATTATTATCAACAGAAGCAGTATACTCGTAAACTATACCAAACAGGGACAATCGTAAATATGTGTAACTTTTAGGACATGTTACGGGACCTATCCACCAATAGCTTACTGAATAAAACTGTCTAATTTATTGTTTTCCGTTTGTGACAGTGTAAATTTTCAATTTCGAGATTTTTATTTAATTAAATAAATAAATATTGACTTTTTGTTGTTGTATTTACTAAGCCAACCTAGCGGAGTTAGGGCCAGTGGGGTAGCCAAGGTGGGGTGGGGGGGGGGGGGGGGTTATCAGGGATTTTCGCGTTTATGCCTCTGAGACCATTGGTATGCCATTAAGAAATTACTCAGAAGTACTTGAACTTTAGCAAAAGGATAGATTCCTCGTCGAAATTTTCGAGATTTCAACGAATTTACACGTTTTAAGGCCTCTGGGGCGCAGTAATGGGACTTTTTTGGGGACTGTACTATATATTCGTATATAAAAACAAACCCAATTAATAAGGGCTTCTATGCCTGGTAGTGTATACCTAGACCACTGCTCTATTGAAATGCTGTAGTCAGTCACATGCCCGGTATCCTTTTTTCCCCCATAGACCTACCGATAAAGATAAAAGGTACTCATTCTAGGTCGGGTGCTGGACACATCTGATGGGAAATAATTCTGCTCTATGTCGAGTATAACTCGAGTTTCGACCCTCGATCCTTTCCTCATCAAAGTCCCATTTCTAACTGGATTATTCCTGACCATATATAGGCTACTTCTGAAATAACTTGATTGAAATCTCGAAATTTAAAATTTACTCCGTCACAAAAGGAAAAGAACCGGTCCCAGTTTACTCGAACATGCTTTCCAATTTATCAATTAGTAGATTGAGAAAATAAGTAATTTCATAGTAAATAATTTTCCTATGGTTTAATTTCGGACATCTCGGGGGGGGGGGGTGTCCACCTGACGTCACTGGAGGTGAGGTAACCTCAATAAATTTAAAAATCTTCTCCATTCTACTCCATTCTGTCTAGTGTACCCACTGTAACCATTTGGGAAGGGGGGGGGGGGTCCGGAACCCAGGGACCCCCTCTGGCAATCGCCTAGGATATCACGAATCCCAAAGCACTGAATTAATCGATGGCATTGCATATTCTAGACCGGTCAGACCAACACATTACCACACAGTAATAATGGCAGGGCTCGCAATGCATTTGAGCGTGAGAATTTTCTATCATTTTTTCAAAAAACAATTGTTTGCCCAAAACCAATTCTTTTACGGAAAGCAACCTGTCCGGTTTCGTTACTCTTTTTACACCTAAAACATGCCTGAATGTAAAAATCATCGATAGAAAGGTCTCGCAGAAAAATGATTTTTTAGTCATTTTTCATAAAAATTGAGTTATTTTTATTTTTTTTACCTCCCGAAGCAAACTATCAAGGGGCAAGCAACCCCCCGCATTTTATTAACATTAGTAAGGGCTACAATATATGTGAATTTAAATAAATCGTTGGTGCCGTTTTTGAGAAATAATTTTCTTTATACGTTTTTTTTTGGAGTTTTTTGAGATTAAAACCCCTCCAAATTGAGTTAGCCCAAAATAAAAAAAATTATCCCGAGGTATGATTTTTACAAGCCAACATGCCGAATTCCATAAAAATTCACAGTGTAGTTTGCCCACAAACCGACGAACAGACAGACAGACATTTCGTAAAAACCACTTTTTTGGGTTCATGGAACCTCAAAACGTGTAAATCCGCTGAAATCTCGGAATCGAAAATTTTGACCATCACAAAGCTTTCCTTATATAGTACTACGTATAAATTGGAAAGCAACAATATAATAGACGATTTTTTTTTCAGTTAGGTAATGCTTTATAGGTCTCATAAAAATGTCCCGCATAAGTTACACATAATAATTAGGACTATCCTTATATGTTAAATTGCATACGGACTCCTGGTGATAATAATTATTGTGGTATCACAGTACTTGAGTTGGGCACTTCGGTGGTTGTTTCACACTCGAATACTGTCGTCGACTCGTCGTCTCAGTATAGTAGTAGGCTCCAAAGTCGTAGTCCCTTTTGTCTCATAGTCTCATATGTTGTAGTCGTTATTAATGTAGATAAAATGCGGGGGGTCGCTTGCCCCTTGATAGTTTGCTTCTGGATGTAAAAAAATTAAAATACCGTAACTAAATTTGAATGAAAAATGACTAAAAAATTATTTTTCTGCGAAACCTTTCTATCGATGATTTCTACCTTCAGGCATGTTTTAGGTGTTAAATTGAGTAACGAAACCGGATAGGTTGCTTTCCCAAAAAATATTTGGTTTTGAACAAAAAAATATTTTTTGAGAAAATGTTAGAAAATTCGCGCTCAAATGCATTGCGTGCCCTGCCATTACTGCTGTGTGGTAATTAATGTGTTGGTCTGACCTATCTAGAATTTATCTCACTTCCAGTGACGTCAGGTGGACAACCCCCTCCCCCAAGATTTCGGAATTTTAATCACTGGAAAATTATTTACCATGAAATTACTCATATTCTCTGTCTACTAATTGTTGATAAATTGGAAAGCATGTTCGAGTAAACTCGGACCGGTTCTTTTAAAAACATTTTGAACATTTTTACAGATATTGTAGGCCCCCTTAACTTAAGGTGTGCGGGGTAACTACTAACCCTAGCTGACAAAATTGTTATAATAATTACACCAGACATAATCGCAATAATCGAGTAATTATAATATGTACGTACATACTATATTGTAAAGTTGGTAGTAGTGCTTTTGGAATACTTTAATTTGATTTATATATACTACAATAAAGTTTCACAATAGTCATAGTTATGAACTCCAATATTTATAAGTAATGCAAAACACGTCGCAATGTCCCACCCTGGCTATTTAATCATAGAATTGCCCATGGCCATGCTGTGTTGGCTGGTGGCAAGAGCAAACCTAATCGAAACATTTACACAAGGTTAAGTGCACCTTAACACGGGATTCAGTGATTATTTGTAGTATATAACCGACAGCAGCACAGTCTGTGGTATCAGAACATTTCCATACCAGCACTATGAAAGCATCCATGGTTATTGTTGTACTCGCCGCCGTAGTTGTGGTGGCTTCGGCCAAGCCTCAGTTTATCCCTATCCCCAAGCTCCCTGCTGATCTCAACTCCAATGAGGCCTATGGATCTCTTGATTTGAAGTTGAGGGATGATGATCAGGTTACTAGTACTTCGACATCCACGTATCCACCCGACGTAACCAGCAGCGAAGTGTCCATCTCAAGCACTATGGAACCAGAATTATCATCAGATGCCAGTATAAACGTAAACTTTAACATAGAATAACAATTTACTGTGTCACTTAAAGGTAATGTTAAGGGTCCTATCCAGCAATAGCTAACTGAATAAAACTGTTAAATTTATTGTTTTTCGTTTGTAACAGTATTCATTTTCAATTTCGAGATTTCAATCAAGTTATTTAAATAAATAAATAAATAAATATTGACTTCGTTTGTTCTGTTACTAACCCAACCTAATTAAGGAGTTAGTTAGGGCTACGAAGCCCTCTCTTACACTCAACTGTGAATACCCAAGGCCGCCTGCTCTAAATGGTCACCAAAGCATGGCGAGAAAATGTGGCAAGACAAGGAATTTGAACCAACAACCTTTCGGGTGAATGTCGGAAGCTCTATCACTGCTCTACATGCAGTGGCGGCCGGCCCGAGGTCAAATCAACGCAGGTGCAAGCCATAATTTTGGCGCCCCCCCCCCCTCCCCGTGAAATAATATTTTTTAATCAAGAGTCTAGACTTCCACTTCGTGACTTGTAAGTGGAACTATTATTCCAAAATATTTTCAAAAAAATTGAGGCGGATTTTCAAAAATTACATTACATTCTTTCCCGCGCCCGCAAAGATGTTCATAGTTTGCTGTTGGTACATTTTTCCTATTTTTCCTTCTTTCCTAAAATCCAGTTCTGTTGACGAAAATCAGTTTGGCGCCTCAATGGTTAATTATAAGACAGTAGTCTTATGCTACCTTTTTTACTATTTTTGAATTTGTATTTGTATTTTTGTAATGCATTTCCAGTATTACAAATTTCACCTCCCGTGGCTGTGTCTGTTAGGGCGTCCTTCGTTTCCTTAGCTTCGGCGCCTCTGTCTACATGTCCTGACTTATTTACATATATGGTCAGGAATAATCCAGTTGGTAAAGGACTAGTCTATGAAACGGGAAGTTGAGGTTCGAAACCCAAGTTAGGCTACTCAACGTAAAACAGAAATGTTTTCCACCAGATGTGTCCACCCGAGCCACAGTGAGTTCTATATTATCCTTATCGGTGTGGGGAAATGAGGCTATATTAGGCATGTGACTGACCACAGCATTCCAAATAGAGCAGTGGTATAAATATACTCTGCTAGGCATAGACTCTCTTTGGGTTGTTTCTATATCCAAACATATAAGGTGCATCGTACAGATACTTATTAACTTATTCGGATACATATAAAACTGCAATGTATTTAATAAAGCTAGCATTGCCTCAACAGCACAATAACAGAAGACAATAGCTCAGCGATTGAAATAAACAGCCGTATCCAACAAGCCAAGGTGGCATTCAATAAAAAATCCAAGATTCTGGAATCCTATAACATATAACTAACCATCAGGAAGCAATTTCTAAAAACATGTGTGTGGAGTGTTTTATTGTACGGCTGTGAAACCTGGACTATAGCAGGTAAGGAACTAAAGAAACTCGAAGCTTTCGAAATGTGGTGTTACAGAAGGATGCTACGGATCAGCTGGAGGGACCATGTGACAAATGAAAGAGTGCTAGACGCTATCGGGGAAGAAAGACAGTTAGTAGCCCAGATACGAATCAGGAGAGCAAAATGGATGGGGCATTTGCTAAGGCACGAAAATCTGGTACACACTATTATCGAGGGCACAGTAGAGGGAAATAACCGAAGAGGACGGCCGAAGAAGGAATTCATTGATCAAGTAAAAGAAGACGCATGAGCAATATCATATTAAGAACTGAAGAGGAAGATCGAGGACCGAGTAAACTGGAGGACGATATGCAGGGAGTTGCTGCCAACCAATCGCTAAGATTGTAACCTTAAGAAGCATTGCCTCTATGCCAGAAAGTAAGATCACAGACCGACTCGTACCTGTACTTAATGGTTAAGTCATGCTTGCGCCTGTTTCATTGCGTCAATGGTAAATTTGTCTCAGCTTGTCCATTATCGCTTGTAGTCGGTGTATGTTGATATATCAGTTTGCCAATGGCCAAAAATTCTTACGGGAACAATACAAAGAACCGGTACTAGTACATGCATATCCGTTTATGAATTATTATAGGTACATGGGATACATAATTTAAGTTGGTTCCATGGTAAACAATTGTCCTAGGGTTAAATTTCAGTTGCCTCGACTTTACCTTTCCCGTAGTACTATATTTATCCATGAGAATATTGAATAGTCAAGGACTGGCATACCAATTTATTACAATAATAATTATTATAATACGTGTATTTAACCCCCCAAAAAAAAAAATTACACATTTTTAATAACCGGTGTCACAAAGCCAATATAGGCGCTTTGGGATCACCGGACAATTCACTTTATTGTGTTACTTTTTAATCTGTACCTGTAAGTAGACTTAAAATATAGTTCTTAATTACAGACAATGTAATATTTTCATAGTATCCGGCCCTGATCATTTCATTGCAGTAACTCAAACCTCTATAGTTGACAGAATTTCTGCTGTGTGTTAATTTGTAATTCGGAACCATGAGGAAACCACGTCCTGTTTGCCTAGTGCTTGTGTTATTAGCAGAAATTCTGTCACCTTGGAAGTTACTCAAGTTACAACACAACCATTGTTAGTAAAATTTTCTTGTACAATAGTTCAAATGACAAAATTCCTAACTCCTTAAATATTATCCTCGCACTTACATTGTACCCTGTTTTATTGAGCATTCTCATGGCAAATTTTTGGCATGTAACAATTTTTTTAGTTTTTGTAACTCCAGCACCCCCACACAACACATACTTCCAGGGTGTCCAATGTATTGGGGCATGAATTAATCCATAATTTTATTATTTTTTAAAATTCAAAACCAACACCTGTCACTTGTCAAGACATGTAGTGTAGTGGTACAGACTCTGACTTTCACCCGAATGGTTGTTGGTTCGAATCCCACACTGGCTACATTTTCTGGCCTAACTTGGCTTAGTAATAGAAACAATGAAAAGTCCTTATTTATTTTTATTTATTTATTTAACACTTTGTTTGGGAAAGCAACATATTCAGTTTTGTTTTTCTATTTAACAACTACATCATCCCTGAAGTTCTGTTCCTAAGAAAAATTATTTTTCATGAAAATTAAGTCTACTATATTTTAGGGAGATTCATCTACCTATTGAGACGGCGGCCAATGTTTGACTTCCGGAAAATTTCTTCACAAATTTTCATTTCAGCCGAAAACCACCCCCTCAGTTCAAACATATATATATATAGTATTCGTATGTATATAGGTGTATGCATGTATGTATATTTATTATAGGAAGCACTCTAACTTCCGTAGATATTATCCGGTTTTGATGAAACACGACACAAAAGTTGATCGAGTTTGTTAACCAGCTAGATCCGCCGTTTTGTTTCAAGTTGGCTACCGATTAAAACCTTATATAATTCATAACTCAGTTAATATTGGTCGCAGAGGAATGAAATAAAATCTGACTGAAAGGTGAAAGCCCCTATTATTCTCTACGGACACTTACGACAAATCAATGGTTTAAAGATGGCGTCCAGTCAAAGTGAAAATAATGGGATAGGCCTAATTAAATAAAAGTTCATAGTCGTCATTGAGGTTCGAAAATTGGAACACAAGAGTGTTTTGTGTGGTGATTTTGTAGTTGTAGTCGGGAAAGCAATGAAGTATTTTTTAGATTTTTTATTACATACATAGCATAAGTAACGTAGAGGAAAAGTATAGGGTTAGCGGAATCTCCCTACACCTGATCGGCCAGAGCCGAAAGGGATTTTTTCCCCCAGAAGAAAACTATCAAGAGGCAAGCCGCAAGCGATCTATTGTATTTTGTCTACATTAATAACAACTACTTACAATATTCAATGTGAATTTAAAGAAAATAAAATAAAAAAATAAAAAATAAAAGTTTTTGTCTTTTTTCAGTTTCGGGGGTTGAACTCCCCAAAATGAAATCAAATTGCCCCGAGGTGAGACTACATGCCAAATTTCATCAAAATCCACCGAGTAGTTTACCCGCAAATCGACTGACAGACATTTCAGAAAAACCACTTTTTTTGGTTCCTGGTACCTCAAAAACGTGTAAATCCACTGAAATCGAATATTTCAACCATCACAAATAGCTTTTCTTGTACTAGCCTACGTATAAATCATAGCCTGCCAACCGAAATAAGCATGCAGACTGACCTAGGCTTTAGTACATAGGATGCATAATCTCAGAGCTTTGTGAATTTTTCAATGAAATCACAGAATCGAAGTTACAAAATATTTGGGTCCCACGTTTCGCATTTCGGCCACTTGGTATAGCGTTTGGGTGTTTCCCGCACAAATTTAAAAATTGAAATGTAGTAGTCAATATCAATCTAATATGTCATTTCATATTAATCAATCCATAATGACAAAAATTTAATGAAAACTCCGACGCATAGGCCTACCAACGAGTATTTTGTATCATTCAAACACCTAGACCTATCTACAGTACAATGGTCAATGAATATTTTTTAAAAAATGCTCAAGGTATCCTGCACAGTATTGTATTAATTTATAGAAGCATCATATACAATATTTCAAATTATGTTCATACATGAGTTTAGAAACAGTACCGTACTTTACGTTAATGTACGTATTCATTAGAAAAGAAAGGAATCGCATTTATTTGCTTCGTATGGGTATAATATTGAATTTACTGGAAATGCTTAAGGAATAACCGGGAAGAACAGAATTCTTATAATAATAAATAGCTATGCAATAAGACAATAATTCTTCGCATTTTACAAGTAAATTCTCCAAGATTCTCCAAGGTAACTTACCGAAATAAACAAATGGGCTGTTTCCTTTGGCCTGAATATAAACCCAAAAAAAGACGTTACTCATGGCATTAGGTACAAAAAAAGCAACTGGTCCCTCTTGAGTTGCAATCTAGGGATTGGTTTGCAGTGAATGTTGTATTTTTCTCCTCCACTCTTGTCTGTTTTGGGCGGTCGTTTTCAGTTCTTTGTAGGTGTCGCACTCTAGGTCCTTCATGACATCCTCTAGGTACTCCTGATATCTTCAATATTTCCGCGGGAGCCCAGGTGAGCGTTTGTGGGATTAATTTAACTTATTCCAAAGCAGTAAAAAATTTAGGTGTCATGTTCAATGAAAACCTGAATTTTTTAGTAAATCCGATCCCCAGCTTAGAGGATTATTTATTTTTATTATTTTATTATTGTATATAAAAAGGTTAAATCGCATAAAAACTATTTAACTAATGAATGTATCCGATTAACCTCATCAGTCGCGTCACTAAGGAACCTAATAGGTACTTCAGTCGAGTTACGACACGTTCCCGACCGCAAGGTGCGTGTGTTGATACTCGCACAATTACAAGCACGCTACCACCTCGCCACCGAAGTCGCTTAAGGATGTTGCCATGGGTTGCGTCTTTCCTTGGGTTTATTAGCAGGCCAAAGGTAAGAGCCCATTTGTTTATTTCGGTAAGTTGCTGAGTATCTTGGAGAATTTAATTGCACGAGTGGCTTTTATTTCTGAACATATCCCGTAACAATAAGAACCCTGATAATAAACGGAATATTCTACACTGACAACAGCTTTCTTTTCTTTTGCATTTCTTCTTCTGGTGCCTCTTCTGTCAACGATTGGCGATCATCGCGGCAATGTTGACTATATACTAGGGGATTATAATGCAGTGTCTTCCCGTTGCCTTCTGCATCCCTTATTAGCCGCTAACTCTTCATTGAGTTCCTCCGCCTTCGGGGCCAGTTTCCCAACCCCAGGACAAAAGTGCCATGCACAGAAAAAATTGGGTTGGTCTGTAAAATCCACAGACGATAGTTTAACGTGACAACGCTTAAATCACTAAATATTACTTGAAAACAAAATGCGCCTGCCTTAGTCGGCAGCTCGCCCCTTGGGCATGACTTGTGTGTGAATGGTCGTAGTCCCATATCGTACAGTTGAAGTCAATCAATCAATCAATCAATCAATATATTCAAAATTAAGAATACAATACAAAATATACATATTAGAAAATGAACCCTATAGGCCATGTGGCCCGTGATGGGTCCTGTCTTAATTGCTAGGTTAGTATTATAAGATGTTAATATTAATTATAGAATAATAATTAAATAATAAAACTAGGTATGCGGTACATTATACATTATTTGGCAAATTAGCATTCTCTTCGTTAAGCTATTCTCCCGGATATATTAGTAGTTTGAAGTAGTTTGAATTTTTTAAATAGACAATAACGCGGCCGAAAGAGACATATTATTGTTGAAAATCGTGCGCACCCCTGACGCCCCCCCCCCCACCCAAAATTTTTTTTTTCGTTTATCCCGGCTGAAACTTGGTCCGCATATCTGACATCTGTTGCCATTGCGCGCTTCCATCTTCTCCACGAGGAGACATAGATTAGGGATTTTCGCGTTTATGCCTCTGAGACCATAGGCATGCCATTGAGAAATTACTTAGAAGTACTTGAGCTTTAGAAAAAGGATAGCTTCCTAGCTCGTCGAAATGTTCGAGATTTCAAGGGATTTAAACTTTATGAGGTCTATATGGGGCACAGTAATGGGACTTTTTTGGGACTGTACTATATATTCGTAGATAAAAACAAACCCAATTAATAAGGGCTTCTATGCTAGAGTATATCTAGACCATGCTTCTATTGAAATGCTGTAGTCAGTCACATGCCCGGTATCCCTTTTTCCCCCATAGATCTTCCGATAAAGATAATAGGCCTAAGGTACTCATTATTGTCAGGTGCTGGACACATCAGATGGAAAATATTTCTGTTTTATGTCGAGTACCTCGAGTTTTGACCCTCGATCCTTTCCGCTTCAAAGTCCTATTACTAACTGGATTATTCCTGATCATATATAGGCTACTTCTGAAATAACTTGATTGAAATCTCGAAATTTAAAATTTACACCGTCACAAAAGGAAAACAATATAATAGACAGTTTTATTCAGTTAGCTAATTCTTTATAGGTCTCATAATAATGTCCCGCATAAGTTACAAATAATTAGAATTATCCTTATATGTTAAATTTTACACTGGCTTCTGCTGATAAATCTGGAATCCCAATGATGATTGGGGTGGGCACTTCGGTGGTTGTTTCAGGTGGACATTCGGATGTCTGAGCTGTAGTCTCCGAAGTCGTAGCAGTATGCCCATCAAGACTTAACATGATATTTGTATCAATGTCAAAAGGTCTAATACTCCCATCGATGCGGACAATAATTTCAGGCATGGCAGACGCCACCACAACCACGGCAGCGAGTGCAACAATAACCACGGAAGCTTTCATAGTACTTACTTTATACTTTATCCAACGCCCGAACGTGGTAGTTCAACCATTCGTCGCCGAGCTTCCCAGTAGCGGTTCACCAAGTCATCGTTCGGGTTCAAGCCACCCGCGTTCCAAAAAAGGACGCGGAGCTCATTGTCAAAGCCCATAGAAGGGCCATTTTGATAACTTATGACGATCGCTGGTGTCATGGAAGCTCGATACTCTCAGTGAGAAGTAGGCGATCGCTGTAGCAGATTTGGCGTTACCCAGGGTGCGCCACGAGGAGGCCTGCTACTTTGCACCCCGGAAGCTTTCATAGTGCTGGTAAGGAAATGCTCTGATACCGCAGACAGTGTTGCTGTCTGTTATATACTACAAATAATCGCTGTTTCACACGTGTTAAGGCGCAGCAAACCTTGTGTGAAGGTTTCGATTAGGCTTGCTCTTAGCACCTGTTAATACCGCCAACACAGCATCGTCATGGGCCATCTGGGAATTCTATAATATTAATAAATAGTCCCAGGGTGGGACATTACGACATGATTTCATGTTTTATAAATATTGGCACTCATAAAATTGAGACGGTATTTTCTATATTGAAATTGCCTAATGCACTTATGCGAGTCTTTACACGCCATGCGATTGGAGACGTGTCGTAACTCAACACAGGTACTAACCTACAGAAGCGACTGAAGAGCTAAATAGGACACATTTATTAAATTGTTTGTATGAGCTTAATCCTTTTAATAAAACAAAAGAACCTGTCCGAGTTTACTCGAACTTACTTTCCAATTTATCAACATTTAGTAGATAGAGAAAATGAATAATTTCATTGATTTAATTGAATTGAAAACGACTTTATTGAATAAAAACAAAACAAAAGGCGAACAATAAGACTATAAAGTGGTAAATAATTTTCCTATGGTTAAATTTCCGATGCCTGGGGGGGGGGGGGAGAAGTTGTCCATCTAACGTCACTGGAGGTGAGGTAAACTCTATATAGGTCAGACCAAAACATTACTACACAGCAATAATGGCACAGCACGCAATGCATTTGAGCGTGAATTTTCTATCATTTTTTCAAAAACATTTTTTTGTACAAAACCAAATACTTTTTTGGGAAAGCAACCTGTCTGGTTTCGTTACTCAATTTAACACCTAAAACATACCTGAAGGTAGAAATCATCGATAGAAAGGTGTCGCAGAAAAATTATTTTTTAGTCATTTTTCATTAAAATTTAGTCATTATTATTTTTTTACCCCCAGAAGCAAACTATCAAGGGTCAAGTGACCCCCCGCATTTTATCAACATTAACAACAGCTACATTGTATGTGAATTTAAAAGAAATCGTTGGAGCCGTTTTTGGGAAATAATTTTTTTAGACGTTTTTTTGAAGTTTTTTGAAAATAAAACCCCCCCAAATTGAGTTAGCCCAAAATAAAAAAAAATGGTCCCGAGGTATGATTTTTGTGAACCTACATGCCGAATTTCATCAAAATCGACCGAGAAATTTGCCCGGAAATCGACGCACAGGCAGACAGACAGACAGACAGAAAGACAGACAGACAGACATTTCGTAAAAACCACTTTTTTGGGTTCCTGGGACCTTAAAACATATAAATCCATTGAAATCTCGGAATCGAAAATTTCGACCGTCACAAAGCTTTCCTTATACTACGTATAAATTGGAAAGCAATAATAATAATAATAAGCTAGTCATTCTATGATACATGTTATTTACAATATTCTCTTCAGTGGGAGGGCCCATGCACACTTCCTGGGTACAGTCTGTTCTCAAGAATGTACAGCGGGTGTCTGTACAAGGCACAAGCTGTCAGCGAATTGCTCGCCAACTGATTCTCTCTACGGCCCTGATCTACATTCTCACCAAGCTATGAGCAGGGAATGGGAACCGCCCCCCCCCCCCTCCTATGTAGGGTCCCTTTCTTGCCCCTCCACCGTGCAATACAGGTGCAAAAACCTTTTAGCTAAGTAGGTTTAATTCAATATTTTAATTTGTTTTCCCCTTTTAATGAGTTTCCTCTTGAATTCTTAATAATAAAATCAAATTAAGAAAGTTTCATAGTTAATTGCTTTGGCGCCATAGTATTAATGTTTTGGTTATATGTTGGACGCGCGTGGGGCGCATGCACTGTAAAAATAAGTGGCAGTAGCAATGCAGGATTGAGTGATAAGCATTTTATTTTTTATATTCGTATCTTTATATTTAAATTATTACATATCATGGCACTATTAAAAATTTCTTATTATTCAAGAGGTCATGGGCCCAGATACAGCTATCTTTCTGATTAAAGTTTGAAACAGTAAAACCTTCTGTAAAAGGTTACATCTGTAAAATCAGTAAAAATTAAAAATGGCCTCACAAGGAAACGATTCTGAACTTGGTGCAATATGCAAGCTAACAGGAAGTGAGATGTTCAATATGTGGAAATTTCGAACAAATATCTGCTTTAAAACATCTGGTATATTTATGAAATCGTCATGATTGGAACCAGTCTACTAAAAGATATTAAGGCGAGTGACTCGGACGCAATTGCATCGTGAAATGGTAACGACGCAAGACATATAAAGAATATATTGTTTCAACCGTTGATCAAAAATTTTTGATACACATAATGAACTGTACCACTTTGAATAAAATGTTCAAGAAGGTATGTGATCTTTTCTTAATAGACACCGTGACCCAAAAATGTAACCTGTTGACAAAGTTCTACAATATGCAAATAATAATAATAATAACAGTTAATAATTATAATAATAATAATGTCTTTATTATACTAAGCTCCCCTAGCGGAGTTAGAGCCTTCGGGTCCTTTCTTATTACACTCAACTAGAGGGCTAGCTAAATAGTGTTACATATAAATTATTACAAAAAATAAAATAATACATTTATAGGCCTCTAGGTATATATGATGGAGATGGTGAAGAATAAAACAATAATTGAAAGCATTGCAGAGATACAACTTTTAACTTTTCGTTTGAAGCAACTGAATGAAAACATAAGCGATATGATATGATCATGATGAAGATTTTGAATATTTTGCCCAATGAAATGGAATAGGTAGGAAAGTACCGAAAAGGCTGAAAGGAATGCTACAAATTTAATAGAAAGACTTACCGCTGAAGATTTCAAAAAGAAAAAGATAAGTACCAGTAATAGCTCTGTAGGAAATAATTTAGACTTAAAGGTACAAAATAACCCTCAGACATGCTTCAATTGTGGGCTTATAGGCCGTTTGGCCCGATCTTGTAAATTAATGCAGAAAACCTACGAGGCTGACACCAGCAATGAGGGCGTGATTAGGGAGCCTACTAAGGCTTGGCTATATTGTCATATACGATATAGGCCTATATAAGTAAAAAACGAAACAGCCATGGTAAAGAAGATTGCTATTTCAGGATAAAGGTAATACTAAAGCTAATGGTGAATGGAAGAAAGTCCCGGAAAGCAGATTTGCTAAGAAGGTTATTCCGGGTCCTAGTAAAAAGCTCACCGATCAGCTTCTCTCTTTAAGTAGAGAGCAAGCTAGAATGGTGGTTGGCACGCTTACGGGCCACGGCCACTTCAACAAACACATGCATAGGGTTGGCGTGAAAAACGACAGTAGATGCAGACTGTGTGAAGTTGAAGAAGAAACAGCTGAACACATTCTCTTTGAATGTGAAGCGCTGGGACAAACTCGATACCAAACTCTTGGCCACCCTAGGTCTGAAGAGGAAACCATCCGATCTAATCCCATCACAAAAACACTAGAATTTATCAAAAAGACTGGTGTTATAAGATGGGCGTAGACGGCAAACGTGGAAGCAAAAGACCTTCTAGGTCGACGCTTATAGGAACTCAAACGAGTAGGCCCCACGAAGGAAAAAAAAAAAAAAAAAGCTAATGGTGAAAGTCATGTTAAAAATAAACCAAAAGTCACAGCATTTCTTGTGGACCTACCATGGCGTAAAAAAATTAATATTATACGTACTTTTGTAGTTGATAGTGCATGCGCGAGGCACCTAACTAATATCATTGGCCTTTTATGAAATGTGAGAAAAGACGATTTCAACTTTATAAGAAAAGCTACGAAAAACGAGAGCATGAAAGGGCATTGAAGGGAGAAACTTTTATTTTAAATAATGTAGTATTGTATATGTACCAGAACTTACCAAAACTTGTGATCAGTCAAAAGGTCACCGAGAATGGAAGGATCGTAATATTTAAGAGAAGGAATGTTGCTATAAAGAAAAATAATGAAATTATATTAGAAGGAATTGTTATAATAAATGATTTGTTACCTTTCTTGACTACAACACCCACTTCTGCACTTCTGTGGGGCTTAGCTGTTAAAATTTAAAACCGAGGTTAATGGAATGGTGAAATTTGTTTCTCGTAGTGGAAACTTTCAAAATATAAAAGTAGCACAGCTACCAAGGGCGGATTTTGCCTCCAATTTAGGGGGGTGGGGAGGTCAGCGGTCAGGTTCAGTGGATTAAAACTTTAAAAAACATAATTATTTTTAATTCCCACTGTAAACCCATTGTTATCTAGTGTATGTTAATTAATTTTTTTTTGGGGGGGGGACTGGTCCCTCTGACCCCCCCCCCCTAAAATCCGCCCTTGACAGCTACACATTGACGGGCGTTCCGAATATTATATAGCTCCGACCTAAGGACTTAGGGTTCTACAAGAGGGATATTGATGGACACTACCCTTTTTAAGCCAGTGTTCGCACCGAAACTAAATCCTCCAATAAATTGACGTTTGATGTGCTTATGTCATCATATATACGAGTAACTCCATAACCTCTAAAGAATACACTAGATACACTAGATACTAGATGCTAGTCAAGACATGTAGCGTAGTGGTACGGACTCTGACTTTCACCCGAAAGGGTTGGTTTAAAGGTCCTCATTGGTTTGAAAGCGCTTCCCACCAAGCCACGTCTTCAGTTCAGGAAATAGATGAAAATCGCTTTCACTTTCAAGTTTTTCTCAGAACTGAATTCAATGAAAATGAATTCCAGTCATTGGTTTGAAGGTCCTTTATTGGTTTGAGAGCGCTTTCCAACAAGCCACGTCTTCAGTTCAGGAAAAAGATGAAATTGGCTTTCACTCTCATCTTTTTCCTGGACAGAAGACGTGGCTTGGCGGGAAGCACTTTCAAACCAATGAGGACCTTCAAACCAACGTCAAGAACTACTTGAATTCATTGGTGGCAACTTTCTTTGAAAAGGGTATTGAAAAGCTTGTCCACAGATATGACAAATGTCTCAATCTCTTCGGTGATTATGTCGAAAAGTAACCTTAAGTGTGTCAATCTTTTGGTAATAAAATTATTGTTTTATATAAACTTGTCTTTTATTTATGGCCTATCGGAGGTTGAAAAAAAAATGGCCCTCGTATTTGAAGAATATCACCGGCAGCAGCACAGTCTGCAGTATCACAATAGTTCTATAAGTTTCGGTATAAAAACCAACACTATGAAAGCTTCCATGGTTATTGTTGTACTCGTTGCCGTGGCTGTGGTGATTCTGTTATTCCTCAAATTAATTCCGATACCGATTGTGACGTGAACATTGCACCTCTTCACCTTGGTGGAAGTTTCGGGCTTAGCGGTGTTGGATATACCACTAAGACATCGTAGCCAATTGCTGAGATGACATCCACGTGTCGATCGGAAACAACCACCAATGTGCGCACCTCATGCACTGTGAAACCAGAACTATCAGCAAACAAGGACAATCGTAATTATGTATGATTTATGGGACCTACGTACACAGCAATAGAAAACTGAATACAACTGTCAAATTCATTGGTTTCCATTTGTGACAGTGTAAATTTTCAATTTCGATAATTCAATCAAGTTATTCAAATAAATAAATAAATTTTGATTTTTGCTGTTCTTTTACTAAGCCAACCTAGCGAAGTTTGGGTTACAAAGCTCTCTCTTACACTCTACTAGGAAGACCCGGAAACGCTTGCTTATATGTTCTCCAAAAATGTGGCAAATGTGGGACTAGAACCAACGACCATTCGAGAGAAAGCTGGATGAGGTATCACTACTCTACATGCCCTGACTTATTTACGTATGCAGTCAAGAATAATTCAGTTGGTAATGTACTGGTCTATGATACGGGAAGTTCCGATGTAATATCGGTATCGAAAATTTTGACCAACACATAGCTTTCCTTATATATCGTCGCTCTTTTTATGAAGTGTTACCTACACCTCCAAAAACGTAATTTTTAATTTTTAAGGTTTTTTGGATGTTGTTTTATTTTAGTTTTCACCCAGTTTTGCACTTATCTAACCCATTTTTCCAAATAAAATACTTCGCACTGTTATCTTTTAATCATTTTCGCTTTTGTAACCAAATTCATGCACTCACGTTTTCTAGCAAATAATTTCTGAATCAAGTTGCAACACTTTACCCCCCAAAAATGTGCAAATGTCAATGTTGTAATGCACGTTGCAACGCTTTTGTACCAAAATTGTAGCTTCATTGTACCAAAATTTGCTTATAATACGCATAGTCTTAGTGGTCATTCCGGAGATGTAACAGTTTACTTATAAGTCTTTACGGACTACTACTTTGCTTTTAAATTTCATTTTAAATTATTTTTGTATTGTTTATTTAAATAATAACTAAATGCTCATTTAAATATTCACAATTTACGAAGCATTAAATTTGTTCAGATAAACAATTAAGTTGTTAATTAATTATTGAAAATATTGCTGTTAAACACGTAGTAAAATACAAACAATCATTGCTGATTAACTAAGTTTATTTTATTTTCAGATAAAATGTAGCCTGAAGTTTAAAAAATGGTCGTTGTTTACAATAAATATAATTAAATTTATGGAAAATATTAAAGTTGCTTAGATAACCAATTTAATTGTAATCAATTATTAAAAACAGTGCTTTTGACTTTCGTATTCAGATTATATTTCATAATAGATCCTGCAGATAGCGCCTTAGATAAGGAAGGAATTTAGTGGTTGCAGTCGTTGACTGTCCTCAGATAAAATAAACACTGAAATTTGAGAACAAAATGGGTCCTTGTTTATAATAAATATATTTAAATTTATACAAAAATTAAATGTGCTTAGATAAATAATTTAACTGTAATTAATTATTAAAAACAGTGCTTTTGACTTTCGTATTCTGATTATACTTCATAATAGATCCTGTAGGCAGCGCTGTGGGCGGAAATACTGTGAGCACTATCTTCTGGACCATCTAGTTACTTCTTTATCTAAGGCAGTGACTGCGAGGCCGTAGGCCGAGCTGCCGCCTGATTTACATGAGCAGTGACCGAGCCGAAGGCTGCGCCGGGAACCGCTTGTATACAATATAATACAGTATCACATCTTGTAGTCGTTCCCTCTCTCTCTCCTCTTCTTCTCAATAGTGTGAAGTCGTCTGGGAATTGCCTTCCAAGTCGCCGTCGGGGTACAGGAAAGGAGCCTCCCCGAAAATCGCTTTTTATGCACGTGTTATAAAAACCGTGGATAAAAAACCGATCGGGCGTACCCTGGCCAACGCAAAGTGGAAACATCTAGCGGCTAATCCTTTCACCACTGAGACCAAAGACGACCTTTGGGTGTGCACCGACCATGGCGTCAGGTTAGATAGAATACTGCGAACCAGCAGAAATTCTCAACAGTCACACAATCAAGTGGTTTACTGATGGCTGTAACTAGGACGTACAAAACCAAGAACAGGCCTAGTTGTCTTTGGTCCTGGGGTTAAATAACTGCTGGAGTCTCTTGGGGAGACAACTGCAGTATACCAACTACAGTATACCTCTCTGGGCTTTGCAACTGGAATGGACATCTGACTAACATAGGTGTCAGAGAGTCTAGAGCATGCAGATTCTGCAATGAAGGTACGGAGGAGCCCGAGCACATCCTCCTTCACTGCGATGTAATCGCACGAAGAAGAGTGCTTGGGAAGCTCGCAATTACATGTAAAAGACCTACCGCTTCTAAACCCCCTCATGATCCTGGCTCTCCTGAGGGCGATGGGCCTCGAGGAAGTGAAGCGATGTACTAGATACTTTGTTGTAGGGGGCACAATAGGCCTAATAGGCTTAAGTGCACATAGGTCGCCGTTACAAGTCTGTTATCACTTCAGAAGCCACCAGTAGCCTAAAAGAGGCATAAGTAGCGCTCTGATTGGCTAATAATGACACACAATTGTTGACAACCTGGTGTAGGGACACTGTTACACACGTGTATTAGCTGTCCACAGTGAATCAAATTATGCAATTCAGGACAAACTTTGCTTGTGAAAGTAACTTATTTGGCTTTTAGAGATTTAGAGCTAAAGACATACCCAAAGCTAAAATGCATCGATAGAATGGTTCCTCAGAAAACTTTTTTTCAAGTCTTTTTTCATGAAAATTGAGCCTTTTGTAATTTTTTTAAAGCCCTGAACCAAACCATCAAGGGGGATGCGACCTAGTGAATTTTTTTGGCATTTTATAAATACCGGACTACAATATACAGTATGCATGTGAATTCAATAGAACTCGTCGGAGGCGTTTTTTTGGGGGGTTTTGGGGGACGACTCTCCCCAAAACGTAGTTATAAAAAATATGAAAGAAAATCCCTCTGGGTAATATTACGAGTATATGAACAAGCAATTATTTATGCAATGTACGACAAAGTTAATGTGAAACTTTTTAGAAGTTGTTGTAATCTCGGCTTGATGTTCTTGTTAATAGCAACTCTTAAGTCACTGCAAACACTCAGCCGATTTTGCTGTTTATTTTTTATTATCAACAAAGTCGAAGACGTCTGCTCACACAAAGAAGTATTGTAGAAATCATCGAGAGGTAACGCAATGCTACGTGTTACGAATGCAATGCTACGAATAATTGCGTATGAATCAGCCTTTTTGCACCCCAGCTCTTCCAAACTTACACCTGTTTTAAAAGAATACCTGAAATTGCTGTCGTTCTGCTGAAGTTTGATTGCCTCTTCTTGAATATACTGTCAGGCAGGTCTTCAGGTTTCAAATAAATTAAAATTTCTCCAAATAGGCCAACTTAGAGAGGCAATAGTACATATTTTGGAGGCATTCTAGTGGACCACTTGCCAGGGTCAGTTGGGAACCACTGCTTTAAATCCTTTACTTATACATCCTCTTGTTGACTACTATCTAACCGAACAGGTCCGTACTTAAGTACTTGTCCGGTACGTGTTACACCTTTTTTCAGCCTTTTTGCACCCCAGCTCTACCAAACTTACAACTGTTTTAAAAGAATACCTGAAATTGCTGTCGTTCTGAAGTTTGATTACCTCTTCTTGAATTTCTGTCAGACAGGTCTTCAGGTTTCAAGCGAAATAAATTAAAATTTCTCCAAATAGGCCAGTTTAGAGAAGAAATAGTACATATTTTGGAGGCATTCTAGCGGACCACTTGCCAGGGTCAGTTGGGAACCACTGCTTTAAATCCTTTACTTGCATCCTCTTGTTGACAACTGTCTAACCGAACAGGTCCGTACTTGTCCGGTACATGTCCGGGCCTAAGACACTTTGATCCGAAACGTTGCGGCCTGGGTGGCGTTTGCGTCTAAAATGTCTGTCTGGAATACAGCTTCTCCTAGTCTCTAGAAGGTGGCCGTCGTCTTGTAGTTATCCGCGTTCGCTTACATTATTGCATAAAAGGAATGCTTCAAATACGAGTACATTATAAATTGCAGTATTACATGATATATTGTATTATAACACTGACATTAAATTATCATTGGTTGAAGAGGTAACTTCGTCGTTATAACTGAAATGAGGGAATAACTAAAAGAAAAAATCGAAAAAATACGAAACATTGTGCCTCTTACACACACTTACAGAGTCACAGTAGAGTTTTATTTTGGGGGAGGCAAATTACTATTTTATAATATCCAGGGCAGGGACTGGAGGTACCGGGGCACTCCTCCAGAAGTGATACACGTTTTTTTTTTAGAATTTCTATCAATATCAATTTTATGAACGTCAATATTTATAAAAGATGAAATATTTTTTAATACAATGCTTGGTGGGAGCCAAAATTATGCCCGAATGTTTTCCCTTTTCTGGGGCTCTGATATAACGCCCAATGCATAATATATAAACAAATAAATAAATAAATATTGACTTTTTGTTCTATTACTAAGCCAACCTAGCGGAGTTAGAGCTATAAAGCCCTCTGTTATACTCAACTAGGAAGGCCCGGGACCGCTTGCTTTACATGCTTTCCGACTACCCGAAGTATGATCAGAAAATGTAGAAAGTGTGGGAATTGAACCAGCAACCTTTCGGGTGAAAGTTGGAGTCTGTACCACTACCCTACATGTCCTGACAATATATGACAACTTTTGCAATCGCGATCCCGCGTGTTTTAACTTCTCAGGTCTACACATAAGCTGTTGTTCCATAGCGAAATCAAATTATGTTTGTTTACTTGGATAGTGCCGTCAGCAAGGGGAAATTGCACTATTGCATGGCCATTTCAAAATGCCTACGGCCGTTGTGGATGGATTTAGTAGGTAGGTAAATATTATTCTATGGTATCAACAGAATACCTAATTGAAACCTATAACCTACACACAAGGTTAATTACAACTTAGCACGGAATACAGCGATTATTTGTGGTATATAACCCAAAACAGTACAGTCTGCGGTATCAGAACAGTTCCATACCTGCATTATGAAAGCTTCCATGATTCTTGTTTTACTCGCTGCAGTGGTTGTGGTAGCTTCTGCCAAGCCTCAGGGGTTCGGTGGCGGCGGGGAGTTTGGATTCAAAGGTGAAGCTGGATTTAAAATGGGTGCCGACATGGGGATGGGAGCAACTAGCGGCAGCGGTGGACCTGGTATGGAAGCCGACGCCGAAATGAACACCCCCATGGGAACAGTGGGAGTAGGTGGCAATGTGACCACATCGGGGGCCTCGGCGCAAGGCACTATGGGACCAGTGTCAGGGAGCGCTAAGATGGGGATAGGAAATTAAGGACACTAAAATTATTTGTAACTGTGTGACATATGTGCTAATACAGCAATAGCTAACTGAATAACTGTCTAATATTTTTTATTTCCTTTTGCAACGGTCAAAATTTTCAAATTTCACGGTTTTGATTTAGTTAATTGAGTCATAAAGAAGTGTGTTCAACAAAAGCGTGCCACGTACATTTCACGCAGCTGTACACTTCACAGTTTCGTATAGAACTGTTTATTGCTTTTCTATTTATACGTAGTAAAGGAAAGCTTTGTGATGGTCAAAATTTTCGATTCCAAGATTTCAACGGATTTTCACGTTTTGAGGTAGGTACCAGGAACTCAAAAATGTGGTTTATACGAACTGTCTGTCTGTTTGTCTGTCACTCTGTTCATCGATTTGCGGGAAAATTTGAATAAAATTTGTTCACAATAATCATACCTCGAGATATTTTTGTTTTTGTTTTGGGCTAACTCAAGTTTTAAGGAGTTTTAAATATATTTATGTTACATCACCTCCGGCGAAATCAGATGGATCCCCCCCCCCCTCCGGGAAAAAAATTTCTGGCTTTGGCCATGGGGATATTGAGGGATCCGAAATTTAACGATAGGAAAATTATTTACTATAAAATTACTCATATTCTCTACAAATTGATAAATTGCAAAGCATGCTCGAGTAAACTCGGACCGGTTCTTTAAATTTGCGCTAACTTGCCATCTGATAGTTTGGTGTTGGGACAAAAAAAAAAAAAACTCAATTTTCATGGATAATGACTGTTATAGGGTTATGGGTAATTCACGCATTAATTCATTACATAAGTTGCAATTATTTGTGTGCTGTTCTGATGCATCGACGTGTCCGTTCACGTTCTAAAGGCAAGACTACGCCATCGTCCTATCAGGGTAGTAACCAGATGGGGCTGCATCCCCCCTTTTCTTGAAACTTGATACCTTACATATGTGCGGCATTTCACTAGTCACTACTTAGGTCTACTATTTAGGATTACAGCCCTACTCGAAAAAAAATCCTAGTCACGGGCCTGCGTCCCAGGTCCTTGGACCGTTTCTTTGTCCATTTCGATGGTACCATTAGTAATAGGAAATTGCACGATTGCATGGCCATTTCAAAATGGCTACCTTATTTATTACTTATTTGCGAGATAGCCCTGCTGTCCACGATGGTTCTAGTATTGGTACTAGCAGCGAAACCCAATTTAAAGCAACAGGAAAGGTTAATTACAACTTAACACGAGACACAGCAATTACTTCTGGTATATAACACAGTCTGCGGTAACAGAACAGTCCCATGCCAGCACTATGAAGGCTTCCATGGTGATTAGTGTTCTTGCTGCCTAATGGTTGTGGTGGCTTCTGCCAGGCCTCAGCGCGCCAGTGTCGAATTTGATGCTGGTACTTTTACAGTGAGTTGGCGACGTCGGAGCACTTCCGGTTGCTATTGGAGATAGCTATAGACCTGCAGGGGTGGCGCTACGGGGGTGAAAGTTTCTCCTGCCCCCCCCCCCCACTTTTGAGATATCTTACATTTTATGTACCAAGCTGAATTTTTGTAATTAACACTGTGCCGGCCGGAGCATCTGACATGCGTTAACGGCCGCCAGTGTCCATTGGACTCTTATGGGATTTCACATTGTCTTTTTACAAATAGACCCAGTCTTGATCGTCCTATCCTGTTCCGAGCGTTCAACCACCAGACCGCCTGGTTCTTTTTCCAGCTGGATTAAGAACAAGGGCGGATCAGCCCACTTGGGGGGGGGGGGGTAGTTGTGGGTCAAAATGGGAAAAATATATTATGCAGTATCGATTAAATTAGAGCGTAATAAATTAACTTACAATAGATTTACTAAATTTTGAGGGGGGGGGGCAGCAACCCATCTTACGCCTGTTCCCACTTTTCCTTCCCAATTCATTTCCGTGAATATAACTAATAAGCAGATAATGAAGGCATTGAGTACCATGTTTGCCAAAACTACCATTGGCGAATGCCGTGCTTTATTTATAGAGAATAGTTCCTCAGTTTTTGATCTGCCCTATCCACCCCAGTTTTAGTTTCTTTGTAGGTCCGGCTTTTTTTTTTCTCTGATGTGTCAGAGATTTCTGGTCTGATTTGTCGTGCTTTGTACTGAACACCTTGTTCTTCTTAGGGCAGTAAGAGGCAATCATCACGTCATCTTGGACCCCGAATAAAGTAGAATTTGAAATCATTTGATATTTGCATTGTTGAATTCCATCAGAGGAAGCCCTCCTCTATGTTTTAATGGTCCGTACCAACGTCAAGCTTTTGGAAAGCAGGTTGGCAGACTAAGGAAGAAATTGTCACAGGTGACGTTTCTTCCACTATTTTCAATTTTTGCTACCAAAGTTCGTGACACAACGTTACTATTGTGCGACCTGGGACCTATGTCCTTCTCTGTGTACACTTCTAATTTCCCTATGAACCCATTTGCCGAGCCCAAAAATTATCCCGAATTTCCCAGTTTTGGAAGGGATGCACATCGGCCTCTGAACGTAACCAACTGTTCATCAACAGTCATACTCCACCCTCGTACATAGCCTTATTTTAGGTTAGGGTTCCAAGTATCAAAAAGTCAAAAACATCTTATAGGCTAAAAATTTTCAGGTGAGCGGCGTTTTCGTCATCAAAAATTACGCTGCAGTTAGACTTTTGTAAGAGGAGAACAGACATGTAATGAAGTAAATGTCGTGTGCTGATTTGGCAAAATAATGTGGATCCGCAAGCTATGTTGAGGTCTATGACAATAATGAAGTAAATGAAATGCCATTCTTGATACATTGTATGCAGTGAAATACTACCTGAAACTAAACAATCCCACCGAACTGGCTGTTGATATAGCAATGACGCAATACATTTTCCCATAAGTGTCCAATGGACACTGCGGCCAGCAACGTATGCCAATACGGTTTCCGGTGAACCGCTGACTAAATGCAAAAAATATTTTCATGGGTTTAAAATATACACATAGTTAGGAAAAGTCATGAAAAGCCAACCCGATAAGTGAATAGTAGCTCATGTAACAGAGGTTTGAAATTCAAAAAAGTTCCCCCCCCCCCCCGCCTTAAAATTTCTGGCGCCGCCACTGAGACCTGGTATGGGAGTCTGCATCATAGTGGACATCATTGTCCTCCCCAGGGGCGGACAGATCGTAGATACACTATATAGTCGCTGTTTTGGAATGATAATAATAATTTTTTTTAACGATGTGACACAGATGCCAATACAGTAATATCAATCTGAATTATTATGATGTGTCGTTTGTTTGTTTTCCTTTTGTGAAGGTCAATATTTTCGATTTCAAGATTTCAGATTGTCAGGACATGTAGAGGACATGGCACGGACTCTGAATTTCACCCGAAAGGTTGTTGGTTCGAGTCCCACTCTTTTTCTGGTCATGTTTCGGAAGGCATGTATGATACATGCTGTACATAGCAGGCGGTCCCGGCCTTCATTGTTGAGTGAAGAGAGGGCTTTATTGTCCTAACTCCGCTAGGTTGGCTTAGTAATAGAACGAAAAGACAATATTTCTTTATTTATTATTATGTCAATTAGCAAGTTTCAATAAACTAATTAACTAATTAACATGATGCATTTAAATGACTTAGAATTTTTGGTAAATCATTATTATTGCTTTCCAATTTATACGTAGTATAAGGAAAGCTTTGTGACGGTCGAAATTTTCGATTCCCAGATTTACACGTTTTGAGGTCCTAGGAACCCAAAAAAGTGGTTTTTACGAAATGTCTGTCTGTAGCCTAGCTCTGTCTGTCACTCTGTCTGTCTGTCTGTCTGTCTGTCTGTTCATCGATTTGCGGGCAAACTACTCAACAGATTTTGATGAAATTTTGCATGTAGGTTCACAAAACTCATACCTCGGGATTTTTTTTTATTTTGGGCTAACTCAATTTTGGGGGGTTTTATTCTCATAATTCTAAAAAAACGCCTAAAAACATCATTTCTCAAAAACGGCTCCAACGATTTCTTTTAAATTCACATATATTGTAGTTGTTATTAATTCTGATAAAATGCGAGGGGTCGCTTGCCCCTTGACAGTTTGCTTCTGGGGGTAAAAAAATAAAAATAACTACATTTTAATGAAAAATGACTAAAAAATAATTTTTCTGCGAAACCTTTCTACCGATGATTTCTATCTTCTGGCATGTTTTGGATGTTAAATTGAGTAACGAAACCGGACAGGTTGCTTACCAAAAAAACTATTTGGTTTTGTGCAAAAAATGATTTTTTGAAAAAAATGATAGAAAATTCGCGCTCAATATGCATTACGTGTCCTGCCATTATTCCTGTGTGGTAATATGTTGGTCTGACCTGTCTAGAATTTATCTCCCCTCCAGTGACGTCAGGTGGACAACCCCCTCCCTCCTAAGATATCCGAAATTTAACAGTAGGAAAATTATTTTCCATGATATGACTCATTTTCTCTATCTACTAATGTTGATAAATTGGAAAGCATGTTCGAGTAAACTCGGACCGGTTCTTTGTATACGGGTATGTAACTATGTGGGACATGGTATACTATATAGGTACCAGCAATTTAGCAAACTGCCTAATTTCTTGCCTAATTTCTTTTGTAACAGAAATTACGCCCGCACGACTTTAACTCAGCTTACAAGACTCGAGTCAATTGCTTGACTTTTAGCTTGCACATTTGCTGTTACAAGCAGCCTATGATTGAACATACAGCATACGTCGTCAATACCCCTCAATAGGATTTCACTATAACCAGAGGTATTCTACAGAGCCGACAGTAGAGAGTTCCACGTATACACAGTTAATCTGTAAGCACGGCAACTTAAGATGTGAGGTAAAAACGAATTTATTTAAACTGTTTAGCCAATGCCAAAATTAATGCTCTATTACAGAAGCTTAAATTCATCTGTTTAGTTAGCGCAGCTGTTGCCCTTACTGTGTGCAATAGTGCATGATAAAATATGCATGACTCGTTAATTACCTATAATTGTATTATTCTCGTAGAGATCGGTTAACAACCAGCGCCATACAAGACAGTAAGTAGGCCTATACTTGCAACAATAAAACAATGAATAGTCACTTCACTTTACTTCACTTTTTTCTTGTGTCCAGTAAACCCGGACAATTATAGTCTACATATTAATAATTACACATTATCATTATAGACCTATATTATTATTATTATTATTATTATTATTATTATTATTATTATTATTATAATGCTGATTAATAACAAATTGTTGTTCTCAATATATGCACCTTGTCCGGGGTTACCGGTCAAGGAAAAAAGTGAAAGTGAAGTGATTATTATTATTATTATTATTATTATTATTATTGCTTTCCAATTTATACGTAGTATAAGGAAAGCGCTTTGTGATGGTCGAAGTTTTCGATTCCGAGATTTCAACGGATTTACACGTTTTGAGGTCCCAGGAACCCAAAAAAGTGGTTTTTACAAAATGTCTGTCTTTCGGTCGGTCTGTCGGTCTGTCTGTTCGTCGATTTCCGGGCAAACTACTCAGTGGATTTGAGTGAAATTTGGCATGTAGGTTCACAAAAATCATACCTCGGGAACATTTTTTTTTTGGGCTAACTCAATTTGGGGAGGGGGGGGTTTATTTTCAAAAAACTCCAAAAAAACGTCTAAAAAAATTATTTCTCAAAAACGGCTCCAACGATTTCTTTTAAATTCTCGTAGATTGTAGTCGTTATTAATGTTGACAAAATGCGGGGGGTCGCTTGCCCCTTGATAGTTTGCTTCTGGGGGTAAAAAAATAAAAATAACTAAATTTTAATGAAACAATGACTAAAAAATGCGAAACCTTTCTATCGATGATTTCTACCTTCAAGCATGTTTTAGGTGTTAAATTGAGTAACGAAACCGGATAGGTTGCTTTCCCAAAAAAATATTTGGTTTTGCCCAAAAAATTATTTTTTGAAAAAAATGATGAGAATTCGCGCTCATATGCATTGCATGCCCTGCCATTATTGCTGTGTGGTAATTAATGTGTTTGTTTGACCTATCGGGAATTTACCTCACTTCCAGTGACGTCAGGTGGACAACCCCCCCCCCCCTCCCCTCGAGATATCTGAAATTTAACCATAGGAAAAATATTTACCATAAAATTACTAATTTTCTCTATCTACTAATTTTGATAAATTGGAAAGCATGTTCGAGTGAACTCGGACCGGTTCTTATTATTCGGCAGCCGAATGTTATACCAAGAGAATTAGGAATCTGCAGGTCTCTCTATTAAAAACAATTGACAATAATCTACACAGTGAAACAAACAGCAATTTTCTCTTTAAGAAATATCGTGTATTGCCTATAACTTTATTACATACTCAAGCCATTTTATTGCTGAATTATTTTAACTCAAAATATAAGACCATAAATCCTTCTAGGTACAGTCGCAGAGCTGGAACAACCTACAAACATTATATTGAGCTGCCTCATAATAATATGTATGGCTATCATGAACTTAAGGTGGCAATTCCCCGAGTATTTAATTTGATTCCCGTCAGTCTTCTAGAGTTGGATAGCTACAATGCTGTTAAGCGAAATCTAGGGGACTGGCTGATAAATTGTTTAAATGATGGCGATTAATTCTTTTGATTTATTTTTATTTTATTTTATACAGGATAATGTAAGGTAACTTTAACTTATTTAACATTAACTAACTATATAACTGTATTATTATTATTTTATTTACACTTGTAATAATGTAGTTCGTACTCCCCATAAGAGTGTACAGGCCGTAGAATGGTGTTTGGACCTAAAGCAATAGGGCCTTTTAAGCATGTTTAATTAATGCCTTTATTACATATCTACCATGATAACAAAGGTAAAGATGTGGGGTATAATATTAACGATTTACAATTTTGATATATTTAGTCACTACGGAGAAAAAAATTGTTAAAAAAGGCCAAAAAATAAAACAGAACAGGGAATTTGAGATCTTACCGTTGGTAATGTGGCACTACAACATATATTTAAGGCAACTAAATTACAATATCTAAGAAATTAATGAATCACATTTTACTAATTTCCATTAATAGCATAATAAATAAATTATTTATATTATCTGTTTACATTTCAAATAAGATGGCTGAGAACAGAAAGCTAATCTGTTGTGAAACCAAGCACAATCGACGTGAACAATGTTGTAGGTAATTTCCAGAAGATGTCGCACTGATTTATATGTCGCAGTTTTGGTTTTGTTCTGTTACGTTGTTAGCATTGCGTTCAGAGCTTGTAAACAAAGTAATTTGTTAACTCTCGCATTATTTCATATTTTATGATTTTGTCCATTGTTTTCTTGGCGTACTGAGAATGGGTAAATTTAAAGGCCAGAAGGAATATGAAAAAAATAGACGGACGCGAGCATATCGGAAAGGGTTTAAAGGCGTAGCACCCCATAAAAAAAAGGAAATGGAACGGTTAGTACATGTTGTTATAAGAAATGTAGTACGTATCTGTAATTGCTATTTATGTCTAGATAGATCGACAGCCAATTTAAAGAGGATAGTGATCTTTCGTTCTAAGTGAGATTTGTATGTGGGGACCTCATTTTTATTGTAACCAGTCAGGAGCAACCATGGGCATAGGCGGCTATTGCATTTGTCAATATTCCCACATTTGTGCATCAATAATTGATGCGATTTTTCTTTGAATGAGACTATTATGTAGACACTTAACTTATCTATTATAAATTAAGTTATAATATGGTAGAGACTTATTATTGATGCATAAATGAGGGAATATCGGCAAGTGGAATAGCCGCCATATCATTTATAAACATACATGTATCAATCTTGGGAGACTTTGTGCCTTGGCTACCTGGTCACAAGCTTTGTTTGGGGGAAAAACCTACTTCCAGACTGATTCTGATGAATTTAGTGTTTTAAAAATTCATTCAATTTTTTTATCCAGAGAGAAAGAAGTGATTGTTACAGAGTTACAAATTTCGAATTGTTTTCTCTGAAATAGGGCTCTATATTAGACAGGTATTGTCATCCGCCACATTATATCCATTATAAGTCTGGTGTATAAGCCAAGCATTGGGTGTTTACCTATTTATTTTTAGAAATTTATCGTTGTTTATTTATTATTATTTAAAAAAACGTGCTACCAATTAGGGAAGTGTTTAATAAAAAAATACTAAAACGTGTATTAGTTTTTTCAATATTTCTCAACCTCTTAGTTTTCTTACAATACTTACCATATAGGAATTAGGATACAACATGGCGGATGACAATACCCGGGTATATAGTGCCTTACTCTGAAATTAGCATTTGCATTTGAGCAGTAAATATAGTGAAATTGAAACAAGTAGACTAAGTGTTGTTCGTCACTACATTTACGAGTCCTATTATTATATTACGATCGGGCGTACCCCAGGCAATGCAAAGTGGAAATATCTAGCGGCTAATCCTTCCACCACCGAAAAGAGACCAACGACTTAAACAGTTCAACGACCTTTGGGTCAGCACCGACCATTGCGTCTGATTGGCAGAACACTGGGCCCAGAAACTGAGTCTCTACCTCGGAGACGAAAAAATAACTACAATATATACAATGTGTATCCCCAATTGTGATTGCATGAACAGTAGAGTATAATCAAACCATGGTGTAAGCTTATACAATATTCACTGCTGTTATATTTATGTCTAATACTTTTTTGTAGGGTTGATAATTATCTTAAAAGAGAAGGTGTTATTTTAACATCCACGCCAGACGACGTATCTGACAGCCTTAATCTTGCTGGCCCAATTGCTATGGAGGAAGAGGGCCCAGCTGATGAGACAGTCATTAGCAATCAATCCATTGGGGCCGATGAGCCCAGCCCATTTCCTATGGAGGAAGAGGACCCAGTTAATGAGACTGTTGGCAATCAGTCCATCGGGGCCGATGAGCCCAACACAATTTTGCCAACTGGTACTTTACCAGGCAACAGGATTGTTAACTTGGCTCACCTCTTCACCCAATTAAAAAATGACGTGCACAAACCATTCATGTGCACTATTGCTGACATGGACTTCATAAGGGAGGTGCCCATAAAAAAGCACAGCATAATGACGGTGCAGTTGCTATTTCAATGCCGCATGTGCAACTCCACTAGAAAATACGCCCTTCAGCCTAACGATGAAAACATCGAAGGTAATTTGGTGAACGGCGTGATATCTGGTGGTGTGGGCTTTGCAGCCGCTGAACCAATTTTTGCTGCGTTGAACATCCCTTTCATGAGTGAGAGAAAATTTATGAAAGAGGGACTGAAAGTGTCCGAGCGAATTGGAGCTAGCCTTTCTCAGTCCATGGCTGCAGCTGCGGCTGAAGAAAAACAGTTAGCTTTAGAAGCTGGAGACGTCTTGCCAGATGGCACTCCTTTTATTACAGTTGTGGCTGATGGAATGTGGGCTAAGAGGTCATATAAGACGAAATATAATTCGTTGTCGGGGATGGCGTCAATTATTGGGTACAGGACAAGGAAAGTTGTTTTTGTGGGCACGCGTAATAAGTTCTGCTCCTTGTGTTGTAGAGAAAAAAAAACGGGGAAGAAGGCGCCCCACAAATGCTTTAGGAACTGGAAACGTTCCTCAACTGCCATGGAAGCTGATATAATTGTTGAGGGATTTCGGCGGAGCATACAGACGCAAGGCATTGCTTACACGAGGCTCATTGGTGATGGGGATTCAAGTGTTATGAAGCGTCTATTAGGGGCACAGCCGTACGGATTTACCGTTGCAATAAAAAAAGTGGAATGCCGCAACCATTTACTCAGAAATATGGACGGCCACTTGCGTGGGTTTTTGAAGGCGACTAAGTTCCCCATAGCAGAGCGAAAAGCCTTAGCATCCAACGTTTTCCGCTTTCGCCAGGCTGTGACAGGCGCGATTAAGCATTGGTAAAATGCAGCTGCCTTTCATCAATTCGTTGTGAGGGATTGCACAAGGACATTTTAAATGCCCCTAAACACATACTTGGTCTTCATCATGATTGCCTGGAGTACTATTGCAAAGAGAAAGGCGTAAATGAGTCCAGCTTGTACAATGTGATGACAAAATCTGGCCTAGCTGATGATTTGATAAGATTGATGACCAGGGTCGCACACCATGCTGATTCACTCTTGCTTGATGTTGACAGCAATCTATGCGAACAACTCAATAGCCTAGCAAATAAATTAATTGGTGGCAAGAGAATTTTTTATGGTGCTCGCGGAAGTAACAACATGAGAATGGAAGCCGCATGTCTTCAATTTAACGAGGGTGCCTTTTTAGCAGATGTCGCACGGCGTATTTGTAACATTCGAACCCCAGGGAGTAGAACGAAGGGATACGTTTCACGGGCAAAATTAAGAACGGAACATAACAGGCGACGGCGAGAACTGTTTAAAAGAAGCAAACCGACTCAGTGGAAAGAAGAAGCAGGGCCAGATGAAGATTACGGGGACGTTGAGGATATTCCAGATATCCCAGAATCGCAGTTGCGTCAGAGTAAAGAGCGTTTCCTAGAAGAGTTGAGTTCTGTTGATCCGGAAGAATTACAGTTGAGGACAATGGGTCAAGACCTTTCGGAAGATTGGATGGTGGAAAGGGTGAAACGCCTCACTGCTTCAAATTTTGGTAAAGTGATGTGCTTAAGGCCAACGACCTCAACCCGAAACACTGTGAAGTCGATCCTGTACAGTGATATTTCACGGACTCAAGCCGTAAAGTTTGGGAAAACGAACGAGGATTTGGCCCGGGAAATATTTTGCTGCAAAAACGGCAAGAAAGTGAAAAAATGTGGTCTCTTTGTTGATCCCACGTATCCCTTTCTCGCTGCTTCGCCCGACGGATTAGTTTGTGGAGAGGATGCTCTACTGGAGATAAAATGTTTGTGGGCAGCCACAAAAGCTGAGACGACGTCGCTGGCAGATGCTGTCAGGCAGAAGAAGACTGCAATGTTGAAACTTGGCGAAAAAGGTGTCGTCCAGCTTAAACCAAAAAGTTACTGGCACTACCAGATACAGGGCAGCTGAACATTTTGAAGGTGAATAAGTGCTACCTTTTCATATACACGCCTCATTGGCAAGAGGTCATTGAAGTTACCAGGGACCAGAGTCTTTGGCGTTCAGTCATGGTGCCAAAACTCGAGAGGTTTTACAAGGAAGCCTTATTATGCGAAATTGTTTCACCACGGTACACCCTTGCAGAGCGGACTAACGACATCAGACAGGCCTTTCTAAGTGTTTTTTAGAATTAGTGCTCGCCCAGTCTCAGTCCTTCCCTCTCTTTGCCATAACGGCGGTCTTTTAGAATTAACAGCCCGTAGGAAATTGGCAGCCCGATATGTAGTACCTTTTATTGCTTTCCAATTTATATGTAGCCTAGTATAAGGAAAGCTTTGTGATGGTCGAAATTTTCGATTTCGAGATTTCAACGGATTTACACGTTTTGAGGTCTCAGGAACCAAAAAAAATCTTTTTACGAAATGACTGTCTGTAGCTCTGTCTGTCTGTCTGTTCATCGATTTCCGGGCAAACTACTCGGCCGATTTTGATGATATTTGGTATGTAGGTTTACAAAAATCATACCTCGAGACAATTTTTTTAAAATGGGGCTTACTCAATTTCGGGGGGGGGGGGGTTATTTTCAAAAATCTCCAAAAAAACGTCTAACAATTTATTTCTCAAATACGGCTCCAACGATTTCTTCTAAATTCACATACAGTATATTGCAGTCGCCATTAATGTTTACAATATGGGGGGGGGGGGGGTCGCTTGCCCCTTGATAGTTTCTGTCTGGGGGTAAAAAAATAAAAATAACTAAATTTGAATGAAAAATGACTAAAAAATAATTTCTCTGCGAAACCTTTCTATCGATGATTTCTACCTTCAGGCATGAATTATGTGTTTAATTGAGTAACGAAACCGAGCAGGTTGCTTTCGCAAAAATCTATTTGGTTTTGTGGAAAAAAGTTTTTTTTTTTTTAAATGATAGAAAATTCACGGTGAAACGCATTGCGTATTATAAATTACCGAGTATAAATTATTATCGTGTTTATGAAAAAACTAGAACTTCAAAAATTAAAAATACTTTATTATACGATGCATGAAGTAGTCTTCTAGAACTTAAGTGGGCCAAATCTTTATGAACTTGCTTAGTTAATTAAATAATAAATAAAATGTTAAATTTAATTTCCAATTTCCCTAAGGGCTGTACACTGTTAATGCCTGCTTTGAGCTCTGCTATTTCCCGGGATTGATGTAAATTCCCAAATTTTTGAGGGGGGGGGGGGGCTATAATCCTTAAAAGAGTCCTCAAGGTTCTGGATGAAAAGGATATCCTGCGTCCAGAACCTTTTGGTATCCGGAAAGGCTGTAGCACACAACAGCAGATTATTAGACTCACTGAGTAGATTAAAAAACAATGGGGCCACAATGCGCCAATTCTTTGAGGCTATACTCCTTAAAAGAGTCCTAAGGGTTCTGGATGAAAAGGATATCCCTCACAGGGCTTTCATTTGATATGCAATACGTTATACCTTTGCATTTGAAAATTCCGAGATACCACCTATGACCCCCTGAAACTCCCCTTTCGGACTCCCCGAAAAAAACATTTGATTGCACCATAAGGTAGTTCAATCTTGACTTTGTTATCGTAGATTTTCACCGCATTTCAAAATTCCTCGTAATAACCGAGATATAGGGGGTGTCCGGGTGGTCTGGAACACCCTGTATATATTACGAACAAACAGGAAAGCAAAAACTTTTTCTCATACTTGACTGTACATATCAAAATTGTAAGTCAATACATTTATTTACATCCCATATCATTGCCTTTTTAATTATGGTAGACATTTAATGCAATCATAAATCATAATTTTATTGGAACATGCTTCACATGTGTTTATACATATGTCAAAACACCATTCTACGGCTTGTATTCTCATAAAGAATACAAAATGTAAGGAGACGCCACTGCTATAACTGCGGCCTGGAAGATACGGCACGCCACTGCTTTTTGGCTGGATGAAGGAATATAGGAACTCGGCTGTTATTGAGGCATAGAGGGTCGTAAATATATCAGATGATGAGTCATCACTCACACCCTTCGCTCGTATACCTGCTGCCGACCCTCAAGGATCTCCCAATGTGTGTTGACAACTTGACAAAAATTGAACTATTCTAAAAAATTATTCTCTTTTTGCTCTGTGGTACCAAATATGGAATTGCCAAAATTTCCTACGGGCTGTTCACTCATAATAACTGTTTTTAGTCTTTTGGCGAATCCTGCCACAAGCCTCCCTTATGGGGCTTACATGCAGTATTCCGGTAAAAACTATTATTTTCTTTAATGTTGTATTGTTTTATTTCTATTAAATGCTCCCAGTGCTGGGGGTACCGGCTGGGGAAAAAAATATATATATATTTAACAAATAATAATAATAACTCGCTTTCACTTCACTTTTTTCTTGTCCATTAACACCGGACAAGGCGCAGCAATAGCCTATATTGAAAAGATGTAATGCATATACACGGTAAAATTATCACGCTCAAGCTTCCGCTTATCGAGCGATCTTAGAGCAGTAGCGCTGCAACATATAACTTTAATTGATAATTAATTATATATTATAATGAATTATAGTATAATGAACCTCTCTAGCCTCCAGGCAAATAAATGTTATTCTTATGAAAGAAAGGATAACTAGAAATAATTAGATTTCTCGTAACTTCGTGGTATTTAATTTTAATAAACAAAAAATAACAAAACCTTAGAGTTTTAGAAAAAATTATTAGAACAACCCGAATTAGTAAAACCCAAATAACCGTTAGGATATTAACTTTGTCTAAGAAACCTGGATTCAGGTAACTCGGTAATTTTAGTAGCGCTCGCCCTAAAAGTAAAAGGATAATTCTTATGTTAAAACATCACAATTTCAATCACACAAACCTTTCATAGGTTTTGATTGATGTACCCACGGAGGAATTTATACATATATTTATTTAGTAGGAAAATTGTTAATTTCTTAGTGGGTTTGTTGTATAATTAATTTCATTTTGTATTGTATGATAAATATATTTCTTTCTTTCTTTCTTTCTTTCTTTCACTTGTGTTCGTATAAAACCCTGAGAGTTTTTGGCAAGAACTGCCATCTACAGAGAGAAACCCACTAGCACAGTTATACTTTATCTGCGATCTGTGACTTGCTCAACTCAAGATGCAATGCATTTGCATTTTCGTTTCCCTCTGTAGATGGCAGTTCTTGCCGAAAGCGCTCAGGGTTTTATACTAATACAAGTGGGTTTCTTAGACAAAGTTAATTTCTTAACGATTATTTGGGTTTTACTAATTTTTAATGTCAGTGTTATATATATACCATATAATACTACAATATATTGAATAAAGCATTGCCTTTATGCAATTAAGTAAGATCACAGACCTATTCAGTTAGATAGTTGTGTAGTTGAGCTAACCTGTCTAGCAACACGAATCATGTCAATTAGAGCATAAGTAGAGGATTTGGCATTTACTGGACTTGTCGGGGCTTGTGGTCCAGCGGTTAAGACGACGCCCCGGTTAGGCGTAGATCGTTGGTTCGAATCCCGCCAAGCCCAGTTTTTTCCATATCCTCTAATTTTGGTTTTACTAATTCGGGTTGTTATAACAAGTTTTTCTAAAACTCTAAGTTTTTGTTATTTTTTGTTTATTAGGATAACTACCGAGGTAGGTCTAAATGGCTGATAGCCTGTATTCGAATTAACCCAAATTGTTAATAAAAATTGTTCCAGGAATTCTTACCATCATGGCAAAAATATTTGGAGTACAATTTGCTCCTCTCTTCGTACCAACCCATCGCCGTATGGAAACGTTTTGTGCTATGCTATACATTCTCATAATGGGCTTTGGCGGGTTTTTCGGCTATGTCATCGTATTCGGATGCCTCCTCTTCACAAATACATTTCGCTTCGCGGCCCTGATGTACCTGTTTTGGTGGTGGTACGACTACGATTCTGCCAACAACGGAAGACGATTCTCCTACAGAACACGAGACCTGATGATGTATAAACACTTTGCTCGATATTTTCCAATAACTGTCGTGAGCACTGCTGATTTGACAGCTGACGATAGTTATTTATTTATTTATGTTCCGCACGGGATAATTCCAGTTGGCGCGGTGGGCGGGCTTTCCACTAACGGCTGTGGTTTCGATCAAAAATTTCCAGGAATCAAGATGTTTTCGTCAATTGCAACGTATATAGCTAATTCTCCCTTGACAAGAGAATGGGGCTCACTTCTGGGTAAGATTTCAAAAGCTCTTCACAGAAATACCCACTGAGGGCCGTTCCAACCAAGACCCAGTACACATTCCTGCAGGTATACACAATACACAAACATAATTTGTGCATCGTTTTACAGAACCAAAAGCCTTACTGAGAGATTGATAAGGCTGCCCTAAAAGAGTGGAAAAACCTGCCAGAATTTACAAGCGTTTGCAGATCTGATGGGATTTGGCATGCGTGTAAAACGGTTGTTACGGAGACAAATGACGACCGCAGGGGAAAGAATGATGAATGTCCAAAAGAGTGACTTTTGTCAACTTAACACTATTTTAACTTGTTTTTTTTCAAAGGAATCCGATGGTGCATTTAGAATTGGCAAAAGCAATGAAACTACAAAGATACAGCGGTTTGAGGAATCCGCGGTCTGGTGAGAAACGATGAGTGGGAAACCTTAACATCCATGTTTCTCGAAACTTACTTTTAGGGACATTCATCATTCTAGCCCTGTGGTCTTCAAATGCTACCTGGACTATAGCAAACAAAAGCAGGATTTAGTCCACGGGCTAACACAGCTACGTAAAGAAATATGTAACCAGAGGGACAGCCATCAGCGTAGCTTGTGGAACCACAGTGCTTCACGTTGAAATCGGACTTGCAGCGACATGTCAAAGTCAACAATCTAAATACTGTGCACCCTGCTGCAATTATTTCGGTGGTCACAATGACCATATATCCCATGCATGATATGACCGCGCCAAAAAACCTATCAAAAAGTGCGAAACACTTGGAGTTGGTAAATTTGTGATGCGGGTGTTGAGTGCAGGCTACGCTGCAGTGAAGAATGATAGCGGAACAAAAATAAAACAAAGAGGTGCTGACACAGCTATATCTGAGATAAGAAAAGGTGTAACAAGAGGGAAACAATGTAAAACCTTCGGTTACAATAGGAAGCGACCCGGGATACAATATGCTAATGGTTGTTGTTAGGGCTACATAAAACCCAACCGGTTTCAGCCTATAAGAATAAAAAAAATTTAAAATTAAACAGAGGGACATATTTAGTGTTAAGCCTCAGGTTGCAACAAGCGCAAACCGGGTGAAAATAAACCAAAGGTTGCAGTAAGAAAAACCGAGCCCGAACAGTATTTCAACTTATAGAAGAAAGGCATTTTATTTTATTTCATTTATTTATTTATTATTTTTGTAGGAGGTGTTTCATCATCGGAAAGTGCCTTGCTGAATATTTTGGGTAAAAAAGGGCAAGCCGCAGTTCTTGTCGCGGGTGGCGCTGCAGAATGCCTTCTCACCAAGTCAGGGACGTATCGGACTTTGGTAGGCAGACGAAGAGGATTCGTTAGGGTGGCTCTAAAGGCGGGGGCAGCGTTAGTCCCTACCATCTCATTTGGAGAGAATGAGGTAATATAGTTCTTAACCTTATTTTTTAGGTATCAAAAAAGCTTTGTGATGGTCGAAATTTTTGATACCGAGATTACAACGGATTTACACGTTTTGACGTCCCAGGAACAAAAAAAAGTTGTTTTTTTACGAAATGTCTGACGATTTGTCTGTTCATTGATTTGTGGGCAAACCACTCGGTGGATTTTGATGAATTTTGGCTAAAATCATACCTTGGGTCTTTTTTAATTTTTTTTTTAAATTTTAGGGTAACTCAATTTTGGGGGTTTTACTCTCCAAAAACCTCAAAAAATGTATAAAGAAATATATTTCTAAATAAACGGCTCCAATGATTTCTTTTAAATTCACATGTAATTATTGTAGTTGTTACTAATGCAAACAAAATATTTGATAGGCTATAGTTAAAATACTTGATAGTTTGATTCTGGGGGCAAAAAATTTAAAATACTCCATTTTCATGAAAAAATGACATAAAAATAATTTTTCCGTCGATGATACTGTAGGTATGTTTTAGTTGTTAAACAGAGTACCAAAACTCCGAGATTATTTGTTTTGTCGTATTTCCTAGGCCTAATTCACCTTTGTATTCTTCTCCCATTCACCGTTGATTGATGGCTTCACAGGTTTATGGAGTTCTGTCACCTGCCAAAGGGACATTCCTTGGGAAAATCCAAGAGTTGGCTAAAGCGCTGACCGGGTTCGTGCCACTGCTGTTCACGGGGAGAGGTTTTTTTCAGTACACTTTTGGATTTCTTCCCCGAAGGCGCCCTGTCAACGTCGTAGGTAAGTGTGGCCAACCTATCACCAGTCAGTAAACTTACCGAAAGTGAATTGAACATATAGTAGGGAGTTCCCACTAACGCTTGAAATGTCTCGGGAAGGAATGCTGGATGGAAGGCCATTTAGTAATAGTTCCGTGTGGATGGCCTTGCTGAGAGTTCTCAAGCGATGGTGGGTCTATATATAGTTACAAATACTTTCACAGATGAAGTAGTAGAATCCGGTATGATACGGTAATTTCATTAAAAAAATGCATGAACTAATCCTTAATATTCGTCCGGGAATGGCTGATGAGACGGGAAGAGGTGGAATCTTTATTTGAAATAGTGGACTAGACTGTTATGTGTCTACGAGAGATCTGTTATTAATATGTAAGTGTAGTTTAATAAGTTAAATTAAGTCTAATTGATTTTTTTTCTTTTTCTTTAGTTTTAGAGTAGGGTAAATTGTTATAGGTCTCCATGTGGGGCTTTACAATTATTGTATTTAAATTGTTCTAAATACATTCATTCTATATTTCATATTCCAGTGGGAGCACCAATCAAATTGCCAAAAATAGAAAATCCAAGCAAAGACCAAATTGAAACATGGCATCGAACGTTCTGTAAGGAGCTAAAGGACCTTTTTGAACGAGAAAAATTGAAATATCACAGCGAAAATCCCAGTATTCAACTAGAATTTGTTTAATAACCCAAATTTATAATTTAGTCGGTATAGGTAAAGTTACTAAAGTATTAACGGCTGTATTAATGAATAATAATAATTATAATTGCGTTTTACGAATTATTAATCCCTGTTATAGGCTACATAATATAATGGGCATTTACCTAAGCAGCTTAACCTCAGAGAGGTCCCGCGATTAATTGAATTAAACAGTAATCTCCATTTCTCTATCTAAACCTGTCGGGTGGTTAGCAAATTTGCTTTTTTAGGAGGCTCCAGTGAATTACCAAATAGCTTAAAAACAAATAAGATGTGCCGCAGGTCTCAACATCAACGGGAAAGAATAACAACCCTGGAATTATTAAGACCAATGAAATGCGGCATTAAAATTGACCCACTCCAAATCAGCCAATTTTCCAGTATCGTATGTTATCGTAACAATTAGACATATTCATTTATTAGGAAGAAATATTACGACAGGACATCAGCATCATGCATTACATATTTAACAGTTATTAAGTTATACAATTGATTGGCAGAAACTCCCTGCATATCTTCCTTTAGCTCTCTCGGACCTCCACCTTCCTCTTCAGCTCTTGGTAAGTTCGAGCTTCTGCGTCCTCCTGCGTTGATCCATAAATTCCTTCTTTAGCCGTCTATCCGTATACTAACATATAAATAGGAATGTAATTATAGTATTGCAATCATTTTGTTACTTGCCCATGCCCACATCACCGGAGCCGCGGAATTTGAAATCCGAGCTTGATACTTCGGCGTAGTCCTCTTGAGAAGTTACAAGAACTAAGTCTATGTGCTGACTCTCGTACTCATCCACGTCGGAGTCATCAAAGTCGACGTCGAAGGCTTCTGATGAATTGTAACCATTGATATCGAATTCAAGATCAAGACCATTCATTTCGGCAGGAAAGGCAGCAACCATCGCCAGGGCCACCATAACGAAAACTAAAAAAATCATGGAAACTGCCATATTGCTGCATGGAATTGTTATGGTAGTGTGACCTGCGCTGTTCCCGCTTTTATAGCCAGTGCAGCTTCAATGTCAAAGAGCCGGTACACCAATAGGCAGTAAGCCAGTGCCTGTGGGCATACTATTTATTGCTATTGATTTGGGAGGGAGGATCTAGCCTATTTCAGGGGGGGGGGTAGTTGCCGGGTCAAAATAAGAAAGACATTCAAGACAATCAAGACATGTAGAGTAGTGGTACAGACTCCAACTTTCACCCGAAAGGTTGTTGGCTCGAGTCTCATACATGTCTCTGGCCATGCTTCGGAGGGCATGTAAAGCAGGCGGTCCCGGGTCTTCCTAGTTGAGTGTAAGAGAAGGCTTTATAGCCCAAACTCCGCTAGGTTGACTTAGTAATAGAACAAAAAAGTCAATATTAATTTTATTTATTTATTTAAAACAGAACAAACAGAATTTATGTGGGCTAGTCTATATTACAAAAATTGGAGCGTAAATAACTTAGATAAGATAACAATAGATTTAATTTTTGGGGGCTGATGGGGGCTTATGCTAGCTTTGATTTAAGCCAATGAACTACAAAAAAAACCCATGAGCGCAATTTTTACATTTGTTACATAAAATGAAAAACTTACAAATTTACTTTCCTAGTCATTCTAGCAAACTCTTCTATTACATCTGAGAAGTTAATTTGCCTTAAAATGCCTCTGGTCTCGCGAAGAATCGCCAGATCATTTAAGTCGCTCATTGTGAAAAATAACGTTAAAACTAACGTTAAAACATAAAAAACACACACAATTAACCGGTTTCGGCTCACGCCATAGTCAAGTGTAAGCAAACAGTTATAACTACATACGCCAGGCGCGGATCTACGGGGGGGGGGGGGCTATGGGGGCTATAGCCCCCCCTCCCCCCATTAGGGTGCTCAAAATGCGTAAAACCCCACTATTTCAGTCCTATATTCCACAAATTTTCTCCCCTATTTAAAAAATAATAATAGAAATTTAATCTTAGCCCCCTCCTTGGTCTCATTCTAGATCCGCGCCTGATATATGGTATAAGATAAACCTTTTATATTAATCTTATTCTTCTTCTTCTTCTTCCCCCTTAGTGCCACGTGCCTCGAACCCATTTCCTGAACTCGCCCCGGTCGGACGTTATCACCTTGAGCTCGGCCATTGTTTTCTCTCTTGCTCTGGCGAGTTGTTCAATCCTTTCCTCAAGAGTTGTCCTCGGTCTGCCGATGGGTCTTCTTCCTTGCGGCCTTGCTCAGCCAACCTCCGGATGGTCCTGTTCTCGTCCATCCTTTGGACGTGGCCGAACCATTGCAACTGCTTGTTCTACATTCTTTTCTCTATGGAATCCACTTGTAGGTCTTGCCTGATGCGGTCATTTCGGATTCGGTCCCACCTTGTTCGACCAACAATCCGCCTTAGACACTTCATCTGAGTCGCGTTTATTTTACTCAGCTAGGCGTCCGGCTCCAAGATGGCTTGTTGGACTCTGGTCTTTGTCTTCCGTTCGGCTTCTCTCTTGCCGTAAAAGGTATTGCATAAGGAGAAGTAGGCTGCTGTTGTCTTTTGGACTCAGTTTCTTATTTCAGTCTGGAGCTTGCCTGTCTGGTTCACTGCTGTGCCCAGATGATTATAGTTCTCCACTTGCTCCAGCCGTTGTCCCATGCACGTTACGATCAGCGGTTCTACCTGGTCATCTGTGCGTGCCACCATCGTTACCTGGCTTTTCGATAGGTTCACCCGCATCCCTCTCTCCTTTAGGGTTTCTGACTATTCCGTTACGGTCTTTTGTAGTTTTGCTGGAGTATCTGCTATTAGGACTACGTCATCTGCGTAGGCAAGGGCTTGTACGTACACGTGCCTGAGTCGCCACATACCGACCAGCGATCGATCAGTTCTTGCCTTGCACGTCTTCATTACTTCATCCATAATATACAGTATATACTGTATATCCATATATGAATCCCGAATTTCATAAAATTTCATAGAGTAGGTATAGTTCGAAATCGAAACACGGACGGACAATTTTTGGGCTTGTGGCTTCTTATTCACTCAGATGAAAAAATACCTCATCCTATACATATAATAAAATAAAACCCCTGTTGCGCAAACCTTGATAGAAACCAGATGGTCGGCTAGAGTAGCTATATGCTATAATGAAGTACAACAGTACTGACTCTAAAAGTTGTCTACAACTTTCATGTTGCTAAAAATTTATAACTTAGGTAAAAAGTAAAACCTGACCATTATCTACGTTCCACCTCATCGTATAGGGTCCATAGACTATATGTAAAATAATTAGAGCAATTTCCAAAACTATCCGGAGTCACCGTCTGGCCAATCAAACCTTAGTTACTATTGTAATATAATGCCTTCTTCATCCTGCTCTACAGCCCTTGGTGAGCTTTGGCCTGCTCGACATCACTCCTGCAGTCATCTCGGTTTTGTACAACACTCCACCATCTGCGGATTCCCAACTCGCGAAGATCAGTTTCCGACTCATCCTCCCACCGTTTTCGAAGACCAGGCCAGTCGTCTTCCTGTCATGTTTTTTGTATTTTTATCTGCGTACATAGAGGAAAAGCTGGGTCTGCGCTTGCATGGAATCTCCCTACACCCGATCAGCCCGAGCCGAAAAGGATTTTTGTAGCTACCAGCACCTGCATAACGTAGATTGTTGACAAGCTCTCCATTGATATAAGAATGCATTCCATGGCTGCATCCATAGCTTCTGCCATTTATCCTCTCTAATTAATTATAAAAATAAAAATAAAAATAATTAAGATGTCTCACATTTCTGCATGCTACACTTATTTAATTTAATAGTGACTGCAGCTGATCTTCTGTCGAAGCCACCAGCACAGTGCCATCTGCATATAACGCAGATTGTTGACAAGATCTCCATTGATAAGAATGCCTTCCACGGTCGCATCCAAAGCCTCTGTCATTATCCACTCAGCATACAGCTGCTGAACAGGGTTGGTGATAACACACTTCCCTGCTTGACGCCCCACTTAATAGGTATTAGATTTGACTTCGTGTTTTCCATTAGGACTGCAGTAGTTTGATGCCTGTATACACATACGATATTATTATGATGGTGAATTCTCTCTATAATGATTTTTAGAAATAGGCCTATTTTAAGTATAGGTAGTTACTTATATGATTCATCATTCATCAAACTGATTGTCCTGTGTTGTTCACAACGCTTGACATTAGGTTTCTTTGGTGAAGCCACGAAGTCTGATGTCAGCCAGTCTTTAGGAAATTTCCCACTTTCCCACACTTTTATTAGTCTGATCGCCTTCTGAATTCCTACTTCATCCTGGAGCATCACGACTCCACCATGAATTTCTTCAGATCCAAGTCTTTTGCCATTCTATAGCAGCTTTATTGCAATTTCCATCTCTTCTCTTATAATAGCACATAAATTTAATCAGCCATACTTTATGTCTTCTTCTGTCCGCTCTAAAATGTCGCTCTGATGTATTCTTAATCACACTCTTTATGCTTTCCCATAGCTCTTTGAAACCAATATTCTCACATACAAATTCCATACCAGCAAACTGCTAGGTTCCTTTATATAGTTGCATTCTCGGTTTTTCTTATGCCACCCATTGATATTAAAGCTAAATATTGTATTACGGCTGCAGAAAATTACTGCGTTCGGTAGTCAGGCCAGCCTGCTGCAATTGTAAATTTCCTTTTTTTATGTTGAAACCAGACAAAGTCAGTAACATTTTCTTTGCACGCCTTTGTCATTTCCTCTTTCGGTTCGCAGCTAGCAGCTTTAGTTAGCTTATGCCATATATTCTATTTTATGCCTTTAGACCATTAGTAATATGAAATTGCACTATTGCATGACCATTTCATGGCTGCGATAATTACAGAATTGCCAACTTGCCCAAGGCCATGCTGTTTTGGCTGGATGTGACAGGCATACCAATAGGAAACCTAATGGAAACCATATACACACAAGGTTAATTGCGTCTAAAAACGGGATACAGTGATTATTCGTGGTATATAACCCACAGCAGTACAGCCAGCGATATCAGAACAGTTCCAAACACCTACCTGCAATATGAAGGCTTCCATGGTCATTGTTGTACTCGCTGCAGTGGTGTTGGTGGTGGTTTCTGCCAATGAGCTCCAGTTCGGAGGCGACGTGAGTGCCGATGCGCATGGAGGTGCAAGTTTCAGTGCCGGTGCCGCTGGCGGTTTCGGTGCCAGTGCCGCTGGCGATGCCGGTGCCGGTGCCGGTGCCGGTGCCGGTGCCGGTGCCAGTGCCGCTGGCGGTTTCGGTGCCAGTGCCACTGGCGGGGCCGGCTACTAAGCTGGCTACAGTGCTGCTGGTGTGGAGCAAGAGGATTCGGAGCAACTGTTGATGCCATCCAAATCGAGTTTCAGCAGGCTTCGGTGGAGGTATGGGGAAATAACAACACTCCGAATTATTTGCAACTATATGTGAAAGAGACCAATACAGCAATAACCAATTGAATTATTGTATTATTTCTATTTTTTCTTTTCTGACGGTCGATATATCAAATTGTGTTTTATTATTTCGGCATAGGCCCTATATAGTATGGTGAGGAATAACGTACACAGTTGGTAAAGAACTGGACTGTGAAATGAGAAGCATCTATGCCTAAGAACTTCCAATATAATATACTAGAAGTACCATTGGCGCTAGTGTCGCATGGTAATTTGATTTCCGCCATTTTTGGGCTCACAGCAGGGCGTATTCTGTATTTTAATAAAAAAACTAAGAGAAAATGCCTTTTTGTTGCCCTTATTATTACCCATAGGCCTAATTTAATTTTGTATTTGCTACATTTGAAATTTCATATGGTACATTTACCTACTGTTTTGGATGATTGAACTTATTTGATTCTATTGTTTATTTTTAATCCACATAATTCTCAGCTATTATGCTGGGAAAGCATATTTATCATAATATTGAAGTTAGACAGCCTAAATATTTAATAAAGACACATTTTGTTTAGTTTTAAAAATCTTGGGTTAGGTACCATAAGATAACTAGGCCTATTGAGTTTCATTTGGCGCGAAAACGTGAGGCCAAAATATGGTGGGCTTTCTATTTGTCCCTGCTTCCGCAAGCAAATCATATGGAGGTGAAGGGGCTCAATCTATGCAAAAGGCAATTTGTCAATTGAAACTGTAAATGTAGGATTGACAAAAAAACTTCTTATTTCTTTTCGAGCTCGAGGTAGAGATTCCTAGCTTCTGGGTCCAGTATTCTGCCAACCTGACGCCATATAGTCGGTGCACACCCAAAGGTCGAGGATGTCTTAGGTCTCTTCTCGGTGGTGAGAGGTGAAAACTTGTAATATCTACCTAATGACGATTTTATTTTATAATTTCTTGTAGCCTACTGTATTGTATAATGTAACAAAAATATATTTATTTATTTATTTTACGTTATATGAAGTAATATTTTAATAAATATTCTTTGTTAATATAGGAATTGGATTAGACTTTTTTTTAAATGTTTTTCAGCATTCAATGCGAGTATTCCAGTGATAAAACTAAAAAATTACTTTTTAGTGGCAGCAAATTGCCCTTTGGCCTTTGAATACATGTATATTGTATATGCGTCGTACTTTCCCACACCCCTCAAAAAATAAAAGAAATAAAAACTGTTTGTTGGCGTGATGATAGTGTAGAATATGTTGTTTTGAAAGGGTATTAGGCCTATACTTAGCAGTACGCTTTCAGATTGGCCATTATACCGGAAAAGATATCACAAGTGCAGCCATCATAGGTGGATCTAGAGTTTGTTTTGGGTGGGGCTCACGTTTAAACTTACATTAAGTTATAATTCTAGATGCAAGTTATTGGAAGCAAGCTATTATTATTATTATGCGGAGATGTGTCTAAGCGATTTTACTGAGTACATTAACAAAGCATTACATTCAAATAAGCAAGCATTCGTATTGTTTGGAGATTTTTCGAAGGCCTTTGACGTCCTTCCCCATAATAACATAATTACAAGCTTAACCGTTTCAGGTACAAATTATTATTTTTTTTTTTAAAGTGACGTAATTTTCAGATGAGGGGGCATTTTAAAGCTTACTGGTTGCCTACATATCATTTGTAATTTGTTATTATTATTTTTTTGAACCTTTTTCGAACCTTTTATGGTGGGACTGCCAGTAACCCACCATCCCAGTAATTTAGAGCGAATGGCCGCTTACCAAGGAAACACAGGAAAATTGAAAAAGATACGCAGTTTTGTATCTGTTAGGTTAGTTACATAGGCTTATGCATGAAAAAGACTGAAACCATTTTTTTCTTCCTTTATGCACAATAGCACTTCGCAGTATGGGCAAGCCCAGCAGGTCCTCACTTCATTGGTTTTTGAGCTGCAGAAGCCACAGCGTCCCCCCTGGGGTTCTTTGCGGCAAATGCGGCCCTGGATTATGTATCTTCTCTATGAGGGGTGTAGGTTTGTTTCGTCTCACCAACACAATGGATCTTCTCCCTACTTTTTTTCGGCGCTTGGCTGTTGTCAGAACCAAACTCAAAATTAGGGCCAACTTGGGTTGAGCGTTTCTTCATTTTCCAGCCCTTTGTAAATGAAATTGAAATCCTTCATCCCTCTCATATGCCTCCTGTACAGAAGTCTCCTCTTCTTCATGCTCACTGGACTCCCATCCATTGTTGCTAATCTCGCCATGGTATTGCTTCCCAAATTTCCTCATTTTCCACGTATAGTAGTGGGGTTTTTAACTTCCACATGATATCAGATATCAGAAATAGAGTTAGAACATTTGAACTTACAAACGTAAAGTCACTAAAGTGGAGATACCATCAAATGGCTAATTGTTTGGCATCAACAATAGCTTTACGCTGTAGTGGTTATCACAGACCGTAATGACCAACTGGGATGGTGGGTTCCCTGCTAACCCACCACATAAATTACCGATAAGTAAGAAAATTAATTAAATCAATTATAAACAACCAAATTACTTACCTCTTCAATGTTGAATCAATTAGTTTTGAAAAAAATTGAAGCAAAAGAAATGTTTCTCAACATTTAAAAAATTCAACACTTTGCCGCCACAAAAAGGGGTGGTTGAAGAAAAGGAAATCTCAATGGAAGATAGAAATGGTCACCAACTTCGCGCTGAAATTTAAAATCATTAAATGGTGTTTACGCACAACATTGGTAAGGTGGGACTGGCACAGTCCCACTGTACTTGAGTTAGAATAAAAATAATTTGTTGGTGGGTTACTGGTATGTCCAACATGCCGGAAAGGGTTAAGTGAAATAGGAGTGAAGGGGATTGAACTCGAATGGTTTCGAGATTATTTAAGAAATAGAAAAGCGACGGTGCACCTGAATGAAAAGACTGGAAAACTGAAAGCATGGGAGTCCGATGTGGCCTAGGGTAGTAAAATCGGACCCAAAAGCAAAATTATTTATGTTTGCTGATGACTTTGCCATAGTAATAGTAAATGACAGCGCTGAAGAAGCATCAAAAGACATGAATAAAACAATAAGAAAACTACAGAAACTAACACACGATGTGGGTGTCACGATAAACAGCAATAAAACAAAAATTGTTCACATGCGAAACAGGGGACCGGTTTATAAGAGGCAAAAATTTATTTTCCACTCATTACTGTCTTCACCAAACAAACTCAAAAAACTGTGACTGTGTTGAAGAAATAGAGATTAAGGAGGAGCATAAATACCTTGGGTTGATATGGACAGTAGACTAACATGGCAGAATAAAATTGATTGTATTTACAAAAAAATGAGGTCAGGATGTTGTGCTACACAAAAATTAAAATATTGCCTTCCGCTAAAAACCCTAAAAATGATTTACCATACACTAATAGAATAGGTATTAAATTATGGAACACAAACTTGGGGGAGAGATAACAACAGCAATTTCACAAAAATACAAAAAATGCAAAATAAAATAGTAAACAACATGCTATCTAATAAATTAAACAAAAAACTTAAAAATATAGGGGCCTAGACGAAAAATACAGCTTTCTAGATATACCACTACTACCAATAGGAAAACTGTATCTTATATAATGAAGAATAACTATTTTAAGTATTTAAGCAAAATTGTTGGAAACACACAGAATAAGAGGCAACTGAGAAATGAAGACACATTGAGACAAAATATTCCTATAACACATAATAAGTATGGCAGACGCCTCAATGAAACAGTTTTACCAGAGATATTTAACAAATTGCCACTTAAACTAAAAGAATTGAACAAAATAGGGAAAATAAAAAAAGATATAAAAAAGTACTTAATTTCAAATGCAGACTATTAGCCATTTTATTATACATATAATTTTACATATATATTTTTATATTATATATATAAATCTTATTATTTATATAACAATACCAGAGTTCGAAAGGATCTCACTCATTGCAGAAGGCTAGAGTGAGTACTCTATAATGGTTTATGATTATTAATTATTATTAATTATATTTTATATCTTGCAGTGCCACTGCAATAAGATCGCTCGATAAGCGGAAGCTTGAGCGTGATAATGTTGATTTATACCAAATTGTTTTTCTCAATATATGCACCGGGGTTACTGGCCAAGGAAAAAAGTGAAGTGAAGTGATTATTATTATTATTAGGCAAGACCTATTGGAAATACAAAAAAAAAGTTGCAACATTTAGTTATGAAGACGCCACCCCCGACAAGTGGAAGCTTTGGGGTGGTCGTGATTTGTAATTTGCATATTTGTACTTTGCTTTAATATAATCCCCTAGCTGGTGGAGTAACCAGTTAGGAATATATATATATATATTATTATCATTATTATCCTCTGGTGAAACCTCATCCACGTTTCGTTTAATATCGAGCAGTGGGAGACCGCTGTATCGCTCCTGACCCATACAGTTGCTCGAAGGTAGGCATTAAGGCGTCTAGGGGTGGAATTCGGCCGTGCAGGACGTTATAATGGGCAAAATATCCTAAATCTGCAGAAGTTATATTGCAGTATTATATGGTACATGTAACACATTAAATTAACTTTGCCTGAAGAGGTTACCTCCTCATTATATTGTAAGGTGTTGACCATGCACGTATACCCCCTATACTTACAATAAGTACAATATATACACGCATACTCTATTGACTATGGGGTAGATCACTAACTTAGTATATACTGTACCTCTATTAAAAATTTATTATTTGTATTTCACTTAGGCTACAAGTGTATACAATATTTCAACTGTTTAATTTTACTCTTAGCTAAAATACAATATTATTGCAAGCACAATGACATTTAATTTATTCACATTGAGTTGGAATATCCTATTTTAAATTCTAAATAACGTACGCTATATATATATATAACACTGTCATTTTGTATGTGCATAATGAGCTTTAAATTAACATTCAACCTATAAATTCAATCTACAGTATGATTAACAATACTGTACACCGCAGCCATTTGTAATAGACTCTATAACCATAATGAGCATCTCTTTACGATAATCCACACTTATTGCCATCAAACGCTTCTTGTACATTATCCATAACTGGCGACGAAAACCCTTCCTTAACTGCCTATGTTGATCTATGGAATCTATAACTTCCATTAGTTCCTGAAACGCAGACACTCTATCCCAGTTACTCGTCGCACAACACATAGTCACGTTTCCCCATGTTTATTAACCATAATGAGCATTCCTTTACAATAACACACACTTATTGCCATCAAACGCATCCTGTAGATTATCCATAACTGGCGACGAAAACCCTTCTTTCTGCCTATGTTGATCCATGGAATCTATAACTTCCATAAGTTCCTTAAACGCTGACACAATACCCCAGTTACTCTTCGCACTACACTCTACATAGTTACATTTCCAATGTTTTCTAACCAAGTTAACGATGTCTCTCCGTTTTCTGGTAGCCGCATCGGTTCCCGGGGGCAACAGCGCAGGTGGTCCACTTGGCACATCTCCACCTACCAAGTCTTGTTTATTGCCAACAATCACCAGAGGCACTCTCTTCATGTCCCGACTCTCCATCATTTGCTCCCGTATCGTCCGAACGTACTGGAAGCTGTCAACGTTGGAAAGATCGAAGACGAGGATGTACGCGGTGGCGTTCCGCAAGCCGTAGAAGCGAAAATCTGCCCATTCGCAGTAAGAGTTGACGGGGAAGTACGAGATTACAGGAAGATCTGTGATTTTGACTTCGTATAGATGATCGTTGATCATGATGGAGGGGTAGTAGGTTTCTTTTTGGGTGGTGGAATCGTGCTTTTCGGAGAATTCGTTGCAAACGAAGCGCTGAAACATGAAAGAACCGTTAGGAGAAACTGCACTGTCTCGCACAAGCCGACATTATACAAGAGTGGGAGGAATATCGGGCCGTGAAACCCGGCGGGCCGATATCGACTTCCACATTCCCCGAACCCGATGACATGGCACCGACAATTATTTCATTCTAATGAAGGGAAGGTTGCTGTTCAACCAGTTACCGGACCACATTAAGGCCAAACCGGAGGGTTGTGGCCTTGACCGTTGAGCGTTGAATACATTGAAATATAATAGAACTGGAGCGGCGGGAGTAATAATATGCCTTACGAGGCACCCGTTAACCATAAGCCAACTATCAGAGATAAGTACCAACGCAAAAAATATCGAAGTCTTACACATTGCAGCATAGCAAAGCGGATACCTGGACCCGATCAAAAACTCTGTAGTTTAGTAGTTAGCTTGTACAGGCTATTTCCCCGCCGAATTGCGTACTTATCTTGTGCAGGCTACACTAGCAGTCATGTTGATAACGGTCTCCAGCCACGGGATCGCTGAATATCCATTTTATAAACAAAGCCCCGCGTCTCGAACCTGTTCCGTATTTGACTTGTATTATTTCAAATAATTGCAGTTTTACCTATTTCTGGCGCTTTATACTGTCAAATTAAGTGTTGACCTTCTGACTAAGGTGCATTTCATTACAAAAGTTGGAGGTTTTTCTTCCCTGTGAGCCACGTAAAAATGTTCTAAAAGGTATGTTTTTAATTGCTTCATGCACAAATATTAGACCTAATGTAATGTAATTTTTGGTTTAGTCAATAGTGTAAGCATGTCTACGCGTATACTATACCCTTCTATCAATTTTACTATGCGACTGCGGTTTAAAACATATATTACGAACCCTCTGCAAAGACATTTCCAGGCCAGTCACGTGACCCCCTCCGGTTTGGCCTTAAGATATTGCGTTCGGAGGCTAGGGAGTTCAGGTGAATATTACACATTTACCTGGTGGAGGGTGTGTTTTATTCGTTTGATGAGTTTCTGGGGAATGCGTAAAATAATTTTGGCCGATTGTTCTTTGATTAATTTTATTTCGTTCTGTAAATTTTTATTTTTATATTTTATTGCTGTTAGTTATTTAAGGTAGCCTATATGTTAGAATTTAAGTGTTTTCAGTTTAGTTATAATTAATTCTATTGTATGTTCAATTTAATTATTCATACACTCATCATTATCTGAGAGTATTTACATTTTTTAATTTGCAGGCGTAGCGCTAACACTAGAGGAATAACATATGCAATAAAAAAATATGCCTCGAAGTTAAAACCGCGTTAAGACTAGGTACTTCGGACGTTTGTAAACTAACCAGTAGACTTTTGATTGCTCCTTTTATTTCATTTAGGCGGTCAGTAAAATGTATAACTTATGGAACAATGAACAGCAATGAGTGGCGATCAGCGTTGGCGTGGTTATTTTGATTATAAACAGTTAAAAAAAAAAAAGTGGTTATATTGGTGAGTGCCCCCTCTCCCCCCCCCCCCCCCCACTATACATACAATAATTATTAATGTCCGCGACAAGGGCAGTGCCTATATCCGCACAAAAGCCAAATCCGTCTCTGCATATAGGTACGGTACTATGTGTATTAAATTGAGGACCATGTATCGTCGGCTTCTTCTAATACGGTTAATTTATTGAAAATGTATCACCTACCTGAACTACAGATGTTTTTCCAACGCCAGGTCCTCCTAGAATGACCACCTTCACAAAATCCATCAATTCCACCTGTAACAAAAAAAAACAGGCAGGATAAGGATAAACCCATGTCGATCTGAAATTTTTTTCCTAAGCAATGTTGTTTTAAAAAAATAATTTTAACGGGTTAAACTAAATCCACTAATACATTAAATTTGGGTTTAAAAAAAAATTGTCGATAATTAGCTTATTACATATTATTTCAGAAGTTTCCAACACAAAATGCTATCTCTTGATTTATAATTTGGAGGGAGAATGTCGAGAGACGCGCCCTCTAGCTGCTGGAAAAAAGGTGAAAGGAAAAGTCAGAGAGAGAAAACGTAGTTTAGACATTTTCCTACAGAGGACAGGCTAGTGTCATTTTCTAGAAAGCTCGCGAACGTGTTTTGAATATGAGCCCGACAGAACGTTAATTACTGGGACTTGCCCGCCACGAAGACAAAGGGGAAAACAAAATTAGACTTTATTTCATAAACACCGTATAGGTGTTGAGGGCTTTTCGTTTTGGTCCCCATTTTCAACCTTTTATTACAGTAGTTTTGGAAAACATTCCAGTTAGCCAAGAGTGGAAAATAGGATTTACAGTTCTGTAATTTGAGGTCTATACTTGGTGATGCTGGTTGTTAAGAAATGGAAACTAGCATGCTTCGACTGTATTATGAGGAAGGAAAAGTATCGCTTTCTGTATGTATAAGAATCCTATATAGGCTAGAATATAGAAGGGCTGAAGGCTCCCGACAGAAGACCACCCTGTTTGAAAAACCTTGGCAAGAGCATGACTTCCCTTTTCAAATCAGCAGTCTCCAAGGTCCAAATTGCCATGTTGATCGCCAATTTTCGATTGAAGAGACATTAAAAGAAGAAGACTCCGTTAAAGGCTACCTCTGTCTATAGTAAGTACGGTTATGAACGACATCTGTTAATCCCAATGCGTTGTAAGGTTGGGTATTTTATATTATTATTATTATATTAATAGTAGTCCATTGTCGTGGAAATTATGGGTGTTGTTTCCGCAAGAGTTTTGGCCACTGGCGAACTGGTTTACGCCCACAGTGTCAATCTACACTGGCTGCAAGCCTGCAAGTGATAATGAGACTAGACAAGCTTACCATTGACACTAATGTAAGGTAAAAAGCGTAAAGGTGACCCAAAAAGCCAAACGGAGCATTTATGTCATTTATATAATGTTTAAATATAAAAATCGAAAATCGAAACTTGAATTGCATTGAAAGATATAAGATAAGAATAAATAAATAAATAAGGACTTTTTGCTTTATTACTAAGCCAACCTGGCGGAGTTAGGGCTATAAGGCTCTCTCTTACACTCAACTAGGAAGGCCCGGGACCGTCTGCATTACATACCCTCCCAAGCATGGCCAGAGCATGTAAGAAGTGTAGGACTCGAGCCAACAACCTTTCGGGTGAAAGTCAGAGTCCGTACCACTACTCTACATGTCTTGACATGTAAAAATGGGTAATTTATCATTTACATCATCATCAAGGCCGTAGCCAGGGGGGTTCGTTGGGGTTCAAACCCCCTTCCCCCCTCCGTAATGAAATGGCTCGACACTAGATGGACTTTTTTGACGGACGGATTTTGAGAGGAAAAATGAAAACTAGGTACTATGTAATATCCATTGAAATTTCTTAATCTCCCCCCCCCCCCCAATGAAAAAATGAAGTGGCTCGACACTAGATAGAATCGGATTTTGAGAGGAAAAATAACAACTACTGTGTAATACCAATGAAAGTTTTGAACCCCCCCCCCCCCCCCCAATCCTAGCTACAGCATTATCAATAATATTCGTATTCGTATATGGAGAACTTATACAGTATTAGGCTGTCGTGTTATGAATTAATTTGATTGCCTTTAGCTTGGTAGATATTTAGGGGGCGCTGAGCCACCTTCTATATTTAAATAAGTTGGGGTGCTTAAGCATCTGCAGCCCTATTATGGAGATTTGGGATTAACGTACAATATAGCACCGGGGTTTATTCAGTTGCAAACAAATGAGTGCAAAATGCGCGGGAAATTCAAAATTATAAATTCATCCTCGGCCATATTTGCGTGATTTTTCAAATTTTTCTCCCTTAGATGTAGACACATTAATTAAAATTCTTATTATATTTAAAAATTCTACCTGTTTTTTTAATTATAAAACAATTCTATTGTATTTCAATAAATTGTATTATTGATTTGAATTTCCCGCCCATATTTCAACACCGGCACACCTTACTAAGGCGGCATTAAAAAATAAATCCCAGTATTATATAAACCCCGTGTTACGTTAGTCCCAAATCGCCGTATAGGGCAGAGCTCCATACAAGTCGGCGCCACTGCCTTGAACTGCCTTCACTGGATTGTCATTTTCCATTTCGCGAGAATCAGCAGACAATAAAAAACTCGCAGAGCCGTTTCCATTAAACATTTTGATAAGGGAGGAGGCTGAGAACCGGGGGATAGGGAGGGGGCCGTGTGGGGGACTTGCACTAGTCCCCTGTTGATGAGAAAAGCAATTTAATCTCGGGAATCATATTACAAATGCAGTCATGTGAAAGGTATACAAGTCAGTATTATAAGTCACAGCTTATGAGGATTTACGGGAGTATACAGTATGTATATTACGTACGATAATACTGCATAGTGTGGAGCCATGTCATCTATTTGTATGATCATACCGTATAATATTGCACTATTGCATGAAAATGTTAAATTACATAGTGTATTTAGTGTAGTGTAGATAATACTGAACGGCACAGTAGGCCCACAGAAATGTAACTTTGAAATAGGGCACAACAAAAATAAGAGAATTTTGACAAGTGGTCTTCATATAGCGCCACTCCGCAGTCAGCACTATGGTACTAACTGCTGGTAAAGCTGATTTGTTACAAAGTATTCTTGACTTTCTTGCCCATCCTAATAGGGCCCTTCTTTCCCGTATTGCGTGAATTATATATACAGTATATACTGTAGTATTATGCTGCATAGTGCAGAGTCATGTCATCTATTTATATGATCATACCGTACAATAGAGAACTATTGCATGAAATGTTAAATTGCACAGTGTACACGCATTCGGTGTGGTGTAGTAGGTACGTTACTGTAATGCTGCCATCATGGACGTTATCAGATTTAACCCTTAACTTCACAGGATGTTTTTACTCCCATCACTTGACAGGACGGGTCAATGACCCGGGATTTCTTAAACTTCCCTAATCTGAAATTAACTTTTAAATGATGAAGCTGTGTTAACAACATTTATTTAATAACATTTAAAATTTAACATTTTAAAACATATATTACGAACCCTCTGCCGAGACATTTCCAGGCCAGTCACGTGACCCCCTCCGGTTTGGCCGTAATTATATTCCTTTTTGAAGACGATTCTGATATATTTGCAAAGGAATACCAATTCAGCTTGCTGGCGTTAGGCATTGTAGCAGAGGGTAAAAAGAAGGGGGATGTCCTTGGAAACTTGGTGTGACAGCCTAAAAACAAAAAATAACAAAAACTTAGAGTTTTAGAAAATCTTGTTATAACAACCCGAATTAGTAAAACCCAAATAATCGTTAAGAATTTAACTTTGTCTAAGAAACCCACTTGTGTTAGTATAAAACCCTGAGCGCTTTCGGCAAGAACTGCCATCTACAGAGGGAAACCCACTAGCACAGTTACACCTTATCTGCAATTTGAGACTTGCTCAACTCGAGGAGGAGATGCAAATGTGACTAGGGAGAGGAAACCTTGGTTTATATAGGACTGGGAGCGGGGGGAGGAGGGGGTGCGAGGGGGCTAGGCTGGTTACCTATTCCTAACCTACTAGCTAGATCTATTAGAGGGGATGATTGTGTGAATGTTATGTCGTTTGTTAATTTTACCCTATTGTGTAAAGCTCTTTTGATTTCAACATTTTCAAAAAATTTAAAGTGTAACTTTTCTTAATTTTGTGTAGAGCTGTCCAATTGTGAGGATCAAATGTGTGATTTTCCGAGTTAAGGTGTTTCGCGAATGTGCTGTTGGTGCTGGTGTCTCCTATACCTGTTATATGTTCTCTGACCCTAATTTTAAAGCTTCTGCCTGTTTGGCCTATGTAAATTGCGTTACAATCGTTACAATTTAGACGATAAACTCCATTGCCTTTTTCCTTTTCTGGTTTGGTTTTGCAGTTCATGAGTTTATTGGCCAAATTGTTGCGGTTGTACGGGGCTGGTGTTTTGTCTGTTGTAGAAGAAATGAGGTTACTTATTTTTTCTGTGATTTTTTCTATGTATTGTATCCTGAAATATGATTTATTGGTTTCCGGGTTTAAGCTCTCTGGGGGTAAATTAGTTTGAGGTCGTGTTTGATTTTGTGATGTCGTAGGATTTTGTCTATTAGATTGAACTTGAAATTGTTATTTTGGGCAATTTGTTTTATTGTATTTAATTCATTATTATAGTTGGTTTCATTCATAGGGATGTTAAGGAGTCGAAAAATCATACTATGGAATGCTGCGTGTTTGTGCTGGAATGGGTGAGAAGAATCAACAGGGATTATATTATCGCTATGGGTTTCGTTACGAAATATCTTGAAGTCAAGGGTACTATTATTTTTGGTGATGGTGAGGTCGAAGCAGTTCAGGGAGTTGTTTTCTTCTACTTCCATGGTAAATTGGATTTTTGGGTGAGTTGTGTTTATAACACGTCTAGTTGTCTGTTACTTCCTGTTCAAATGCAGAAGATATCATCCACATACCTTGTCCAGAAAGATATACATTTAACTAGGGGATTTTCATTGAGAAGAAGTTTGTGTTCGAAGTTATCCATAAAAATTTCAGCGAGAAGGGGAGAAAGGGAAGAACCCATAGGTAGGCCTATTTTTTGTTGGTAGTAGTCAGATTCGAAACGGAAATAGTTTTGATGAGTGCATGTGTCTAACAGAAGGAGGGTCTCAGAAATAAGGCTGTTCGAGGTATTATTGTGATTAACGCAACTAATTTACGTACTTCGGGTACGGGAATATTAGTAAACAGATTTTTGACATCGAAAGAGACGAGTTTGGCATTGCTGGATAAGGAAAGGTGCTTAAGGCGGGAAACCAACTCGAATGAGTTTTTGACGTTGTGGCGGCGTGTGAAGTTTGATAGCTCGCGAATGTGTTTGTTGAGAAAACTAGCTACTTTGCTGGCTGGGGCACTGTTATACGAAACTACTGGGCGGATAGGTTGATTGGGTTTATGAAGTTTAACCAGACCAAAAAATGAAGGAGCTACGGTGTTCATGTTGGTAAATTTATAGGCTATATCTTGAGGTATCGTATTAGAGCTTTGTTTAATGGCTTTTTTGGTTGCTCTTTGGAATTTGTTTGTGGGGTCTACTTTAAGTTTTACGAATGTGGATTCATCAGAAATGAGGTCTAAGACTTTAGAAACATAATCATGGGTAGGTAAAATGACAATAGAATTTCCTTTATCCGCCTTGGTGAGTGTAAGGTTATCTTGGGCTAGTTTCTTTTTTATAGATTTAGTGTTATCGTTTTTGTGGGTAAGTTTGACGTTTTGTCAGAATATCTGCTGCTATGTGTTTTTCATTATTGTGGTTTTTTAGGCTAAATTCAGTGTCTGAGATTAAGTTGGTTAACGTGTTTTTGTTTAGACCTATATCGGGGCAATACTTGAGGCCCTTGTTGACAAGTTCCATTTCTTTTGTGTTGAAAATCGTGTTAGATAAGTTGACGGTACGAGGATAGAATTTATGTGTTTTGATGGTTAGTGTAGTGAGTGTCTGCGCTGAAGGCGTGAGGCCTTGACCTACACCAGTCTGCATCGATCGATGAAGGGGGTTAGACCGGGAACACTCGTTAGTCCCGCGCATCTGATGTTTCGTGTCGCGATGTGATGTGTGATGTATTCCGTTGGATTTGTTATTTTGGTTTTGACTCAGTTCTTTTATTTTTTTATTTAGTGTTGTGCGTTTTTTGTAAGTGATGCCACTAATTTTTGTGTATATTTGATCTTGGAAGGTGGTCCTTAACCTTAACTCGGAAAATCACACATTCGATCCTCACAATTGGACAGCCCTACACAAAATAAAGAAAAGTTACACTCTAAATTTTTTGAAAATGTTGAAATCAAAAGAGCTTCACACAATAGGGAAAAATTAACAAACGACATAACATTCACACAATCATCCCCTCTAATAGATCTAGCTAGTAGGTTAGGAATAGGTAACCAGCCACGCCCCCTCCCACCCCCTCCTCCCCCCGCTCCCAGTCCTATATAAACCAAGGTTTCCTCTCCCTAGTCACATTTGCATCTCCTCCTCGAGTTGAGCAAGTCTCAAATCGCAGATAAGGTGTAACTGTGCTAGTGGGTTTCTTGCCGAAAGCGCTCAGGGTTTTATACTAACACAAGTGGGTTTCTTAGACAAAGTTAAATTCTTAACGATTATTTGGGTTTTACTAATTCGGGTTGTTATAACAAGTTTTTCTAAAACTCTAAGTTTTTGTTATTTTTTGTTTATTAAAATGAAATACTACGATGTCACGAGTAATCGTAATTATTTATATAGGCTAAATATAAGTCCCTACCATTTTATAACTTAATTAATAACAGATAAGTTAAGTATCTACATTACAGTCCCCTTAAAACAAACATCTCATCAAATTTTGATGCACAAATAACGGATTATTGACAGATGGAATAGCCGCCTAAGAAAGAGAAAAGGTTAATCGGATACATTCATTAAATTGTTTGTATGTGATTTAACCTTTATTAAAAAATAAAAAATAAATGCGACAAAAATAAGAGTTTTGACAAGTGGTCAATTTTAAGCAGTGTTCATATTGAACCACTCAACACTAAGTATCGCATGTTTTGACACTGTGAGTCCAGCTATAGTATAATCTGGTATTTGAAAGGAAAACCATTATACTGATTATATGGCTGTCAAAATGTAATTACACTACTTCAGGTCTTTCCATCATGATACCGACAATATCGCAAAAAGGCATCAGTAAATGAACAAGTGATGGTGCACGAGCTCTGTTAACGACTGAGTTAAGTGGGCCATCACTAGAGACATCGGCATTGAATGGGGCACAACAAAAGATGCATTTATCTCCCCAACTCCCCCCCCCCCCCACTACTTCCAGACAATATAAGAACAACCCCTCTTCCTCATCCCTTAACTCCCCGCAGCCCTTTATTTTGCTGTATTTCTTGACCTCATCAAATTCAACACGATATCGTCTTGGCAATGTCGTTTATGGGGCAAATTCAGAATCAAGTCATATTATCTCAATAATTTAATTTTTGTGTGTCAATACTTGTATTGTGGTCTCTGCCTTAATAGTTGAATGGGTTAGAAGCCAATGTGTAATCATGTCATCAAGCTCATTTCGAGAAAAACACAGCCGAAGTTTTATGGCCTGTATACTTTTAACGCTACATTTTCAGCCCCTTAAAGCTCAACAACTAAAAGTAAAGCAAAGTAAATTTTATTTATCGAGGAATACATTCTACATACATTTCATTAGTGGTTCAGAGGGGCACCTTTGGGAATTATATTGCAGTATTATGGGGTAGATAATATAACACTGCCATTAAATTAACTTTGGTTGGAGAGGTACCCTCCTGGTTATAACCGAAATTATAGAGGAGTCCATTTGCCTGCTGACTTAGCTCTCGGAGATTGTCATGTTGCACTAATCTCAATCATGGCCGTAGCCAAGGGGGGGGGGGTTGGTCCATGGGGGTTCAAACCCCCCCCCCCCCCCTTTGAAAAAATGGTTTGACACTGGATAGAATCGGATTTTGAGAGGAAAAATAAAAACTACTATGTAATATCCAATGAAATTTCTGAACCCCCCCCCCCTGAAAAAAAAATTCTTGCTACGGCCCCACAGCTAGTTAAAAAAAAAAAAAAAAATTGAGAGAAAATATACGAGTTACCATGTAGACTGGGAGAGGGCAAACTTTTAAAATGTATTCCGCCACGCGGGCTTTGAAATTTGAATCGATACGTGAGACCCTTTTTCGCGCGGGAAAATCCTGGCAGCCTACATTTAACGCCCCTCCCCCCTCTCCCACTGCTATCTCTCCGGGCTCATATCAGGCCCGTACCCAGGATTTAATTTGGGGGGGGGGGCAAGAACAAAAATGTTTATAAATGATAGTACCACCCGTAGTGATTTTAGTATATTTAGCTAAAACTCTTACATCATTTATTATTTTTTATCAAATTTAGGGGGGGGGGGCATGGCCCCTTGGGTACGGGCCTGGCTCATATATCATATTATTATATTGTAGGTACTTCTCTTTAGGCGGGGTTTCCACCGACCTCTCATCATTGCAGAATGCAAATGACATTGACGGAAATTTTTGTTTTACTCTATGCCATAGTTAATATTGATCAATGATCATAGAGTAAAATCACAAACAAACAAACTAAAATTAATCGCCTTATGCACGTGAGTTGTGTTCACTTCTAGCATGCAACTATACATAGAGTGTTATTCATTAATTTATGTAAACAGTAGGCTATATCTTCTTCTGAATTTTGTATTAAAATTCTCTTTGTGTTCTTTCTGGATTGAAATAACAATACACTACCGGTACTACAATGAAGGAACCGGTACTAGTGAAACCGTACATACTTTCTTATTTATCAATTAGCATTCAAAAGCAAATCTTTGCTTGGGAAAGAAAACCTGTTTGGTTTTGTTACTCCATTTAACACCCAAATGGGCTTGCACCCAGAAACGTGGCGGACGGTGGCTTGTGATCGAGCGGAATGGAGAGGCATAGTACGTGCGGCCAAAAGTCCCCATGGGCTGTTAGCGCCACCCTAAGTCAAGTAAGTCAAGTTTAACACCCAAAACATACCTGTAGTTGGAAAGCATACATTGAAAGGATCTGTAGAAAAATAATGTTTTAGTTATTAATTGTCATGAAAATTGAGTATTTTTTTATTTTTTTGCCGTTAAAAGCAAACTATCAAGGGGCATCTATTGTTTTTTTTTAATATTAATAATAACAACTACTATATTAGGTACCTACGCGAATTTAAAGGGAATCGTTATTTTGAGAAAATTAATTTAACCATTTTTTTTTTAGTTTTTGCAGGCTGAAACCGCCAATACTGAGTTAGCCAAAAACAAAAAAAATAAGTGATTCCGAGAAATGATTTTTGTGAACCTATATGCAAAATTTCATCAAAATCCGTCTAGTGGCCACCGGCCGGTTTGCACACAACTCGACGAACAGGTCGACAGACAGACCGACACATTGACAGGCCAATACTTCGTAAAAATAAATTTTGTTTTAGTTCCTGGGGCCTCAAAACGTGTAAATCCGTTGAAATATCGGAATCGAAAATTTGGACCATCACAAAGCTTTCCAAATACAAGTGTATATTTTCTACGGCTTGCACGTTGAGTCTTGAGCCGTTCCTTCTGTTCATGACCGTAAAAGGCCTCTACACTGGATAGAATGGACTGGCATTAATAAAATACATTAAAAAAATGACCCCCCCCCCCAGTAAAAACCTGGGCTTCTGCTTCTGTTTTAGATTTCAGTTCTCCGCCTAGTGAGAAATCCCGGCCCCCCATTAGAGTATAGCACAGGTAGAGGTAGAGGTAGGCACAGGTATAACGCCAAGTCTACATTTAAGCTCGACGGCCTCAGTGGTGTGGTCTAGCTTCTTATTTGAAGGGGGTCATGGGCCAAGACTCTTGACCAAAATTGGCACCCTTTGGTAAGACGGCTATTCCACTTGTCAATATTCCGTCAACAATTGATGAGATCTTTTTCTTTGGCGGCAATTCCACCGGCGACTTTACTTCATTTGTGATTTGAGATTTTTTGTTTGTTTTCTTTAAGGGGACGATTATGTAGATACTTAACTTATCTATTATAAATTAAGTTATAATATGCGCAGCAGACATCATTATTAAAGTCTCTGCCTTATTATAATTTAATTTATATTAGATAAGTTAAGTAGCTACATAATAGTCTTAAAACAAAACAAACAAAAATCTCAAACCACAAATGAAGTAAATTCGCCGGTGGAATTGTCCATTTTAACTTCCGCCTGTTAAAATTGGTCAGTAATCATAGAGTAAAATCACGTTTTCCAAACAATAACAAACTAAAATTAAACAATGGCGTCGTCTGGATATATGATAAATAATTATAATTAATTTCTTGAGAACAAACGAATTATTTCATAATTTAAATCATAAAATTTCTTGTAGGCTATATAAAATTAAAAGGAAGACGGTGGGGTGGGCAAGCTTACAAAATTGGAAAACATTGTCAACAAAAATGGTCAATTATTGAAGACAAGTGGAATGTGGTGTAAAAATATAAATGCAACATTGATGATTTTCCGTCAATGACATTATCAATGTTGAAGAAAAATTGACAAGTGGAATAGCCGCCTAACAAAGTTCAACCCGTTTACGATAGCCTATATTTGATTACCTATTTTTTTGTTAATTATACAATAGGACGGTACTTATTTTTACTACATTTGTCTCATTTTGGCGCCTGAAAGGGGTTATGACTCCGTGATTAAGCGTATGGTTACTTATGGGTCAGAAACACTGCGCAGCTCTGCCGTGGCGGCTCTAGAAATTTTAAGGCGGTGGGGCCAAGGGGGGCATGACTTCTATCTGGGGGGGCCAATGAAAAAACAAAACATTTTTCATTGGGAGTAGGTATACCGTTCAATAATTCTGCAATTTAACAACATGTAAAATATCTCAAAAGTGGGGGGGCCCCGGAGGGGCCGGAGAAACTGTTGGGGGGACCAGGCCCCCTCGGGCACCTCCGTAGCGCCGCCACTGCAGCTCTGTCACTTTTATATTAAATTCAATCTATCCCACGTCTGCAAGGTGCATAGGTTCGCAAAGGAAGCCCGCCTGATGGGACTTTTCTAAAACTTTTAATTTAAGTGTTAAATGGTGCTCTATGGACTTTATGCGGTCTGCGGTCACCTATTTATCGAAATAATAATAATAATAAATAATATGGGTCAGAAACATGAAAAATGAAAATGCGGTAAGAGTTTGTGAGCGCGCGGTCCTGCGGAAAATCTTTGAAGTGGTCAGACTCAGAGACGCCGCGCTGACGGACCAAAAATAATAACCAACTCCGAACTAGAAGGACATTAACAGAAGTCATCCATTATTTGCGGACACAGACACCAACCTTCCACCATATATTTTTATTATTCATAACTGCGGCATGTTGTTTGGTGAGCCATAGGAGTTTCTTGTAGAAACGGTTTATAATGCATTTACAAAATCCAATACGCCAAAATTCAAGCATTCTGTTGTAGTATGAGCATTCTACTAGCTAAACATTTCTTCGTCCTATGTTTTAGGTCAGGAATTAAACATTTTCAATGAAAAATGGAAATGCCCTGGAAAAGTAAACGGAATTGGTAGGCTTTAAGCCACTTTTCCTGGGGGGCAAAAAGTTCCGTGCCCCCCGTAGTGGGTGCCCCTGTCGTGAACAATTATTCAGAGGGCAGAAAATCTATGGGAAGACCGAGGAAGAGGGGGTGGATTACGTCCGCAACTGGAGAAGAATAATAAATAATAATAATGACATAATAAATTTTACAGTATTACAACAGGTCAACACTCAACAGCATAGGCCTCATAGACACTACATATGTTTTTTTTCTATTTTGTCCAACAACTACCCCCCCCCCCCCCCAATTACAATTACAATTTGTTGGTGGTAGAGGACCCCAAAGGATTAACCCATGTCGGGTCCCCCTATTAATTTCTAACAGTTAATTAGCCTACCGTGTGTTACAATAATACAAATAAAATGGCTGTAAAAATTTAAAAAAAGAGAGAAGAAAACACAATAAACATGAGATGAAAAGAAACACAATGGAGATATACAGTAGTATAAATGGTGTCACTTAGCAGTAAGCGAAGTACGGTACTTACTTAAGTTATAGAGAGCCAAGGGCCTTACCAAGTTGAATCCATTAGAATGAGAGCGAGTTTCAAACTGCGGCACACTTGGTAATGTGTACAGCAGCGTTGCCAGGGGAACCTGGTAGCACATGATAACATTCTGAGACTATACCAGTTCGTCTAAGTGCGTGTCGAGTCCTAGTTACCTCCAAATTAACCGTGTGACTTTACTATGGTTCCCCTTAAGTGGTTCGGAAATCACTATAATCAGGAGGTTCACCCTGTCGGTCAAACTACCCCTCTCCCCGAGGGGAAGGAGTCTGCCCTTAGGGTGCCTCAAGTTAATACCCCCCCCCCCCCCCCCCACTAGGCTGATAGGGCTGCTTAAAGCAGAAATGCTGAAAGCAGGCGTTAGAAAAAAACTGAGTTTTAGAGAGACCGAAGCTTGCGGATTTTGTGTTATTAGAAGAGAGAAAGTCGGTATCGAGAGACTATAGTGGCGGAATGACGTAGTTGCAGAGGCCAAGGTCCTTAACAGTCTGTAGAGCTAGCGAAAGTAAAGCAAGAGGTCGGCACAGAATTTCCTTAGCCGTACAGCAGGCAATATTGTGATGCTAATATTCGCGGTCCCGCAGGATGCTTCATAAAGGAATTTCCCTGGGGAGCCATTAAGCCATTAACCGGGAGAAACAGCGGGGGTGAACCACCACGCACAACACCCCGTCCCTCTAGGCAGTGCCGTAGCCAAGAGTTGTTTGGGGGGCATTGGGAGTATAAAACCCTCCAAAATAAAGTTATCCAGAAAGTGAAAAAAATGACCCTGGACAATATTTTTATGAATGCCAAATTTCATTAACTTCACTCGAGTAGTCAAAGACAAACTGACAGACTGATCGTCTGAGAGTCGCATCGTATAAACACTAGCCAAACGTCTAATATTTTTCTATAGAAAAGTATGTCAGTCAGTCTTGGCGCGGAGTTCATTACGGCAAAAGGGCGAAGTAGACTTACCTAAAACAACTCGCAATATTTGAATTTTGACGCCAATTTCTATTTATGAGAGCCCACATTATAGGCAGAGGCCAACTGCCCAGTATTTTTCTAAAAGAGCTGAAGCAAGAGAATCTGCTGCCGCGGAGCTGATGGCGAAAAGGCGAGGTGGACCTACCTAAACGTCTATATATATAGCAAGTAAAACCATGTTTAAATTTTGGCGCCAATTTTTATCTATGGCGACTCGCATCACAGACACAGGTCAAATGTCGACAACTTTCTACTTTTGTATAAGAAGTGGAACATGGTAGTTGATGGCGAAAAGGCGAGGTGGACTTATCTAAAAATGCCTCGATAATAACTCGCAGTATTTGAATTATGGCGCCAATTTATAGCTATGACAACTGACGTTTTAGACCAATAATTGTCGAATATATATTTTTTTTAAAGAGCTGAAGCAAGTGAGCCTGTGGGGGTACAGGAAGGTACCCTGTACCCCATAAAAAAAAAAGTGAGTTGATGGTGAAAAGGCGAGGTGAACCTAAACATCGTACTTACCAACTCAAGCAATGTTTAAATTTGGCGCCAATTTCTTTCTGTATAGCTATACTCGTATCATATAGACACAGGTCAACTCTGTCGACTACCTTCTATCGTACTTTAGTATACGAGGTGGAACATTTGACTCTGGCCGCGGAGTTGAAGGCGATAAGGTGAGGTGGACTTAACTATAAACACCTTTATAACAACTCAATGTTTAAATTTTGGCGCCAATTTCTAGCTAGGACTACTCACATCATAGACACAGGTCAACTGTCGACTACTTTTGTATACGAGGTTGAGCATGTGAGTCTGGCCGCGGAGCTGTTGGCGGGACGGCGAGGTTGCTCGCAGGGGGAGCGCCGTTCCGAGACTGAGCTGAAATCCCCTTCCCCGCAAGCCCCGCCATACACCCATATTCTCTAGCCCTCTGAGCCCAGCCAGCCGGGTCCAGAACCTTTCTTCATCAATATCGCTGTAGAATGTAGATGGATACTCATCACCTTCTCAATTTTCTAATTATGCAGTTGGCTAAGGCGGCTATTTTACCTGTCAATATTCCGTCATTTGTGCATCAATAATTGATGAGATTTTTGTTTTATGGAGACTATTATGTAGATACTTAACTTATCTATTTTAAATTAAGTTATATGGTAGATACTTATTGTTGATGCATAAATGACGGAATATTGACAAGTGGAATAGCCGCCTGAGACCAACACATTCCAAAAATTGTATGTTTTTTTATTTTAGTTTTCTCGTTTACCGAAATTAGAGAATCTAGAAAAATTGGGACTTGGACTGGATCTATGCCTGATGAAGTAGTAGACTCCGGGATGATAGGCCATGGCCGTTCTGAAAGCGTCAACGTCGACATCTTCAGTGGAATTATTATTATTATTATTATTATTATTATTATTATTATTATTATTATATTATATATTATAATATTGTATATCAGAGGCTCAGCAGCAACTAAATTTATTTTAGCAATGGGATAAAAACCGGAAAGGTGCACTTTTGGTCGAAATTGAGATAATGGTGGCATTCTGTTCAGTTTTCAACGTAGTTTTAAATGACCTAACAAAAACGAAGAAAAACTAGTCAGGTTCTGCACAAATGGCATGGTAAAAAACAGTATAGATGAGGGGAAGAAACGGCTACTTTTAACTTTAAAATTAGGTTTCTGTAAAAACAACTTTTTGATCACCTTTCCGGTTTACCCCTGACATCTTCATTTACACCAAGCTGCGGGGTGATGGGGGGTGGATACTCTGGGTAGCCTACTATAGGGGACGCGGGACAGAGCACCGAAGGGGCGCCATTTTGGTCCTCACGGCTAGTTTTATATTAGCGAAATATAATGTGTTTTGTAAGTTTTCCTACAAGTTATTGAACTTCACTTTTATTTCCATTTTATAACCAACCCACCAACTTTCACTAAGTTTTTCTGTTCTCCCCCGATTTTTTTTTCTTCTTGAAAACGTCTGTCGCTCCATTGAAGGACGAATCCCCCTAGAATCACATCAGATGGCCCCCTCATACCATTCTTCTAGCATAGACAGATGGTCTAACTGACGCTGTAACACTAGAGGTGATATTATTCATGAAATCCCTCTCCACCACACTGACATGTTCTACATGCCTTTTACAGTCTCATCTGCTGTACTCTGCAACTCCATCCCAAAATTGTGATCAGGAAATCTAGAACCGTTGCTTTAATTCCTTCATGACGGGTATGCAGATGTGATGATTTATTTCAGTGTTTATACCTGTGCTGTACTCGCGCGTGTATATGATTGCTTGTCATCCCACTTGAGTGAAAGAGAGGGCCCTATCTGTGATGGCAGGTTTATATTGTTTTTCTTTTAAAGCCATTAAATAAATAAATTCTTTTAGAGAAATCTACAATGTCAATACTTAGTTAAAAGAGCTAAAACCTGTTACAATGTCAATGGTAATTGGTAAGCATGCCTGAGCTTGCCTTTTGGCACATGTAGTGAGTAGTCTGTGTGGGTTGACAATAAGGAGAAGGGGAAAGTCAGGTAAAGTGAGGCGGTTAGGCAAAGTGAGACAAGCCTTAAATGTCTAGACTATTTGCGGGAAATCGTCTAATGACACATAGTAGGCGACATTGGCCAAGGTACGCAACACAAATAAATATAGAGCCATTTGGTACAAATTTGATAATGTACGATTTTTTTTCTACTTTTTAGGGGTCGTATTGCAATATTTCATGTTCAATAATGTAAGCATAGCCTTCCTTATTTTATAGTTATATGTTGTCAATCATTTTTATTTAGTTTACTTTTACACAAATAACAGCAATACTACAACAACTGTTTATATCTGGTGCGACGGTGCGTGTTAGGGCAGATTGAAATCCAAAGCGCAGGTGGAGGTAAAGTGAGACATTACATGCGAAACATCATGTGTCTCACTTTACCTGCCACTTACCTTACAGTTTTCGTAAGTTGTCTTACCCCTTTCACTCATTTATTTTGTGTGTTTTTCATTCAGAAATGCCTAATGTTTACTAGAGGATGTCAAATCTACAATCTTGGTTAGAGCGCTCAAAGTCCCGCTTTGCCTGACCTAGTAAGGTAGAGTGAGACAAGTGCCGACTTTTGCCAGAAATGCTTATGTACCTAAACCGTACAAATATATGATGAACGTATCGTTGACAGCTGATCAATCACACTATCAGTTGGCGATATAAGCAGATTCATGTTGGCTTTGATGACCGAGAAATAAAATCACAAAAATTAAGTGGCTCACTTTACCTGACTTTCCCCTAAATGGTGCGTCCAAATGGACGTACGTCCAATTTGGGAGCCCATACACGGGAGCTTAAAAACTTACGATCAGTCCACCAGCTGTTGTCTTCTGGTTGTGTGTTTGTATACGTGTACATTAATATAATGGATGAATTGCAACTACTGTACGCTGCACCAGTTTGTATATACATTTAAAACAAAGAAGAAACCAAAAAAGAAGTGGCAGAAAGGTTGGCTTTGAAGAAAGAGGGTTATCAGTCACTTGAATTTGATAAAACAACTCACTTTGGAGCCTTCTGACTGGAATAATTACCTCAGAATGGATGAATCAACCTATTTAATGTTGCTCAAAATGGTTACGCCACATATAGCAAAAAAAGATAATAATTGCAGTTTGGACGTAGAAATGCACATACACGGTTCGTCCGCGTCCATTTGGACTTACGGCTTCCCCATAAACGGTACGACCACTAAATGGACAGAGTGGACGCATGGAAAAATGGACCTAGGCTAAAAAGTAAATGCACATACACGGTACGGACGGACTGGACGCATGGACGTGGACAAAAAAGTAAATGCACATAGGCTACACGGTACGACCAATTAAAGGGACGGGATGGACGGATGGCCGTGGACATCAAAAAAATTGGAACTCCAACATGGTCGCTTCCGTCCACTACGTCCAGTCGGGTTTCCCCATACACGATGTGATTTCTGGCAGATTTTGGACGTACGTCCATTTGGACGCACCGTGAACGGCTTGCTTAAAACGGATTGCCGATGGCTAGAAATTCATTCGGAAACAATACCAGTGTCTGAATATCGATAGGGTTGTTGGCAGGGCAAGGTATGATGAACCACTCCAGGTACGCCTACGTCTATAAAAGTCTTCAATTATTATACTGACCCTTTGGAATTTGATTTTGTACACTTCAATAGTTTTCAACTGGGATCTCGTGACAGTTGTCGCTCTCACTTCAAATAATTAAAAATCATGACAGCCCCAAGTCTGTACCTACATATTTAGATGCATTTTACATTGTATCTTAAAGCCTGAGGTGTGGGTGCATTTAAACAAAACGGGGACACGCAAACCAACAACACGAGGCAACGGGGAGACCTTTTAAGGCAAGCGCCACGCACAGCCAAGTGTGAGCGACTGGATCCTATACTACATGGTTTCACCTACGGTACCTTAGAAAATCCCGATTGAACTGAGAGCGGCGAGAAATGCTTCTAACTTCCCTAAAGTGGGTGCTTAGAAACCATCTCTTAGTGGAAGCTTTCTACACTAGTACTAGCACAATGACAGAACTACCTGATTTTGACGATTTTATTTTATACTTTCTTGTACTTGTACTGTATAATTTAACGTAAATATATATTGTATTGTATTCTATTGTATTTTCGCCTCCGACTGTTAGGAAAAAACCAGTAAAAACAATATTTATTCCAAATATAAATTTCTTATAATAATTAGTCGTGCGACATATACGGGAAAAAAGACAAAGGAAATGATGGTGGCATGCACAAGATCCTCACTACACTAAGGATGTTGCACTATCAACGGGGGGGGGGGGGGGGGGGGCTAAGGGGGTTACACCCCCTCCGATTTTTTTAACTGAGGGAAAGCTACACACTCGAAGCTGAATTCTTGCATAAAATCGTATTATGTCTGTGGGAGAAATTAAAGAAGGAGAATTTGTTAAAACGTTCGGAGCGATATTATTAGAAATTTGGATATTGTCATCCGTGAAGTGGGGGTCTGCCTAGTGGGGGGTCCATCCAATTCAGGGTAGCTAGTAATAAAATCCCAAGGATACAATGTGGGGGGTCCAATGGTCTCCCCCGGATTGACATTTTCAAAAATGTCAGTGCGAAATAGCTAATTTGTAAACATTTGGCTATTGACATATGTATGTGACGTCGGGTGCTTCTCTAGTAGGGACTTCATACCATCATAGATGGCTAACCCCTATTTGGTAAACCAATTGTAAGTTAATTTATTACGCTCTTATTTAATACCGACACTACATATACAATATATGTTATATTTTGACCCACAACTAGCCCCCCCCCCCCCTAAATCAAAATGGGCTGGATCCGTCCCTGCTTACCATCCAAGGTAGCATTAACATCAGTGGGAGACCTGAGGGCGTACACTGCGAGCTGGAAGCCAAGTATTATGATGTAAGTGCCAGTCCACTAGTTTATCTTCCCAGCCTTCATCAATTTCCCGCAAAATATCCCCAATTTCCTTTACATTGTAAGCAAACAAAACCCCCTCATTGTAAGCAATTCTCATAAGAGGAATGTTCAAAATGAACCACTTACCACGAATGGCTTTGTCCTTGATGTACCTAAAGGGCTGTAGAAAAAACTGTAAAATATTACAGTAACTTTCTACAGGGAGGCTAGACAAATGAGAATCGAAGAGACAGGAAAAGTGTTTCATACACCTTTCAAAAACAGGTTGAAATTTTGAATTCAGACTTGCCGCTAGAACTGATAGTGATTTGGAAATTATTTCAAAAGCTTTTACTGTAAGCTCAGGGCTTTCATCACAGATGTCATCACTGAGTTTTTGGCTGCATATTTTCTGAACGGTTTCCAATTCCCAGGGGTGGATAATTGGAAGCACCTGAAACAATACACAGAAGCTCGTTAATAAATAAATAAATATTATAGCACTCGAGTTTTGAAAAGTTGCTACAAGTGGAATAATAACCGTACGTATGGTATTATAACGCATCTATAGGCTACGGCAGTGGTCGCCAACCTTATTGTACAAGCGAGCCAAATTCCGGGTTCTCTCAAGCTGAGATCTTTCTGTGTGCCAACGATTGCAGAATGGTTTTCACCACAAAATGCGCGGTATGCTTGAGGGTTGTGTCTTGTGGTAAACAAGGCTGACTTTCAAACGAAAGGATGTTCGTTCAAATCTCACACTTTCTCATTTTTCGGAGGCCATGTAAAGCAACAAGTCTCGGAAAAGCCCAGGTGAGTGTAAACGAGGGTTCTAGGTTCCAGTTTGGTGAATTAATTGAACCGGAAGTCAATGTTGGTCATATCTTTGTTTATTTTTGTTATCGTTTGTTATCGCATACAAACAATTTAGTGAATATATCCGATTGACCTCTTCAGTCACCTCAGTAGGCTAGTAACAGGGTTGAGTTACAGCAAGTCTCCAATCGCATGGCGCGTGAAGAGACTATAATTATTATATAAATTTTTTTTTTTATGAGTTACTTGTATTGTATAATCCTAAGGTGCCCATTCCATTGACCGGCTAGGGCTATTTCCAACAACGGTGACGTGGTAGCAGACATTCAAGACTTAGGTAGGTTTCCACCGACCGCGCATTGCAGAATTGACGGAAATGTATATTTTCCTCTATGCCATAGTTAAAATTGATCAATGATCATACAGTAAAATCACAAACAAACAAACTAAAATTAAAAAATGGCTTCATGGGATATGTTAATTACAAACATTTTAATAGATTTCTATTAAAAAAAAAAAACATTTCCGTCAATGTCATTTGCAATCTGCAATGCGAGGTCGGTGGAAATGATGTTTTTTTTTTTTTTTTTAAACTTAAATAAATATTTACAAGCCTTACACTCGCAATTATCCCACGCTCCGCCACTGCTCTTACCTGAACAACAGCGACCAAAAAATCGACGTCGGTTTCATTCTGAACAGCATTAAACTCTGAGCGGATGGTCAAAAGTAAATTTTCAAAACTCTGCAAACTCTCTCCGTAGTTGCTAAGCTGGTCTTCATTACTTCGCAACCATAACGATGAAAAGTGACTTTTTACGATATGGGAGAAATTGTCCATTTCATTCGTTAGGAACTTGAGGTCGTCATCTAAAAAGATTAAGAGGAATATTGTAGAAATAGATATTATTAAAGTATTATATTTATATATATATACATATATGTAATAGATATATATTTTAGATTTGATGAGCACGTCAGAGGACAAGAAGGCACAGGATTGGATACACATTGGATGATCTATGTAACTAAAATAAAATCTAAATGATGATACAACTAAAAATGCGGCACTGTATATACAGTACTTTCAGTACTTATCGCTTGTGCTGATTCAAAGGAAATAACTAATAATGTGCAGTTTGGGGTAAATTCAAAAACCATTTACGGGTTTATTTTAGTATCAGGCTGCTGGATGCACCTCGCCATAGGAACTCGAATTACTTCCGCTTGCAGCAGGCTGTTGTAGCCACTTAAATCGGGCCGTAGAGAAGTAAGTGGAGTTTCATCTATATTCTATGCCAATCAGCCGATCATGTGGAGAAATTGTTCAGAATTTAATTTAAATTAAATTTTAAATCAGATTTTTTTTTCTGTATGTTGGAGAATTTTTTTCTGATTTTTTTGAAACCAAATACTCAAGACTTCTTTTTTTAAGTTACTTTCCTTTGGCGCTGCAAAAGCGATAATATGCTTTTTTAATGTATCTTAGAAAATCTGAGTACGGCAGTTGCTGACTAATTAGTTACTAATTAACAACCAATTTTATTGTAAAACTGAAATATGATGGTTTTTGTCCAAGCTTTTTGTCAAGCTCGTTTTCAACCAAAAACTCCAAGAAAACTATTCCTTTGTTTGGGTTCGTGTCCATCACTAATTTTAAGACTTTGAAACCTTAATATAAATATATTTACTTGTTAGTTCATTCACCCATTCCTCCAAAAGAGTTAGCGAAAATTTCGCCACTTTATCATTGACTTGTGCCTTAATCACATCAAAAGACTCATCATCCCACATAGTTACAGACAACAGCTCTGCTAAGTAGACTAGAAGTGGAGCAACATTATCGCAGAAATCTTTACTAAAAACGCACTCGAAAAGTTGAAACAGTCTGTATCCAAGTTCCCAATTTGAATGTAAAAGTGCTTCATCTAAAGTAGACAGCAGAAACTTTTCAACAAAATTATCCGACAGGACTTTGGCATTGGCCAAACTTGTATAAAATTTAACAAGTGAATTGTACTGTCTATCATTTAGATTTCCATTCAAAATCAGCTCATTTGAGATAAAATCAATTAAAGTCGCGTCAGCAATAACTTTGCCGCTCGAAGCGTCTAGAAAGTTTGTGATAGTCAACATTGACCTTGACATGTTTAAAACTTCAACACAGACGGTGTGTTCCTCAATAGATATCGCAAATTCAAATATTTTATGGACAACTTCCTTCGGTTGTAAAATCAAGCAAGTGAGAATTATTTGGAAAAACTCGTCGGCAGATATTGTGCAGGAGAATTTATTGAACACTTCTATGATTTTGTTCTGGGTAATATTTGAGCCAGCGCTAGGGATTGAGTTTGGATGAATCCTCCATATTTCATTTATTTGGCTTACTAACTCCAGGAACGTCACTTGAAATGTGGTATTAAGGTTCTTTAAAGCTTCTAAACTGCTTAACAAATCAAAAGCATTTTTATGGTGGATAATACTAGCAAATTTCTTCAGCACTGTTTCTGGATTCTGTGCGTATTTTATCTTAGCCATAAGAATAGAAATTATTTCGGGATCGTCCCAAGCTTCTTTTGCAGAAAAAAGCGCATCATACCATTTTTCCATTTCTTTTTCTTTGTCCTCCTTCATTACTTCCACTATATCATCGCATGAGGATTTTTTAATCAAATTTTCAAGGCTGATCGGAGTAATTTTTAAATGATTCAAACACTGCAAAATTTCGTCAGGTACGGACACTTTTAATGATTCAATTTTATCGCAAATTGTAAAGATGGTTTCGCCAATTTGTGACTGAATGGAGGCAACGGTGTCTGGTAGCGAAATATCAGCCCATAAAATCCAAATATCGAAATTGATGAGATTTAAAACTTTTTCTAGTTGTTTAAAAAATATTTCTAAATTCTTATCATTGTTATAATCCACTAAACCATCGTCCGGATTATCATAAGTTTCGTTCAATTCGTAGAAGTCTTTAAGCTCTGAAGCAACATGTCTCCCTCTGTAAGCAATTGCTGAATGTATAAGCTCTAGAAATGACAAAACCATTGCACCGCTTATTTCATGATTAGCTGTTTTTAAAGAGGTAGAAACAGAGTCAGCAAATTTTTCTAATACTTCAGACAAACAGTTTACAAGACTTTTGCTCACAACCCCATTTTCAACGGATTCAATTTCTCTTGAAAGTAAAATATCTGCAAGCTGTCGATAAAATGTCCAATGTTTGGTGCAATCAACGGAGCGTAAAATTTCGATAACTAATCGATTGCTAAAACCGCTCGGGCAGAATTGAACAATTTCTAAAAGGAACTTTTCTACTCCAATGAGAAATGAAATTTCAATAGTCCATTGAGTAGGTACTGTTGGCATGGTATCAATGAGCAGACCAACTGAAAATTCGTTGGAAAGTTGGTCGGAAAATCCATGGTCAGAGTTGAGCCACAAGAAGTAGATGATGTTGCGCTGCTCGGTGGGGTTGTCATAAAAAATTTGTTTCAATACCGGTAAGCATTTTGCTGCATCTGAAATAAGTAAGAAGATATACTCGTTAGTGAAATTGGATACCTGAGGACATGGCGAATTTTCTTATCTAGCAAGCGACGTTCAGTGGTTACAGGCTTAAAAGCGGTTCTAAGTCTTTCAAGATTTGAAAGATTTACATTAGTAATATTACCATGACCTAGGTAATGGTAATTTACTAAAATTATTATTATTATAAACACACTTTTGCATGCTTGCAGGAGCGAATCCTTCATTCTAAAATTATTAATACATTATTAATTATAATTATTAATACATGACTATGGGATCCCGAATCCTCTTAGCTGTGAGGCTATTAAGGCCCGGTACACATCGAACGACAGTGACCCACTGAGAAATTTGTCCTGGGATCAAATGGTCTGGTGCAAATGTAGATTACTGTCGCTGGCTTGTCGCACGCGCATGGATTTCCCCTTCAGACGCCAGCGACAGCCACCCAAAAATCTTATGTAGTGCGTTCAGAAATACACTGTTTTCTCCGCACTAACCCATCACCAGCCCATTTCCTCCCTTGACGAAATTTCTCAATGGATCACATCACCGGCCCCGGGCCGGCGTTCGGACGTCCAGGCTAGTGGATGTGAATAATACTAAAAACTGGATTAACCGTACGGTGTATAGGTATAGCATAAACATGTGCAATTGTTATTTTGCTTGATTTCAGACGATTGAAACTTACCATCGAAGTTTGTTACATTTTCCATTGACTTTATAGCCGCCTGTAACTGAGTTATCGGCAAAGAACATTCCATTTTCTTAATGATGTGCTTAACTGTAGCGTGTAGCAGCAAATAAAATGATTAAATCGGGCTCGGGCAAAGCCTATTATTAACTATTGATTTTTAGGAAAACACCGGTAAACTGTAAAGCGTAAAGTAAAACTGGGAAAACTGCGCCTGCCGCCATTTTACTTATTTTATTTACAAAATAAAGAAATACAAAATGGCGGTTAAAATATTCGTAAAATGACGCGATGCCAGCGCTGCGCGGCCGCTTTCGTCACTACATCACGGAACTTGAACAAAGTTTGAATTTCCTATATGATGCGATCCAAAATGCAATGACTATATTTATCCGTCTTGAAAAGGTCCACATAACGCTAATCTTATTTTAAAACGTTATAAATTATTTTTCTGTCGCATGTGCGCATACCGTACTTTATCTTAATGTTTACTAAAAAAAAAACAGTAGGCCCTATACCCTAGCGAAGATGAAGTGGTAATAGGCACGAACCTAATACGACAAATGACTTTGATCTACAGAAGAGCGCTAAAATTCACCTCTTCCCCCTGCTTAATCGCTGTGAACCTTTTGACCATAATTCCTGAGTTCAGTTCAGCTAAGTTTTCAAGCCATTTTTTAAGCTTGCGGGGCAAGCTTCTGGGCAACTAAGGAAGGGTATAAAAGCTATATTTACACTGCAGGGCCTGTTTCAACTTCAGTTTTTGTAAAATTGACATTATTATTGCAGCAGCCTGATCATGGCGATTATAATACCGGTATTTATTTGATCCCCTGGTATTTAAAATTTTAAAAAACAAATTTTGAATGGCACATTCCATTATAAAATTATCGTGTTTCCATTTTTAATTTTATTAAATAAATACAGGGTATTATAATCGCCATGATCAGGCTGCAGGTACATTATTTTATATTAGGCTATTATAAAAATTTCGAAGATATGTCATATTTTAGTTATGAAACATTCCGATGGCGCGCATTGCTTTGCTCTACAACAGCGACATGCGTGGCAAAAAATTGTTGTGTAAACAACAACTCACAAACTATACAAAAAGTGACAAAATTTTATTTTTGCAGCAGTTGTATTTAACGTATTTAAGTCAAAATGCCTTCCCATTGTGTAACATGCGTTGCTCCTTCTAATATTGCAACCATAAAATACTGTAAGTACATCCAGTCATCTAGAATAGCTGTAGCCTGTAGATTCAATTCAAATTTCATCAGGGACAAAACCAACCGAAGCCAAGCCGAGTAGGAATAAGTAATAACTAACCCCGCATTGAGGTAGGAAGGGAAGAATCCTGTCGTTTGGCTGGTAAAGTCAGGTTTTTAAGCCTGCCTCAGTAGGTCCGCTCAATCGCCGCGCCGGCTAGCCCGAAAGATTAATTGTATTCTAGGTAACCCTGGAGTGGTTGTGTATAGGTTCGGAATTTAACATACGGCTGTCAGGTGTCGGCTACAAAGCAACATATGCAGGTTGTAGTTATTCATTGCTCAGATGATTGTATGCTCACAAAAGTGGGGTAAATTTTTTTCTTGGTATATTTATGAGGATGCACTCAATTAAAGAGTGTAGAGCCCGTAATTAAATACTTTTTTTAAAATTAATTAAGCAAGTTATTAAAGGTTTGGCTCATTTAAGTTGCAGAAGACTACTTCATGCATCATACGAGTCCTGTATAATAAGGTACTTTTAGTTTTCGAAATTGTAGTTTTTTTATAAAATCGATTACACGTGAAAAGCTATTTTTTTAAAAGATATTACATTGGCGTAAATAGGGGGTCCTGGAGAATCCTCCAGGATTTCTGGTGACAAAGACGTAATGGAGGCATAGTATCCACAATAATGAAAGGGAAATTAATTTTTAGTATGCTTATTTTTCATGAAAAAAATCAATATATTGACCAAGTACTTCCACAAATACTATATTACTCAAAATGCTTATAACCCCAATACTTCAGACCTATTTTTTCAAAAATTTTCTTCGGGGGAGACCCCCCAGGCCCCCTCAGTGGTAAGTTTATTCGTCTGTAAAATCTCCACTGTTCTGCTTGCAAAATGCGTAAAACCTCCCTAATTTGGGCCTAATCATCAATTTTGTTTCTCTGGGGGAGATCCCCAGGCCCCCCTTTCTCCAGGGTAAAATATAACCTCACGAATTTGGGCCCAATGATCAATTTATTTTTCTCCAGGTGAGACCCCCGGGCTCCCCTTTCTCCAGGGTAGAATATGCGGAAATCCTCACTAATTTGGGCCCATTTATTTGATTTTTTTCTCCGGGGGATCAAAGTCATGGGGTCCTAAACCCAGAAATTTCGGGAATTTACGCCAATGAGATATTATCATCTTTATGAAAAAACTACAACTTCGAAAATAAAAAATATCTTATTATATTATGCATGAATACAACTTTAATGAGCCAAATCTTCAATAACATGCTTAGTTAATTAAATAAAAAATAAAAAGTATTAAATTTCGGGCTGCCAATTTCCTCTCATAAGAGTGGGATCGGAGAATTCAAGGTCAGTCTCACAGAAATTTGCTCTGACTGCAGGTTGCTGCTAGCCAGTATAGCCAATATGAAGCACTGTGTTTCAACAATCCATCCATTTAGTTATTCATTTAGCCCAATCCCATTGCTTAATTTCTGGCCAAAATTGTTATTTTATTTTGGCAGGGGGAAAGAGAGACGAAACCTTAATTTTACCAATCAATGATTCAATAAGCGTCACATTGTCCGTAGATTTGGTAAGTGTTTTAATGGAATTTTATTACATTATCTATAGACCGACTTGGATATTATTGAAGAGAACCGGTACCATTGTACCAGTGAACCCGTACATGCTTTCCTATTTATCAGTTAGCATAGGTCCGTATTGGTTCCATGGCAAATAATTATCCCATGGTTAAATATCGCCTGCTTATAGATTTTCCCTGTCCTAAAACACTAGATTCTTCAATTAAGGAATACTAGCATATCCATAATATCTGCAAAAAATAATTGATTCTTCACAACCTTGCTTTGGAAAATACCAGGTTCTGTTTTGTTACTCTGTTTAGCACGAAATACGTACCTGCAGCCTAATCGAGGCGATTATAATGCCGGGGTTAAATAAATACCCTAGGATTATAACTGTAAACAAACAAATTTTGAATAGCACTTTCCATTATAAAATTATCTTATTTACATTTTTAATTAACTCAATTGGGGAGAGGGTTGGGATATAACCCCCCCCCCCCCCCCAATTGAGTTAGCCCAAAATAAAGTAAAAAATAAAACGAAATATGATTTTTTTTTTGAACCTACATGCCGAATTTAATCAAATTCTTATCGAGTAGTTACAGTTACTAGTTACAGATAGAGAGACATAGCCTACATTACTTAAAAACCACTATTTGTTCCTGGGATCTCAAAACGTGTAATACAATTTCGACATTCACAAAGATTTTCTTATGCTAGCGTATAAATAGGAAGCAAGAATAGAAAAGTGCTGGGTTTGTGCATTTGTGGGGTTGATGTGAGCTGCCAAATAGTGCACAAGTAGTCCAAATGTACAACATTTATAACATTTATGCCCTCTGATTGGTAGAGGTTTAGGGTACAACGTGAGTATTTACCTACTATCAGCTATGACATACACTGAAGCCCAGCAATATTTTATTTTCAGATGAGGGCAAAGACAACAGTTTGCGCTAGCCCGCAATTCAAAGAAACTAGGTTTTGGCTGAATGGAAGGTAATAGATTGTGATTCTGTAAACTACTTCGTTGTCTTGCTCTCTGAAAAATATTTCTTACTTCCTGTTCCAGCAGTTGTTGCTTTCAGAAAAATGGTACGATGGGTGTCTATCGCTTATTAAATTTCTTAACTACTTTGTAAATTATTTTTGCAGTCTTCGAGTACTGTCCATTTTATCAGCTTTTGCAGTGTTGGTTCAAATCCCGCCCTTACTACATGTGAGTGTAAAGAGAGAACACTATAGCGCTAACTCAGCTATGAGGAGCATATAAAGCAGGCGGTCCGGGGCCTTCCTAGTTGAGTGTAAGAGAGGGCTTTATGGCTCCACTAGGTTGGCTTAGTAATGGCGCAAAAAGTCAATATTTATTTTAATATTTATTTATAATATTTTATACTTTCACTTTGTAAAACTTCGTCATAGTTATCCTAGTTTGTAATAAAAATGTTTTAGTTTTAATAAAAATGCTCTAACTCTGTTTTCAGGGAAGAAAGCTTTGCGTCAAACCCAAGACTCGTCAACTGTTTGTCTGAAAGTAAGTCCGGGGTTTCTCCTTTTTCCTCTGGCTAGGACTTATGAGGTTTCTGTAGGCAACAACAAAAACAGATCAGAAATATCGCCAGTTGAGGCTCCCTCAGAAGGAAGTTTGAATTAAATTGTATTCGATTTGATTTGATTCTAACGCCAGCGATTGGCTCATGATTCGTTTTTTCTCCATGGGAACAAATGGATTGGCGCGAAAAATTGTATACTTATGCACGCATTCCAGTAGATTTCTAGTTCACTGGCGTGTCAATGACTTGTTGAGGGAAAAACCTAGCACTTGCGTGAGGTCAATGAATCGCCAGCGACAGAAATCTGCCGAAGTAGACTCTGGGGTTTTCCACCAATCCTTTTGCACCTATGACAAATCTGATCATCGCCTGCGAATCATTGGAGTTTGATTCGTCAGTGTGAATCGGGCTCCATTCTAGATAAAAGAAAGTAAATTGTCTTTTTTTTTCAATGTAGGCGAATTTCGGGCCATTTAGCCCACCCTACTTCTTCCTCCAGTCATTTCCCCGCACACCTGCTGTTATCCATTCACTTTACATGCCCGTACAAATAGCCACTAAGCAGTAACTATTTTTTTTTTTTTTTCAGTTCAAGAACTTGCGCAACAAAAAGACGATGGCCAATCAGGTGGACTGTACACCTGGAAACTCCACATCTGCTCGGAGAACAACTTCCCCACCGCGGCCGGGCTAGCGTCGTCTGCTGCCGGATATGCTTGTTTTGTGTACGCCGTGGCTCACGTGTATGGGCTTAAGGGCGACTTGACTGCGCTTGCGAGGCGCGGTTCCGGAAGTGCATGTCGCAGCTTGCACGGTGGATTCGTCCGCTGGCATATGGGATTGCTAAGCGACGGATCGGACTCTATCGCTACGCAGATAGCGCCTGCGTCGCATTGGCCGGAGTTACGGGTTCTTATCTTGATCGTAAGTTTGCGTGCTTTTGAAGTACAAACCGGGAGTGGGGTAGACTAGAGTTTATGTAGGAGAGAGATGGTATATTCCCTCCAGATAAGGATATTTTTTGAATTTCTGGCGCGTAGTCGGAAGGTTCGCGGAGTTCCGCCTCTACTGGGCCATCACTATCTCTTCTTGCTTATTATTTGTAGTTCCGTGAATTGATATTGTACCGTGAACGCCTAAGGCCTATATACTATACATCTACAACTCAGCACTATACAGTTTATACCAAACCACGTCTTGCAGTTACTTTGCAGTTATATTAAACCACGTCTTCTTCGACAAATCAGATCTTCGGGCAAATGATAAGTCTTTTATCCAATCTGAGCACGCCTTCCTGCCACGACGGGAATTGGTTTTGGAAGTGAGATTAACTTGTCCGGGCCTTATCATAACATGTATTACGCCCTACACCATTTACTATTGAAGACGTCCTTTACCATTTGCGATTTTTTCGCGCCGAAAAGGCATAGTTCAATCTTACAGTAGGTTAATTTCTCAATATTTTTCCAGGTCCGCAAAGAGAAAAAGACGACCAGCAGTACTTCAGGTATGAGCAGGTCAGTCCTCACGAGCGATCTACTGCTACGACGTACCGACCACGTGGTCCCACAGCGAATCAACGCTATGACTCAGGCCATTCTCACCAAAGATTTTCCCGCCTTCGCTGAAGTCACAATGCGTGACAGCAACCAGTTCCACGCCATCTGCCTGGACACGTACCCGCCCGCGGTCTACATGAGCGACACCTCCCACAGTATCGCTGGCTTAGTACACGCCTTCAATAGCGCTGTCGGTTCAACCCGACTCGCCTATACGTTCGACGCTGGCTCCAATGCTTGTCTGTTTCTCACACAGCAAGATGTTCCTCTGGTGGTTTCCCTAGTGGACCATTACTTTCCGCAGGCTAGTGCTGATTTTAAGGGGGAGAGGGTACCGCCTGTGGAAGTACCGCAGGAGCTGAAAATGACCATTGGAATTGAGCCGTACCCGGCTGGGCTTGTGAAGGGGATGATTTTGTCCGACGTTGGGGACGGGCCTAAGGTTTTGGAAGGGGGTCAGCATTTGTTAGGGGACGATGGTTTGCCGAAGGAACTTGCTTTTTGATGTTTTGTGCTTGGAAATGGTGGTAGCTCTGAAATTTACAGATGGGTGGTTGGCAAATTATTATTTTTTTATGGCATATTGAACAATATGAAAGGATCAACCCAGCAGAAAAGCCCAAGAAAATGACCTGATGGAAAACAATGGTGAGGGCTAGAAATCCCCTCGGGCTGACGGGATAGTAACTGTTATGTAGAATCTTGGCCGAAAAATGAAAATATGGCTTTTACAATGTCTTCCAGAGAGACACTAAGTCTCTTGCAATCCCAGGATATATATAGGTCTATTGTACTAGGCTAAGCTATGCATTACATTTTTTGTCAGTGAGAAATTATCAAAACAAATATATTGAAAAAACTTACAGTAAATGTAACTGCATAAGCTTTCAAGGCCGGAGTCAAATGAAGAACCAGTAGAATCCGGGCTGATGGGCCGTGGTCGAATTGAAAGTGAACTTCCTAACGTTTCGTCGACATCTTCATTAGACCTCAGTTGTACCTCGGTGGCTCCGTAGCGAGTGAGCCACCGAGGTACAACCTTCGAAGTCTACGCAGCGCCACTGAAGATGTCGACCGCAGATGTTGACGAAACGTTAGTACAGTAAATGAAATTAAAATGTGGTAGAACCCATCATGTTAGCTGGCTATTGTATTATGGTTATGGTTTAATAGAAATATACGAGTTGTTAAGTTTTCCAGACATTAACTAATTTCCTTATCAATGTGAAGGCTAGCTAGCCAGATTAGTCTAATCTCCGGCAACCCAAGTTACTGTTTCTTAAGAAAAAAATCGGCTTCCTCCCCAGTAACAATTTTGCTATTGTTAAAAGTCTTATTTCTAGTAAATATCCATTGTAGAGCAATGAAAAACACCCTTAGGAGTAGTTCTCTACATTTTTTTTTTTTTAAAGGTTAATCGCATACAAACAATTCAATGAATGTATCCGATTGCCCTCTTCAGTCGTCTCACTAAGTTACCTAATAGAAACTTGTGTCGAGTTCCGACACGTCTCCGATCGTATGGCGTGTAGAGACTCGCATAAGTACAAGCACGCTAGCACCTGGCCATCGAAGTCGATAAAATATGATCGTCACTAACACTAATTGGTCAGGTTTCGAACTCCTTCCTCAGGACGCCTTCAAAAACGGATTTCTGCCAAAGAAATTGCGATAATTGTGGCTAATCGGTATCTATTAGAAAGATGCACACATCAAAGGGCGCAGGAAAATTCTTTGTAAGGGATGTGATATTTTTGACTGCCTAGACGATATTAATTTATGATATTTGATTTTTACTCTTATAAGGTGTTCCCTTGTTCCGATTGTTTCTAAATAGCTAGGTTGGCAAGTTCAACAAGGGCAATGCTTATTCCAATTTGTTGATGATGTATATGTTTGTCTAGGGAATTTGGTTCTGCCAAACGATGGGAAACCAGCCCTTTGCTTTACCTACGTTAAGAGGATATGCTATGTAGAAAATTGGCACCCCAAAATTAAATACTTTTCATTTTTAATTTCATTAACTCAGCAAGTTTTTAACAATTTGGCTAATTTAAGTTGTAGAAGACTACTTCATGCATCATATAATGGGCTATTTTTACTTTTCGGTTTGTAGTTTTTCCAAAAATTCTATTTTACGCGAAATTTTAATCCCCACTGGTATTTATGAAAGAACTGAGGTACCGTACCAAACGTTTAATATTTCCTATCATATGATGACCTTACACGAGCAAATCTTCAATAACTTGCTTTGTTAATTAAATAAAAAATAAAAAGGCAATAAAAACGAGAAATTCTTGGGATGCTCATTTTCTACGTAGCATGTCCTCTTAAGGAGGAAACCTGTTTCTTTTATTAAAAGGAATGAGAATGTGCTCTTAGTTAATAGATTTAATTAACAAATAATAAGTCAGCCGACTTCGCAATACGTAGAACTTCGCAGAACACATTTTATAACTACCGTACGTTGATTATTCTAAGAGGGCTTTGAGCCAGGAGCAGGTGCGGCCTCTGAAAACGAAAAAAATTTGCATTAGACATTGTACAGGTATTTTTATATTATATTATGAAGTGACTGCATAGAGGAAAAGGTATTATAAGACAACCAAGGCATCGGGTTCAATAACGTCCCTTAATAATTAGATTCTTACGAATATAGGCCTAAACGTTTTTGGCGATGGAATAATAGGCAAAAAAAAATTACTAAAATGCAAAAGAGGAAACTTGACTGCAGTCAAAGCTCTGAATTCTAATCATAGGCTTTGGTTACCCCTATCAGTACTCGTTTAAGTCATGCTTTCGCCTGTTACATTGCGTCAATAGTAAACTTGTCTCAGCTTGTCCATTATCGGTTGTAGCCGGTGTGGTTTGACATCGAGAACGTTTACCAGTTTGCCAATGGCCAAAAATTCGTAAGGAAACAATATAAATAATTTCCGTTGTTGGCATTGGACAAGGGACAGTGGGCCCCTATGCAACAAGAAAAAAGGCAGCATTGAACATCTTCTTCTTCTTCAGCCAACGCCCGATCTTGGCTGGTAGGCCGTTTGACGCCGTACAGCGTAATAGAGCTGGGCATTCGAACATCTTTTTATGATCTGTCCGAATTTCAGCATGCTATTGTACGCTCGGTGCTGCTCAATAAACTAATTGCAGCTCCATTCTCATTCTCCTGAGTGAAGTCTATATTCACAATCCGTCATAAATTTATCAATCCTTGTAAGATTGATATATAAAGAAATAGTTAACCTCGTTTCGTTCGTGGCTAAATGTTAAACAAAGTCAAAAAGTGACAGTGACTGAGCTGGTAAGACAATATTCTGTTAAGATTTGAAATTGGTCATATTAGGGATATGGAACTAATTAAAACGCAAAATGTTAAGAAAAACCACACAGAAACACAAAGTTAAAAAAAAATGTATAAGTCAATTCACACAAAAATACTTGAATTTTATCGTAAATAAGTGGTTTACGAGATTTTTTCATTCAAATTAATATGTTATCAAATAAATACAAAAACCCATTCAGAGTCCAAATAAACGCTGATAATGTTGGGGTCCAAATCAGCGCCACCTAATTGCCAATTGGTAAGCTTATTTACCATATCATCTGAATAACTGACAAATAGGTGGCAGGCTGGCCGCTCAAGCTTGCAATGGGTTAGTTGGTTAAAACAACCTCTGACTTACAAAAATTAAAATGCTTTAACGCCTCCTTATTGTTTTTCGCCTAAAATAATTAAACATCAGTTTAAGTACGAGTAGGAAGTTTGGGTAACATAATAAGGAGAATAACTTAATACTCAGTAATTAGATAGCAGAAGCCCCATTTTATAAGAAAACAATAATCTTAATGGTGGAATGATCATGATCGGACGGCTATGAGGCGTCTCACGCGTGCCAAAATCTAGACCATTAAGCCTCACCTTGCAGCGAAATTCAATTATAGGAACACCTAGAAGAGTTCTATATAGAAGAGATGGAAACTTTGCAAGGCGCACTCTGATTGGCCAAAAGAACGGATAGGAACCCGACATGGTGGGTCTCGCTCTGATTGGTGGGGAGCAATTGCTAATGGCTGTCATACATATCTCTTAAGGGAAGAAATGCACATCATCACTTAGTTGTTTCCTAGAATTATAACAAATTAGATTCTCAAAGGACATTAGCTATCAACTGACTTAAAAACTGACAGTTGGGTGTAGATTATCAATTGTTGTTTGGTAGACTTGGGTAGAATTCTATATAGGAGAGATGGGACATTGTTCCCCACCAAAAAGATTTTAGGAATTACAACAACTTTTGTTGATGATCTACAACCTGATAGGCTATGTCAGTTGATACTTGCCGTACCTTCCATGCAGAAGCTAATTTGTTAAAATTCAAAGAAACAAATAAATAAACTTGTATGAGTGACATTTTTTACAAAATTAAGACAATTCTTCCCATAAGATGAGTATGACAGTCATTAGCAATAGCGCCCCACCAATCAGAAAGAAGCCCGCCATGTTGGATTGCTATGCGAAAGTTGTCCATGCACACGTAATCTTTCGATCAATCACAGCACGCTTCCAAAACAACATCAAATCTTGTCGTGGCTGCTGTTTAGTCGAAAGAAGACGTGTAAATTGGTCGAAGCATATGAAATTTTTTTTGGCGGGAACGCGTGTCCTATCTGCCCCATATTTGGCAATCTGAGGGCCCGTCTATAGCAGGCGGTTGCGGGAGCGGGTCTGGCGTAAAATAAACATAAGATCAGCTTGGAGTTTGTTCATTTACAGAGAACGTAGCCTCTTTATGAGGCACGTTTCACAAGGCTTATCAGAAGGGTATACTTTGCCCAATGTAAACCCGGAATGATAAGAGTATCCTACGTTAATCTTATGCCAGACCAGCTCTCGCAACCACCTGCTATAAGCCGGCTCTAAGGAGCCATGTCATGGGTAACCACAAAGCAATGTAACGGGTTTAATTTTCGAACCGAAAACGGGAGATTCTACGTTGTGGATACTCTGCTGTGATGTGATATTTTAAATCCGAGACGTGGACTTCTTATTATATATACACACCTTCACTTTGCTTCAAACTAAACCTGTCGACGAGATGATTCTTTCATTTTTATAAGACCCGAAGAGCCTTGCTGTTATCTAGATATTTTTAAACATAACTCGTTGTGGCCAGTTCAAAACTGTATTATATTCTAACATGTCGGACCGACCGCAAATGGGGGTCTTAAGTTGGAGATAATTAGCTTACTTGCTGGTCTGCCCTCCTTCCACTGCGTGATTTTAACACTAGAGTCTTCACGCTTCAATGCAGCTGCTTGCAGTTCAGGCTTCAACGCCCTTCGCAGCATCCTGGCGGCAATATTCGAGTATTGGACATAGCTAGAAAAAAACAATTGACAATCTCACTGTATATTATTTAGGCTTCGGTAAAGGTTTAGTTTAGCTACCCCAGCTGCGTATATAGAGCCAGTTGATGAATAATAAGCAATTGCAGTATTTACGTTGTTGTCTGCAATTTTTTGGGCTCTTTATCAGGTAGCCAATGGGTCCTTGCCTGACCAATCAAATCATCACAATTTGACGCCATGACAGGATTTCTATACTATTTTGGTTTCATTGGCTAATCTAATAAAATGTGATTTGATACGGTTTAAATATTTCGAAATTCACTGTATTTTAGGCAACAAACGGCAAACAACCCAGAAATGAGTAGAAACTTTAAGTTACAATTTTACGAATTAAACAGCTATGATCTAGCATTGAACTTCATACAGTGACTTCACCGTTTACACATTACAAACAAAGACGAAATGTCTCAATTTCAACGATATAAAAATAGGAATTTTCAAAGATACTTACTTGAGACCAGCTGCTCTCCAACTACTCATTTTAGTTAATTTTTAGTTATATTTAAAATAAACTAGATGGTACGAAATCTGCAAATAAAAGCAGAAGACAGAATCGAATTGGGGGAATCGAATCGAGGTCTCGGTGATTGCAATTCGAGAGTTGAGTGACAGTATATCGATAGTTCGAGGTTTTTAAGTTTTGGCGCTTAAAAGTTAGCCGTTTTCAAAGCTACTTTTAATTTGAAAGAACGTATATATATATTGCATATATATCATAATACACGATCATATATATATATATATTCATATTTATTACAAAATTATTTGGTAATATTGGTTCACAAATTATGCTGCTTTACATTAACTTAACTTATAGATTATATTAGAAAATTGTTCTTTTTAGAAGACTTCTACGTTTACTTTACATTGTATGTATTATATAATTTTTAATTCCCAACAAAGGTAGTTAAACCGATAAAACTTATTTGTATATGTTACTTCAATAAAACTGTTATGCAATTGGGCATATTGTATTTTATAACACCCTGTAAATAAATAAACGTAGCCAAACTAACGGAGTTATTACACTCAACTATGAAGGCCCGGTCCATCTTATTACATGCTCTCCAAATCATGGCCAGAAAATGCAACAAATGTGGGACTCGAATCAACAGCCTTTCGGGTGAAATTCAAAATCTATTTGTAAAGTTAATGGCAATTAACAAATGGTTAGTTGGACTTACATTGTCTGCTGTGGTAATAGCCATTAGAGGCATGGGACTCATAGTCATCGAACAATTAGGGCGGAGTCCATTGTCAGGGGAAGGGGGTGACGTTTCCTGAGTAGGACTGATGGTTTTTGGTCGATTGACTGATTGCTCTTGTAGCCTATATTCTACTCTGAACTATTGGAAAAATCCGAGCCCCTTGAGGATTCGAACTACCGTTCTCCCGATTGAAATGCGAGCTCTCTAACCGCTCGGCGATGCAATATAAGTACAACTAAACCTTTCTTAAATAGTCAAAGTCTGTATCAGCTAGAGGCGGATAGAGTTTTTTTTAAAGGGCCCCCCCCCCTTAGTATTGTCTCTAGTGCTCTTTGATGTGGCATCATACTATATACGACAACATATAGCTGTTTAGGTCGTTACATACTTCCTACAGACACTATAGAAAAAAACTATTAAAAAATTGATACAGCTGCAGGTTAAAAAATTTCGTTACTTCCTGAAATAGAGTTACGCATCCAAATCATTTAAAGGTTAACCACAATGTAACAAATGATAATAATTATTAATAATAATTGTAAGCAATACAAAATTAAATGTAATTATGAAAGGAAGATTTTATTTTTTGTCTATATTTCAGCGTACAAAACAAAGTCGACCTTCGGTGTTTTCGTTTATTGGCAAAACGTGCTATTTTTAAATTTAAATGTCAATAAATATTTTATATCGTCATTTGATCACCATGACCCCTCTGACCCCCCCCCCCCCCAAGGACGGATACAGGGGGGGTAAATCTATTGTAAATTAAGTTATTACGCTCTAATTTAGTCGATCCTACATAAATTTTTCATATTTTGACCCTCAGCAACCCCCCCCCCCCAAAAAATGTGCTGGGTCCGTCCCTGCCCCCCCCCCCTCTGTATCCTCCACTGGTATCAGCACTCAAAACCTTGAAAATGTAGAGATATCAAACGATGTTTCGTCATTCACACATTGGCGGACTCAGGACTCACACCGCTTGCAAGTGCTGCTCAGTGTAAGCTGAGACAATGAGACATGGTGATACCATTGACGCATTGTAACAAGCGTTAGTTGGAGTTAACTAAGCATGGAGACGAGCCGTGCATGCTTTATATTGATTTATATTATTAATTGTATAGCCCTCTCATTGTACTCTGGGGAGTCCGAACTCCGAAGTACGATATCTACGTTTTATATACCTATATACACAGCTGATGGTTCTCTTTTAATTATACTCTTCTGTATAGCGAAACTACCTAGGGCCATGTTTCATGCACCTACCTACAGTGTAGGGGGACATAAAATGAGAAGGCTTATATAATAGTCATTTGTATCCCCCGCGACCACGACTGGATGGCGCTTGGAACACTTTGTTTATTCGGCTATTCCACTTGTCAATTCTCCGTCATTTGTGCATCAATAATAAGTCTCTACCAGATTATAACTTAATTTATAATAGTTAAGTTAAGTATCTACATAATAGTCTCCAAAAACAAAAATCTCATCAATTATTGATGCACAAATGACGGAATATTGACAAGTGGAATAGCCGACTTTGGCTGTTCGAAAACTTGCATCTAAGAGGAAAACCGTGTTTATTCGATTTTTATGTGTTCCAAGTGCCATCCCATCGGGGTCAGGTATAGGACATGCTTTCCTATTTTATAAATTAGTATAGGTAATTACTAATTACGTACCGTATTAACTTAGATAATTATGTGAGTAGCCTACCTTCTATACAGTTTCATAGCTAAGAATTGTCTTATACGGGTAAATTTCAGCTGTCTCGATTTGCCCTTTCTTAAAGCACTAGATTAATGGATGGAACAATTGTATATATAGTCTACAATGGGCAGACACAGTAAAAATGGCAGCATGGTGTGCAATTCATTGGTGCCCGGATTAATAATAATTTCTTAAATATATATATTTTTCTTTTGTGCTGATGCGTGGCTCAACTTAGCGCACCGGTATAGTTCTACAATACGCACTAGGTTACCCATTGGCGTAATTAGGGGGTTTGGGAAGGGGGGGGGGGTTAGCCACCCCCAGGTACTTGTCAACCCCCTATTATCAAGGAAATAAAATAAATTGATTGAAAAACCTAATAAATAAACGAATAATTAAAAATACGAACGTTTTTTTTCGTAGAGAACAAAAAAAAATCACTACCAAAATGTTACTATATTTTAATGAATTATGTAACTCCAGAAAGTGTATGGACCAGTGTAAAATCAGGGAGAGAGGACAGAGAGAGTGGCGTATCTGTAGGAATGACGAGCTCTACGCGATATATCGAGAACCTCCGATAGTATAGCCGAAATCAAGAGAGCCCGCATCAGGTGGCTTAGACACGCGTGCAACGAATGCCTGAAGCCCTGAAAATAGGGCAACAAGAGCAGCCCGACACTGGCGACCCTTGGCGTCGATGACTGACGAATGAGAGCGCAGGCTGGCGCGATGTGACAGAGCGGGCCAAGGCCCTTCACGGGCTGTAGCGCCAAGGAGTAAGTAGTAAGTAACGTATTTTGTTGGCGATTTCGGAGTTTCGGATTGTTTTTTGTCAATGTTTCTAAACCTCCGTTCTCCAGCCCCCCCCCCCCCCCTCGGATTGTGATAACTAGGGCTACGGAACACATGGGTCCCATGACCCTCAAGTATTTTGGTAATTTACGCTATAATTTAACCTATATTGTTTTTGTCTATAATATTATTAATGATTTCTTTCTATCCAGCTGCAGCTACGTATTTAAGTATATCGTGCCACCACTAGACAGTGAATTGTCTTAAAAATTTGACGTTGGTATAAAAACCAGTGTTTGAGGAAGTTGGAATGGCAAACGCAAGTTCGGCTATAGCCCCCCCCCCTCCAACATTAGGTTCCTCAAAATGCGTAATCTCACTATTTCAGTCATATTTCTATAATCTCACTATTTCAGTCATATTTTTCACAAATTTTCTCCCGGGGGAGACCACCGGGCCCCCTCTCATATTTCCGAACCCTCTGGTTCATGCGCAAAGGACACTATAAGGTCATTAATTTAACAGCTGTCCATGAGAACGGCTTGCCCCATTTTATACACTTTTATGAAAATGGTTGGAGGGGTGCCAAATTATAAGCCGCTCCCTTCGAAAACCTATCGTTACGCCACTGACAAGTGCCTCCCCCTTTTAAGAGGTCTGGGACCACCTCTGATTATATTGACAATTTTTTGCAATTCATCATTTTTATTTGTATTTAATCTTAGCCCCCTCCTCAAGCATGTAGCCAGGATTTTATATCGGGAGGGGCTAATAACAACCAGGGGGTCGAAGGGGTATCGAATACCCCCAGTAAAACGGTGGGTCCACCCCTCCCCCCTGGAAAGTTTTAAGAATGTACATGCAGAAACACGCAGTTTTAGTGTTTTTAGATGGAGAAAAAAAATACAGGTGAAACATCAAACATAACAATGGAAGGATTTATTCTTTTTATTACATTTCAGCAGGGACGGTTTCAGAAAGTTTTTGGGGGGGGGGGTGGCCTGAAAAATATCGCGTTTCCCTTACTTGAGTAATATTTTTCTTAATTTCCTTCAAAAGTCTATTCTATCTAGTATAAAGCTACTGTATTTCTTTCAGGGGGGACCGCCCCTCCCTGCCCTCCCCAAGGATCCGTCCCTGCATTTCAGCCCCCAAAGCCCCCTCCCTGGCTACGTGCCTGCCCCTCCTTTGTATCATTCTAGATCCGCGCCTGCAGTGGCGGCGCTAGAAATTTTAAGACGGGGGGGCCATGAGGGGGCATGACATCTGTCTGGGGGGGCCAATGAAAACACAAAACATTTTTCATTGGGAGTAAGTATATACCGTTCAATAATTCTGCAATTTAACACCATGTAAAATATCTCAAAAGTGGGGGGGGGCCCCGGAGGGGCCGGAGAAACGGTTGGGGGGGCCAGGCCCCCTCGGGCACCCCCCACTGCGCGCCTGATTATTATAGTTTACTGTTATTATTTTGTCTCTTTTAAATTTTTTGGCGGATGAGACCTGATGGGGGATGAGAATGGTCCAGCAGGGATTCTGCGCAGGACCGGCCTGAGTCAGATCCCATCTCACATCTCAGACACGGCAGTTAAATTAGTTCCCCGAGTGCCGCGGCGCGGGAAGGTTGTACATTGTTGTTAGCGGTGCATGGCCATCACGTTCTTTTTGTTGGCCTGCACTCTGGTGTTGGGGGGCGCCGCACTTCCGGACAAGTGCCCCCCTAAGTGCATGTGCTCCAAAACCACCGTGCGCTGCATGTTTCTCCCCATCGAACGAGTTCCGCACATACCCCGGGACACCACGATTCTGTAAGTCAATTTTATAATAATATACGTCTTATATTTACGGGGTGAGACCTAACACTAGATAGTATTTTTCTGTCTAAACCACGTCCAAAAAATCAGTACAATTTCCAAAATACAGTACCTACATAGTAAAAACAACAACAGTCGCGTAACTTAAAATAATCTTATGGTGTATAAATGCATGGTAGGTACCGTAATATAGGCCTATGCGTAAATAAAAAATTCAGACATTAAAGACCTATTGGCATAAATCGTAACATATTCTAAAACTTAGAACAAGCTGGAAACAGCTGAAAATTATTCATTTGTTCTGATTTCTGTGCCTAGAAATTTTATACAACTGCAGTAACTTAATAAATATTAGGCTGTAGGTGCGAACTATACCTGACAGCAGGTATACCGTCAGTTAGTAGTAGTAGTAGTAGCAGTAGTGATCGTCGGGTTAATAACGACTTAGGCCTCATATTTGGGCCCATAGAGCGACTCCGACTTGACTGTCCTATGCCAGCCCATAGGACAGTGGACCTCCTGATTATAGTGGATTCCGAACCACTTGGGAAACACAGTGAAGTCACACGATTAGTTCGGAGATGACCAGGATAAGTCCTACCATGTTTCCCTACCGGCACTGTGCACACGACCAAGTTATCTGCAGCTTTGAACCTGCTCTGGTCCGCTGGATTCAACTTGGTATGGCGACCGTCAGTTAACATTGACAACCAATCCAAAAGTTATCCTTCTACAATATATCAGAAACTATTGTATTCAATCATCACCTACCGCGGCGCCACCGCGAAGAAAAAAATATTTTATCTCTGGGAAACCACTTTCTAGGCAATTAAACATAACTTCATTGTATTTGCCTCAGTCATTTCTTTGATCTTGCATTCTAAAGGGTAAGAAATTGAAATTATTTTATGCATATTGTACAATGCTGCAATATGTACAATAGCTGCCTCAAGTAGGTTAAGGATTTTTTTTTTAATTCGTCATTTTGGCTCAGTTTTTTATTTGAATCCGATTGCCCAAATTTGATAAAAGCAATAGACTAGTTTTCCAAAAACAAAAACTGCAACATTAGTTACGGTACACAAATATTTTGATTTTGAAGACAAAACCATGTTAGAAGTTGGACCAAGGAGAGTGAAAAATGTAATTTAACCGGATTCGAGTTTCTCGTAAAAAAAACTGAGCAAAAAATGACAAATTCGTAACAAACTCCAAAAACTACATGACTGGCAGCTTATGTAAATAATTACCATTATACGGATTACGTGCAGTCAGTCCACACTGAAAATGATTTCTTTCTTTGACAGAGACCGTCAACTCTTGGGTCCCGCCATTCCTGTTCCACCCATCGTTTTTGGCACAAATAATATTCAATAGTTGTGACCAATCTGTTATAGAAAGAAGTACACATCATGTATCCAAATTATAACAAGATTGTTTTGTTCTGTTTGTCTGAAAATTTTGACAGTTGGACGATTGATATTAAATGAGATATTTCATTTTTACACTTTTACAGGTTTTCCTCCTCACATTGTCTTCCAACTACCCTCAGTGTAGGTTGCCATACCTACCTTCGTATAATTTATATAGCCAGTTTCACTCGCAAGGGCCCATTAACCAAAGTGTTAATTGCCTGCAGCTGCCTATTTCACACAATGCTCAGTCTCATGGATTGTGTGAAAAAGTGGCCTAATTGTTCCTAAACTTGTAAAACGAGTTCTCAGTTGTGAGCTTTTACTGTAGGCTATAATAATAAACGTTCAAAGTTATCGGAGAAACATTGTCCTTGCTGCCAAACGAACTTTGGGACGAAGTTCGCGTCATTTGCCTCTGAAACGTTTAAAAAAAAAAACGTTATCGTACGTTATCGTAGGAGTTTTAGAGTACCGCAAAGGACAGAGCAACTGAACTTACAACTTAAAAATAACTAGAGGAAAGGTATGTTCTAGTCACCTGAAAAGTAGGTAGGTACTCGGTAAACTTCCGTGACGCCCCCCTCCCCCAAAGTGAAAATGGCCCACCTGGCGCCCAACCCCCTATAACTTGATAACACAGGCTTATACCTGAGGAGTATGTGTCTAGATACGGAAACTCCCATAACAGTGGTTGTGATTCTGACCAAATCACCCCTTAGAGAGCAAAGTGGGAACCCTTAAAATTATACCTTGCTACCCCCCCCCCCCCCAATCTAAAAATTTCTAGTTTCTTTCCTTTCGAAACTAATCCGAGTTATATAACTTTATCCTTCACAACTTCCAAAGCTCTCTAGATTATTATTATTAATCTTTTTGAACTTTGGGCAAGGCTCCTTGCCCAAAGGTTACCGTTGGGGTTTTCGTTGTTGTTTACGATTTGAGGTGACTACGACGATAAGGTGGCTATTCCACTTGTCAATTTCTTCTTCAATTTTGATAATGTCATCCATTGACGGAAAATCATCAATTTTGCATTTATATTTTTACACCTTATTCCACTAGTCTTCAATAATAATTGACCATTTTTGTTTACCATTTTTTCCAATTTTTTAAGTTTGCCCGCCGTCTTTCTTTTAATTTTATAATCAAGAAATTTTATGATTTGAATTATGTAATTATTCGTTTGTTCTCGAGAAATTAAATAGTTATTTTCTCTTATTTAACATATCCAGACGCCGCCGTTTTTTAAATTTTAGTTTATGATTATTGATCAATTTTAACATGCACAAGATAAAATTGACAATGACATCCACATAGAGTAAAGAAAAAACTTAATCAATTACTGAAGCAAAATTGTCAAGTAAAATAGCCGGTTAATTTAAAAAAAAATATTTTTATATTTCTATTGCCACGTCTTCGACAAGAGATGAGGATGCCAGCAGGCTGATCATGGCGATTATAATACCGGGGTTTAAATAATCCCTGGTATTAAAAATGTAAACAAGATAATTTTATAATGGAATGTGCTATTCAAAATTAGTTTTTTTACATTTTTAATCCCAGGGTATTATTTAAATCCGGTATTTTGTATGATCGCCATGATCAGCAGCCTGCAGGTATCCACAACTGCATATTTTGTTGTTTAGAATCAATAATCAATAATCAATCAATAATCAATATATTATAATCATACTATATGTACATTTGAGATACAAAAAATACTGTGGACCCGATAGGCCGTGGCCCGTGATGGGTCCAGAACAACTGTTATTGTTAATACTAATTATAATAATAGTTAATAGGAAATCCAAACAATAAAATAGGAAATATAAATAAGTTAGTAGGGAGCATAATATTTAATTGTAGTTAGGAACTATTTGTGATAAATATTCTGAGTTGTTAGAATTTAGGAATTGGCTAATTTGAGTCCGGAAATATTTAATATTTGATACCTGTAGTTGTTTTATTTCATCTGGTAGTCTATTGTAAGCTAAGATAGATAAATATGCATGAGAATGTTGAAAATTGGATGTTTGATACTTGGGTATTTGTAGAAGCTTCCAAGGCTTGGGCTGATTGGCCGCAGACGCACCAGTAGCCTGATTGAGGCGATTATAATAACGGGGTTAAATAAATACCCTAGGATTATAACTGTAAACAAACAAATTTTGAATAGCACTTTCCATTGTAAAATTATCTTGTTTACATTATCTCATCAGTCCTAAATTTAGTGTAGATTGCCTTTAGTCTATGGTAGAATTCTACAGGTATGGGTCAGCCCAGAAGAATTTCTGGATTCTGGCCTCGAGTAGGCATGTACTATGTACATGTACTATGTACTATGTAGCTTCGGCACGTATGAGCTTTGTTTATGTGAGACGGCGCCAGAATTAGCAAGATTGTGCACGAACCGAGTACACTGTAGCCAAAGTAATGACGTGTTAAATGCACTGACTCAGCCACGGAGATACCACAGACATAAAATAAACAAAAATGTTGTAACAATGCAATGAACTAGCTGGCAACCGACTGAGTGGGCTAATGGCCCGTTGGAATAAAGTCCGATAAACATTCAACATTGGCAATTTTCCAGTTGTGACAGTTGTCCCAGGAACTAAAAAAGTGTTTTTTACGAAATGCCTGTCGAGCAAACTACTCAGTAGTTGTTGATGAAATATGGGCAGTAGGATCACAAAGATCATATCTCGGGATATTTTTTTTTATATTGTGGGGGGTATCACGCTCCGAAAACTAAAAAATTTAAATGATTTAATCTAAAAAAAATTTTCTTCCAAAAACGGCTGCAACGATTTTCTTTAAATTCACATAATATGTAGCCTATATTCTATATTGTATTCACGGCCATAGCTCGAGGGGTCTGGACCCCCCCCCCCCCACAAAAAAATAATAATAGTAATATTACTCTGTACTTGAGTGGGCTTGTTGTCCAGCGGGTGAGACGATGCCCCAGATGGGCACAGATCGTGGGTTCAAATCCCACCAAGTTCATTTCATTTCATAGTCAAGTTTTCTAACAACTAGACTATTAGACATCTTTTGAATAAATAACACTATAAACTTTAATTTCAATGCCCCCATGCTGAGCTTCCCATAATTATAACACTGAGAGAGTCAGAGAGTCCATTCCCAAATAAAACTAATCATAAAAATGATAGTTTAATAACGGGCAGCGTGTTAGATATAATTGTATAGATTTAGTGCCAGCCAGATGCTCCATATATTGTTTGTATCACGAACTATAATTTTTGCCTTGTTCATCTTTTAAACTTGACACGCTATAAATAGCTTGATCGGAGTAAATATATTTAGTTTTTTTCCGACGTCTCTTTCCATCTTTCCGCATTTTTTCGTCAGGAGGGCGTTGGTTGAACAAGAAGAAGAAGGTTTGCGTACGGCGCGATGGCTTAAAAAAATCTATTCTAGACCATAAACAAAGCGGGGGCAAAATGTAATAAATTGTAATTTTTGGAAATCTATACACAGGATATGCTTCAAGTTGCCTGTCCTCTCCTCCAGGAGGTATCTCTGGGAAATCCATATTGGCTGGAAGTCTGAACGAGTGGCTAGACAGCCCCATTGTCATCGCAGAACCCCTGACCGCAGACAGACAGGTATATAGGGTGTGGACTTGTACAAACGGTGTATATCGTAGTACAATGTAGACCGAGAGTCTGCCCTGGGGGCTGTTACTGTTCTATTGTAGCGCGATCCTGTTGAGTGCCCCCTCAAGGATTATCCCTTTAATTAATTTACTAAATCCGACTGTCCGTCTGTCTGTCCTTAAGCCGCAGTGACCTAAGTAGGGGGCCACATCCTTCAAAGGGCGCATTTGCGATCCGTCCGATCATGCAGGGGCAAGGCCGTAGCCCCCGAAACATTTGTAGCGCAAACCAGATAGAATGGAGATTTAAAAATATTGAGGTTACCTCACTTTTGGTGACGTCAGATGCCCCCCCCCCCCGGGAAAACTTTCTGGCTACGGCCCTGTCCAGGGGTAGGGGGAGTAGGACACCCCGAAATGTTAATACACTGTGTATACTAAAAGTGGAGGGAACGATAACGACTAGTAAAGTTTTCATGAGGAACACTAATGCACCGCTATGCACTAGAACATGGGGGTGTCGCCTTTCTGCATAACTAAATTAATTAAAATGATTAACTAATTATTTACCATGTTTATTATTATACATGCCCCATTGCATAGTGGTGCGCTGCTATTCCTCTAGCTAGAAAACATGACTGGGTGGCAAGGGGGAACAACTGACGAGTCAGTATTGAATTAGGAATGAAAATCGTATAGGCAACGAAGTACTTTTTTTTTTTTTTATTATGCCATTGCATTATGTTTCCGCCATCAGCTTTCTTGCTGCCCAATACAACACATAATCTGGCGGACCTCTGCTATTGACGAGAGCCGGGCACGTCTGAAAGTGTTTTCTGTCCATTTCTTCCCGGGTGTCGCACAGTCGGCAGAAAAGTTCCGCTGCTATACCTATACGGTGTCACGATGAAGATGTTACATTTAGAACGAGGAACGTAGAAAATGAAGATTATGCGGTACGAAGTTCGCCAGTCCCGCTATAGTATCATATACAAATGATGCAGTTTGAAGTGCCTTGGTTAATATGCTGTCATCAAATAGAAATGGATAATATTTACAATTACTTCATTACTAGAGCACTTGAGAACTTGAGCACTCCAAGTTCAAAGTGCCAAGATGAACTTTTGAAAAATCCTGCAATCATTCGCACAAAGTTATCTTAATGAGTGTCCATTAATTTTATTTTATGAAAAGTTTTAGATTGCAGTCTATTTTTTTCTAGTCGGTACTTTTTGTATCTTGTTTAGAATGGAAATACATAATTCATTCATTCATTCGCTTGTACGACATCTGCCAAATTGTTAAAAATTCCTATGAGGACTGGGGGAAGAAGATCCTCCAAAATGTAGATACTCAGGTAGACTGGCTCCCGTTGGGGTTGAGTCGACCCAGGGCCAATTTTCCTTTCACAGTACCTGGATGGTTAGCCTTCAAAGTAGTTGAGCTTCTGAGTAATGCCTTATGGTCTCAGAGGCGGAGACACGAAAATGCCTACTAAACTGTAGAGTGCTGGGTGAGAAAAATTTAATAAGCGCTGTTTTTGCTTTCCAATTTATACGTAGTATAAGGAAAGCTTTATGATGGTCGAAATTTTCGATTCCGAGATTTCAATGGATTTACACACGTTTTGAGGTCCCAGGAACAAAAAAAAAATGGTTTTTACGAAATGTTTGTCTGTCTGTCTGTTTATCGATTTCTGCGCAAACTACTCGGCCGATTTTTATGAAATTCTGCATATAGGTTCACAAAAATCATACCTCAAGACCAATTTTTTTTGGCTAACTCAATTTGGGGGGTTTTATCCTCAAAAACCTCATAAAAAAACCTCTAAAAAATTATTTCGAAGAAACGGGTACAACGATTTCTTTTAAATTCACATATATTGTAGTCGTTATTAATGTTAAGAAAATGCGGGGGGTCGCTTGCTTCTTGATAGTTTGCTTCTAGGGGTAAAAAAATAAAAATAACTCAATTTTCATGAAAAATTACTAAAAATCATTTTAATGCGGAACCTTTCTATCGATAATTTCTACCTTCAAGTCTGTTTTAGGTGTTCAATAGGGTAACAAAAACGGACAGGTTGCATTCCCAAAAAAAAGTCTGCTTCTGTGCAAAAAATTACTTTTTGAGAAATTAAGGAAAATTCACGGAAAATACGTGCCATGAGTCATAGTTACCACTATTACAATGTATTGGTCTGTTCGTTCCAGAATATCGAATTAAGTTTAAAGTGGTTTTAAGTATAATAAGGTGGAACCTCCCCCCCCCCCCCTCGAGGGTTCTCAAATTTAAACATAGGGAAATTATTTCCTATGAAATTTCACATGTCTACATCTACTAATTTATAAATTGGAAAGCATGTTCGAGTAAACTCGGACCGGTTCTCTTTAAAGACGATACATTATCTATTATAGCCACTTACTACACTTACACATGCATCAAAATGTAGATGGACATTTCTTCTTTGCACTAATGTCTCATTGATACATCTACTTGATATTGCCTGTGATATTTGATAAGAATTTTACCACTCCCCTAAATTGCAGATTTCAAATTTTTTCAGGTTGAGGGAGTGGGGGCTTTAGGGTTGAAAATGGGGATAAGCCCCAGCAGCAGCTTCCCCCTAGCTACGCGGTCGTCTCTGGCCCAGATTTCCCCCTCCACATTTTTAGTTCTTATGCTCGGGAGCCTTTTTTTAATGGGCCCGTAAAGTCGCCTTTTCTTGATATATTATGGTTTTTAAAGACTTGAAATAACGTCGTTTAAAAGACTCTGCGAGCTTAAACGCTTTCCAGATCTCCCCCAATCTTAAAAGTTCGTGGTTTATCCCGTCGAGTTCACCACAGACTGTGAAATATGGTAAATTAGGCTGCTAAAGGACCCCCCCCCCCTTAATTGATGTGTTCCCTTATTGCTTTTATTATATGCACTATAAGCCTATATGGTACTTACTATAGTAGGTGTAAAGTAGCAGTACGTCCGAAGAGTCCAAAAATATGGAAATCTGGTATATACACATACTTCTGCCCCCATTTATGGGATTATGGCTATATTATATTATCAATATTTCATAAGAAATTTGTCTTTGTGTAAAAAAAAAAATATCGTAGTCAGGGTGCCCAATTTACTCTTATGACTTGTGAGGTATCTTTCTAAATTTTGGGAGCCCCTGGCATATTGTCTTAGTATTGTCTTGTGAGGCCAGTGTGGTGACAAAGTCTTTAAAACTATTGATAACCTTAGCTCCGACCTCAGTTAGTATTATATTTGTGCCAATGGCTGTGACACTGTTATTATTTTTCCATTTCCGCCTTTAATTAAAATAGTACCAGGAGACCGAGCACATTGCTCCGCCGGTGTAGTGAAAATAAGTTATTAAGGGTTTTCACAATGTCGGTTTATCGAGTTATCTAGTTGGAAGTGTTATCCAAGTTAACACACAATCGTAACTGGATCCCCGGGTGAATTGTTATGCTAAATCGAAACAATCGAAACTTACCAGGGTGAACAGTGGTAGTAGTCAGGACGTTTGTGGCACTGTTTTAAAAAAAGTGACTCTATTTTAATTCCATTTTTGTTTATATTTTTCATTTATTTTCTTTAATGAATTTCCGGTAATTGTTTCCCACATAATACGTACCTAACAACTGTCGATAAGTCAAAATACTGTCAAAAGATAGTTTGACATCAATTTTTTCCCCATATTTTAAAATTCCTCACAATAACCGATATAAAATGGGGTGTCCATGAGAACTTGGTCACCCTGTATATATTTACTAGTATATAGTAATTTTAAATCATCTTCGATGAGTCGCACCTTGAACTCATCCTTTTTTTTTAAGCCACAAACCTTCAGCAAATCAAGGATTATTGAAAAAATAATTTTTACCCTTTCACCCCAACAACCCGCTGAATAGAAGTCTAAATCAATGGTAGAGAAATCCCATTGCTGAATGTCACCAGGCAAGCGAAATACCCCAATTAGGGCCCCTCCCTTCCAGCTCCCAGATCGCCCCCCCCCCCGGAATCCTATTCAAATTTTTGACTGCCCTCGGATTAGCTGTCCCGCAGGCTTTTAGCCGAACCTTGAATCACGCTATGCCGTTAATTGAATTACGCCTCAATGACTTTCACGGCCATGAATCCCCCATCCCATGGGGAGGGGGCTGGGTAGGGGGTGGGTTTCCATCAACTTTCTGAATGCATGACCCATCCCCTAATTGACAGATAAATGGGGTTATACTTTATGCTGCAGGTAAGGGAGTTTTTTTTTTATGAAATTGATTTGTAGGATTTTTATCTGATGGAGAATTTCTCATATTTTCAATAGTCTCAATGACAGTTCACATGATAGAGAGAGATACCCTGTGGATGAGATTGAAAATACATAGGGGAAACATGTCATCACTAGCAAAAAGAGTTCAGGAACATAGACGGTGCGTTAGACTAGGAGAAACAGAAAAACCATTTAGCAAACCATGCCTGGACTGAAGACCTTAAAATCAAACGGGGCAAAGTTAGGATCATTCTTAAGGAGACAGGTTTCAAGCAGAGGAAGCTAAAAGAAGCAACAGTCATGGCCCTGAATATTGATCCCATAAGTCAGCCCAGCATGACAATAGACACGATATGGTTGCCATTGGTTAGGGAAAAAGTGAGGTTCAAGGAGAAGTCGCCCCCTTCGCCTGACAATGGGCTCCGCCCTAATTGTTCGATGACTATGAGGCCCATGCCTATGATGACTATTAATACAGTAAGTCCAACTATCCTGTTGTTAAATAGTATTGCATCATTGCCATTAACATTGCAAAGGAAAGTCTAAGTACCGATATGTCTAGATTGATGCATGCGCGACTATTACATTCAGAAAAGGCCAACCAGCGGCCATATTGGAATAACGTGGGACACAGGACGGAATTATGTGTCTACAAGGATTATATTCTGCTATACACGAGCGTCACATTTTTTAGGGCCTTGAAACATAAAATACACAGTTAACATGCGGCTTTCTTTACACGTGCTTTTTAACACCGGTTTAGTGTTGGTGCTACACCTGCAGATAGTTAGTTAGTTAGTTTCTAACGCCTGCTTTCAGCCTTTCTGCTTTAAGCAACCCTGTCAGCCTGGTGGGGGGAGTGAGTCTGTTTGTTAACTTGAGGCACCCTAAAGGCAGACTCTTTCACCTCGGGGAAAGGGGAGTTGACTAACAGGGTGGACCTCCTGATTATAGTGGATTCCGAACCACTTGGGGAACATGGTTAAGTCACACGATTAAATCGGAGGTGAACACGACTCGACTTATAGTGCCTAAGCGCGTTATCATGTCCCACCATGTTCCCCTGCCAACGCTGTGCACACTACCATGTTGCCGCGTTTGAAACATGCTCTGCTCTAATGGAATCAACATGGTAAGGCCGTTGGCACACCTGCAGATGGAACCATCAATAACATGCTCTATAACGCACAGAAGTAAATAACCGAATTATTTTAACATATGTATTAGTAATACACAAACTAGAATTTTAATTACCGCTCCGAATGTGCTTCACTCTTGAGTAATATCAGCAGTGTCGCGTTTGCCAAAAAGAATTCAGCAACATTTCGCGCCTGATATAACGCACAGAAGTAAATAACCGAATTGTTTTACCATATAATACACAAACTCGAATTTTAGTTAGAGCAATATCAGCAGTGTCGCGTTTGTCAAAAAGAATTCAGCAACATTTCGCGCCTGATATTACACCCCGCAGCAAAATATTCAATTTCGAAAATTGTCACCTCTACATAATTACCAGCCGTGCTAATTCAAATCAACTGCTATGGAAGTTTATTTGGAGAAATGGGAATTGGGGAGTGATGATGAGACGAAGAGCTACAGTATTTCCCATCCCTTTTCTCCCTGGGGGTTATTTTGCATGAAAATGACTTTGTAATTTTCTTTCCAACAACTCTTTGTCTACTTCCAGCACTTTTATTTTAAATCTACCACTTCTTGACGAATAATTTAAACAGTATTGCAAGTTTGAGCGTCTCGTTTTCACCTACCTGGGAAATCTTGTAACCATGTAAAACAGTACATTAACCCCAAAAATTAGGTACCTATAAGTTTGTGTCACTCTAGAAACTCTTTTTTTTCAATCACGCCATATCATTATGCTTCCGCCGTCAGCTTTCTTGCAGCGCAATACAACTCATAATCTGGTGAACCTCAGCTCTGTTTCTTGTTCGCTGACTCAAGGTCTTGGGCTCCTGGCGAGTGGCGAAGGTGTAGATCGTTCAGTTACAGTACTCACAGTAACTAACTAACTAACTATGGTGCCCATTCCATTGACCGGCTAGGGCTATTTCCAAAACGGTGACGTGGTAGCAGACACTCAAGACTTAGGTGACGTTTCCACCGACCTCGCATTGCAGAATTGACGGAAATGTTTATTTTCCTCTATGCCATAGTTAAAATTGATCAACGATCATACAATAAAATCACAAACAAACAAACAAACTAAAATTAAAAAATGGCTTCATGGGATATGTTAATTACAAACATTTTAATAGATTTCTATAAAAAGAAAAACAAACATTTCCATCAATGTCACATGCAATCTGCAATGCGAGGTCGTTGGAGACGCTACCTAAGTCTTGAGTGTCTGCTACCACGTCACCGTTTTGGAAATAGCCCTAGCCGGTCAATGGAATGGGCGCCTATATGAGATTTCTCCTCACACAATCTCTGGGTCCAGGGGGCACGACAAGGGCGCGATCTACCTCACCCCCTGGCCCCCGTTCTAGAAACTAGAAACTAAGAAACAGATACGCAAGTATTGTTCTGGACTAGCTGCATCGAGGAACTTTTAAAACTGGAATATCAGAGTATCGAAAAATCGAAACGGGTGCCTACTGCCTAGTTCCATTATATAGGTAGAGCAGGACCTCATAGAGAACTAAAGGCAGGAGTTTATGACTTTTGATATTCTTGTTCTTGTTGTGTTCCTCGATGCGGATTGTACGTTTATTATGTTTGTTTGCTTGCTTTTTCAACGCCTGCTTGCAGCATTTCTGTTCTTAAGCAACCCTGTCAGTCTGGCCTGGGGAGTAACTCTAATTACTAACTTGAGTACCCTAGGGGCCCACTCCTTCACTTCAGGGAGAAGGGGAGTTGATGATGGATTCCATGTATTTCGTGCACTATAGTACGTGCCCTAGGTATATATCTTAACCTAGGATTAAAAATGTAAACAAGATAACTTCAAAATGAAAGGTGCTATTCAAAATTGTTTTGTTTACGTTTCTAACCCCAGGAATAAGATAATACTTTAACAGCATAGTAGGCCAGCAGAAGAGAGTCTCCGCTGACGTTGTTGTTTACATTGTTCATATTCAGAGTGTTGTCTTACTTATTTTCATGTCTTAATTTATTATTTTTCGCATATTTTAGTAGCCTAGCTCAAGGGCGGAGGGGGGGGGGGTCAGAGGGTCCGGACCCCCCCCCCCCCAAAAAAAAAATTAACTTACACTAGATAACAATGGGTTTACAGTGGGAATTAAAAATAATTATGTTTTTTATTGTTATAATCCACTGAACCTGCCCGCTGACCCCCCCCCCCCATAAATTGGAGGCAAAATCCGCCATTGGCCTAGCTAGAGGACTCATTGGGGCAATGATGAACCTAAGAAATCATTGACTATTAACATTGATCCAGCCGTTCTTGAGTTACAAGCGCCTGAACAGAAAACATTGCTTCACACTGTACCGTCTTTACCTACATAGAGATTCTCACCTCTCAATCTAAATTTTTAAAATCGTGCATAGCAACTGGGAAAAATGACTACTGCTTATGGGCGGAGCTACCTGGGTACTGGGGGTAAGCCGCTGCTAAGTAGCTGCCCCCCTAATTTTTAATCGATACTACATAGTTATTCTTGTTCTATTTTGACCCAAAACTAACCCCTCAAATGGGGTGGATCCGTCCCTGCTTGAATATAATGCATGGATATTACGGTACAGTAAGAATTAACGTTACGGTGATAAATTACTGTAATAAATGGTTACATGCTACATAGCAAATAACATAGTGTGGATAGCGACGATGTTATAAAGTGTATACGGTAATTGTATGCAATAATGGATTATGGTAGGTCATAGGTCACGGCTGTATCTAACCCATACAGTTTCCCACCCATTAGGCGAGATTGTCCAAATATTTCAGTGGAACATACAGAGCGGTACCTACTGTATGTAACATATTCTTCTTCTTATGCCTCTTCTACCGAAGATTGGCGATCATCATGGCAGTTGTAGTCATGATGACTACACTGGGGAATATTATTGTAATGCAGTGGTTTCCTGTTGCCTTCTACATCCTTATGCCATTGACTCTTCATTGAGTTCCCCCAGCTTCGTGGCCTGTTCCCCAACTGCAGGGCAAAAGAGTGCTCTGCACAGAAAATACTGTGACTCAAACTCGGTCTTTCATCTGTTCAGTCACCATTATGCGCTTCCATCTTGACCACGAGGAGGTACAGATTAGGGATTTTCGCCTCTGAAGCCATAAGGCATTATTACTCAGAAGTTTAGCTACGTTGAATACACAGTTATAACATCATCTTCTCCTTCGACTGCCTCTTCTATCAACGATTGGGGATCATCATGGCAATTTTAGTCATTCATGATAACTTTGCTAGGGCATTGTAATGCTGTGGTTTCCTGTTGCCTTCTGCATCCTTATGCCGTTGACTCTTCATTGAGTTCCCCCAGCTTCGTGGCCTGTTCCCCAACTGCAGGGCAAAAGAGTGCTCTGCACAGAGAAGACTGCGTTCTTCGCTTATCCCGGCTCAAACTCGGTCTTTCATCTGTTGAGTCACCATTATGCGCTTCCATCTTGACCACGAGCAGGTACAGAATAGGGATTTCGTCTCTGAAGCCATCAGGCATTATTACTCAGAAGTTCAGCTACGTTGAATACATAGTTACAACATCATCTTCTCCTTCGACTGCCTCTTCTATCAACGATTGGGGATCATCATGGCAATTTTAGTCATTCATGATAACTTTACTAGGGCATTGCAATGCTGTGGTTTCCTGTTGCCTTCTGCAGCCTTATACAGTCCTTATACTCTTCATTGAGTTCCTCCGCGTTCGGGGCCAGTTTCCCAACCCCAGGACAAAAAGTTCCCTGCACAGAAATAACTATGTTTTCGCTTATCCCGGTTCAAACTCGGTCTCCTATCTGTTCAGGCGCCGTTACGCGCTTCCATCTCCACCACGAGGAGGTCGAGAGTAAGGGCATTCGCGTCTTTGCCTCTAAAGCATTACTCAGAAGCTCAGCTACTACTTGGAAGGCATGTAACATACGAAGCGTTAAATTACCAATAGAAGTGCACCATAAGCTTGATGGTAATTTTTAACGTGTAAGACGGCAGGTCTGGGAGTCCGGACTTGCAGCCGTAACACCACTACGCTCCCTACGCCCCCTGTCTGAATATGTGTAAATTCATAAATTGACCCGAATAAATGTAAATTGACCTACGTGAATAAGAGTGGAGGATAATTAAATTGCAAATTGTTTGTCAACAGCAGAGATTAATTGTTGCTCATTGTTACGTTTGCTAGATGCAGCTACAGAACATTATTTTGGTGCGGATATTTCGCATTATAAAACAGCTGAAAATCTTCTGCTTTGTTTTTAAATGCGCGGGTTAGTTTTAATGCCGTGTTTTAAATTATCTTCGGGGTAAGTTCTTCTTTTGCTTCTGCTGGACACAAAACCATCCTGTTAGAACGTTTTCATGTTTCATGTACGGTTGTGTGTACAAATAAATTTCATTTTATGTATTGTAGTTTCTTATAGCCTATATTTGGTGGAGTATAGCAGATTTTCAGCATTTCCAGCTAATATTTCAAAGCAATATACTTTAACTTTTGCGTCTGGTTTTGTCCGGCAATTAACACTAGTACACTCTAGTGCTGAGGGGGGAATAGGATAAAATAGAATAATAGTATAGAATATCGCTGTATTGAGTCATAACATGAAACAATAGTCGTTCTAAAACCTAAGACACAATCATAATAAATAAATGAAACACTTAAAAATAGCCTAAATCAATATACCAGTTGTTGGTAGTGGTTTTAGTAATATCTGCACTGAGAATCATGAGAAGAAGAAGAGGGCGTGTTTACTTTAGATTTAGGAGTGAGTGATAAGGGGATCATTGGAAAAGTTTTTTTGGGAATCCCTGGGCTAGATAGTCAAAGTTCGATGCGATTGCATTAAAAAACTAATACTACTGACCTGACGTCTTCTTTAGACCGAACTTGGACGCCATTTTCTTTAAATATAGACACCCTAACATAAATGATAGTCGAATTTCATCAAATTTGGGTAAATCAAGCCCCAGGAGGTGCAAAATTTTGAAAAGGTTGTTTATGCTAACCATAACTTTCGCTGACCGTCGCTGCTGTCACCTACAGCTGGAATCCTAATTTACGACAGGTTTATTGTGAGCACGGGGAGCTCTTAATAATTTGGGGGGGGGGGACGAGTCTGATAGCTTTAGGATGGTGGGGGGGGGGGGTCGCAAATCGAATCGCCCCTTGGTCTCGATCCTTGCCCTTCTCTTCACTGATTTACTGTGCCCTCGGCTATTAAATATAAACTAGGATTACTCGTCTTGTTTATCAAAATAGGCTATTGGTATTCATGATCATACCGTTGTGTTGGCTCTAAAACATTATTTCATTTGGTAGGCAATTCAAAATATATTCATTTTATCCATTATTTATGATAGATCTTATTACGTGGCTTTACTTGCCACTTGGCCCATCGAACATTGCCCTGCCTATGATCCCATTGGTTTTTCAGACATTGTTGGTATTGCATGTTTTCCCATGAATTTTTGGCCGTTGGCAAACTCGTTCATTCCTCGATGCCAATCCACACCAACTACAAGTGCCAATGGACTATCTGAGACATTAACATTGTCAAAAATAAATAGATAAATATATATTTAGTTATAGTTAGTAGTAGTTATAGTTATAGTTTTTCTTCTATTACTAAGCCAACCTAGCGAGGTTAGGGCTATATAGCCCTCTCTTACACTCAACTAGGAAGACCTGAGACCCCCTACATTACATGCCCTCCGTAGAATGGCCAGAAAATGTAGCAAGTGTGGGACTCGAACCAACAACTTTTCGGTTGAAAGTCGGAGTCAGTACCACTATACTCTACATGTCTCGTAAAAGGTGTTAGCTGGACTCAACCATGTGCAGGAACGAGTCTAAGAATACAATACATGACAATCTGCAACTCAACACTATGCTCTCAGATCGCTCGGTTCTTTTAGGTGTCATGATTAAGCCCTAGAGATTACCTCTAATTTAATATTCATTGCAAGTCCTTTTAAGAAGGGCTCGTTATAGTCCAAAATGATAAGTCGCTCTGTCCATATAAGGCCATCTCCAGAACATGCGGCCTAAACGGCATGGCTTGACCTTCGCAGTGCTTTATTAGGCGGAATGGTTTCCAAAATAATGCGATAGCTTTTGACAGGACTTTGCCTCATTAGTGGAAAAGGTCCACATGTATTTGTTTAATGTGAACGGATCAGAAGAAGTTGTCGGAAACATAACTAGGTAATTTAAAATGTTGAAGATTTTCACGTCAAATTATTAGGAAATAGTTTCATCAGAAATAGTCTGTATAGTTCTATATACTGCAGTTACGTTCCTGAAGCCGCCAACGTTGCGTTCTCATGCTGACGGGCAATCATCGTGTCAGCAACCCAAGCCCTGCACTTGGGCTCCAGGTAACATGGAAAGACAGTTTGAGCTGAGCGGTACGAGAGGAAGGTGTTGGGAATTTAAAATCTTTCCTAAAAACTGGTTTTTCACTATCGTGTTGAAAACTAAACACAATCAGTTTAAAAATAAAATAAAATCATATATTTTCGATAACACTTAAACCCTGTTACCTGGCCTCGTAGCAGTACAAACGATCAGGGGCGCTACAGGGGGGGGGGGGCTCACGGAACTTTTAGCCCCCCCCCAGACTTTTTCCTGGGGAGGCGAAGCCCTCAAATCCAAGGCAGTACAATTTCCATGATAGTTGGGGGGGGGGGGGTTATCTCTCTCTCTCTTTTGCCCCCCAGACTTTTTCAAAACTGGGCGCCCCTGCAAACAATGGACCCCCTTCCCCCCTCCTTTATTACCTTCATTCCCCCTTTTTATATTCGATACAGGTTAAGTTAAGTTATATATTACTATGTATACTATTATTAAGTTAGGATTAACATGAAAAAAATACTCTATTGTCTTATTGTTCGCCAATTGTATTGCAATAAAGTCGTTATTCATTCATTCATTCATTCATCGTGAACATTATTACGTATCAGAGATGGGTCATTCCAGCCCGCCAATTTTTATTTATTTATTTCTGGTGGCCCCAGAAATTGAAAAAATATATTTCTGGCGGGAAGCAAATGTCCCATCTACTATTTAGAACCCTGTAAAATGGTTCCATCTGTCCTGGGTCCACTCAACCCTAATAGGTACCTTACCCTTATTGTTAGGGGAAAACGCGACTGCTGGACATGTTGCTGACCACAGCATTCCAAATAGAGAGAGGATCCTCTACCAGTCTCCTGGCCTAGACCGACCACCTTTAGGTTATTGTCGTGCCACGGGTTTTCCAGAAATGAAATAATAAAGCCCTGAAAGACTCTTTTTGAAGCTAGGCCTCGTTATAGTGGCCCATTGGTCCCTTATATTGCGGTATTATATTATATATTATGTATAAGACTGGCATTAAACCAACTTTTGATTGATGAGGCAAGTTTGAGACAATGCCCCGGTTAGGCGTAGATCGTGGGTTCGAATCCCGCCAAGTCCGGTTTTTCTATATCCTCTAATTCCGGTCATTGATCCCTTGCCAATGCCAACGACCCCATGCATTATTTGGAAATTATTTGTATTGTTTCTGTATCAATTTTAGGCCATTGGCAAACTGGTATACATCCTCGATGTCAACCTACACCGGCTACAAGCGATAATGTACAAGCTGAGACAAGCTTACCATTGACGCAATGAAACAGGCGAAACTTAAAACCGGACTTAAACAAGTACAGACACTAGTAATAGAAATGAAAAGTAAATTCATTCAGCCGAATTAAAAAGAAGCACCTGGGTCATTCTCCTGAAAACGGTCACTTTTGGTGTATTTTTTTTTAATTTTAATTTAATTTTTCTGGTAGCTTTTTTAACGAAAACCACATAGGGACTTCTCCTTGAGGCCTCTTTGATCACCAACTGATCTTAATCACGCTTTAATCCCACAATAAAATAAAAATAGAAGGACAGTTGAGAGACGGCCGCGGACAGTAGTCAGACCGACATTGACAGAGTTGTTATAGGTAGGTATCCATGCTGGATATCCCCGGACTGTTATTAGTTTATGCAAAAATTAATATATGCGGGAATATCGCAAAGACATCGCTGTCACACACTTATTTCGGATGAAGGATATAAAAGGTCCGCATTTTACAAAAATTCCTGTAGGACCATTTTCATAAAATATTTACGAACTATTTTATGTAAATTAGTAATAGTGCCACATAAATTCCTCGTCTTTACCCGCCATTCGAAGCTCGCGAGGTGATAATTCGCAATTATTCTTTAATTCCTTTCGTCTCCAAAATTCTAGAAACGTAGCTTAGTCGATACACTTTCAACCTTCAGAACTAGAGTCTTAAACAACTGGTTAATTACATTTGCAGAAGGGTCCAAGAGACATCTCGTGAATTGTGATAGCATCAAGAACCCACTAATGATGGTAATACTGGATCGTTCTTTAGATTAAGCGGGTCTTTGGAATTCCAGCTGCCCGCAATGATGCACAAAAACCAGTTTTACAACACCTGACTGAGCACTCTATTGTAATTATATCTCTGTGGTGGGGCTCTATCGGTACACTGTTGTTGTTTTTTTTTTACTGTCAGACAAGGACGAATCAGAGCTTGTCACAAAACTCGTCATCTGGAAGTGTTGTAGATATCACGGTCTATGGGTTCTATGCGCATGGTTGTTAATTGTTTTCCAATGCATGCTTTCAGCATTTCTGCTTTAAGCAACCCTGTCAGCCTGACGGGGGAGTGTTAACTTGTGGTACCCCAAAGGCAGACTCCTTCACTTCGGGCAGAAGGGACGTTGACTGACAGGTTAGACCTCCTGATTATAGTGGATTCCGAACCACATGGGAAACATAGGGAAGTCACACGATTAGTTCGGAGGTGACTTTTAGACTGACTGGCCGCCATGTTCCCTTCCAGGAATTCCTCTAACCGTCAACGAACCCAGCACAACTAGAATTATTAAATCAGCAAAATATACCGCTCTTAATATTTACAATAACCTACCAATAAGTATAAAAGACAGCCCTACCTTAAAATTATTTATGAAAAAAATTAAAAGGCATCTAAGCAAGTAAACGTAAATGATATAAAAACTAAAACTAAAAACGCGCACCCTGAAACACAACATCACCAACCTTCACCGTACTCTATCCTAACTAGGGCGTTACTTCTGTCACTGTGATTTATCACCGTGACTACGATGGTCACTGCAACCACCCGTTCCTACCCAAAAAAAAATACTGGTGATTTGAGTCACTGTCTCACTGTCACCGATTTAGGCTATATTTTAAATAGCTTTGTTTCTAATACTCTATGGCATGCAAGAGCAAGTAACTCGCTCAGGTTTAGCCTATGCACTTAAGCGAAATTCCCCGAAATGCTTTCCGATCGTCTCACGTAAGCTAAACATAAGGTATGCCCGAGGCTGTCACCGTGACTGCTCCATAACTGGCTAGTTTTTAGTTTATATAATATATACGATATATCTATATTACTACTTCTTACATTTCTTAGCATAACTAAACAAAAGAATAACCGACTTTAATTGTTAAGCGAAACGAATAAATCTATGTAACTTGTATAAATCACTGTCAAGTAAGACTTAAGAGAAGTGACAGTGACTTTTGATTACTCATACCAAAATGTACCAAGATTACTTAAATAGCAGGAAAAAAAGCAGTCACTCCAGTGAGAGAAATCACCAGTATTTGTGTCAGTGGCTGTCGAGTCACTGTCACCGGTCACTGTTGGTCCTGGAAATATCTCTCACGCCCCACCTCTAATCCTAACTAACATTAACCTGTCACTTACAGACTAACTTAATTATAATAATATTATACTAATAACGATTCCCTGTAATTAAGCCACACACGGCATTGCCTGTGGCTAAAGGAAAATAAAATGTTTAAAAAAAACTGTAATCTGTAAAATTGGGATAAATACATTACTTACTTACTTACTTACTTACTTACTTCCTACGCTGTGCACACTACCAATTTTGGTGCAGTTTGGATCAGGCTCTGTTCTGGTGGATTCACCTTGGAATGGCTAGTTGCCAGGATTGTTAAGTGTTCTTCTTATTGTTCTGGCCCTACAGTCCATGATGGGCTTTGGCCGGCAGCCTGATCGAGGCGATTATAATACCGGTATTTATTTAATCCCCTGGTATTAAAAATGTAAACAAAATAATTTTATAATGGAAAGTGCTATTCAAAATTTGTTTGTTTACAGATTTATAATCCTAGGGTATTTATTTAGCCCCGGTATTAAAATCGCCTCGATCAGGCTGCTGGTCGACAACACTCCCCCAGTTATCTCGGTTTTGTACAACGCTCCACCATCTAGCATATGGACTCCCAACTCGCCACGGTCAGTTTCCAACTCATCCTTCAAACGTTTTCGAGGATTGAGTCAGTATGATCTTTTAGTAATTTAGTCAATAATTAGTTACATCAGCAGCTGTATCTGCCCCCCCCCCCTCAACATATTTTCAGCGTACACACATGGAGGTTTAAACATATTGAGATTACCTCACCTACAGTGACGCCAGATCCCCCCCTCCCCGGAAACAATTTCTAGCTAGGGACCTGTATATATATGTATATATATATATATTATATAGGAGAGATGGGAAATGCGAAAACGTAAGAGAAAAGGAAATTGAAAATATGAAAATAAAGCTAGAAACAGTCTAGTTATAAAACCAAACACTCCACACAAACTCTTTGAATATGAAATCCTGGAATTTGAATAAATACCAACACTGAGCTTTATTATCCGGACATCTGTCTTGACATTCGCTTCCCATTGTCATACTACAACAACCCCCCCCCCCCCTTTGGCGCCCTCAAGCCCCCCCTAGATCTAACAGATGGTATGCTTTCCGACCTGCGGTATGGTGATTTGTGTGCACATCAAAGCAATTAATTTAAAGTCACCCGGGGCTAAATGCGCTTTGCAATGGGTATCATATACAGTCACGGCATACCGATTGTACCAACAGCTGATCGATGTCACACAGGCTTGCTATTGGGGGCAAATGAGTCAGTGTCTCACATTATTATCTATAATTAATTGGAATAAAAAATATTCACGAACCAAAAATGACATGATCAACTGTTCACATGAGTAACCCAGTTGTGGGTTAAAATAGGGCAAACACACGAAGTACCGATTAAATGCGAGCCTAATAAGTTAATTTTAACGTTTTTATACGATTTCGATCATGGCGATTATAATACCGGGGAATATAATACCCTGATGGTATTAAAAATGTAAAAATGATAATTTTACAATGGAAAGTGCTGTTCAAAATTTGTTTGTTTACAGAGTTAACCACAGGAGTAAGTTAATACTAATCGCCATAATCGGCCCACTGGGCAACAAGTCTTCAAGGGCCTCCTCCTCCCCCACTAAAAAAAATGCTTCGAAAGTAAATTGTAAGAAATTAATACGACTAAAACTATAAGGGGTAAACTCTTATAATAATTTTTTGGCTACGATTGGCCGTTATAACAATAATTGACAGTTAGCCTAGTAGACGCCTTATTAGCGCATTACCCTATGTTTCTGAGTCTTTCTAGGCGAATGTTCTTGACTTATCTCATTTGGCCCCTAACCACTTAAAGCGCAATCACTCACTCACTACCCACTTGGTAGCTCGTAACTCCCAGCCGACATGGATTAGCTGCGAGGGACACTAAAGAAATGCAATAGGTATCAGTAGGTACTTATTATAGCAGACTAGTACTCGTCTACTGCGTTGTCTCGTTTGTCAGATCAGTAGTTCCGCCAAAGCGAGATTCAGCCCACACTTACTTGTTCACTGGTTTTAGGTCTTCATTTTGGCGTATCTAGACTGGGTGAAGTCGTCGTGAAGTATCGTACTTTTTTTTTAATTTTTATAAAAGGTTAATCTCATACAAACAATTTAATGAATGTATCCGATTGACCTCTTCAGTCGCCTCTGTAGGTTAGTACCCACGTTGAGTTTCGACACGTCTCCGATCACACGACGTGTAGAGACTCGCACAACTACAATCACCTTGCCACCGAAGTCGATTATATAAAATGTAGTTCCAGTCTTCCTCTGAGGTCACAATCGCAACGATTGGTTAGCAGCAACTCCCTCTTTAGCTCTTGATAAGTTCAAGCTCCTGCCTCCTCCACTCCTCCTTCAGTTGATCCGCATGCCGTATAATAAATACTCCTCACACAGATTTATACATTTTGTGTCACATAGACCAATTAACCTCAGGTTTCGAACTCCTTCCTCTAGACGCCATCACCTACTGTCTTTGCACAAACTAATTTTAATAAAGGTGGCCAATCGGTATAAGAAAGAGGCATGTATCAAAATGCTCTGGAAAATGTGTTCTAAGGGATGTGATAGATTTTGCAGTTCTACGATCGATACTTCATGAGACATTTGATTTTTACTCCCCTAAATGAAATGAAATGAAAAACGTCTTTATATTAGGCGAGCTTTAGCCCCGGAGTGGCTACACTACCAGCTAGCCTATTTTAATTTACAAATTATTTTTCAAATTAGTAACATAAATTTTTTTTCTCGAAAACAAATGAAAAAAGAGAAAATAATAATGGAACAGGCACTGATTCATTCACTCCCACACTATACTCCCTAGAAACTGATGGCAGGCTATCCTAAATTTCCCCTCTAAAGGCTTTTCCCCTCAGATTGTCTCCTAAGTTCTTAAGTTACTAGGTGACCAGGTGCTATAACGTTAAAATAAATAAAATTAAAAATTGAAAGGCACAATAACTAAAAAAAAGTTTGTAATCTCCACCTGCCACCTTTTGGCAGCATTTTACTGCTAACATCTCGAGTGGAACGCCACTCTGTGTGTACAGGTACCGGTATAGCTATTTGAATCTGATAATACGTTTATTCTCTCATGGGTACGTGAATGTGACCCTAAGGTCCCATGCTGGCTAGCGAGCAAAAAAACTGGTACCTTGAAAGGTCTAACAACCCATTTTATATGGTCAATTTATTTCTAATTCTTTATTAGCCAACTCGTTGGCACTTGCGGTTTGCCTTTCCCTGCCATAGGTTAGGACTCGGATGCTTTTCATGTCGATTCCAGTGTCTTGAAATTCCTTTTAACTATCGAGTCGATTCGAATGCCAGTGACATTACCATAGTTAGCCTATGAAGTAGGGTTTTCTAACATCTTTTGAGTCCGATAGAATTGTTGGGCAGACCGAGGACAACCCTCGAGGAAAGAATTGGACAACTCGCCGGAGGAAGAGGGAAAGCAATGGCCGAACTCAAGGGTTGAGTACAAGAAATGGGTCCGGGGCGACCCCTACTCACAATAGAGGGATGAGGGAGAACAAGGCAAGGACGGACGGATAGGGGGGGGGATAGGGGGGGTAGCTGCCCCCCCCCCCACAAAATTTGGTAAATCTATTGTAAATTAAGTTATTACGCTCTAATTTAGTCGATCCTACATAAGTTTTTCCTATTTTGACCCTCAGCTGCCCCCCCTCCCAAAAATGGGCTGGATCCGCCCCTGGAGCAAGGTAGGGGACTAGACTATTAAACGGAAGGTCCGAGGTTCGTCACTCAAAGGAAAATGTTTTCCATCACTAACAAATACCTCATCGTATGGGAAATCTGCAAGGGGCATGTTGCTGACCACAACACCCCAAATATAGCAGGGGGGGGATTTTCTACCTGTCCGCATTACTCTCATTAGATTGTCGTGCCACGGATGTTTTAGCAATAAAAGGCGTGTCCTCTATAAAATTTTAGTAGGTACTTTTCGCTAATTTTTCATTCAAATCTACAAAACATTGGGGTGAAGTCATGGAAAAATGGCGGGAGAAAAGGTTAAAGGTCATTAGTAGAAAAAAAGATAAAAAACTGTAGGTAATTACAACCCATAATTAATATTTAGCCGGAATGGGGAGCCCCCCTTTCATCTGTTATGTTGAGTCCCTTAATTTTACTTTTAACGGGGGACATGACCCAAATGGAATTTTCACCCCCCACGAGTTACAGGAGCTAAATGGCGGTTCCTTGTTATTTTATTATACGGATATTACGAGGGAGATGAAATTTCAGTTCTCCTCTAAAAATGTACGTAGTATTATAAAAAGAGCTTAAAAAATTTAATTTCGATATTTTTTCAACTTGGTTATAATTTTTATGGAATTTGGCGTTTCATATGCTCGTACATGTGGTAAAGTGAGAAAAGTTGAGGGGGGGGGGGCACTACAGTTATTTTGGAGTATTTTCAATACACGTTTACTTACTTGCTTTACTTTTACTTATTTACTTACTTTCCCATAAGGGTTGGGTGCACCTTTTCCTGTTGAGTCTCTAATACCTTCCCTTGCTTATCTAGTTCTCTTCTAACTGACCTATTTCTGACTATTAATAAGTCTAATATTACGGAAATTTATTTAAAGAATAAAAAAGTGGCGGTAAACTTATGAATTTACCAGTTTTGTCGTCCAATTACGTCATCCGGATTCGAAATCCATTGAATTCAGATAACTAAGGGTAATTTATCCGAGAGAAGCTTATAAATAGGCACGGCCGGTCGTAAAGAAGTCCCGGGGGCAATCAGAGGATCGATAAAATGAGAGATGATCCTGATGTATGCCACTATTATCCCACTTTCTTTTACTGCGCCAATCCCTTTTTCGAGGAATCTCTAATTTTATTATCAGCAGGTGGGCCAATCAGCGTGTTTGTCCACTTGTCCACCGCCTCAACTTATTAAGAGACAATAGGTGGGGGAAAAGCCTTACAAGTGTTTACAATCAAATTCTTATCTCGTGAAATATGTAATGCTTGCTTCCCTATTTATACATAGTAGGCCTAGTATAAGAAAAGAGCCAACTGACATACCATCACCTGAACAGAGCCTGTTCCAAACTGCGGCGGGAAAATTTGGTAGTGTGGACAGGGTTGGCAGGGGAACATGGTGAGACATGATAACGAGCTTAGGCAATCTAAGCGTGTGTCGAGTCTTGGTTGCCTCCGAATAAAGCCGGCCGCCATACCAAGTTGAATCCAGCGGACCAGAGCAGGTTCAGAGCTGCAGATAACTTGGTCGTGTGCACAGTGCCGGTAGGGAAACATGGTAGGACTTGTCCTGGTCACCTCCGAACTAATCGTGTGACTTCACTGTGTTTCCCAAGTGGTTCGGAATCCACTATAATCAGGAGGTCCACTGTCCTATGGGCTGGCATAGGAGAGTCAAGTCGGGGTCGCTCTATGGGCCCAAATATGAGGCCTAAGTCGTTATTAACCCGACGAACACTACTACTACTACTACCTCCGAATTAATAGTGTGACTTTACTAGGTTCCCCAAGTGGTTCGGAATCCACTATAATCAGGAGGTCCACTCTGTCCAGTTAACTCCCCTTCTCCCCGAGGTGAAAGAGTCTGCCCTTAGGGTGCCTAAGGTTAACAAACAGACTCACTCCCCCCGCCAGGCTTGCAGCTTGAAGCAGGCGTTGGAAAGAACAACACTGAACAGCAACCATGATGATTCGAACTACCGATCTCCCAATTGAAATGCAAGCTCTCTAACTACTCACCCATAAAGTAGAAGAAATGCTCCTCTACATTTTGATACATTACTATGTAACCGGAACTATAGGTAAACTGAGAGGACCCCTATAGTGCATTCTTTCCCTCAAATAGCAAAACCCGGGACCGCCTGCTTTACATACCCTCCGCAGCAAGGTTAGAAAATATAGCAAGTGTGTGACTGAAAATAAGGAAAGCTTTGTGATGGACTTCGATATTTCAGTGGATTTACACATCTTGAGGTCCCAGGAAAAAGTGTTTTATACGAAATGTCTGTCTGATTTGTGGACAAACTATACTCTGCAGATTTTGATGAAATGTGGCACGTCTTCTTCTTCTTGCTCTACAACCCTTGATGAGCATTGGCCTACTCGACAACACTCCTCCAGTCATCACGGTTTTGTACAACGCTCCACCATCTACGGACTCCCAACTCGTGAAGGTCAGTTTCAGATTCATCCTTCCAGCGTTTTCGTGGATGTCCCGCCAGTCGTCTTCCTGTCACGCTTGCTTTGTACATGTTGTTCGGTATGCGGTCGTCTGACATTCTTACGACGTGTCCCAGCCATCTTGGGCGTTGCGCTTTTATAAACCGGACTATATCTTCTCCGTCTGTTTCGGCGTTGTATCTTATAGCCTACACAACTCTCCGTCTTCGCATAGGTGTCCATAAATCCTCCTCATTACGGTATCTTTCTCTTCAATGCTCGCAGTTTGTCTGTGTCGTTGGCAGCATGATTCCAGGTTTTCGAGTATGTAGGTTTACAAAAATCATGTCTCGGGACCATTTTTTTACTAAAGCTTAGGGGGTGGACTGCCCACCCCAAGGGAAACTGTAGGCGCGCCTTCCCCCTTCCTTTTCCTCATCGTATTATTATAAGCTATTGGGCTGAAACCGCAGAGATTATCCTAAGTTCGGCCTTGGTTCTAAAAGGAGATTAGTTTCCATAATGATGAGGTCATCCCCTCGGTGGTCGCAATTTAATTTATGCCACTTGGCTACTGATTAATTAAAGCTTTGGTCTGCTTGTTTTACTACTGCTGGTATCGACTTAAAAGGATAGAGAAGCTCGTGACATGCGCAATTTCTTTGCATAAAGTATATTCGATGGCATTGTACAAGTCTCTACACATCATGTGATCAGCGACCTGTAGTAACTCAACACAGGTATTGCCTACAGAGACAACTGAAGAGGTTATTCGGATACATTCATTGAATTGTTTGTGTACGAATAATCTTTTTGCATATAAAAAAAAATCTTTCAAGACATGGATAGTATGGTACTGTAGTTACTCATTGTGAATAAAAAATAACTTAGTAAATTTTACGTCACACAATAGGCTACTTGCAGCTGTAACAATTAAAATATAATGTATAATATATGCTAGATAAGGTACTTGTAGCTCATAGGTTAACAATAATAATAAAATATGCTTTTATATGAAAAAATATTAAAAAATAGAATAAATAAACACATTTTCTCACACATTCAAACACAGCCTTGTCTCGATCAACCAATGACAGTGGTTTGTAGACTAAGGAGAAACTTGTAATATATATATATATATTTTTTTCGTCGCCTTTGTCCTCAGGGAGTTTTTTTAAGTTTTTTATTTTATTTCAGGTAAGTTGATGTTTCTAAATTTGCGGCATTTTATTAGTGGCCTCAGTAAGTAATTTTATACTTACTTTACTTTAACGGCGCCTTATCCCTACTACGGGGTCGGCGGCACGGATCGTCATCTTCCAGGTGTTTCGATTTTTGCGTTTCATCCGGCGAGAGACCGAGGGTCCTGAGGGCCTCCCTCACTTTCGTTTCAAGGGACATCCTCGGTCGTCCTATAGGTCTTGGGCCCTCCACCGTATAGTCCCTCACACGTTGTAGCAGGTGTCCATCTTCTCTCCTTAGCGTATGGCCCCACCACGCCAGTCTTCGTTCCCTGACTTTGTCGGTGATCGGTGCAACTTGCATCTCCGCCCGGATGTCCTCGTTTCTCCTCCTGTAATTTTATGTTTATCAAAAGCTCCCAGTGAATTACTGTAACGGTTTCTTAGCAATATTTCTAATTTTATGTAACGAAAACAAACGTCGTGGCACAACAATCCATGCCCAACAATCTTTCAGGACTGAAGACTAGTACCTAGAGGATTTCTTGACCAAGGTTCTATTGAGGATATTGTGGTCAGTAATACGCCCAGCAGCCGCGTTATTCCCCTACCTGTACAGATCATAGAAATATATTAACTGGAATGCAGGAGCTATATCGCTTACGGGGCTCCCGTTAGTCATCTACAATCAGAGATGAGTACCAATGTAAAAAATAGCGAAGTGTTAAACATTGCAGCATAACAGAACGGATGCTTGGACCCGGTCAAAACTCGCTACTTAGCTTGCGCAGGCTATTACCCTACGAAATTGTGTACTTATCTTGTGCAGGCCACTCTTAATAATAATAATAATAATAACAATTCTTTATTATTATTAAGAGTGGCCTGCACAAGATAAGTACGCAATTTCGTAGGGTAATAGCCTACGAAATTGCTCTTGCCGCCATTGATAAAGGTGTCCAGCCTGGGATGGTACAGCTGTGGTAACCATTTCGGTTAGTTGCACTGCAAGCCGGCCGCCTTATACCAAGTTGAATCCAGCGGACCAGAGCAGGTTCAATGATGCAGATAACTTGGTAGTGTGCACAGTGCCGGTAGGGAAACATGGTAGGACTTGTCCTGGTCACCTCCGAACTAATCGTGTGACTTCGCTGTGTTTCCCAAGTGGTTCGGAATCCGCTATAATCAGGAGGTCCCCTGTCCTATGGGCCCACACCGTGGCCTGGGACAGTGTCCAACCATACTACTACTACTAGTTGCAGTTTCGAACCGCGAACTTCCTTCTTTGCCGAGTTCTCTACCAAATAGACTACGCCAGTGTACAGAAGGTTGTAGCAATTCCTGAGCAGCATCAGATTTTGATAACAACGTGTCCATAAAAAAAGACTTTCCGGCAATAATTGCATCAAACGCAATCCAATCCGATAGCAAATTTTGCCTGCATATACGCCAAAGCTCACCCCCCCCCCCCCTCTTGCCTTCGCCAGCTCCCTCCCTTACCCTCTCCCATCGCCCCAAAAGCTGGAAGCGGATTATAGCTGTGACCTTAGGGGCATCCCATCACGGTTTTCGCATAAAAATTTTAATGAACGGAATGCCGTGCTAATCCCTTTTTTAAATTTCCCTGCAACGTTCTTTTATGCGACGAGGTATCCCGCAGGCAACACAGCTTATTTTTATGTTAATCGGGTTTTCCTTCAATTTTGCCATGCTGAAAATTGTAACTGTAGAATGCCAATACACCACTTGTATGGACCTTTCCTGGTATAAAGTAGAGAATCAAGAAAATTCTGGTTTTAGTAGGATTTGAACCCACGCCCTATGCACTGGCAGATTGTAGGTTCGGATTCCACCAAGTCCAGATTCCTCTTGAATGTCTATTTTCGTTTAGCGAGGAGGTTGCCTCTTCCTCCTAAGTAAATTTAATAAATTGATAATTAATAAATTGAGAACCTTTCTAGAGTACAAAATCTCAAAAGTGCCCAAGACATGAATATACCTACTTCTGGGTCTACAGCCCTTGATGAGCTTTGGCCTGCTCGACAACATTCCTCCAATCACCTCGGTTTTGTAAAACAAAGTACATACGCACCGTACCCCAAAATACAATAGAAAAAAAAATGTGAAAGAAAAGCTCTAAATTGCGACGCCTAGAATTTGTTGTGTATGTGTCCACTTTCTCTCTTGGGACGTGATGGAAATGGTTTTAACTGAATTAGCTGCGGTCGGGATACCTTGTGCTGTGTGGCCCCCATTCAGCAATTTGCCTCCGGGTTTTTGGCTGTCGCTACAAACATTTAATTTGCCACTGGGACGTTACCAGCATGTTTGTTAGTTAGCCAATATACAGCACCACTGCTGTTGTTCTTCTACTGAGTGTTGAATTTTCAAATTGCTTAACTATAGTACGTGCAAAGTATACTGTAATGTAGGGTTTGACTGTAATTTATATTGTTGACTGGCGAGAAGCCTTCTCTGCTGGAATTGGGATAATCAAAGTCAGCCAAGTTCCCCATGCCCACATCTCCCACCATGATACTTAATAATAATAACAAATAAATAAATATTGACTTGTTTTGTTGTATTACTAAGCCAACCTAGCGGAGTCAGGGCTATAAAGCCCTCTCTTGCACTCAACTATGAAGGCCTGGGACCACCTGCTTTACATGCCTTCCGAAGCATGGCCAGAAAATGTAGCAAGTGTGGAACGCGAACCAATAACCTTTCGGGTGAAAGTCACAGTCTGTACCACTACTCTACATGCCCTAATGCTCCGAAGGACTTCTTATGAACCTAGGCCAACTTATAGTGGCCCACTGGTTCCTTATAGATTGCTACTCTCTTGCTGTCATTGCTGTCAGCAGGTCCAACACACCAAGCTCGAAGAAGGTCAAGCCATCCAGAGGTGTGCCATTGCCATCGGCGAATTCTTCATGTAACTATGAATATCACATTTTATATATATTTATTTATACTACATACTCCATACTACATAGTCCATGACTCAGATGAAGTGCCTAAGATGGATTGCTGGTCGAACAAGGTGGGACCGAATCAGACAAGACCTGCAAGTGATTCCATAGAAAGAAGAATGGAGAACCAGTAGCTGCAATGGTTCATCCACGTCCAAATGATGGACAGGGAAAAGGACCACCCGGAGCTTGACGGAAGCCAGGGCCACAAGGTAGAAGACCCATCAGCAGACCGAGGACAACCCTCGAGGAAACGATTGAACAACTCACCGGAGCAAGAGGAAAAACGATAACCGAGCTCAAGGCGTTAGCGTCCGACAGGGGCGAGTTCAGGAAATCGGTTCGGGGCGACCCCCTTGCGGCACACGCGGCACTAAGGGGGAAGAGGAAGAAGAAGAAGCGGTAGTCTGGTAGTCCATGTCAAGGCCGTAGTCAAGGGGGGTTCATGAGGGTTCAAACCCCCCCCACCCCCCTGAAATGAAATGGCTTGATACTAAAGAGAATCGGATTTTGAAAGGAAAAATAAAAAACGCTATGTAATATCCAATGAAATTTCAGAACACCCCCCCCCCCCCCCGAAAGAAAATCCTGGCTACGACCTTGGTCCATGGCACTCTATGAAGGAACCTTTCTGTATTCTGACTGCGTATACACTAAGATTCCTCGGCAGCGTGGGAATACGGAAGCTGTTAAAGCTGCAGCTGTAAAATACAGTAAATTACAGTAAAAGAGAAAAGGGGCGAGGGAGTTTCCAGAGGGCAGAGTCGGGTGATGTTAGAGGGTGGAAGGGGGTGGGGCGGCAGAAGTAAAAACAGAATGGGACGATATCCCCAAAAAGGTCGAGTGTGGTCACCACTTTTCACATGCCTTTTCACTGTTTCTTGTTTGTGCAAAGTTTTCGGGAGCTTTACTTAATTGACACAAAAAAGGGGTTTTCATTGTGATTTTAAAGACTCTTATCCTTTCCAGTTTTCAACACTTTGGCGCCCATTCCATTGACCGGCTAGGGCTATTTCCAAAAACAGTGACGTGGTAGCAGACATTCAAGACTTAGGTTGCGTTTCCAACGATCTCGCATTGCAGAATGCAAATGACATTGACGGAAATTACAATATTTCTTTCTATAGAAATCTATTAAAATGTTTGTACTTAACATATCCCATGACGCCATTTTTTAATTTTAGTTTGCTGTTTGTTTGTGATTTTACTGTATGATCATTGATCAATTTTAACTATGGCATAGAGGAAAATAAACATTTCCGTCAATTCTGCAATGCGAGGTCGGTGGAAATGCCACCTAAGTCTTGAATGTCTGCTACCACGTCACCGTTTTTGGAAATAGCCCTAGCCGGTCAATGGAATGGGCACCTAAAGTCTGATTATATAGGCAGCAAAAAGTTTATGTGAAAAAATTTGGTCCAATGAGAGATTGCTAAGAGCTGCTGTGGCTGCAGAATATAGCTGAATTGGCACCTAGGTTTAAGTTTATTTTTCTCTTACTTTTCTCCTTGCTGGAGTTTAAAGCCCCCGTTACATCGCCACAAAGCGACGAGCATCCTGACACAGACAGACATTTCGTAAAAACCACTTTTTTTGGTTCTTGGGACCTTGAAACATCCGTTGAAATCTCGGAATCGACAATTTCGACCATCACAAAGCTGTCCTTATGCTAAAGTATAAGTAGGAAAGCAAAACGATGATTGTCAACGAGTGGTCTAGATTCTAGACTATTCAGACACATAATAGTGCACACAGGAGGCAGGCCGTGTCCGCTATGGTGACTAACATGGAGAGGTATCTACATTATAGTTCTGACCTTTCACGCATGCGTCCAACAAAACAATGACCCATGGGTTAGAGGACACATAAAATGGCAGCCAGTCTGCAAATAAACAAGCTGCTTGCGAGCAGTCTTTGGACCTCTCGTCTGCAAGGTGGGTGTACCTGTATTATGCCTTAGGCTGCTTGGAATCTATTTATGGAAACATCTCATTATAGCCTACTATCTGGTTTATGGACTTTAACAAGCTGTCTGCATTTGAACAATAGTTAGGTCGGCTCCGGACTCGTATCTGTACTTGGTTAAGTCTTTCTTTCGCCTGTTTCATTACGTCAATGGCAAGCTTGTCTCAGCTTGTCCACTGAAACCTTCCAGCCAGTGTAGGTTGACATCGAGAACGTATTCCAGTTTCATTCATATTCAAATTCATACGGAAACAATACAAATAATGTCTGAAATCCATGGGGTCGTTGACATTGGACAAGGGACCTATGGGTCTATTTCCATAAAAAGTCCTGAAAAAAAAGGTCCGCTTCGAACGCTCACGGAAAGTACGGCACATAGTCGTCTTCGGCAATGCTTGGGAATAAGAATCGCGTAAAAATGAAATATCTGAGGAAATAATTATCAAAGAGTTGTCAAAAAGCGCGGAATATTTGAACTTGCACTAGAAAGCAGAAAGCGTTCCTTCCTCGCTATACAAGTAACAGTTAGGCTAGCTTGATTATGCCACAACGCTCTTATCATGCAAAATGTTTGGGTACCTCCCAAAAGTAGGCCAATTTCCTATGGTAAATATTATTGTGACATCCTTGCTTTGTTGGCTTAATGTTGAATATGAGGAACCAGTAGAATCCGGGCTGATGGGCCGTGGTCGAAGTGAAAGTGAACTTCCAAGTGGCTAAAAAATGGAAGTTCACTTTCACTTCGACCACGGCCCATCAGCCCGGATTCTACTGGTTCCTCATTCGACTCCGGCCGTGAAAGCCTTTGCAGTTATAATGTTGAATAGTTGTGACTAGTGAATTATTATAGACTGCAATCTCCTCATTATATTTTTCAAAGTTATGTATAAAATATGATTATATTATATTAATATTTATTTAAATAAGCAATGACAATGTTTGAAAACATATTTTAATGCATTATTAGTAGATTTGTTTTATACACCTTAAAATTATTTTTTCCTTAAAAAACCATTATTTAGTAAGCGGAAAAGAAATTTCCACATCATATTAAGTTTTATGATTAAAAAGGGGGTCAGCACGGGACTGTGAATTGTGACGTCTGCGACCGACAATGATTTTAATTTTTAACTTTTAAAAGAACCGGTCCGAGTTTACTCGAACATGCTTTCCAATTTATCAAAATTAGTAGATAGAGAAAATGAGTAATTTCATGGTAAATAATTTTCCTATGGTTAAATTTCCGATATCTTGTGGGGGGGGGGGGGGAGGTAAATTCTAGATAGGTCAGACCAACACATTACCACACAGCAATACTGGCAGGGCACGCAATGCATTTGAGCGTGAATTTTTTATCATTTTTTCAAAAAAACATTTTTTTTTTTACAAAACCAAATACTTTTCTGGGAAAGCAACCTGTCTGGTTTCGTTACACCTAAAACATACCTGAAGGTAGAAATCATCGATAGAAAGGTTTTACAGAAAAATTATTTTTTAGTCATTTTTCATTAAAATTTAGTTATTTTTATTTTTTTACCCCCAGAAGTAACCTATCAAGGGGCAATCGACCCCCCGCATTTCGTTAAAATTAATAACGACTACAATATATATGAATTTAAAAGAAATCGTTGGAGCCGTTTTTGAGAAATAATTTTTTTAGACGTTTTTTTGGAGTTTTTTGAGAATAAAACCCCCAAATTAAGTTAGCCAAAAAAAAAAAAAAAACAATGGTGCCGAGGTATGAGTTTTGTGAACCTACATTCCGAATTTCATCAAAATCGACCGAGTAGTTTGCCCGGAAATCGACGCACAGACAGACAGACAGACAGACAGACACAGAACGACAGACAGAACGACAGGCCGACAGACATTTCGTAAAAACCACTTTTTTGGGTTCCTGGGACCTTAAAACGTGTAAATCCGTTGAAATATCGGAATCGAAAATTTCGACCGTCAGAAAGCTTTCCTTATACTACGTATAAATTGGAGAGCAAAAAATAGCGATGCGTCTTTACTGTGCACTTAATTAAACCTCTATTGAAGTCTTAAGTGCGGTATAAACTACCACTGTTCTCTTATGCATCCAGAAAGTCAGACGAACAGACTTAGAGCATTAATATACGAGATATTATGTGTAGTATCTGCCTTGAAAACTCATTAAAATAGCGATTTTCATAAAGGCGTGAACTAAACACACATTATTACTCGCACATCTTCCATAATTATGCAAATTACGTAGGCAGTGTAATCGCATAGAATGAACATAGCCGTATTATGTAGAAAGCTCTCGGGGCTTTTGTGCACCTTCATTTGCAAGCCCACCTATATACGCGCGGCGTTGTCTCGGCAGAGCACGAAATTAACCGAAATTACATGCATATGCATGATGTGCGACGTTCCGCAGGCTTAAGGCTTACTTTGCACAGAAGCTGAATAATAACAAGACCTCGTAGTGGATAACCACCATTCGTGCCAGCAGTTTTGGGCAGTAGACCATCAGATAGCTATTCAGCAAGTCGTCACCGGGTCTTCCTTAAATATGCATAAAACTTAGTGCCGAAGAGGCAGAGGCTACCAGCGTCTGACACCGGTAAACGCGACAGTAATTACAGGTTACGTCCTACTGGTAAACTACACTGTTGAATCATACGTCACAGCAGAAAAATTACGGAAAGTTGAGTGAGACATAGTGGCGGTAGACAATAGAGGCACTTGACTACGAGTATATCTGGACACACAGACTCAACTGACTTCTTGCAAATTAGGTACCCCTCAGTGGAAGACAATGCGAAATCACGAAATACAGTGAAAACGTCAAATACTAGTATAATCACAAGTATCTAATTGAAATGAAACACAACAGTTATAAAAGAGGGCACCGAAATGTTTAATTTTACGAGTTAAAATAATAGTCTACTGTTGGTTAGAATACCACTCTGTAACTCGTTCACAATTAGTGAAGTAATAATTTGGCCCTAACGTGTATCAAGAAACCCACTATTTTGCGACTATGTTTCGAAATTCTCCCCCAGGGCCCCCTGCTTGCAGCAATATCAATATGTCTTTCTCTGGGAACTCTTAAACTTTACTGCTGTCAAAATGCGTAAAACCCCACTATTTCAAAATTTTCAAAAACTTACCCCCGGGCAGACGCCCGGACCCCTCCTCCACTTATGGCATACTTCGGACATTTGAACAAGAACGAAAAATATCGCATTTTCTCCATGTAATAATCCAATAATCCAAGGGAAGGACTGAGGGCTCCTTGCAGAAGAAGAACATCCTGGTTGAAAAACCTGTGGAAGTGGTTTGGCAAGAACACGACATCTCTTTTCAGAGCAGCAGTTTGCAAGAAGACGCATTTAAAGAAGTAGAAGAGGCCATGACGTTCTTTTTCGGGCTTCTCCCTACAGCAATGTTACCTTACCATGACCGGTAGGGGATAAATTTCGGCTGTCGGGGTGGTTGCTGACCACAATATCCCTCCTGTAGGCTGTCACACACCGGCGTTTTTTCTTCTTTGTATCTGTATTTACCTTTAAATACGCCCCCCACCACGACTTCCCTTTCTAGAGCAGCAGTCTCCAAGTTCCAAATTACCATGATGATCACCAATCTTCGCTAGAAGAGGCAAATAAAGAAGAAGTCAGTGAGGAAATGAGTTACCGGAAGCAATTGTTTACATGATATAAAATTAGCTTCATACTTAGAAACTTAATTAGGTTAAGTCTCCCCATTTAGTAAGCACATTTCTCCTCTTGTCATATAACTTTTATTATGTAAGAGTTGATGAGCATTTAAATAAATAAATAATGACTTTTTGTTCTATTACACAGCCAACCTAGCGGAGTAAGGGCTATAAAGCCTTCTCAACTAGGAAAGCCGGGGATCGCCTGCTTTACATGACCTCCGAGGCATGGCCAGAAAATGCAGCAAGTGTAGGACTCGAACCAATAACCTTTCGGGTGAAAATCAGAGTCCGTTCCACTACTCTACATGTCCCGACTTTAAACTTTTAACAAATCAAGATGGTTTATATCGTTCTCAGCTGGAGTAGCCATTAATTCCAGGCATGGAAGTCGTGACCATCAGGTCCAGGTATGGCTGGGAGCGTTATAGACTTGTGAGGTCTTCTTTAAAATCGGTTACGCTACTTTTCATAGCTTTACAGCGCGCATTATCGTCACAATGCATGAGAAAATTGATTGAAATTTTATCTCGGAACGGCTTTTGCTACTTCCTACATTTGTAGGTCTTGCTCGTTGTACAATATTTAATTTCGAAGGTTTTTTATTGCTTTACTAGTTATATGTTAGTATAAGGAAAGCTTTGTGATGGTCGAAATTTTCGATTCCGAGATTTCATGGATTTACACTTTTTCAGGTCCCAGGAACCAAAAACGTTTTTTGTTTTACGAAATGTCTGGCCCAGGTTTTGATTTCTGGGGGGGGGGGGGGGGTAAAAATTTTTTTAACGTAATTTATTAATGAATTAATGGATAAATTCTTCAAAACATGCAGGTTTACATACAAAAATTTATTTCGGGGGGGGGGGGGGGTCCGGACCCCATGGACCAACTCCCTGGGCACGGCCCTGTGTCTGACTGTCCGTCAATTTGTGGGCAAACTATTGGGTGGATTTTGATGTAACTTTGCATTTAGATCCACAAAAATCATGTCTCAGGAATATTTGACTTATTTTGGGATACATTTTATTTTGTGTACGCGTTTGCTCAATTACACCTGTGGTCCATGCTAATTATTTTGTTTTAAATACTTCTTCTCCTTCTTTAAATGCCTCTTCTATCGAAGATTGACGTTCATCAAGGCAATTTGAACCTGACAGTGACAGCTGCTTTGAAAAGGGGCTTATGCCTTTGCCAAGCCACTACCTCAAGTTTTCCAACCATATGTTTTTCTTCTGCTGGGACTCAGTTCTTCTATCATCCCTTGCATTATTACTTGCAGATAGCGATACTTTTCGTTCCTCATCAAATATGGCCGAAGTATTAAAGAAAAACCAAAACAGAAGAAGAAACAGTGGTTTTTGTTCTCCAAGTGTTATTGGGGTAAAGACCACTGAATTATATATATATATATATATATATATACACTGGAATAACACCAGGAGCGCTAGGGCTGTCGGCAACGGACAAAACCTGATATCTTGGTTATTATGGCAGAAACGTTCCATGCCATATACACTTACGTGTAAATTTGATGTATTTCAATAATTTTTTTTATGCGATTAAATGACATTTTCTGCTTTTGTAACATTTATTTATTTATTATAGAACAATATTCTATGGTAACCCACCGGCATTTATGAAGATTTATTAATATTTAGCTAGGAATATGTTACTAAGAAAAATTGTGTCAAGCAGCAATTTAACAAAAGATAGTTCTAACTATTTAGTCCAATCTTACCATGTTCGTCTATTTAATTGCATTGGGACTAAATTTGAAGTGTTCAACTTCCTAAATTTAGGCTCCTACCTATACCAGGAGTAGATCCAGCCCATTAGGGGGGGGGGGGGGGTAATTTGGCTCAAAATATAATAAACATATGTAGTATCCATTACATTATAACGTAATAAGTTAGGCAACTTACAACAGGCTAGCTTATAAGATTTTGGGGGCGGCTCCCCCTTCATCTGTCCTTGACTACACTTCAACTAGAATAAGCAGTATATAATAAGAATAAGTAGTCACTCTAGCTAGACCCCATGGACTGATACAGGGAGGCAGCTACCCACCCCCCCCCCAAAAATTTTTTTTTCCAGTAAATCTATTTTATAAGTTAATTTTTATAACGCTCTGATTTAATCGATACTACACAGGTTTTTCCTATTTTGACCCACAGCTACCCCCCCCCCCCACCTGCATTCGAATTTTTAAATCTCATAGCCTACTTATTATGCTCACACGATGTGAATATTCTGTGTGCTATCATCGATGAAAAAATATTGCAGTGTAGTAGGCCAATGCTGATGATTTAGGGATATCAATTTCAATAAGCCTAATAATTTCTAGATATTTTACAGTACGTGTGATTTGCAAGAAAGCCACGAAATTCGCCAAAATGGGAAATAAAAACATTTTTTTCTCTGTAAAGTTGCCTTATAGTGTTTCGCTATTTTCATTCACTATCAAAACTTAGGTTCTGCAGGACCAGGCCTTCTTAGGCGGTAGGAATTTTTAGCTTCCTAAAAGAAGTCAATTTGTAGGCCAGCTAAGGATTTGAAACTTGACTAACCAAAAAATGCCTTGAGGTTGAAACTTCTTCTTTTTTTCTTTTCCTTGTTCAGTATTCCCTGGACAAGGAGCATATACTACAAAAATACAATACATAATAATACCATCCCGCATCCCCAAGCTAGCGCTTATTTGGGACAAAAGACTCATAAAGTGCTGCTAAACAAGGCTTAATCATTTATTTTTGTAATTTATTTATAATGTTTATTTTATTTTAATTTATTTTTATTTTTATTTTATTTTAACTTGTTATTTTAATGTCATGTTTTTATTATTATTATTAACTCCCATTGACCAGCCATCTTTTTATACCCGCTTTTAACTCACACTATAATAGTAATAATAATAATAATTAGTATTAAAATTATACAGGACAATCAAGGCCGTAGCCAGGATTTTTTTTTTTTTTTTGGGGGGGGGGGGTTAAAACTTTCATTGGGTATTACATAGTGGTTTTTATTTTTCCTCTCAAAATCCGATTCTATCTAGTGTCAAGCCATTTCATTTCGGGGGGGGGGGGGTGGACCCCCATGAACCCCCCTTGGCTACGGCCTTGAGGGCAATTGAAAGTGTGCAATTAGTTAACATAGCGATTAAGAAAACTTAAATAAATCCATAAATGTTGCCTTAACTAATGACCAAACCATGGGAACACTTACTTGTGAAAAGTAATATTTTCCCCCGTTTCTCGACATATCTTGAACCTATTAGTGCATTTATAAGCAGAGCAAGATTTGACCATTATGTCAAACCAAAGAAAAACTCAATAAATGGGTAAACAGATTAAATAACAGGCAATGAAATACGTCTAAATTGCATTGAACGCATTGGAGTCAACCACTTCTTGCCATAATAACCCTTTTTGTCACGTGACCAAAAGTGAAGACATTTTTTCAGCATGGGCTAGGTGCCGTGGTAGCCATCCATGCATATCAATGGTAAAGACATATTCCGCCCTGAAATTTGTCTACAAAAAGATATCCCAAAAACCCACGTTAAATATTGTACATTTTTTTATAATTCGCTCCCTAGCTCCTGCCCATAGCTGCTAACTACGCCCATGTTACTCGTATAAAAGAAGAACTAAAACAGAAGAAGAAATAGCGGTTTTTGTTCTCCAAGTATTATTGGGGGGAAAAAAATATACCGCGCTGAAATTTGTCGACAAAAAGATATCCCAACAAGACTTATTACTGGAAATAACGGCCCTGAACGAAGAATTGATAAGGGGAAACGAAGAAATCAAAAAAGTATCGAAAGAAAAATAACATTTATCTGTCGAGCAGTCGCACCTGCAGAGGGTTCTTTGAAAAAGTAGAAGGAGGGGAGGGGAGTTTGAGAACATTCCTGTTTTGTTTTCGTATCAGTTTCCGATTTCAAGGAGTCTTTTTTAACTTTGTAACTATCTTCTACTTGTCGTTTTTTCCCATTAAAAGTTTTCTGATGCAAATTTTGCATTTGAAATGTAACGTACTTTATACATCGTAAGCTATATTGAATGAAAATGAATTTTACAGTAAGTAAATAAATAAATAAAATTAATAATTACTTTATTTTTAGCTGAGACCACCCTAGCGGAGTTACGGCCATGAGACTCTCTCTTACTACACTCAACAGCTAGGAGTCAGCACACAGTAATGCACACAGTAGTAAAAATGTTAAACCTTTTATTTTTGGCGGGAAACAAATGCTGTCCAATCTCTCCTATATAAAAACTCTATAACTGTCCACCCACTCATTGCTCAATAAATATTAAATAAAATTTCTCTAATTAATAAGGCTACTATTACATAGTGTATATTCTTCTTGAAGAGTCTTTAGCAAGTCCAATTCTCGTCCCATCAGCGCCTCTGGTGGGCGAACCGGAAACATCCCACACACAAAAGTGCTCAGAATTTGACAGAGTGGCCGCTGCTCCACTTTCAATCTGATTGTTGTTTATTTCTTTTTAATGGGCTGGCGTAGTCCAGTCGGCAGAGAACTGGTGCCTATGATAATGGAAAGTCGTGAGTTCGATGCCCCAGAAAATTGAAAATTTCCTTTAAAGGAAGCTGACTGTTGCTATTTGCCAATTCTGGATTGTTGGTTTATATTTTTTATTTAATTTAATACTTAACGTCGCCGGGCCTAGACCACGTTGAATCAAAACACTTTGTAGCCTTGCTGCCATTGGCATCGGAGAGATCTGTCTGCAATGGCGGTTCCACGAGGGGGGGAGGGGGTCATGGCCCCCCTAAATAAGTAATTACATTTTAACTTACAAACAACTTGTGACCCCCCTGAATTTTCCACTGGATCCGAATCCGAATCTGAATCCAGCTTATTAGCCCGCAGTCTTCTGTACCCTTATTATACTCCGGCCGTGAAAGTCTTCGTTATTATAAAACGAAGAATCTTAAACCTATAGGTATAGTATTAGATCCCAGCCTCTCTCGCTACTTATTAAACCGCGAAAATTCAAAAACTCTATTCAATTAAAAACCGATAAGAACGCGGGGCGAGATTTTAATTTTCCGTGGCCCCCACTTACCACGCCTGCGCCATTAACAATTAATTGCTATGCGGGGGAAACGTTTTAAGTGGGAGAGTACGTAATTTTCCAATATCTTAATTAGATGATCGCTCTCCAACAAATTGCCTACCTCGATCCGACGCTTTCATTAGGGGCAATTAAATTGATTGACGCGCGCTACGTGAATTCGATTGAACCGGATTTGGTTGAGTTTTGGCTGGCCCCTCAAGGGTGCGGTGTCCATCAAGTGCGTATACGTCGATGAAGCATGTGCTGATTAGCTAGAAAGGGCAACGTACCTAGCTGCATGGACAGGTACAGGGGGGCAGGGGGTTGTCCCCCAAAATTTAGTGAATCTATTGTAAGTTAATTTATTACGTTAGAGACAATATTCACAAATAAACTACTTTGGATGTAACACCCAATAGAGAAGTGGTAGGTGGGTTGAGAACAAGTGTCAAAACCCGTAATAACCTCCCCATACGCGAGCGAAACATCTAGTTGACCTTTATGGGACTTATCCACTCTGGAAACCCGTCCCCCACTGTGGTTTAGTACTCTGACTCAGGCTCTGAAACCTTACGGTGCAACCCTTAGTACTGACCGGCAATGTGTGACTGTTCACAAATAAACAACTCTGTATATAATACCGAATTTCAATGACTACAATACAATAGAGAAGTGGTGGGTGGGTTGATAACAAGTGTCAAAACACGGGATAACCTCCCCATACGCGAGCGAAACATCTAGTTGACCTTTATGGGATTTACTCACTCCGGGAACCGGTCCCCACTGTGGTTAGGGGGGACAGACTGTGAAAAATTACGACACGATTTCCTAGCATGCGGCCGCGAGTTATTTATCTTGCACTCTGTCAATACCCCAAATAATTCCATTCGTCTTCTTTGACACCTATACCATTTTAAACTATAAGCTTTTGAAGCTTTGTAAGGAGACAATTAAGGACATTATTAGTGCTCCTAATGAGCCTATAATCAAGGATAAAACACAAAAAGGTATAATGATTTTTGGGGTTACGATATAAAATAGGATGAAAATAGGGGCGATTTTTTGTCAGGTTCTTCCAGTAGCGTAAATAACTTTAACTGCGCCCCCCCGCAAGACCTTTGGTGCACCCTACCCTGTCTTACTATTTCATCTTTGTTATGAGTGATTGCCAATAGTGGAATGCTATAGGCAGTAGCCACGATTTTTTTGGGGGGTGGCTGCACTGGCGTAAATTCCCAACATTTCTGTGGGGGGGGGGAGGCTTTAGGACCCTAAGACCTTGAACCCCCGGAGAAAAAATCGATATAAATGGACCCAAATTAGTGAGGTTTTACGCATATTATACTCTGGAGGAAAGGGAGCCTGGGGGTCACCCCCCTCCCCTCAGAGAAAAAATTGATAATTAGGCCCAAATTAGTGGGGTTTCACCCATATTCTAACCTGGAGAAAGGGGAACCCGGGGGTCCCCCCGGAGAAAAAAATGTATGAATAGACCCAAATTAGGGAGGTTTTATGCATTTTGCAACATTTGAGATTTTATAGACGAATAAACCTACCACTGAGGGGGGCCCGGGGGTTTCCCCCGAAGAAAAATTTGAAAAAAAAGTCTGAAATATTGGGGTTTTAAGGATTTTATGTAATATATTTTTGTGAAAGTACTTGGTTAATATGTTGCTTTTTTTCATGATGTCTTTGTCTGATTTGTGAAATAAGCATACCAAGAATTAATTTCCCTTTCATTTTTGTGGATACTATGCCTTTATATAATAACGTCTTTGTTACCAGAATTCCTGGGGGGGGGGGGCAGGACCCCTCTATGTACGCCAATGTTTGCAAGCAGTACAATTAAGATAATTTTTATAACGACGAATAAACCTACCATTGAGGGGGGCCCGGGGGTCTCCCCCGGAGGAAAAACTTGAAAGAATAGCTCTGAAGTATTGGGGTTTTAAGGATTTTCAGTAATATATTTTTTGTGAAAGTACTTGGTCAATATGTTGATTTTTTCATATAAAATAAGCATACTAAGCCATACATAAGCATACATCAGCCCCCATAATGGGCTTAGCCCCCCCCCCCCCTGGACCCTCCTATTTACGCCAATGGGCGGCTGTGATCCTATCGTGTATTCTTAAGAGGTTATGCTGTTTTCATTGTGTTACTCGTAAGCTATATATGATAGCATGGGTACATAAAAAGTAATTTAGTGGGGACACAGCCAGACAACATTTTGTAGATATGCGGACTAAATCGTTATGTTACCATTACGACGGCTTAGGTTTTATAGAAATAATATTCCTCGTAATCCAAAGAGGGGGGCCCGGGAGTCTCACCCAGGGAAAAAAATTGAAAATATAAGTGCAATACAGTGGGGTGTTAAGCATTTTAACAGCAATAAAGTCTAGAATTTTACAAAACTTACAAAGGAATGCTTATTCATATTGCAGCAAACAGGGGGGGGGGGCCCGGGGGTCTCACCCGGATGAAAATTTTGATAAGATAGGTCCGAAATAGTGGGGTTTTGCGATTTTAACAGCAGTAAAGCTTATAATTTACAGAGGAAGACATATTCATGTTACCGTACTATATGCATTTAATTCTAAACTTTTCATTTCGGTGGGGGGGGGGGGAGGCTGCAGCCCAATAAGCCTCCATTGCCTACGTTCTTGGTGGAATGGGAAGAAAAATTTTGAATAATAATAATAAAATAGTAATGGAAAACGCACCAGCCGCTGTCTGGTTTTGCTGGTACCAAGTGCATTCTGCTGCCACTGGTGAACCGCAGTACTGGCGAGAAAGGAAATTTTTAGTTTTAAATGAGATGAAGTTCCTAATTTCATAATTATAGTCAAATTGGAAAACAAATTGATATTTATTATTTTTATTCATTACGTAGATTTCTAAATTTTCTTATTATTTTTTGGAACCGAAGTGCGCCCCCAGCAATGCTGCGCCCCCCCCCCCCCGCGCCGCGGGGGTTGCGGGGGTGTTATTTACGCCACTGGGTTCTTCGGTCTAAGGGTGGATTCTACAATACATATATATGTACACATACATATATTATACTGTATATATGCGTATATATTTTGTCCTTTTTTTTCTTCTCTTCCTCTCTTGTTCTCTATTTAATTTTAAGCATCAATAACACATTTTTTTTAGGTTGGTATGAAAAGAAGACTTTATAGTCTTATTGATCGCCTTTTTTTCTCAATAAAGTCGTTTTTCAATTTCAATGCATAATGGCGTACTACTAACTACACATAATTCATATGGAGACCCCATTCCCCAACAAAATTCACTGTAAATGGTCGAATCGGCCTGAATCAACTTCTCTATAGCACTTACCGGTCACCTATATTCCTTGAACAAAGCTTGTGTACTTTTATAAAATGAAAAGTATAATAATGACCAAAAGATGCTATAAAACCGATTTAAAAAATATGAGTTTTACGTAAGAAACATGGCAGTAATTGTAGTGAAAAATCCATCTATCATCCAGAAGGTGACTGGTTCGAGTCCCACCCGAATGCCAAAATTTTCTAGTGGTACAATTATTTATCTTCTGACTACCATGCTTCGGAGGGCATGTAAAGCCGGCGGTCCCGGCAGTCTTCCCTGACTGTCGATAGGTTAAACAGGAGGCTGTTGATGCAACCTGAAAACTCCTGTACCACGGGTAGTACCACCCCGACACGAATTTACTTTACTTTAGCGGAGGGTGTAATCATGGTCCTGAACCAAAGAGAATACTATTTGTAAAGGTAATGGCAATGGTGAAATACTATTTAACAAAGGGTTAGTTAATTGTACTTACATTGCCTGATGTCGCCCCTTCCCCCGACAATGGGCTCCACCCTAATTGGGCGCCCATGCCTCTAGTGACTATTAACACAACAGGCAATGTAAATCCAACTAACCCTTTGTTAAATAGCAAATAGAAATTGACCACTACCCCTCCCCCAAAGCTGATATTTATAGATTTCTACATATTACAAATTATGGATGTGTTTATGATGGTTTGTGAGCAATTTATATTTTTCGCCTTGGATTCGCCGCTGCCTGGGCAAATTTTCTTTTTTTGCATTTAATACAGGTATTCATGCATGTAACCAAATTTTCTTTACTCCTTGATTTTTCTAAGAAAAAAAAAGAAGAAATAAATGACAAAAAGGCAAGAGGATCTTATGGTAAGCTCATTGTAAATCAAAAAGTATATAAAAGGGGGAAAGAAGCTTTTGTTTGAGAACTTATTAAAAAAACCGAGACCGCTTTCCAACCTCGGAATCTGTGGAAGGCGGTTCGTTGGGGGGGGGGGGGGAAATGTCGAAATTTTGAGTCTACGTTTTTTTTCTTCCTTTTGTTAATGTCAGAATTAGGGAGATGAAAATATTTGAATAAGAAAATGCCTCACATATTTTGAAGTTGTAGGCTACGTTTTGGTTCTGTTTTAGTATTTGTTAGGTAGGAAAAATTTTATAAAGGGGGAAATTGTACGCAGGAAGTCACAAAACCTACGATGTTCTGCTGTGGGTGATGCCCCAAAACCAAAATATCAAGGGGAAGTGACCTAGTGGCTTTTTTATATACATTGGCCCTGATTATACACACTTGAATTGAATACTCGTATTTATTCGACCCTATATTTATTCGATTGAATATTTGGAATGTTTATGTTGAAGCATACGATTTGAATCTGATTTACACCTTTTAATTTTTCTTGAGCCCTTATTTAATTGATCGAATATTGGAGCATATTCGAGTGTGTAATAGGGGGATTAATACCGGCGAAAATACTACTCGTAAATTAAAAAAAAAAAATCGTTGGAGCCGTTTAGGCTAATTGGTCGTTTCTCTCAACATTGAGTTACCGGTAGCCAATAATTGAAAAAAAATGGACCCGAGATATAGATATGATTTTTATGAACCTACATATAGGCCGTATGTACATATTATGTAGGCCGAATTTCAGCAAAATCCATTAAGTACTTTGTCCGCCCAAATCGATCCACTGGTCGACATTTCGTGAAAACCAATTTTTCGGATCCTGGGACGTCAAAAGGTGTAAATCCGTTGAAATCTCGAAATGTAAAATTACGACCAAAAAACCATCGTTATAATATAATATAAATATAGGAAAGCAAAAAGGAGCCGGCCTCTGACAGAGACGTCACTATTTGTGGTTTTATTTATTATCTGTCAGTTTTCATACCATGCATTAGAGTGAAAATTTAATAAACAATGGAACGAAGCAATGGAGGAATAACAGGAACGCCGCTTGACAGAAGCCAAAATCCCTTGGGTAACGTGCCAGGTGGAGGTAGGAGGGAGCGTGGGCGCTTTGCCTTATCTAAGATAGCTTACGTCGTGATTTAGGGTTGCTTCAGCCTAACCTATTTATCTGGGGTAATGATTTTGGGCAGATCAAGGGTTACTATCCATAAACTTCCTATCTCTAACGTACCTGCTTGAGGAAAGGGGGTGAGGAGCCGGTCGTGGAGGGGGATATACTAGACAGTGTTTGCACTTATCGTAATTTTAAGACCGGAGTCATGCCCCACCTGTGGACTGTAGACAAAACCATTCTAAAACACCCATGACTTCCGCACACACACACCGACCGGCACAAATACTCAAAAGAGTCCCGCGCCTTAAAAAAAAAAAAAAAAAAACTTATCGTAAATTTGTACGCCAGAGATTCTTAGCATAAGTTAGGCCCGGATTGGTGTACAAGTGGACAATCTGTGCCGATATTGTGCGATGGAGGCCGAAAGTGGATGGTACATTCTCGCTGAGTGCCATGTGATCTGGGGCCCCAGACTTGAGGACCTAGCTACCCTAGCACGCCGCAGTTTTGACCCTATTCGCCGCAACTTTCTCACTTTGGGTTGACCATTCTATAGAGTTACTGGCTATACATACATTTGAAGACGTCAGGGGAAAAACCGGAAAGGTGGACTTTTGGTGGAAATTGAGATAATGGTGGCACTCTGTTCAGTTTTTAATGTAGTTTTAAATGACCTAACGAAACCGAAGAAAGACAAGTAAGGTTCTGCACCAATGGTGTTGTAAAACAGAGTATATATACAGGAGAAGAAACGGCTACTTTAAACTTTTAAATTAGATTTCTGAAAAATCAACTTTTGATCACCTTTCCGGTTTTACCACTGACGTCTTCATTTCGAAAAAAAAATATGACGTACCGATAGAGTTTATTATTACAAAAAAAAAATTAGAAAAATCTTAGAGCTTGTACAGAAAAGTTTATCGTGGAAATAGGGTAGACGGGTTACAGAGTTGATCAGTATTGGTCCCGTTGCTGCCACGTTGCCGGTCCTGCTATGAATTTCAAAGAGCTTCTCATGTCCCCAATGCGAATATCTCTCCTGTATTGACCACGTCGCGCATTTTTACATTATGCATTTTTATTTAAAATGAAAAACGTGGCTTTAGTGTTGTTATTGTGGCCTCCTGGGAAATACAAGTATAGGGTACCAATCAGGCGCAGAAATTGTTTTCAATGAGGTTCTGTAGGGACAGTTTTGGTCACTAGGTTCGCTGATGACAAACCGATATCCATATTATTCAAAATGGCCGCCGTTTGCATGTGAAAGCTAAGCTCTTAGCATCTAATTAATTCTTTTAATATTTTTTATAATATTTTTACTATGCCTGGACCTTATTTCGCTGTATATAATTTAATATATATATTCTCCATGATGTATAGAAAAATATCACTTTAAAATAATACGTAATTAAAAATCATTTTAAAATAGTATTGAGGCTTATGGAAAAATCAACGCTTTGATATCATTGCAACTGGTGCTGCCATCTACAAAATGACGTCACTAATGAACCCCATGGGTTTTGACACCGGAAATTAAAGCTCTTTGTTTTCGCAAGACCCCGATACCCACACTAAACCGTATTTGATCTAAAAATAAAAAATAAAAAAATAAAAAGGCCTATTGTGCATGAATATTAATTAAAAACCAGGCAATTTTCGCTCCCCCATTTATACGTAGCATAAGGAAAACTTTGTGGTGGTCGACATTTCCGATTCCTGGATTTCAGTGGATTTACACGTTTCGAGGTTCCAGGAAAAAAAAAAGTGGTTATTACGAACTGTCTGTCTATCGTTCTGCCTGTCAGTCTGTCTGTCCGTCTGCTGTCAAGATACGTCCCCTGTTCTAGCCATGTTTCTGATATGCCCCCCCCCCCCCCCATGGACTATCGGGGTCACCTCCTGCAATGAAGTGAATCCAGTACTTTGGGATAGGGACACTCTAATTTAAACCTAAACCAAAATTTATTTAAATTATTTTACGTTATATATTATTCAAATATCTATTAAGAAACTGTTTCAGTGCCTATCCTAATTGATAAATAAATAAAGCTGTTGAAACAAAAATTACTTTTATTTATGTTAAATACTAACCTCTCAAGACCCAATACAGCAAATTTATGATGTGCGAGAAATATGGTGTCTGGGGTTGAATTTCCTTGCCACGAAATTAGCGTCGCCTAGCAACTGGAGGGGTAAGTTAATATGACATCTTGACAATAATATGACAATCTTGATATTTACAATACTGCTGAGGTTCCTACTTAAGGGGTACTCACTACCTCGTAGCGATGTGGCAAATTCAGCCATTCAGGTAGCCTAAATTTGAATGAAAACGTAAATTTATGACGTTCGCTGGCATGGTGGTAACATGCTTGTACTTGTGAGTCTCTCTAAACACCATGCGATCGAAGACTTGTCATAACTCTATATTTTTTACTCTATAGTTGTATTAAAGCACTAATCAGGACATGTAAAGTAGTGGTACAGACTCCGACTTTCACCCGAATGGTTGTTGGTTCGAGTCCCACACTTGCTACATTTTCTGAGGAGAGCATGTAAAGCAGGCGGTCCCGGTCTTCCCTAGTTGAGTGTAAGAGAGGGTTTTATAGCCCTAACTCCGCTAGGTTGGCTTAGTAATATAACAAAAAAAGTTGCTATTTATTTATTTATTTAATTTTCTGTCTGTTCATTTTACTTCACCCAAAAATCAATGGGCGCTAGTCACAGAACACTTTACAAAATCGTTAAATCCTGACACCTGAGAACGTGCAGATAATAATTGAGCGTATGCTTGACACCTAACACTTTAATGCAGGGCTTTCGTGCGAATTCTTCTCACGAACTGTTGCAGTATTATAATATAGAGTCTGGTTAGTTTATACATCCGCCGTGGCACCCGTGACTCCCCTACTGATCCGCTTATTAGGATGCGAGCCAGGCTTAGCACACTCTCTTTTCAAGCTTGTAGCTTCCCTGAGTCTATACCAGCTCAAAAAGGTATACTGACAACAGATAAACTTGTATAAAAAATTCGAAACATTTTTGGAGTATTATCTGAAAGTAAAACATCAGTAAAACGCCAACGGAGACTCGTATCTCGTAACTCATGCTTTCGCCTGTTTCATTGAATATACGGTATATCGTAAGATTGTCTCTGCTTGTCCATTATCGCTTGTAGCCGGTTTACGTTGACATCGACATACCAGTTTACCAATGGCCAAAAATTCATATGGAAACAATACAAATATTGTCCGAAATCCATTGGGGTCGTTGGCATTGGACAATGGACCTATGGGCCACTATAAGTAGGCCTGGGTCCATAAAAAGTCCTTCAAAAATTACAAGTTACAAACAACGTCAATGGATATTCTACTTCTTGAATATTAACAGTTTCGACGAGTAACCATCGATATCTAATCAATGTAGAGCCCAATGGCGGAAATTTGTAAATTGGCAGTGAAAACCATTGAGAGAGCGAAAGAGAGAAATTTATGGATGAGCTGTCTGAATGGTTGCGTAACCTTATTCTTGTAGAGGTTACAATTGTTTGTTTTCCAACGCTTGCTTCAGAATTTCTGCTTTTAAGCAACCCTGTCAGCCTGGCGGGGGGATCGAGTCTGTTTGCTAATTATTCCAGGCGCCCCAAGGGCAGACTCCTTCACCTCAGGAAGAAGGGGAGTTGACTACCAGGGTAGACCTCCTGATCATAATGGATTCCGAACCACTTGGGGAACATGGTAAAGTCACACAATTAATTCAGAGGTGACACGCACATAGAATGAGCCTCAGCCTGTAATCATGTCCCCAGTCCTCACCGTGTTCCCCTACCATCGCTGTTCACACTACCAAGTTTGCTGCAGTTTTGATCAGGCTCTGTTCTGGTGGATTCAACTGGGTATAGCTGTTGGCTAAAGGGTTATACAATTTTAAATTCAATTCTCAATTCAAAGCTCTCAAACTCAAATGAACCTTGTGGAACCTTACGGAACCTGTCGCTGAGGATTTTTTTCTTCATTTTATGTCGATTTTTGGTTTATGGCTTTCTCTATACCAGCGGGCCTACTATGCAGTTTAGTATTAACTTATTCCTGGAGTTAAAAATGAAAACAAACAATATACAGGTTTACATAAAATGATAAATTGTATTAAATATGAAATTAAATTTAAATTTATGTAAAGCCCATTTTTTGCGGGGGGGGGGGGTCCGGATTAACTCCCCCCCCCCCCCCCCTGGGCAATGCTTACATCTAACTTTCCATTGTAAAATCATTAGTACCTTCACCTGCACCTCGCTATACCTTTCGGACCACAACCATACTCCCTTTCAATTTGGAAACCACTACTTGATTCAATTCAGTATAGGTTTCCCCTAAAAAAAAATAGGAAATTGAGTTGGTAATTAGCCTTAATGGGCTATCTTTTTAATTACATTTTGCTCCCTTCCTATTGTACATAGAACTTCCCATACACAAATACCGTTTGAGAACTTTGCCAATAGGGAGCACACTTGAGTTGGAAATTGTGGAGTCTCAAAGGCATCCCCGTTATATCGACAAAATTCAACGACATTAGTAAACAACTCGAGTGGAGGCGAAAGAATTTCCCAACTCGCAGAATATTTCAATATGAACATTGCATAGGGGCTAGAATGTATAGATTGCTCTAAATTCTGCGCCTCATGGCTTAAAATGATTACTATTCTGAAGGGCTTCTTACTCGTATATTTGCCTCTAACGCGTAACGGCGCCATTGTTTTTTTGGACATTCTTGTTATATGAAGTGTCCGCCGCTGACAAAAACAAATCTTACCTAAAAAAAAACTGTCCCAAAGATCTTTTTAAATTCATATACATTTAACTGTAGTCAGGGACGGGACAGGTCCGTTTGGGGGGGGGGGGGGGTTGTATCGATTAAATTAAAGTGTAATAAATTAACTTACAATAGATGTACAAAATTATAGGGGGGGGGGGCAGCTAACCAAACCTAGTGTGATATCTTTCTTTCTGAAATATGAAAAAGCTATAAGCCGTGGGTAAACTCAAGCCTAAACTGCCAGCTTATCTTTCTACTGTTGTTCAAAATTCAATATGTGAACAGTTCCACCCCGTTTATCATGCGGCAAAATATGTTCCAGTAATTAAGAAGAAGACTACAATTTTAAAGTTCTTTTCTTGTTTCAGGTAAGTAAGCGCATAATTTGCGAAGCACTGGTGCGCCCTTAGTAGGGGGCACCAGGGGGAGTAACTCCTTCCCCTATTAAATATTTTAAAATTGTAAGTTAGTTATTTCTAATGATGCACTTATTTAATATTGAAAAGTCTGGTTTTTAACTATCCACAATATTTGAGGTAAAATACCGTCTAGTGAGTGCGTAGGTGTTCTCATGAGAACAATTTCTAAAGCCGCGGCTGGAAAAGTCATGTTCCAAGATAATTTTTCAAAAAAATAGAAAACCCTCCCATGCGACGACTTCTAAATATTCAATGTCTATTGAAAATAGGCAGAGGTAGAAAGAGATGGCGCTAATGAGTAAGTGAGAGAGATAGAGAGCAGACGTGACGAGTATATTAACATTATTAATTCAAATTGTAATTTCCAAAAAGGTGGAGTCGGTAGATTGGGGCATATTGGAAAATTGTAAAACAGAGCTCTCGGTTCCCAACAATGCTCTTTTTTCCCCAGAGGCGTGTGGTTTTCCGGGTGAAAATTCAATTTGTGATATTATTTTAATGTCGACAGTGAATTTTCATGTTATTTTACTGTTGTTTGATAAACAAGGAACGTATAAAATAACAATTTTAAAGGGATATGTCCTTACCGTCGCCGTATAGCTGCTGGGGTTGGTGGACTGCAGACCCGGATTTAGGAATAGGCAGAGTAGACAGCTGCCTAGGGGCCCCCACACGAAAGGGGCCCAAACAAAATTAAAAAAAAAAAACACGAATTTAATAAGTAAAAATAATGGAAATTTCTAATGACAAAAAAATTTAATTTTTAATATGGTGGGAAATTTAGTGTAGTGGCATTAATTGCACCTGACAGTGACACGTTACCGTTACAAAAATGAAATGTAAGGACAAGTAATATAATAATAATAATATAATTCAATACAATAATGCCATGTTACAGCGTTTTCCTAAGTCCATATCGCAAGGCAAGGGCCCGTGTGCGACTTATACTATCTGGCTATGGAGGGGGGGGGGGGTGGAGTGTTTACGGGGTGGTATAATTTTATGTTGATGGTAGTTCGGTCTTTATCCATTGTGTAACTGCTCTTTTGAAACAATTGAAGTTTTTTAATGACTTTATTTGGATTGGTAGTTTATTGTAATAGGATATGCCTATATATTCAGATTGGTGTTGAGATCTTGTGGTTCGAACAGTTTGTTGTGTGAAAGGATGTGTGTGGAGCCATCTTGTGTTGTATGAGTGTTGTACAGATTTTAAGTTTTGTTTTTGATTGCGTACTAATATTATTGAGTTTTTTATATATAATTGTTTAATGTCTAGGACATCCGCTAAAATGTATAGGTCTTTTGTTGGATATAATGTCCCCTTTTTATTTATAATTTTTAGGATTGTTCTTTGTACGGTATTGACTTTGTCCGTTACATTTTGGTAGGCACCTCCCCAGGCTGATATTGTATATGTTAGATGGGATTCCGCTATAGCGTGATAAAAGGATTTAATTAGAGGTTCTTATGCAATGTTACGAAGTTGGACAAATTTATATATAGTTTTTCTTAGTTTGTTGGCAACCTATTGAGTATGGGGTTCCCATTTCAATTGTTCATCTATTATGATGCCTAAGTATTTCGTGTTTTCAGTTTGGATTATGTTTTCTATGGACAAGTTGTTGGTACAAGCGTCTCTTTTTGACGGAAAATCAACAAATACCGTCTTTTCCAGGTAAGTTTATTATGCTCTTATTTTTAGTGTTCCCTCTTTTCCTATATCCTACTATACTCTACATCTGCAGTGCAACAGTGAGGGAAAGCCAATGGAGCTGCTTCTTTTGGAGGGTCCCCACAGAGAACTGTGCCTAGGGGTCTCCGAAGCCCTGGTGGACTGTGAAACGGACAGTTACGGTTCTAGGAATTGGAAATCGGCCCTGGCATTTTCGGATACCGTGGTTCCTTTCTCAAGTCAAAAAGGAGGACGCGCGCTTACATTTGAAATTCAAAATGCTGTTGTAATGCTTACTATTGACACAAATTTTATTTTATTTTATTTTGAAATATGTTACAATTTTTTCCATTGCAACTAAAATTAACAAGGGCTTTGTTGGCAGACGAGAAACACATGGACAATGTTCTGCAGTCAGCATCTATTGTCTATGGTCAGCATCAGCAATGAAAGAGCGTTCAGCCAGTTTAAAAATTGTAAAAAGCGATCTAAGAACGACAATGACAGATTCACGCTTGAGAAATCTTATGCTTATGAAATGCGAAAAAGAACTTGCTTCGGACGTAAATTTGGGCAACATAGATAAGTTGAGGGCTGATTTAAAAAAACGGGGTGCAAAAACATGAATTTGCCCATCTATGTAATAATGTCACTGTAATACAATGTAATACAACGCTTACCTAATAATCCCAGTTATTATTTTGGTAGGTCTATTTTAAGTTTTTTTTTTGAGTTGGCAAAACAGGCAAACCTCCTCCCCCCAAAATCATTGCCCTGTAGATATAAGTATAAAAGTTAAATAACATGCAATTACCTATCGAATGATTGCCTTCCGCCATCATTATACCAAAGGTATAAAGTGACTGTAACTTTGGGTTTATTCGTCCCATTTCCATCAAACTTGGCATATATCGATTCACTATGTCAATAGCCATCTACAGAACATTAGAGAGCGCGGAAGCACACAAGCCAAGTTTCGAGTTCGATTAAATTGTTAGATTTTTTTAGACATGTTGACGCTTTAGTACGGGAAAACCATGAGGAATATTTTCTATGAAACCGCGAGTTAGCGCCAATTCGCCGAGGAGTTACGGAAACTATTGCAACGATTTTTTGATTTCAGAAAAGAACCGGTCCGAGTTTACTCGAACATGCTTTCCAATTTATCAATTATTAGCTAGAGAAAATGAGCAATTTCATGGTAAATAATTTTCCTATGGTTCAATTTGGGGGCATCTCGGGGGGGGGGGGGGGGGTTGTCTACCTGACGTCACTGGAGGTGAGGTAAATTCTAGATAGGTCAGACCAACAAATTCCCACACAGCAATAATGGCAGGGCCCGCAATGCAATTGACCGTGAATTGTCTATTATTTTTTCAAAGACATTTTTTTTGCACAAAACCAAATAATTTTTTGGGAAAGCAACCTGTCCGGTTTCGTTACTCAATTTAACACCGTAAGCATGCCTGAAGGTAGAAATCATGGATTGAAAGGTTTCACAGAAAAATTATTTTTTAGTCATTTTTCATTAAAATTTAGTTATTTTTATTTTTTCACTCCCAGAAGCAAACTATCAAGGGGCAAGCGACCCCCCGCATTTTATTGAAATTAATAACGACTACAATATATGTGAATTTAAAAGAAATCGTTGAAGCCGTTTTTGAGAAATAATTTTTTAGACGTTTTTTGGAAATAAACCCCCGCCAAATTGAGTTAGCCCAAATTTTAAAAAATTGTTCCGAGGTATGATTTTTGTGAACCTACATGCCGAATTTCATCAAAATCGACTGTGTAGTTTGCCCGGAAATTAACGAACAGACAGACAGAGCGACAGTCAGACATTTCGTAAAAACCACTTTTTTGGGTTCCTGGGACCTCAAAACGTGTAAATCCGTTGAAATCTCGGAATCGAAAATTTCGAACATCACAAAACTTTCCTTATACTACGTATAAATTGGAAAGCAATAAACATTCTTCGTGCAGTATAGGAAAAGAAGTCAAGCTCTCAAAATGTCTATGTGGGTAGAATGTGGATGCAGAAAAGCCGTTTTTCGTTCGCCTATCTATACAAGTTTCCGTTTCAGGGCCAACGACAAATTTCGTCGCTATTCGCTCGGGTTTCAGCCTCCGGGGCCTGAGGGGAGGCCGGTAGGGGAGGGGGGGGGGATGATGGATCATCGCGTGGTATTGTTCGCAGTGCTACAGTTCTTCACCCCCCTCCCCGCCTTCGCCATTCCCTACATCCTACTGTTGTTCCTTTTCAGTTTTGGGGGGAAGATATAGCCTTCATTATATTTTATAACTTTAGGGGGTTGAACGTTGAGTAATGTGTTTCGAAGACTCGTATCTGTACTTGGTTAAGTCATGACCGGCCGCCATACCAAGTTGAATCCAGCGGACCAGAGCAGGTTCAAAGCTGTAGATAACTTGGTCGTGTGGACAGTGCCGGTAGGGAAACATGGTAGGACTTGTCCTGGTCACCTCCGAACTAATCGTGTGACTTCACTGTGTTTCCCAAGTGGTTCGGAATCCACTATAATCAGGAGGTCCACTGTCCTATGGGCTGGCATAGGACAGTCAAGTCGGGGTCGCTCTATGGGCCCAAATATGAGGCCTAAGTCGTTATTAACCCGAAAAACACTACTACTACTACTGGTTAAGTCATGCCTCCGCCTGTTCTATGCGTTAATGGTGAGCTTGTCAATTATCGCTTGTAGCCGGTGTAGGTTGACATCGAGAACGTATACCAGTTTGCCAATGGCTAAAAATTCTTACAATTCTTACGGAAACAATACAAATAATGTCCGAAATCCATGGGGTCGTTGGCATTGAGCAAGGGATCTATGGGCCACTATAAGTAGGACTGGGTCCATAAAAAAATAAATAACCTAATGTGTTTCGATGAATTTACATGCAGCGTGCAGGGGTACCAAGTGAGGAAGGTATAAAGAAAATCTACCCCGGGAATTATTAAAACCATTTATAAAATAGCATTTCTATTATCATTATGAACTATATTGTAAGTCTACTCACAGGTACAGTTTAAAAATCCCTTTCGGCTATGGCCGATCAGGTGTAGGGAGATTCCACAGACCCTGCTTTTCCTCTACGCTACCCAGAGGCGTAAAGTTTTAGAATGATGGCGGGGGCAAAACTAAGTAGACCTTATGACGCCATCAGGCAGGATTGAAGAAAAAATTGATAATATATAATAGAAAAATTGTAGAGTTTTACGCATTTTTTAATAGTTGTAAAGTATAGCTGTAGATTTTACAAAGCTAAAAAAAGAATGCTTATATTCATATTGCTGCAAAGGGGACTATGAAGTAAGAACTACGTCTTACAATGCTCGAAGTTGGGGGGGGGGGGGGGTAAAGTCAAAATGATCTGGGGGGGGGGGGGGGCAAGTTGGACCGTGTGAAGTTGTGAAGAAATTTTCCGAAAGTCGAACATTGGTCGCCATCTCAATAGGTAGATGAATCTCCCTAAAAAATATTGTTAGTGTGACGAACTAGTAAATAACCTACTACAGTAAATTGTGTGGTGATCCCAACGCGCCTTTTTGGCTTTGTGGCACCGGTTCAGTAAATTTTGTTATGTTTTTTTGATAAATATACACGCATCATTATTATTATTATTGTCAAACCACTCCCTCAGGTTTTTCAAGCAGAAAGTTCTTCTCTTGACGGGAGCCATCAGTCCTTCTATCGTCAAATGGATTATAACATGCAGAACGCGATACCTTTCGTTCCTCGTCTCATCATTATGTTAGTTAGCTACGGATAACCTACTGTATACTATTTCTAACCTTTGGCAAGGAATACTGTAATACGAAGAATAAGACTAGCTGAATTTCTGCAGCGGATTAAAAATTTATAAGACAGTTTCGCAATGAAAATCCTTCGACCCAAGTTTTCTTTTTGCCCCCCCCCCCCCATCTTTCACTCCCCCTCCAACATAGCCAGAGAGAAAAAGGGGGAAAGGCAAAGGGAAACGGGTTAAATTTCTGCGAGCTGAAATATCTGTACATTATACTAATGTATGTAAATTCGCGAGATATGGCCCACATGTTTACAAATGAACTGTTTTCTGTCAGTTACCGTTCCTATGTGATGGATCGTGGGCAAACTCCCCCCCCCCCCCCCCTCATCCTCTCTTTAGCTATACCCCTTCTCTTTGCTTTTCCCCTCTCACTCTCTATCCACTCCGGTGTTTACCTTATGTCAACGCCCAGAGGTAATTTCAAAGGATAAAAGTCTGGTTTGATGTTGTGGAAATGATTAGGATATGTATAAAGCAAATTCTATAAGACCACAAATAAATTTTCAAAATGAGTTCGGGAGTGGCTAAGGGGACGGGAAGAGGTGGAATCTTTGTTTCAAATTGTGGACTAGACTGTAAGCATTTTTTTCTCGTTGTTTCTGTGGACCTGTTATTAGCACGTAAGTTAATGTTTTTTTGTTCAAGGGTTAAATATTTTGTTTTTAAATTATTTATTTATTTATTTTTATAGTCTGTTATGGGCCATCTGGCCCTACAGGAATTGTGTATTTGTACTTCTATTTTCTAATACACGTTTTGATTGATTGATTGATTGATTAGTTTTGTTGACTATTTTATAGAAAATTGAGAAGCCGTATGTAGACACACTACCTCTTCTTAGACACATGACGACATATCAGTTCTTTCATTGCGTCAATGGTGCTTGTCTAAGTTTGTCCATTATCGCTTGTAGCCGGTGTCGCAACCTAGAGAAGCACCTAGCACATTGAGAACGTACACCAGTTAATTGCCAATGAAACAAAAATTCATACGGAAATAATACAAATAACTTCTGAAATCCATGGGGTCGTTGGCATTGGACAAGTGACCTATGGGCCTCGGTCCATAGAAAGTCGAAGTCCTTCAAAAAAAAATTATAGGAAAGCAAAATCGGGGGGCTGCCCCAGCTGTCTAAGATGAGAGAAGGTTGTGAGTAACAAAAATAGGAGCTGTAAAGTTTTCCTTTGAATTTTTACAATTTTAAAAGATTTTTCATCTACATTTTACGTACAATATGTAACTTGTAAGTTATTGCAAGAGCAATTCTGCAACAAGCCTCCGCAGGCTTTTTATTCATTTATTTATACTTCATATTGTACTTCCGCCATTTTCCTCCCTAGGTATATATATATATTTTTTTTTTATCATTAAGGTGCCATTAATTCCCAATCTCATTGTCATAAGAGTTAACTTAGTAAAATATCACAAAAAAAACCTAAAAATATCGTCACGACCGGTTTCGACAGATTGTCATTCTCAAGTAATGTTAATGTAAAATTAATGTTTATAACTTGCATTTACTTGTTTTTATTTTAAGTTTTATCTGCTCACTTGAGAATGACAATCTGTCGAAACCGGTCGTGATGATATTTTTATGTTTTTATGTGATGTTTTACTAAGTTAACTCTTATGACAATGTGTTCAAAATATTACAAAGTTACAAAGGAGACGATTTTATAAATTCCCAATCCCATTTATTGATACTTATTTATACTTCCGACATTTTTCCTACCTAGGCCTGAAAAAATGAAATATTTACCAAATTTCGCATTTCATCGCCATCAATTTCAAATCCCATTTTTGAAAATTTAAAAAGGAAATAGAAAACGACCCTATTTTCTGCCAGCGAAAACATACCCTTAAAAAAACTAGTATTGAGAAACCCTATGACAGGATTACGGCAGCCGTCTAGGCCTGAAAACCTTCACCCGAAAACCCCCAATTTCCGTTTCAAAAGTCTTTGCTGAAATTCCTAAGGTGGAAAATGGAAGAGTTTGAAGTCCCGCGCGTTCAAATACGTAAGTGTCAGCCTTTTGGATTTTTTCCACTCCCTCCCCAATCATGGCCTTTCGCTAGTTTCCTTTGCTGTCGTTTGTCAACAAATCCCAACCAAACTGCAACCTTATCGTTTCTCGAATCGTCTGTGAAGTATCGCAATCATTCTTCTTCGAGAGTTGATCGATTATTTACTGTCGAACGTTTTTTCTATCTCTCCCGCTTTTTTTATATTTGGATCGTTACAGCATTTGACAGCAAATTTAGCATGCAGGTAATGTGGCAAGAGTTATTTTGCGATGATATTTTGGTGGCTATCTCCATGAGTTAAAATATCATCCTATATTTTCAAATGATACAATAGTACATCGATCGTAAAGTCATTAATGAGATGTCATAAATAAAATAAATTAATAAATAAGGGCTTTTTTGTTCTATTACTAAGCCAACCTAGCGGGGTTAGAGCTATAAAGCCCCCTCTTACACTCAACTAGGAAAGCCCGGGACCGCTTGCTTTACATGCCCTCCAAAGCATGGCCAGAAAATGTAAGAAGCGTTGGACTCGAACCAACAACCTGTCGGGTCCTGTCATGTTCTGACATTTCAACCGTATAGAACCGTAATAAGATGTCATAAAGTACCTATTAGGTTACTTAGTGAGGCGATTGATGAGGTTAATCGGATACATTCATTAAATTGTTTGAACACGAATAACCTAAAAAAACAAGTTCCTCTACATTTTGATAGTCTTTCTTCTTCTTCTTCCGGCTCTACAGCCCTTGGTGGGCTTTGGCCTGCTCGACAACACTCCTCCATTCTTCTCGGTTTTGCACAACGCTCCACCATCTGGAGACTCCCAACTCGCGAAGGTCATTCTCTAACTCGTCCTTCCTTCCTTGATTATATCCATTTTGATAGTGTGGCCGTCATACCAATTGGCCGCAGTTTTGAACCTAATTGAACCTAAGTACAATAACCGAAGAGGACGGCCGAAGAAGGAATTCATGGATCAAGTAAAAGAAGACGCAGGAGCAATATCATATCAAGAACTGAAGAGGAAGATCGAGGACCAAGTAAACTGGAGGACGATATGCAGGGAGTTGCTGCCAACCAATCGCTAAGATTGTAGCCTTAAGAAGAGACAATGACTGTGACTGTGATTGGCTAATGATGGCACGCAATGTAGGTACCTAATAAATATATATTTTTTTTATAACATCTCAGACTACCCGACCACAATAGGAAGACGCTTGGAAATCTCGGTTTATTCGAAAATTTACACGAGTGAAACACCGAATTCATTCAATTTTTATAGTGTTCCAAGTGTCATGCAAACGTGGTCTGGTAGAACATTATAGGCTACAATATATTGTAATTCTTTGATAGATTTTTCCTGTGAAAGTTGGATTTATTTTTTTACAAATGTAGGCAATAGATACAGAAGATTAAGAAACGGAAGCTGACGTACTTCGGCCATGTGATGAGGAACAAAAAAATGCAACCATCTTTCTGCTTGTTATAATCCACGGGAAGCTAGAAGGAATGAGGACTCCCTGCAGAAGAAGAACATCCTGGTTGAAAAACCTGAGAAAGTGGTATGGCATGAGCACGACTTCCCTTTTAAAAGCAGCAGCAGTCTCCAAGGTCCAAATTGCCATGCTCTTCTTCTCCTTTTTCTGGCTCTACAGTCCTTGATGAGCTTTGGCTTGCTCAACAACACTCCTCCAGTCATCTCGGTTTTGTACGACGCTCTACAGGCTCCTAACTCGCGAAGGTCAGTTTTCAACTCAGCCTTCCAGCGTTTTCGAGGACGTCCCGCCACAGTCGTCTTTCTGTCATGCTTTCTTTGTACATCTTGTTCAGCATACGGTCGTCTGATATTCTTACTTACTACTTACTAGCCAACGCCCACCCTTGGCATGTCGGTCATTTGGTGATGCACTGACCAGTAGCGACGTGCGATTTTTTTAGAACTCGTCTTCATTTGTTAGTGTGTGGTCGATCGACTGGACATTCTTACGACGTGTCCCAGCCATCTTAGGCGTTGCTCTTTTATAGACCGGACTAAAATTGCCATGATGAACGCAAATATCTTTAATCGCATTTAAAGAAGAAGAAGAAAAGTGTTGGATGGTCGGGCTCACCGACTTCTTCGGTTCAGTCCGATTTCTATTATTGTTAATGGAGTTCCGATCCGGTGCTCGGCTCTGTGCGTTCCGACCGAACCCATGACTGTTCGGAGCCACCCTGACATTCCAACTCTAACAGACTGTGGGGGGGGGGGGGATTTGCCAATGGATGGGGATGTCTAATGTATGGGATGTCGCGACTCGAGGCGCCTGCACCCCTGACTAGGCACAAGGGGTTGTGGTTGGCAACCCCCTCCTGTCTCCCTTGTAAATGCCGCCACTCCTTTGTTACTAATGTCGGCAGTTGCTGACATTTTGCTAACTGTCCACTTATTTTAGGCCCAGTCAGCACTATTATGCACCGTTCTTGTGTCCTACATTTACCTTATCCTTGGATGTATTTACGAATAATAAGATGAAAAAAAAAACCTTACAATTGTTTACTTAATTACATATTGTCAATTGTGCTGACATTTTGCACATATCACACCCAGATGTCAATAGTTTCAAAACTCATTTTTGATGTTTTTTAGGGTTATGGCATTATTAAAATCTGGGTGCGATGTACTAGACGCACTGATATAGTGCATTACAGGGTCTAAATAGGTTCCCTTTAGGAGAGTAAAAGACACCCCACTACCTATTTTTTTTTTTGGGGGGGGAGTGCATCATTTGGTGCCCCCTCTTACTTAAGGGGGGGGGGGAGCCGTTCTAACTAACACTCATAGAAGTAGGGCACTTTTAAATGTCCATTGCCCAGGCGATCAAGGATTTTTTTGTTTGATTGTTGTTGTTGTTTTAACAGTGACCACTATTTTCTATAAATCAAACCCAATGTGGACCACCGGTGTTTCTGACTGCTACAACATGTGCATCAAAATGTAGAAGAACGTTTCTTCTACAGAGTTGTGACCGTCAAATTGATTACTCGACTCTTAATGCAAACCATCAATATTTCCTGTGAAATTTTACCATCGTTTTTCCCCCAGCGATTGTCTCTTAATTTTCATCTGTTATCTATTAAGCTACCGAATGCAGGTTAATAAATTTCAATCATAAATTTTTACAAGATTTCATTAATTAATATTTATTAATATTAACGTGATCTCCATGAAGTCTTTGACTCGAAAAAAATTGCCAAAGGGTTATTGCCAGTAATTTTGATGAGATGCTTTTAAATCTTTCATAATCTTACTTAATCCAGCTTTACAGCTTCGCTCATGCTTTGTAATATATTTCAGTGCTTTAATTCTGTAAAACGTTGCTTCTCATCCATTCAATGTTCCCTTTCTAGTAAAGTGCTGAAGTACCGTATAATTATGTTGTTTTTTAATCTTTGTCTATAATTCAGTCTAGCACGTATCTAGGTTTTATTTTGGGGGAAGGACTTTCGTCAATTTTTTTTTAACAAGATACCTCCATGGAATTGATACAATACAAAATAACGTCCCGCGCCTAAAATTAAAAAAAAAAAAACAATCACAAAACAAACTCAAGTTATGACACGTCTCCGATCGCAGGATGTGTAGATTTTTCCACAAGTACAGGCGGGCTGCCGCCTTGCCACCTTACACACCTACAGTACGTAGCACAACGGTGACGTTCTCTAATAAAGTATATGCATTATCATACCTACAGGCATATCTATCAAAATTGAAATGAATGGACCCCATGTGGCACAGGTTGACTAATTTTGGCTCCTCTCGTGCCTTTGTTGTGCCGTAGTTAATGGCCTGCGTAGGTGTAGACTAATTTACATGCCTGCCTACTGACTATTACCTACTACTGACTGTAATAGTAGCGGTAAGGTAGGTTATTGGCTTGGCATACCTGTGCTTGAATCTGCAGTTGGACTTTCGATTGACAATGGTAAAATGTTATGTGTTCCCAATCGTTCTATAAAGTATGGAGGGTTGGAGATTGAATCAAGCTATGGAGTGCTGAATATGTGCATTTGAAATGTGGATACACTGACAAATGTTGCGCATATCTTGGAAAGATCGTGGCCATAATGCTGAGGTTCTGAGGCGAATGGACACAGAAGCCGAGTTGCTGATGACTTTTTCAGAGACGGAAACTGACACGCTTCGGCCAAGTGATGAGGAACGAAAAACTGCATAATCCAAGGGAAGGTAGGAGGAAAGAGGGCCCCCGGTAGAACATCGTGGTTGAAAAACCCGGGGCAGTTGTTTGGCAACTGCACGGCTTCCCTTTTCAGAGCTACTGTCTCCAAGGTGCAAATTGATGATCGCCAATCTTCGCTGGAATTCTAAATTCTACACAGCCAAATTTTTGAGTCGAGCTTTATCAACGAAATTTTTCTTAGACAATTTGGTAGGTTCTCACTAAACTTAGAATCTTGGAGTTACTGAGAAGAGGCCTGATTAGAACATTTTTGGATTTTTTCTAAGCCCCGGTCTCAAAATGCCCTCTCACCATTATAATCATAATTCCGCCTATGGCCCACTTTATTTTACTATTTATTGAAGGGAATAAGGAACCATAGAAGGAGTCAACCGATCTGGGCGCCCGAGAAAAGAATATCTGTAGCAAGTGGTGGAGGATGTAGGGGCCAATACTTACGTGGAGCTGAAGAGGGCGTGCCAGGATCGAGGGGAGTGGAGGCATCGATGCCACACGTTGCTGCCAACCGGTTGTAACTTGAAGTAAGAGAAGGCCCAAGGATATAAGATGTTAGAAACAACCCCTAAATAGATACAATAATCAGTGGAGGAGGAGTAGTAGTACGTTTTATAAAATCGTCAGAGATGGATGGGACACGTCGTGAGAATGTCAGAGGACCACAAAATTTACAAAGCAAGCATGATGAGATGTAGGGGCAGCACACAGGTTCCCAATTCCAAGAGAAATTGTCTCCCCTCCCCAAAGTTGAACAACGTCTCGATCACTATGGATTAAAAAGCAGGGCAACTCTCGTAGTGTAGGGAGGGGGGGGGGGAACCAGGATCTCCCAACGCCATCTGGATCCGCCACTGGATTCTAGGGCTATCTGCTTTAAATCATTATCTAGCACCAGTTCATAACAGGTAATCGACAGTTTTTGCCCTGCTGTCCACCATCAAGGAAGTATAGGTTGCATGTCTGACTAGACCAGATAATCGTTCGATAATCGAACCGCCATGTAGTTCTGCCAATGAACCGTAGCTAATTGCTGAAAGGCACTATTGGGGCGTGAAGAATCCTTCACACATTGTTAACAGAATGCAACCAACGAACAACAACCAGCTAGAACGCGCAAATTCAGAGACAACTGAAGCTTTGGCACGAACTATTCCCATAAATATAAATATAATATTCCCCAGAAAATATGGAACGATATAACGGATATATGTAATGATAACGGGTAGACAACCCCACTATCATGTCATCCCGGCGGCCTTACCATGTTGATTCCATAAGAGCAGAACATGTTCAAAATTGCGGCAAAATTGGTAGTGTGCACAGCGTTGGCAGGGGAACATGGTGGGACATGATAACACGCTGAGACTAGACCAGTAGACTAACGTGCGTGTCGAGTCCTGGTCACTTCCGATTTAATCGTGTGACTTTACCATGTTCCCCAAGTGGTTCGGAATCCACTATAATCAGGAGGTCTACTCTGTCAGTCAACTCCCCTTTCCCCCGAGGGGAAGGAGTCTGCCCTTAGGGTGCCTCAAGTTAACAAACATACTCACTCCCCCCGCCAGGCTGACAGGGTTGCTTAAAGTAGAAATGCTGGAAGCAAGCGTTGGAAACAACAAAAAGCAAAAAGCATCTATAAGATAACACTATCGAACCTATGGTGTTAGTGCTGTTAGTTAAGTAGACTCTATTCGAACAGACCCGGTGCTTATTTAATTCTTTCTCCAATTTTATTATTGTTGGCTGTGTTGATGTGGGAGATCTGTCGGTCTAAAACAGCTGGCTATAATTGCTGACGGATTTTGTGATGGGCTATCGATATAACACTAACCAGCAGGTGTATATAGGCTACAGCACTAACTGTGACTTGACGGCGATGATTTTGATGCTAATGGAAGGTGCCGACGGAATAGTTGCAGAAATTGGCTGTATAAGACAGAAGCAGAGACATAATATATTGAATGAGGAGCGTTGGAGTGTGCTGGCAGGAGTTCAGACCCTCACCCGTAAGGTCGTTGGCTCAAGTTCCACATCTCTTCCTTGTTTTTCTAACCCAAGGGTATGCAGACAGCAGAGCAGGTGTTCTCTAATTTAATCCCGATAAGGGTATACCTCCTCGTGGTGAATATGGAAGCGCGCAATGGCGACTAAACAGGTAGGGAGACCGAGCTTGAGCCGGGATAAGAGAAAAACAGTCTTTCCTGTGCAGAGCACACTTTGGTCATGGGGTTGAAAAACTGGCCCTGGAGGCGGAGGAACTCAATAAAGAGTCAATGGCATAATAAGGATGCAGAAGGCAAGGGGGAACCACTGCATTACAATTCCCTATTAATGTCATCGTAACCAAGGCCGTAGCCAGGATTTTTTTCGGGGGGGGGGGGGGGGTTAGAAATTTCATAGGATATTACATGGTGGTTTCTATTTTTCCTCTCAAAATCCGATCTATCTAGTATCAAGCCATTTCATTTCGAGGAGGGGGGGGGGGGTTCAAACCCCCCATTAACCCCCCTTGGCTACGGCCTTGATCGTGACTACAGTATCCATGATGATCGCCAATCTTCGATAGAAGAGGCATTAGAAGAAGGAGAGTAACACAGTATGACATAACCAATAAGCCGTAGTGCTAGGTAAAAAAAGGTATAATTAATTAATAAATACATATTGACTTTTGTTATAACTAAGGTGCGGTTTCCACTGACCTGCTAGTGCTAATACAAATACGGTGACGTGGCAACAAACATTCAAGACTTAGGCGGGGTTTCCACCGACCTCGCATTGCAGAATGCAAATGACATTGACGGAAATTTGAATTTTTCTTTTTATAGAAATCTATTCAAATGTTTGTACTTAACATATCCCATGTCGCCATTTTTTAATTTTAGTTTGTTTGTTTGTGATTTTACTCTATGATCATTGATCAATTTAAACTATGGCACAGAGTAAAACAAACATTTCCGTCAATGTCATTTGCATTCTGCAATGCGAGGTCGGTGGAAACCCCGCTTAAGTCTTGAATGTCTGTTACCACGTCACCGTATTTGTATTTAGCACTAGCAGGTCGGTGGAAACCACGCCTTAGCCAACCTAGCGGAGTTAGGGCTTAAAAGCTCCCTTACACTCAACTAAAAAGACCCGGGGCCGCCTGCTTTACATGCCCTCCAAAGCATGGCCAGAAAATGTAGCATGTATGGGGCTCGAAGCAACAATCTTTCGGGTAAAAGTCGGAGTCTGTACCACTACTCTACATGTCCCTCTAAAAGGTATAGTAATACTACGGTGAGTTGAGTCTTACATACGCCACAGCAGAAAAATCCCGGTCGGTTGACTCTTTGCTGTTCGGGCTGTACCAATACATGGCGGTGCCGCATAGTATTCCTTATGGAGACTTTTCAAACAATGGTGGGACCCGCTCTATAAGTCCTTGCTCAAATGTCGAACATCAGCCAACAATCTGAACTTAAATTGATTATAACACAGGACGTATTTTCTGTGTATAGAATGAAGGAGCGGGGTATTATAAGCCGAAAACAAGCACCAATTATCTGAAACACGTTTATAAGGGTGCAATTTGCCCACTTCTCCCTTACCTGAACGGTCCTATAGAATATAGATGAAATTTCCACTTTGAGTGGCTTCGCCGTGCTCCCCTAAGCCAGAGGGAGATTAAATCGATCGGGTTTCACATGGTTTTTGCACATTTTGAGGGGATGGGGTAAATTTATAGTTTCCGCTGTGCTTTTTGCCTCCCCTAGCCAACCTCTCATCGGTTCACATGAATCATAGAGTTGGTTTAAGTTGCCACAGTAGGTGGCTTAAACCGAAATTATATAATCAAAAAATCTGTATATATAATAATTGGTGCGACTCGACCTCACTATACCACTATGATACCTCGGTTTAAAATACAATATATTGCAGTATATGGTATATATAACACTGACATTAAATTAGTTTTGGTTGATGAGATAACCTCCTCGTATAACCGATAATTAGAGAATATAGAAAAACTGAGCTTTGCGGTATTCGAACCCACGATCTACGCCTAACCGGGGGTCGTCTTAACCGCTGGTCTCCTCTAATTTTCGGTCGGTTTAAAGTTTTTATTTCCGTAAAGTACCAATTTTAAATAAGGTTTCAACTCGTTTCTGTACTTGGTTAAGTCATGCTTTCAGCTGTTACACTGCACCAATAGTAAGCTTGTCACAGCTTGTCAATTAACGCTTGTAGCCGGTGTAGGTTGACATCGATGACGCGTATATCAGTTCGCCAATGACCCAAAATTCCTACGGAAACATTATAAATAATGTCCGAAATCCATGGGGTCGTTGGCATTGGAAAAGGGCCACAATAAGTTGGCCTAGGTTCATACAAAACGTCCTTCAGGACATAATTGCTGTTATTATTATTGTGTTTGTTATTATTAAAGTTCGGATGTTTTGGTAGCAGATGGGGGATTTTTGAACGATGGATGGGATCCTGACCTTTATTTATGCCTGACTTCCAAACGGTTGTTGTTTTGAGTTCTGACCTGACCTGGAACCATGGACGGATACAGGGGGGGGGGGGCAGCTCCCCGATTTAGTAAAACTATTGTAAATTAATTTATTACTCTCTGATTTAATCGACACAACATAATATGTTTATCCTATTTGGACCTACAACTAAAATAAAGTGCTGTGAAGACTTTAGTGGCAAGGCCATTGCAGTTTGCTCCGATAGCAAATCCGCAATTCAAGCCCTTCAACGGGGCTGTGCTACCTCTGCTGCTGTACGGGACTGTAAGGCTGCATACATGTCATTGAGACACCATAATTCCGTAACGCTGGTGTGGGTTCCCGGTCACTGCTTGGCAATGAAAAAGCGGACGAACTAGCTCGTGCTGGATCAGCAGTTTTTCCAGTTGGTCCGGAGCCTATTCTCCCGGTCCCATGGAGGGTTATCCTTAACCAGGGGAACTGCGTCATGAGGGACAAGTGGAGCTCAGTGTGGTCCAGTGCAAGCGGAATGCATCTCTCCAAGGCATGTTTGCTCGGACCGGATGAGCGGCTAAAACGAGATGTCATCTCCAGCAGTCGACGAGCAGTGCGCGCTGCTGCTGCTATGCTGACGGGACACGGCCCCTTCCGGGTTCACCTTGCTAGCTTGGGTGTACAGGTTCCCACGCAGGATTGCCGCTTCTGCGAGATTGGCGCTGAGACCGGGTGACACGTGCTGATGGACTGCCCGGCTGTCTGGCGAGAACGCCTTTCCTCGGTCGGTTTTGCTTTGGGAGGACTACAGGCAGGGAAACAGCTTCGCCCAAAAGAGGCGGCGCGCTTCGCGACCGCAATCGGGTTGTACGAGTGAGCAAGATGGGGCGTGTGTCCTATGGGCCCTCACCGTGGCCTGGGACTCTGCCAAAAGTCTAGTACTACGACTACCCCCCCCCCCCCCAATGGGCTGGATCCATCCCTGCCTGAAACGAACCAATTTTTCGTATGAATTTTACAGGTTGTAGCAATTTACATGGTCTACCACAAGATATTGGTCCATGCGTAATTTAACAATGGTCAGTTTGTTACCTATCTACTTGACAATTAATTATTAAAAATTACAAAGTTGATTTTAGTTCATTCAATATGAAATCGTCATAACCGGTCCGGTTCGCCCGGGTAGTGGTCTGTCACTTTATTAGTTGACAAAGCCTGTTCATAGTTATTTCACCAGTGCATCCGTAGTGACCTTATGGTTTCAATACTTCGGTGCCGACGGGGAGTGGTTCTTCTTACAATGCCCCTTCTATCTAAGATTGGCGATCATCATGGCAATTTGGACCTTGGAGACTGTTGCTCCGAAAATGGAAGTTGTGCTCTTGCCAAACCACTGTGTCAGGGGTTTTCAACCAGGATGTTCACCTTCTGCCGGGTGCCCTCTGTCCCTCTATCTGCCCTTGGATTATTACATGTAGAAGGCTATATTTTTTCATTCCTCATCACATGGTCTAAGTATGTTAGTTTCCGTTTCTTAACCGTCAGAAGCAGCAGCGTCGGCTTCTGTATCCCCCTCAGGACCTCAGCATTAGGGGCACGATCTCTCCTAGATATGCGCAGCATACTTCTGTGTAGCCACATTTTAAATTACTGCTTCTGTTCCCCATAGCTCCATAGACTGGGAGTAAGAGAGCTTACCTTGATAAAAACAAGAAAATTCATAACTTGGGTGCAAGAAAAACTAAAACAATAATTTTGTAAAATGTTTATTTTTAATTAACAGAGGCAACCCCTCCCCTAAGTAAGTCCCTCCGCCCATCCCCGTCTCCCACCCCCATGTTGCAATCTTGCTGTTCCGGCATTAAAAACCCTTCCATTTTTTTGTCCTCATGTGCAACATTGTGTAACAACCCCGGATTCACGTAGTTAGGCCCCCCTTGCCCCCATATTTTGGCTTTGTCATCAATTTTATTATATAAATTATAACATTACATTGACTTTTGGTTTAAGATATAACCTTATGACATTATATTTTAATTTTTTAATTTAATTTTATTTTATTTGTACAATGCACCAAGTACCTACATTGTACAAACAATTAAAAAAGTAAATATACATATATATATACAGTATATTTCTGTTAAATTATACATTACAAGTAATCAACAAGTAATTGCCAAGAAAGTATAAAGTAAAATCGTCAAAATATCGTCAAAATCAGGTAGTTCTGTCATTGTCATTGTGCTAGTGCCTCAGTGACAGTGTAGAAAACTCTCTCTAGGTCTCCAAGCAATTTAGAGAAATTAGTAGCATTTCTCGCTGCTCTCAGTTCAATCGGGAGTTTTCTAAGGTAGGCGAAACCTTGTAGTATAGAATCCAGTCGCTCACTTGGCTGTGCGTGGCGCTGGCCTTACAATTACATGGTCTCCCCGTTGCGTGATGTTGTAGGTGTGAGTGTCCCCGTTTTGTTTCAATTTCCCCCACACGGTGGGCCACACCTCAGGCTTTAAGATATGTAAAATACATATAAATATTTACAGACTTGGGGCTGTCATATAATGATATAAATAGTAAAGGAGAATATATAGACCGAACGGCATGAACGATATTTAAATTAGAATATCAGCCAAACCTTGTATTCACGATAACAGTCACACTACTTCAATTTCTCTACCATCCACATTCAATTTCTCACACATTCACACTCTTTTCCCACTTTTCTACAGGTAAAACTTACATGAGTAATTCTGTGTAATAATTCTAATTTCTAAATTAACAATTTTCACTACAAAAAAATACATATATAATTACTGAAGCGTTTGAAGTCAGTAAAATGCTATTTTTTTTTTACAAGAGGTGGAATTTCTATTTTAATAAATCTCATCTCCCTGTAACGTTTGACAAAGCGAACTCAATGAAAAGTGAGCCCCCCCCCCCGCCCCCTTTTTGACGGTAGTCGCTATATTTTCTTTAATTATTTCGTACCATTTAGCCTCCGTTCTTCCTGTTCTGAGTCGAGCATAAGCCCTTGCGGTGATTTATTTTACCGTTTCCGACCTCCCTACCCCCGTTCGTCATTATCTTTTTTGAGATTATAACTTTTACGTTGGCTGCAGTAGTCGAAAATTACCCAAGTTGACATTATGCAGAGTGTCGCTAATTCAAACAATACATATTAGGTTACGAAATGAAAGCTGTGAAAGTATCCTGCTCTGGCGAAAAATGCATGCTCGAAATTGAAAACTGTAAAACGGTAGACCACATATTTCTAAAATCTACTCAGTTTCTTCGAGAGAAACTCTAAGCAGTGACTCAGAGAATCAAAGTACGGAAGTCTTCTCCGGCAGGTGTTACGACGCTGGGAAGTCAGGGAGTGACAACACCGTCCGACGCTGACAGGTGACATTAGGTCCCTCACGAGTCTGCACATCACTTCTTCCAACTTACCTCATTTTCGCATCCGAAAAAAGAGTGACAACCGGAAAATGGAGGGAAGCGACGTTGACATCGGGAATGGGGAGAAAAACCAATGAGATTAAATGCCTAGAGGGAGCACAGAGCGAAATCACAATCTCACAATAAAGCTTATGTCAAGAGACAACCGGGGCGGGAAAAACCTTACGGGTGTGAAAATCGTATTTCACAGGAATGAAGGATGGAAGAATACGAGCATTTATTGCTTACCTCCTCTTCTTCTTCTTCTTATTCTTCTTCGTCTAACGGTTCTTCTATCTACTAGCAAAAAGGCCACCAGTTATGTTGGCTAGCTGCGAATACAATGAATAACCAGCCCCCGACGAAGCAATGACATAATCGGAGGGTGTGGTAGCAAGTCTGGTGGTGCGGGCTTGCCTTGAAAAAGGCACAGTAGCCCGAGGATGACTAAGTGACGTGGCGATTTGTTTCTGCCACTAAAGAAGCAACCTACTAGGGCTCTCTTTTGTCCTCTGGTTAGACCCCAAAAGAGGAGGAACTCAAAGAAGAGCCTACGGCATACGGATGTAGAAGGCAACCATTGCATTGTAATTCCCTAGTACCGACATCATGACTATGTACGTTCGAAATACTTTACATACTTGAGTTCCTTTTGGCAAGTCCAAAGTACGGTATATCTACGTGCTTACAATTGCCAGGAGGATCGCCAATCCTTGATTGAAGAGGTATCCGTAGATGAAAAAGATCGAAGATTTGCGATCACCATGACAATTGGAGGCATAATGGCTCCTCTAGGGAATTGTAATGCAGTGGTTTCACGTTGCCTTCTACATCCTTAAGCCGTTGACTGCTCATTGAGTTCCTCCGCCTTCGGGGCCAGTTTCTCAACCCCAGGACAAAAGAGAGTCCAGCACAGAAAAGACGGTTTTTCGCTTATCCGGACGCAAACTCGATCCCCTACCTGTTTAGTCGCCATTACGCGCTTCCATTTTCACCACGAGGCTACCTGATGCATCCCCATATCTTCGTTTCTCCTTATAACATAAATAATTAGATTACTCGTGACTTCGTGGTATTTCATTTTAATAAACAAAAAATAACAAAAACTTAGAGTTTTAGAAAAACGTGTTATAACAACCCGAATTAGTAAAACCCAAATAATCGTTAAGAAATTAACTTTGTCTAAGAAACCCACTTGTGTTAGTATAATTAGTATATACTAACTACTAATTAGTATATGCTAACACAAGTGGGTTTCTTAGACAAAGTTAATTTCTTAACGATTATTTGGATTTTACTAATTCGGGTTGTTATAACAAGTTTTTCTAAAACTCTAAGTTTTTGTTATTTTTTCTTTATTCGTTTCTCCTCCTAACCGCTAGCTTATACCCCAATGAGTAGCGCAGCATTAGCATTAACTTTTAACTCTGTAAAACATGAAATAAAGACAGGATCGACGGAACAATTTTCCTGTCGTGTCTCAAACCTCGAACCTCCGGTTCATACTCCAGCTCCCATTCAACTGGACTACGCTTGAGTCCTAGCTTAAGCCATTAGCGAGCCCTAAAACTGTCGGGAACACTGCCGGCATCTCTAAATCAGGGTTAAATCGCCGTTCGCAACGCTTGTCTTTCCCTCGGCTGCAGTTTTCCTTGCTGTTAAATCCAGTGTTTTTCCTCTCATCGACCCTCCATGACTGTTTACTTATCGTCTAGTGTTTGTCCAAGCTCTTTAGTTTTGAGTGGATATATTCTTTGTCTTCATCAAGCAGCGCAAACCTGAACCCTTGATGCCGAGTTTTTGATAAATTTCAAATTTACATTAGCTCTGTTTGGGTTTCTATTCAATGTTCAGGACTTCTTGACCTCCGTCGGCGAAGCTTGCTGCGATTTAATAGGCATTGGATGCTGTAGGTGCCTATGCTGGGGTCCAAGGCCGTAGCCAGGGGGGGTTCATGGGGGTTCAAACCCCCCCCCCCCCCCCGAAATGAAATGGCTTGACACTAGATAGAATCGGATTTTGAGAGGAAAAATAAAAACTACTAACTAATAGCCAATGAAATTTCTGACCCCCCCCCCCCGAAAAAATCCTGGCTGCGGCCTTGCTGGGGCCTAAGCCCAGAAACTCATCAATAGGTATTATGGGTAATGAGTATGTGTGGAGGGGTGGGGATTAATTCCTACTACGTATAATACTACTTCATCACAATACAAACACACTTGACAAGGCTTATTGAAAGCACAAATGCTAATACGGCTAATAAGTAGTGCATACCAGTACATATGTGCGTATATGCGTACGAAATATTATCTTTCACATTGTGCATATATTATACGCGATTGATTGATTGATTGATTGATTCACTGTCATTAAGTGTGGAATTATACTAGTAAAAACTTGATTCTAATTCTGAATATGACGAATATGCCTTTTCTGCACTAAAAAAAGCCTTACCAAGTGTCTTCGCATTGTGGTCGGGTAGTACAATGATGGAGGATGTAGGGACCAATATACATACTTGGAGCTGAAGAGGGCGTGCCAGGATCGAGGGGAGTAGAGGCATCGATGCCACATGTTGCTGCCAACCAGCCAACCGGCTATAACTTGAAGAAGGAGAATAGTACAATACAATATATGATTCCGTATGTACGTACTCAAGGCCGTGTTCAGATTTTGATTTTGGGGGGAGGGGGGTTCCAAATTTTTTTTACGTAATTTATTAATGAAAGTCTATTATATAAGTAAATTTATGCCAATCCTTCAAACAATACAGATTTACATAAAAACAATTATTTCGGGGAGGGGGGGGGGGGTCCGGACCCCGTGGACCAGCCCCCTGGGCATGGCTATGTACGTACTGTACCTACAATACCATAATAGAGATGACAAACGTTAAAATCCCCCGAAAGATTATGACACTAATGGGCGTTGTTAATGGAAAGACCTTTTTTCCTTCATAAAAAAAAAGAAACTGGTTTTAATTTACCAAAAAGGTTTTGTGAGACCCCTTAAGATAAAAGAAAAGTACGGGCGTGGTTAGCTGTAAGAAAGTGGAGGGGGTAGATGTGACAGTGGGACGGAAGGAAGAGTAAATTTTATTTAATTGAGAAAGATTAGAGTCTGATGACTTTTTCTGGTGTTCTTTCGTAGTTTTTTGTGAATAAGCCCTTTCGTTTGAGGTATTTAGAGAACTGGAAAACTGTAACCCACCTATTGTTCTGTATACAATACCTACCGCTAGCAAGGTAAGGTGAAGGGCTGTTAAATTGCGAAAAAAAATTAAAAGTAACTTTTTGGAGTTGGCTCAACAGTATTTGTTTTATTAATGGCGAATGTTGCATGCTTAATATTGATGTGATATTATGTACCTAAGATTAACGTGAATATTATTGATACCTTTAGTTCAATAATTGGTCCAATAAATAAATCACAATCACTAAATAAAAAAGTCGACATGAAAAAACTTTATCGTCAGCTAACTGTGAATAATGGAGAAATATCTGCCATCCTTCTAATTCGAATTGTTCGCCATGTTGTTTGTAACTGTTAAACTTGTTAAACATATTGCAGTATTATGTGGTATAACATAAAGGTACATTATTCCATATGTTGTTGTATAGTAAAGTATAATACTAAATAACACTGATTTTAAAATAACTTTGGTTGAAGAGGTAACTTCCTCGCTGTAACCGAAATATCTACTGGCCACTATATGGGGCGTGGAACGTGATTCTGTTACTATAATTTTCGCATTTTGTCTTAGTTACAGGCATTTAGTCCTATATACTATTCAGCAAAAATTAGAGAAACCCATGTTCTAAACATTAATTTCGCAATCAAAGCTCAAAGATTGATATTTTCTTTGAAATTCCAAAAACTGACAGAAGCGGGGGGGGGGGGGTCCGATTAAATTTTAAAGATAAAGGGAGACAGGAAGAGTCGCGTGAGCCAGGTTATAGAAATGTAAAAAAACTAAAAAAAAATCTATTAAAGAAGTATGTATAATTTTTCGTTAAAAGTATAAAAAATGATAAAAAGGATCAAATCAGTGAGATCGATGAGCTTTCATTTAATAAGTTCGTGAATTCGAGGTTGCCCTAATCAAGGCTGTAGCCAGATTTTTTTTGGAGGGATCCGTCTGACCATTGGGCGTGAGGTAACCTCAATATACTTAAAACTCCCTTCTATCTGCAGCCTGATTGAGGCGATTATAATACCGGGGTTAAATAAATATCCTAGGATTATAACTGTAAACAAACAAATTTTGAATAGCACTTTCTATCATACAATTATCTTGTTTATATTTTTATTACCAGGGGATTAACTAAATACCGGTATTATAATCGCCTCGATCAGGCTGCAGGTCAAGTGTACACTGCAAATGTAGTCCGGACCCCCTGGAACCCCCCCCCCCCTCTGGCTCCGGCCTTGGTTCTTATGTTGGTGCTACTGAGAGATAAGTAGTGGTCCAAGGTTTGCTGGTGGTTTCTGTTTTTGGTTTTAATAGTTACTATTGCGGAAAATCCAAATTTACGATGGTATCAGCCATGAGGTATGTTCTCTTGCACGGGGGTGGCTAGACCAAGGCGGAATGTCAAAGGCGGTGGCAGTCAAAAAAGTTTAAGAACCACTGCTGCGTATGTGGCATTATACTCGTATATAGTAGCTTGTCCTAGACACAGACAGCACCACAAAATCAACAATTGTTAACGCAGTAACATATCTTCGTTTGACCGTTGATCCTTCCTAATTGGTAAGCAATAAAGCATAATCTAGATCAGATAAATGCCGCTCGTCAATAATGTCACCGCTGCCCACTTTATTGCTCCTATAATATGTAGTAGTTGCATCACAATGCTATACTGAATAAGCAACACTCCAACCTTACTACTCACTCATTGTGACATTTACGAATTTCATACTTATCTCGGTTGAGAGAGCTTGTAATAAATTTTCCATTTTTCTTAAAAATGGTTTAAAAAAAACGCCTACAGTTTTCAGTGACGTAGCATTTCAATTGCGAATTGTAAGGTGACCAAAATTGGGCAATTGCTTATTCCACAACGCTCTCCTTAAAACGCTGTAGTTGTCCTGTCGTTTGTTCAATGTTATTAGAATTTAGTGCTCCTGCTGTGTACTCATAAGCCCTTTCGGATGTCACTATACTCACGACCAATCTTTGTTATTGATTCAATTGTTGTTATTTATTGATGTGTACTTAGGAGTAATTTTTGGGCCCAATTGAGTTCGGTCAGTTAGTTGTAGACACCATGCATAATACTGATTCAAAACAGTTTAGAATCGTTCAATTTGGAATTATCTAATAGTTAAATATATTATCGGGACAAATAATTGTTCAGTTTGCTTTCCTATTTATATGTTGGTATAAGGAAATTTATGATAGTCAAAAGTTCGAGTTTTCAGTGAACTTTTTAAGATCAAAAAAAAAATATTTTTCGAAAAGTCTCTGTCTGTCTGTCAGACTCAATCGTACCACATACTACCAAACTTCCATCAGGGGTTAAAGAATTTTTGCATGTTCTGACAGTTTTTTGGTGGGTTGACTGTCATTAAGACAATCCCAAGTGGTTCGAAATCCACTATAATCAGGAGGTCCACCCTGTCAGTTAACTCCCCTTTTCCCGCGGTGAAAGAGTCTGCCCTTAGGGTGCCTCGAGTTAACATACTGACTCACTCTCCCCGCCAGGCTGACAGGGTTGCACCTAAAATTAGAAATGCTGAAAGCAGACATTAAAAACAACAACAACAACCTATCAATTAAGGTAAGATACATATTATTATTACTGAATTATTACGATTATGCCTGGTGTAATTAATATATTAATTTTGCACACCTTCGGTTAAGGGGGCCTACAATATCTGTAGAAAACTTTAATAATGTAAAAAAAACACGAATTATTATTATGTATATTATTAGATACATATTAGGTTTGGGTGGACCCAGACAAAGTGGGATATGTTTTCCTTGCATGCTGAGCCCCGAACCTAGGCCTTCTGTTTCGTAGTCCAGCCCTCTGCCATCTAGACTATTCCCGGCCATGTGTATGGAAGGTTCGTATGCAAAGAAACTCAAAACATGTAGAGTAGTGGTACGGACTCAGACTTTCACCCGAAGGCTTGTTGGTTCGCTTGCTACATTTTTTTTTTCTTTGGAGGGCATGTAAAGCAGGCGGCCCCTGGCCTTTCTAGTTGAGTGTTAGAGGGTTTTATGGCTCTAACTCCGCTAGGTTGCCTTAGTAATAGAACGAAAAAGTCCTTATTTATTTATTTATTTAATTTAAAACCACTAAGCGGCTGTTTCACATTCAGCCATTGCCATGATTTCATTTATGTCACCAAAGACATTTAATAAATACGCTACACAATGCAACAGAAGCTCATTCATCACGGGGGATTCCCCCGAAGAAAATGCGAAGGCGCGCTGCTGTCAGCAATCTATTTTGAACTTTCTCCCCATTTGATATTTACGACGCACCGCCACTGATGATTGATGCAGTCGAAAACCAGACAGGAGACGACAATCTGCTCGATTTTTGGATCGTAAAAACAACAAGCAAGAATTTTAAATGGTTAAGGGCTTAAGGCTGCGACTTCCTAATATTAGAGAGATTCATCTACCTAATGAGACGGCGACCAATTTTTGACATCAGGAAAATTTCTTCACAACTTTTCATTTCATGACCCCCTGAGCCTAAAACCACCCTCCGTTTAAATGTTATAGTATGTATTTACGAGTATGTATAGGTATGTATATCGATTTTAGGAAACACTCTAACTTCCGTAGATATCCGATTTTGATGAAACTTGGCCCAAAAATTGATCAAACAAATGTTTTGACCGAGTTCGTTAACCAGCTAGATCCGCCGTTTTGTTTCAAGATGGCGGCCGTTTAAAACCTTATATAATTTATTTCTCAGTTAATATTGGTCGCAAAAGAATGAAATAAAATCTGACAGAAAGTCCGTATCATTATCTACGATAATCGTAATCAACACTTGGTTGGCGATTGGTTGGAAGCAACCCCTTCATATCCTCCAGCTCTCTCAGTCCTGCGCCTTCCACTTCAGCTCCTGTTCAAACCACTCTAGACTATGCAGTTGGAAATGTTTTGAATAACTCTTTTGTATAAGATTCCTATGTAGGCAAAGATTGGAAGATATCTAATAATAGAAGGGGGAGGAGGGGGTAATAATTCTGCTTAATAGAACTTCTCCGCATAAGCTTCAAAGAAGACCTGAGGGAAGGAGTCAAAGGCGTCGAGAAATTCAAACAACAGTGCTCTGTTAAGATTAACTGAGAAGGGTTGTAAGATCAAAACACGATAAGTCACTTTTTTAGAATGCACGTCGAATGTTATAAAAATGAGAACGAAACCGCCATTAATAGCTGCAGCCCGATCATGACAATTTGGGATTATTATGATACCGTTTTTTTTTAATACCGCAGTAGTAAGGTGTCACGTGACGATGTTCATAAACAACGGGAGGTGGTGGTGTCCAATTCCTTCAAAAATTTCTAGAAAATAACTTACATCGTTTTTCCCGCAACCCCTTAAATGAGAATGTGGTTTTGAGCATCTCACTAACAAGGGTTGCCGTTTTTCGGCATTACCGAGATAAACTTGTGAAAACAAACAATTTCGCCACAAGACTAAACGCTATCATTACGACTTGCAAAAGCTTTCCAGCAGCATTGTTACCAACATGACAACACAAGACATGGCTGCAGGCTGTTTTGTCATACATGTGCTGTTGTTTGAAAGAACTTTGATTGTCCTTTTATGCTTTGGCTTTATTTGTCTAGACTTCGTTGGGAAAGGGGTTAGTGCTGGAGGGGATGTATTTTGCTTTTTATGCCGGATGTTGCAACAGTGCTTTTGGTAGTTTTGAAGGCTTGAAAATCAGGAAATTAGAGTCTATTTGTCTGAGTCTGTTTTAGGTGGGGAAGTGGTGTGTTATGGTCTATAGGACCTTGGGAGACTATGATCATAAATGATATCTTCATAAATCATCTATAACGTATAATGGAATAGGGGGGGGGGGTTCAGAAATTTCATTGGCTATTACATAGTAGTTTTTATTTTTCCTCTCAAAATCCGATTCTATCTAGTGTCAAGCCATTTCATTTCGGGGGGCAGGGACGGATCCTTGGGGGGGGGGGGGCGGTCACCCCCTCCGAGAAAAATAGCTTTATACTAGATAGAATGGACTTTTGAAGGAAACGAAGAGAAATTGTTACTCAAGTAAGGGAAACGCGATATTTTTCAGGTCACCGCCCCCCCCCGAAAACGTTTTCTGAAACCGTCCCTGTCGGGGGGGGGGGGGGGGTTTGAACCCCCATGAACCCCCCTTGGCTACGGCCTTGACCCTAATAACATTTTAGCATCGCTGATATCCCTCTCTCTCTCTTACACACACGCACACGTATCTCAACCGTCTCTTATCACACTTGCTGCATTTTCTGGCCATGCTTCGGAGGGCATGTATAGCAGGCGGTCCCGGGCCTTCCTAGTTGAGTGTAAGAGAGGGCTTTATAGCCCTAAATCCGCTAGGTTGGCTTAGTAATAGAAACAATGAAAAGTCTTTATTTATTTATTCAGGGAGCCTGCCCATCAGTAGTTTAAAAGACATGTAACAACCGCTGTGATTGACTCAAAATGACGCACAATCGTCGCAGCAGGCCATAGGTATAATGTGGTACACAGACTACACATTTGCATGACCGAGATTCGACACGCAAGAAAAAAATTTCCGCCAGGCCTGGGTCCACCCAATCCTAATTTAACATATACTGTAGATCCAAAAAAAAAATATTTCTTATATTTTAGGCTAACTTAATTTTGGTGGGTTTTACCTAAAAACATTAATAAATAGTGTTTCAACACTTTTTTTCTCAAAGATGGATCCATTATTTTTTAAATTCACATATATTGTACTCACTATTAATTTAAACAAACCCAATAGGTCGCTTGACCCTTCATGGTTTGGTTCTGGGTGCAAAAAGTTAAAATAACGGCCTTTTTATGAAAATTGGCTAAAAAATAATTTTTCTGCGGAACCTTTCAATCTATGCTTTCCAATATCAGGTATGTTTTATTAGGTGTTATATATAGAGTAACAAAATCTATTTGGTTGCCTTTAGAAACGAAGGGATTTGTTATGAATAAAAAATTATTTTTTGAAGAAATTATGGATATATCATGCCTCATTACGTTGCAGACCCTGACATTATTTATGTCTCCTACAATTATAACAGGAATGGATCCAGCCAATGTTTTTGGTTAGTTGTGGGTCACAATAAGAAAAATATATGTAGTATCGATTAAATAAGAGCGTAAATTAACATACAATTGATTTATCCAATTTGGTGGGGGGGGGGGGAAGCTACCCCAGCTGTACCCATCCATGATTATATAGGTTTCAATACGGGTGAATCAATAGCAGACACAACTTTCCCTGAACGAGCTGTGTAGTAATATTGAAATAAGAAAGAGATTTTTTTTTTAAAATTAATTTTCAAAAACAAATAACAATGTTAACCTCTCATGGAACTCATACAGAAAGCTTACAAAAGTCATTAAAAATTTAGCTCTCAGTCAGCAAATGAATTCGCTACAATAGAGTGAGATAAAGCAAACTTCATTTTCCACTTTTTACTGTGCTGTAACATGTAAAGTAATTTTTTTTCAGTTTTGAAAGGTAAAGTTTCAATTGCGAAGTATTCCCCGACCATAAATGAGATTAATTCGAGTTTAATTAATGTTAAGCCATTTTCATTGTGCATGCTTTATTAGGTATCTCAGTTAGAGTTAGGTAGGTTTACGAACTGTTGTTGGGCTTACAAGTATTTCCACTTTCTCGCTGTACAGGAAGCTAATTAATAGGCATATTTCAATAGGCGTATATGTATATTCAAAAAATTCTTTTCGTCTCTGGCCAATCAGGTGTAGGGAGATTGCATGCAAGCGCAGACCCCACTTTTCCTCTATGTACATACAATATAATAAAAAATATAATAAAAGATAAAAATGTTAGCCTATATGTAATATGTAATAAAAAATAGAAAAATACTTCATTCTTTTTCCGACCTCAACATCAACACACTAAACACTCTTCACTCTTGTGTTCCAAATTTCGTTCCACAATGACGACTATGAAATTTTAATTAAGTACCTATCACATTATTTTCACTTTGACTGGACGCCATCTTGAAATGGTTGAATTGTCGTAAAACGTGTAGTTGATGCCCCAATACGTACCGTAGCATACCATGTCAATGTTAGGCTATATGTAATATGTAATAAAAAATAGAAAAATACTTCATTCTTTTTCCGACCTCAACATCAACACACTAAACACTCATCACTCTTGTGTTCCAAATTTCTTTCCACAATGACGACTATGAAATTTTAATTAAGTACCTATCACATTATTTTCACTTTGACTGGACGCCATCTTGAAATGGTTGAATTGTCGTAAAAAGTGTAGTTGATGCCCCAATACGTACCGTAGCATACCATGTCAATGTTAGCCTATATGTAATATGTAATAAAAAATAGAAAAATACTTCATTCTTTTTCCGACCTCAACATCAACACACTAAACACTCTTCACTCTTGTGTTCCAAATTTCTTTCCACAATGACGACTATGAAATTTTAATTAAGTACCTATCACATTATTTTCACTTTGACTGGACGCCATCTTGAAATGGTTGAATTGTCGTAAAAAGTGTAGTTGATGCCCCAATACGTACCGTAGCATACCATGTCAATGTTAGCCTATATGTAATATGTAATAAAAAATAGAAAAATACTTCATTCTTTTTCCGACCTCAACATCAACACACTAAACACTCTTCACTCTTGTGTTCCAAATTTCTTTCCACAATGACGACTATGAAATTTTAATTAAGTACCTATCACATTATTTTCACTTTGACTGGACGCCATCTTGAAATGGTTGAATTGTCGTAAAAAGTGTAGTTGATGCCCCAATACGTACCGTAGCATACCATGTCAATGTTAGCCTATATGTAATATGTAATAAAAAATAGAAAAATACTTCATTCTTTTTCCGACCTCAACATCAACACACTAAACACTCTTCACTCTTGTGTTCCAAATTTCTTTCCACAATGACGACTATGAAATTTTAATTAAGTACCTATCACATTATTTTCACTTTGACTGGACGCCATCTTGAAATGGTTGAATTGTCGTAAAAAGTGTAGTTGATGCCCCAATACGTACCGTAGCATACCATGTCAATGTTAGCCTATATGTAATATGTAATAAAAAATAGAAAAATACTTCATTCTTTTTCCGACCTCAACATCAACACACTAAACACTCTTCACTCTTGTGTTCCAAATTTCTTTCCACAATGACGACTATGAAATTTTAATTAAGTACCTATCACATTATTTTCACTTTGACTGGACGCCATCTTGAAATGGTTGAATTGTCGTAAAAAGTGTAGTTGATGCCCCAATACGTACCGTAGCATACCATGTCAATGTTAGCCTATATGTAATATGTAATAAAAAATAGAAAAATACTTCATTCTTTTTCCGACCTCAACATCAACACACTAAACACTCTTCACTCTTGTGTTCCAAATTTCTTTCCACAATGACGACTATGAAATTTTAATTAAGTACCTATCACATTATTTTCACTTTGACTGGACGCCATCTTGAAATGGTTGAATTGTCGTAAAAAGTGTAGTTGATGCCCCAATACGTACCGTAGCATACCATGTCAATGTTAGCCTATATGTAATATGTAATAAAAAATAGAAAAATACTTCATTCTTTTTCCGACCTCAACATCAACACACTAAACACTCTTCACTCTTGTGTTCCAAATTTCTTTCCACAATGACGACTATGAAATTTTAATTAAGTACCTATCACATTATTTTCACTTTGACTGGACGCCATCTTGAAATGGTTGAATTGTCGTAAAAAGTGTAGTTGATGCCCCAATACGTACCGTAGCATACCATGTCAATGTTAGCCTATATGTAATATGTAATAAAAAATAGAAAAATACTTCATTCTTTTTCCGACCTCAACATCAACACACTAAACACTCTTCACTCTTGTGTTCCAAATTTCTTTCCACAATGACGACTATGAAATTTTAATTAAGTACCTATCACATTATTTTCACTTTGACTGGACGCCATCTTGAAATGGTTGAATTGTCGTAAAAAGTGTAGTTGATGCCCCAATACGTACCGTAGCATACCATGTCAATGTTAGCCTATATGTAATATGTAATAAAAAATAGAAAAATACTTCATTCTTTTTCCGACCTCAACATCAACACACTAAACACTCTTCACTCTTGTGTTCCAAATTTCTTTCCACAATGACGACTATGAAATTTTAATTAAGTACCTATCACATTATTTTCACTTTGACTGGACGCCATCTTGAAATGGTTGAATTGTCGTAAAAAGTGTAGTTGATGCCCCAATACGTACCGTAGCATACCATGTCAATGTTAGCCTATATGTAATATGTAATAAAAAATAGAAAAATACTTCATTCTTTTTCCGACCTCAACATCAACACACTAAACACTCTTCACTCTTGTGTTCCAAATTTCTTTCCACAATGACGACTATGAAATTTTAATTAAGTACCTATCACATTATTTTCACTTTGACTGGACGCCATCTTGAAATGGTTGAATTGTCGTAAAAAGTGTAGTTGATGCCCCAATACGTACCGTAGCATACCATGTCAATGTTAGCCTATATGTAATATGTAATAAAAAATAGAAAAATACTTCATTCTTTTTCCGACCTCAACATCAACACACTAAACACTCTTCACTCTTGTGTTCCAAATTTCTTTCCACAATGACGACTATGAAATTTTAATTAAGTACCTATCACATTATTTTCACTTTGACTGGACGCCATCTTGAAATGGTTGAATTGTCGTAAAAAGTGTAGTTGATGCCCCAATACGTACCGTAGCATACCATGTCAATGTTAGCCTATATGTAATATGTAATAAAAAATAGAAAAATACTTCATTCTTTTTCCGACCTCAACATCAACACACTAAACACTCTTCACTCTTGTGTTCCAAATTTCTTTCCACAATGACGACTATGAAATTTTAATTAAGTACCTATCACATTATTTTCACTTTGACTGGACGCCATCTTGAAATGGTTGAATTGTCGTAAAAAGTGTAGTTGATGCCCCAATACGTACCGTAGCATACCATGTCAATGTTAGCCTATATGTAATATGTAATAAAAAATAGAAAAATACTTCATTCTTTTTCCGACCTCAACATCAACACACTAAACACTCTTCACTCTTGTGTTCCAAATTTCTTTCCACAATGACGACTATGAAATTTTAATTAAGTACCTATCACATTATTTTCACTTTGACTGGACGCCATCTTGAAATGGTTGAATTGTCGTAAAAAGTGTAGTTGATGCCCCAATACGTACCGTAGCATACCATGTCAATGTTAGCCTATATGTAATATGTAATAAAAAATAGAAAAATACTTCATTCTTTTTCCGACCTCAACATCAACACACTAAACACTCTTCACTCTTGTGTTCCAAATTTCTTTCCACAATGACGACTATGAAATTTTAATTAAGTACCTATCACATTATTTTCACTTTGACTGGACGCCATCTTGAAATGGTTGAATTGTCGTAAAAAGTGTAGTTGATGCCCCAATACGTACCGTAGCATACCATGTCAATGTTAGCCTATATGTAATATGTAATAAAAAATAGAAAAATACTTCATTCTTTTTCCGACCTCAACATCAACACACTAAACACTCTTCACTCTTGTGTTCCAAATTTCTTTCCACAATGACGACTATGAAATTTTAATTAAGTACCTATCACATTATTTTCACTTTGACTGGACGCCATCTTGAAATGGTTGAATTGTCGTAAAAAGTGTAGTTGATGCCCCAATACGTACCGTAGCATACCATGTCAATGTTAGCCTATATGTAATATGTAATAAAAAATAGAAAAATACTTCATTCTTTTTCCGACCTCAACATCAACACACTAAACACTCTTCACTCTTGTGTTCCAAATTTCTTTCCACAATGACGACTATGAAATTTTAATTAAGTACCTATCACATTATTTTCACTTTGACTGGACGCCATCTTGAAATGGTTGAATTGTCGTAAAAAGTGTAGTTGATGCCCCAATACGTACCGTAGCATACCATGTCAATGTTAGCCTATATGTAATATGTAATAAAAAATAGAAAAATACTTCATTCTTTTTCCGACCTCAACATCAACACACTAAACACTCTTCACTCTTGTGTTCCAAATTTCTTTCCACAATGACGACTATGAAATTTTAATTAAGTACCTATCACATTATTTTCACTTTGACTGGACGCCATCTTGAAATGGTTGAATTGTCGTAAAAAGTGTAGTTGATGCCCCAATACGTACCGTAGCATACCATGTCAATGTTAGCCTATATGTAATATGTAATAAAAAATAGAAAAATACTTCATTCTTTTTCCGACCTCAACATCAACACACTAAACACTCTTCACTCTTGTGTTCCAAATTTCTTTCCACAATGACGACTATGAAATTTTAATTAAGTACCTATCACATTATTTTCACTTTGACTGGACGCCATCTTGAAATGGTTGAATTGTCGTAAAAAGTGTAGTTGATGCCCCAATACGTACCGTAGCATACCATGTCAATGTTAGCCTATATGTAATATGTAATAAAAAATAGAAAAATACTTCATTCTTTTTCCGACCTCAACATCAACACACTAAACACTCTTCACTCTTGTGTTCCAAATTTCTTTCCACAATGACGACTATGAAATTTTAATTAAGTACCTATCACATTATTTTCACTTTGACTGGACGCCATCTTGAAATGGTTGAATTGTCGTAAAAAGTGTAGTTGATGCCCCAATACGTACCGTAGCATACCATGTCAATGTTAGCCTATATGTAATATGTAATAAAAAATAGAAAAATACTTCATTCTTTTTCCGACCTCAACATCAACACACTAAACACTCTTCACTCTTGTGTTCCAAATTTCTTTCCACAATGACGACTATGAAATTTTAATTAAGTACCTATCACATTATTTTCACTTTGACTGGACGCCATCTTGAAATGGTTGAATTGTCGTAAAAAGTGTAGTTGATGCCCCAATACGTACCGTAGCATACCATGTCAATGTTAGCCTATATGTAATATGTAATAAAAAATAGAAAAATACTTCATTCTTTTTCCGACCTCAACATCAACACACTAAACACTCTTCACTCTTGTGTTCCAAATTTCTTTCCACAATGACGACTATGAAATTTTAATTAAGTACCTATCACATTATTTTCACTTTGACTGGACGCCATCTTGAAATGGTTGAATTGTCGTAAAAAGTGTAGTTGATGCCCCAATACGTACCGTAGCATACCATGTCAATGTTAGCCTATATGTAATATGTAATAAAAAATAGAAAAATACTTCATTCTTTTTCCGACCTCAACATCAACACACTAAACACTCTTCACTCTTGTGTTCCAAATTTCTTTCCACAATGACGACTATGAAATTTTAATTAAGTACCTATCACATTATTTTCACTTTGACTGGACGCCATCTTGAAATGGTTGAATTGTCGTAAAAAGTGTAGTTGATGCCCCAATACGTACCGTAGCATACCATGTCAATGTTAGCCTATATGTAATATGTAATAAAAAATAGAAAAATACTTCATTCTTTTTCCGACCTCAACATCAACACACTAAACACTCTTCACTCTTGTGTTCCAAATTTCTTTCCACAATGACGACTATGAAATTTTAATTAAGTACCTATCACATTATTTTCACTTTGACTGGACGCCATCTTGAAATGGTTGAATTGTCGTAAAAAGTGTAGTTGATGCCCCAATACGTACCGTAGCATACCATGTCAATGTTAGCCTATATGTAATATGTAATAAAAAATAGAAAAATACTTCATTCTTTTTCCGACCTCAACATCAACACACTAAACACTCTTCACTCTTGTGTTCCAAATTTCTTTCCACAATGACGACTATGAAATTTTAATTAAGTACCTATCACATTATTTTCACTTTGACTGGACGCCATCTTGAAATGGTTGAATTGTCGTAAAAAGTGTAGTTGATGCCCCAATACGTACCGTAGCATACCATGTCAATGTTAGCCTATATGTAATATGTAATAAAAAATAGAAAAATACTTCATTCTTTTTCCGACCTCAACATCAACACACTAAACACTCTTCACTCTTGTGTTCCAAATTTCTTTCCACAATGACGACTATGAAATTTTAATTAAGTACCTATCACATTATTTTCACTTTGACTGGACGCCATCTTGAAATGGTTGAATTGTCGTAAAAAGTGTAGTTGATGCCCCAATACGTACCGTAGCATACCATGTCAATGTTAGCCTATATGTAATATGTAATAAAAAATAGAAAAATACTTCATTCTTTTTCCGACCTCAACATCAACACACTAAACACTCTTCACTCTTGTGTTCCAAATTTCTTTCCACAATGACGACTATGAAATTTTAATTAAGTACCTATCACATTATTTTCACTTTGACTGGACGCCATCTTGAAATGGTTGAATTGTCGTAAAAAGTGTAGTTGATGCCCCAATACGTACCGTAGCATACCATGTCAATGTTAGCCTATATGTAATATGTAATAAAAAATAGAAAAATACTTCATTCTTTTTCCGACCTCAACATCAACACACTAAACACTCTTCACTCTTGTGTTCCAAATTTCTTTCCACAATGACGACTATGAAATTTTAATTAAGTACCTATCACATTATTTTCACTTTGACTGGACGCCATCTTGAAATGGTTGAATTGTCGTAAAAAGTGTAGTTGATGCCCCAATACGTACCGTAGCATACCATGTCAATGTTAGCCTATATGTAATATGTAATAAAAAATAGAAAAATACTTCATTCTTTTTCCGACCTCAACATCAACACACTAAACACTCTTCACTCTTGTGTTCCAAATTTCTTTCCACAATGACGACTATGAAATTTTAATTAAGTACCTATCACATTATTTTCACTTTGACTGGACGCCATCTTGAAATGGTTGAATTGTCGTAAAAAGTGTAGTTGATGCCCCAATACGTACCGTAGCATACCATGTCAATGTTAGCCTATATGTAATATGTAATAAAAAATAGAAAAATACTTCATTCTTTTTCCGACCTCAACATCAACACACTAAACACTCTTCACTCTTGTGTTCCAAATTTCTTTCCACAATGACGACTATGAAATTTTAATTAAGTACCTATCACATTATTTTCACTTTGACTGGACGCCATCTTGAAATGGTTGAATTGTCGTAAAAAGTGTAGTTGATGCCCCAATACGTACCGTAGCATACCATGTCAATGTTAGCCTATATGTAATATGTAATAAAAAATAGAAAAATACTTCATTCTTTTTCCGACCTCAACATCAACACACTAAACACTCTTCACTCTTGTGTTCCAAATTTCTTTCCACAATGACGACTATGAAATTTTAATTAAGTACCTATCACATTATTTTCACTTTGACTGGACGCCATCTTGAAATGGTTGAATTGTCGTAAAAAGTGTAGTTGATGCCCCAATACGTACCGTAGCATACCATGTCAATGTTAGCCTATATGTAATATGTAATAAAAAATAGAAAAATACTTCATTCTTTTTCCGACCTCAACATCAACACACTAAACACTCTTCACTCTTGTGTTCCAAATTTCTTTCCACAATGACGACTATGAAATTTTAATTAAGTACCTATCACATTATTTTCACTTTGACTGGACGCCATCTTGAAATGGTTGAATTGTCGTAAAAAGTGTAGTTGATGCCCCAATACGTACCGTAGCATACCATGTCAATGTTAGCCTATATGTAATATGTAATAAAAAATAGAAAAATACTTCATTCTTTTTCCGACCTCAACATCAACACACTAAACACTCTTCACTCTTGTGTTCCAAATTTCTTTCCACAATGACGACTATGAAATTTTAATTAAGTACCTATCACATTATTTTCACTTTGACTGGACGCCATCTTGAAATGGTTGAATTGTCGTAAAAAGTGTAGTTGATGCCCCAATACGTACCGTAGCATACCATGTCAATGTTAGCCTATATGTAATATGTAATAAAAAATAGAAAAATACTTCATTCTTTTTCCGACCTCAACATCAACACACTAAACACTCTTCACTCTTGTGTTCCAAATTTCTTTCCACAATGACGACTATGAAATTTTAATTAAGTACCTATCACATTATTTTCACTTTGACTGGACGCCATCTTGAAATGGTTGAATTGTCGTAAAAAGTGTAGTTGATGCCCCAATACGTACCGTAGCATACCATGTCAATGTTAGCCTATATGTAATATGTAATAAAAAATAGAAAAATACTTCATTCTTTTTCCGACCTCAACATCAACACACTAAACACTCTTCACTCTTGTGTTCCAAATTTCTTTCCACAATGACGACTATGAAATTTTAATTAAGTACCTATCACATTATTTTCACTTTGACTGGACGCCATCTTGAAATGGTTGAATTGTCGTAAAAAGTGTAGTTGATGCCCCAATACGTACCGTAGCATACCATGTCAATGTTAGCCTATATGTAATATGTAATAAAAAATAGAAAAATACTTCATTCTTTTTCCGACCTCAACATCAACACACTAAACACTCTTCACTCTTGTGTTCCAAATTTCTTTCCACAATGACGACTATGAAATTTTAATTAAGTACCTATCACATTATTTTCACTTTGACTGGACGCCATCTTGAAATGGTTGAATTGTCGTAAAAAGTGTAGTTGATGCCCCAATACGTACCGTAGCATACCATGTCAATGTTAGCCTATATGTAATATGTAATAAAAAATAGAAAAATACTTCATTCTTTTTCCGACCTCAACATCAACACACTAAACACTCTTCACTCTTGTGTTCCAAATTTCTTTCCACAATGACGACTATGAAATTTTAATTAAGTACCTATCACATTATTTTCACTTTGACTGGACGCCATCTTGAAATGGTTGAATTGTCGTAAAAAGTGTAGTTGATGCCCCAATACGTACCGTAGCATACCATGTCAATGTTAGCCTATATGTAATATGTAATAAAAAATAGAAAAATACTTCATTCTTTTTCCGACCTCAACATCAACACACTAAACACTCTTCACTCTTGTGTTCCAAATTTCTTTCCACAATGACGACTATGAAATTTTAATTAAGTACCTATCACATTATTTTCACTTTGACTGGACGCCATCTTGAAATGGTTGAATTGTCGTAAAAAGTGTAGTTGATGCCCCAATACGTACCGTAGCATACCATGTCAATGTTAGCCTATATGTAATATGTAATAAAAAATAGAAAAATACTTCATTCTTTTTCCGACCTCAACATCAACACACTAAACACTCTTCACTCTTGTGTTCCAAATTTCTTTCCACAATGACGACTATGAAATTTTAATTAAGTACCTATCACATTATTTTCACTTTGACTGGACGCCATCTTGAAATGGTTGAATTGTCGTAAAAAGTGTAGTTGATGCCCCAATACGTACCGTAGCATACCATGTCAATGTTAGCCTATATGTAATATGTAATAAAAAATAGAAAAATACTTCATTCTTTTTCCGACCTCAACATCAACACACTAAACACTCTTCACTCTTGTGTTCCAAATTTCTTTCCACAATGACGACTATGAAATTTTAATTAAGTACCTATCACATTATTTTCACTTTGACTGGACGCCATCTTGAAATGGTTGAATTGTCGTAAAAAGTGTAGTTGATGCCCCAATACGTACCGTAGCATACCATGTCAATGTTAGCCTATATGTAATATGTAATAAAAAATAGAAAAATACTTCATTCTTTTTCCGACCTCAACATCAACACACTAAACACTCTTCACTCTTGTGTTCCAAATTTCTTTCCACAATGACGACTATGAAATTTTAATTAAGTACCTATCACATTATTTTCACTTTGACTGGACGCCATCTTGAAATGGTTGAATTGTCGTAAAAAGTGTAGTTGATGCCCCAATACGTACCGTAGCATACCATGTCAATGTTAGCCTATATGTAATATGTAATAAAAAATAGAAAAATACTTCATTCTTTTTCCGACCTCAACATCAACACACTAAACACTCTTCACTCTTGTGTTCCAAATTTCTTTCCACAATGACGACTATGAAATTTTAATTAAGTACCTATCACATTATTTTCACTTTGACTGGACGCCATCTTGAAATGGTTGAATTGTCGTAAAAAGTGTAGTTGATGCCCCAATACGTACCGTAGCATACCATGTCAATGTTAGCCTATATGTAATATGTAATAAAAAATAGAAAAATACTTCATTCTTTTTCCGACCTCAACATCAACACACTAAACACTCTTCACTCTTGTGTTCCAAATTTCTTTCCACAATGACGACTATGAAATTTTAATTAAGTACCTATCACATTATTTTCACTTTGACTGGACGCCATCTTGAAATGGTTGAATTGTCGTAAAAAGTGTAGTTGATGCCCCAATACGTACCGTAGCATACCATGTCAATGTTAGCCTATATGTAATATGTAATAAAAAATAGAAAAATACTTCATTCTTTTTCCGACCTCAACATCAACACACTAAACACTCTTCACTCTTGTGTTCCAAATTTCTTTCCACAATGACGACTATGAAATTTTAATTAAGTACCTATCACATTATTTTCACTTTGACTGGACGCCATCTTGAAATGGTTGAATTGTCGTAAAAAGTGTAGTTGATGCCCCAATACGTACCGTAGCATACCATGTCAATGTTAGCCTATATGTAATATGTAATAAAAAATAGAAAAATACTTCATTCTTTTTCCGACCTCAACATCAACACACTAAACACTCTTCACTCTTGTGTTCCAAATTTCTTTCCACAATGACGACTATGAAATTTTAATTAAGTACCTATCACATTATTTTCACTTTGACTGGACGCCATCTTGAAATGGTTGAATTGTCGTAAAAAGTGTAGTTGATGCCCCAATACGTACCGTAGCATACCATGTCAATGTTAGCCTATATGTAATATGTAATAAAAAATAGAAAAATACTTCATTCTTTTTCCGACCTCAACATCAACACACTAAACACTCTTTAATTAAGTACCTATCACATTATTTTCACTTTGACTGGACGCCATCTTGAAATGGTTGAATTGTCGTAAAAAGTGTAGTTGATGCCCCAATACGTACCGTAGCATACCATGTCAATGTTAGCCTATATGTAATATGTAATAAAAAATAGAAAAATACTTCATTCTTTTTCCGACCTCAACATCAACACACTAAACACTCTTCACTCTTGTGTTCCAAATTTCTTTCCACAATGACGACTATGAAATTTTAATTAAGTACCTATCACATTATTTTCACTTTGACTGGACGCCATCTTGAAATGGTTGAATTGTCGTAAAAAGTGTAGTTGATGCCCCAATACGTACCGTAGCATACCATGTCAATGTTAGCCTATATGTAATATGTAATAAAAAATAGAAAAATACTTCATTCTTTTTCCGACCTCAACATCAACACACTAAACACTCTTCACTCTTGTGTTCCAAATTTCGTTCCACAATGACGACTATGAAATTTTAATTAAGTACCTATCACATTATTTTCACTTTGACTGGACGCCATCTTGAAATGGTTGAATTGTCGTAAAAAGTGTAGTTGATGCCCCAATACGTACCGTAGCATACCATGTCAATGTTAGCCTATATGTAATATGTAATAAAAAATAGAAAAATACTTCATTCTTTTTCCGACCTCAACATCAACACACTAAACACTCTTCACTCTTGTGTTCCAAATTTCGTTCCACAATGACGACTATGAAATTTTAATTAAGTACCTATCACATTATTTTCACTTTGACTGGACGCCATCTTGAAATGGTTGAATTGTCGTAAAAAGTGTAGTTGATGCCCCAATACGTACCGTAGCATACCATGTCAATGTTAGCCTATATGTAATGTGTAATAAAAAATAGAAAAATACTTCATTCTTTTTCCGACCTCAACATCAACACACTAAACACTCTTCACTCTTGTGTTCCAAATTTCGTTCCACAATGACGACTATGAAATTTTAATTAAGTACCTATCACATTATTTTCACTTTGACTGGACGCCATCTTGAAATGGTTGAATTGTCGTAAAAAGTGTAGTTGATGCCCCAATACGTACCGTAGCATACCATGTCAATGTTACCGTTGTGTATCGTATTATATTAGTCTGCCATTCTCAACTATGCAACCGTCCCAACGACCAATTCCGTGCTTTGGGATAGGGAAACTTGAAATTTAAATTTAACGCTAAATTTAACCCTAGGACAATTATTTACCTAGGAACTATTACAATACCTATCCTAATTGACAAATATAGGAAAGCTTGTACCGGATCTTAATGTTGGGACCAGAATAACATACCTGGCAGCTGTGTTTGATATTATAAAGCCCAGGCCTAGAATTACCCATCTGTCCTATGTACCGTACCTTATCTAAGTGAGAATGAAGCCAATATATCCAATACTGTGGTTTTCCATCAAAAGTCAGCTATAAAACCAATCCAAGGTGAGATAACTGCTGTGAGCTTTGCTATACAAGCACATTTTGAAAGTGGAGGAGCCATTGAATGGGAGATGAGGGGCAAAATCTGTATTGAAAATTGCGCGGATGGAAATGTAATCTTGGCAAATGGTAGGGAAGGGACTGGCCATGAATCAAGATGGAATCTTAGTTTCTGATGGAAAATCTTAGCATGTTTCGGAGTACGATATACCGTACGGGCTATACTTGGCGGAATTTTAATAGTTGACCATTCTTACATGATTGAGCGTTGGTTGTTGTTGTTGTTTCCAACGCCTGCTTTTAGCATTTCTGCTTTAAGCAACCCTGTCAGCCTGGTGGAGGAGTGAGTCTGTTTATTAACTTGAGGCACCCTAAGGGCAGACTCTTTCACCTCGAAGAGAAGGAAGGGAGAGGTGGAACCAAGGCCGTAGCAAGAGGGGGTGCAGTGTACACTAGATACAATAGTAGAATGGAGTTTTAAGTATATTGAGGTTCCCTCACCTCCAGTGTCCCAGTGACCTCAGATGGAATGGCTTCTGGTTACAGCCTTGGGTGGAACTGACTTTACCCGTACCATATCCCAAGTTTCCTAGCTTCGTCCCCTTACTTCGGCCCTGTCTGCACCCTCCCGTATAGGAACTGATTCGCTACGGGTTCAACAAAGGATGAATAGCGCGAAACATGGAGATGAGTGTTGGTTTATAAAATATTAGCTGAGTCGATTGCATCCTCTTATGGCGGTTCCCACCATGGCTTGAAAGTCTCGGAAAGGAATACTGCACGGCACCGCTAGGCATTGGTGGCAGTGCCGTTTGGTATTCCTTGCCGACACTTTCCAAGCAGTGGCGGAACCGAACTTTCGTCGTATTCCCAACTTCCAACTTTATCCCCTTACTTCGGTCCTGTCTTTGCCCTCCCGTACAGGAGCTAATACCAATTCGCTACGGGTTAAACAGAGGATGAATAGCGCAAAACATGGAGATGAGTGTTGGTTACTAAAATATTAGCCGAGTCATGGTCGATTGCGCTATGAACAATGCTCGGTCGCCCCGCCCTGGGTTCAAATGCCCCTTGTGAACACACGTGTAGTTAAGGTCGGCTTTTGTCAGTTCTTGCACCATATTTTATCTTTAGATACGCCCATTCAACGTTTAACAAGATAGGTTCAATCGTTTTATAAATAGTTCTAGTCTAAATCAATTGACTGTACATCAGCTTTACTAATGTAACAATCTAAGTAGCAGTGGCGTAGAGTGGTAGAGTGTCCTGCACAGAAAAGACTGTGTTTTTCGCGTGTCGTGCCTCAAACGAAGAACCAGTAGAATCCGGGCTGATGGGCCGTGGTCGAATTGAAAGTGAACTTCCAAACGTTTCGTCAACATCTGCAGTCGACATCTTCAATGGCAAAGGTTGTACCGCGGTACATCAGCCCGGATTCTACTGGTTCTTCATTTGGCTCCCGCCGTGAAAGCCTTTGCAGTTACAACGTGGCTCAAACCCCTATCTGTTCAGTCGCCATTACGCGATTCCGTGTCTGTATTAAATTTTTGTTGGTTTTCTCGGCCAAAATTCTAAAACGTTTAAGTCGCATGTGCTAACTTTCATTTTTTATTGCAGGTAAGTTAATCATTAACCGAGAAATTAATGAACAGCGGGGCTCCAAATTAATGGAAAAAGGAAAAAAAACATCATGGAGAAATGTTGTCCAGTGCTAGGTCCCAAGCCCATCGGCCAGCGCAGGTCACAGGCACAGGTTAGAGATATATTGTCGGCAGCCGTAGTAAAAACATAGACATAGCCGGGGAGAGTCAGTGTGGGTGTGAAAATTTTTATTTCACACGTAATATCGATCGTGGAGCCATAAACGAGGTGTCATAAAGTTGAAGAAATGTTCCTTTACATTTTGATGTCCAGTATGTATCACAACCAACACTACAGCTGTTGATTTGTTAAAAAGGAATGGACTTTCCGGTCAGGTTGAAGGAGTACCTGAACTGTGGCCAATTAGTTAGTTAGCTAATATAAATAGTATACCTCTACGTGAACGACTTCTATCACTGAGGTACAATAGATATTGCTGAATACATGAAACCCTGTCATTGCTCAAGCGCTCTGAAAAAAGGCATAGATGTGACCTTTGAACAAATACCAATTTAAGCTGAACCATTATGGAAATCTCCCTCACCCTACCTCCGCCCTCCACCCCCCTATAGAAAAAAGTATCGGAAATGTCGAAAAGCGTGGGACTTTTTACATTGGGGGGGGGGGGGCGCGGGAGGGCATTAATGTTGCAAATTGGTATCTGTATGGCGTCCATTTCGTTTTGTTTTTCAGCGACCCCCTGCGGCTGTTGTTTGAGCGAGGGACGTTAGAACATTGAGCGGGATAACTCCACGAAAACACGGAGGAGGGGGGGCAGTATGGCGCCCATGGAGTGAAATAATGGGAAAGAATTGGATTGTTTATGTATGGATACACGCATATTTTTATCAAATGAATGGTACAAGTTAATTGGCAGATGAGATTGGGCCGAAAATGGGTCATATGGAAAATAAGGAAAATTTTCTTTCTTTCTTCTTACGAATGTACATATTATACATACATATATATTTTCATAGTAATTATAAATTAGTAAAGGCACCTACGTACGTAATACGATAGATAATAGGTATAAGAATTTTCTTTGTAATTGTTCTGGGGGTTAAATTTCGGCCGATTTAAAACGCTGGATTGATCTATGGGGCAATCGGATACTCCTTACATGGGAAGTCTAATGTGATACAGCCAATATGCAACTTGTTTGGTTCTGATACTTAAGTTAGCGCATAAAACATGTTACAGAGACGCTGGAAAGCATGTGTGAAAAGATTCACCTGAAGAAAGTTTTTTTTAAACAATTGTTCATGACAATTGCGTTTATTTTAACCATTCTATACCCCAGAACGACACAATCAAGGAACCTTTAGCGGGTTTTTGTTCACATTGATAATTACTTCAATATAAAATATGTGAACTTAAACATATTTTTTTTAAATCAGTTTTTGATATTTTTTGTGTACATTTTTTGGGATAAAAACCAAAATAAAGTAGACACGGTCTTAATTACGCAAATTGGTAGTAGTACTATTTCAGGATAAGTTAGAAGTATATTTAAACATGGCGCATCATGTTGAATTAATCTCCTAAACACATCGTGGATGCCCAAGACAGCATCCCTTCGGACTCGAACCAACAACCTTTCGGGTAAAATTCAGGGTGTCTACCGCTACAATACAACGTGACCGTGCGCTAGATTGTACATCCAGGAATGATAACTGAAAAATGTATTTTAGGAAAATTTGAAATGCTTGTTTTTGTATATATGGAGGGGAAATGAGAATAGGGGATTGCGTCGTTGTATTCGTCATTTTATTTATCACAGCAATGACTTTTGTTTGTGGGCTTTATTTCCCTCCATTTTTTTTTTTGTATTTCAATGATTTATGCTGTATGTTAGCGAACCGAAAACTTTAATGCTGATTGATTGCTTTGACGGGGGTATAAAGCGTGAAAAATATAATAAAAAAATGATATAACGATAAAAACATTTTCACCATCACTACCGGTCTGTATACCTATCTTTCTTTCCTGTACCTCTTGGTAGTTGGTACGTTTTCTTTTTCTTCATCTTCTTCGGCCGGTACTATATATATATAATACAAATAAAATAATACAAATACAAAAAACCTGTGGGCTCGCACAGTAAACTCAATAGATGATACAACATGTTTTCTATTCTATTGGTAAACATTCCCAATTTCCTAGCGCAAATTCCCAACAGGGACCCGCACTTTAAAACAAAAAAAAAAAAAAAAAAAAAAATGTTTTCTATTTCACGTCTGTGTTAGCAAATAACTTAGTTTTATTGTTGCACGAAAGGTAATAAAGGTGCCCAGTGAAGTCTTAAAGAGACATTTGGACAGCCCACTAAACGTATATTGTACAACGTTTCATATAGGCAGGCTCACTCCTTTTGTAGACAGTCCGTGCACTAATTTATAGATGGTTTTAAGATTTAGTAGGTAATCTTTTGTAATTTTACGGCTGTTTATGACAACTGATTTTTTAGGTTATTTACTATATTGACGACGTTGCGAGGACCTTGTGTCACCTTGTGAGTTGTGTACCTGTGAGGTTAAAAATGACATATAAGTCTCGTCTATATTCTCTATTGTACTACTTCTACTATTCATTTATAGCTTTATGCAATATATTTTATTTTTTTAAATTATAAATTGAATTTAGTACAAAACAACACATAGCGGGGGTGTCCGATTTGTTATTAAAATACCTAGACATCTGTTAACAAGTGCCACAGTGATGCAAACCTTTCCAATTATAGTAGTACGCCAGCCGATAACAATCAAAAAGGAAGGGGTGGATGCTGGATGGACGTGGCGTCAGCGATGCTGTTTGCTGAGGGAATTAGGTTTTTCGTGGCAGCAGCAGGGGTGCCTCGACCGAGTTATCGCTTAGGGAGACATTTTCAGTGATTAGTTTTGGGTTTTGGGGACTGTGCGCGCCATTTCTAATTTAACTTGTGGAATTAACATTAAATAAACATGTTTTTTTTTCAAATTCATTATTGTTATGTTTTGTTGGTCGCAAAGGTTCGTTCCATCTATATAATGATTTTAAAAAAATACTGTAGGCCAATTAGAGGATATATTATAGAGGTTGCCTCTTCAACCAAATTTAATGTCGGTGTTATATACACCATATAATACGGCAATATAATGTGTACTGTAGGCCTACTTGCATAATTAAAAAAATAATGAAATTTGGGTCTGCACCTGACGTAGGTTCAAGACTAAAATTATCTGCGTAGCACTGATTCTTATGAAACTATCTTATGCACATTCATGCTTAGACAGGGATTAATAAATAATAAAAAAAGAATACTAATAAATATTAAAATTTACAGGTAGAATTTTGAAATGTAAAAACAATTAAATTAATAAAATAAGAATTTTAGTAAAGTTAATGGGTCTATATAATTAAGGGAGGAAAAAAGCAAAAATATAGCCAAAGATTAATTTATCAATTTCAATCCCCCCCCCCCGCGCATTTTTCACTCATTTGCTTAAATTGATGATTGAATAAACCTCGGTATTATGTTAATCCCAAACCGCCATGATAGGGCAGCAAGAACACATTGGGTCCGAAAAATTGTGTGATCAGCAGTGAGTTAATAAAACAACGAAAGCGGGCTCTTTACATTCACTCGGTGTTTGAAACCGTTTGTGGCAGAATTATATGGTGATTAAGAATTTTCAATGGCAATTTCATCGGCTTAATCAGCAACTATCTTCCTAATGTCGCTTACATTAGGCGCCACAAAAAGAATTACAGCCCTAAACGGAACCATTTAGCTCTCAGAGCTTGCCAAAAGAACGCTTAAATATATAGAACTTAACGGAAAAGGCCCCCTGGAACGCCTTGGGTCCAAACAGTGCCAAGCCTGGGACCGCGGAGGGTAACTTGCGATTTACGGCTTTGTAACGGAAACTTTCTACGACCCCACCGCAACTTTCTCTTTTATTGCCCACCCCCCTCTTTTCCTGAAGATTCATTACATTTATTTTCTTCAAAATCATCCCTCTTTTACTTTTGATTAATTTATCCAACGCCAGGTGCGTTTGTATGGGAAACATTCCGGAAGAATTTTTCTCGTAGTTTTTCGTTTTGTATGGGAATTTTCTTTTCGAGCTGTGGTGTTGTGTATGGGATCTTATTATGGTTGTAACAGGTTTTGGGTTATTTCTCCTTCCCTTTTTAGGGCAGTTCCCACGATCGCTTTTTTAAAAAGGCGGGAAAATGACCAGTTAATTTTTAAAAAAATCATGAAATATGAAAAGTGTTATTGTAATAGGTACTTCTTCAAATGGTATCGTTTTGTTCTGTATGCTCCAACCAAGGCGGGCAGCAGCCCGAAATGAAAGGTTAAGAATTACATAAATCTGGTACGGTAACATAAATATATCTTCCTTCTTTAAATTTTAAACTTTACTACTGTTAAAATCGTAAAACCCAACTATTTCAGGCCTATTTTTTTCAAAACTTATCCACCGGGCCACCTACGTAAAACCCCACTATTTTGAACTTATATTTTCAAATTTTTCTCCTGCTGTGTCCGCCACTGAATCAACTAGTCGCAATTTAATCTATATTGTCGAAGAAGAAAAACAAGAGAATAGCAAGGGAAATGAAGAGAAGGAAGTATCAGAAAAATTATTGGTACTTGGAAATAACCATGGAACATAAAACGGGGGGAAACGGCACTTTCCGATATACATAGTGTAGTGCTGTAGCAATTCACAGGGGATAAATCAAAAGGGAAGTTGTTACCCTATTTTATGGAGTCATTTTAAACGGCACAAGAAAATCCCAGAAGTCTTAAATTCCGTAGAAGCCATTCGCTACTGTACTGCGACAGGTTGGCTGCTGCAGTTCGGCATTGCTTCCTTCCTTTAAATAACTTTTTCTCGAATAAAAAAGCACTCTCGCGCGTCTCAGCTGTTGTGTTCACGCCATTTCTAACGCTCAGTTTATTATAGTTACTTGCGAATTGTTCTTTCCAGTAGTAGTAATAGTAGTAGTAAAAATGTATTCCTCCAAAAACTTACAGAATAGAGATTCATTGATTCACAATTTTCAATGCAACGACAATACAGTATATATGTATGGCTGCTTGATAGGCCATCCACCCTGTGCAATAAGAAACTCGTGTCTGCACGGATGGATGTCATATCAAGCAGGAGAGGGAAATGGTTATATCAATGATATAATGGAAAAAAAAAGATTGCGAAGACTATAAGAACACTATAAGAACTCTTGTCAAAGAATACTAGCTGTAAACAGGGACGGATCCAGCCCATTTCGGGGGGGGGGGGGTAGTTTCTGTTTCTCAAAATAATATAAAAGAAACCTTTTGTGTAGTATCGATTAATCGTTGAAATAAGAGCGTAATAAATTAACTTACAATAGATTTACTAAATTTATGGGGGGAGGGCAGCTATATCCGTCTATGGCTGTAAATGCTGTTTGTTTCATTCAAAATGTGGTATGATGGTCCCTTTTACGCATAAAAGTTTAATGCAGTGATTTAAAATTATTTTCTAAACAAAGAAATAACAAGCTGACGAAATTATGTATAAAAAATACAATAAATAAATAAAACAATTTTACATATCCGTCGAGCACTATCAATCGCGAGCCTCAGGCGTTTAATAGATTTAGTCCGCAAATTAGGAATACTCGTACATATACTTATAACTTATATAATACACTAGAAGAACCATTGGCGCTAGTGTCGCATGGTCATTTGACTTCCGCCATTTTTGGGCTCACTGCAGGGGGTATTCTGTATTTTATTTAAAGAAACTAAGAGAAAATGCCTTTTTGTTGCCCTTATTATTGCCTATAATTTAATTTTTTATTTGCTACATTTGAAATTTCATAGGGTACAGTTACTGTTTTGGATGATTCATGATTGAACTTATTTGATGCTATATTGTTTCTTTTTAATCCACATAATTTTCAGCTATTTTGGGAAAGCATATTTATCATAATAGTGAAGTAAGACAGCCTAAATATTTAATAAAGACACGTTTTTTTGGTTTTAAAAATCTTGGGTTAGGTACCATAAGAGAACTATTGAGTTCCATTTGTTGAGGCCAAAATATGGCGGATTTTCTATTGGTCTCCTGCTTCCGCATGCAAATCATATGGAGGTGTAGGGGCTTGATCGCTCCTTGATTGGCCAACTGTTTTAACTGCAAAACATAATTTCTTTTTAATACATCAAAAATTTCATTTTGTCCTCTTTTTTGCATCCAATCGTCGTATCTGCAAGCCTGTAAAAAAAATAAAAAAAAATTTCTTGGCTGAAGTTCGTGTAGGAGATACATTTAAATTAAAACCTCCGGGAACCACTTAGGAACGCTCTCCTGAGAAGTTAGCATTTTGCAGTTAAAACAGTTGGGAAATCAAGTAGCGATATGTAACAAAGTTTTATTTAAACACTAATTTCCTGCTTGTTTACTGTTTACATATAATTACTAACTTAGACCTAACGAATAAAATCAGACGGCCCACCAATCACTGTGAAATCGACCAATGGACCTCATTCTTTTAAGAAAATACTCTCGCCAAACTACACTAACCAATCAAAACATTGGGATTTGACGTGCTTTTGACTATGGATTTCTATACAAAAGTAGGCTACCCTATACATCTATAGCAAACAGGAAACAGCAGAGTTACCAGTCCTCAAATTGGAGTTAAACCCAGGCTGCTCGCTATTTTGCATTTTCCAGAAAGTTTACTAGGTTTTGGCAGCGACACATGGGTTAACTTGGACATTTTGGGAGAACTTTGGCTAGGCACAGAAGTTTCAATGTAGCCTCCTATAATTTGAAGGCATCATTACAAGTTGTGACTGCAAATTTAGGCCAGCCAAACTACAAAGTTATGTTAACGATTATATTAGCAATACTGTGATGTGTATAGTTTAAGTTATTTGTGTGGGTCGCTTAAGTCGATGGCGCTTAGCTTCTTTTTGGAAATATTGTCTTGCAGCAACCTGTAGTCTGGGCGATTTAAACTCTGTTTCACCTGATTTCTGCCTTGTCTAAAATTCTATTGACCGTGTATGTGTTAGAGTGTAACTGCAAAGGCTTTCACGGCCGAAGTCGAATGAAGAACCAGTAGAATCCGGGCTGATGGGCCGTGGTCGGATTGAAAGTGAACTTCCAAACGTTTTGTCAACATCTGCGGTCGACATCTTCAGTGCCGCTGCGTGGAACTTAGAAGGTTGTACCTTGGTGGCTCCGTACGGTGCGGTGGCTCGCTACGGAGCCACCAAGGTACAACCACGGCCCATCAGCCCGGATTCTACTGGTTCTTCATATATGTTAGAGAATAATACGCTCTAATATTGTTTCACTATTAGATCCAACAAATACGGGCCTAACGAAAATTGTAGACCTATAGTATAACAATTTTCCCTACCCTAAACAATTTAAAAAAATCAATTTGTCTATTTGAAAGCCCTTTCTTTGCAGAATGAAGACTTCCTTTTAAAAGCTATGCTTCTTTACTGAACATTTTCACACGCATAGGCCATCATTATAATGTAAACAGGCCAAGCTAACCCTAAACTGATTTTGTAGCCTTTGTACGGCAAAACACAGGCCAAAAGCTTAAATGGGTTTCTTGATTTATTCATGTGCGTAGGACTGGAAACGGGACCCCCTTACTTCAAAGCCTAGCCGCACTTTCCATTTAATTTTCGTAATTTTCTCCCCCCTGTCGCTCTCTCTTTCTCACTTAAAGGCTCTGTGACTTGAATGACTATTTTGTTTTTGTTGTGTACATTTCCATAGGCGTGGTTGGCACTTTATGAAGGGGGGGGGGGGGTCATGTCATCCGTCGGGGGGTTGTCACTTCCTTAGGTCGTATTAGGCACAGTTACACTTCAAAGGTCCGCGTTGGATGAATCTAGGTTGGGGGACCATCTTCATTAAACGTTGTCGCATCCTCAGATCTTCTTAGAGTAACGCGTCAAAGGCACACTGTTAGATGAATTGAGGTTGGGTCTGTCTATATTGATCGTTAATGCTTCCTTTGGTCTTCATATGATATTTGCAGTAAGATAAGCGATTCCCGCTATACAGTTTTTAGAAGGGACAGGTGCTCCGCGACCTCAGCTATTCTAGTCTATTATTGAATATTTGATGCTGACGTAGGTTTTTTAAACCCGTTGAGCAGTCTTGACACATTATATTTTTTTTTAAACCATAAATTCTATAAATTACACATTACGCTCCAAGCGTTCGTGCAATTTAGTTCTGTTCACAAACTTTAACATCAATAAAAGTTTCACGTCAATCAGCTGAGAGACGTTCAGGAAGGCACTTCCGAAAGTCTCTAGCCTTTCCCTCCAGAAACAAGGGCAATCGCACAGGATGTGTTCCGAAGTCTCCTCCCCTAGTTCACAAAACCGGCAGTTCACGTTCTCAATGGTGAGCATTCTTGCCAAATGCCGACGGAAAGGCCCATGTCCAGTGAGAAGAGCAGTCACTGTTCTGATGGTCTTCCTACTTGCAGACAAGTGGTGAAGACCATAACTTTTACACGGGTCAGTTACAAGCTGATTCGGATAGCTGCTTATTTTCGCCGCACGCCATTGTTTCACAAAATCTTCCCGGAAGTTTGTTTCAAGACGCTGCTTTAGTCGCGAGGGGCCAACTGGTAGAAAAGGTTCAGGTCCCTCCGGTGGTACTGCCGAAGCCCCTCTCGCGAGTCCATCAGCCTCTTCATTTCCATGCACATTGCTGTGACCAGGTACCCACATTAGTTCAACTGAATGGTGCTGTTGTATGACAGTAGACAATCTCCTGCAGTCCGCTACTAATGATGACTTTACATTCGAATTTGACAATGCCATGATGGCTGCTCTGCTGTCTGAACAAATACATATTTTAGTGCCTGGCGGTAGACGAACACACTCTTCTAGAGCACACATAATGGCATAAACTTCCGCTTGGAATACTGATACGTAACACCCAAGGGGAATAGAAATGGAAATGGGTGGCCGCGCACAATAGACTCCGGCTCCGGCCCTACCGTCCATCAAAGAGCCATCGGTATAAAAGATGACACTGGGCATTGATGGGAGGATTGAGTTTGTTTCCCACACTTGTCTCGTTGGTACTTTTGAGATCATGCAATCGTCAGGGCTAACTCTGGTCTGTATCCGATCATGTGGCAAGCAAACAATGTCGTCAATGTCATATAACGGGGTTCCAGCCCGAATTCCGGCTAATAGTAGTCTATTGTATGAGATCATGGCTCTCTGTTGAATATAAAGGTGCAGGGGTGGAAAGTCCAGAAGCACCTCAAGCACTTTCGTGGGTGTTGACCGGAATGCCCCAGTAGCGCCTATACATGCCAGACGTTGTAGTTTCTGCAGAGCATTCTGAGCCGTTAGAAGCTGTGTTCTCCGCCACCAGATAATGCAACCATATGCTATTATAAGTCTGACGTTAGCTGTGTACAGCCATCTTACTAGCGGAATCTTAAGGCCCCACGTGGAGCTGAAGGTGCGTCTGATCACAAAGAAAGTAGCCAGAGCCTTCTTCACGCAAGCGTCTAAGTGTTCTTTCCACAACAGTTTTTGTCCATAATCACTCCGAGAAATTTTACTTTATCCGATTGCTTGATAGCATGAGCTTTAATCTTGATTATGGGGAAGGGACCCAAATTTCGTCGTCGAGAAAATAAAACAATTTCTGCCTTATGAGGGTTAATCCCCAGCTCTTTATCTTCACACCATTTCACTATTAAGTTTAGTGCCCTTTGCATTATATCATAAATTGTACCAAGGAACCATCCGATTACGAGGATCGCTAGGTCGTCTGCGTAGGCTTTCACAACGTAACCTTGCTCCGTCAATAGTACTAGTAATTCGTCGACAACTAAACACCATAGTAGAGGAGATAACACGCCTCCCTGAGGACATCCTCTTGATACGGCGACTTTCACAGTAGTGTCCCCACGCTGTGCACTCACTCGTCTCTTTCTAAGCATATTGATAGTAGTCCAATCAATCAAACAGGGATCGATTTTCTTCTTCCTTAGTGCGTTTTCAATGGCTCGAAACGATACACGATCAAAGGCACCCTCAACGTCTAAAAAAGCTGTGAGGGCCATCTTTTTCACAGTGAGAGCTTTTTCAAGTTTATTTACCAAGCAACACAGTGCTGTTTCGGTAGATTTACCAGTTTGATAGGCATGCTGACCACTGTGGAGGCATTCAGTGTCCAGTAATCCTTCTCTCATTTCCCACTCAATTAGACGCTCCAAAACCTTGAGAACAAACGAGCTAAGGCTAATAGGTCTATATGCCTTAGCTTGGGAGTAATCTATTTTTCCAGGCTTCGGAATAAAAACAACTTTTACATCCTGCCACTGTTCGGGAATGTAACTTAGTTTTAAAGACGCCTTGTAAATGGTTAAAAGATGTTCTGCCAAGGAATCGTATCCATGTTGCAACATAGCTGGTATGATACCATCAGCACCAGCACTTTTGTAGGGAAGGAATTTAAAAATAGCGGCCCTGATTCTCGGTAAAGTGATGATTTTATCGGCTAACAGCTCCTTGTCTTGACTAGCCCCTTTCTCCGCCGATGTGGTTGAAGTATCGGGGGTTGATGATGTTGAGCTCGGGAAGTGTACCGATAGAAGAAGCTGCAGAGCATCCTCGTCACTTTCAGTAAAACTACCATCCGGCCTTTCTATAGGACACAATCCGATATTGGGTGTTTTCTTTAGACATTTTTGCAAACTAGCAGTCTCAGGTAAGCTTTCTAATCTTGAGCAAAACTCTCTGTATGACTTCCTTCTTGACACTGACAGTGCCGCTTTGTATTGATTTCTTGCTTCCTTATAAGCATCGACGTCTTCACTCTTGCTGGAGCGCTTCATTTTGTTGTAAAGTCTGCGAGTAAGCCTTCTTTTAGTATCTATATCTTTGTTCCACCACGGTGGCGTACAATCATTCTTCACTACTGTTTCCGGGCAACTTTCGTCGTATGCCTGCATAATAATTGACGTCACAGAGGAAAGACGCTCTTCTAGTTCATCAGGATTCCGGGGCTCTTCATGGGCATTGGGTCTCAGATGCAACTGCAACTTTTCCTTGAAATCATGCCAGTTTGTTCTCCTTGGATTCCTGAAGCGTTTCGTTTTCATAGATAAGCCATCTCTAATAACATAAAGAATGTGATTGTGATCAGAAAGTGATTCTTCTAAGGAAACCTTCCAGTCCTGTATCAATCCCGACATTTTCCGGTTACAAAAAGTGAGATCTAAAACCTCTTCCCGTATAGCATTTGTAAAAGTAGGACTACTTCCTCTGTTGCACACGTACAGATCGCTTGATATGAAAAAGTCAAGTAACTTTTCCCCTCTATCGTTGGTATCGGAGCTGTTCCATACGATGTTATGCGCGTTCGAGTCACAACTTACCACTAAAGCTAGGCCTTTAGCACTGCAGAAATGGACTAACTCTTCAACTTCTTTTGGTGGAGGGTCTCCACCAATCACATTGGGGAAGTAAGCCGACGCTAGCACGATCTGCTCACCAGATGTATTTGCGACAATGACGGCAACTAGGTCTCTTTTAACAAATTGAGGCAGTTGCGTAGCAGTCACTCGACTCAGAATTGCAGCTCTAGGCTTTTGATTAGATGAAGAACAGATTATATTGCCTTTGAAAGGTCCCAGTCCTCGGAGCTCCCCCTCAGGTCCAATCCAAGGTTCTTGTATTAGTGCAATATCAATCTTCAGTTCTTGAATACGTTTCAGTAAGACAGACGTAGCGCCCTTACTGTGTTGCAGATTGCCTTGTAATATTCGGGTCATGTTTGCTATTCTGTCTGATTCTCAGGCCCAGGGTCATGGACTGAATTTTCTTCTTCTATCGAAGGTGATTGAATCGAAACTTGCCTTTTGAAGAAGCTTGTTATTCTTTCTTGTGGAGAGAAAGGAGCTGAGCAATCGCCTTCTTTCTTCTTCTTAAAAGGTCTAATATTTCTCGATTTGCTCTGTGGAGATCTAGAGAGAGAGCTGGTAGGCGTACAAGGATCTTCTTTAGTTGGTATTTCATCAATGTCTCTGGATTTTCCGACGGAAGGAGTATTTTCGGTCGATGGTGATTCCACTTGAGACGAATTATTAGAGTCGAGCTTCCTCTTTTGCACCTCTATTTTCCGGCCATTGTTGGCTTTGTTATTGGTGTTACTTGCTGCCACCTTCTTGGTGGGCTCCTTTCTACCTTTTGCCTTTTTTCGTACGGCTACCTCTTCTATAGGGGTGAACTGTGCCCTGGTAGTTGACCATTGTGGTCGATTATCAATTTTGGATAGACATTTCAGAGAATCGACATCAATGCCGACAAGAAGTCTCAATCCATGCCTTTCTTCGTGTCTAGAGAAAATTCTCCATTTCAAAACCAGTAGGCATTTATTTTGTTTCGCTATCCTCTTCAAAACTTCCTCGTTTGGTAGCTTTTTATATCCCGGCAGCCACAAAAGTCCTTTTTTCAGCTTTGGGATATCAGCCACAGGTATGACACTCAAGGAAGTGTTTTCCCAGACAGATAACTTTGGAATTGTGTCCGTAATCCAATCTCTACTTTTCTCATCAGCTGCTTCCACAATGATATAATTCTCACGATGGTAAGTAGCAATAAAGTTGGGCATTTCTGCCTCTTCAGGCAGGTCGTATAACGCTGTACCTACAGCGTCAATCAATTGTAATTTTTCCTCGTCTGTAAATATACGAAGAGGATTGAAATGAATAGCAACCTGAAGGTCAGTATTTGACTTAGTTTTTTCGGCGTAAGATTCGCCTTGTTTCTCGGTTACATTATCATTTGTTCCATTGCTAACATTTTGCGTTCCAGTAGCAAGCCGTACATCTCCTGCCTGGTTGCCCACAGAAGGTACCGAGAAACTTGGGCTAGGAAACCCAGTTGTCTGTGACACGTCAGACGTTTTATTTAAGGTGTCCATCATAACGCCCCGAAGGGCCCATCCACGCCCTGTGAAGAGCCTACTGATCACTCGCAGTTGGAGTTCCCTTCACCAACATCGAGACGACCTTAACGCTCATTAGGGTTCCAAAAACAACGTCCTACCCAGCGCAGAAACCTACCACGTGACCTCGGATGATCCCCCTGTTAGCATGTTACGCATTCGCATTAGGCTTTCACCTATCCACAGCACGGTCCTATCCGGTCGTCAACCGGCAGTGCTGTCGCTCAGGATTTTACACTGTATGATAGAACAGCTAGGATGGTTGACTAGACCACCCCGGGTTCCTGTCAAAGGCGTCAAAGGCACACTGTTAGATGAATTGAGGTTGGGTCTGTCTATATTGATCGTTAATGCTTCCTTTGGTCTTCATATGATATTTGCAGTAAGATAAGCGATTCCCGCTATACAGTTTTTAGAAGGGACAGGTGCTCCGCGACCTCAGCTAAAACTGAGGGTGGGGGAGTGCTTATTCTTGCTTTAAAAAAAACCTGTTAGTTAAAAGAATGAGTTATTTAGAATCACTGTGCCAAGAAGATCTGTTTACATCAATCAAAAAAGCATGCGGAACAAAACAAATTACACTAGGACTAATTTATTTACCCCCCAACACACCTGATCTTGCAGCAGTCGAGTACTTAAAACATATGTAGGCTATATTTACGTGGATTTTGTTACTGCGTGAATTCTGTTCTTAGCGTTTACTCTTTGTTGTCTTTCTCTTCACCATTATTATATTATTATTATATTGATCCAATTTCGATACGGAGTGAATATATCTATATATATATATATATATATATATATATACTACAGTAAAATTATACCGCAAGGCTTCAGTCAGCCCGTGTGCGGTTTCGCTTTTGGATATACATGTAATTCAATCGCAATCCAAATAATAATAATACATAAAATAAATTATTAATAATAATAAAATAATATAAGAATAAAATATATAATTACATAAATTAATATAATATAATAATAATAATAATAATAATAAATTGATTAAGTTTTCACGTCTGTCGTTGGGGGGGGGGGGGAGGATGATCAGATCACATGTACATACCCCCTCTTCTTTTGTCTCCTCCAGCCAACTGAAAGTTTTCCAGGAAGCTGGTAATCCGAAGAATACGCCACAGCTCTCTCAAGCAAAATGTTTATTTTTATTGTAATTATTTATTTTTATTTTTACTGACAGTAATACAAGAACAGTTACATACAATCATAAAATTATGGACAACGGATGAACTTCACAAATTACCAAACCGTTTTTCTAGGTTTTTTATTTATTTACAGATTCAGAATGCATGCTTTTAGTGCCAGTTTTATATTTTAAATATATATATTTAAATCGTTTTTAGATGTAGTTAGGTTATAAATCAATTTGTAGTTAATAGAAAGGAAGGTGTACGCAGAAGAGCCCAAGAGAGATTTGAGATGCGGAGCCTACTTGGAACTCAAGAGAACGGCCCAAGACAGGGAGGAGTGGAGAAGGAGGTGGAAAGATTTGCTGCAAACCAATCGCTAGATTGCAACTACAGAAGAAGAAGAAAGTAATTTTAGCATTAGTTTTAGTTATGTATTGAGTGCTACCCTCGCACACCGCTGGCATCAGGGGGAACTTCAGCTTTTGTTTACTGATGTAAAAAAATATTTAAGAAAATACACATATTATTATTATAACTATTTATTATTTTTATAATTTTTATTAATGACGAAAGAGTGCAATATCCGTTGGATACCACTTACAATAAGAAAACTTCAGTTTGTGGGAGCCTATGTATTGTTATGCGAAGAACGGTCTAAATATTCCTCCGATATTATCCTACATTATAAAAAGACATGTCAGTTATTGGTATTAATTGACTGTTGAAGATATGCAATTAAAAGACAAACCGTATCTTCTTTGCCAACAGTTCGGTAGGTGGTCTGACATTTTTACTCGCTGACATCGAGCTCATTGTTCATTATTAGATAAACTTTTTAAAACAGCATATGACAGTTCAAGACATTTGGGGGGATATGCGGGTATTGTTTCATTTAAAAATTTAAAATTATCGGATTTTCTTTATTAAAAAAAAGAAATCATATAAACCATTCAATGAATGAATCCGAATAGCCTCTTCAGCAGCCCGATCATGGTGATTTTAATACCGGGGTTAATATAATACCATGATGGTATTAATTCAATTTTTTTTAAATAAATCTACAATAAATTTATAGTTTTTAATTCAATATTATAACTTGTTTATCTCTAGGGAGATATGGGCTTATATTTATATTTGCTACGGCAGCGTTGCGTCAGTTCAGTTCTGCAGTATTGCCAACATCACAATTTAAAAGAAAATCACCACGATCGGGCTGCAGCCGCCTCTGTAGATAATACCTGTGTTTCCGATGGCATGGTGCGTAGAGAATCGCACAAGTACAAACAAGCTACCACTATACCATCGAAGGCATTATAGGGAACCGCTATTTTATAGTAACCGTAATTATAGGATTTAGAAAAAATGGCGATTTGGGATTAACATAATACCGAGGTTTATTCAATTGTTGTAAGCAAATGAGTGTAAAATGAGCGGGAAATTCAAATTGATTAATTAATCCTCGGCTATATTTTTGGTGAGTTTGCAATGTTTTCTCTCTTAGATGTAGACACATTAATTTATATTCGTATTATATTTCAAAATTCTACCTGCATATTTTAAGGCCAAACCGGAGGGGGTCACGTGACTGGCCTGGGAATGACTTTGCAGGGGGTTCCTAATACACGTTTTAAACCGCAGGGGCATAGTAATAATCGATAAGAGGCGTATACATGCTTACGCTATCAAGCCAAACTTAAATTACTATTACTATAGGTCTCAAATTTGTGCATGAAGCATTTAAAAACATACCTCTTAGAACATTTTTACGTGTCCCACAGGGAAGAAAAACCTCCAACTTTTGTAATTAAATGCATATGCCTTGAAATATGAACACTTAATTTGACAGTGAAGCGCCAGCAATAGGTAAAACTGCAATTATTTGGAATAATAAAAAGTGAAATACGGAATAGGTACGCGACGCGGGGCTTTGTTTATAAAATGGATATTGAACCATCCCGTGGCTAGAGACCGTTATCAATATGGCTGCTAGTGTAGCCTATACAAGATAAGTACGCGATTCGGCTGGGAAATAGCTTGCACAAGCTAACTACTAAACTACAGAGTTTTTGACCGGGTCGAGGTATCCGCTTTGCTATGCTGCAGTGTGTAAGACTTCGATATTTTTTGCGTTGGTACTTATCTTTGATAGTTGGCTTATGGTTAACGGGTGCCTCGTAAGGCGTATTATGGCTCCCACCGCTCCAGTTCTATTATATTTCTATGTATTCAACGCTCAACGTTCAAGGTCAAAATTCTCCGGTTTGGCCTTAATCTTTATTAGTATTTCCTTCAATTTTTAAGACAATGCAACCATTTTCTTGTATTCCAATAATTTATTAACTTGAATTGAATATTTTAATACCGTCGCGTGGCACCTTCCAAATGCGACATTAAACAATAAACCCGGTATTATATTAATCCCAAATAGTCATTAAAGGGTTACAGCAGTCTCCAAGGTCCAAATTGTCATGATGATTGCCAATTTTCGAAAGAAAAGGCATTCCAAAAATATCGTAGGCAGGTTTAGAATTAGTGAATTACCGTGGATGGCCGGCATAGCTACCCTAAACACTCTCATTGTAATAAAATTGTAGTAATTACCAAATGTTGGTTTCGCAATTAGCAATTTATTCATAATATTTACCGTAGCGCAGTATATTTACCTCTGCAGCACTTAATCAGGAAAATGTAGTTTTGCAGATTTAGTTTGAAATTAACATTTTCATTACTGAAATTCTAAATTTGCATTCATTTTCCCATTTAAATTACTTTATGGAAACGAGGCGAAACCCACTTTAATACTTAAGGTTTCAATAGATTTCTATCTGAAGTATGCTAAAATAGTCGTCCAAGCGCAAACTAGGTTAACTTTCCTTTTGTTAATATAAAATTACTTTTTTATATCATTGTATTCGTATTCTATTGATAAATGTTAATGGCAATGGTGTAATGTTATTTAGCACAGGGATAGTTTGACTTACATTGCCTGCTCAGTCATAGCTTACAACATAATAATGTGGAACATTTGCATTTTATTGGACTTTTAAGTTTGTTTACAAATAAATGATTATTTATTTTATTTATTTATTTATATTATAATTATTTAATGCGCCTGCGCCTCGTGCATTATCCCACGTAATGAATTATAAAATACTAAATATTGACTTTTTTAAATAAATAAATAAGGACTTTTTTTGTTCTATTACTAAGCCAACCTAGCGGAGTTAGGGCTATAAAGCCCTCTCTTACACTCAACTAAGAAAGCCCGGGACCGCCTGCTTTACATGCCCTCCGAAGCATGGCCAGAAAATGTAGGAAGTGTAGGACTCGAACCAACAACCTTTCGGGTGAAAGTCAGAGTCCGTACCACTACTCTACATGTCCTTTTTTTGTTCTATTACTAAGCCAAACTAGGGGAGTTAGATCTAATGCTCTCTGTTTTGTATTTAAGTGACAAAAATGCAATAGAAATATGTATGTAAACTAGATAAAACCAGTTTTTATACAATATTTTTCATATACTAGTATATATATATACCTAAATACATTTTTCTTATTAAAAAACAAGTAAAAAAAACAATTTAGGGGTAGCATTTTTGGGGCTAGAACGGATAAATAGCATTTCAATTGTTTCAATGGAGAAAATTGCTTTGAGATAGGAGCAACGTTGCGGAACAAATTAAACTCGTATCTCAAGGTATCACTGGGCCTATGATTTTATTGGGTCGATGCAAACATTTTCCTTTACAAAAGAGGTCAATAGAAAATTTGACGTTATTGTATTGAAGTTATATGTACAAAAGGTCGCTCTGCAAATCCCCAGTCTCGTTTCAACAGTCAAAAGTTCCTTCGTTATATAACTTATCTACAATTTAACGAGCAAATTTCAAAGTTTTAGCATTGTTTCGTAATTAGCCATGTTTGAATTACCCTACTAACAGTCCAAAGCATGTTATCTTAGTGCTAAATTAAATTTTAATTAATGTAGCGAACCAAACCCCCCCCCCCCCATTTGCGACTCCGCAGCTGCTTGAATGATTTATTTGCCTACCATACCTACAATAATATTACGGTAAATGGAATAATACTTGTATGATAGTTTCGTAAGTGTCTGGGACTGTGTCCAACCATATACTACTACTACTATTGGTAAGTGTTTCACACGAAGAGTAAATGTTGTCTGTTTGAGTCACACACTTGCTGTATCTTCTAACCTTGGTCCCGGGTTTTGCTATTTCAGTGAAAGAAAGCACTATAGGGGTCCGCACAGTTTACCTATAGTTCCGGTTACGTATGTAGTACTATGTATCAAAATGAAGAGGAGCATTTTTTCTACTTTATGGGTGAGTAGTTAGAGAGCTTGCATTTCAATCGGGAGGTCGGTAGTTCGAATACGGTTCAGAGCACCATATCTCTTCGCAGTCTTTGGATATGTACCAACGAGCTTCGGCAGTTTCGTGAAAATCTGTGTCCATTGGCTCCCCCTCCTCCGAACTTTGGGAAGAACTAGAATGACTAGCATTGGGTGGAGAATCTAGCATCTGCTGGGGAGACTCAGACATTCGTCTAGGAGACTCCTCACGTAATTCGCTGAATTCTGAACAGTCCGAACTAAAATCGTCTTCTTCGAGAAGTTTGGCGATTTCTGAAGCCTTCAGAGGTCTTGTTTTGTTGTATTTGCTCATTGCGATGATAAAGTAAGCTATATGGTACGTATATTACACTGTAGTTTGGATAGAAGACAACAGTCAAGTAATGAACTATGAAGTAGATGAATGACCTGAGCTTTTGCCAATTTGACAAAAAAAATTGGGTCCGCAAGCTAAGTTGAGGTCTATGGCAATAAGAAAGTAAAAGAAATACAATTCTTTTTATATTGTAGACGATGAAATACTACCTGAAACAAACCAATAGCCCCGAGCTGGCTGCTGATATAGCAATGACGCAATGCATTCTCCCATAAGAGTCCAATGGACACTGCGGCCGGCAACGTAGGTCAATATCGTTCCCGGAGAAACCGCTGACTAAATGCAATTTTTTTTTTCATGGGCTCAAAGTATGCACATAGTTAGGAAAAGTCATGAAAAGCCAACCCCATAAGTGAACGGCAGCTCATGTAACAGAGTTTTGAAAATCAAAACGGTGTCCATTGGACACTGCGGCCGGCACAGTGTTAATAGTATTCCGCCATTGCCATTAACTTTACAAAGAGATTCTACTTTAGAGCTTTTAAATTTTGGCTCTATTATGGATATTTAATGAGAAATTCATTTTTGTTCAAAAAAAACGTCTAGTGGATTGTCCGATTTCCTCTTCTTAATACGGTACAATAATAATAATTGCATCTAGAAATGTGGTTTTGTATAGTTGCAGCCGTCATTATACTGCTGAGAAAAGCTCGCTGCCGTTTCCTTTTCTGTATAGAATTGCAGGAACTGGAGCGTTGGGTGCTCAGCATTTCAGGAATGAACTCTGAGTTTTCTGTAATGATTATTATAACTGCTCCAACGAGAACGGGAACCTTTCAAAAAGTGCTTACTTATTTGCAGGAGTTGTATTGTTCGCTAAGGCGCATATTCCACCGACCTGCTAGTGCTAAATACAAATACGGTGACGTGGTAGCAGACATTCAAGACTTAGGCGGGGTTTCCATCGACCTCGCATTGCAGAATGCAAATGACATTGACGGAAATTAGAATTTTTCTTTTTATAGAAATCTATTAAAATGTGTGTACTTAACATATCCCATGACGCCATTTATTAATTTTAGTTTGTTTGTTTGTGATTTTAGTGTATTATCATTGATCAATTTTAACAATGGCAAAGAGGAAAACAAACATTTCCGTCAATGTCATTTGCATTCTGCAATGCGAGGTCGGTGGAAACCCTGCCTAAGTCTTGAATGTCTGCTACCACGTCACCGTATTTGTATTTAGCACTAGCAGGTCGGTGGAATATGCGCCTTCAAGATGAAAATACGATTCATCGCAAACCTTATCTAACCTAGCTTTTCTAGTTTTACCCTAGATAAACCTTCAGCAGTTCAAAAAATATTATTTTATATTTTTAATCTTTTCAGAAAAAGTTTAATCACATAGAAACAATTTAATTTATCTATCCGATTGACCTCTTCAGTCGCCTCTGTAGGTTTTCTATGTCTTCAAATTTTCGGTTATGACGAGGAGGTTACCTCTTCAACCAAAGTTATTTTAATGTCAGTGTTACATAATATTTTAATATAATGTAGGTTAGTACCTGTTATGAGTTACGACACGTCTCTGATCCCATGGCGTGTAGAGAGACGTACAAGCACGCTACCACCTTGCCACCGAAGGAATAGTAAAACATAAATAGGTACTCAATGTAAAATGTAAAATAAATAGGTGAGTTAAATATTTTCTCGATGAACCAATCTAGAAAGAAAGAAAAAAGAAAGAAAATAATTGTCTTAGTTTCGCCTTTTGGCCCACTCTTACAATTAAACCATAATCAGAAACTTTTAAAGTCGGTTCACGATTAAATTTCCAATTGTGAAGATGCCCATTTTTGTTCCATGTACGTAGAAGCCCTTACTTGAGTACCCCCCCCCCCCCCCGTCGATTTTCGAAGAAACATCGATTTCAGAGCCGTCAAAAGTAGCCTTTAAATTTGTAGAAATGCTCCTCTGCATTTCGATAAATGAAATGTGGCCTTCTCTATAACATTACACACACTTTTTGGAATTCTCTCCTCGGCACTACCATACCAATATTTTTTTCCACAAATCAAATTCAAAAAGAGGTATAAATCATGTATAAAATTGTGCAAAAAAATATCGGTTTTTCCTGATATTTTGACAGCACTACAAATTTGCATTTTCGCACCTCAATTATTACTGCTATAGGAAACCACGATAAAGTGCATTAAACCTGTGAAATGAATAAATAATTAATTCAGTCAAAAAATATCGGGCTGCTTGCTTTGTTTACGAAATATTTGGAAATCTCCGCCTTAAAATACGGTGGTTGGCAGGTGGGTGCCTGAAGCTCCTGGTATTAGGTTACAAAAGCATTAGTTCTAATTTCCAGTGCCAAAACACCCTTGAAAAAATTTAAAGCCGCACCAGCCACCAGGAGGCCATAGAAACAGAAAATTGAGAATGTAAAAAATCAGAACTTGGAGGGATTCGAACCCACTATCTACCCCTTGCCGGGGTATCTTCTTAACCGCTGGACCACAGGCCCTAGAAGGTCGGTCGTCGTGTTTAATTAATTAGTTAATGTGGGTGGATTAATTTACTGACTTACAGATATTGCGTTTACCCTATTATTTTACTATGCAGCCTTTCCCGAGCTCGGCACTTGGCGTTTTGCTTCATCAGTAAGACGTTGGCAGACAGCAGCGGCAGTATATAGTAGCAGTTGCAGGGACGGATCCAGCCCATTTGGGGGGGGGGGGGTCAAAATAGGAAAAACATGTGTCGTATGTAGTATCGATTATATCAGAGCGTAATAAATTAACTTAAAATAGATTTACCAAATTTTGGTATCCGTCCATGAGCAGTTGTACTATAAAGACAAAATCGGAAAATCGGTAAAATTTATAACTACTGTCAGTTTGGTTTTTGAGATGAAGAGTGATTTTGTTGAAGGTTTTAAACATATAGGTAGCGCACGAGTCGCCATCGAATTATGAGTTAGGCCCCAATATTTAAATTGCGATGACTAGTGTTTGAACTTGAAAGTTGCAACATATCGAGCAGACGAGCAAAGGCCATGAATAATTATGAATACCTTAGTGATAAATTCTATAATAGTATAGTAATGGGACTTAGTATTCCACCCGGCCTCAAAGTTCTGGTTCTTAAGATAAGGGTTAGGAAAAGCCTGTAATGAGATCATTGTAATGGAAAGAGGTTTGCTTCCTTTTTGTATTCCTCCGCAGCTGGCTAAATGCCATCATTATAATGAGATACCCTGCGGCTTTTTGACCTGTTTATGCTTTCTCAGCTGTTTTCCGTTACCATAATTATTAGTAGCTGATACTCTTCTTTTTCTCAAGTGAGCCTTATTGCATATTGCTAAGAATCATTAGCTTTAGCTTTTGATCCAAGTTTTTATGTTGTAATATAGTCCTATGTAGGGTTTCTCTCGTGACTTCGTGGAAACGAAACATAATGTGTACAGTAGTAAAATTAAACTGATATAGTACCTACAGTTGAATAGAATAGTCAAGGTGGTACCTAGGGAATTTAATTTGAAAGGTTGACCCCCTTCAGCCCTACTATGCCTACTCAGTCTACCACCCACAGTGTTCAGAGTCTTAGCTTCTATGCAGTGTCAGATACAAGTACAGAAACTATACTTACCCAGTGCCGGCGCTACGGGGGTGCCCGGAGGGCCCCCCCCCCCCGAATGTTTCTCCGATCCCCCTGGACCCCCCACTTTTGAGATATTTTACATGTTATGCATAGCAGAATTTTTTTAAATTCAAACACGTCCGAATTAAAACTGGTTAAAAGTTACTTACTTTCCTTATACCAACTCAAACGAAAAATATTTTGTTTTTTCATTGGCCCTCCAGATAGAAGTCATGCCCCCATATGGCCCTCCCCCTTAAAATTTCTGGCACCGCCACTGTACATACCCTGTGGCTAATGAACTCGGCTTCTGAATCAATTCGCTTCAGAATCTCAGCATTAGGGGTACGATCTCTCCAGGACAAGGGTATCGTGAAAGCTACGTCACAATTCAAATCGTTGTTACGAGAAGGACCAATATCGTCACACTCCAATTTCACATTGTCATGAGATGGAGGACCAATGATGTCACACTCCAATACCACGTTGTCATGAGATGGCGGACCAATGACGTCACAATTCAATCCCACGTGACCCGCTTTTCAACCCTCAAACGTAAATTGATGGGAAAATTCTTTTTCCTCTTATTAAATAACGTTAATAATAATTTTAAGGGGTTAGAATAAATCTAATAATGCTTTAAAACAGGTTTTCAAAATTTGTTAAGTAGCCTATTGGGAAAATCATAATCTCTTCTATTCTCCATGTGTTTTTATGGCTTTAAATAACCACGGAATGCGTAAATTCGCCCTTGCCAAATTACGCTATGGGTCCATACAGCATATTGAAAGATTAAAAAAGATGCTTGTCGGAAATCTCAGTTCTCTTCGACGAATATGTTATATTATAAAACTCAAAACGCGCCTTTGCTGCACCAGCGATTCAAAAAGTAATCTAACGCAAAACCTTGTTCGTCAGCGAAATTGAAATACAAATGTATAGTAGGGGACTTTCCAACTGAATAACTCATGAATATTGCTTTTTGCCCGATTTTTCAAACTGTCAGCTACAGTTGAGTAGCGTACTGCTGACGGGTTAGCAGTGCTGTCGTGCCCTTTGTGACTACTGCTGAAATTCTGAATGACACGGTCGGGGGCGGATCAATAAATACTTTGACTTTAGTAGAGTGACGTGTCGGACAACTTTTTGCGTATCCAGGCCAATGTATGTCAACAATACAATAGTACTTACGAGACAGTTGAAACTGGGATTATTTTGGGAAGAGCATGTTCATGGGCTTAGGCTATACAGTGTTGGATGGTATAAATAATAGGGGTCTTCACAGTGTTCGTGTTATCGAGTTATACCGAATTAAGTGTGTTATATCAAGCTAAGTTAACAGACCGATAACCCGATAACCAGCTAACCAGCGTGCTATCTTAAACCCACTTCCAAGTTGGTTAACGTGTTATTATTTACCTTGCTATAGCTCAGGTTTGACCGCCGCCATATTTGTTTTTGTCGATTGATTTGAAACACGCGTTTAAACTTTTGTAGTATTTAAATTTATTTGTATAATCTATTATCACAAGCAATTACCGTAAATACTTAAAATTATAATAACCAAAATGAACAAAAAATATAAACAAATGTGGCACTAGAATAGAGTTCTGCCACTTTCTTTACACCCGTGCCACCAACGTCTGACTACTACCACGTTGTTTACTCAGTCGATATAGCATGATAACTCACTCCCGAGGTCCACACTCAACTCACGATTGTGTGTTAACTTGAATAGCACATCTAACTCGATAACACCAACACTGTGAAGACCCCTAATAAGAACGGGGAACTGTGATAATGGCGACAAACTTAGTCAAAACACAACACTGCTAAATAAATTGTTGAATTATTTGAATGAAAAAAATATGGAGTCCGATCCGGGCTTATTTTGCATTGCCACTTCTCCAAGATCACTCGATGAACATCAAAAGCTTGAGTGTAATATATTATACAGATGCAGTGAATTAATATACAGTAGACTGACTACTTATGATGATGCAAGACATAACTTATATATATATATATATATCCTTTCATTAGAAGCGATCGACAAAGCGACTTAGGTGGAAAGGTGGTGGCGTGCTTGTACTTGTGCACTTGTGCGAGTCTCTACACACCTTGCGATCGGAGACATGTCGCAACTCGACACAAGTACCTATTTGGTTACTTAGTGAAGCGATTGAAGAGGTTAATCGGATAAATTCTTTAAATTGTATGCAATTAATATTTTATTTAAAAAAAATAAAAAATAGAATCGACCCACCCCCCTCCCCCCCCCCAAAAAAAAAAAAAAATCCCACAGAACAAACAAAAAAATTAGGCGTTGCCAAATTCTACCACGCGGTCGAGATCGAAAGTGACAGAGCAAATTGCCGCATTTAACAGGTGGACTCTGCTGAAATTTGAATACAAGTGACCTGTAGGACAAAGAGGAAGGGACGCGACTAATGGCTTGTCAGTAAAAAAGGGAAGCGACACCAAAATAAATCATTGCCCTTTGTTTTCAAACAACATTTTTCATTTACGAACCAAGCGTGTGTCCCCCGTATCGTACGCATGACGTAACGAAGCCATCAATTTTTTAATTGTTTGGTGGATTTTTTTTTTAAACATTTCCGCGCGGTAAACAGTTGTTGTTTTGCTTTGATGTGCTGAGTTGTATAGGGTCATGGAATTTCAAAAGGTAATATTGACGATTGTTTACACGTTGTTGGTGTGTTTTCTTGCGTAGGCCTACATTATAATATAATCAGAGCCGGCCCGTGCCTATAGGCGGACTAGGCGACCACCTAGGGCGCCAAGCTGCGAGGGGCGCCACCGAGCGGCTCTCTTCGGAAAAAATTAAACTATAGAAAACTTCACCGGAAATAAAAACACAATGTTTGAAGGAGAAGTAGTTTTAAAGTTACAATGGTTTTTTTAATAAGGTATATATGCAGTGGCGGCTCGTGGTGTATCAAAATGGTTAAATTTAAAGTCATTTTTGGGGCGCTGCCCCGCTGCCCATGTATAAATGCATATGGCATGAATTGCATTGCAAGGTCCATAAGAGAAAAGTTGTGTACACCTTTTCAATGGTGTGAACGATCTTTTTAACTTTTGCCTGACTCGGTTGCCATGGCGACCCGGGGCTAAATTGAAAATTGCCCCAAGTTGCCCAGAGCACGCACATAGCATAGCCGAATTGTAGCAGTTGCATTTTTCTTCAGAATAGTATATTATTATTTTATTATTATTATTATTATTAAAAGGAAATTGCTTTGTTTGCCTGTAAAATTATGGGAGGGCTGTAGCCCCAGTGCCCTTATGGACGAGCCGCCACTGTATATATGCATGTATACATACCTACTATCAAATATGGGAACAAATAAATATCCGAGAATTAAGTAAAGTCAGGAATTTTCAATTGGGGAGGGGGGCAATTAAATTGGAAAGGGGGCACTAGGCAAAAGTTTCGCCTAGGGCGCTGAAAAACCACGGGCCGGCCCTGAATATAATGAATATTGCTGTACTAATTAATCGATCACAATACGAAGGTTTCCTTTTAAATTCTCGAAGTAATAATTTTTCCCATTGCAAGTTGTTGTCATTAAGTATGGAATTATAAACTACTTAGGCGCCCATTCCACCGACCGGCTAGGGCTATTTACAAAAACGGTGACGTGGTAGCAGACATTCAAGACTTAGGTGTCGATTCCACCGATCTCGCATTGCAGAATGCAAATGAAATGTTTGTTTTCCTCTATGCCATAGTTAAAATTGATCAATGATCATAGACTAAAATCACAAACAAACAAACTAAAATTAAAAAATGGCTTCATGGGATATGCTAATTACAAACATTTTAATAGATTTCTATAAAAAGAAAAACAAACATTTCCGTCAATGTCATTTGCATTCTGCAATGCGAGATCGATGGAAACCCCGCCTAAGTCTTGAATGTCTGCTACCACGTCACCGTTTTTGTAAATAGCCCTAGCCGGTCGATGGAATGGGCACCTTATGAAAGAATTCTTACCCTGAATAGGGCGAATATGTTTTTTCTGCATTTAAAAATCCTCACGAAGTGTCTTCGTATTGTTGCGGTTAGTATCGTGCCTAAATATGTACCTACATCTATGAATTAAGAAAAAATAATGATTTAACGAAATAATACATTTTTCGCTCATTTGAAACTCAGCCAAGCATCACTTAATACTGTTCTTTGAGTAGCTCCTTACTGCCGTCGAAGTGAAACAATGTTATTGCTTCTCTCTTCTCCCTGCAATTAATAATTAATCGACTTCGTTGGCCAGGTGGTAACGTGCTTGCACATGTGCGAGTCTTTACACGCCATGCGATCGGAGACGTGTCGTAAATCAACACGGGTACTAACCTACGGAGGCGACTGAAGGGGTCAACCGGATACATTCATTAAATTGTTTGTATGCGATTAATCATTAAAAAATAATAATAAAATATGTATATATATTTCATGTGAAATTTAATCTAGTACAAAAATGGATACTAGTGATGTCTATAGTAGTCTCAAAATAAAAAGTTTGTCGCCACTATGGCCTCTGCGCGTTAAAAGCTCTAACACGAGACTGCAAACACCCCGCCGACATTTCCCATAAAAATGGACGAAATGGAGGCAACAAAAACGGTAGTAACGCTGTTTTTATGACAAGTTAGGTCAAAATGACATACGAAAACCTCATCAAATTGTGCCTGATCCCATGTACTGGATATAAATACTATAAAGCCTGGGATTACGTTTAAAGCTGTAGCGAAAATTTTACACTGCCTCGACCCCACTCAATTAGAATGGGGGTTATTATTGCATGTAAACAGTGGGGGGCCGCGGTTATCTCCCTCGAAAGCATTTTCAAAATACGATTGACGCGAGATTTATTATTCAAGAGATTAGCCGAGCCAATTTTGTATTTTAAACTAGATTTTCTGTCCTCTGTGTGGTGCTGTCGGTTGTTGCGGGTTAGAAATGTAGGTTATATCAGAGGTTTTGCATTGGCGTGAAAATTTTGGGAAGAAAACATCCGTTGTGCATTGATTAAGTTAGGACAGTGTTTATGCTATACTCAATGCATGAGCCAGAACAGTCCAGTCGGCAGAGAGCTGGAATATGAGACGAAAGGTCTTGGTTCGAGACACGAAATAAGAAAAGAAGAAAAATCCGCTTGCCCTGGCTCCTCCAACCCAAACAGGTAGCTCACCTCCACTAGTAGGAGAAAAACTCAATTAGCGGGGATGTTGGTGACTTCAACAACTACCGAATAGAGCAGTGATTAAAAGAGAGAGGGGGAGGGGAATCCTCTACCAGTCCTTAGGCCTATAGCCCTTATCGAGTTGTTGTGCCACGGCGTTTTGTGATACAGTATTTTAATTTTTATTATAAATATTTTAATTCTTCTTCTACTTTATATGCCTGTCCTAACGATGGTTAGCGATTATCATGGCAATGCGGACATCGGTTTGCTGGAAAACGAAGTCATGCTCTTGCCAAACCACTGCTACTTGCTACTTTTTTTTTCAACTATGATAATCTTCTTCTGCTGCGAGCCCTCAGTCCTTCCGTCCTCCCTCGGATTGTAACATGTAGAAGGCGATATTTATCGTTCCTCATCATCGCATGGCCGACGACATTCTTATAAGATTCTAATAACACGAGACAGCTCGAGGAGACCATGCAAGGTCAGTGCTTTCTTCGTCTTTAACGAAGATTGGCGATCATCATGACAATTTGGACACTGGAGACAGCAGTCATGCTCTTGTCAAACCACTGCCTCAGGTTTTTCAACCAGGATGTTCTTGTTCAGCCGCGAGTCCTCTTCTTCTAATTTCCCTGAACTAGTACAATATAGCACGCAGAAGGCGATATTTTTCGTTCCTCATCTGGAGCACAGCATCATTGAGGACACAGTAGAAGAAACAAATAGAAGAGGGTAGCCAAAGAAGGAATTGATGGATCAACTTCATCAAGCTCGCACAAGATCTGAAGAGAATGGTTGCTCGAGACTGATAGAGCTGGAGGATGATATACAGAGAGCTTCTGCCAACTAATCGTTGTGATTGTGACCTCAGAAGAAAGCAACCTTAAGCTAAGCATCGAGCCACTCTCTCTATTATATTATGAAATCTTTGAAACACTGTGCTAAAAACACCCCCGCACTCATAAACTACAACTTAAACATAATTTAACGAACTTTTCTAATAAGTTTAAGGTCATATCGCTCACGTAAGATTTTGAAGTAAACTCGAAAACTCGAGCAACTTTGTCAAAAACTATTAAAGCCGTCTGAAGTTTACTGAAGCTTCATCAGTCATTCATTGTCAGGAAAAAGCTGTTTGGTACAAAGGAAATCACTTATCTCTCACATTAGCTTGAGACGGAAATTAAAATAGACAGCTTCGTCAAAATGTCCAACTTTGCCTTCTTTGTCAGCCGATTTTTAAATTCTCACTTTTTCTTTGACTACAAAGAGTTTAATGTTACTAGGTATTCAACCAAGAGGTTGCGTATAGCGGACCTGTTAGGTAGACAGGTTTCCTTATGACATTATTTTTCTAATAGAAAAACTGGCGTTCTATTCCTCCATCTTACCTCAGTTTCCTACTTTCCCTTAGGTTGAACCCAACACAGTGAATACTCCTACTGTTTTTGCAATAAGGTAAGGTCGCCGTAGGACCTAGGTATCTGTAGAACAATTTTCCCTGTCCTAAAATAAAGTGAAAAAATTAATGAGATATAGTATGCAACATACAACTATTAGAATTAATTTATAAATATGGTACAATTATAACATGTCTCACATAACAGTCTATATAATAATAATAATGTCCTAAAGGACGTTTTTACAAACCTAGGCCTACCCTTGTCGAATGCCAACGTCCCCATGGATTTCGGACATTATTTATATTGTTTCCTTAAGAGGATGCTGGCCGTACACATTGTTCACCCCTGGATCAGCCTGAATCAGGTTGGTTTATATTTTTTACTTAAGTTAATACTTAAATTTATAAAGATTTGGTCTACTCAATAGCTAGAGGACACCCTATTATAAGGTGTTTTTCATTTTTGTTGGTATAATTTTCCATGAATTCGATAATTCGGTGGATTTCTGTCGCTTATCAGTTTCACGGAAAACCCCCTAAACCAAAACTAAATAAATCGTCGTAGTGCTATGCATGAAGTAGTCCTCTATCAATTGATTAGACCAAATCTATGTAACTTGAAGTATTAACTTAAATAAAAAATATAAACCAACCTATTTTAGGGTGATTCAGGGGTGGCCAATGTGTGCAGCCAGCTTCCTCTTAAGAATTTTGAGCCATTGACAAACCGGTATAATTCCTCGATGGCAACCTACTGCAAACCGGCTGCAAACCTGCAAACGATAACGGACACTTAATCAAGTACGGACACGAGTCACATAACAGTCTAAGTCTAATCCACTGTTTTAAATAAGGATTCCACCTCTTCTTGTGGACGCATCCAATATCTGCACTCATAGCAAGAAGCTGAAAAATGTTCTTGAGGAAGAAGCCCATTAGGTGCAAAATATCATCTGTAGAAGAGTCAGCATTTAGCACATTCAGCAATTTCGCTCTCAGCTGTCAACTTTAATATCTCTACTTCTCACGCACTACTTATATCTATATTTTGCTGAAGAGAGACATCACGACATCAGCCTTAAGTTAACAGTAGTAACAGTGAACTGGGTTCCAATCCCCGCTGGGCAAATTTTTTTCAACTTCGCTTATATGCGAGGATGACTTAATATTGTACTTTATCTCACATTTATTACTGCATAAGGTATTTACACTTGTACACAAAGCCCATGGACGCAATATTTGCACTGACAGCAAGACGCTGAAAAATGTTCTTGAAGAAGAAGCCCATTAGGTGCAAAATATCATTTGCAGAAGAGGCAGCATTCAGCATAGCAAAGCTGAAAATTTCGCTCTCAGCTGTCAACTTTAATATCTCTACTTCTCAGGCACTATATCTACATTTTGCTGAAGAGAAGCATCAGCCCCAAGATATAATGGTTGTAGGAGTGAACAAGTTACATCTCATGAGAGGAATAAACCGTTGAGTACTTGTACTTCCCCGGGTAAATGAAACTCGAAAATTACGAATACCTCTTGAAATATTCAGATAGAAATGCATTTGTAATTCAAATTTGAATACAGTATACAGTGTGAGAAGATGAGAGGGGAATGAGGGGGGGGGGGGTGAAGCAAGATATTTCTTTAGCTAAGTCCTCAGGGCTTGTCTGGGCATATTTCGTAATACGTAAATTAGGCTACAATAATAGGTAGTAGTTGCAATTTTTTTTTGAAGAACTTTTTATGGACACAGGCCTCCTTATAATAGCCCATAGGTCCCTTGTCCAATGCCAACGACCCCATGGATTTCGGAAATGTTTTTTGTTGTTTCTGTATGAATTTTTGCCCATTGGCAAACTGGTATACATTCTCGGTGTCCACCTACACCGGCTGCAAGCCATAATGGACAAGCTGAGACAAGCAAATCATTGACGCAATGAAACAGGTGAAAGCATGACTTAACCAAGTACAAATACGAGTCTAGGCTACATTAATCTGAAAGGATAAGATTTATAGATATGAAAAATTAAGAATTTTGATTTCATCGTTAGTTCATATTGAAATATATAATTACAAAGGCCTTCATGGCCGGTGTTACGTGACGAATTAGTCAAATCCGGAATGAAAAGCAGTTGCTGCTGAGCCTCCGAGAAACAATCTCAGAAGTTTCATTGAAGATGTCGACCGCAGATGTTGACGAAACGTTTGGAAGTACGCTTTCAGAACGACCACGGGTCTATCATCCCGGATTCTACTGCCTCGTCACATCGAAAGCATATAATTATACTGAAAACTTTTAGGGGACAGCAGGAAGGGAATCACAATCACAATCAAATTTGAAAGGAAAACGTATGTAGCCTAATATCGATAGACGATAGTACTTTCATTTGCTGCTTCAGCAATAATGTTATGGATTTTTTGGGATATAAATGGAATTTTACTGTATTACAGAAAATAAGTTATTTTGTTTGGACTTTAGTGGGGGTGTCCTCTTATCGCTTAAGAGGACATGCTACGTAGAAAATTAGCAACCAGAATTTGCTGTTTATATTGCCTTTTTATTTATTTTTTTAATTAACAAAGCAAGTTATTAAAGATTTGGCTCATGTATGTTGTATAAGACTACTTCATGCATCATATAATAGGAAATATTAAATTTTTACTACCTTAGTTCCTTCACAAAAACCACTGGGGAGTCGGGACTAAAATTTCGCGTAAAATAGGGTTTTTGGAAAAACTAAAAAAAAACTAAAACTAAAAATACCCGAAGTAGTCTTCTACAACTTAAATGAGCCAACTTTTAAAAAAACTTGCCGAGTTAATGAAATAAAAAATGCAAAGTATTTATATTTGTGGTGCCAAAACAGCATTTTCTCCTAAATTTTGCACATAAACCTTGAATCAGGTACGCGAAAATATCTCAGCGATGTCAAAGGTAAATGTCGATCTCATGTAAAAATCATTGATTCTATTCTCGTCTACGCTGTTGAAGTTGACTGTTAGCTGTATTTTATTTCAGTCGTAAAACGCGTTGAAGCGCGAAAGCAAAGGCTTTGGTGGAAGCTTCCGTTGGGTTTCCGTTTCGCGCGTAAACTTTGGTAACAGACGCTGAAAACGAGCTCAGAGGGAAATTACGATTTTTCGTTCGAAAAAGAGTTTTATATTATCTGTAAGCTGCCCGTAGTTTTTCGTTTTGTTTTCTCTAGCTATTACTAGTCCTCAGGCCTACACCCTTATTGGTTTGTCGTGCCACGGCATTTTCTGTTTGAATTTTTATAACCGCACAGTGTCCAATACTTTTTTCCAAATCAAATTCAAAAATAGAATGGAATCGAATATATCTGCATTGATTCATTACAATGAAAACAATAAGAGTTCTTTGTACAAACTAAAACACAATGACAAATAAATAAATCAAACACTGAAACCAATAGCCTAAATTAATATACCAGTTATAGGTAGTGGTTTCAGTACTATCTACTGTATACTGAGAATTATGTGAAGAACGTCTGCTGACTAGTTCCACATCATGTTCTCTACATATAAATATTTGTCTATAAAGTTCCTCTTTATTGTCTTCTAAAAACAGTCATTTCTTCCCCTCTCTAATGTTCCTAGGCAGCCCTTGTAAGTATCTAACACCCGCGTAGCCTGGTTTACCCTTATACCGGCTGGTTCCATGCATAGGGATCACAAGGTCGTCCCAGTCCCAAGGCATGAGTGTCACTCAGCCAAGGCAAGGTGCCATACACCTTCTTTACATAGATGGGTACCTCCAGATCAGAGGGAGATGGTACCGTTAGAATATCCAGTCTTTTGGGGCCGATATATGCGTTGCATTAATTGTTGCACCGTTGAGTTTTTTTTTTTTGCTCCCAAAAGAGGAATTTTATAAGACCATAAAACAACACCATTTCCAGTTCTGGGTAAATGACTTTAATTCCAATACTTCTGGCTCCTTCTATAGGTCTATTCTACCTCGGCCGCTTAAAAACGAATGGTCTGCTAATGTGTCTGGCCCAACTCACCGCATGTATTTATCTACCATCTCACGTCTGAGGACAAACCATGGACTCTCTGAGGCATACGTATATCTATCATACCCTACGGGGCTCATGCTCTCCTCTCTGCAGCCATTGCCTGGAAAGTGAAGGCACAATGCAGCGTGTTATATTGGAATGCCCTGAATTCACCATAGCTAGAAACAAATTACTAGACCGCATCTTCCCCTTAATGACAGTCCTCCCTTTTAATATTCATAAGTTTCGAGCTCTTGTATTATCTTTCCATCAACTTACAGTTTTTACTAACTATAAAATGTAACAATGAAACCTTTAACTGTTCCCAGTTCCGACTGCAGAGTTCCAATCATGGGAAGTTTTCCTCAGCTGTTGACCTTCAATCGACATTTTCCCAAAGTTGGTGAAATGTCAGCCTACCTTACAATAGGGCAAAAAAAATTCAATACTCCTGCTCTTCACGTGCCCCGTTCTTCAGGCTTTAGTAATTTTTTAAGAGTTGGGGGGTGGCATTCAGCCCCAATATTGGCTTTTTGCTGAAAGCCAAATTTCATGGAAATGTAGAGATATCATTGAAGGATGAGTAGAAATAAATTTCGGGGGGCCTGAACCTGAAGCCAAAGGTGGATACAGGGGGGGGGGAAGGCAGCTGCTCCTCAACATTTAGTAAGTCTGTTGTAAGTTAATTTATTACGTCTTAATTTAATCAATACTACATACTTAAGGTTAGTCTATTTTGACCCACAACTACCCCCCCCCTCCCCAAATGGGTTTGATCCGTCCCTGCGTCGGTGGTTTTGGACATTTTTGAAATTTTGAAATTTTACAGCCATGTATCTTTTTTTTATGTAGGCCTATCATATTATTCTAACATTATAAACTGTTTTAACTTAAACGTGCACGGGTTTAACTAATCCTTTGGGGTTTTGCCCCCCCCCCATACCACCAATTAATGTAATACGCTGTTGATCTGATATAATCCTATAAATTATTATATTATTATTATTATTATAATTAAAATACGGGATGCCAAGGAAAGTAATAAAAAATGTTTATCACGCCCTGATAGAGTCTGTAATAACTTACGGAATAACATCTTGGTGCAGGGACGAAAACACTTATGTAAATAAAGTGCAAAATGCCCAAAATAGAATAATTAAGAATATATTGTCAAACAAACTAAACAAAAAATTTAACCACATTGATGATAAATATAAGTACCTCGAAATATTAAACCTAAAACAACTCTATACATTTAAAGTAATTAAATATAACTTCTGTGACAAGAATTTTAACATAGAAACAGAAAACAATTCACATCACAATACTCGAAATCCAAGAAACGTCAATTTGAAACCAGCCTACAACAAATACGGGAATAGATTAAATAGTATAACGAAAATTTTTAATGAATTGCCCATACAACTTAAAAAATTAACTAAAATAGGAGAGATAAAAACGAAAATTAAAAAATGGCTTTTGAATTAAAATACTTCGCTTTAAAACTTACTTTACTTTTTACTTTAATTATTTTACTTTACTATAATTACTCTTTACGTTAACTTACAATTTTAAATGGTATGAATTAAACTGATTTGAAATTAAAACTAAGTTTTTTTTGCTAACACAGACGTGAAATAGAAAACATGTTGCATCATTTACAGCGTTTACTGTGCGAGCCCCCGACAAGTTGATTAACTTGGGGGCCCACAGGTTATTTGTATTATAAGGGTATAATTGTTAATTTATAAATATATTCCTTCGGCGCAGGGGAGTACCGGCCGGAGAAGAAGAAAAGAAGAAAAATATTATAAATCAGGATTGGGAGAATAAATAAATAAGGAATTTTTATTGTTTCTATTACTAAGCCAACCTAGCGGAGTTAGGGCTATAAAGCCCTCTCTTACACTCAACTAGGATGGCCCGGGACCGCCTGCTTTACATGCCCTCCGAAGCATGGCCAGAAAATGTAGCCAATGTGGGACTCGAACCAACAACCTTTCGGGTTAAAGTCAGAGTCCATACCACAACGCTACATGTCCTGAATAGTCCGTGTGTACCGGGCCTTAGGCGGCTCTACCTTAGCCACAGACTCATCTGAACCTTAATTTAATCCATTAGAAACTACAAGAGAGGAAAAATTTTTCCAAACGGCTGGTTGTATCAATGCACGTGCCCCTCGTTTTACCACTTTTACAAAATCCGCCGGGATTCCCTTTAATCAGTGAAAAAGTTTGGATTGAAGTTGCAGGAAGGGGGGGGGGGGGGCTGGAGGAAGAATGTTCAACACAACCCTTCTCAGGATATCTTTTATTGTTTTTTGTAGTTTCCACTCAGCTTGCTTCGTTCCTTATGCTTACTACCATATACAGGATGCCTTTGAAGGATGTTTGTTAAAATGCCGGCACTGGAAAAAAGCGTTCTATTTGGTATGGACTTTGACACAGGGTATAGATGGGTATGTATATTTGAAATGTGGCAAATGTGGAATCCTGGCGAGATTGTGTCTAATGCCAAGGTCCTGATGCGAATGGATACAAAAGCGGAGTTGCTGCTGATGGTTAAGAAACCAAAACTTACATACTTCTGCCATGTGATGAGTAACGAAAATTATCGCCTCCTGCACGTAATAATCCAAGGAAAGATAGATGGACAGAGGGCTCCCTGCAGAAGAAGAACATCCTGGTTGAAAAACCTAGGCAGTAGTTTGGCCAGAGCACGACTTCCCTTTTCAAGGTCCGAATTGCAATGACTTCATTTCATAACACAAACCATTTGTATGGTATTGATACCCTATAAGCTACCTTATCTAGCATATTTTATATTACAAACTAACTTACTATTAACAACTGTCAAGTAGCCTATTATCTGGAATTCTGGAGATAAATGTTCCGAAACCCAATCAGTGTTAGTGGTAATGGTATCATAATGTAGATGAGTATTTCTTCTAAGGGATGCGTCATTTTAGATAGTTGTACAATGGATATTTCCCATGAAATTCGACGACTTGGTAATAAAAATGTACCTGGGTGGGCCCAATTTGCTGTTAGAAGGGAGGGGGGGGGGGGGAATTAGCTGCGGGAGCAATCAAACGTTTTTCCAACATCCCGTCAGCAATTTGACCGCTAACTGGAAACAATCAATCTCTGGCAGCTCTCTCTAATCGCCCCCAATGTCTTTGCTAACCCCTCCCCTATCCCCTTCTCAAACCTAATCAGCACACCATCCATTGCGCAATTTATTTCAGGTTTTTTTCTCCCCCTCTAAGTCAGCCGTCAAGCTGCTCCTAGCGCTTGAACCCAAATCTGTAGGGGGTGTAAAAAAAGGCTAAGGGGCCGCGATAAGATGGCGCGAATTAATCTTGCTGTTGCGAGCGTTTTCATCTTTACTTGAGGGTTCTCAGAGAAGGAGATGTGCCATTCACGGAATTATTTCCCGTTCTTTTTTTCCTTTTGAATTCAGCTTTGACCCCTTTATTTGTTCGGTAAGAGGAAAAAGCAACTGGAAAAGTTGAGGTTGGGGACTAGAAATAAAAGAAAACATTTTCTCCTTTGGAAACCTTCACCAGAAAGAGGAAACCCGGGCTGTCAAGGGGGGGGGGGGTTGCCGACCACATAAACCGAAACACAGCAGTGTTCCTTTACCAGTCCTCAGGCATGTACCTCATTCATTGGACTACTTTGCTGCTGACGGTTAAGAAATGGAAACTAACATACTTCGGTAATGTGATGAGGAGCCGGACTTATCTCCTTCTGCATGTAATAGTCCAAGGGAATATTAAAGAACAGAGGCCTCCCGGCTGAAGACAAATATCCTGGTTGATTAATCGGACACATTGGTTTGGCAAGAGCTGTCCCCATGGTCCAAATTGTCATAAATCTTCGATAGCAACAGGTTACACATGATTCACAACTAGCTCTTTTGACATGTTGCTTAAAATCATGAGTTTCTACAAGAAACCAATTCAACTAAGTGTCGGCTCTCTCCGTCTTTGAACTCCCGACTCCACCTCTTAATATGAAAGCCTTTTTGAAAAAGTTACTATGTAAGGAACGGTGCGAGGCTTAGAGGGGGGGGGGGGGGGGCATGGGGGTGGGAGATTTAATGTGGCATCTCTTTGTCACTTCTTCTTGCCGCCTCCCCCCCCCCTTTAATAAAAAAAGTGAAGTGACTCATATTTTAATATTGTATTCATTTACTTTTACATTTCCTCATGAATTACTATGACTTTATTTGCTGAGAATGAGGTACCGTAAGCGCCATATACATACGTAATAATTTTTGTACTCCACCTGATGCCTCGTGTACTGTAACCAGCCATCAAAAAAATGTACCCGTGGGCCTACTATGGTGATAATTTTCAATCTTAACCTGGGATTAAAAATGGATAGAAAGTGCTATTCAAAATTGATTTGTTTACATTACAAACCCCAAGATTATTATTGTATTACTAAACGGCATAGGACATGTAGAGTAGTAGCACAGACTCCGACTTTCACCTGAAAAGTTGTTGGTTCGAGTCCCACACTTGCTTCATTTTCTGGCCATGTTTCGGAAGGCATGTAAAGCAGGCGGTCCCGGGCCTTCCTAGTTGAATGTAAGAGAGGGCTAATAATTATAGTCATAACTCCGCTAGGTAATTAGTAATAGAACAATATACAAATATAATATAAATTCAATATTTATTTAGTTATTTATTTATAGCAGACCTGCAGGTGGCCCCAGGATTCAAAAAAATATTTTCAATGCCATTTTTAGTCTCATTTCTCCTATATATACTACCCGACCACTATATAATGTCATTTGAATCACTTATAAAAATCGAATTAACTCAGTGTTGCACTTATGCAAGTTTTCGATTAAATATAGTGTTCCAAATATCATCGTCCTATCGTGGTCAGGCTAACCTATCAAACGGATCTAGAACTCGCCCCTCGACCTTTATCTTGATTCTAAGGTTATATCAACAAGCCCAACCACTGTTACGACCCTGCTCTAGCATAGTCACCGCATCTTGCGCCACTATATACAATTATACAAACACCTCAATACCAGACATTTCCGAATTGGCACTGAATGTTTACCTAAGGTCAACAAGAGGTCAAATTTATGGAAATACGTAAAAACAAAATAGGAGAACAGTTTCTCGGTTGATTGGGTGTAAATTGAAGCCGCCTTCCTAGCCTGTTAGACAGCTTGCAGGGACTTGGGACACCGCCAATATAAGCAGCTCCCACGTTGGTTGCTGCACATTCAGATAATCGGCAATGATTTTGAAACCGCGAACCAGGAAGAATTCCCCTACTACTCGTTTTTTAGTCCATCTTCACGGATGTTCCGTAGAGCCGTCAAAAATAAATTAGAAGAAATACTCCTCTACATTTCGATGGATGTCTTAACACCCATTGGCCACAGTTCATGAACTCCTTCCTCGGGACTACCACTCCAATCGTTTTTGGCGCAAATCAAACTCAATAATTGCGTCCAGTCTGTGTTGCCGTTCAGCAATTGGGCTCAAAATTTAGCTACGTACAAGTCGAGTGGGCAGGCACGTAGCCAGGGAGGGGGCTTGGGGGGCTGAAGCCCCCCGGAAATGAATAATAATAAAAAAATCCTTGCATTGTTCTGTTTGATGTTTCACCTGCATTTTTTTTTCTCCCTCTAAAAACCCTAAAACTGTGTGTTTTTGCATGTAAATTCTTAAAAATTTCCGAGGGGGGGGGGGTGGACCGACCGTTTTACTGGGGGTATTCAATACACCCTCGACCCCCTGGTAGTTAGCCCCTCCCGAAATAAAATCCTGGCTACGTGCTTGCGAGTGGAGGAAACCTTTTGCCAAAATTGGTCAAGTTATGACCTTTCTCCAAACCTCTGAAGTGACAATTTTGAATTGGTTTTCCTATACCACGGGAAATTCGATTAAATTAAAAATCTGATCCGCGGCGGCCAAAAACGGTACACGTCATATCTCAAAATGCTCTGAAAAATGTCTGCTGTATGTCCTTATATTTTTGACAGCTGTACAATTGATATTTCTAGAGATATTTGATGTTTACACTTACCACTTCAGATTGTCTCTTAAGTGAGGGGAGAAAGCTCAGGGAGAAAAAACAAAATTCATATCGATCGTAGAGCCATAAATGAAATGTTACAGAGCAGAAGATATGTTCCTCTACATTTCGATGTAAATTATAAACATTGTTATTATTGATATACTATGTACATTAAATGAGCATTATATCGCGTCCACAGCTCTACTGAACTTGATTTGTGAAAAATAGTGGACACTGAGGATGTGTCAATGTGGCCAATTGCTACCAGTGACGACCGCATAATATAAATCAAAGTGTAGGGGAACATTTCATCTACCTGCTTACATCTCATGTGTGGCCCCACGATCTTTAGGTAGCTTCACCCCAAAGTGGTAGCGTATAATCGCCTAGTCCAACAAAAACATCATCAACGCAATGTAATGAGGTTATATCCGGAAAAAGGAATCGAGAAAAATTTGGACACAAAGAACGATTCCCTTTTCCGGATATAAAGGCCTAGTCCAGGAGGTTGCCTTTTCAATTTCAAACGTAAATCAATTTAATGCTAGTATTATATAGCACTTATGTACCGTACCGTATACTATTGCAAGAAAATACAATAGTACAATATGTAATGAGTAATAAGTAAAACCCTATCTTTCTAATTTCTCAATTTAACCTGAGTTTTCCCACTTTACCGTTTCACGTTACTTGATTTACCAGATAGGAGGGAAAAACGATTTGAATTTCTTATGAGGGCATTAGACAATAAACTTCACTGTCTTTCCCAACATTAAATCATCTTCCCCTTATTTAAAGGAACTGGACTCTGAATAATTCATTATCTTCAAAAATTTCCGATGAATAAAGACAAAACTTAACTTGTGTAAAGCAGTTTCCAGCAATTTGATAAAGGATGGGGTGGCGCTTTCTATAATAAACTTTACCCCTCCCGTCCCTCTTCTCACTTTTTTTAACTTCACAAATTAGGAGCTGAAACAAAGGGGCTGCTGGTCGATGTGTAAAATCTCTTGTGACAACTCTTCCCTTCCGTTTGGAAAACTCTTGGTTTCCTTATACAAAAAATGTTCTTTGTCGATCTGAATTTTTTTTAGTTCTTAACCATTTTTTTCCTTGAGTGGAGGAGATTTTAAAAATAGCTTCGTCTTGTAATCAAGCCTTTTTAATTTTAATTTCGCTTTATCAGGACTAAACCATCAGTATTTCTCCGGACTAAGCCTGATGGTGGCAATTAAAGTGCATTGAAAATGTTATACAGTTTCAGAACAAGGCCGTTGTTAGGCTAAAAATAAAAAGTAAATGTGTTATTTCAATACAAGTTTTTATGTGGGAGTTAAACGTTCTTTTGGTACAAAAAAGCACCAGTCAGGTCTGCCCACATATGGCTTTTATATTAAACTTTTTAAACTTGAAAACGTATGTAAAGGTGCAAACTTTGGTACAATTTTTCTAAGATCACCGTATCTATCATGTCTGCCTGCAGACAGAGGCGTAAAGTTTTAGAATGATGGGGGGGGGGGGCAAAACTAAGTATAGACCTTATGACGTCATCAGGCAGGATAAGGAAAAATTGAAAATATAAAAGCGAAATAGTAGGGTTTTACGCATTTTAATAGTTGTAAAGTATAGCTGTAGATTGAACAAAGCTAAAAAAGGAATGCTTATTACATCATATTGCTGCAAAGGGGACCATGAAGTATGAACCACGTCTTATAATGCTCGAGGCTGGGGGGGGGGCAAGTTGGACCAACTTTACGCCCCTGCCTGCAGATACGATATTTTTTAGAGGTAACCCATAAAAAGTCAATTAGCTTATTTAATGGGCATAGAACTGTATAGTAGTAAAATCCCGGGGAGGCTGAATACAGCAATCACCCAGAAAATCCGATCACCGTTTTATAGCCATTCCAATGATCCGATACATTTGGCTTGTCTAGCGAACTATATTCCCAGAATAGATTAATTATACTGCTCCATTTTTATTTTAATAATTTAAAATAAAAACTCTTTTATTTATTTATTTATTTATTTATTTAGCAATGGGCGTAGTATTGTGCAGTAGTAATACATCGGGAGATAGAAGACGGTTATGTCCCGGAAAAACTGTCACCGTTGTATAGCCACTGACTCAAATTTTCCGATACATTTGGCTTTTTGGTAAGCGAACTAAATTTCCCGGAATCGACTAATTATAATGCTCAATTTTTATTTTAATAATAAAAAACCAAAAACCCATTATTTATTTAATGGGTGTAGTATTATATAGTAGTAAAATATCGGGAAATAGAGGACAGTTATCTCCCGGAAATTCTGTCACCATTTATAGCCACTGTACAAATTTTCCGATACATTTGGCTGCATTTGGCTTGTCGGTAAGCGAAATAAATTTCCCGGAATCGATTAATGACTGCTTCATTTAATTTTAATTTTAATACTTTAGATATAGCCTATAAAATACCATTTATTTATTTACATCCAAAAAATGGAGTATCAAAAAAAGCTGCCCCCGCGAGACTCAAACCTACAATATAATCCATGTTTTAGATTATTAGACACAGGTCATTAGATCGGGGGTTCGAATCCAGTCGGGTCCAGTTTTTTCTGACTATAATATCCCAAGGAGGTTGGCTCTTCAAACTTAAGTAAGTTTAGTGTTTTAAAAAAATTGATAAATGCCATTTTGATTTATTTAATGAGCGTAGTATTGGTGAGTACTTAAATCCCTATAGCAGAGAGGACAGTAATCAGCCGGAAAACCTATCACGGTTTTATAGCCACTGCAAGGCTGCAATTTTCCGATACATTTGGCTTGTCTGGAAGCGAACTACATTTCCCGGAATCGATTAATTATTGCTCCATTCACAACTGTTCGGAAAGTTTAACCGCAAGTCGCGCTCTGAAGAAGCATTCATTCAGTCATTGGTTTCTCGGTCGGAAGCTAGACTCCCCGCAATTATTTCTTGCAGCACTAGTCAGCATACGTTTTTCATATTTTAAGGGTTTATTGCGAAGGAGGGTAATTTTACATGTGTAATCGTAGGGTGGTTGTGTGTTGGAATGGGTGTGTCATGGATAGAAGTTACCCAAAACACCGTCTAAAACAGTTTGACATTGCTTATATTGAAATAGGTTTAATAATGTGTATAGTGTTATGGTACACTTTTTGTTTGTTTGTTTTTCCAACACCTGCTTTCAGCACAACCCTGCCAGTCTAGGAAGGGGGTTAGTCTGTTTCTTGACTTGAGGCACCCAACGAGCAGACTCTTTCACCTCAGGGAGAAGGGAAGGTGACTGACAGGGTGGACCTTCTGATGATAGTGGATTCCGAACCACTTGGGGCATATAGTAAAGTCACACGATTAATTCGGAAGTGACCGGGACTCGACACGCACGCAGACTGATTGGTAGTCTCAGCGCGTTATCATGTCCCGACTCCCGCCACGTTCCGCTGTCAACGCTGTGTACACAACCAAGTTTGCTGCAGTTTTGAGCAGGGACACGTCCCCCCTCCCTAAAGAATTCACGAGATAGAATTGGGTTTTATTTGATGGATTTAAACATTATAGAAAAAATGCGTGGAATTTAAACTCGATACAATGAATAAGATTTTAATGCTCATGTTCCAAAAAATTTCAAATAGGCCCGCGAAAACCAAGACAAACAAACATTGTTCTCATTGTAACGTTGACAAGTTGTTGCAAGTCAGAGATTCCAACAAAAAGCACTGTGTTTGCACCGGTGGTGCCAATAGCAAATAATAATAGTAATAAATCGTAGTTAGGCGCCCATTCCATTGACCGGCTAGGGCTATTTCCAATAACAGTGACGTGGTAGCAGACATTCAAGACTTAGGTTGCGTTTCCACCGATCTCGCATTGCAGAATGCAAATGACATTGACAGAAATTCTTTTTATAGAAATCTATTAAAATATTTGTACTTAACATATCCCATGACGCCATTTTTTAATTTTAGTTTGTTTGTTTGTGATTTTACTGTATGATCATTGATCAATTTTAACTATGGCATAGAGGAAAATAAACATTTTCGTCAATTCTGCAATACGAGGTCGGTGGAAACCCCGCCTAAGTCTTGAATGTCTGGTACCACGTCACCGTTTTTGGAAATAGCCCTAGCCGGTCAATGGAATGGGCACCTTAGGGCCAATGGCCCTTTCTTACACTAAACTGCATTTACAAGTTGGAGAGTATGCATATTTCTATTCTATTTCTCTTTCTATTACCCATTCATGAAAACATACGTACTTAGATGCATCCATCATTCATATCCCTAATCAGGGACGGATCCTTGGGGGGGGGGGGGCGACTGCCCCCACCGCCCCCCCCCCCCCCCGAGAAAAATAGCTTTATACTAGATAGAATGGACTTTTGAAGGAAATGAAGAGAAATTGTTACTCAAGTAAGGGAAACGCGATATTTTTCAGGTAACCGCCCCCCCCCCCGAAAACTTTTTCTGAAACCGTCCCTGTCCCTAATCATTTAACCCGGGCCAATGCTGTACAGACTGCTTTGCTAAAAGGAACTTTAAGACCTTCAACTTAAATAAAATGGGCCACTACAAAATTTTTGTCCATAGAAATTAAAAATAAATCAGCGAACACTGTTGGAACAATTTTTTTTTTTATACCCGGACAAGCCTACAGGGTTGACAAACTTGTGGTTTTGAAAATCCACGTCCAATACGGCTGCTGTGACTTTTTGAAATTTTCAACTAAACCGCATCCGATATCAGAAGAGAAAGTTTGTGCTCTGCAGGCTGCAATGATAACTTTTCAGGCATGTTAATTATTCGTTCCCTGGGGCGTTTTTGGCAAACTTGTAAAACAAAACTTTTCTTGAGCTGATGCCTCTACAGAATTCTAAAATTCAGCTGATTTTCTTTGGACTAACGTCTTTATTTTCTAATAATGACAATTTCTGTGCTTTCGGATGCACGTTTCTCAATTATTATTTATGTGCATGCTTATACTTTGCATGGTTACTGTAAAAGCTTACTGTATTTTCTTCCATTGCCTCATAATTGATGGGTGATGTCAGAGCAAATTTTAAGAAATTTTCACTGGATGGCGCAAAATGAACTCCTAATCTATATAGTGTGAATTTCGCTTGTATCCACCCCCCGCCAGAAATAAGTTCAGATTAGGTCTATTATCCTTTCAACTGCTGTCACGACTTCTTTGGTCACGTTAAAAACAAAATTGGCGCCATAAAATATACGATGGACAATGAAACTTTTGAATTTTTTTTTCTTTCTAGTTTCTAGTTTTTGTTAGTCTTGGAATTTGAAATTTGTGTGGGGCAATATGCCCAAATGTAGGGGGCAAAATCACCTCACTGGGGGGCACGCTTGCCCCACTGTGGCTTCCTTAATATATGCTCTGGGTGATGTAATGATGGCGTTAAGTGGCATTTTTATTCAACTAAGAAACTACATACATAAACAAACATAGACATAAATTTCCCTACCTCAACCTTTTTGCAAACTGTATGATATATTTCCTTCTAGACTGCCTTGTAGGCAATATAATATGCGACACTTCACAATTACAACTTCTTCCATGTGGTAACTCATTTGTTTTTTCTTAAAACTGTTGCGCTTAACACCTTCATCCACTGTATCCTTCAATTCATAACTTCATAACATCATTTTCAGAAATATACTGCATTACAAGCTGTCCTTGTAGCTGACTCAACACACGCAGATGCAATATCAAAATGTGTACATTATTTATCGGCAAAGTCACGTTGTCCGTGTTAAATTTGAAAGCATTCCAACATCAACGGCATTTCCGTTGTGCACTTCGCGGAATTCAGTTTTACGCTCAGTGCCAACTTGCTTCCAAAATAAATTATCGCTTATCCCCTCGTAGTTTTATATTATTGCGAACGTGGTTTGAAAGTGATATGGCAGTGTCACGTGCAGTAGGCCTGTACTACGTTTTAAGACTTAGGCGCGGTTTCCACCGACCTGCAAGTGCATAATACACATACGGTGACGTGGTAGCAGATATCATTAATAAAGGCGGGGTTTCCATCGACCTCTCATTGCAGAATGCAAATGACATTGACGGAAATGTTTGTTTTCCTCTATGCCATAGTTAAAATTGATCAACGATCATAGAGTAAAATCACAAACAAACAAACTAAAATTAAAAAATGGCGTCATGGGATATAATAAGTACAAACATTTTAATAGATTACTATAAAAGAAAAATTGAAATTTCCGTCAATGTTATTTGCATTCTGCAATGAGAGGTCGGTGGAAACTCCGCCTTTATTAATGATATCTGCTACCACGTCACCGTATGTGTATTTTGCACTTGCAGGTCGGTGGAAACCGCGTCTTAGGAGCAACTATAAGAAAGGCAGAAAGAAAATTGTCTTTATTTTCCATGTGGGCGAATTTTGGGCCTTTCAGCCCAGTCTTGCAACTAACCCATAATAAATAATAAAATTTACTAATTTAATTTAATTTAATTAAAATTTAATTGAAAAAAAGTAAAGTATTAAAAAATTAAAACTATGCCTAGGCCTATATAAAAGAGATGGGACACTTGAACTCCCAATAAATATTTTTTTAATCCTGCTATACGTCTTTTCAATGGCTGGCCACAGGATGAGACGTATAGTGGTGGCCCCTGAAATTAAAAAAAAAATTTTTGGCTGGAAGCTATAATGTCCCATCTCTCCTATATGTACAACTCTAGGAGCAAAGAAATACATTTGAAGGCTTAGATGACACGAGCGTAGCTATGAATTGTGTGGGAAGTGATGACAGCCCAAGCTAATAAGCTGTTAAACTGGACGGCACCGCTATCTACCAATGCATATCGGTGCCGTACAGTATCCTTACCGAGACTTCAAACTATGCTATCAGTGGCGTAAATAACACCGACGCAACCCCCGCGGTGCGGGGGGGGGGGGCGCACCATTGCTGGGGGCGCACTTCAGCTCCCAAAAATAATAAGATAATTTATAGGTAGAAATCTACGCACGGTAATTAATAATAATATTAAATATCAATTTGTTATCCATGTAGACTATAATTATGAAATTAGGAACTTCCATCTCATTTAAAACTAAAAGTTCTCTTTCTCGCCAATCCTGCGCTTCATCAGTGGCAGCAGAATGCACTAGGTACCAACAAAACCAGACAGCGGCTGGTACGTTTTCCATTATTATTTTATTATTTATACTACAATATTTTTCTTCCCATTCCACCAAGACTGTAGGCAAGCAGCCCCCTCCCCCCAAAAGTTGAGAATTAAATGCATTTAGTACGGTAACATGAATATGTCTTCCTCTGTAAATTATAAGCTGTACTGCTGTTGAAATCGTAAAACCCCACTATTTCGGGTCTATTTTTTTTTCTTCAAAAACATTCCCCCGGACCCCCTGTTTGATGCAGTATTATTAAGCACTCCTTTGTAAGTTTTGTAAAAATCTATACTTTACTGCTGTTAAATTGAGTAAAATCCAACTATAAGTTACACTTATATTTTCAATTTTTTTTCCCGGGGGAGACTCCCGGGGCCCCTCTACGTACATTATTGATTCTATAAAATCTAAGCCGTCGTAATGGTAACATAACGCATATACAAAAAATGTTATCTGGCTGTGTCCCCACTAAATTAGCATTTTAATTGCCTATGCTATCATATATAGCCTACGAGTAACACCATAACCTCTTAAGAATACACTATAGGATCACAGTCACCCCCGGAAAAAATCCTGGCTACGGCCTTGCACTCCACTATTGACTATCACTTATAACAAAGATGAAATAATACGACAAGGTAGGGCGCACCAAAGGTCATGCGGGGGGGGGGGGGGGGCGCAGCAAAAGTTATTTACGCTACTGTATGCTAAGCTGGGCTGACTGATAGAAAACAAAAATCCCAGTTTAATCTAGTTTTGTGCAAGCCTATATTCGAAAAACATTTCAGCTCAATTTCTATGTTTCCTATATATAGACCTCGATTGCAAATTGTTTTGCTCGGGGGCTTGTTTTGCCGCTTCCCTTTTTCAAAAATGAATAAACCTTCTGCAACCAATATTGATGTATTCCATATTGGAGGGTAGCTGAAGGCTACATTTGAAAATGTTTAGAATCGTTGAAATTTATTGTTCTATCCTGGAAATCTAAGAATGTATTGAATATTATTCTTAAAAAAAAAGATATTTATATTTGAGATTTTTTGAGATTTTGACTAGCATTACCATTATTGCACATATGTAGAGACCGCCTGTTTTACATATCCCCCGAAGCATGGGCATGAAAATGAAGACAGTGTGGGACTCGAGCCAACAGCATGTCGGGTGAAAGTTGGAGTCCTTGCCACAACAGCTTATTTTTATGTATCTTTGGGGGGGGGGGGGGTGGAGAAGGTCAATTGCTTCCCCAGCGAATGGAGCCGTTTCTTGGGAAAACATTTTTTAATGAGTTCCTTTAGTTTATGGAGGGTGAAACCCCCCAAATTCAGTTAGCCCAAAATAAAAATAAATGGTCCGGAGGAACGATTTTTATGAACCTACCTAGGTACATGCCAAATTATTCAAAATCCTCTGGGTCTGGGTAGTTTGCCTACAAATCTACGAACAGACAGATAGACATTTCATAAAAACCACTTCTTTGGGTTCTTAGGACCTTAAAACGTGTAAATACACTGAAATCCCGAAATCGAAAATTTCGACCATCACAAAGCTTTCCTTATATAGTACTACGTATTAATTGGAAAGCACTAACCACTACCCGATGGTGAGTGTCGTTGGACGAAAATGTAATCCTGGATGGATGTATTTCGGATTATGTATATAAATTTCTTTTGGAATCAGCTTCAATGCCAAATGTATGTACGGTACGAGTACCGTGTAATGTTCAGACAAAACCCCCGTAGTGATAACCTTTACTTTGAGTTAATATTACTATATTTTTTAGTTCTTACTTTAAGTTTTGACGATGTGAATCCAGCTATGTACTGTATGTTCTGGTATTTCAACGGGAAATTATATTATACTGATTACGTATACTGATACTGAGTGTGCCTAGACCTGTCTCATCAACATCATAATTAAAAATAATCCTCTTTGCTCCCACCTCCCCCGCTATATAATCCCAGAAAGAAAATCTGCTAGACTGCAGATTATAGTCTAATTTTGCACAGTGTAAATTCTAACAAATATGTTTTCTTTTGTTACAGAGACTTACGATTCAATAAGCTAAAAGAAATCCCTCCGAACACATTCAAGGAATTGAAAAACCTGCAAACACTGTAAGTATTTTTTAAAACATGTTTATTAGTGGAGTGCCGTAAGCTTTATACCTCGGAATCCAGGGACAGTCCATGAATATTTATAAAAACTTTGAAAATGTGTTTTAAATAGTGTATAGAAAAATGTTTAAAAATTTTTTTTGCCCCTTTTCAAATTTTAACTACAGGGTGCGGCAGCATAACTTCCTTTTTTGTAATGCGCGCCATTCGGTCGGTTTATGTCGTAACGGAGTGTTAGTGTTATTACTACATAGAAGTGATAGAGTTATACCTTGATCTAGTCAAGTTAAATTATTAGTTCTTCTTCTTCAAGTCACAGCCGGATGGCTGGTTAGCAGCAACATGTGACTTCGATGCCTCGAATTATACATGGTTGCTGGTTCTTGGGATGCCACTTGGGCCTATAATGCGGTGGTTTCCACTTTCCCCTTGCCTTCCGCATCCTATGCCGTTGACCGTCACCTGTTGCCAGGATCCAGTTCGTCCGCCTTTAGGGAGCTTTTCATCTCCCATGGACAAGAGGGTGCCCATGCCCTAACTCCACGGAGTTAGGCGGGGGGTCTTTGACCGAACCCCACTCGGTAAAAACTATTAGTTATATTGTAATATTGCAAAAATAGGTAGTTCTCTGTTTAGCGACTTAGGTGGCAAGGTGGTAGCGTGCTTGTACTTGTGCGAGTCTCTACATACCTTGCGGTCGAAGACGTGTCGTAACTCGGCTCGTTATCGACTCGTATCTACTTGGTTAAGTCATTCTTTCGTCTGTTACACTGCACCAATGGTCAGCTTGTCTCAGCTTGCCCATTATCGCTTGTAGCTGGTGTAGGTTGACATCGAAAAAAAATCGCCAAAAATTCATACGGAAACAATACAAATAATGTCCGAAATCCATGGGGTCGTTGGTATTGGACAAGCGACCCATGGGCCACTAAAAGTCTGGGTCCATACAAAGCCTTTAAAAATGACAGTTACAATTAGTGAGGCGATTGCAGAGGTTAATCGGATGTATACATTAATTAAATTGTTTGTAAACGATTTAACCTTTTATAAAGAAAAGTAAAAAATGTATCGAATGTCAGTTCAACGAACAAAACTTTGGGTTGGGAATTGATAAATATAGTAAAGAATAATTGATTTGCAGTCTAATGACAGTCATTTTCTCTATTTTAGGTTGCTAAATAACAATCACATTACGAAGCTACAAAATGGCGCTTTTACCGGGCTCTATGAACTTCGTTACCTGTAAGTATATTTCTCACATTGTCTTGCTATTGTAAACTACTATTGTAAAACTATTTAACAAAGGGTTAGTTGGACTTATATTGCCTGCTGTGTTAATAGTCGCATTAGTCATAGTCAACGTTACCCCCGTATAAAAAAATAAATTAATCGTGACTTCGGAGTATTTCATATTAATAAACAAACAAAAACTTAGTGTTTTAGCGAAACTTGTTATAACTACTAGAATTAGTAAAACCGAAATAATCGTTAACAAAGTTATTTCTTCTCCTCGAGTTAAGCAAGTCTCAAATCGCAGATAAGGTGTAACTGTGCTATTGGGTTTCCCTCTGTAGATGGCAGTTCTTGCCGAAAGCGTTCAGGGTTTTAGGCTAACACCAGTGGGTTTCTAAGTCACCCCCTTCCTTTGACAATGGGCTCCGCCCTAACTGTTCAATGATTATGAGGCCCATGCCTCTAATTACTATTAACACAGCAGGCAATGTAAGTCCAACTAACCTTTTGTTAAATAGGGATACACCATTGTCATTAACCTTTACCAATAGTTCCTGTTATATATTTGTCCCGTATTATATGAATTATGGATAAATAAGCAATTGTAGATGGGAACAAACTTCGTGTAATATTCTTTACAATAGGCCTACAATATGGCGTGCCCCCCGACTTCTGCTGTCAACATACGTCACAATATTGAGTGAAATTTAGCTGTATTTTACCATCAATTGTATGCCCATAACTTTAATAATTGTTACAGATATCTTTACAAGAACAGGATACGAGAAATCGAGGGCAAAGTTTTCCAGGACCTGCCGAAACTTGAGCAACTGTAAGTAATATACCTCTGAATTTACGGACTGTTCTTTCCAAAAAATTTACTCTTATTTTGAATTGATGGCCGTATATTCGTCTCCTGCCTCCTCAATTTTCATTATAATGAAAAGCATGATTTTTATAGTAGCCGTAGTAGTTTTGTGGTGACTTTTGGGCCAAAATATGAAAATTCAACCCGCACTGTTGATAAATATGACTAACAGTTTTCGTCTTGTTCATTTGGCTCTGATTACACACTCTAGTATTTAGTCTTTCTGAGATATTTATTCTAACGAAGATATGTATATTTGGATTATCTAGTTTTAAATACGATTTGAATCTGAATTTTTTTGAAATTTGTTGTTATACAATTTTTCGCGAATTGGGAGTCCGTTGTTGGTGCAGCGTCGTATAAAACCGAAATGACTGGAGGAGTGTTGTCGAGCAGGCCAAAGCTGTAGAGCCAGAAAAAGCAGAAGAAGAAGACATTTTCTTAGACAAATATATTTCATTGGATATTGCACAATATTAGTGTGTGTAATCCTCGAAAACGCTAGAAGAATGAGTTATAACCTGACCTTCGCGAGTTGGGAGACCGCAGGTAGTGGAGCGTTGTACAAAAGCGAGACGATTGGAAGAGTGTTGTCGACCAGGCCAAAACTCATCAAGGGCTGTAGAGCCAGAAGAAGAAGAAGAAGAAGAATAAGAGGAATTAGTGTGTGTAATCAGGGGAATTGAATTATATTGAAGTAATCTAAGAACACCAGGAGACTTCTACGAATACTGTATTTTATGGTACCGTACTATAGCTTGAGAAGTTCGTACTTTGCTTCCATCAAAAATGAATTTTTGCATGATTTTTATTATTCCAATCGACAGCGCTTCTATTGGTATCATGCTACTATGTAGCCGGTACTTCGTTTCGTTTTCGTTTCAATTAAAGTTTAATCAAAGCCGAAAAGGGTAGACCTGAACACATGCTGAGGTCATTGGTAACGTAACTGGATCCATAATACATGCTCAATCTCTGTAGCCTAAATGCTCTTTCACATCCTGTACATTCGTGGACTCATTGGAATAAATACACTTCATTTTTATTTAATTCCTGGCCGGACAATAAATATATGGGTGGTTTTTCGAAAATTCCCTTGGCGTTGAGTCGTACCTGCGGTGAGATATAGCTTCGACTATGTGTTGGCATCTAGGTCGCTACGGACTCTGGGGGCTAGGGAACCATGCAGTGGCAATTTTCTCAGGCTGCCCTCACCCAATTGCTATTCATTATCAAACCGGCTGCAAGTGACAATGAGCAAGATGTTAAACATCCTTAAGGCGCCCATTCCACCGACCGGCTAGGGCTATTTACAAAAACGGTGACGTGGTAGTGGACATTCAAGACTTAGGTGGCGTTTCCACCGACCTCGCATTGCAGAATGCAAATGACATGGACAGAAATTAGAATTTTTCTTTTTATAGAAATCTATTAAAATGTTTGTACTTAACATATCCCATGACGCCGTTTTTTAATTTTAGTTTGTTTGTTTGTGATTTTACTGTATGATCATTGATCAATTTTAACTATGCCATAGAGGAAAATAAACATTTCCGTCAATTCTGCAATGCGAGGTCGGTGGAAACCCCGCCTAAGTCTTGAATGTCTGCTACCACGTCACTGTTTTTGTAAATAGCACTAGCCGGTCGGTGGAATGGGCACCTAAAACCTTGTTTGAAGTTACCTGATTCTATATTTATATTCTTATATTTACCTGAATCTATATTTAATTTTATTTATTTATTTAAGTGTCGGCCAGACTTACCAACAAATAATGTCAGAATCCCATATGCTCTTCATAAGTGTAAAAAACAATGAAGACGAAAGATTATTTTTAATTTGCAGATTTATTGGCAAATTTTACGCCCGTTGTAGACACAACACTGCTGTATACTTGTACTGTATATAAACGCTGACGAGAAATTTATAATTTATTGCAAACAGGCGACTTGTCAACGAAGGGCCAAGTAAAAATAGATTTTATAAATGTATCATTTTTCATAGAAAAACGTCATAACTGGCAAAATTTATTGCTCTGTTTGAATGATCTGGTCCACTACATTTTTTCCTGTATTCCAGCATGTTCAAAACTACATTTTTTTTTTCCATTTTTGACGACATTAAATGGGTTTCATACATTGTTTGTTTCAATTTTTTTAACTTTTAAATAACTACACAGGTTACAGTGACCGGTATAAGTGCAATAGGAAGTTGATTCAGGTCAAATTTATTGTCAACTTCGATGGGGAATGAAATTGTACTTAAGTATATAGTACTTTATCTGCGGATTGTAGAATCCGTCCCTTAAGAGTGTACAGCCCGTAGGAAATTGGCAGCCCGAATTTTAATACTTTTTATTTTTTATTTAATTAACTGAGCAAGTTATTAAAAATTTGGTTCATCTAAGTTGTAGAAGACTACTTCATGCATCATATAATAAGGTATTTTTAATTTTCAAAATTGTAGATTTTTCATAAACACGATAATAATTCATAAACAATAACTTTTCGCGTAAAATCGTGTTTATGAAAAAACTACAATTTTGAAAATCACAAATACCTTATTATATGATCCATGAAGTAGTCTTCTACAACTTAGATGAACCAAATTTTTAATAACTTGCTCAGTTAATTAAATAAAAAATACTAAATTTCGGGCTGCCATTTTCCTACGGGCTGTACACTCTTAACTAAGCTTTTATTTGACCCCCCCCCCCCCAAGCTTACCGCAGCTTAAGAATATTGTGCTCTGAAAACATCTTTGTTTCGAACACCCTCGTTGACGCTAAATGACAAGCCGTGATGACAGGAGAATTTGAAAAAAGCGGGCTATTACAACTGCTGTCTGCTTACCGGAAATTGTGTTTGCTCAATGACAACGTCGCGGGGGTGTTTTGATAAATGGCTGGTACAAATACGTGGAATGCCTGTCCAGAGCTTTGTTACGGCACTTCCGTCCGCCCTGCCTCACATCCGGTGTGTCGTGTCACTACCCCTTCATCTACGATCTAACCCCCTCCCGCCCCCCCCTCCAACGTGTATTTGTACAACCCTAGCCTGTTATTTATCCTCCCCCCCCCATGTTTGTTGTTGTGAAAAGGAGAAGATACGGCAAAATATTCAGTCATTACTCGTATACTTAGGCTTCTAAATAAATAAATATTGACGTTTTTGTTCTATTACCAAGCCAACCTAGCGAAGTTAGGGCTATAAAGTTCTTACACTCTATTAGGAAGACTCGGGACCACCAGCTTTACATGCCCTCCGAAGCTTGGCCAGAAAATTTAGAAAGTGGGGGACTCGAGCCAACAGCCTTTCGGGTGAAAGTTGGAATCGGTACCAATGGCCAAAAATTCATACGGAAGCAATACAAATAATGTCCGAAATACATGGGGTCGTTGGCATTGTACAAGGGCCTGGGTCCATAAAAAGTCCTTCAAAAATTACTAACTAACTAACTAACTAACTGGAGTCTGTATACCACTACTCTACATGCCCCGAGGCCGAAGTCAAATTAATAGATGATGACAGAGTAAAATCCGTGGGCTGATGGGCAGTAGTTGATCTGAAATGGAATGGCATTAAATAAATATTACATAAACGATATATGTATATGACGAGTCAGTAGGATCCGGGATGATAGGCCGTGGTCGTTCAGAAAGCGTACTTCCGAACGTTTCGTCAACATCTGCGGTCGACATCTTCAGTGGAACTGTGTAGACTTCTATGAAACCTCCCCCTCCTAGTTAATTTCTTAAATCATAAAATGCAAAGGCGGGGATTCCACAGACCTGCAAGTGCAAAATACAAATACGGTGACGTGGTAACAGACATTCATGACTTAGGCGGAGTTTCCACCGACCTCGCATTGCAGAATGCAAATGACATTGACGGAAATTTGAATTTTTCTTTTATAGAAATCTATTAAAAGGTTTGTACTTAACTTATCCCATGACGCCATTTTTTAATTTTAGTTTGTTTGTTTGTGATTTTACTGTATGATCATTGATCAATTTTAACTATGGCATAGAGTAAAACAAAAATTTCCGTCAATTTCATTTGCATTCTGCAATGCGAGGTCGGTGGAAACCCCGCGTAAGTCTTGAATGTCTGCTACCACGTCACCGTATTTGTATTTTGCACTGGCAGGTCTGTGGAATCCCCGCCAAACAGGAACCCGTAGTACCCTCCCCCCCCCCCCATATATAATACAAATGACGTTGTGGGAAAGTTAGAATGCAAAATGACGTATCTCTTAATCATAGAGACCTCACAAGTTCATTCTCGCGTATTGTCTGAATAAAGTTTGATTAAATAGTAGTAGTAGTAGTATGGTTTGACACAGTCCCAGGCCACGGTGTGGGCCCATAGGACTCATTGATTAAATAGTACAGTATTAGATTCTCCATGCCGTGCTTCTGACTGACAAGATTTGGCGAATCTCTTTGAGTTGAGACAGCAATTTGATTAAGGTTTCACTTTATCACTTTTGCTCGCTATTGCTTTGAATGCCTGAGGATAGAAGCAGAATCGTGTTATTAGAGTTAACTCTGTTGCAAGTGCTGCAGAATTTGCAGGGGGCTGCGAATTCCTGGACAAATTGGTTCAAAGGAAATTTCATTATTATTATAGGTAGACCTAGGACCGGCGGAGAGAATATCGACTCTTCAATCTACCTTTATTAGTGCAATAACGGAATAGAGGCACAGAGAGGAAGCATACAATAGTAGTAGGTAGGAGCGGTTCCAGCGCAAAATTTACGCGGTGGGGGGGGGGGGGTCACACGTGTAGGTGTGCAGCCTATACCCCCACCCTCCCGAGAATTGTTTTTGTAAAAAAATATTTTACTGTCTTATTTACTTATTTAAGGGGGGGGGGGGTCAAGGCTCCGTGGATCCGCCATTGATAGTAGGCCGACATAGAAATAATTATTTATTGCGATGTTGTGTACAGGTATAAACAGCAGGTACCGGTGCCAGTTGGAAATTGCAATGATGGGAGTGTTTACCCATGGGCGTAGCTAGGATTGGATCCGGAGGGGGGGGGGGGTAACAAAAGTTCGAATAAATTGATTAGTTTTGGCGCGTTTATTTACATTTTTTTGGAAGATCAACATTCAAATCTTATTCATTACCGCATGTTTAATCATAATGTTTAAATATCCCGCAATTTTTTATATGCATATTGAAATGAAATGAATTAATTGAAAAACGACTTTATTGACAAATAGTCTAAACAAAAGGTGAACAATACGACTATATTGACTTTATTGACAAATAGTCTAAACAAAAGGTGAACAATACGACTATATTGACTTTATTGACAAATAGTCTAAACAAAAAGTGAACAATAAGACTATATTGACTTTATTGACAAATAAACAAAAGGTGAACAATACGACTATAAAGTCTTGTTTTCATGCTAACCCTATTATGTGTATACCTATTCATCACATTCATATTGTGTTTATTCCTCAAAGAAACCCAATTCTATCTAAAGTTAACTCGTCAAATCTTTAGGCTTGCGTACGCTCCTCACCCTACACCTGACAGGGGTGTCCTGGCAACATTTACGTGTTATCTAATTGGTCTTGAGAACAACAGTACACCGGACGCATTGCGAACAGAACCTAAAACCTTGCAACCGCTCTTATTCGACTCTGGAATGTCCCTTTTTGTCCACCATTTGTTCATTAAAATTTCCACCTACATTTTTATCTTCTTATCGTCTATATTATCTTAGGTTTTATATAGTGAATGCAATATTAGTATAGGCTACACACCCCGCATGAAGCAATTAGACAGTTGGTAAACTTAAATTTCTTTCAGATATTTACACCATAACGATTTGATTGAACTCAAGAAGTTTACTTTTTCGAATCTGCCTGCCCTACAGCGTCTGTGAGTAAATTCTGGTTCCTTGCAGGTATATGCACTACAACAAACTAGAGTCTTTGCACCCCCACCTTTTCGCACGACTGACGCGCCTCGAGCGGCTGTAAGTAGAACTATATGCACCCCTTTTTGCACTGCATGCTTAATAAGCTCTTAGTCTAGATATTATAATTTTTATTTCAGGTTTTTACTTTTTCATACTGCGGTGAGTACCTACAGCTATATACGGTTTATACTAAGGCGGCTATTCCACTTGTCAATTTTTCTTCAATTTTGATAATGCCATTGATGGAAAATCATGAATGTTGCATTTATATTTTTCCACTTGTCTTGTCTTCAATAATTGACCATTTTTGATTTCAGTATTTTCCAATTTTTTAAGTTTGCAAGGCGTCTTTCTTTTAATTTTATAATCTACAAGAAATTTGATGATTTTAATTATGAAATAATTCGTTTGTTCTCAAGAAATTAATTAAAATTTATTTATCATATCCAGACGACGCCTTTGTTTAATTTTAGTTCGTTATTGTTTGCAAAGCTATAATTATTGATCAATTTTAACATGCGGAAGACGGAAGTTAAAAAAGTTATAATGGACAATGACATAGGTCATAGAGTAAAGAAATAATGCTCTGATATAATGTTGTAAATTGTTATTATATTATATATTATTATAATCTCATCATTTATTTTTGAAGAAAAATTGAAAAGTGGAATAGCCGGCTAACAGTTGGAATTTATTTCTGTCACTTCTCTTCTACTCGATAGTTTGATAATTATATAGCCTACTGTCTATTGTATATTTTATGTAACTTAGAAAAACAAAATTATGCCATGAAGGAATTTCAATTGTAAGTTACGGTACTCAATATTCTGTATATGATTTGCATTTTATTGGACTTTTAGGTCTGTTTGCAAATACATGATTGTTTATTTATTTATTTAATATAAGATTCGATTGCGCCGCTTTGCCTCCAATAAACTTCTAACTTTTTAGGGTAACTCTCACTGTAACCAAAGTTACGGAAAATGGAAGCAGAAGGAAGCCACCATGCATAGGGGCGTACCTATACCATCAAAAACAACATTTCGACTTTTGGGATCATCTTCGTAGTGACCGGCCTTCTCGGCCTTGCTGGGTCATCTTCGACGGATTCCCTACTAATTGGAAGTCATAGCCGCCATTTTTACTGTAAAAATGATAGCCAATCTTCGATAGAAGAGGAATTTATAGAAGAAGAAGAACCTAGGCTAACAGTGAAGACCGACCACCTTGAGCTAACATATAGCACAACAAAGCGACTTGATTGATGGTAACAATGTTGCCGGATTAACTAAGAGTGACATCTGCGTTAGCTAATTAACCAACTTATCCAAATTAACTGCCGCTGTAGGGATAATTAATTGCTCTCCGACACAAATTAATTGGCCTTTTTTGCACAGGTTTCTCCACAACAACAAGATTGCGAGGATCCCCTCGGGCGCATTGGAGAATCTTAAACACCTCAGTCGATTGTAAGTTTTTGATCTTTCTGTCTTTGTGAATTATTTAGGTTTATTTTTTGGAAACGGTCTACACCTACAGGGTTGCGCAGCCTTCTCCAACTACCAGGACAGAACCCCCATGCGTCTTTACTGGGAGGCTCATCGGCGAATGGCAGAGATGCCAACAGCTGGCATTGGATAAAGTAAAGTAGCCTACTAAGTATTTTTTGGAAACTGTTAATTTGGTTGCGACCCTTTTTTGAGGATCTCTACCTCTAGAGCAGCCTCGCATGAGATTTTGACTACTTATGCAAATCCCACATTATTCTGTAAAATCAATAGACAATGCAACTTGTTAACACTGGGGTAGTTGTTATCAGTGGCATAGCCAGAATTTTTTTTTTTTTTTTGGAGGGGGTCCAGTTATCATGCAACTTCAATAAATAAAGTTGCCCGTTTACGATAGGTTTTCGAATGGGGTGGTGTTTCATTTGGCACCCCCCCCCCCGTTTTTTCGTAAAATAGTAGATAAATAGGAAAGCCGTCCTCATGGACGTACGCATCATCTAATTAGGGGCATGATCTTAATTTCCCCACCCGAGGGGTCGAGGGGCTGAAGGGGGCCCCAGGGGTCACCCTCGGGGAAGGTTTTTGAAAAACGTTTTAGACATTTTGACGTATATACGTCTTGTAACCTATTCTAATAATGTTTAGGTTTTACAGCCGAAGAATAGTAGACCTACTGGAAGAAAGGGGGGCTCGGGGGAATTATTTTGAAAAATAATAGGCCCAAAATAGTGGAATTTACGCACGCAAGTGCTTTACGAGGCATAGTAGTAGTAGTAGTAGTAGTGTTCGTCGGGTTAATAACGACTTAGGCCTCATTTGGGCCCATAGAGCGACCCCGACTTGACTGTCCTATGCCAGCCCCTAGGACAGTGGACCTCCTGATTATAGTGGATTCCGAACCACTTGGGAAACACAGTGAACTCACACGATTAGTTCGGAGGTGACCAGGACAAGTCCTACCATATTTCCCTTCCGGCACTGTGCACACGACCAAGTTATCTGCAGCTTTGAATCTGCTCTGGTCCGCTGGATTCAACTTGGTATGGCGGCCGGTTGCTTGACGAGGCAACTCTGAACTGGTATTTTTGTCTTTTTCTGTTTAGGAGGCTTGACAGCAATGCTTTGGTCTGTGATTGCAATATGCTGTGGCTGGTCAAACTGCTTAAAACCACCGGACGCAGTACGCAGACGTCAGCAACCTGCGCCCAGCCTGTTGAAATGGAAGGCAAAGACCTGGCCGCTATGTCAGACGCCGACTTTCACTGCCGTAAGGAAAACGTTTTGAAGTAGGCCAAAGAGGAAGGTGTTGCGGCCCAACAAGCTCCATATACGTATACATATATGGGCAGTTTTTAGGTCCCTTTTCCAAAGTCTGCAACCCATACCCCGGCCGTTTGGGCAACCTACATGGTACCTTTTTCCCCAGTGCGCGAGTCACCCCATCATCACCATGGATCTCAGACAATCAGAATCTACATGTACCTTATTGGCGTCGTTTTTAACTGTCAAAGTGAGGTTATAAATTGAATGTGCACTTCTAAAATAGCGCTCAGCCTCAGTCTCAGCTGAGAACCTTTACCTTTTTGTAAAGGTAAAGGGAATGTTGTAATACTATTTAACAAAGGGTTAGTTGGACTTGCATTACCTGCTGTGTTAATAGTCATCAGAGGCATGGGCCTCATGGTTAGCGACCAATTAGCGCGGAGCCCATTAATTGTCAGGAGAAGGGGGCGACGTTTCGGGGGTGGGTGCTACTCCCATCTTCAGGCTTAGTCCTTGGGAAGGACTGATGGTTTTTGGTCGTATGACCTCTTGTATTCTCCTCTGAATTATTAAGTAAAAAGTTAAAAAGAAGACAATATTTATTCATTTATATACATTATATTGTAGCCTAGGCTAGTAAATTATAGTAATAATATAATCTTTACATTGCAATTAGCCTAAGCCTATAAGTAGAAATTTAATGTTTTTTTTACAGGGCAGCCGAAAATAATGGAAGAGCCGCACGATGTGGAAGTCAATTTTGGCGGAACTGCCTTCTTCACCTGTAAAGTTGATGGCGACCCGGAGCCTGATATTGTTTGGCTGCAAAATAAGTAAGTTATCCTAAAATAATAGAATTAAACACAGTACGAATATTGTAGGCTATGTACCTACTGCGTCGAATTTAACTTAATTCATTGTGGACTACTTAGTAGTATACTATATATAATCGTATGGCTTACTACTACTACATATTAGTACCTGTGTAATCAGTGGCGAGCATATAATATGGAGGGGGGGGGGCAAGACCAGATCTGGGCTGGCTATAAACTTTTTGCCACGGGTAGAAGCCCAAAGCGGTGTTGCATTCTACCAACCAAACCGCTTACCGCACACTGTTTGCCGAAACATCTAGGCCCTACATTGGTTCTGGCGAATGATGCATTACAGCTGGCATTATAGTTTATTTCGTCATACTTTTTTCAAACTTTTTCCCCATTTCGGGGGGGGGGGGGGGGCTTATATACGCCACTGCCACTGACTATATTGCCATAATATGAACTCAACTATATAGACCCAATTTAGTTAGTTACAGGGACGGATCCTTGGGGGCAGTCGCCCCCCCCCCCCCCCCCGGAGAAAAATAGCTTTATACTAGATAGAATGGACTTTTGAAGGAAATGAAGAGAAATTGTTACTCAAGTAAGGGAAACACGATATTTTTCAGGTCACCGCCCCCCCCCCCCCCGAAAACTTTTTCTGAAACCGTCCCTGGTTAGTTAGCAAGGATAGCCTTAATACGATTCGTGGTATATCGGGTAATACCGTACGAACTTCTGTTTTGTGAATGAGCGAGGCGTAGTTCATTGCGTTGACAACGAAAATAAAATATTCGCGTCTAACCATAAGCTAAGTATGGCCAAAAGCAGGCCTACGTAGAGGATGGCATTAGTCACATATAGTAATGGAGGGAAATTCGACCAGGTTACAAACAAAATATTTAAAAAAAAAAAAAAAATAGAAAATATATAAGCAAATGAACAATTACCACATGGTCAAGAAGCTGGACAGACAACAGTATTGCAGATGCAGAAGTTCTGCACACTTTATCTCGGGTAACAACTGCTGCGAGCCGTTCATTGCCTGAGTCTTGAGTGGCCATTTTAATATTTTGACTGTATTTGCCTTATGGTGAGATAAAATAGCTTACACTGGGACTGAAGAGGTTATTCGGATACATTAATTAAATTGTTTGCATGCGAATAATCTTTTATAAAAAAGAATTTAAAAAGACTGCGGAATCGTTGATTGCCTGAGCTGCGGACTGCCATCTTAACACGAAATTAAAGTTATGCAACCTTAAGCCGAGAAATTCTATGGAATCCGAAGAGTCGAAGTCTACTGTAAGTATATAGTCTTCCGCCACTCTATCTTCTTCTTCAAGTTACAGCCGGCTGGCTGGTGTTGGCAGCACCATGTGGCATCGATGCCTTCACTCCCCTCGATCCTGGCACGCCCTCTTCAGCTCCACTTTATATTCGATTTAAACGCCACATGGATAACTCTTCCCTTATTCTCTTTCAGGAAAGAACTGAGTTTGTCAGATCCCAGGTACACAGTCCTGAAAGATGGCACCCTTATGATTGAGAAAAGCACAGAGGCCGACATGGGAGTGTATGAATGTGTCGCCAAAAACCCGATGGGGGAGACCAAGTCCCGTGTAGCCAGGATGGAACCTCATAAGCAAGGCTTTGGTGAGTTAAGTATGCTACTTTAGTTAACACATTATATTGTAGGCAGTGTTATATGGTATATATATAACACTGACATTAGATTAACTTTGGTTGAAACTCGTTATAACAGAAATTGGAGGATATAGAAAAACAGGGCTTGGCAGGATTCGAACCCACGATCTACGACTGACCGGGGCGTCGTCTTAACCGCTCGACCACAAGCCCGCACAAGAACAGTTGATGTATACTATCGACTTCGATGGCCAGGTGGTAACGTGCTTGCACTTGTGCGTGTCTCTACAGGCCATGCAATCGGAGACGTGTCGTACTCATCACGGGTAATAACCTGCAGAGGCGACTGAAAAGGTCAATCGGATACGTTCATTAAATTGTTTGTATGCGATTTATCATTAAAAAAGAAAAAAAAATTTCCTCTACTTATATGCTCGTATTGACATGATTCGTATTGCTAGATAGGTTAGCACAAATTTGCATATTATTGGGCTTTGTTTGCTAATAAATGCTTATTTATTTATTTATTCATTTATTTATACACAACTATCTATCCGAACAAGTCTGTGAGCTCACTTTATTGCACAAAGGCAATGCTTTCCACATTATATTGCAGTGTTATATATTTATATAGTATATTTAACACTGATATTAGATTTTGAATTTTGAATAGGTAGGTATGTATTTTTCTCCCCTGAAACTTTGCGATTTACGTGGTTTGCGAATTAAGTTATCAATATGTAACATCCAGTCGAGAAGTCTAGACCCTAGGCTTATTGATTAAATTGTGTCGTCGCGCGGAGCACTTTATTCACCGGAGGCCTTTACAGTAATTTTACATATATGTATTTTTTTAATAAATACCTAATTTGACTAAAATAGAAGGACATTGTTTTACTGAATTGAAAAAGATATATACAATGTGGTTGGTCTAATGAACGTCAGAATTGGCGCCATCCATTATTCAAACGTAACAAATGCAGAGCAGGCCAAGGCCCTTCACGGGCCGTACCGCCATGGAGTAAGTATATGCAAAATGCGATCAAATCATGGCAAAATTAAAAAACAAAGGCAATAAATCCTTTAGGAAGGTAACACAACACACACAGCGCTTTCAACTTTGATTCAATGTTCAATAAACTCTTTTCTGTGTAAATACCTCATGGCCTATTGAGAAACAACATTAAGTAGCCATCTGCCAGTAGCCGCAATCAATGGACAATTCAATGTCTCATCCAGATCCCTGCAACTGTTAATGGGCCACAGGTTGTCAATGGACCATGTAATCAATGAATAGGACCACACAGATGAAACTTTGCTTCTGCTGGATTGCTATTCATTCCGGGCTGTTCTGTTCCTGTTAGAATTGCCATTGATTTTGTCCTTTTGACATTTGAGAGGCACAAAATTCTAATTTCACAAGAACCATCGATCGTAAAGCTATCACATTAAAGGTTAGGTATACATTCCTTAGAAAAAGTGTTCCTCAAGACACTTTGATAGGTATCTGTCTTTCCTCAACAACAGTTTTAGCACAAGCCAACTTCCAGAGTTGTGGCCTATCCATGTTATATATGGGCAAAATATATTATCATACTTATCTCAAAATGTAGAGAAGCATTTCTGTTATGGGCTTTGATATGTTTGATGCATAGCTGCTGTCGATACTTCGTGAGATTCACGAATTTGTACACTATTACTTAGGTTAGGTTAGGCATAACTTCTCTCCCTTTGATTGTCTCTTAAAAATTAAGTGTAACTTATAACATTATTAATTGGGGGGGGGGGGGCGACCCGAGCACACAACAACACATCCGATATCACAGCATATATAACGAGACTAGGGAATGGTAAAATTAATAGATTTTAATTTTTAGGCAAACCTCGCTTTCTACGCACACCCCTTGACTGGATTTCTGACGTTGGGGATTCGGTGCGATTTATCTGTCAGGTGGCAGGAGTGCCACCTCCCGTCATTGCCTGGACACATAACGACAAAGTCCTGACTACAACGCCAAAACATCAGGCAAGCAAATTGGAATAACCTACAGTACCTATATACTATCTAAAAATTCTTCTTTTTATGATTGTCAGTTAAGATCTGAAATATTTATATTTTATAATAAAATATTAAGGAAGCATTGCAAAAAAATCATGAAAGTTATATTTTTGGCCAGCATGAGAAAAAAATTTTAAATTTTGGAGGGACATTTTCGGTGATGTATTCGCGTAAATCTTGTAAGCAAACAAATACAAAGAGTGTGAGTATTTTTTATTTAAATATATTATTAGTCTTTTCCCCTCATTTTAATTTATTTATAAGTTTTAAGCGACGAAATAGCTAAATAGAAAGTGCAGAATGTTGCAATTACTTTAAGTTACTCCTTGAAATGGATCTTTATTGATTATTGCATTTCAGTGGGACTATTCTAACCTAATATTACAATACATACGGGACCTCTTCATCAACTTATCACTTTACTGCTTCTTATTTATATATTGTTTATTTGTTTCTCAGATCGATGCTGACGGATCACTGCTCATTACTGATGCCTTACCACAAGACGCTGGCAGATACCGTTGTTCGGCAACAAATTTTCTGGGGACAATTTCCGCCGTGGCCCTTCTGCGTGTCAATGGTATGCAATATATCTACTTAAGCCTGGTGTACAAACCGCAAATGCTAATTCTACGGCAACATGCTGATTCAACGCTGTACAATCTGCCTTTGTGAACCATGACCCCAAGTTTATCTTACCGTACTTGGGCACATGGCAGCCAGCATAATATGTATGGTTGAAACCGTTAACCTTTGACAGCTAGGCCTAAATGTTTTAGAGCCTAATCATATACATAAAAGTAAGGCTGTCATACCTCCCGGTTTACCCGGGAGGCTCCTGGTTTTCAGCCCAATCTCCCGGCTCCCGGGTGAATGTTGTCGGGAGCCCGTAATCTCCCGGTTTTGGAAAATGGCCCGGAAAATCTCCCGGTTTTTTTTATTAAGAAATGAAATTGAGTGATGTAATTTTAGATTAAGTGTAGACATTTTAATCGAATTGTGTGGAATTGTATTCATCGGCTGTAAATTGTAAATGTTACTGCCATCAATATGCGTAAAACCCCCCTCTATTTCAGGCCTATTTTTCAAAAATTGTCTACCGGGGGGGACCCCCGGGCCCCCTTGCTTCCAACTACCTACTTAATTCATTGCCAGTAAAATCTGAACGTTACTGCTAACTCAATGCGTAAAACCCCATTAATTTAAGACCATATTTCAAAAAATTTCTTCCGGGCCCCCCTTTTGTGCAATTGTATTTTTCGCTTGTAAAATCTAAATGCTATGCTATCAATATGCGTAAACCACCATTATTTCAGGCTAATTAAAAGTATATTTATCGTCTGTAAAATCTGGACGTTTCTGCTATCTAAATGCGTAAAAACCCATTGATTTAAGCCAATTTTTTTGAAAATTTTTCTACCGGGGGAGAACCCCGGGCCCCCCTTATGTGCAATTGCATTTTTGACCTGTAAAATCTAAATTTTAATAGAATTGGGTGGAATTGTATTCATCGCCTGTAAATTCTAAATGTTACTGTCATCGATTTGCGTATAACCTCTCTATTGCAATTTGCAGGCCTGTTTTTCAAAAAATTTCAACCGGGGGAGACCCCTGGGCCCCCTTGATTCCAACTACCTAATTAATTCATCGACTGTAAAATCAGAACGTTTCTGCTATCTATCTGTGTAAACCCCTATTAATTTAACCCCATTTTTCAAAAACATAGGAGCTAGATCTGGGGAATAAGGTGCATGTTCAAACACAGAGACCTGTCTTTCTAATCAGTCTTTCTGGATGCTCCTACGAAAGGTTTTCACCTTCCAGGCTATCACTAAATCTTTTGTGCCACTCAAACACAGTTGTACGCAACTTTACATTTTCGCCATAAGCTTCTTTCAAAAAATGGAAACTTTGCGTGGTGATATTTTTTTAAAAATGCCAAACTTTAACGCTGCTCGATACTTGCATCAACCATTACCCCGGCAAAGTGTAGCAACACGGTACGCTGCCGAAGGGCATCAATCGCAAACTAACTGGCTGAAAGGAATGAAATTGCAAGGGATTGAAGTTCAAAGTGAGTAGGTCCATGACCTGCAAGGCCGTAGGGGGCTTATTGGGCTGCAGCCCCCCCCCCCCACGAAATGAAATAAATCTAGTTCGGACATGAATAGGCCTATGTCTTCCCCAGTAAATTATTATAAACCTCATTATTTCGCACCTCACTTACATTTGCAAAATTTTCCCCCCGGGCCCCCCTCTTTGGGTTAACTTTTATGAATAAGCATTATTTTGTAGGCCTTGTAAAATCCATACTTTGCTGCAGTTAAAATGAGTACAACCCCACTATTTTACACTTATGTTTTAAAATTTTCCCCCGGGGGAGACCCCCGGCCCCCCCCCCCTTAAATGCAATATTATTTCTATACTGTCTAAACCGTCGTGTTGATATCATTACATTTTAGTCCGCATATGCTCTACTACTCCTCTCCAATAAAAGCCCTGACAGTTATAGGTCCAGTCCGGGTATTTAATGGGCACACCTCGTATACTGTATCATCCAAACGTAAACCTCCCGGTTTTCTGAAAAATAAATCTGGCAGGCTTACATAAAAGTAAGATTAACTCAGCTTCAAGAGTTGAGAAGTAAGCCTATATAGGTAGGCCTATAGACAGATGGGGTGAATCACCCACAGTATATAGACATAATTATTGTAAACTACCTCTGAGATACCTTTTTCCCATGTCAATTTGTAACAATTGTTTTATTGTTTTTACACGCTCAGATACCGGAGTACCAGCAGATGAGGGTAATCAAACGTTTATTTATTTGGTCACTATACTTAGCTGTAGACCAATGGCACAAATAATATTAGATATAATTAGATAAACCACTAATCAAATGTCTTACTGCCTGAACCCATCATGCGCTAATTAGATGAGTGAGAATTTAGTGTCAGTCATGTGTTAATGGAGAATCTCCAAGAAAACTATTTAGCTACATGAAGTTGGCGACTGCACTGGTTGTCGAAATAACACAACTTTGTCAAGTAGGCCTATATATATAAAAAAAACAAAAATGTAAAACTGTTCGCAAGGAGAATTAGTGCATTGTGTTATTGTCGGTGATAAAATGGGCCCCATTTGTTCCATTTCAATTTCCTGTAACAATCCAAAAATACATGCTCGGAAATGAACGATGAACCTCTATATATGTAACTCATATGGTCGGCTGTACATTATATAGCAATAGACAAATGACGATTGGTCACAGACTGATCAGACAATATTTTACTGTATAAAAATTATTTCTTTTCATAATTAACGTCTACCTATCATCTATATGCTAATAACGGATATCTCTAATTTCAGTGCTACCCTCTTTCACTACACATCCGGAAAACTTGACCTTGAAAACAGGCAGTGTTGCTGATTTGCTATGTGCTGCCGAAGGTTATCCAAGACCGACTACCTCCTGGTACAAATCTGGTAAACTTTTGGCCACTGCGGGAAGAACTCATGTCTTAGGTTGGTAGCAAAGATCTCTGTTGTTAATTTACCTTGGTATTATGTATATACTATATTTTCTTCCTATCATCAACATCATCAATTAACAGCTCCATGCAGTTTCCCAGGTGTGATATGTGAGCCTCCCCCACTCTCTCCTGTCTCTGCTTCAGATTAATCAACACTTCCTCTGATGCCAGTCGCACTTTTTAGAGATGCATTCATTTCTAATTCTCTCACATCTTGTCCTCTGAGGGGCTGTCCTTATAAACTTCATCGCTTCCTATTATGAAAAATTGATTTGTTAAGTCAATTTTATGGTCAGTGTTACCAAAGACTACACTATCGTAGGTGTATCAAAATGCAGAGAAACCTTTCTCCTAATTTATACATAGAAAGTTCCACGATAAAAATGTCATGTGAAATTAGATGCTTTACAAAGAAACAGGTAGTACGAAAGGTGTCGAATTTCCTCCTAATTTCTTTTAAAAATCGTCTTTCAGGTGACCGACTTCGCATTGAAGACGCCAAAGAGTCCGATTCCGGTCTATACATTTGCCGCGCTGCTAACACTGCGGGTGAATCTGAAACTACGGCCCACGTGACCATAAGGGAGGAACGTGGCCGGCTTCCACCTCGTCTCCTACACGGCCCGTACGATATGACCGCCCCTATCGGCACGACGGTGGAACTACCCTGCCGTGCTGATGGGGAGCCCAGGCCCGTTATCATATGGCGGAAGGATGGTCAGGTGGCCACTGAAGTAGAAAATCATAGACGGATTTCTCCAGCCGGTAGTTTGTACTTGCACAACTTGACTAGTGCGGATTCCGGGTTGTATGAATGCTCAGCTGTGAATGATTATGGGAAGGTTGCGGCACAGGGTGTTCTTCAGGTCAAAGGTGAGATTTAAAATGAAATTAAATATAAAATGAATTGAAAGGGAAATGAAATGATATTTATTTGCCCAATAATTTTGTTCAATCTATACATAAAACGATGCTATAATTTGCAGGAGACGTGCTCGCCGTTCGTACCACTGACTCCCTGATCCATCAGGCGGCCGTCGAAGCGGCCCGCGACATAGACCAGGCCGTCAACAACACACTGCAAAACCTACACCGGCAACCGCTGTCAGGCAACGAGCTGATGACGCTAGTCAGGTTCCCGAATGCAGCAGCGCGGCAGGTTGCGAGAGCTGCGGAGGTGTACGAGCGAACTCTGTTTCTGATACGACGGCATGTCGAAATGGGCATGAAAGTCAGCCTTAGTGACGGTATGTACAAACGTATGGGATAAGCAAGAAAGAAGGAAAGAAAATTGTTACAACTACATGAAGTTACAGCATCATCATCATCATGTCAGGACATGTAGCGTAGTAGTACGGACTCTGACTTTCACCCAAAAGGTTGTTGGTTCGAGTCCCACACAGGCTACATTTTCTGACCATGCTTTGGAGGGTATGTAAAGCAGGCAGGCCTTCCTAGTTGAGTGTAAGAGTGGGCCTTATAGCCCTAACTCCGCTAGGTTGGCTTAGTAATAGAAACAATAAAAAGCCCTTATTTATTTATCATCATCATCATCAGCTTCAGTTCCCCGGTGATACGTTAACCTTCTCCACCCCCTCCTGTCTTTTCAATTGCGATTTACTTAGCACTTCAGGTAGCCCCTATCACCGAAAAAGTCAGGGAGGTTAGCATGTTGGGATCACACGAAGACTAGAGAAGATAGACACCTGCTACAACGTGTGAGTGACTATTTGGTGGAGGGCGCCAGACAACTAGGACGACCAAAGATGTCCCAAGAAACAAAAGTGAGGTAGGACCTCGCTTTGTCGCCAGAAGATGCACATAACCTGTACACCTGGAAATTGAAGATCCGTGCCGCCGTCCCCGTGGGAGGGCCAAGGGACCGTTAAAGTGAAATCAATCTGGTTCCTGTATTTATTCCCGGGTCTTCACTCTTCCCCTTCTTCATCTTCCTTCAGCCTTTTCCACGCGCAAATATAACCTGTGACTTTCTTTAGATTTCAGGTACAAGGACATTCTGACCACTTCACAACTAGCACTGGTGGCTAATCTCTCGGGCTGCATGGTCCATAGAACCAAGGTCAACTGCACAGACATGTGTTACAACAGCAAGTACCGCAGCATCGACGGCAGCTGTAACAACCTGCGTAACCCAGTATGGGGGGCCTCCCTTACGCCTTTTGTCAGAATGCTCAGTCCCATCTACGAGGATGGATTTTCGATGCCTGTTGGTAAGATTCTTTCCGTTCATAGAAACCCAGCTTGCAAATGAATAGACCAAGAAGTCAAACATGCGCGAATCAAAGGTTTTTTTTTTTTTTTTTTGCTTAAGGAATCAAAGGGTTATGAACACCTTATGGCGAAATAAAAGTAAATTCAGAGATAAATAGCAGAGGTTCACCGGATTATGTGTTCTATTGGGCTGCAAGGAATCTGATGGCTGAAGCCTAATTGCTGGATATGTACGAGATCAACACTGGACGTCTGCACCATGAAGTAAGAAGTATAAGAAGTACGTATCGGGTAATAGGGACAACTTATTAAGCATGGATTCTTTCATTCGCAGGATGGACCAAGGGAGTTAAATACTTTGGTTACCCCAAGCCCAGTGCCCGGCTGGTATCCACTAGCGTAATTTCCACCGTCGACGTCACAGCCGATGACCACGTGACCCACATGGTCATGCAATGGGGCCAATTCCTGGACCACGACATGGACCACGCAATTCCAGCTGTGTCCAGTGAAAGTTGGGGCGGGATTAACTGCAAAAAGTGAGTATTGTTATTGTTGATAGTAGCATGTAATGCTAATGCTTACCAATAATCCATCGATCACGGTAGAGTTAATTTAGTGGCACCACAAAATCCGTGCAATTAAGGTTATTCGACTAACTATTCCCTGTAGTCTTCTTCTGCTTTAGTCGCAATCTATCGATTGTTCAAAGCTAATCATTCCATCTTCGCCTCCATTCTTTTCTGCCCCGGCCGTTTCCTTGAGCTCCAAGTAGGTTCCCCATCTCACATGTTACTTGAGGTATATTCTGTGTCTACGCCTTCCTTGGTTAGTCTCTGACATAGGTGGCCTCAATGTGTTGCCTTCTATTATAGTGCTAAGGGGGGTATTCCATATACTTCAATCGTCAACGAAAAATTGAAAAATGACGTTTTAGCAGACATTAAAGACATACTAAAAATTCTGCTACCACGTCAATTTACGTCATTTTGACGTCATTTTTCAATTTTTCATTGACGTTGTACATATGTGGAATGGGCACCTTAGGGAGTCCCTCATGTCTGTTCATGTCATTGTAATGATCAGGATGACGAGTTCCACATCACAGCACGTTGCTACTGGTCAGCGCGTCACCAAATGGCCGACATGTCAAGGGTGGGCGTTGGCTAGTAAGTAAGTATGTCTGATTAAGTGCCCCATCCACTTAGCTCTTCTCATGGATGTAAAGGTAATTAAAGACCATCCTTCGTTTATCCTTTGGAGCACCTCTTCGTTTGTTATGTATTATCTTCATGTTTTTTTACTGCATCAGCCTGGCCAAACTACTAATTTAGTCTAGTGCAGAAATATAAATCTACAGGAATTTGAATTTTAGCGCGACAAAATGTCGCAGAATCGACAGTGTGTAGTTTTGGATCACGGATACAAAATGTTTACTAGCTATATTATAGCATTACCTGGTTATTTTCACTTAAATAGCAGATTAAGTTTCACACGTATCCGTACGGCATGTACTACTAGCTAGTTTGGAAACAGAGGAAGTTCCACGCCTCAGCAGCAGACAACACACCAGCCAACCAAGAGTTAAGATGCCCTCCAAGGAAGACTTGCCATATATTTTGCTCAGTTAAGAATTCGATAGATGGGTCCAGTTCGATTAAATAAAATGTAACTCAAATCTAAATAATACGCCTTAGCATAATGTTCATTAAATCGAAATAAAATCTTAATAAGGCATCCTCCCTGCAGAACATCCCAACTCCTGAAGACTCACGAAGTAGGCAGAAAAGAAGATACCACAGTAGATATTGAATAATAAAGATATTAAATTGTATTCTACTTATCATTTTCCTGTGAATATCACAACAGCACAACAGCATGTACGATCCTGAACGTACGGCAACATGCCGTCCTCATTTACTGCGTGGCTGCTCCTTGTGCTCCCAGCGACCTCTAGAATGGCCAGGCACTTGCACTGCTCCCTCATTGTTGTTTCCATACGTTAACTTGCAGAAATCCTGTTGCCTCTGGCTCCAATCTTAGTAGTCGCTGAAAGCACAAAGAACAACCAGCAGTGAACAGTATATAAACTTCCCCCAACCGTGGTACCATAGGTAGCGGAGATCAGACAGTATATTAATGGTAGTCACTAGGACGCCGATAAAAGAAAAAAACTTTGATAACCGTGTCACCACTTACAGAGTATTCATAAGAGTTGAATAAAAGTTCAAGTATGAATGGTAGCTCTAATGAGCGCCTAAATTAATCAAAATATAAATCTGAAATAAAATTCCAACTCTTAATTCCCAGATTAAACCGTAGTATAAAATCTTATGAGAAATTAGACCATGTCCTCCATCGCTATGGGTATTGTCTTGTAGTGGCTCAACACTAAAATGACCGTTGGGTTTCCAGTTTCAACAACCTCGAGTCCTGTCAAGACTCGAACACCCGGAAAATGTTTCCTCGAACACAAAAAAAAATAAAATCTGGAATAAAATTCCAAAACGTTGCCCACGATTCGGTACGGGGGTCAACAAAAGAAATACCTGGGCTATTTAGCCTAACAGTGTATTCTCAAAGATTGATAGGGGTAACGGATGACGTCCCCAAAAGACACATTTGTGAGTTGCGACTTAGCGCGCACCAAAGTATCAGAGGTACGCTCCCACCACTATAACAACCATAGGAAAAATTCAATTCACAATCCACCGAGATAACACATTTTCCCGATGCTCGAGCCCTGGCAGGACTTCTGAAACAGAACATTGTTACAACCACAATTTCGATAGCAACCCCGAGCTGCATAAAAGGCACTTCTCAGGAGCCTATCCACTCTTACACCCATCATAAAAGGTACATTTTTGCCAATATAAGGCCACCACACTACAATATAGTGCATTTTGCACCCAAATGATGTAGGATTACATTGAGATACATCCCTTACAAATAAACCAACACTGGAATTAGACGAACTTGGTCAAGTCGCTCTTAGGCACCATACTTGATCCGTCCATCCATCTCATACTTGTAGACAGCAAGTCTCGACCTACTCATTACACTTCTAGACTTTTCCTTTAAATTCAACCATAGGTACTTCGGTCTTTCTTTCCTTTCTCACGTTTACTTATCTTTTATATTCTGGTACTCGTAGATTCCACTCCTAACACTCCCATCCTTGGTACCTCCTGGGTTCCTGGCATGAAGGGGAAACGGGTAAGGCCAAATGCCTCCCCACACTCGTACTCCTCTACATCCGGATTGGTAGCCTGACCGTTAATGAAATCTTAATCCACGCCTCCTTCCTTCTCGACAATTTATTTGATTACCACTCAAATCCAACGAACAATCCCTTCCTAGGGAAAAAACCCCTGTGAAATTAAAATAATTGTCACATCCTACTCGATTTCCCTTTACTCAACACTCTGAGAACTTCCGCTCTTCTCAAATCCTGTCTGGGCATGTAGTTGCCAACTCTGGACAGCAGCATTTCCGACAGCAGGAGAACCTAGGCTCACTCTTGGACAAATCTGTTCCCTTTTACATAGGTAGAAATACAGCACCTTATTATCCTGTCCGAGCTCATAATCCAACCTTATTCCCTTCTATTCCAGCTAGACTATAACGCTGTCTTAATTTTTTATGAACTAGCCTACCATACAGTATATCATGGGAGGACACACTCAGGTAGCAGTGACTCACCTGTGAATACATGCACCTACACACACTTTCTACAGAGGTACTAATTCAAAAAGAAAGAAGAACTTTACTCCACGAATCTCCGTGTGTCAATGAATTTCCAAAAAGGTGCTACCTCTGTTATCAGCTCTTATCGAATCTTCTAACCCCAATAGGTCTACTGCGCAACTCCAATACTCAGCCAATAAGCGACTTGCGCGCGCAATTCACAAGTTTAAAACTTCCTATACTTTAGTAATTCTCTAAAATTTTTCCACTTTAATGTCCAGACTGAACGCCTCGCTGGATCAAAACTCTCTCTTCTCTCAACCCTGACTATTGTACGATACCTGACCATGATTCCTTGACACAAAACTAGAATTCGGAGCTCCTCAGATATTCTAGCCAATTGATTGTGATGAAAAAAAACCGTCACAAAAAAAGGCGCATGCGTGTGGTTCAAGCGGGAAGACGACAGACAGTAAGGCGGGGATTCCACCGACCTGCAAGTGCAAAATACAAATACGTTGACGTGGTAGCAGACATTCAAGACTTAGGCAGGGTTTCCACCATAGACATAGTAAAACTATAGACTCATCGTAAACATTCGGGTTGAAGCCGCTTGACATCGCCTATTTCCGTAGTATAGGACCAGATTGAGCCTTTTGCCATTTGATACCATGTTAACATTTTATTTTTTATTTGATTATTTAAAGATTATTTAGAACGGAAAATCATGCCAACTAACCAGCAATATTTTTATGCAGAACTTGGAGTACTTTTAATTTACATTTTAAACAATATTTTAAGCAAAGTTTTCCCTACTTTTAGATAAAAATAAAATTTTTTAATGCAGATCTTTCAGTACTTTTAATTTAAATTTTAAACAATATATATAATAAATGTAAATAATAAATATAATTATATATGAAACAACAAAGAAAACTATAAAGAAAACATATAATAAAACTATTAAATTTGAATTTCCCGCCAAAATGCACCTATAAGTAGGCGTGGTCATGGCTTCAGTCTTGCAGCACAGCCGAAATACGACATGGTGGCTCCATAGTTTTATTAGCTCCATGGTTTCCACCAACCTCGCATTGCAGAATGCAAATGACATTGACGGAAATTTTTGTTTTCCTCTATGCCATAGTTAAAATTGATCAATGATCATAGAGTAAAATCACAAACAAACTTAAATTAAAAAATGGCGTCATGGGATATGTTAAGTATAAACATTTTAACAGATTTCTATAAAAAGTAAAATTCAAATTTCCGTCAATGTCATTTGCATTCTGCAATGCGAGGTCTGTCTGCTACCACGTCACAGTATTCGTATTTTGCACATTTGCATATTTGCATATTTTTCATAACGGCCATATTGCTTTTCATTTCTTGCGCGTTGTTATTTGTTTCTTATTATATTTCAATTTTTGCTTATTTTCAATAGTGACAGCTTATGTGTGTTGTGTATGGTGTGTAGTCTAAACAACTAACATAAGCAGGTGATACCAGCCCTACAGGTTAACAGTAAAACGTACAGTATATAAAGTTGATATATAAAGCCCCGTCCAGACGCTCCGTTTTGCACAACGTTTTGTCTCCGCAGTTCAAGACGTTGCAGACAAAACGTTGCGTGTGGACCGGAAAACTGCGCAGTTTTGAGTCCGTCGGGAGGACTGCACAGTTACAGCGTTAACTGAGCTCGTGAGCTCTGAAAACCGTGACCTGACCAGACATGTCGTTGCATGTGGACACCTTTCATGTGGTGATATTGCTGCTCTCATACAAGTATTTTCTTTCTTGATATGCGGTGTCACTAATTCCAATAAGTAAATATACGTGTCCATGTCCATTCTCAAGTAGTTTCGCCAATCATTAGGTTCGTCACGTAATTCACGCAATAATCTTATATGGGAAAAGTCCCGCCTTTTTAAAAGCCATTTCCGTGACCATTTTGAACGAACGGTTCCTCTGATGTGTTCCAATCTTTTTTTTTTTACAATACAGCAGGCGAAAATTGACCACAAGAGAACCTCCTCCATGGCGATATCACACAAAACTGAGCGGAAAATACAAGACTGGATCGTCAAGACTGTACCGTCTGGACGCTCAAAGTTGCAACGGTTTCATTCCGTCTTAAAACTGCGCGGATTTAAAACGTTGTGCAAAACGGAGCGTCTGGACGGGGCTTTATGTTCTGTGTGTAGTTGAGACCGGGCTGACAGTTTCATCGTAATCTAACTACAGGCATACTATTGTCAACTACCTACCAAATTTAAATTATATCTAATCACGTTTGGGAATTCTTGAAAGAATTGACTCTAGTTCAGTTGCGTAAGTTTGATCTATGCTCTACTTACAATATCATATTTATTACTATAGCGTCGTGCAAATAATGGCAGGGTCAGATTACATCTAAAAATTTCTGATTTGGTAAAAAGCTAAGTTACCGTGCTAGCTATTTACTCTAAACCTAAACCAAAAATAATCACTTCAGTTCCAAGTTGTAGCCTATGTTTCTTAGCTTTCCTGCTACGTAAACTTGGTAGACTGGTGCCGGAGCAGTATCTTTTGATGGCATACCATGGTCTGTTTCATACCCATATAAATTATGGTATACTGGCATGGGGGCACTCTGCAGGAGTAAGCAAGGCACTCTTACTACAAAAACGAGCTATCCACATTGTCACAAAAAGTTCCTATCTTCTATCCTCTATCACTGCAGACCCCTTTTTAAAGCCGCTAGAGTCCTCACTGTTCATGGTCAGTATGTCTTTAATTGTCTAATGGCCGTAAAGATGAATCCTGGATTGCCAGCTCGGAGTTCGGTGCACTCCTATAATACACGATCGGCAAAAGGGTTTGATATGCCTAGGTGTCGCCTAAACAAGTCGAGGGATTCTTATCCGATACTCGCACACCGGCCTTACAATAAGCTACCATTTTTAGTAAGTCAGTTGGATCCAGCTTATTTCAGAACATATATTAAGAGCAGACTTATTGACGCCTCACTATATAATTTGGATGAGTACGACCCCCGGAGCTGGACTATTTAAGTACCTCCTCCTTCTTTTGTACAAAACCCTCTCGGGTGGCTATTTTTGTTTGACACGGTCGATCCGGCTCTGGCTGGTCAGGGACTCTAATTATTGTATTGTATTGTAGTCTGTTTTAGGCCCACTCTAGACGTCTAGAGAACTACTAGTAGAAGTATTTGGTTTATTTGCTATGACTCATTCAGAAACTATTCAGTAATTTCAGTTTGATGTAACCCATTGTGAAAGGATTTTCAGTCTGTCGCAGGCCTATGGTCAGTAGGTATAAAATCTGCCATCCTCTGCTGCCACATTTTACCATAATTCATCAAGTGAAATCTATGTTTGACGTAATACCTGAGTATAACAGACTTCCTAGGGAAATAAAAAACGCAATGGACCCAAAGAAGTTTCGATTAGCACTGGCAAAAAAATTAAAGAACGCAAGAATGCAGCACCAAAGGCAATAGATGATCAGTGATCTGAAGTTGGAGATTCTGAATAAGCGCGCGGCGCTTCTGAGTTTCAACAACAACAACAACAATGAATTTCTGAGCTGATTAATCAATCAATCAATCAATGTGGGGGACATTTAAACAAAACGGGGACACTCACACCTACAACACGAGGCAACGGGGAGACCTTGTAAGGCCAGCGCCACGCACAGCCAAGTGTGAGCGACTGGATCCTATACTGCAAGGTTTCGCCTACCTTAGACTCCCGATTGAACTGAGAGCGGCGAGAAATGCTTCTAACTTCCCTAAAATGCTTAGAAACCAACTCTTAGAGAAAGCTTTCTACACTGTCACTGAGGCACTTGCACAATGACCATGACAGAACTACCTGATTTTGACGACACTCTGACGATTTTATCTTATACTTTACCTGTATTGAATAATTTAAAGGATTGTATTGTAATCAATCAATCTTTGTCCATGACCCACCAAGGTGGGATAGACGGTGCCCAAAAGAAAAAAATCTAAAACAAAATCAAAAAATTATCATGCGGAAGCATACATTAGATGGGAGGGGGGAGAGGGGTTAATGAGTTAAAAGCAATATACAATGTAACAAAAAAACTGTTGTACCGGTACCATATTGAAATCGATTAGATAACTGATTTTACAGTACCGGTATTTTAATTCAATAGTATTACTAGTATATTATATGGTATTTATAGTGAGGAGTAGTGCATCCAGTAAAGAGCTAGAGCAGTTTATTCCGTTATTCAGAGCAAATTGGACTCCACTTAAGTATGATCTAGTATGTAAACAGGATATTGAAAAATATACTTACTGTTTTTGGTGGAAATGTATTATTACCGTTATTGTTTTTCTTTTACTTTTCTTCAGATCTTGTGACCTGGCTGCCCCGTGCTATCCTATTGAAGTTCCTCCGAACGATCCTCGAGTAAAGAACCGGCGTTGCATCGACGTCGTCAGATCCTCAGCAATTTGCGGTTCAGGCCAAACTTCTGTGCTGTGGGGTTCTGTACAGCCTAGGGAGCAAATTAATCAGTTGACTAGCTTCATTGACGCATCTCAGGTGAGATATGTTTAACCGATTCTTATTGATAACAATATGATAAATCATCATCATTAATCAGCTCCACTAGCCCAGGTGTGATACGTGAGCCTCCTCCACTCCCTCTTGCTCCCACTTCCTCTGGTACCGGTCCAACTCTTCTGTGATAGTACTCACACTAGGCGCTGTACATCTACGTGTTACTTTCGCGTACCTGCTGTTATCCAATCGTTTTATGTGTCCGAACCTTCACTTCCTACGCCTTCCATTACTGGTCAATCTGTTAGTAAAGCCATATGATATCTTGCGCCCATGATAGTTACTGAAATTATATTGTAATTAGCATTCTCGAAGAAAAATGCAATTATTCATATATTTGTTTAGTTCATTATTATTTTAATTTCTTACGAAATGTTGTTTCGTCGCCAGCGGCCGTACCAAGTTGAATCCATCAAAACAAAGCCTGTTCAACACTGCAGTAAACTTGGTAGTGTGTACAGCGTTGGCAGGGGAACATAGTGGGACATGATGACGTGCTGAGAGTAACCCGTCAGTCAAAGTGCGTGTCGAGTCCTGGTCACCTCCGAATTGATCGTGTGACGGGGTTGCTTAAAGCAGAAATGCTGAAAGTAAGCGTTGGAAAACGTTGTTTCGTCCCCTGGAGCTTTAATGTTTTTCTTTATTGTTTAGGTCTATGGATTTTCCCGTGAGCTTTCCAACGTTCTCCGAAACTTCTCTTCGGACCATGGGCGACTTCGTGAAGGCATGGCTTCCCCTGCTGGGAAGCCTCTTCTGCCTTTTGCTGAAACCCATCCATATGCTGACTGTCGTAGAGACCCCGCTGAGAGTGATATTGAGTGCTTTCTGGCCGGTAAGACCTTTTATTACCTGCAGGAAGTCGTACGTATAATGTAGTGGTCAATTGCTATCGGGAACGTTCTAAGTCTATTTCGTGTATTGACACTACTACTACTATTGTATTACTATATTTTTGTTTTGTATGGGTGAAGGAAATAAATACATTATTTATTAATTTATTTACACCAATAAAAATTAATAACTTACATTGTTACATCCTACCGACTTGCGCCATTTTATAGTGTATTGGCACTAATATTAATTTTTAACATACATTGTTGCATTCGCGACCGAACCGGGTAGCCATCTTTTTCTTACTCTTATATCACCGCCTTCATTGTAGATCTCTTCAGCTATGTCTAAAGGCATTGATACTAGTCATAGAAATAGTCTATCTAACTAAAGATATACAATATATATATATAACAGTCTAAAAATCATTCGCAATATTTTTATGCTTTGGTTGGAATAGTCTAGAAGGTAGAGACTGGACTGAACTCAACATAAAAAGAAAAAGGGCCCACCCTACCCATACCTACACAAGTAGGGAAAAACGCATCTGCCGGACATGTTGCTCGCCACATGATCCAAAATAAAGGATCCTCTACCAATCCTCAAGCCTATATTATAATATCATAAATTCTTTATTGATTTTAGGAGATGTCCGGTCTAATGAGCAAGTCGCTCTACTTGCGATGCATACAATATGGTTCCGAGAGCATAATAGAGTGGCTGGGGAACTACGGAAATTAAATCCGACTTGGGATGGTGATCTTATTTTTAATGAAGCTAGAAAGGTAAGTTTAAAATAAATAAATAAGAAGTAGCGTAGTACAGGTAGTGTCGAGGTGTTAGTAAGGTGAAGTAAGCAGAAGTTTCGGAGAGACCTTTGGTTACTTCACCTTACTAATGCCTTGACATGGTCCTTCGAGCTGGATGTGAGCCAGCCCCTTGTAGCTAATAACAATAATGTCATGAAGTTTTATAATTCTGAAGATGGTTCAATCGTCCCTTGTGCAATGTGTCAATGGGTCCCATAACCCTGCCGATTCACCGGTTTAATTATAAATAATTATTCACGTGAGAGGCTGAAGCCAAGTGGTTCGGAATCCACTATAATAAGGAGGCCCCTTTAGTCATATCATAGCAAAATCAAACCCGAAGGCTTGGCACTATATAAGTTCCAAAGTAGGATCAGCCTTTGTGCAACCGTCCTTAAAGTGACCTCCAATCTATTCAATTTTTAGGTCGTCGGAGCGGAAATGCAACATATCACTTACACGCACTGGCTACCTCTAATTCTTGGCTCCGATGGGATGGAAATGCTGGGAGAATACAGAAGTTACAACCCGAATCTGAACCCAGGCATTCTCAATGCATTTGCCACTGCCGCCTTCCGTTTTGGCCACTCTCTCATCAACCCGGTCCTCGAACGTCTCAACTCTTCTTATCAGCCTATTCCTGAAGGTAGGTAGCATTGCAGGTAGATGTTTCAAGACGCCTTCTTCTTCTAATGCCTCTTCTATCGAAGATTGGCGACCATCATGGCAATTTTAGCCGTGATGACTAAACTCATTGCCTTCTCCATCCTTATGCCGGTGACTCTTCATTGAAGATACAATTGATAACATTTTTTGTCTATTTGTCATCAATCCGAAAAGTTGAGAATCCATGTTTTATTTTTACATGTAATTTTAATTTACAGGTAGTTTGCCTCTACACAAGGCATTCTTTTCACCATGGCGGCTAGTTGTGGAGGGGGGAGTGGACCCACTCATGCGGGGCATGTTTGTTACTCCAGCTAAACTGAAGACGCCTGATCAGACTCTCAACTCTGAGCTCACCGAACATTTGTTCCAGGTAGGATAAATTGTCTTGGTAGCTATTATACCATTACCATTAAACCCTTGGGGCGCACTTCGGGCTCAGGAGCCACCTGCACCTATGCCTACAGTTACTAGGTAGCAAGCAGAAACTGGCTCTGGCCTCCTTTTCCCATCTGTCGTACGCTGAACCGCCTCCGGACTGGAACCACACTCTCGAAGGCCACCGCTGCCAAGTGGGGACTGCGTGCTGCCGAAGGTGTCCGGTGTGACTGTGGTGCTGTTGAGGATACCACCCACCTGCTGCAGTGTCCACTACTACCATCTGGTCCCTGCACGATTGACGACCAGCATGAAGCAAACGACAAAGCTGCACAATTTTGGACATTGAATGTGTTTATCTTACACGCGAAGTAAGTAAGGTGGGAAGCAAAATTCAAACCGAAATGTGTAATCGGGAAACACTAGACAGAGCGAAATTTGAAAAAGTTTTTCACAGCTCGCCTGCAATAAATGTGTTGTGCGCCGGTTTTCACTATTTCGCAATCATTCTGAGTAAAGTTCAAGGGTTCCTCTAACCTGGATCTTTTATTTCTAGCCTTCTTCATCTGCGTCATCATCCTCTACTCTTCTTCTTAGTGGCGCGTGGGCAGAGTGAGGGGGTCACCTCCGGTCCATTTCTTATCCTCTACTTGATCTGTTGTCATCGTCTTGAGCTATCGTTTTGTCGGCCAGTTGTACTATTCGTTCTTGGAGCGTTGCTCCTGGTCTGTCGATGGGTCTCCGTCCTTGTGGCCTCGCCTCGGCCAGCCTCCTGGTGATCCCCTTTTTATCCAGTCTTAGGGCGTGGCCGAACGAAAATCTTTTCTTAGATTAACAAAACGTCCTGGTTATAAATATAAACTGTATTATTTCTTTTATATAGGTTGCTCACGCTGTCGCCCTCGATTTGGCCGCCATCAACATACAAAGAGGACGGGACCACGCGTTGCCTGGGTACAACAGCTATAGAGAACTTTGCAACCTCACTGTTGCTGACACGTTCGATGATCTTAGGAATGAGATTTCTAGTCCCAACGTCAGGAACAAGCTTAAAGAACTCTACGGTCACCCAGGTACGTGCCTAATGTTGCAGTTGACTATTGTGTAGATGTTTTCAAATATCAATTATAGCCAATTAATATAACTTTATTTGTCGCAGGTAACATTGATTTGTGGGTTGGTGGTATACTGGAAGATCAGCTGCCTGGAGCGAAATTGGGCCCGACGTTCCGATGTATTCTTGTCGAGCAATTTCGGCGTCTGCGAGATGGTGACAGGTAAGCCAATGATCAATGAAATCATTATCTATGTAGTGCCCCACATCATTATGGACAAAATACCCCTATGACAAGAATAATGAGAGAAGTGATAGAAGATATAAATAATAATAATACTCCCTTACCCCTTTTTGACTGGTCACAGGGCCTACTTTTTTTTTTTTTTTTTTTAATAGGCGCTTTGCCCTTCTGGGCTCTCCTCAAAGTATCTGGAAGAGGGGGGTTGACTTGAGTTACGCAATGATGAGAGGTATGACCCTTTTGTCATTTCCAAGCAGGCAGAAGGGCTCTTGGGCCAGCCGAGACTGGGCAGCCGAGCAGGTCAGTGGGACTTCACAGTTATCGCAACTCTCGGAGGAGGGTAGTTTGCCTTAAGGTGACCGTGCTTTGGCCTGAAGTGGCCAAGACACATACGCGACAACAGAATTTCCTGTGCTGAACTGAGCTATGCACCAGACGGTCGTCGAGGTTCGCGACTCAATAGATAAGGAAATAATTTCCGCCGGGTCTGGGTCCACCCAATCCTTGCTTCCTCTTAATCATCTAGCACCCGCCCGTAACATTTCGGTCATTAGACGCCTTGTCGCCTAGTAGAGTTGTGACCGTTGCTTCAAGGTGTCTTAATCATTGTTCAGAGCCATGCAGTTGGACGTAGGTGATTGGCCGTGCCTTCAGCCTTGTTGGACAGGGAACATTTGGGAGCATTCTGTGAAATAGGATCTGCAGGTAGCCGTGACCGGTCACCATCCTGAAGATGAAGTCGACCCGAAGGTGGCGACCGCAGCGTCCGTCATTTCCCATCTCTTACCAGCAGCAGATGCTTTCCATGATGTTTCCTAGGCTCTGTTAATGGATGATCAGGCTGCACGAAGCAGGGTAAGACGTCTTGTGGTAGACCGCAGCCAGCTTTTGCAAGCTGATCCTTCCCCTCACCGGTCAAAAGAAAAACGCAGCTGCCAGAAATGTTCCTGACCACAAAATCCCAAATAGAGCTATGATCAAGTATGAGGATTGTCTATTTTTACTACTATGAGTTTTTGGGGCACTGGCTTTTTTTCTTCCGAATGAACTTTTATTCAATTGTTACAGGTTCTGGTACGAGAATCCGTCAATGTTTAAACCTGACCAGCTGGTCCAAATCAAACAGGCCAGTCTGGCCCGTATTATCTGTGACAATGGTGACAACATTACAGAGGCCACAAGGAATTTGTTTGTGTTACCGGCGGCGCAGGGTGGATTCACGCAGTGCTCCGAACTGCCGGCCGTGGATCTGCAGTTCTGGACTGAATGTTGCCATGGTAGGTTACAGGGCTGCCTCTTTCAGAGTTTTTCCTGGGAATGCGTGAGAAATGGAAGTTCTTTGAGGTACTATCTGGCCTAAACATGAAATTATGCCTACGCTTTTCTGGTGGAAGAATTTCTCGGACTTTAATACCGAGGTATTTAAGGAAATTTCATGGAAATATTGAGGGGATCATTTGTACTGCTTTGGATCTCTCTGCCTCCAGTTATGGACTGAATGGGGCATGTTGCTGACTGGAATGTCTCAAGTAGAGCTGTGGTCGAGAGAGGGATTCTCTACCAGTTGTCAGGCCTAGACCCTCAATCGTTTGTCGTGTCACGAATTATTATTTATTTGATGAGGCAGCAGAATCCGGACGTGAATGCGCACTCCCTAAAGTTTCGTCAACATCTGTTCAGTGGCACTTCGTAGACTTCTATAAGACCCAGTAGCCTCTGAGACCACAATTCATTGCTCAGATGCTCAGCTACTTTGAAGACAGCCATCCTATTTCTTATTAACTCATTATAACATTGTTGCCTTTTTGCAGAATGTACGGGCACTAGCATTTATGATGAACGAGCTCGTCAGACCAATTCCATATCTAGAGCTAAAAGAGCGACTAATTTTACAATTTCTGAGGGGGGAGAATCAGATCCGGTTCATAATGAAGTAAGTCTACGTTTCGGGTTTCTTTGCCTGTTTTGCCATATTTTATGCTATGGCTACTTTGATTTACGTCCTTGGGTCAATTTGTCATTTTATTCTAATACTTTGGGGAGGAAAACCCCAATCTAGTTTATTCGAGAGCCACATCGTCGCAATTTAAAAACTGGCGCCAAATCATGCACCTTTTCAATATTTAGTCAATCACCGAACTCATTAAACTCTGTAACTTTCATTCGCTATTCCGAAGTTTTTATATCTCCTAAAATAAATTATTTATATTTTCTCAATTTAATACATCATACAACGCGGTTTGGTGCGCAAAGACTGTTCTGCTGCGACACTATACCCACGATACATAATAAAATGTAATAGATGGCGCCTAACCATAAGCTAAGTGTGTAACGGTGAAGCGTAGTGGGAAATGGCAAAGGTAGTCAACCTACAACTTGGTCAAAGGGAATGTGACCAAGTTGTAGGTTGACCGCCTTTTGCAACATTAGAAAAAAAATAAACAATTCAAGAGGTGGGGCTTCCTGGCGATCTTCATAGTGTCGACTAGCTGTATTTGGTTTATGGCGAGAACCACCCGCTTAAGCTTGGTCAGAACTGCCGAATCGTTGATTGACTGAGTCGCGGATGCCCATCTTACCCGCCTGGACACTACTGCTGGGAGACATGTTATTGGAGCAAATGGGTTGGTGTTAAACAACCGAGTCTACTTCAGCTGATTTTTCGCTGCTGAGCTACTGCCTGTTCACTGTCTTCCCTCAGACACGCCTGCTTACTGCGACAACCAGTAGAAAACTCCGCGTGGCAGCCTTCTATTATTTTAAAGGCGGTGGCAGCTAGAAGACCTCTGTGCTGTCGCAGTAGAACTTCTTCAGTTGATCCATGAATTCCTTCTTCGGCCGTCCTCTTCTATTGGTTCCTTCCACTGTGCCCTCAATGATGGTGTGCACCAGATTTTCGTGTCTTAATAAATCTGTACCTAATTATTTATCTAGTACTCAGAAAAATTAAATTTCCTATTTTAGATAGAGGATGAAGCGAAAGACGAGCGAATAGAAGGAATCGAGAATGTTCTTGAGGAATTCCAGAGGACATTGAAGCAACTCCGACGGAAGCTCCGGAAGCTGGAGCACCACTGTAACGCCAAGCGTAACGGTACGCGGGCCCACCACCACCACCAACAGTGCAATGACAGGGTGGGCGAGCAGACGAGACTTAATGGCGAGACGTGGGCAAGGGATGCCTGCACGCAGTGCACTTGCCAGGTACAGTTATAGTAGAATGCTGATCCATTGGGGAGCTGGAGTACCACTGTAACGGTACTCAGTCACATCACCACCACCACAAACAGTGTAATGGTAGGGCTACCGAATACCATAACAGATTTAATGGCGAGGCGTGGGCGAGGGATGGTTGTATGCAGTGCACTTGTCAGTTGTATGTACCAAAGATAATAAAATAGAATAGATGGTGCCCAACCATAAGCTAAGGATTACCTAAAGCGGTCAATTGTAGGGGGAAATGGCAAAGGAAGCGTCCATAGGGTTCCAGATAAAAAAAGAAGAAAATGGCGGCAAATTAAAAGCAATCGAACAATTCAACAGAATAAAGTAAGTCTACGCACTAGACTCGCTATCTAAATAGCTTGAATTAAACTGCATTGACCTTATGACGACAACCAGCCGCTTACACTAGGTGACTAGGAAAATACTGCCGGCTGATTGACTGAGTTTCGGGTGCCCATTTTACCCGCTCAGTATGCACCAACTCTCTTACCAATCGTCTTAACTGCTAGACCACAAGCCCCGACAAGTGTAGTTCCCTGTAAATCTTCTACTTGTATACCCTTATTGACAAGATTCGTATTGCTAGACAGGTTAGCACAGGTACACAACTTTACTATCTAACCGAACAGGTCTGGCAGCTTACTTGATTGCATAAAGGCAATGCTATATACAAATATACTACAGTATGATATATATACCACTGAGATGTAACTAACATTGGGTGAAGAGGTACCTCCTCGTTATAACCGAAATAATTACCGTCCTTGACGACGCCCCGGTTAGGCGTAGATAGTGGGTTTGAATCCCGCCAAGTCCAGGTTTTCCTATGCCCTCCAATTTCGGTTATGAATTATACTAGTATTATGAAATCCACAATGGCATTACACAATACGTAATTATTTTAATATTTTTTTTTAAGGAAAAACAAATAACTTGCACAAAAATGCAATGCAGCCCTACATCATGCAAGTCGACTGTGTTAAAGCCAGGCCAGTGCTGTCCTGAGTGCCTCTCTCCTTGAACGTTGGAAACGTAAGTAAAGACCTTAGTAAAGTCTTATAATGCATACTTGACACCGAAGTCACGCCTGAAACCAGGCCTAGGACACGTTGATCCAAAAAATAGGCCTGGATGGCCTTGTCATTGGCATCTGAAAGATCTGTCTAGGATACAGCTTCTTCTAGTCTCGGACAAACCAGAAGGTTCGTTGCAATCGCAAGTCAGGTCCTCCGCCAGTCCCCACCTACACAGGTTCGCGTGGCATCTTGTAACCCCCGCTCCTAGCCTATTGAGGCTCCGCCATGTAGGGTACGTTAGTTGAGCTTTGGGCGCTATTTCTTCCTGAATCTTTTTAGTTAGGTTCTTCCACCTGGCTGTTCCCTTCACCTGTGTGGTTCGACTGAGGAAACTCTTTTTGGAGTTCAGGCGGTTGCGGCCAGCTCACTGTCGGGGGTCGTCCTCTACTTTTGGCGTTCCAACGTCTTCCATAACAAAGATATTATAAGTTATATAAAAGGTTGTTTTTTTTCTTTTCAGACGAGAGATGCAGCGTTACTACTAGTCTACCGCGAGTTTTGCCGCTCGTCCACCGTCGTGGTGGAAGTCGTGAACATTTTATACTGCCCTCTTTTCCATTTATTACTTGTCACTTTGTTGGACGAAATGTATGAAGTAGAAGGAACACTTTCATAAGCTAAGTATTTTGAAACAGGATTCACAGAAGCCCATAGGGTAGACACGGAGTGAGTTGTTCACAATTATTATAATAAGTTTTATTTTAATTTTTCGAGTTCCTTCTATGATATACACTTTCGTTAGCTCTGTTGCATTTATGACACTGCACTGGCGACAAATAGTGCCGCAGATCGCTGACAGATGCGGATCCAGGTGAAAGCCGCCATATTGGCCGTTACAAATTTGAAATCCACACACAAAACATAATGGCCCTCAAGTCGCATTAGTACCAGGCGGTGTGCATCTGTAATTGTTTTTTTTTTCATTTCCACGATTTTTTAAAGTATACGGGCCTATGCGTGTAACTTAAGTTAGCCTACTTTCAATTTAGCATGTTATTTTGTGTCAGATTCTCATATTTTGATATTCAACCTCTTCTCGTATGTAGGCTATATTTCAATTTGATAAGTTCTAATAAAAGTACGTGACTCAAAGTATAGCCTAATCTTTATGTAAAAAAAAACATTGATTTACATAGGTAATTTTGCTTAATATTAATTGGATCTGCATCCACCATACTGACGATTTTATCTTATACTTTACCTGTATTGTATAATTTAACTAAAATATATATTTTATTGTATTGTAAAAACGGTGCAATAAACAAGCGAAAAAGGAAATGTTTGAAATTGAAATTTGTCGCCGTCGATGGGCTTCGCCTATGCTCTTTACATTTTTACGAACAATATAATTTTTTTAAATAGGCTATTTATGATATCTTAGCTGTTAACATGCTATATTGAGAGTTGGGTCTAGATCTTCTTCATAATTCTTAGTCTGTGCCCTTCTGTTCTCAACTTTATTACCATTCTAGACTGTGTATATAATGAATTTGCCATATTTGAGTAGCCTACCTCTTTCTATGTCATTTTGATACCTTATCGCATTATTTTATAGTTTTGTAACTAATGGAGCACCTGCGCTTTAAGAAAAGCCAGCCCATATTATATTACTGATTACTTGTAGCGAATTTTTTAAGCATAGATGCTCCATGAAGCTTAGCTTATAAACACAAAGCATTTATTAAGGAATTGGGATAGGTGGCCAAAAAGAAAATACAGGGACCTGTGGTGCGTTTCAGCAGGGATTGGTGTGTTGTCATGCTGACCACCTAAAACACTAAATTGTTGTAAATTCTTGCGATAAATAAATAAATAATATATATAAGCCAGCTTAACAGAGTTAAGGTTACAAAAGGCCCTCTCATGCACTCAAATGCGAAGGCCCGGCCTGCTTTACTTGCCCTCCACAGCATGGCCAGAATGTGTAACTAGTACCAACAGCCTATCCAGGGAAAATAGGAGTCCGTACCATGTCCTAACTACAATGCGTGTGTATGTAAACTATTGCTAAAAGTGGCTATTTAAACTTATCTTTGATAGCAGAATGGGTTAATATTGTCGCACAAATTAGCGAATATGTAGGATACCTAACTTAGGTGATTGCAAATACTGTATGGTAGATCTGCTGTAGCAATTATGTGTTCTTGCTTTCTTTTTCCTAATTTTTATTTGTAAGTCATACACTGTGATTATGTACCTACGATGCGATGTCGACGAATTATTGTTTCTTCATTTCTTAAGGAAATATTTATGCAGATTTCTTATATTGCTAAATTGGATTATTATTCATCTAATATTGAAAAATCATAATACTTCCTTTTTCACATACCCCCCATTTATCTACTTGCTGTGAGAAATGTAGTTGAATATTCTCAAATTTTCAACAGTATGAAAACAGTTTGACGGATTTGGATACAATTTTGAAGTAATGGAGGAAATAGGCTATTGTCTTAAAATTCTGTGGGATTTGAAGAGGATTCACGTCTAAGAGAATGTCGTCATTCTATCTATTTAACAATTTATTATACGAGGTCTGTAAATTAAGTAATGAGACTGATGCTATAGCTCTTGACAGGTTTAAACGCGCGTTTTGAAAATTTCAGGCACTCAAGATCCAGGTGTAATGAGCATTTAGTGCAAGTTTGGAGTTCGTAGCGTTACTACCTCAAATTGTGTCGGTACTTTAGAAAAACTTGTTTTAAGTGTTCACGAAAATGAGCAGGCAGGATTTAGCTTTGTGTGAAACTTCGGTATAGTGCGAGTGAAAATTTTGCAAAAATTCAACAGGCTTATGGGAAGACTTCTTTATCAAGGGCACAGATTTATCGATTGTTTAAGGCATTTTCAGAGGGTCGGGAGATGTTTGAAGACGAATCCCGCAGCGGAAGACCTTCAACTGCAAAGTTGGATGAAAACATTGACAAAGTGCGGGCCCTTTGCGTTCCGATTGACGTTTGACAGTCAGAATGATCGCAGATAAATTAAATTTAAACCACACAACTGCTAACCTTCGAAAAAGGGTCATGCTAGCTCGACCAAAGATCAAGAACAATTGGGTAATGCATCATGACAGTGCGCCTTGTCACACAGCGATGTCAATCAATGAATATCTAACCAGTATAAACTCCTCAACCACCCTATGCAGCCGATGTGAGTCCTTGTGACTTCTTCCTGTTCCCCAGGATAAAAAATGAAATCAAAGGACGCCATTTTGGTTCAACTGAAAACATAAATCCGCCGTAACCAGCAAACTGGAGGCCATCCGAGAATCTGAGTTCCAGCACTGCTTTGAAGAGTGGAAAAGCCGCCTCCAGTGCTGTATCAACGCACAAAGGAACTACTTCGAGGGATATCGAATTGAAATCTAAATATATGCCAGTGAAAAAATTAAAAAAATTTCGTCTCATTACTTTGTTTACAGACCTTGTATGTAGCCTAATACTGCATACTGCCTATTATGTGTGGATGCGGAAGAGAGCTGCAGCCGCATGCAGTTTCATAAAACGCGCAACGATAATGTTGTAGATTTAATATATAGCGTCATAAATACTATTATATACAACAGTGACCTAAAATAAATGAATGAGCCTATGGTTGGTCAGTACCTACTTAATAAGCTCACATTGTTTGATTGCCTGATGATCGTATTCTTTCAACTTTGACGTCTCAACTTACTATGACGTGAATCCTCTTTTACTTTACTATTCTTATGGTTCAAGATAATATGTTACCATGGATCTGTGTGATTTGTGTCTTTTTACATAAAATCCAACCGTTTTGACATGTATGACCTTTTTAGAAAAAGAAAATGAGTTATGTCTACGATTTCAAATTAATCAATATTACATTTTCTTGATTTGTAGCTGACAAATTAGGTATTTGTAGGATATTTTGATCTCATCCAATGAGGATTTTGTAATATTAGTCTTATGCATACTTGCTGGTGTTATGTCCACACTTCGTGAATGCGCATTTATATAATCGAGCTCTTTCGTATAGGAAAACCATAAGGTGAACCAATCAAAACATTGGGCTTAACGTTTGTAATTTATTTGGCAAGATACATAGTTGCCATATTCGATTTCTGTACGAAAGATGTCTGTTGAGGTCAGGGTATTACAACTGCAAGCATGCATCGGACCTGTGTAAGTAGGCCTAGCCGTATATTTCCCTCATGCCTTAGTGTGGTTGATGATGGACACGTTTACATGTATACCTACATTAATAAAAATAAATCTTGTTTCTTTTTTCTTCGTTTTATAAACATATCGTATATATACACATATACTGCCAATGGCCATACCGAGTTGAATCCACCAGAACAGAGCATGTTCATAACTGCAGCAAACTTGATAGTGTGCTTACCGTTGGCAGGGGAACATGATGGGACATGATAGCGCGCTGAGTTCGACAGGCAGTCAGTCTAAATGCGCGTCAAGTACCGGTCACCTCCGAATTCATCGTGTAACTTTATTGTACTATGTTCCCCAAGTGGTTCAGAATCGACATAACTAGGAGGTCCACCCTATCAGTCAACTTGCCTTCTCCCTGAGATGAAGGAGTCTGCCCTTAGGGTGCCTCATGTTAGGAATAAATGATAAGAACTGGATTCGAGTTTTCATGATTAGTTTGGCCTTAGGGGTAGGTGTTGGGTTAGGCCGGGTTTCCACATACGTCAATTGTCAATGAGAAATGTGAAATTGACTTAAGCAGACATTAAAGACACTAAAAATTCGGCTACGACGTCAAAACCATATTTCTCAATGACCATTGACGCATGTGGAAACCCCGCCTAAGTATTGGATCTCTTTGTGGCCTGGTAAGTTATACGTGTGGCCTTCGAGAAATTAATTAATGGCATCAAGAATGTAAAAATTTAATAATAGAACTTGTGTGTGTGGCAGTTCTCACTGTTAGCTGTCAGTAATGGACGAATCCAACTGGTAAGCATTGTTGGATAAAATCCTATCGTAATTAAATACAAAAATACCTGTATAAAGGTAGATAATAAGTTAAGTTGCAGGCGACATACAATAAAAATGTGCTCGACTGGTTAACAGCTTAAATTATGTATATATGTGCCTGATTAAAAGCGTTGAATTAAATTTTCCGACAAACCCTGAATTGAAAATTGAGATTAAAATAATGAATAGATTGGAATTTTGGTATTGAATAAGAAAATAATTATCACAACACCGTAGAAACTAAGTAGAAATATTTGGCGCCGTCGACCATCTTTAATTTCTTCTGCCACGTCTGTGATATTATTCGTAAAATCGTAAACAAACTTACATCAAATCAAATCCAATTTTTTTAGTCAAAAAAATTAAATTTTTATGAACCTAGAACAGTTTAATTTCTGTTTACGTGAATTTACAAAGGTTTCTGACTGTTTTTTCGATGGCTGGAAGTTGCGGAACCATGAAGACATTAATTACATGACTAAAGTCGACACTAAGCATGTAATTCGCGACGACACAGATAGCTTGCCATTGATAATTCAATTTTCTCGTTGGGAATATCACGTAATTTACAGTGCAAGTTATCAAGTGCCTGTATTATATTTTAATGCGTGGAAGTCTACAGGACAATTACTGACATTTGAAGAAATAATTGCCGATATTCCTTCAGTTCATCGGGCCGCATTTAATGAGAATAGGTGGACCACTTTGACTCAGGTTGAACACCCATACTTAAAACAACCTTTTTACCAGCTTCATCCTTGCAACACTATAAATCTGATTAACGTTTTTAAATTTCAAGAGAATTCTTTAAAGGCGTTGGTTTGTTGGCTTAGTTCAGTTGGCCCTACAATAGCCTTAAATCTGCCTTTGTTTTACTGTAAAGAATTGAATATCGAAGATGGAAGGTGAAGTTTTGGAAGGGTTTCTCTGTCCGATTTGTTATACAGATTTGAAGACTGCTATCAACTTGAACTCTCATTTTCAAGATGCCCATAAAGATGATCAAAATTTGTTTAAATCCGTTAAAGGTAAGTTTAGTTTAAAATATATAAGTAATTTGCATTTGTTAATTTTAAAACTGGTACGATACAACATTGGACTTGTAAATACTGCGTTAGTTACTTATCTAGGAGCAGCAAAAAGGCTCTATGCTAGCTTACATAGTGCTGAAGAAATGAAGGCTACCACAAATCAATCAATGAATCCATCAACCTTTGTCCAAGACCCATCAAGGTGGGATAGACTGCGTCCAAAAAAATCTAAAATAAAACAAGTTTCATGCGAAACATACGTGAGGGTGGTTATGTTTTTGCATCTCAACTTATTTCCCTGAACTCGTCCAAGCTGTATAGTGGACATTCCTTCATTTTCCTTGCCTTGAATCCTGAAAAATCTTTATTAGCAAGGCTGATAGGCAGGGCATTGTAGTACCTAATTGCCGAATGGGAATGATGCGACGGACCTACTCAGCCTGCATCTGGGCAGATCCAAACGGTTAGCATTTCTTGTGTTGTGCAGAAAGATCTTGACGGTTCTGCATAGTTCGAAGACGCGGCCTATTCACTGCATTAAAGAAAATGGGGCTGGCATTAAAATAAAGTTTAAACACGAACCAAAGGGAAAAAGAGACACTGCACTGAACGAGATTCGAACTAGACTTAGAGCAATACTGATCAGGTATTGCTGGTAGCATCAAAACAACTCCTTAATGTATTGACATGTATAGTCTATAAATCAATAATTATATTTTGTACACATCTAGATATGTACGACAAAGCAAAAAAGAAAATTCGCCGGTCCAATGTGCCTGGAGGCAGTGGTTCAGGCAGTAATGAACCTGAAGCTTCCAACGGCGTGCCTCGACGTATCCCCGGGTACCTAGCCAGTGATCCTTTACACGCAGATGACGTCCCGTGGCAGTCATACACGTCACGGTTTATGACCATTAGAAGTTTACGGAATGAAAGGTACTCAGCCCAGGCTAACATTTTGATTATTCGTCTGGGGAAACTACTGCAACAGCTGCCTACTGATCCTGTTCGACGAAAAGGTAAATTAGTTATTTTCTTACTTACTAGCTTACTTACTTTTTGGAGCAGACGTGCAGGGTTAGGATAAACCGATTTTCAGAAGTACCCTCATTGCTCGACAGGTTTTTTGACTTCACTTGCTTTTAAGCTCCCTCATCAACTTACTTGCATCAGTCTCTCGCCTTCGGTGTTTGAAGTGTTGTAGTTTCAAAAACTATGAATGTATTTTTAGGACAACATTTCTTCTCTATTGTCAATTAAATACATTCGCCTTCTTTCAATCGAACGAAGCACTTTCTAGACAATTGCTGCTCATAAAACTGTGCAAAAGCATATCTTGAAAAAGTTTTGGCGAAAATACAGATTTACCATGGTGAAGTGTTGCAAAGTGAAAGTAGAAAAAAATGGTTCAAGGAATTTATTTTATTTTTATTTTTTTTACTACGCAAGCTTATGAACAAGAAATGGTGCCGTGGGTCGATGCGAAGGATGTGTCTCTGTGCCCGGGCTGTGCCAAGTCATTTAGCATAATTCGGAGGAAGCATCACTGTCGGCTGTGTGGCGCGGTCATGTGCAAGAACTGTACATTCTATTTGCCACTAGAAAATGCCAGTAAGTACACACAATACAATACATTATATTGGACTGAATAATATCTCTCAATGTAAAGAAAACAGCAGCAGGGAAGTTATAGTGTATAAGATAAATAAGTGAGTTAAAATGTCAGTGGAACAACATTTGTAATTTACAGGAAAAATAATTGGTAACACTTACGGAGCTTCAGCGACGAACGCTGGTAAAGAACTGGTAACTTCATCTCCACGTTCGAGGCTGCAAACCGTTCAAGCCGTTCAGTCTGTGCTCTCTATCGACGGAATCACTGATGGAGACTTTCTCCTATGCGAACACTGCCATCGTCTGTTAGCCGCACGGGAACTTGCGCGCCAAAACAAGAGCGAACGGCCGATTATTTCTCAATTCTATGAACGAATGAGGGCGGCCAATGAGGCTTGCGAGAAGGCAGTGACTTCATATTTGATGATTTATCAGTCGTTAAGGTAAGGGTCCATTAGGCGGGTATTCCACATACGTCAATCGTCAATGAAAAATTGAAAAATGACGTTTTAGCAGACATTAAAGACATACTAAAAATTCTGCTACCACGTCAATTTACGTCTTTGTTACGTCATTTTTCAATTTTTCATTGACGATTGACGTATATGGAATACCCGCCTTCGTATATCCTCAATTATTATCACCAACACATTAATGTCATTCGTTTTCATCAAGATCAAGATCTTGATGCTCCCCCCACTAGGAAAATGACGTACGAGTAAGTTGCTGCATTGCTTTGAATTGGTGTGGCTGCACTGTGTGCAAAACCAATAAATACTAACGCAGTTAATGTTCACAGAGAAGGGGAGTCAAAGTACAGTCTCTCAGAGGGAAAAGAACTCCGCGTCGAGATTTTGCGTCTGGCAGAAACCATTGACGGAACATCGAAGAAAATCGCGATACTCGGAATGAATACGGAAATGCCACCAGAGGGTGCTCAGCTGCAACTGCAGCAGACGATCAGAAATGCGGCTGCGTTATACATAAAACAAAATGTCATTACTCTACCGTCGTTACCTACCGAGGAAGAAGTGGCCGAGTGGCAGGAGATACGACGGTGAGTGTCTGCAGTTACTAGTTTGGCCCAATGAACTAGTAGTAGTAGTAGTAGTAGTAGTGTTTGTCGGGTTAATAACGACTTAGGCCTCATATTTGGGCCCATAGAGCGACCCCGACTTGACTGTCCTATGCCAGCCCATAGGACAGTGGACCTCCTGATTATAGTGGATTCCGAACCACTTGGGAAACACAGTGAAGTCACACGATTAGTTCGGAGGTGACCAAGACAAGTCCTACCATGTTTCCCTACCGGTACTGTGCACATGACCAAGTTATCTGCAGCGTTAAACCTGCTCTGTTCCGCTGGATTCAACTTGGTATGGCGGTCGGCTATCCCAATGAACTAGATTTACTAGATTGCACTTTAAATGGAAATGTAGATAGCTGAGTTGTGCCCAGGCAGGTAAGGAGGGCATCTACAGCGCATGAAGCGGTAGAAAGTTGTGACTGAAGTGAAGCTTGGAGGTTTTCGTCATAAGCTAATAAAGCTATTTGGATTGCGACTCATGTTACTGCCATACTGCGCCGGATTCGGTTGTCATCCCAGCTTGTTGAATTTTTCATTTGTTTTTCATTTGCCTCAATTTTTTTTTTATGTTGGAACCCCACAAACTCAGTCAAATTTCCTTTGAACACCTTTGCCACTTCCTTTTACATTTCCCCTTATGTTTCACCGCTATCGGCATCACTTAACTTATGGTTATGCGCCATCTCTACTATTTTATATCCTTGGTTGTGTCATGATAATGGTCTTGTTCAATTAACTAGAATATTTAGATTCCTTTGACATTTCCCCGTATTGCCCCTTATGTTTCACTGCTATCGGCCTTACTTAGCTTATGGTCATGGGCCATCTATACTATTTTATGTCTTTGGTTGTGTCATGATATTAGTTTTGTTTAATGAACTAAAATTTCTAGATAGCGCTTTACGAAAGTACATAGGAAATTTAGTTAGCTGCAAAATAACTGCTTTCAGTATGAGAATGTTGTATTTTTTGTGACTTGTGAGAGCCAGCCACAATGTTATCAGCAAATCATATTTTGAGTAAAAATAAAAATAATAATAATAATACGTGTATTAATAAAAAAAAAATTTACTGAACCGGTGCAAAAAAGGCGCGTTGGGATCACCTCACAATTTCCTGTAGTAGATTATTTACTAGTTCGTCACACTAACATTATTTTTTAAACTGTACCTGTGAGTAGACTTATAATACAGTTCTTAATGATAGACGAGGTAATATTTTCATGGTATCCGGCCCTGATCATTTCATTGTTGTAACTCAAACCTCTATAGTTGACAGAATGTAACATCATCATACATACCAGGAAACAGGACAAGAATTATATCCGAACATAAAGAATCAAGAAAAAATTCGACGATGCGGGACTGCGTCCCAAGGCCGTAGCCAGGGGAGGTTCAAAAACTATTATGTAATATCCAAGAAATTTCTGAAAAAAAATCCTGGCTACGGTCGTGCTCGATCCCACCACATTTTATACTACTCTGCCTTAGCGTCACACGACAAGATAACATTCCAGCTTTCTAGAGCCCACCATAAAAAGTTACACTCCAAAAAATTCAGGGTAAGTGATCAATGATTAATTTTCAGGAGGAATTATGAGCGGCAAATTGAAGAGGAGAGAAAGAGACAGCTGGAAGAGGAGGAGGAGGAAGCGAGAAGAAGTTACCAAGCTTCGGTGGAGGAATCTTCGTCGACAATGTCCTCCCTATCTATTGGCAGCTCTCGTTCGACTCCGCCTCCTCCAAAGAATCTTCACAAGGTAGGAAGGGTGTGACTAGAGTTCTATGTAAGAGTGATGGAACATTCAAGCGCGCCAAAAATGTTATTTGAATCCTGGGGCCACCTGGTACGTTATTTCAGTGGCTGGTTATAGGAGACGTATCATCAGGTGGCCCCAGAATTCAAAAGAACCGGTCCGAGTTTACTCGAACATGCTATCCAATTTATCAAGTAGTAGCTAGAGAAAATGAGTAATTTCATGGTAAATAATTTTCCTACAGTTGAATCTCGGGGGGGGGGGGGGGGCGTTGTCCAGCTGACGTCACTGGAGGTGAGGTAAATTCTAGATAGGCCAGACCAACAAATTACCACCCAACAATAATGGCAGGGCGCCAATGCATTTGTGCGCAAATTTTCTATCATTTTTTCAAAAAATAATGTTTTGTGCAAAACTAAATAGTTTTTTGGGAAAGCAACATGTCCAGTTTCGTTACTCAATTTAACACCTAAAACATGCCTGAAGGTAGAAATCATCGATAGAAAGGTTTCGAAAAAAAATTATTTTTTTTGTCATTTTTCATTAAAATTTAGTTATTTTTATTTTTTTATCCCAGAAGCAAACTATCAAGGGGCAAGCGACCCCCCGCATTTTGTCAACATTAATAATGACTACAATACATGTGAATTTAAAAGAAATCGTTGGAGCCGTTTTCGAGAAATATATTTTTTTCGGAGTATTTTGAAAATAAAACTCCCCTAAATTGAGTTAGCCCAAAATAAAAAAAAAATTGTCCCGAGGTATGATTTTTATGAACCAATTTCATCAAAATCGACCGAGTTGTTTGCCCGGAAATCGACGCACAGACAGACAGACAGAGCGACAGACAGACAGACATTTCGTAAAAACCACTTTTTTGGGTTCTTGGGACTTCAAAACGTGTAAATCCTTTGAAATCTCGGAATCGAAAATGTCGACCATCACAAAGCTTTCCTTATACTACGTATAAATTGGAAAGCAAAAATATTTTTGCCGCTCTTGAATGTCCCGTATGACGGGAGTACGTGACAGGCGCGTAGTTCGTTTCGTATCAGACTAAACACCATGGTGAGCGCAGTAAATGAAGACTATAGTTTTATTTTTTTTATATTGAGATTGATCTTTTTGGTCAATTCATCATCATCATCATCATCATCATCATCATTATTAATAATCAACTCCAGCTGCACCTCCTCTACTCCCTCCTTCCCCCCCCCCTTCCGATTATTTTCAACACTTCCTCTGGTACCAGTCCTACTATTCTGAGATCGTCCTCCATCTGGTTTTTTTTATCTCTTTGTCCTTTCTCTTCAGGTTCCTCCTATTTCATTCTACAGCCATTTCCTCGCTGTTCTAGTATCTAGCTCTCCGTGTCTGAAACATTGCAGTCTGCTTCTAGCTATCCTCTACTCGAAAGGTTCCTTCTCCCCGAACTGTCTCGTATAGTATAGTACAGTACAGTACCTTTTATGGACCTAGACCTACTTAAAGTGGTCCATTGGTCCCTTGTCTGATGCCAACGACCCCATGGATTTCAGACATTATTTGTATTGTTTCCTTATGAATTTTTGGCCATTGGCAAACTGGTATATGTTCTCGATGTCAACCTACACCGGCTACAAGCGATAATGGAGAATGAAGAACTAGCAGAATCCGGGCTGATGGGCCGTGGTCGAAGTGAAAGTGAACTTTCATTTCGACCACGGCCCATCAGCCCGGATTCCACTAGTTCTTTATTCGACTCCGGCCGTGAAAGCCTTTGCTGTTACGGTAATGGAGAGGCTGAGACAAGCTTACCATTGACGTAATGGGACAGGCGAATGTATGACTTAACTAAGTACAGATGTGAGTCCCCCGAACTGTCTAGTCTTTAGTCTTTAAATTTTGATTTGTGCACAAAACGGTTGGTGAGGGCGTCTGGAGGAAGTGTCAGTGGCGGCCATATATATATCATGTATCAGAAGGTAGAGGAGTATTTCTTCTAAGGTTTTATTTTTGATAGCTCTACAATGGATAATTCCGATTAAATTCGCCTTTATTAACAGCTAATCGGAGTACCCCCCCCCCCACTGTGCGCTTATTGGAAAAATCGATTTTCATTGGAAATATTGATCCCAGCAGCCGTCAAAACTATCCGTTAACTTAGCAGAAATGCTCCTCTACATTTCGATATAAATGAAATGTGGTCTTTACTGCCACCAACTGGCCACAGGGAGGTTTATTTGTGACGTCATTTTGTAGATGGCAGCACCAGTATCATAGCGTTGATTTTTCCATAAGCCTCAATAATATTTTTAAATTATTTTATTTATGTATTATTTTAAAGTGATATTTCTCTATAAATCATGGAGAATATATATATTAAATTATATGCAGCGAAATAAGGTCCAGGCATTGTAAAAATATTATAAAAAATATTAAAAGAACTAAATAGATGCTAAGAGCTTAGTAGTTTTCACATGCAAACGGCGGCCATTTTGAATAATATGGATATCGGTTTGTCGTCAGCGAACCTAGTGACCAAAACTGTCCCTACTGAACCTCGTTCTAGAACCCCTTCCCCGGGTCACCAATCGTTTTCTGTACAAACCAAATTCAATAATTGTGGCCAATCTGTGTTACGAGGATATCATAATGCTGAGAAAAATGTCTTCTGTTTGTCCTTATTTTTTAGGCAGCTGTACGATTGGTATTTCGTCAAGAAATGTAGAGTAGTGGTACGGACTCTGACTGATGTTGTTGGTTCGAGTCCTACACTTCCTACATTTTCTGGTCATGTTTCGGAGGGCATGTAAGCAGGCGGTCCCGGGCCTTCCTAGTTGAGTGTAAGAGAGGGCTTTATAGCCCTAACTCCGCTAGATTGGCTTAGTAATAGAACAAACAAAAAAGTCCTTATTTATTATTTCGTGAGATATTTGTTTGTCTAACTTTTTTTGTTTTTTAAATCCACTACAGGTGGTGATGCAAGACAGCTGGACTCCGAGTGTACAACAAGCCATAATCAGTGATGACCCCCTGCTCCAACAAATTGGAATACTACACGGGTTCATCCAACAGGCCCGACTTGCCGGCAAACTAGATGAGTGTGAAGCGCTCGAGCGGAATTTGGCTGAACTGCAGGACCATTTAGACAGTCGACAGGCAGAGAGTCAGCGATCGTAACAAAAGTCAGGTATCTAGTCTCTATAATAATCATTATACTTCTTCAATATGCTGTTTTCTGTCGTTGAAAGGAATTTAATATAATTCAATAACAATAGTCGTTTTATTTTCTGACTAATATTGCCGGCAACTTACGTGAAATAACAACAGATTAAAAATGCAGTGGCAATGTATGCCTGAGGACTGGCAGAGGATCCTCTTCATCTGCTTTATTTGGAATTTTTGCACCCGTCAACTGCCCCACCTCTGTTTATCTCTAAATTTGACCCTGTGTTATAAAAGAAAGATTGCTGTGTATAACATTCCTACTGTACAAAACATTGCCTTCCTCTGATTGGGTTGTAAATTCCAAAAAATAGCGCCCGTGATTAACTTATTGAGTGAGGTATATCATATCACTTTTAATTTTATTTCATTCATTTTACGACGAAATATCAATTTAACATAAATAGCTGTTATTTGACTATTAGTCTATCGTTTGGGTGTAGATTATCAACTTAAGTTGCTGTAAATTAAAAAAAATATTTATGGTGGGAAATAATGCTCGATACAAGGCAACTAATCAACAATCAGAGTGAGGGTTTCCATGCGTTAATCATGGGCGCTATAATTGGGAATTGACAACACAATCGCAGCAGGTATGGCTTTAGGAAAGTTGTCCATTGATTCAGTAAATTCACTTCCGTGATTTTCCGAGATTGCTTAATAATAATGAACCTTCCCAAGTGAAAAAAGTGACATAATTGTCAGCAGTAAAAACATTATGGTATAACTACGTTGAGCCTTACGTTACTGCAGAAAAATCGCGGTATCTTGACTGAGGAATGACGTGAACAACAGTCATCTTACAATTAATGATATATGCTTTCGTATGTATCATTTGAAGGATGACTATTGAACGCGTAACTCTTGTACAGTATGCCGCAGTCAACTTACCTTCATTTTTGTGCTGTGACGTATGGTTAAACTCAGCGTAGTTTTACTATATGAGGTATGTTTGCTAAGTGTTTACATTCAAGTAGTTATAACCTTTTAGTTCGAAAGAGAACACGTATAAGTTTGACTTTAAGCTAAGCATTTGATTCATTATAGAAAGAAAGAAAATTGTCTTTATTTTCCATGTGGACGAATTTTGGGTCTTTCGGCCTACTCTTACAACTAACCCACTATATAGGCTTTTTCAATTATGCCACATTTTTTTAAATTTGTTTTTTTGTAGAACTTGACTCAGCTCTCAAACCTTTCAGTAAACATAGCACGGTGTACCAAGTCAGCTTATTAAATAAATATTATATATTGTTCTATTACTAAGCCAACTTAGTTGGAGATAGGGCTATAAAGTCCTCTCTTACTCTCAACTAACCGGGACCTCTTACTTTAAATGCCATCCGAAGCATGGCCAGAAAATGTAGCCAGTGTGGGACTCGAACCAACAGTGCGTACCACTGCTCTACATGTCTTGTTCCCGGCGTTAACAATGTGAACTATAAATTTTTGTAATGCTAAGAGCCATTCTAAACGATTTTGTTCAATATTTCAACGCCGGGAATAATCTAAATGGGCACCATGCGCTACGGCAGTGGGTCTACCATACCGTTTAATAATAACTTAACAAGGGGTTAAAAATGTAAACAGAACAATTCCAGAGTAGTACTTTCTGTTCTAAAATTATTTTGTTTACCTTTTTAACTCCAGAATAAGTTAAAATTCTTTAAACGACATGACAGGCCGGCTGCGGATGTTAATTAATAGGTGAAAATAAATCAAAAAAGTTCCATAGTGATTAAAATATTTAATTTAAGACTAGATTAACACATGAATTAAATAAATAACAAACAGAGCATTAAATTAAAATAAAAAACAATAATATTGCTGATTGGGATTATTCACGAGCCTTGGCTTTAAGTTAACAATGTCCTTGTGGAATTGAGGATTCTTTTCTTTATTCTTTAATGTCCCATTTATTTTTTATTTGTTTAGTATTATTTTTTAAATATATACAATACAGAAACCTATCCTGAAAATTTGCGCTTGCAAAGAAGTGGGTTTCGATAATTATTCTTTAAATGAAATAAGTCTAACTGACAATTACTAACTTACGATGAACAATGATAACCAAATTCGAATTCGGCCATCTAGAGGAATTCAAACTAACTCAACCGGAATTCCACTAGTGTAAATCGTCGGGCTTATCGTTTACTGTGGGACCATGGTAATAGATAATGGACGCTTTATCGTAATAAATTCGAACCCCTCATTAATGGTATTATTTATTTATAATAGGGATAATCACACGCCTGTGGTAAAGTGAAACAAGTCAGGGAAAATTGAATAAGAAGTATGAAATAATCACTTTCACACATGTAATTTACCCCTAATATTACAATGACATAGGCTCACTGCCGGAGTCACGTGATGTAGCAGTAGAATCCGGGCTGATGGGCCGTGGTCGATCTAAAAGCGTACCTCCAAATGAGTTGCTAGTAAGCCGCCGAGATACAATTTTTGAATTCTACGTAGTACCACTGAAGAAGTCTACGTTCAACAAATATAAACTTACAGTTCGATCGCGGCCCGGATTGCGCTGCTTCAGTACCCCGCACATTATTTTATAGGATTTATGTTGTTTTTGTTGTTATGGCGACCCAGTTCCACCTTCCTGTGAATTTGCCGTATAATCTCTCGTTAGGATGTACATATCATAACTTATAAAATATAAAATTTAATTTTTAAATGATAATTTTAAAAGATTATCATAGGTTGGGTTTAAAGTTTGTCCGGTAAGCTACTAAGTTAAAATTGTTAATTTCCAAGTTACGACGGCCAATGATAACTAAGAAAGATAAATCAGAATGACTGCTGCCATCTTGCGGAATTGAAATCAACTAAAAATAACGTATGTGTCGAAGACAAGGAAATTTCAGCTTAGTTTCAGCCACATGTTTTAGTTGTACGGCTAGTGCCTAATGGGCGGACTATTTTGAATATATACATGGAACGCACTATTACATACAATATGTACAGTGCCTAAAGATAGAGTTACATTTGACAGAAATCTTAAGAGGCAGTAAAATTAAAAAATAGAGTAATATTACACTTGCATTCATATTGTACAATATGCACTGACATCAACTTACTATCTAAAAACAATCGCTGTAACCAAGCGTTTACATTTAAATAATGATTAAATTAAAATTTGATCCATACTTCTACTGCTTCATCATTATCATATACTTTTTGAAGTGAAACTTCAAACAGAAAATATAGGATAAATCCAATAAAATAGAATATGCCGACACATGCTGCATAACATTTGACAAAGGGAACATTTTGAAGGGCCAGCACCACGAACTGCCAAGAACCACCTTGAGCAAAATTCTGCGGCATTCAGAAGTTTTCTCGAACTCACTAGCGCCGTTGCAGTCGGCAGTGCCTTCCCTGGTGGGTTTTACAAAAATTTACGTAGGCCCTGGCTCCATATCGTGAATGGTTGGTGACCTTGGAGATCTAGAAGTGAGCCGAAATTCCATAGGAACGTCGTAGCATTTGCAAATGCAGCACGATGGGAACCGAAACCAGTCGGAGAAGATTCCGCGGCATTCGTTGTTAGGGTCGTACGCTAGAAGGCGATGAAGTCTGTATTGTTGCTCGCAGCGGCAGCCCTCTCGGCAGAACATTTGTTTATGTTCGTACCTGGAACATATAATTGTTGTTGTTGTAGAAAAGGCAGTAAAATGCTAGCGGTTAAAATGAATTCCACAAGAACAGCTCGTCAGCGATCGAGAAGGGATAGAATCGGGAATGAAGCTGAGGAACCGTTGTTGTGGAGGTTAGCTAAAAGGCTTGAAGAAAAACTAGTGGGAACATAATAGAGAGATGAAGTGATACAGAAACAGAAACTACATTCAATATATGATCGCAGGAGAGAAGGACTGGTAACGGAGGAAGTACTGAACGATCCAAAATGAAGGGAGGGGGAGGAAGCTCACAGTATAGCATACCCGGACAGCTGGAGTTGGTTTTCAATGATCATGACACGCTGCACCTGTGTAAAATTTAAATTGTGCGGACATATTTTACGTAGAGCTATCGTTTAATTTGGGGTACCTCGCGTGTGCACTTAAGTCTTTAGTAACCTATTGTGCCCCATACAGAGTATTGCATTTATAGCTTTATATTTATTTACTACATCTGTTCTTCAAGACAGGGCGCGAATGTTGGCGGAATTTGTTCACGTGTCTTGCAACTGCCTCACACACTTCCCAATTCTCATCAGGCCTACAAGTCTGTGAGCAGCTTGAACATTGTTCAGATTGCTCACTTGAAAAGTTGCTGCAAGCCGGCATCCAACAAGTGGCACTGTCTTTTCACAAGTTATGCTAGTAGCTCGTAGTTCATCCTATTAGATACGTATGATTGTATATACTGTCTTTAATACTCACGAACATTTCTCCCAGTGTACGTATTGCTCGAAAGGGTATAGGTTGAGAAGAGCAAGGACTTCGCCTCGTGTGTTGTTTGCCCAAAAAGGAGCGACTACTTCTTCTTTAACAGGACAGGCATTTCTGAAAAATAAATCAATACAGTTTTGATTAAGAACTATCAAGCTTGAGGATGGTCGAGGGATGCGCGTGGTTGTAGAAAGAAGTGGAAGGTGTGTGATAGTGAGGAAGGGCGAGAACTAGATGGAAAGATCAAATGTTGAATGTGAGAGAAGAATGACTAGTTTTGTTGGTTAAGGGATCTTCATCCCTGATGAACGAGAGAAGAGCGTGGTTGTAGAATTGATTGGGTAGCAAACGATGCAAATGCAAAAAACAAATGACGATAGTGGTAAAGATAAACGATCTGCCGAAGAACTTTTGTTCTTGATGTCATTGAAGTTGTGTTCTAAAGTCTGATCTGACCAGAATCGTTAGCACTTTCGAAAATATACTGCATAATGTGCAAGAATTTACTTACATTCCCTTCAATCGCAGAATAGGCGGTGGTTTGGGAGAAGGATTCGCTTTTAAGTCTTCAACATCTTCCATTGACTCTTCATTAGAATCTTCATATACCTCATCCGTTTCCACCACATCTTCTTCCTCCTCGGTGGTATACATTCCATCTGCGTCGGTAGTTGTTAGAGGAACCTCAGTTTCCGGATTGTCTACCGATGTGTCCGTCATTGGCTCGCTAGTGGGAGACGTACTGTTCTCAAAACTTAGCGATGCATCTGATACTTCTATTTGAGACTTAATCGTGGATGTAGGAGCTTCTGTAACTTGTACCGTGGCAACTGTGTCGTTTATTGCAGAAGTCGCAATAGTACTCAACGGAGTCGTATCGTTAACAACAGCCCTGGCAGTAGTTGGTGTAATTTTTGCTTCTTGTGTAGTCTGTGGTTTGAGCGTTAACAATGGTGTACTTTTGCTCAAGTCTACAAACGAATTTTTAGATTCGATCTTGAATGAGTTTTTATTTATATTGTTTTCGTTTTTTTCGTTATGCGATATGGCTTTTTGCAATTTTTCGCTATGGTGGGGTTTATCGGAGCGGAAGAAGTCAGACGACATTTGCTTTGTGTAACGGCTACGAGCTTCATCTTTGGCGTCGTGGAAAAATTCTACTTCGTTGTTGTCTAATTCTGCTCTTAATACCGAAATGTGCCTTTCGTCACCGTACATTCTCTTCATTAAGCCTTGATTTTCATGGACGAATCTTCGTACGGCATGCCTGAAATCATAATTCCCATAAATACATGTAACTGTATATTATTGAAAGACCATGTATTGTTGTTTCCTAGCTCTGGGTACCTACCTATATTTATAAACGAAAGCGTTATGCTTGGTTCATTGAGTTATCTACCCACATCCGAAATCACTGGGTTGATTGACATTGCCCTATGATGGCAATTACTTGCAAACATTGTATACCTATTACCAACTCCAGGAAGTATTACTGCCTATGTTTCCAACGGACATACCAAGTTAAATCCATCAGAACAGAGCCTCTTCAAAACTGGGGCAAACTTAGTAGTGTGCATAGCGTTGGCAGGGGAACATGGTGGGATATGATATCGCGCTGAGACTATATCAGTAATAAGTGTATGTTATGTTATGTATAAGTGTGTGTCGAGTGGTGGTCACCTCTGAATTAATCATGTGACTTTACTATGTTCCCCAAGTGGCTCGGTATCCACTATAATCAGCATGTCCACCCTGTTGAGTTGGCAATTGCGTGAGACGGTTGTTAAGTGGCTTCACTAATCACTATAGTGAGTATAGCGATGCGAAATAGGGCTTAGTTCAGCTACCTTCAGCCCCTGCCGGGTGTCGAGTCTGGAACCTTGGCCTCACGGTTCATATTGCAGTTCTCGACTACGCTTAGTTTATGAGAGATATAGTGCTGCTGATTTTGCTTACCATGGATAGGAAGAGCCTGGTATGGCGCACCAAGACTGCTTGGCAAAGTCGCATGGTACGGTTGGTCGTTGTCGGGATTTTCTGTAGCATGACGTGTACGCATCAAATCCTGAACCTTGGCTCCTTAGGTTTTGTGCCACCAGCTGCAACAATATGGAAACGGATTATCGGTTTTTGCTTTCTTGATGGTCGAAATTTTCGATTTCGGGATTTCAGTGGATTTATACGTTTTGATGTCCCAGGAACCCAAAAAAGTGATTTTTACAAAATGTCTGTCTTTCGGTCTCTCTGTTCGTCGATTTGTGGGTGAGCTACTCGGTGGATTTCGATGAAATTTAGCATGTAGGTTCACAAAACCCATGTCTCAGGATATTTTTTTTTAAATTATGGGCTAACTCAATTTGGGGAGGTTTTATCCTCAAAAAACTCCAAAAAAAAGGTTGAAGACAATATTTCTCAAAAACGGCTCCAACGAATTCCTTTGAATTCACATTTATTGTAATCATTATTAATGTAAACGAAACGCAATGGGTCGCTTGCCCCTTGATACAAGTTTGCTTCTGTGGGTAAAAAATAAATAAAAATAACTCAATTTTCATGGAAATTGGCTAAAAAATAATTTTTATCAATGCTTTCCCACATCAGGCATGTTTTAGGTGTTGAATAGAGTAACAACCGAATAGGTTCCTTTCCCAAGCAAAGTTATGGTTTTTGGCGCGCTCGAATGTCCCATCTCTTCTATATATAACTCAAGTGATACCGCAATACAAGTTGATGATTTTCTCGGAATTAACATGTGGGTCAGTCAGTCTGGACGATCTTCTGCCAAACGTCCACGTGATAGACAGTTCCAGTTTATAGTCATCATCAACATCATCACTGGTATAACATGCCTTTAATATAGGTTAATAACATTATAGGTTAGCTGGTAGCTCGTCTAATTTAAAGACGTTTTTCATTTCATTTAATGATGATGACTCTCCATACAACAGAGGCTGTGTTGCGACTGGATATATCATATTTAATTTACAGTCGACTCTCGTTAATTCGAAACTCGAGGGACTCTTAAAATATTACGAATTATCGAGTGTTTGAAGTATCAAATGGTTGGAAATTGTGAATTAATGAGTCTTTTGATAGAACTCTGTTATACTGGTTTGCTTCAAAGCAAATAATTGCTGCTCAGGCTGCTCAATTACTTTATTTAGGCGCTTATTCCACCGACGACGTCAATTTTCAATGTGCATGTGGATGGCGTGGTAGCAGACATCATTAATTAGTCTCTGCCATATTTTAAGGAGACTATAATGTAGATACTTAACTTATCTATTATAAATTAAGTTATAATATGGCAGAGACTAATTAATGATGTCTGCTACCACGTCATCCACATGCACATTGCAAATTGACGTCGGTGGAATATACGCCTTAAGAGGATATGCTACGGAGCAAATGAACTCCCCAAAATTAAAAACTTCTTCATTCTTTATGTCATTAACTCAGCAAGTTATTAAAAATTTGGCTCATTTAAGTTGTAGAAGACTACTTCGTGCATCATACAATGGGGTATTTTTTCAAAAAATCCCAGATTACGCGAAATTTTAGTCCTCACTGGTTTTTATGAAACAAAAATAAGGTGCCAAAATTTTAATATTTCCTATTATAATATAATTCATGAAGTAGTCTTTTACAACTTACATGAGCCAAATCTTAAATAACTTGCTTTGTTAATTAATTAAAAAATAAAAAGTCACTAAAAACAATAAATTTTGGGGTATACAAAAAATATCAAAAACTTAGAGTTTTAGAAAAACTTGTTATAACAACCCGAATTAGTAAAACCCAAATAATCGTTAAGAAATTAACTTTATCTAAGAAACCCACTTGTGTTAGTATAAAACCCTGAGCGCTTTCGGCAAGAACTGCCATCTACAGAGGGAAACCCACTAGCACAGTTACACCTTATCTGCAATTTGAGACTTGCTCAACTCGAGGAGAAGATGCAAATTTGACTAGGGAGAGGGAACCTTGGTTTATATAGGACTGGGAGGAGGGGTGGGAGGGGGCGTGGCTGGTTACCTATTCCTAATAAACCAATAAATCATATTTCAGGATACAATACGTAGAAAAAATCTCAGAAAAAATAAGTAACCTCATTTCTTCTACAACAGACAAAACACCAGCCCCGTACAACCGCAACAATTTAGCCAATAAACTCATGAACTGCAAAACCAAACCAGAAAAGGAAAAAGGCAATGGAGTTTATCGTCTAAATTGTAACGATTGTAACGCAATTTACATAGGCCAAACAGGCAGAAGCTCTAAAACTAGGGTCAGAGAACATTTAACAGGTATAGGAGACACCAACACCGACAGCACATTCGCGAAACACCTTAACTCGGAAAATCACACATTCGATCCTCACAATTGGACAGCCCTACACAAAATAAAGAAAAGTTACCCTTTAAATTTTTTTGAAAATTTTGTAATCAAAAGAGCTTTACACAATAGGGAAAAATTAACAAACGACATAACATTCACAGAATCATCCCCTCTAATAGATCTAGCTAGTAGGTTAGGAATAGGTAACCAGCCACGCCCCCTCCCACCCCTCCTCCCAGTCCTATATAAACCAAGGTTTCCTCTCCCTAGTCACATTTGCATCTTCTCCTCGAGTTGAGCAAGTCACAAATCGCAGATAAGGTGTAACTGTGCTAGTGGGTTTCCCTCTGTAGATGGCAGTTCTTGCCGAAAGCGCTCAGGGTTTTATACTAACACAAGTGGGTTTCTTAGATAAAGTTAATTTCTTAACGATTATTTGGGTTTTACTAATTCGGGTTGTTATAACAAGTTTTTCTAAAACTCTAAGTTTTTGTTATTTTTTGTATACCCCAAAATTTATTGTTTTTAGTGACTTTTTATTTTTTAATTAATTAACAAAGCAAGTTATTTAAGATTTGGCTCATGTAAGTTGTAAAAGACTACTTCATGAATTATATTATAATAGGAAATATTAAAATTTTGGCACCTTATTTTTGTTTCATAAAAACGCGCTCAGGGTTTTATACTAACACAAGTGGGTTTCTTAGACAAAGTTAATTTCTTAACGATTATTTGGGTTTTACTAATTCGGGTTGTTATAATAAGTTTTTCTAAAACTCTAAGTTTTTGTTATTTTTTGTTTATTAAAATGAAATACCACGAAGTCACGAGTAATCTAATTATTTAAATTTTGTGGTGCTAATTTTCTACGTAGCATGCCCACTTAAACAAGTACAGATTTGATATAGGTACACAAGTTGTGAATAGAGTTTTATCTTGTACGTAAACAGCATACGTCGTAACTGATCATCTTTTTACTTCATCTGCATATATGGCTGGGTGAGGGTGAACATCTAGCTAAAATCTGCCATTATGCTCCAACCAGTTTGCTGTAATGAATCTAAACAGCAGATCTGCTGCGTCGAATCTACCTTTGCGCACTGGGCCTATAAGTGTTGATAATCGCCCGTCGTTAAACGCCCAGGAGTCTTTGCCCCCTTGATAGCGGCTTTTTACTTGTAGCCTTACATGGGTAATATTTCATATTGTTTTATGGTCTTACACACTTGAGGCACCTGTCGGCGTATATTTCTTGGTTAGGCCAAGCCCACAGACAGAAGCAGGGCAACAGATGACGTAGGTACACACCAGTGGGTTTGTACAGGTGTGTCCAGTGCCCACTAATGTCTACCTACCTGTACCTTGTCATAACGGAGGAAAATCGGTAGTTGATGAGCAATTTGAGGTTGATCGCAGCATAAAGGGGTCCAAAAATGAACAAATTTGGCTGCTTATTATACTGTGCATGCATGTAGAACCTACTACCTACTGAGATTAGGGCAGCTGGATCACACAATCAGTTTAAAAATAAAATCATAATATTTTCGATAACACCTAAGCCCTGTTACCTAAGGCCTCGTAGCAGTACAAACTCAGGACCCCCCTTCCTTCCTTTATTACCTTCTTCCCCCCCCCCTTTGTATTAATAGGGGAGCCCGCGATGCTAAATGGGGATTTACTCGAGCGTCATAGAGACCTACTGGGTTGCAAAGCTTAGATGATAAAAAGAAAAAAATGTTATATAATGTACACCTCTTCAGCGGTGGAGTAAGCGGCTATAGATTTTCAAAAATGTAAAAAAAAACTGTTGCGTGGACATACTACAGCGCGTCAGATATTGATATATATGGTTCATCTATATATTCTGGACGTGCTGCATAATAATCTGACGATTATCTGCAGCCTGATCGAGGCGATTATAATACCGGGGTTAAATAAATACCCCAGGACTATAACTGTAAACAAACAAATTTTGAATAGCACTTTTCATTACAAAATTATCTTGTTTACATTTTTACTACCAGGGGATTAAATAAATACCGGTATTATAATCGCCTCGATCAGGCTGCTGGAGGGATCTGCCTAATCTGACAATTAAAAGAAAAAAAAGTTTCTTCGATTTTTTAAAATGATTTAACTTAATTATTTGAAAAGCTCAGGAATTATTAATTATAATATTATATTATATTCATATTAATAATATTAAAAAGTAACTATTTATCAACTATAATTCTCATTACTTTAATTAAAAATAAATGAAAAATAACCAAATTAGCCAAAACGTTGGAAATACGCTGTAAATAATATCATGGCGTCATGGCAACTGAACTCAAAGTGGGGACGCAGTGAGAAATATGGCGGGGTTTCCACATACGTCAATGGTCAATGGTAAATATGGTTTTGACGTGGTACCAGACATTTTTACTGTGTCTTTAATGTCTGCTAAAACGTCAGTACCACATTTACCATTGACCATTGACGTATGTGGAAACCCCGCCAATGGGCATCACGCAGCTGCACATCTTTAAAGTCCTCCCGTTTCTTTAGGTCACACTCAAATGGTCAGATTAGTGAAATATACACTACTTAGCATGTAGGTAATGAACTTACCATACCTTAATCTGACGCGCTCGAGTGAATCCCGAAATCCCCGCTTGGGCTCCCCTACTATATTCCATATACGATCATTTAAGTTATATATTAGAATATTACTATGTATACTATTATTAAGTTATGGTTAACATGAAAAAAAGACTTTATAGTATTACTGTTCGCCATTTCTATTGCAATAAAGCTATTATTCATTCATTCAATTTCATGAATATTTTTGACGGCTTTAAGATCCTGTGAAAATCGAGATTGTACAAAAACGCATGTAGTGGGGCTACTCCCAATGGCTCTTAAGACAGATTTCAAATTATTTTGTAAACAATTGACGACCGAATGTTTTTGATTTGAACGAAATTAATTAATTCCTCACAAAGGGATTAAAATGGTCAAGTGGAAAGATCGTAAAAAAGCACAAGCTTCCGCACTATATTTACATTTTCTCACATGAAAAATTATTAGGCCCACTCTAAAAAATCACTGAAAAGCACTTTATATTGATATTTCTACATTGATTTATAGTAGTTCAGCCGGGACAATAGCACTTTATACTGATTTTTCTTCATTTATTTGTAGTAGTTCAGTCGGGTCAATAGCCGCCATTTTTTTTTAAATTATATTTTCTATGAATATTTCATTTTCATATTTTTGAGGCTGCAGATCGAGTAATTAATTAATTTTGTCAAGAAGACTCGATCGTTGTTTATAAAATATTTTGAAACCAAAAAGCGCCGAACGCAAATTCCCTTGTGAAACATGGGAATAACCGGCATAAAATAAAATTAAAAGTATATCCCCACCACGTTACGAAGACATTCGTTAGCCTTACTTCTTGTATTTATTGCAGTATTATATGGTATATACTATATAACACTGACATTTAATTAACTTTTTGTGTACTTCTTGTAATGTAGAAAAGGCATATTCGCGTCATATCCGGGATAAGATACATTGCATTGGCAGTATAATTGCTCGCTTAGTGACAAAGAATTATTGAGTAGGCCCTATTATGCAATAATTATTAATTTTAAAGTGAGAATAAAAAAAACTGGACTTACGAAATGTCTTCGTAACGTGGTCGGGTGTATTACTTCTACTCAACCATTGTGAAGGACATTAGGCTGTTTGCAAACTTTACCTTTTTGAGTAAAATTAGAAAACACAAGTGTTCCGGGTTGTGGAATGTATTGTATTTGTTAAGAAGCTTATATCATTAATAGGTCTAATGTAATAAAACTATTCTGATGGATAAACTTACAAGTACATACATACCGTACTATAAATTATCATTGCGTAAAGAATGATGAAAGTGAAATGTGGATAGCCTGGGTCACGTAAATCATAATACGGTGAAAGTTATATATGGAATAATTACTCCTATTTAGCTTAGCTGTTAAATTGAAATCAAGCATTTGCATACTAATGAATGCGTGGTAGATGGTACAGGTTAATGATTCAGGGTCATGCGTCGATAATCTCACGGAAAGTGTATTTTTTCACATCAGCAATCATTAAAATATTCTTAAGAAAATAATTTTTTACAATGTTTTCTTAAAAATAGGGCTTTCCCCTCCTGAATTTGTTAACATTACTAAGGAATTAAATACTATATACAGTATATGTGAATTTAAAAGAAATTGTCAATGTCGTTTTAGGAGGTTTTTGGGGAATAAAACCTTCAAAATCAAGTAATCCAAAAAGTGAAAAAGGTCCCATTGAACAATAATTTAGTTTAAAAACAATATTTAAATATCGATATATTTCAGAAAACTCCATCGAGTAGTTTGGCCGCAAATTGAAGTAAAGACAGACTGATATTTCTCAAAAAAAACTTTTTTTTCGTTCCTCAAAACTCATAATTCCGTTGAAATCTCGAATCCGAAAATTTCGACCATCGCTTTCCATATACAATAGCACAAACTATAGTACGTATAAATAGGGAAGTTGAAAATCCCTGACAATCCGCCCCCTACAAACGGTAGTGAGCAATTGGAAGTTTACTGGCTTATTAGTGCTTAAGCGTAAGGCGTAAGCCATGATACTTAATTAACTGCTGGGGACAACTCACACTGGTATGCTAATTACTAGCAGCGTTTAGTTACAACACCTAATCCTGGTCATCCATGATGTCACGATTTGCCATGTAATCTGTAAAGGTTTATCAAACTTTACTCGAAGGGGTTCTTATCATTGGTAACTATAATTCATACGATTACAGGCTAATACTGTAGGTACTCCAATTTTGCAAAGCAATAAGAAAGAAAACTGTCTTAATTTTCCGTTGGGTGCACTTTGAGCCTTTCAGTATACCTATATGGATATACCGTACCGTTCGAAAATAACTACCGAATGCGTGTAGCGTAATAAACTTTTTGCTTTCCTATAAATGTAGGCTATACGTATAAGTATAGGGTTAGCTTTGCTATGGTCGAAATTGCTGATTTCGATTGTTCAACAGATTTACACGTTTTGAGATCCCACGAAAAAAAAAATGCTGTTTTTACGAAATGTCTACCGGTTGTCGATGAATTTTAATAAATACGGCAGGTATGTTCACAAAAATCAAGAAAGGTTTATATTTTGGGCTTACTCATTTTTGAGGTATTTAACATTTACCCCCCTCCAAAACTAAAAAAAATTCTAAAAACTAACGGCTCCAACTTTTTTTTATTACAATTTCTATTGGTCGTTGATTTTGTCATTGTCATTGATCTGCCTTATAGTGCATTCAATTTGCTTTTGCTTACAATTAGATTAGGAGTTTGAGAGATATGACTGGCCTTACCTTGCAGCCTAACCTTATCAGACTTGCTTTGTTGCTATTCATCAGCTAATCAGCATGTATTATTTTTAGTATATTATAAAAGGAAAGAAAAAAAAAAACATAATAGACACTCACCAAAATAACTAGAACCATAAACTTCATCGTTGTAAATTAGGCTACCAGAAGGTACTAAGGCCACTGCACTCAGCACACTCTATCGTCCCAGCTGATTGTTGGAGCACGTCTTACCTAGTACCATTGCGGTATTAACTAATCAGGCATGCTTTATGGATGGCTTTTTTTAGAAGAACCTACAATAGGCATGGCACATTATCATACGGTATAACCGCCTGGGGAGGAACAAACCAAAACGTCATAGAGAAATTAAACGTAATACACAGGGAAACGTTAAAAATCATTCACAGGAAACCAAATAGATACCCCACCGAAGACCTATTAAAACTAGCAAACGTACTATCAATCAAAAAGCTATGCATTAAAGAATCTATTTGCAACACCTACAAAAATATGCATAAGCAAGACAGACCCACACATCAACACAACACTAGGTACAGACAAACAAACCCACTATCCATACATGGGGTCTCGACAAGCTACTCGCAAAAGCAAACATCTTATATGGGCTGTAACAAACTTCCTATAAACATATAAAACCAAACTAACTATCTCTTATTTAGGAAAAATGTAAAAAAATGGCCTACTGATCTGGAAATTACACAACAAAGAAAATAGGGAATAGAAATGGAAATAAACTTCCATGACAAAAAACAAGTGCATACAATATACCACCAACACATTCACACGTCTCTTACAAATTCATTGTATTTTTAAACTGCATCCATTGTATTGGATTTAGGATATTGTTAAAATTTCCTCCCTAAAACGCCTAGCCCATAGGGAAAGAGACAAAAACTGTAAATTTAATTTTTGGAAATATATTTTGATTGATTGATTGATTGACATGGCACAGGCACTTACTTAGGCATAGGCACAAAACGAATCTATAATCAGGTATGCTTTAATGGCTTAAGATGAACGTACACTTTGGGTGTAGAAATGAGAAAAAAATGAGCCAAAGCTCTTATCTGCATCATTGCAAATTATACTAACAGGAGGTACTCAGGCTACAACACTTAACTGGCTCTTTCGTCCAGCTCGATTGTCATGGCACGTCTTATCTATTAGCCTATATCCTAGTCAGACATACTTTATGGTTATATAGAAGAACCTCCAATAGGTATAGTGTCTGTACCCCTACAAGTTGACTCCTATCTGTACTTGGTTAAGTCATGCTTTCGCCTGTTGCATTGCGTCAATGGTAAGCTTGTTTCAGCTTGTCCATTGTCGCTTGTTGCCGGTGTAGGTTGACATCGAGAATGCATACTTGTTTGCCAATAGCCAAAAATTCATACGGAAACAAGACAGGTAATGTCCGAAAGCCCCCTATCGTTGGCATTGGACAAGGCATCCACGGGAATACAAGTAGGCCTGTGGCCATAAAAGGTCCTTAAAAAATAATAACTAAGTAACCCCTCCCTACAAGATGAACAGATAAATAAGCGTATAAGCGTATGCCGACCTACATGCAAACGAGAAAAAAGCGGCAGAGGGCCCACCAAGCACTTTCAAAATTAATTTTACCTAGGGGGACCGCATCGCCCCCCCCCCCCCACTTTCCGTTGCAGAACATTACACCGAAGAAAACTAAAAACCTATTTGGTCAGTACGGTATGTCCCCATAAAGTGTTTAGGCCTTTAGGGGGTGTGAGTCGCTTCATCCTGGGAAATTTCCTGGGATACAGTCAAGGCTAGGTCTCAAAATTTTTTGATCTCCCCCAAAATGATAGTGTGCGTCGGAGGGCTCAAATTGCTCTCACGCCCGAAACCGACTGATTCTCTCAACTGCCCCTTAACTAACCCCGGTAAAGAATATTATATATCATAGAATCAGGTGTGCGTTATACGGTTTTAAGATGGGCGTGCAGGTACCTACACTTGATGTACATATAGAATAAGCGATAGCAAGTATGATAAAAATAAATTTGCACTCACCAAAAGAGCTAAAACCATTAGAGCCATCATTGCAAATTAGGGGAACAGGGGGTATTCGGGCCACAGCACTCAACACGCTCTGTCGTCCCGAACGAGTAGGGAAAGCCCGGTCTCACTGCACTCATGCTCATGCGCGAACCTAACTCGACTGCTACCCCGCTCCGTCGAAACTGGCCGCCATCTGGGTCGCGGGCCGAGAGGGGGTGGTACCGTTAGCGGAGGAGTGGGGGGAAACTGTGCCATGACACACTAATGTGTGTGACAGACACTTGAGTAAAACACTTGTTAGTGCGGGCACAACCAAATACTACTGCGCCAATGCTAAGAATACCGGTTCGCGGCCATTACTGGCACTAGCCGGTACTTCAATCGAGTTCCTTAAAAAATCAAGTGTTTAGGTTGCCGGGGGCATAGAAGTGAAGTACGGAAAGGGTTAGCAATGCTGATGGCTATAGGGCCTTTTTAATACGGTATTTTTACTTCTTTTTCGCCGCTACAGCTCGCAGGGGCGTAAAGTAGGGGGGGGACACGGTCCAACTTGCCCCCCCCCCCAGCTCCTTTTGGCAGCCTCGAACATTGTAAGACGTAGTTCATACTTCATGGTCCCCTTTGCAGCAATATTAATATTAGCATTCCTGTTTTAGCGTTGTAAAATCTACAACTATACTTTACAACTATTAAAATGCGTAAAACCCTATGCTATTTTGCTCTTATATTTTCAATATTTCCTTAAATCCTGCCTGATGACGTCATAAGGTCTACTTTTTTTTTCCCCCGCCATCATTCTAAAACTTTGCGCCTCTGACAGCTCGTGGTGTGCTTTGGCCTCTCGTACCACCTTTCTCCAGACATCCCGGTCCTTACTTAGTCTTCCTTCGCCAAACCACCACTGACATTTGTTTGTTTTCCAATGCCTGCATTTCTGCTCTAAGCAACCTTGTCAACCTGATGGGGGGAGTAAGTCTGTTTATTAACTTGAGGCACCATGGGCCGACTTCTTCACCTCAGGGAGCAGGGAGTTGACTGACAGAGTGGACCTCCTGATTATATAAAGGGAATTCGGACCTTGGAGACTGCTGAAAAGGGAAGTGGTGCGACGTGCTCTTGCCAAACCATTGCCGTAGTCCTTCTATCTTACCTTGGGTTATAACTGGTAAAAAGCGTTATTTTTCTTTCCTTATCACATGACCTAAGTATGCTAGTTTCCGTTTCTTAACCATCAGCACAGTGACGTAAATTACCCCCCCCCCCCCCCCGCCTTGTCTCATAATTTCATCCTTTTTTATGAGTGATAGAATAGTGGTATTATAGTCAACATGGATAAAAAATTGGAATTACATTAATTTATTTTATTATTAATTACGTAGATGTCTAAATTATTTTATTATTTTTTGGAGCCGAATTGCACCCCGAGCAATGCCCCCCCCCCCTCCGCCCCGGGGTGGTTGCGGGGTGTTATTTACGCCACTGCATCAGCAAGTAACTCGGCTTCTGCATCTATTCGCCTCAGGACCTCGGAATCAGGGACACGATCGCCCAAAGATATTCATAACAATCCTAAATAAATGACGTCAGATCCGATTTGAACTTATACTCTATAGTTTGTTATTAGAGGTATAGAAAAGTATGGACATGGAATGTTTTGATCCTGTGGAACACTGTAAAAATATTCTTTGCACAATTTTTGTTATGCCTTGCATCCAATGCAACAAGGTACCACAAAATGGTGCAAGGAATATTTTTATAGTGTTGCACAGAATCAAAACATTCCATGTCCATACTTTTCTCATTTTGCGTGGACTATACTTAGGGTGGGTCTCACAACTCGCTAAGAAATACTGTGCGGCATTAGGTTAGGTTAGGCGTATTGGATGTTGGCGGTGCCATCCAGTTATTTTTATACCCACCGAGACCTTTCAAGCAATGGTGGGACCAGGCCTTAGCAGGTGTGTACACTTTGTCAACAACAATAAAGAATCTAAAAGTCTCCACTCTCTATGACAATCCACTCCTCCAGACTGGCTCCCACGGCACCGCACTCCCATTTGCATATGCTAAGCATTGCCGGTGGATGGGCGCACTTAAACTCCAATAACTTAATCATTGTGTCTTTATACAATGCAATCGATTCGTGTGAAAGTTGGGGAAACCGCATGACCACAAGCTAAGCATAGGTGTGCGCTGGAGCACTTTCTCCGTGAGGTGCATGCGCTCGACGCCGCGTAAAATTAACTAGACCTTCTGGTGGATAAGGTAAGTATGGCAAGCGGGGATCACGATGGTGTCGTGGTGTCCTGAGTCTCATAACACGGCGCATGATTGTGTCATTTGATGACAATGTCATTGCTATGGGGATTTCGTCCTTGGCTCACGAAAGGAAAGTGCTAGGCTGAGGACAATAACCAACTATGGCTGCCGCTGTTTTCTTCCTCGAATCATGAAGGAAAGTTCCGGCGCGGCGTGCCCATCTTCACTTTCACTGAGCTCCAGAGTCGTCGACAGCCGTCAAACAGCCCCTGGAGCAAATGATTCCAGGGGCCTACCCTATGCGATCCACTGTCTACCTAGAGTTCTTTGTAGGACTAGGAGAGCCAAAATATTTTTGAATTTCAGATGCTATTATTATTATTATTTGATGACGTCAGAGGGAAAACTGGAAAGGTGATCAAAAGTGGATTTTTCAGAAATCGGATTTTAAAGTTTAAAGTATCCCCCCATGTCATTTGTGCAAAATCTTACTTGTTTTTCTCCGGGTTTGTTAGCTCGTTTAAAACCACGTTAAAAACTGAACATTATCTTAATTTCGACCTTTCCGTCTTCATTTAGAGAGTTGGGCTGACATAGGCCTTGGGACCCTTTGAACAGCTTAATTATTGGGATCACATCAGTGTACCTCAACCATTCATACTATGGTACAAATAACATTCCATCACGTACATACTCCATACAATACATACATTCATACATATTTACTTCCATTAATGTTAAATTGCTTTAATTTGTTAAATTTGTTAAATCAGTTAATCTATGAAGAACCAGTAGTATCCTGATGGGCCGTGATCGATATGAAAGTAAACTTACAAACGTTTCGTCAACATCTGCGGTCGACATCTTCAGTGGTGCTGCGTAGACTTCGAAGTTTGTACCTAGGTGGCTGTTTGCAGTTACATCAGTTAATTTAGTCTGAAATAAAATTTCCCCCCTAAAACGGGCCTGACCCCTAGCCCATAAGGCAAAACTGTTCTTTTATATATTATATATTGTTTTCGTAGAGATGGGAAATAAATCATTCATTCATGGTCATTGTCAATTAATCAACTGTTGAAAAGAGCAGCATAACCTTGTTAGCAAAGACAGCCAAGTCCTTCAATCAGATCGACCTGGTCGACGTAGACAGCCCCAAAAGAGTCTAACCGCCACAGTACTGTGTGTCAATAAGTAATAATAACCTCTTATTTGGATTGAATAAACCCAGGATAACGGTGACCCGAAGAAGAGTACTGTACTCTTGAAAAGATTATTTCTGGTCGCCATCTAGTTGAAATAGTTGACTTCTCCTGACACTATCAGCAGATAATATGTAGGCAAATGGAGCCGTTACAGCACATCTTAGGTTATGTGGGTACCGCCTTTGGCCCATTCCCATCATGGCTATATTTTTTTTTTCTTTCTTTAACTCAGGCAGAGTAGAAAATATCGTATAAGATATCATTGTAGCTTTAATAACTTCATACATCGCATTTAAGTTGTGTGGTGTTGAAAAATTAAAATACATCAAAAGGGAAGGAACTGTATAATTTTATTATGTATGCGCATGACGTCTTAATAGTTGTAACTATTAATCAATCAATCAATCAATCAATCAGTCTTTGTCCATGACCCACCAAGGTGGGATAGAATATATATTATATATGTATAGATAGAATTTTTGTATTGCAGTTTAGACTTTATGACTTAGATTAATATAAGGGAATGTGCAACATAGGCAGCCAATGGTCATGCCTGTCGTACAACACATGAGACTTATTGTGATCATTGATCTCGATGATCTACATTATTATACTACAATAAAATATTAGCTTTTTACGCAAAGTCTATATTCAATTTTATATATATATATATAAATCGATTTTCATTAAAAATTTCTTACTGTCGATAATAATGTGTGATACAATAAATAAATCTTTTTCACTGACCCACGATAGAACGATAGGTGAATATCTAATCAAAATAATCCCAGTCCATGCCCCCTCCCACTCTACACTGAAATTAGTTTTATGTTCTCATGCACTTGCAAGCTTTTCTGTAAAATTTTAATTATGCAATCGGGCTCTACAACTTGAATAATAATATTCAATAGTTTCTGAAGGAATTATGTACACGAACCGATTCTGTTACGCAACAAAATATTTTTTGTCGAGATCTAGTATGCATGAATGGGATGTAGTTTACATGTTAATTTATAAGTAAATTAATGTTAATAATAAAGCTGTCTGCAACAAACAAGTTTTTGCCAAACATTTAAAATTGGCGCTAAAGTTTAATCTTTCAAATGTTGGCAGCCATGACTCTAGAAAGCAGAACAAAAAGAAATGGCGCAGTGATTGTTATTGAGCGATTGCGAAGAAGTGACATAATGTCCCTATTTTGCTTATATTTGTCAAAACCAAGCTATGCACTGTACAGTTAAAGTTTAAAGGAGAGTAGTTATCTATTAAGTATCCTTGTGTGTGATATTTCCGGTGATTTGTGTCTAGTCAACGATGACAATGTCTGTAAGCAATATGGATGCTGACCAGGAAATTGTGTATAGGACTAGTGAAGATTCGAGAGATGTAATGACGGAAAAGGTGCAAAGTCTTGCAGGGAGTGTTTACCAGGAATTCGAAAAAATGATTGCCAAATATGACCATGACGTGGTCAAAGATCTTATGCCCCTTGTAGTCAATGTCTTGGAATGTTTGGATTCATCTTATACGGAAAACCAGGAGCATGAAGTGGAATTGGAATTATTACGCGAAGACAATGAACAATTAGTCACTCAGTATGAACGGGAGAAGCAACTGAGAAAGAGTTCTGAACAGGTAGGATTGTTGATTCAACATCTTATATGCAAACAGTTCGAAGAGACATGGCCTGGCTTTCCTATCCTGTTCCTATAGCTGAAGGAAAGCAAATTGATTTAATCAGATTATCTGTGATGAAAGTGAGATACTCGTATTTCGGATGCGTGTGCTTAGAAAAATGAAAATCTAGTTAGATAACCCGTTTTAACAGCCTTAGAGAGTGTTATTAAATTAATCCAGTCAGCGTACCTAAATAAGAAGAATTTTCTATTAAACAGTGAAGGCTTCCACTATCTTTCTATCGCTGTAGTAGAAATATCTGGACTTACTTACATACTTCTTGGCGCTACGGCCCGGGAAGGACCTTGGCCTGCTCTGCCACGTCGCTCCAGCCTACGCTGTTCTGCGCTCTCCTTTACCAGTCATCGACGCCAAGGGCCTCCAAATCCACCTCGACGTCGACGTCGTCCAGCCATCGCATCCGTGGTCGTCCCACTCGTCTTCTCCATTGGGGCCCATTGTGTAAGGGTGCTCTTGTTGCCCTATTGTCTGGCACTCGTTCCACGTAGCCTATCCACCGAATGCTGGCTCTCTTGATTTTGGTTTCTATCTTAGGGTCTTGGTATATCGCGTGAACTCATCATTTCTACGAATACGCCACTCTCTCTAACATATTGGGGCTAATCAGAAATATTATCTATATTTATCAGTGGACTATAAGAAATAGAAAATCATAAATAATCAGCTCCAGTTTTCGTGAGCCTCTTCCACTCTTGTCTCCCCACTTCTGATGCTTCAGCACTTCCTCTGGTACCAGTCCCACTATTTTGAGATTGCCCTCAATCGGCTTCCTGTATCTCTTCCTTGGTTTTCCAAAAGGCTTCTTCATGTTTCCTCCATTTTTTGCAATAGTCGTTTCCTCCAGCCCCTACTTTGCAGGGCTGAATACTCTTACAGACCTTCCAAAATGAAACTTCTGTTTCTAAAGGAACTAAAGTACTGTGATGAAGCAGTAAATCCGGGATGATAGGCCGTGATCGTTCTGAACATTTCGTCAATATCTGCGTTCGACATCTTCAGTGGAACTGCGTAGACTTCTAAAATTGCTTCATCACGTAACTCCGGCCGTGAAAGCCATTGTAGTCATTTAACTAAAGTAACTGAAGTTTATTGAACGCCTTCTAATCAGTGGTCATAATTTAGGGCTGGAAAAAGCAGGGTCTCGTAGCGTCAGGAAATTCTATCGCCAAAGTACATTGAAATGCACCCCTATTTCGTTTTCTTCCCCATTGAAAAGTGTTTTACATTCATAATTGTTTCAGAAACTACTGGAAGTTGAAGATCTTGTAGAGGATGATAGAAAAAACCTGGGTAGCAAAATTGAAAGCTTAGAATCTATAGTGCGGATGCTCGAACTGAAGGCTAAAAATTCTAGCGATCATGGTAAGTAGTCGTAGTCTTCTTCTGGTGAGGGGTTGGTTTGCAACAACACTCTCCGAATCCTCCATTTAGTTTTCATTTTAGTGACTTCGGTAGCAAGGTGGTAGCGTGCTTGTACTTGTGCGAATCTCAACACACCTTGCGATCGGAGACTCTACACAAGTACCTATTAGGTTACTTAGTGAGGCGATTGAAGAGGTCAATCGGATACGATCATTAAATTGTCATTTACCTTTTTATAAAAAGAAAAGAAAAATTGGCAAAATTAGTAGCCTATGTACGCTATTAAATATTTGAATGCGATTATGCTGGAGTTTGAAATTATTGAGCCTAATATTAAAACTGAAAACATTCTGGAGACGCATGGGACTTGTCAAGTTGACCTTTAAATTGTTGATGGAGGTGACTTCCTGGCGGGTCTCTTATCTTCCCTACTACGACCCAACCAACGGTTGTCTTTATTGTATTCCACGCTGTGTTGTTTTAGAGAACTTGTTTTCTTAATCAGGCCAATGAAGGTCCTGCAATGTGTCCTACTCAGATATCAGTACGCTGACTATTTCATGCATTGGATTATAAGGTACTTTCGGCGATGTAATTTTATGGTAAATTTGAATTTAATAAAAAATGTGTACTGAACCCACAAACCCATAAATAGGGAAATTTATACCCAACAAAAGATCTGTATTTCACACTGCAATAAACTACTTACTTACTACTTACTTACTAGCCAACGCCCACCCTTGGCAGGTTAGCCATTTAGTGTTGCGGTGACCAGTATCTCCTTGCTGTTTCCTGGAATATGTCGTCCGTTTGGGCTTCCTCGTCTTCTACCAGGGCTGGGCACTTGGGTAGATGTTCAGCGTTCATTTCGCCTTCTTTTACACATAGGACAGATGTCCGAAGCAAGGACCCCGATGCGATACAGTAAACTACAACTTAGAGTTTAATTAATTACTAACTCAGCTAATATTAAAAAGGCAATAACGACATAGATTAAAACCGAATTCCCCGAAACATTTACCTCCCCCATTATATTCTAAGCTATTTTTTTTGACTTGCTAAGATAACGTAATAAAAAATAGAAATGTCAGGTTAAGGGTTGGTCAGTCAGTAGTCGCTTAATTTAATAATTCCAGTCTCGACTTGTTTTGTTAATAGTCTACCGGCTGGAAGAGAAGGAGAGCGAAAGCAAAAAGGAATACCAAAAACTGCACGAGCGGTACACGGAGCTGTTCAAGACGCATGTCGACTATATGGAGAGGACGAAACTCATGCTTAGTACTAGCGAACGAATGGAAACATCGCAGACTTCTACGCGGACTCCTAGAATGCCGTCTCTTAGTATAGGTCACATGAATAGGTAAATGCACTTCTATTAATTTTGCGTACATACAGGTTATAAGGCTCGGCAATTTGTTATTATTATTTAGAGCGATCTGGCTGACTTAGGTCTTTGGGACCCTTTGACCAGCATTATTGGGATCACTGTAGTGTATCCCAATCAATTTTACTATCAATTATCAATCAACTACTGAAAGAAGTAGCAGCAGAACCTCAGTAGCAAAGACAGCCATGTCCTTTGACGTCAGGTCAATCAGATCGGCCTGGTCAAGTAAAGTCTAAAGGCCGCCACTTATACTTAGAGAGGAGGGGAGGGGGGGTAGTCTCTGGGGAGTGGCCCGGTCTCTTCGCTAGTCGCTCCCAGCTTTTGCCAGGGCGGATTGAAGTTTCTCATTTACGCATTTGTTTATATTGTAGCACTTTCTAGCGATTTGTTCCTTCGCAGACTGAAAGTGGATGGTGCTGTAGATTGCTGACATTTATCGTTATTTTTTATAGATCCTCAGGTCCTGTATCTTTTGGTTTTGCGTCATTAGAAGAAATGAAACCCGATGAACAAAGCTTCATGAGTGACGACCTTGGAGCCTCACCTCACGAAAGTACCGCTTCTAACACAAGTCTCAAGAACGAACTTAACGTAAGTAGTATGTCTGCTGAAGACCTAGTGCCGAAACCGGTCCTTTTTAATATATTTTAGTAATACTTGACAAAGTTATTTTTAATTTTATTTAGCAAGTATTACGAGTATTATTGCATCCATATCCACTAGGAGGGCACGCTGGATCGGACACCTGCTTGGGCATGATAACATAGTCAGCTGCGTCATTGAGGGGACTATGGAAGGCGTAAATCGACGGGGACGGCCACGAGACGATTATCTCCAACAAGTTAAACATGATTTGGGGATAACGTCCTATGTGGAGCTGAAGAGGGCATGTCAAAATTGCGGAGATTGGAGACATCGCTGCAATATGTTGCTGCCAACCAGCCATCATCCGGCTGTAACTTGAAGAAGAAGAAGACGAGTATTTTTATGTTGATTGGATTAAGCCAGCGCGGGGCCTGTAGCAAATTCTGTCAATGGGCCCTTGGTTTGCTGTAGATTCTCAAGTTTAGGGTATTAAATAAAACATAACTGTCGCTAATAAACTTTTCTGGATTTAATATGGGCAAAATATTGACAGGCGCGGGGCCCCCGAATTAGCGAGCTACTCATGCTCCGTGGCTAATCCGGCACTGACTGTATCAACATCAATAATATTGCCTAGGTGTGATGCGTGAACCCACTCCACTCCCTCCTGTCTCTCCATTTCTTATTATTCGACACTTCCTATGTTACTGGCCCCACTGAATGAATGAACGATGTATTCCCAATCTATACAAAGTAATAGACAGTACTCCCCTGAAATCGTCTTCGATCTGGTTTCTATATCGCTTCCTTTTCCTTTAAATGCCTTTTCTATCGAAGATTAGCGATCATCATGGCCATTTAGACCTTGGAGACTGCTGCTCTGAAAAGGGAAGTTGTGCTCTTGCCAAACCTTTGCCTCAGGTTTTTCAACCAGGATGTTCTTCGTCTGTCCCCTCAGTCCTTATATATGCGTTAATTTGGTTTATTCACAGGAGCAACATTCACTAGAGGAAACATCGAATCACAGCAGCAAAGTGCAATCTCCTGAGCCAGAAGATATGTCTCCGTTTATGGGCAAAAGCACCACACGAAAGTAAGTGATGTTTATAATATGTATAATCTATAAAATAGAGAGAAGATGTAGGGTTAGGATTAGAAATGAAGTGATGAGAAACGAGTTCGAAGTTGAGGAACCATTGTTGAAGAGGTTAGCGAGGAGGCTGTGTTGGCCCGGGCACGTAAAGTGAATGGATATCAGCAGGAAATGGCTGGAGGAATACATAGTGGGAGCATGATGAAGATTGGGGATGATCCAAGAAAAGTGGGACTGGTATCAAGGAAGTTTTGGATAATCAGAAGTTTAGAAACCGGAGGGAGAGGAGGAAGAAACACCCTGGCAACTTGAGCTGATTCTTGATGTTGATTATGAAAATGTACTTAATCAGTTCTGTTTAGGCGTTGAAGGTTCTTCCCAGGCCGTAGCGCCATCAATTACAGGCCTAAACTAACTATCTGGGGTTTACAGGGAGCAAAGGAGTGGTAATACGCTTTACCAGGAACTGAGTTTTCAAGACCCTGAAACCCTGGCGGACCCGGACGAAGGTGGCGACATCACTGGTAGCTGGGTTCATCCCGGGGAATACGCTTCTACAGGTAAGCTGTGTTGTGGGGGAAGGACTCCATAACTGGTAGGTTGTCGATTTAAGACCAATTACTTCATATATTACGTGATAGCCGTGTTCATGACCTACTCGTTTCTTATCAATTTCTTAACTGCTGTAAGTTATGAGCTTTAAATATTGTCTATAATTACTGTGGCATCATTTTTCAACAATCATAAAAAAATTATGCTGTAGGCCATGTACAGTATGTACAATAGATGATGCACCAATGGGTTCTTAGGTTACTCTCACGATAGATTGAAAAGTCTCTGTAAGGAATGTATGGCAGGGCCACGCAGCATTCTTTTCAAATTTTTTATTGCTTATTTAAAAAAAAAAGAAATGTTTCATAAAACAATTTTATGAACGCATCCGATTGATCTCTTCACTCGCCCCACTATGTAACATAGTACTTGTGTTTCGCTGCATTGATGTGAAAAACAAGATTAGGGGTTTTGTGTTAGAGTGGTGACCAACTTCCCATCCACCTATCTACAATTTGTTATTTATTAGTTATTTGTTTAAATAATTCACATTAATAAAAAATATACTTAATAGTATAAAAAAATATGGTTTGATGGCTTATAGGTTGGAAGAGTCTTCGGATCGGTACGATAAAGCCGAGGAAAATAAGGCCTGGTAAGGAGAAAACAAAATGGTGGTCACCCCATATTGCTTTGGAATTGTTAAGGCCGTGCTCCATTGTTATTTAAACCATTAAACTGAATGCCATTCCTTCATACTAGCTGTAAGAATGATAAATTCACAATGTTTGAAGTTGTGAACTCGACTCTGGTGGTTAGATTAGGCCTGGTGCACAAAGGCGTTTTCTACGCAGCGATCACGCTGGGAGATGCAGTATTGGAGCAAATGGGTTGGTATAAACATATATCTAAGGCGTATTTTGTTACACGAATATTTTACATTTGAACACAAATCCGTATTAGAAGTTGGACCAATCAGGGAACAGGAGGAAAAGAAGCAAAAAAATGCAACAAAATGAGCGTATTGTGATATTCAAATATTATATTCTAAGCAGTAGACATGAATTCAAATTAAAGGTGCCAATCCAAAATTTGAAGAAAATAAATGATATCAACATCACCCATTATAAAAAATAACTTAAAACAACTAACTAAAAAAAATAAAGAACCAGTAGAAATTGGGCTGATGGGCCGTGGTTGATTTGAAAGTTGATTATGGAAGTTGACTTTCATATCGACTATGGACCATCAGCCCATTTTCTACTGATTCTTCATATGACTCTGGCCGCGAAAGCCTTTGCAGTTACATTTTAAAAAATAAACCCTATGAAAAGTCACACCAACAGCATAATATTAACCATTAACACGATAGTCATCACAAATCCAAGATGTCAGCCTAGCGTAAACAAATTTTTGTAAGCCAAAATCGTAGCAAAACTAAAAAAAACTTATCAGAAAAAAAAAATGAATATCTGATCTACCTCCCGACCAAGATTAAATATTATTGAATACATAATACTAATCCTGTTCTCTAATCCGGGTTAAGAATCGAACATTTAATACGCTCCGCCCCCTTTGGTAACAAAATGCACCAAATCCAGTAATCCAAATTCGAATTCGTGTAACAAAATACGCCTTTACTTGAAAAGATTTCTCTCGCTGAGCCTACGCTAAGGTCACGCTGGTACACTGTAAAGCCGAGCACCAGCGTTAGCTCAGCGTAGGCTCAGCGTTGTGAAGTAAAATGTCTAATTTTGCACCAACCTGCTTGCTGCAATGAAGGGTCTCCCTGCGTGATCGCTGCACTGAAAACGTCTTTAGGTACCGGGCCTTAACAAATGTTTGGCTTTAAATCATGACTGAGATAACTTGGAAATTCTCTATGCAAATAGATTTAGAGTTGAGTACTAATGCTTCCCTTAAGGTAGAGATTTCTCAATATTTTTGACTAAATCCTTGTACTACTCTTGCAAAGATATGAAAATGATCTTGTGCTATATTAAACCTATTCTCTGAATATAGTACTTTGCATTAGGCTACGGAAGGCCATATGCACGTTAATTACTGACATAAAATAAACGGCAATGAGCAGAGGAAGAACAGTTGCTATAATTGAATTTTACCGGTAGAGTCGTTGTCAGACCGTAAGGGTAAGATTTATTATTTGTTCACTAAAGCTAGAATAATACAATAATAATATATAATATAATATTGTAGACCGGTCTGAGTTTAATAAGGTAATAGTTAAGAGTGTACAGCCCGTAATATTTTTTATTTTTTATTTAATTAACTAAGCATGTTATTAAAGATTTGGCTCATCAATGTTGTGGAAGACTACTTCATGCATCATATAATAAGGTATTTTTATTAGAAATTGTAGTTTTTTTATAAAATCGATAATACGTGAAAAGTTATTGTTTATAAAATATTTGCATGTTTATGAAAAAACTACACTTTCGAAAATTAAAAATATCTCTTAATATGATGCACGAAGTAGTCTCCTACAACTTTGATGAGCCAAATCTTTAATAACATGCTTAGTTAATTAAATAAAAAATAAAAAGTATTAAATTCCGGGCTACCTCAACTCAACCTACGGGCTGTACACTCTTAGTAGTCTGTTTATTTTTATTTTATTTTGATAATATGACTGTTTTCATATTTTTGGGGCAGAATAACGAGGAATTAATTAATTTTGTCAAAAATACTTTGTTTAAAAAATATATATGAAAATCTCTTCTTTGTCAGGTTTTTTTTATAACAGACTAATGCAATGACTGTAGTGGTAATAACCTAACCTAACTTTCTCCCGAAACGTTGTGGGTTTGTTCATTGAATAACAAAATATTCAATGGTTTGGTATAGCTGAGAGGAATATTTCTTTCAGAACTTTATTTAACAACTTTCTTCTAATGATACCGTGGATGGTGGTGAATAGCGTCATAGTGGTGTATCCGGTCAAAACTTCGGCGAGTGTGGGTAGTACCCAACAACTAAAGCTAACAATAAAACTAACTAAAAGTAATATCGACTGAATCTCAGCATTCCTGCGTGTGGCCTTGAGGCTTAGAACCAAACAAATGCAAAATTTAAGCTTTGACCTTATTCACCACCATGACCTTGTTATTCACCATTCACAGTACTCTATTTTTTTTTAACTACCTACGTAGTGTTGTCGTTAAAAGCCTTATTCTATGCTTAACATTGTAACTATCTTTATTCTTTGATTTCTGCCCATTTCATTAGCTCGGCCATAACAATTTCTTTTCATGTTTGCTTGCTCGTTCTGCTGTTGTCTAACCTGTTTTTTTTCTGTTTTACGCTTGCTTGGATCAGCCAATGACAATTTCTTTGGTGAGTTGAAATTCTTGTTACTGTTATTTGGCTTTGCTTACTTGTTGGCTATACTTATAATGTGTTCTATGGAAGGTCGAGAAAGGCTTGAAGTAGTCATTTTGATTATCAATCAGCTGCTCGGCAAAATATGAATATTTATGAATCTGGGCGATTGTGATTGGTGCTTGGATATGTGTAAAATGTGTCAAAGCAAGTTCTTTCGTTCATGAACACCTTAACAGTGTTGTGCAATGGCGGATCCACGAGGGGGGGGGGGTCATGACCCCCCCTAAATGAGAAAAAATTCATAAGACAATAAAAATAAAAATAAAATTTGTTGTTGAATGAAACTCAACTTTTTAGCAAACAAATTACCTTTTAAGTTTACATATAACTTGTGACCCCCCCCCCCCCCCTAAATTTCCCGCTGGATCCGCCCTTGGTGTTGTGTCCATGGAACGTATACAGTAGGCTTATGCTCTGAGTATTGCATGTGTAAAGCGGCTATTCCACCGGCCAATTTGCTTGACTAATTTACTTGTGTTTTTAGGTTTTTTGTTTGTTTTGTTTTAAGGAGACTATTATGTAGATACTTAATTTATCTATTATAAATCAGGTTATAATATGGTAGAGACTTATTAATGATGTCTGCTACCACGATTATTGAAGCAAATTAGTCGGTGGAATAGCCGCCTTATGAGACAATAGGGTACCACACAGACAGTTTTTTTTAAAAAATAAAATTCAATTTCACAGGGAATATCGTTTGTAGAGCCTTAAAATTTAAGATTTAACATTTCTTCTACTTTATCACTCCATATTTAATATATATATATTTATATATATATATATATATATATTGAGTGATAAAGTAGAAGTCAGGACATGAAGAGTAGTGGTACGGACTCTGACTTTCACCCGAAAGGTTGTTGGTTCGAGTCCTACACTTCCTACATTTTCTGGTCATGCTTCGGAGGGCACTTAAAGCAGGCGGTCCCGGGCCTTCCTAGTTGAGTGTAAGAGAGGGCTTTATAGCCCTAACTCCGCTGGGTTGGCTTAGTAGTAGAACAAAAAAGTCAATATTTATTTATTTAAGAAATCTTAAATTTTAAGGTTTAATATATACATATATATATTTAATATGGAGTGATAAAGTGGAAGAAATCTTCCACTTCTTTCTTGATCAGGCTGTACAGCCCTTGATGGGGTTTGGCCTACTCAACAACACTCCTTGAATCATTTCTGTTTTGTACGACGCCCCACTATCTACGGACTCCCAACTCACGGAGGTTGGTTTCTTGCCCTCCCAACGATCGTCCCATTCTTCTTCCCGTCATGCTTGCGTTGTACATTTGGTTCGGTGGGGTTTCCACCGACCTCTCAGTGCAGAATACACATACGTTGACGTGGTAGTAGACATTCAAGACTTAGGCAGGGTTTCCCCCGACCTCTCATTGCAGAATGCAAAAGGCATTGACATTGACGGAAATTAGAATTTTACTTTTTATAGAAATCTATTAAAATGTTTGTACTTAACATATCCCATGACGCCATTTTTTAATTTTAGTGTGTTTGTTTGTGATTTTACTCTATGATCATTGATCAATTTTAACTATGGCATAGAGAGTAAAACAAAAATTTCCGTCAATGTCATTTGCATTCTGCAATGAGAGGTCGGTGGAAACCCCGCCTTTATTAATGATAACTGCTACCACGTCACCGTATGTGTATTCTGCACTGAGAGGTCGGTGGAAACCGCGCCTAAAGTATGCCTAAGGTAGACGCTGTGCTTTTACAAAACGTACTATGCTTTATCCATTGAGTATTCCATCTATTTCCGAGTTATTTCTCATGCGCCACTCTCTGTTTTCATACAGGGTCCCATACATTCTCATTATTATTTTCCTTTCCAATACTTTATTTGTGTCTATGGCTGTAGAAATCTAGGTCCCCGAGCCGTACGTTGCAACCGGTCTTATAATGTTTTTTTAGATGTTTAACTTAGTGGTTCTGGATATCAGTCTTGACCTAAGTAATGTTCCTCTACATTTTGATACATAATATGTGGCCGTCACTATCACAGTTAGGATTTCTTCGACTTGACATCATCACTGTTATTTTTTTTTTTTTACAAATCAATTTGAATAAGTTTGGCCGATCGGTGGTGCTAGTGATACATAATGCACCCCAAATAAAGCAACATTTTTTGTTTATATTTACCTAATTTATTGCTCTATTAATGATATTTCCTCTGAAATTTTATTTTTTACACCCGTACGGTTTTCCCCTCTCGGTGTAGCTCTTAACTTCTTAGATGTGATTGGTTGGCTATATGTAGTGAGGGTAAATTAGCTAGCCAGGGCATACTTAGAGCTCTATATAGGAGGAAATGGACATTTCTCTCCGCCAAAAATGTCTGGGGTAACCTGCCACGTCTTTTCAATTGCTGGTCATAGGAAACGTGGCAGATGGCACCTGGAATTCAAAAATAAATGTTTGGGGGGAAATGAATGTCCCATCTCTCCTATATAGAATTTATTATGGCTGGTATTTTTAAAGTATCCTTCAATCTAAGTTATCGGGTGTGTTGTTAATCTGTTTTCCTTAATCCTGGTCAGGTCTATTGTCTAATTTGCCATTGCATATTTTCATAGGCTATTTTACGCCCTCTTACCTACTGTTGTACATATGTATACATATATATTTATACATATATATACATATTTTTTTATATTAACTCAAACGTCTATAAAGCCTGGTTCATAAACTCCATATGCTCGTCTCTGAAATAACTATTGTATTATGGTATAACTTAGCTCTTTGTTTATGCTTGCAGGAATGGGGAAAGAAGTAGAAAATCTTATAATGGAGAATAATGAATTACTAGCTACTAAGTAAGTGTACATTATTAGATGCTTATCGCACCTTTTTCTGTAGGGCTACAGTCGACAAAGTGCCGACCTGCACATGTCGAGTGTCCTTCGATGTCAGCCCATCAGGTTTCTCTCAACGTCGTCCACTCATGGTATCCTTGGTCTTTCTACAATGCGTCTGGTCTAGGCCTTTGACACTAGACCCTAGACTTGAGTTAGGGTATAGTGTGGAGGGCTGTCGTCCCTGCTGTCTGTCATGCATTGTATTAGTCCATTGATACGGGTGTGCTAAATTTAGTCGGTAGTGTGTGGGCGTAATATTGACCAGTGCATGTTTGATTTCAGAAATGCGCTTAATATAGTGAAAGACGATCTGATCCTAAAAGTGGATGAACTCACGAGTGAGCAAGAGGTTCTCAGGGAAGAATTGTCTGCACTGCACGCGGACAAAGAAAGGCTAAAGGGAAAGATCTCGGAGTTGGAAGAGGAGCTGAAGAGAGTGAAGGAGGAGGCTTTGAGACAGGTCAAGGGTGGCAAATCGGATGATGAGGTAGGTAAAAGTTATAGGCTGTCTGGAGCGAAAAAGTGACTGCACGATCCAGAAAAACTGAAGGCCTGAGTTGTAACTGGGGCTTAGATGGTTGACTGCCAGGGAGGTGGTTAGAAACAGGCCAAGAGAAGCAAGTCGGATCAGGAGGTAGGGAGGACCAATATTGGCTGAAATATGTAAGTTACCAGGAGAGAAAAATTGACTGCACGCTGATCAGGAAAGGCTGAAGGTCGTAGTTGTAACTGGGGCGTAGAAGGTTGGCTGTCAGAGACGGGGGTTGCCAGGAGGAAAAAATTGACTGCATGATGATCAAGGAAGGCTTAAGTACGGAGTTGGAACTGGGGCATAGAAGGTCGGCTGTCAGGGACAGGAGAGCATGTTAAGCAAGCGGTCACGGGCCTTACTAGTTGATTGTAAGAAAAGGCCCTATAGCCCTAACCCCGCTAGGTTGGCTTAGTAATAGAGCAAAGAGTTATTATTTATTTATATATTTTTAAGCTTGGCATTGTGTTTTACAGGGTGAAGAAGTTCCTCTAGCGCAGAGAAAACGTTTTACGCGGGTGGAGATGGCTCGCGTTCTTATGGAGAGGAACCAATACAAGGAGAAACTGTTTGAATTGCAAGAAGCAGTGCGATGGACTGAAGCTATCAGGGCGTCGCGGAGCGATGTCGGCATCGGCAAAGCAAAGAACAAGGGAGTCTGGGACTAGTAAGTTAGTCTGGGTTAAGAAATTAAAAAAAATAAAGAAAATTGTCATTATTTTCCCATTAGGTACTCTTACAAACCTGGATTCAGGACAAACAGAAAAATCCCCTAGGGCGGTATAAAAAAAATCCACTGAAAGCAACTTATTGTCTTGGCTGACGAAAACAAGATTAATGCATTCTAATAAGATTTTGGAAGGCGGAATACATTTTTAAAACCAATCCAAATGCTGTTTTCTTTCATAAATTTAAATAAAACTTAACCTCTTGTCATACCACTTTTATTACAACTGCCGAATTAACACTTACTTACTATTAATTAAACACACGAAATAAAAATATTTCTCCTTCAGATGGTATAGATAGCTGATTCTAAATATGTAGTCAGATTCTCAGTGCAACTGCAATAGCCTTCTTGGCAGTTGTAATATTAAAATAAAAATAAGCTATACAAGGTAGTTTATAGGTTAACAAAGCGGTTAAGACGACGCCCCGGTTAGGCGTAGATCGTGGGTTTGAATCCCGCCAAGCCCAGTTTTTGCCATATCCTCGAATTTCGGTTATAACGAGGTTGTTACCTCTTCAATTAAAGTTAATTTAATGTCAGTGTTATATATACCATATAATACTACAATGAATTAAAAATAATGCAATTTGTTTTTGTCTGAAAAAAATTTATACATACTAAAAATGAATATACACCCAATGAATATGCACCGTATATTTATTTACATACATATATATATATTGCTGTTTCGTGGATTATGAGCCAAAACGCCGGCAAGACGTCAGATTCCGGGTAATACTTACACTTATGCCACGGTCGGCTTGTCAGCGCCATCACAGGTGACGTCGCATTCTACAGTCACGTGACCCACCATTAACCATCAAACTTACAAACTTAAATTGATGGGGTAGATTATTTTTTTTTGCCCTGTTAAATGAAAGTTTGTAGGGAAATTTCTTTTTAATGGATATAAAATATAGGTACATCTACTAATGCTTTACAATGGGTTTTCAAAATTTCTCTAGTAGCTTATTACGTTAGATATTTGTATTTAATAAATTTCAGTAAGTTTAAGCACAAAACATAAATTAATCAGCCATGTTAGACGTCCATGACAAATATTGATTCTGTCTGCATCTGCTGTTATCCATTCTCTATAATTGTCTCAAATATTTAGTCATATATTTTATCTTAAATATTTAATAAAGTCTCATTCCTCTTCTCCGCCAATGGTTCTTCCACCTGAAACATTTTTTCCAACACTTCATTTCCATTCCTATCTATTGAACTCTAGCTATTGTATTGTATTGAAGGTAAATGCGGCTTTTAAAAAGTATTCATTCGAATTGTAATATACAGTATATATTTTTTTTATTTCAGCTTTAGCAATCTTTTTCGAATGGGAGGGGAGAAGGAACTAGCGCCTCGCAAGACTGTCGGTATGATGTACACGCCGTACCAAGTCACCCCCGCTCTACCACCTAGTCAAACGCCTCCGGGAGATCGAAAAAGACCTGTCGACTACATCGACCGTGCTAATTAGTAAGTTCTCTATTTTATGTACTTAACTGTAGAGGGTTTGACGTCCTTTAAAATTTCCTGACAATCGACCCTAAGGGTGACTTCCACCAACTGTAGGCTGGTGTGGTAACCATTGGATACTGTAGCAGTCATGCCATGATGATTGTCAATCTTCGATAAATGAGGCATTTAAAGAATAACAAGAAGAGTTTTTCGCCTAACATTAAAAAAGGATCAAACATAAACATAACTAGATTTCTTATTATATTTTGGAAACAAAGGGTACCAATTTGACGGAATTTATTAATCCCTCCTTCCAAAGCCTTAAAGGTATGAATTTGGTCCGATGAAAAATTCCTAATAGATCCATGCTTTCTCAAGTAGCATACCATTTAGTCGCCTAAGTTAATACTATTCTATGAAATCTGTTTAATGCACTTTATCGGGTTTTAAGTAATAATTTATTACAAGTGAGAAAATGTAAATTTACTGCAAAAGCTTGCATTGTTTGGGGATTTTTCATGTGACCTAACCTAAACTAATCTTTCCATATCTTTGTGCAAGGGGGGAAGTAATTACTTTCGTTAAATTGACTCGGCAATACTTTGTTTACAAAATATTTGGAAATAAGCTAGCATTCTGTTTGGAACGGAGTGTAATATCCATTAGATTCCTATTGCAATGAGAAAACCTAGAGTTGGTGGAAGCTACCATTAAGAGGGCTGGGTTCATTGACGGATGTGACTGGCCAGTAAGACGAGCCAAATTGTCATGGGCACCGTGGCAAGCTCGTTAATGGGTGGATGGTGCACCGTTGAAAGTAGTCCATTTTTTGGCTGTTGTTCCTGGGTTGACTCTTCTAGGAATGGAGGCCGTTAGTTGAGAACTTATATACGGCAGCACATTGCTCAGTTCTCAGTTTCTAACTCTATATACATACTGTACATTACTTATATACTAACGATAATGTTGTGTATAGTATTCAATCGCTGGTCGAACAGTACGGATGTATATTTATGGGCCTTTTCTTACGTCTTTCCCTCGAGTTAAGTACCCTTCATTATGTATACAGTAGTTCAAATGTGCCATAATTTATTTATTTTGTTAGGGAACAGCTATACAGGGTATTTAACAAAGTGTTAGTTGAACTTACATTGCCTGCTGTGTTAGTTAGAGGCATCAAACAATCAGGGTGGAGCCCATTGTCAGGGGAAGGAGTGACGTTTCGGGAGTGGGTGCTAATCCCGTCATCAGGCTAAGTCCTGTTAAGGACTAATGGTTTCTGGACGTTTGCTCTTGTATCCTACTCTGAATTATTGAGTAAATCCAATCCCCGTGAGGATTCGAACTACCGTTCTCCTGATTGAAATGCAAGATCATTGGCCCTTGCTATTAACATAGCAAGCAATGTAAGTCCACAAGTTAACAATAGTGTATAGTTGCTCCTTTTGCTTTCCCATCTAAGTTTATGGCATAAACAATAAGCTACTCCTATACATAGTTTAGATTTTATTTATTATTTTATGCCATAAACTTAGAAGGTAAAAAATGGTGGTTTTTATCGTCCATGTAACTCTTCCAAGTAGCATATTTAATCTCCTTGCATTTAAAAAAGGAGACTATACAGTAACAATAAATTGTTTGAAATTGCTATTTAGGTTATTGCTGGGGCGTGGACTGGTAATAATTAATTATTGAATTAATTAATAACTATTACTAATAAATTAGAAAAAACAGGCTAAGGCCCGGTACACACGGACAGTACTGCATTTTTTGTCATTGTAACAAGCGGTTAGTAGGAAACCCCCAGAGTCAACTTCAGAAGATTTCTGGCATGAAGCCGACCGCTCACCGGCGCACGGTTTTCCCTTCGACACTGTCAGAACACGCATTAGCATCAAAAATCCTCGGAAGTTGACTCAGTGGTTTTCGAGCCACCCATTTGCTATAATAACTAAAATCGTTCATGACTCACGCGTGCGCAATCTTCCTTCTGTACCGGGCCTAGTAAGTAATGGAATTAGACATTAAATAAGATGACTGCTAATGGACAGATTTAAAATATTTTATAAATGAAGAATCGTTGTGTATTTCTGACGAAATTTATTAATTTGTCGTTCCACAATTAAGGTATGCAAGTGGTCGGATGATAAATTCATAAAAATGCAAGGATTCTCTAAAAGCTGTCCAATTCCTTCTTCTTCGTCTAATGCCTCTTCTATCGAAGTCTAGCGACCATCATGGCAATTTTTGTAGTCATGATGCCTATACTAGGGAGCTGTATTGCAGTGGTTTCCCGTTGCCTTCCGCTTCCTTTTGCCATTGACTATTCATTGAGTTACTCGGACTTCGGGGCCAAGTTCCCAGCGCAAGACTGCCCTGCACAGAAAAGACCGTGTTTTTCGCTAATCCCGGCTCAAACGCGTACCTCTAATTTCATTTATTGATTTACTGCAATGCTGAAAAATCTGTTTAATGGGTTTTCTGAAGTAACAATGTATCCAGGTGAGAAAATGTGAATATCCTGTGAAAGCTTGTATTTTTTTTTAAATGAATTCATCATCTAACCACTTTAATATCTTTGTTGTTGTGAAACGATTGATTAATTAATTTCGTCTAAAACGCAAAACCATTTCTTGCTTTGAAAATATTTTGGAAGGCTTTCCCTTAATACCATAAGCTAAGCATTAATATTATCCTTTTTTGGTTATTCAAAATGTTTTGTTTTCTCGCGCTCGTCGAGCTAACTTATTTATAATAATCACTATCAGCTAGCAGCCTATTTATTTAATGTCTATGGGGACGAATGAAAATGGTTGATGTTTCATCTTCAAAGTCAGTTTGAATTTGGAACTATTATTCTGTGACGTAAAAACACAATATTTGTAACTTTTAATAATTGAACTTGATGGATTTTGCAAACAATGTCAAATTTCACAATCCTAAATCCGACATTATTCTGTGAAATTTTATTTCAAGTGACTTTTGGTAGGGAGCCTTAAAGTTGTAATTTTGTTCAAACGGATTTGTGATTGGCTCTAAAGTGTTAGTCTCTGTGTTTGTTATTTCTTCAAGCAACTATCCATCGCTCCTATACAAATTTTCGTTCCATTAACAATAATTCTAACTAATGTCAAAAATTTGCACTGAAATTGGTGATGTTCCCTATTAACCATAATTATTAACAGAGAGAAGTTTTTGCCTCACATAAGCTCAAACTAACACAATAAAGTCAGGGTAGACTTAATGTTTTATAGCGTTTTAAAATTTACTATGACTTTTGTTAGGTATTTATAAGATTTATATTTTAGAAGAGTCCGAATGTTGGCTGTGTTTTTTGAAATGTCTTAAATCCTGCTAGACAAGATGTATGCTTATAAAAATAAACCGAATTTGTTTTTTAAGTTTACTTTTATTTTTGCCAAAGCCATGCATTACCACAGGCTAGCTGAATAGCCATCTACTGTGCATGTAGTGAAGTGGCATGGAGTCATTTCTTAATGTAAGTGGCTGGTTCTTGCCAAATGCCCAATGTAGGCAAACTCATTCTATTTATGTAGATTGCATAGATGTGGAAGGCCTTGGCCTGCTCGGCCAAATCGCGCCAGCCTGCGCGGTCCTATGCTCTCCTAGTCATCGACGCGAAGGGTCGCCAGATCGACCTCGACGTCGTCAGCCATCGCATCCGTGGGCGTCCCACTCGTCTTCTCCCTTGGGGCACCTTGTGTAAGGCTGCTCTATTGTCTGGCATTCGTTCCATGTGCCCTAGCCACCTGATGTGGGCTCCAAGGCCGTGCCAAGGGTTTTGTTTGGGATGGGGTCCAATACGTTTTTTACGTATTTCATTGTTGAAAGTCCATTCTATCCAGTGTAAAGCCCTTTTATTTTGGAGGGACGGACCCCTTGCCCCCCCCCCCCTGGACACGGCCTTGGCGGGCTCTTTTGATTTCGGCTATTATCGTAGGTTCTTGGTATATCACGTTGATCTCATTATTTCTACGGATACACCACTCTCTCTATTGGGTCCTCTAAGTGACGCTAAATGAGTAGCAGTGATTCAGCACCTACACGCTGACCGACACATATCCTCCAATTACTCCTTCCCCGCTCTTCTTTAAATACAATACCTCTCAGTTTTCCATTTTTTATTAGCAAAGTGGCTCGTTCTAAAAAGTGACATTTATCGCCTAATTTCTTGGATGAATATAGAAATAGAAAACCGTGTATTTCTCAACAAAAATGAACATCTGAACATGAAATTACAACATGTGCCCCCTCAAGCCGAGGCGTGGAAGGGTGGCACATCAAACCTAATATAAGTTAAATATTAACATGGAAAACAAGAAAAAAGCGGACTATTATCCTTGTTAAGCAATACAATGGCAAAGATAAATGTAATAAAATTATAAATACTGATCAGCCTGTTTTACTGTGTGGCTTTGGTTATTGTTGTACTTCCTTTGTTTAGATCTGCCGACACTGCTTCTTGGACACTTTTGAACACAATTGCTCCAAGTGCCCTCTGCCCAGCGTTACTATTGCCCGTTCATTGTGGTTTACAGATGTTGTATTGACTATTAATGGTTATTTATAATATTTTCTTTACTTTTTAATGTCTTCAATGTTTTTTTTTGTAATTTGACGGCTTATTAGTTACCAATTTTTCATTTTAATGGATGACTTTTTTTAAATTCCATTACGAGCATACACCTAGTCCAGTTGGTGGTAGCGTGCTTGTACTTATCCGAGCCTCTATACGCCATGGGATCGGAGGCGTGTTATTGTGACTAACTAGAGGGGCGACTGAAGAGGTCAATCGGGTATTTCATTGAAATATATAAAATATAAATATATTCATTAAATTGTTTCTATGTGATCAACCTTATTTTTTTTTTTTAAATACAGTTAAAGGTTAAGATGAAAAATTGTTATGTACTGTACACTATGTAACTAGAGTAGCCGTATTTGATGTAAATGGCAAGGTTCAATATTTGAACTTGAACGTTCGATGTCTTAAGCTGAAGATAAACCGAGTAGTTTAGAGTTTTTCATGGCTTCTTAGCAGTTATAGTCTGTTAACTTAACCGGTGCATTTATTAATTGCAAATTCAAAGCTGGAACTAGTCTAACACCTAAAAATATATCAGTTCCAGTGAGAAATTTGCCGCGCGGAGGGCACTGGAGCGAAAGGAGCAGTATCGGCAGGTGCGCGCGCATGTCCGTAAAGAAGATGGCCGACTGCATGCGTACGGCTGGAGTCTACCTGCCAGGGTACCTCCCATCGTACCGGACCATGCTGGACGGCCCCATGTGCCGGTTCCGGTTCCGGTTTACTGTCAGCCACTAGCCACTGCTGAACATAGCTCTCAGGTGAGACATTTGTCAGCCATTTTGCTGACATTATTATGCAGTAGTTATTTTTTACCCCGGCCCGTTGCTCTAAAACTATTTCTACGCAGTAATCACGCTAGGAGATCCATTATTGGAGCAAATGGGTGCAGAAACACTACAGAACGCTTTCCCGAAAGCCGTGCACCAGTGTGGTGGCCGAGGTACAGCACAATGTGTGTGTATTACAACTGCGCAGAGTTGACACATACGTCACAGCGGGGGGAAAACCCGTGCAGTTGGCTGAGGAGTACTGTGCAATTTTAACACGAATTGCCGTCATCTTACAAATTATATATGCTATTTTAGGGAAATTCATCTACCTATTGAGACGGCGACCAGTTTCCGAAAAGTTTCTTCACAACTTTTCATTTCATGACCCCCTTAGTCTAAAAGCACCCCCCGCTCAAAATGTTATATATATTATGTATGTATGTACATATCGATTTTAGGAAACACTGTAACATCCGTAAATATTATCCGTTTTTGATTAAACTTAGCTTAACTTCTTTAACCAGCGTGATCCACCATTTTGTTTCAAGATGGCAGCCGATCAAAAACTTGAAAAGTTCATGTCTCAGTTACCATTGGTCGTAGAGGGGTAGGATAACATGTGAATGAAAGTCCGTAGTTTTATCTACGATAATGGAAATTAACACTTTACGACAAATCAACGATTTCAAGATGGCAACCATTTAAAGTGAAACTGATCAGGCAAGTTTTATGGATTCTCCCTACACCTGATCGGCCGATAGGAATTTTTTTTTCTTTACCTAATTGTCGGCTCTTTCCTTCCACTCTCCATGCTTATAATATGAACTGCAGATCTTCCTGCAGAACTTATATTTTATACAAATCGTTGCACGAAAATATCTAACAGCAGTAAATTAATAAACGTAAGTGGAGTAGGAGGGGGTAACATTGCAGTGTCCGCCACTTCAGGTGTGGTGCGCTGCGGGCGTCAATCTATCCGGTGGGAGGACAAGAGATGGTGGCTGTATCGTGGGCACCAGCGTCTTCTACCCGGATTCAAAGGTGGAGGACGAGGAGGTCAAGCAGGAGGACGCCGAGCCCCATATTACTAGTCTGGAGGAGGAGCTGAAGGTTAGTCAAAGTATTTTTTTATAGGTTCATGTAGTATTGATGAGTTACAGCTATGCAGAAATGTGTGAATTGTTAGGTTATTTCCGAAACAACAGATTGACAAATTGTCATGCGGATTTTAATGCTAAAAATGATGGTCGGAGTCACCTTCAGTTGTCTGCTTGCGTCTTCTTAAAGTTAACATGAATATACTTACTCAGCGTGTCTACGTTACGCTAATTTGTATTCCAATAGGTTGCGACTTAAACGGCTTTATCGCTGGCTTCAAATGGGTCAGCAGCTGTGCATATTATAGTATTGACTGACTTTTTGTTCTATTACCAAGCCGACCTAGCGGAGTTAGGGCTATATACTCATACACTCAACTAGGAAGACCCGGGACCGCTTGCTTTACATGCCCTCCGAAGCATGGCCAGAAAATGTAGCATAGTAGTCATCATTGGGCGTACTAGCACGTTCCTCGTGTGTACAGAGCAGCAAGGAGAATCACAAACCCAACACGTTAGGTCAAAAACGAACTCAAGATTGAAGGGAGCATTTTAGGGTTAGATCCCTTTCTTCGCGGTTATCTTATATGCTAAGTTTATTCTATTTTTTTTAATGTTCTTTCTATAGATTTCATACAAGTCTCTTATAATAAAACTAAGCTGAGGTGACCCATACGTCCTTGTAGAAAAATCTCAATCAGTTGACTGAGGCATATTGTGCAAGTGTTACGCGATCAAAAGTCATCTTAAAAATGATATCCTGTAGGTAGGCATCGTATGTTTGTAAGATGACGGTTGCTCGCGTAGCACTTGCATAGCATACCTCAGTCTAATACACCGGGATTTTTCTACTGTGACGCATGTATGGGTCAACATGGCGTAGTTTTATATAATGGTGGGGTTGGCATTAATGTATAAGTGTATAACTTGTTTTTGATATTGCAGCAAAGTGAAAAATTGCGAGAAGACGGCGAGACGCTGGAGCAACGACTGTCACCATACGTTTGGATCTGTTCGAGCATGCGCAGTGAGAGCCGCGTCACCGTTATCGACGCGACAGATCCGGTGAACCTGGTGGAGTCGTTTGCGGTGTGTCAGTCGCACGTGCTCTGTATAGCCAGCGTGCCGGGGGCGACGGAGACAGACTACAGGGATGAAGCGACCGAGCAAAACAACAATATCGTGGTCAATACTGCTGCCACGACGCAGGGGGATGAGAACCACAATCTGGGGAGGGTGACTTTTGTCAAGAATCAGCTGCCGGTGCGGAATTTAGCTGAGGAAATTTTTCAGTCGGGTAAGCTGATTTTTTTATTTCCCTAATTGTACAATGGATCCCGTTTTCACAGCGTTTGTTTTACCCATTGAGCATAGTTACTGACTTACTGACAAGCTTGAATGGTAAAGCTATAGATGCTACAGATTAACCGCAATTGTAGAACATGTTACTCGAAAACAGGAGGTGGTTGGATCGTACCCCGGATTGATGAATGAATGAATGATGTATTTACAATCCCTACAAGACAATATACAGTACAAAAAAGAACAGTTTTGCCCTATGGGCTAGGCCCGTTTAGGGGGAAAATTTTAATTTACACAAGATTAATTGATTTAAAGCAACTTAACTTTATTGGAAGGAAATACGTATGTAATGTATGGTATGGAATAGGTAGTGTATGTACGTGATTGAGTTTTATTTGTTATTTTACATTGATGATGGTAATTTACATGTGTCTCGTGTCAATAGATGAGCTAGTCCACTGTTGGTAGAACCAGTCCGAACTAAAAGCCCCCACACACGATGCTTCCGGGAATGCCACGCGAGGAATGCCATTCCCGGCGTGGCGTGGCATGGATTTTTGGGCCCACAGACGATGCGGCCGGGCATGCCACATAAATTGGAGGACCTGGACCGAAGGCGTATACAGTAATAACTAATAAGTTGTTATATTCAGGCATTGTATTCAATCAATCAAATCAAAATGTATTATGCGTAAAATCAAAAAGAAATATTCAAAAATGGACCAGTTACCAGCAGCGACACATCTTGTCCCACAGTAATTTTATGAGGAGTTGCTATTTGAACCAAATGATTGGCGAAACTACATGAGGATGTCTGACAAATGCCCCGCCGCGCCAATATTCAAAATCCCTAATTGCTTATATAGTAATACCATAATGCATTTAGTTGCATTTTATTTATTTTCAGATACCACACCAACAACAGTGCTTCCCACAATGTGGCTAGGTGCCCAAAATGGTTACTTGTATTTACACTCGTCTGTCCTTCAACGAAGTAAAAGCATAGCTTCTATTCACTTACCTGATTCTGTACTTTGTATTACGTAAGTATGCCGTTGACCTAATTTTGATCTGAGCATATATAGTTACGCCCCTGAAACCCCGAACACTGGTAAATACATGATGATAGGGCAATCATCAAGTCACCGCCCTAGGCCGTGCACCTACAGCCTGATCGAGGCGATTATAGTACCGGGGTTAAATAGCATTATAATTGTAAACAAACAAATTTTGAATAGCACTTTCCATTATAAAATTATCTTTTTTACATTTTTAATACCAGGGGATTAAATAAATACCGGTATTATAATCGCCTCGATCAGGCTGCTGGTCCCCGAGCACGAAGAACGGCAGTCTGAGCTGAGGGTTTCGAGAGATAGGTTATTAAAATTAAATAATATTTTTTAAATGTTTTTTTGCGGTCTGAGACGTAAATATTTGTTTATTCTTATTTTTCAAATAGTTAATTATTAAATAGCCTCCCCCTGTAACGAAAGAAGCCTTTTGCAATGAGAGTTTACTCATGCTACACTGGAAATGCGCATAAGCATAGCTTCTTGCGTTTTAGCCATTGCCTGGGAAGGTTACTTCAATGGGTTTTAAAAACAGTAGTGAAGAAGCACTCCACCGGAGAGGAGAGTCAATGCCACGTTGTAGCATCAGGGGCTCTTTAATTTAACATAGTACGCTCCTTATGTTTCTGACATTGCCTGGTGAAGGGTACTGGTACTGGTGGCTCTAGCTAACGGTAGTGTGGCAGTATTCCACCGGAGCGCTGATGCGCAATGGGACTTGGGTCAATACCACGTTGTAGCCCTAGGGGACCCCCAAGCATCTGTTAGGTGTATCGCGCTTGTAATCTAACATAGTACGCTCCTTATGTTTCAGACATTGCCTGGGAAGGGTACTGGTGGCTCTAGCTAACGGTAGTGTGGCAGTATTCCACCGGAGCGCTGATGCGCAATGGGACCAGTACCATGTTGTAGCCCTAGGGGACCCCCAAGCATCTGTTAGGTGTATCGCGCTTGAAATCTAACATAGTACGCTCCTTATGTTTCAGACATTGCCTGGGAAGGGTACTGGTGGCTCTAGCTAATGGTAGTGTGGCAGTATTCCACCAGAGCGCTGATGCGCAATGGGACCAGTACCATGTTGTAGCCCTAGGGGACCCACAAGCATCTGTTAGGTGTATCGCGCTTGTAATCTAACATAGTACGCTCCTTATGTTTCAGACATTGCCTGGGAAGGGTACTGGTGGCTCTAGCTAACGGTAGTGTGGCAGTATTCCACCGGAGCGCTGATGCGCAATGGGACCAGTACCATGTTGTAGCCCTAGGGGACCCCCAAGCATCTGTTAGGTGTATCGCGCTTGAAATCTAACATAGTACGCTCCTTATGTTTCAGACATTGCCTGGGAAGGGTACTGGTGGCTCTAGCTAACGGTAGTGTGGCAGTATTCCACCGGAGCGCTGATGCGCAATGGGACCAGTACCATGTTGTAGCCCTAGGGGACCCCCAAGCATCTGTTAGGTGTATCGCGCTTGAAATCTAACATAGTACGCGCCTTATGTTTCAGACATTGCCTGGGAAGGGTACTGGTGGCTCTAGCTAACGGTAGTGTGGCAGTATTCCACCGGAGCGCTGATGCGCAATGGGACTTGAGTCAGTACCATGTTGTAGCCTTAGGGGATCCCCAAGCATCTGTTAGGTGTATGGCGCTTGTACATTCCACCGTGTGGTGCGGCTACAAGAACAAGATCCACATCTTGGACCCCGTTACTCTCGTCCTTAAGGTATGTGTGTTTTTCTTTTTAATGTAGGAAGACTGGCATGATTTTGGGTTTCATCAAATATGGAAGTAAAATTAGGTAAACACAATAAATAAAACACGCAGATTTTGTTGAATATTACGAAATACTTTCGTCACTAGGGTACTGAATTACAAACCACACTACCCAATTTTTTTCAAGACAAACAAGATTCGAGACAGTTATGTTTTATTTGATCATCGGTGGCTAGCTCCATTAAAGGTAATCTTGTCTTAAAAGTTAAATCTAGAGTTTTGTAGAGGAGAGATGGGACCTTTGAGCCAGTCAAAAATATTTTTTGAATCCTGCTTCGTATTTTCAATGACTGGTCGTAGGAAACGTGGCAGAAATTAAAAAAAATAATTTTGGCGGGAAGCGAATTTCACATCTCTTCTAAATAGAACTCTAGTTAAATCGTTCATCATGTTTCTCTATCTTAGCATGAAAACAAGACTTCATAGTCTTATTGTTTATTTTCAATAAAGTAGTTTTTCATTTCATTTTTTCATTTCATTTATTTCATCTGAGGTCATTGTTTTTATTAATTTAGAGGAATCACCTACAGGCAGTCCATCAATTTTTGTAAAACCTACAAAATTGCACGGATGTCACTTTGTGTTGTGCTAGATATGAAGTAGTTTCAGGTTGGCCTATCCCTCTTTTACTTACTTTTACTTTTACCGCGCCTTATCCTCATAGAGTGTTGGCGTTTATGCTCTTTAATCCTGTTCAGAAAATGCCTTCCGGTCTGGTCGGAAATTGGTAGTCGAGTCCAATAGACTCTTAAGCATTACTCATTAGCATAAACATTAAGCTAAGACAATAATTCCATATTTCAGCACTCTTTAGAAGCGCATCCTCGAAAAGAGAGCCAGGTACGGCAGCTGGCGTGGCTGGGTGATGGCGTTTGGGTCACAATAAGACTGGATTCGACACTGAGGCTATACCATGCTCACACGTACCAACACCTGCAAGATGTCGACATAGAGCCCTATGTCAGCAAAATGTTAGGTAACCTACATATGTATCTACTATCCCCCCATCTGATATAGTAGTATGGTTGGACACAGCCCCAGGCCACGGTGTGGGCCCATAGGACAGGGGACCTCCTGATTATAGTGGATTCCGAACCACTTGGGAAACACAGTGAAGTCACACGATTAGTTCGGAGGTGACCAGGACAAGTCCTACCATGTTTCCCTACCAGCACTGTGCACATTACCAAGTTATCTGCATCTTTGAACCTGCTCACGTCCGCTGGATTCAACTTGGTAAGGCGGCCGGCCCCATCTGATATAACTTCTTGTATACTTTTTATTCTCATTTCTTTTACACATGACGATTTCATATTGAATGAACTGTTTTTAACTTTATAATTAATTGTCAGGTAGATAGGTAACAAAATAACTAACGTTAAACAGCACACGGACTAATACCTTGAGGTAGTAAATGTAAATTGCTATAACTTGTATTTTTGGTGTTGGTAATAAATTTATATTGATTTTAACAGTGTTGGCTACATATTTTGTTTTTACTTTGTAAAATACTTATTTCCCATAAAAAGTCGATCTGTGATCGAATGGGGTGTCCTATTGTAAATTGCATTAGGAAAGAGTGAATATAAAGAAAAATTATATTGTGTATTTCGCTACTCAATAACCGTTCCATATATTTTTTTTTGTCACCTATAATCAAGTGCTTTGTGCATTCTGATTCGTTTTTGACTTTTTGGCAGTCTCAATTCAGGTGAGGGTACACCGTTACTGAGACTACTGCATCCCAACAAGATGCACAATGACATCTTACACTGTGGAAGAACTCAGTCGAGGCTTGATTGTGGTGCGACAGGCCAAAACTCGTCCCTACTGGGAGCGCCTTAGAAAATAAGAGCAGAAGAGTGCCGGAAGTGAAGAAGATTTGTACCTTATAAATTCGGCATGGTTATTATGTTTTCAGGGACGGGTAAGCTTGGTTTCTCGTTTGTCCGCATCACAGCGCTACTAGTCTCTACAGGACGGCTGTGGATCGGTACCGGAAATGGGGTCATTATTTCCGTTCCTTTATCAGAACGTAAGTACAGATATAATTCAATGTTTCTATTTTCTTTTTTCTGAGATGATGTTATACATGCTATGCTAACCACCTTTGTACCAATCCACAAGAAATGAAATGCCTAATGCTGACGGAGGATTCTCTTTTTTGACGTCTACTCCGTTCAGGATATATTTTATTTATTTATTTATTTATTTACTTTTTAAAAAAATATTCGCATACAAACAATTCAATGAATGTATCCGAATAACCTCTTCAGTAGGTAGGTAATACCTGTGTTGAGTTACGACATGTCACCGATCGCATGATGTGTAGAGACACGCACAAGTACGAACAAGCTACCACTATGCCATCATTGTGGTCCACCCGGACCCGCTGTATTCACTTACCAGCCGGGTATGGTTAGGCAGGGATTTATTTCCTTTTATGTCAGGTCTCAAATATTAACCTTTCGTTTCTCAGAATGTCTCTCTTGCTTTAGATGATAAACCATTGTGTTTTAGCTGATGCAGTTATCCAGGGTGCTGTTTTGCGTTCTCCTGGCGTGGCGACAGGACCGTTACCAGGTTCCCTAGTCCGTGTATACAAAGACGCCTCGTCAGATAAGCTAACTCCTGGCAGCTTCATTCCGTATTGCTCCATGTCCGAGGCTCAGCTGTCTTTCCACGGGCACCGGGATTCCATCAAGTTTTTCATCGCTGTCCCAGGTAGTTTCGGTTAATTTTCCTAGCTACACTCGTGGAAACAGAAAAGTAAGGTAACCTGCTTGTTGGCTAAGCGCACTTTGAGGTTGGTTAAAAGAGTTATAGAGATCGATAGTAACTTGTTTCGATTTTACGCAAAAACCCACCCAGAGGTCCACTCACGATGTGTGGTAGCTTGTATAACACTTCTAACTCGATAACTCACCGCGTTTATTTAACACATTCCATAAAAATATCGTTAATAGTTTAACTCGCACTAACCAAAGCTGAAGTGCTTTTAGCGCCGGTTAGCTTGGATGCTTATTTTTCCCCGAGTGTTAACTTAACTTGACTTAACACACTTAACGCTGTTTGGGCCCAGGGCCTCATTGGATGTTGCATCCGGAGGTGCCTGCGCCGATATCAGTTTTGTAACTTTTATTTGTTTTCAATATATTTCCCTCACTTGGTGGAGTAACCAGAAAAAAAAACTATGGATAACTATTATGTAACATTGTGAAGTCCCTTATTTATTGTAAATACCCTTATTGTATTTTTATTTAAATATTATTTATTGGAAAATTAACCAAACTATTTGTTTTTCAGGCTCGAAAGGTGTGGTGGCCAACCCCCATATGCTGGTGATGTCAGGTGGAGAAGGATACGTTGATTTTAGAAATGGTATGTACATTTAGCAGGAATGTTTGCGAACTGAGCGCTGTCAGAACACACAGGGTTGGACGCCAATGTTGCAAGTTCAAGCCAATGATAATACAATTGAATAGATCGCGCCTGACCGTAAACTAAGTATTGCCGATAGCGGGCAAATGTAGGGGAAAATGTCATAGGAAATGTTTCCAGTAGGCGGGTCAGATGGGCATCCGCGGCTTAGTCAATCAACGATTCGGCAGTTGTGACCGAAATTAAGCGTGTTGGATAATTTCTTGACAGCTTGTGTGAACGTCTATCCCTCGATACCATAGAACGATTGGGCACACAACATTTCACCGTTCTCAATCAAAGGTCCAACCGCAGATTCGGACACCTAAGTTCTTTCTGCATTATACCATATTTATACTATGTATCGCTACTTCGGAAGGAAAAGTCACAACCCAAAAATTGTCAATTTCGGCTTAATAGCACTAAAATATTACTTAAAAAGTATATTTTGCGTTAATGTAGTGTGAATTTTTTTCGCGCGAGGGCAGTTGTATCGTTTTCTATTTGGTGGGAACCGTCAGGTAGCCTAATTCATTATTAAAAAAAACGTTAACTTCAATTTCTGTAAATTGATTTAGAGTTGTGTCCTTTTTCTTCCGAAGCAGCGATATAAAGGTCTTTACAGCTAGAATAAATATGTAATGTGACTGCAAGGGCTACTGCTTCCCCACGCCCCTTTTGTGTTCCTTGACACGTGCTTCAAAACTCCTCCCTGTATCTCTGAATTAATATCTCTGAGTCTCCCTTGTTATAATACCCTAATTGATTCCAGGAGACGGGTCAGAAGATGAAAGCGGAACTATTCCGGAGGAACCGGAAACGGACGGGATCTCAACGGAGTACGACTCAGTGCGCAGCCGTAAACTGGACTTGAGTCACTTAATAATCTGGCAAGTGGCACTGCCGCCATCTTGATGGCTAACTCTGACTACTTAGAGGTACATTACGCAATGCACGTGAATATTTTGATAATAATTTCAACCACTGCACTGAACGTTTTTCTTATGGAAAATATCGTCTGCTGTCTTTGGGCTAGTCATCCAGAATTTTCGGCCTCGGAATCGACATAAAAATTAATTTAATTTGACGTGAGTCACGTGACGTCACCTCAATGGCTACATGCGTACCAGACATATTTGTTGTCCTTACGAAAGGTTTTATTTGGGGCCCCCTACCCCTGGATCAACACAAAATCTATTAGCCTTCATTTTTTGTTTAATTTAATACGTAATTTTAAGTTATACACATTTTTCTATGCATACAAATAGTAGAGGACTATTTGAAACATAGGAAAACTAAGAATTTTTTAGTTTTCAGTAGTTTTTTGCTTGAAACTGATAGGGGACAGAATGTATATCGATTATCAATTCTATGATGGAATTCCCATCGAAAGATTACCTGGACCACGTGGACGATTCGGTCGCCAGAAATTTGTCTTGTGAGCAAATGCGAAATGGAACAAACCCTAGCAAAATCACAGTCGTTCCACGTGTCTTAGCCACCTGATGCGAGCTCTCTTGATTTTGGCTACTATCGTAGGTTCTTGGTATATCGCGTAGAACTCGTAATTACTACGGGTACGCCACTCTCTCTACTTAAATAGACAAAAATTTTAATAACCTGCTTAGTAAATTAAATAAAAATATTGTATCGGATTTTGGGGGGCTAATTTTCTACGCTCCATATCTTCTTAAATTAAATGGCAGATTAAACCGATTGAGGGGTTGACAACATAGAATTTGTTAATATTTACCTATATTAGGTTTGATGTGCCACCCTCCCACGCTTCGGCTTGAGGGGGCACAGCTTGTAATTTTAGGTCTATATATTTTTGTCGAGAAATACACGGTTTTTCTATCTATCAATCTTCTGTCTACAACAGCATGAGTGCTGAAGCCCAGTTGGGCAAAGCACCTACTTATTAGAAATAAAAATAAATACACCAACTGATTTTGGGGAGATCCAGGGTTTACCAATATTTTCGCTCAGCTTCCTCTTAATTGCATATGAATTAGGATTGGTAAATTTCAAATAGGCTATGTAGAAGTTTAATTTAAAACTACTAAATTTAGAAATTTTAAGGGCACGAGTACCTATTTACAATCATACTACTAGTAGTAATCTGGAAAGGCAATCTAAATATTGAAAAATTGTATAAGTAAATTGTAAGGAAGTACATGCTCATTGTAAGGTTTTGTATTTATACATTGAAGTGTTATTATAATATTACGTAGCTGCGTTTTATTTGAAGAAATAAACATATTTAAGGCTATATTGCGAATATTGTAGGTTTGTGGAATGTTTATAACCTATTGCTAGCTTTTTATAAATTTTTTCAAGCTATGCTCTGGTAAAAGGTAGTTCTGTAGTGAGAACCTTTTTTAAGTGGCCTACCCACAATCAGCCAAATTCATAAAAAGAAGCAAAAGCTTATGCATTGCATAATTTGAGCATATCCATCTGTTTCTATAAATACAAATGTTGACCAAGCGCATTTGCTTCACGAGAAAAAGTTTTCATCATAAGTAAAAGGTCGGGCTGAATTAATAATTTCAAGCATTTCCTTCGTCGGATTGCAGAATATTCAACAGCTTTAGCTAAAATAAGTATACCATTAACTTTACTCCGCTATCTAACCACGCATTCATTCACACTGCAGTGGTATATACATACAGTATATAGTGTATAATATTTTGAAATTGGTGTTGTGAATCATGCCGGGCCCCAAAACAGTACTTAGCACAGAGCTAGTCTTTACCAGACTATTCTTTAAGCTAAATTGGAAGGTGAACTAGATTGTGATCGGCAGGTTTTCGGGATATTCTAATAAATAGTAATAAATAAATAAATAAGTATATGTTTATTTATTTATTACATCTATAGGTGTTTATCTTTATCATCGTAAACAGCCGCTCTGGTGACGCCAAAGATCCGTTTTGTGAGCTATAATTTGAATCTAGACTTCCATTTTGGTTACTAAGCCTTTTTATTTATTCCAAAGAAAGCTTAGAAGCTTGCACTTTTATTGTTGCCAAACGGGTGATTTTATTTGTTTACTTAGACAATTATTGTGATATCTACATTATACATGCATAGGCTACGTAGCTATTTGTAGACGTTTACCCTTTTTGTAAAAACATGGCTTATCGTAGATGCTGTCTGTAAAAGGTCGGATAGTCAAAGGAAATTATTAGCTTATGGCTAAGTGGCCCATACACGGTGAATAGTAATGACATTATCAGTAATGTCATTACTATTCAATAATGATGGAGCTGTGATCTGATCCCTATCATTATTTTTCGTCATTCCAACTTTGTCCACCTTACACGATCATTATTACTGTCATCTTTATAAGGTAATGTCATTATTACTGACCATGTAGGGGCCGCTTTACGCTAGTTTCCTGACAACATCGTTAAGTAGAAAAAATGGCTTCATTATAATTCTTAAATTGTTTGCTGGGAACCTACAGTATACATGCTAGTATTAGTAAGCTACTCTCCAAAACTAATGCGATATGGCAAATTTTTTAATTTATATTGTGTAGATAATGTTGTTCTTTGTTTTCTGTGTTCGTTTATTTATTTTATTTATTAATTAGGGCCAGTTTTTATTAACAAAGGGCGGCCGAGACCATTAGAAATGTTTAGAACTCAAACATTGTTAACAAATATTTAATATACCGGTATTTTTGGCAGATTTCCTTATTATATTTGAATGCTAATTGTTTATGAAACACCAATATTTTCAGCTTAAACTAGACAATACAGCGAAACTACAATACAATACACACAGCTAAAACTTGTTTTTAACGTATCTGCAGCCCCAACACGAGGTGCCAAGTTAGCCAGCCCTGGGAATGAGTTAACTTGTTACTTCGTGCAGAACTGCTTCAGCAGCCGTGGTATGCGGCACCAAGTTAACTTATTACCGAAGTTAAAAATGTAAACAAAACAATATGATAATAGAACAACAGCATTTTAAAGATATTTTATTTATATCCTAAGCATCGGGAATAGGTTAACTTGGTACCCCGTGCAGAACTACTTCAGCAGCCGTGGTACGCGGCACCAAGTTAACCCTTTACCGAAGTTAAAAATGGAAACAAAACCATTTAGAACAATCGGATTTTAAAGATATTTTATTTACTGTATATCTTTAACATCGGGAATAGGTTAACTTGGTACCCCGTGCAGAACTACTTTAGCAGCCGTGGCATGTGGCAAGTTAACTAATTACCGGTGTTAAAAATGTAACCAAAACAATTTTAGAATTAAAAAAATAAAAATATTTTATTTACATTTTTAACATCGTGAATAAGTTAGCTTGAGTCCCCGTGCAGAATTGCTCTGAGATAGGAGTATTTTATTTGATACTCCTTTTAATTGTATGTTATTGTATAATTTTATTGTGATTAATGTTAAATTTTGCAACAATTTTGTAAATAATGCAACACAATAATACTCTTAAACAGTTAACAGATATACTGTACCTACGTAGGTAGCCTAAACATTGTAAATTAAATTGTTACACAAATTGGGCTGAATTATACACGAACGAGGCATGCAGTACCTATATGTATTTTATTTACTTAAGCCTAGGATCAGATAAATGAGCGCGAAAATGGCATGTACGCGCAAGTATAGGAGGAGTGTCTGCATAATAGTGCACGCCATTGTTTAATAATAATAATGCGCCCTCTGCATCCAAGGGGAAGAAAATCACCCATTCAGTTGCATTGGCATTGAGGTATAGAAAACCGAACTACGACACAGGAGGGAATGGCTTAGCCAGGGACGGATCCAGCCCATTACCAAATTTTGGGGGCAGCTCCTGCCCCCCCCCCCCCCTGTATCCATCCATGGGCTCAGCTCTACTATTCGGCGCGGCGTCAAATGGCTTCCCAGCCAAAGGCGGGCATTGGCTGAAGAATAATAATAATGAACCTTAATTTCCATTTTGATTTAGTTGAAGAAAAATGTTATCTGCATAAATTAATGAGGTTCAGCAACACGATCGGAAGTCTCTTTTTTCCAACTGGTTAAGGACCGTCATGGCTGCCATTAGGGTTCTTTGAACTCAAGCAAAGCGGAATTATTTTTATTTTTTACGCCAGACGTCACACAAATACTACGAAGCAGAAGGCTCCAGTGGATGGGACACGTCGTCCGTATGCCAGCGGATAGAACAGCACAAGCAGTATGGATGGCATGTCCCAACAGAAGAAGACCTTTGGGGCGTCCGAGACGACGCTATGGCGACCAGCTAAACGAAGATATACAGGAAGTTGGCCTTCGGGCCGATAATTGGTGTGATCTGGCGAAGGACAGGATCCGGTGGCGTGGTGTTGTGAATGCGGCCAAAAGTCCCCCAGGGCTGACAGCGCCAACTTAAGGCAAGTAAGTCAAGTCAAGTTTTGAACCTTGACCTTCCGTGTCATGGACCAGTTCTCTACCAACTGCACTATTCCTAACCAAGCCCGCTTCACCCATGAGTTTAATCGCAGAGCTGTCATAACGTAAGATCTTTGCGCCTTCATTGAAAAGATCATCTATTGATGAATATTGTGGTAGCATCTGAAATGAGAGTAAATTTCGATAATTATTAAAATAAATAAATGTACCTAACCTAACCTATTTTGTGTGCTATGTAGATGAGACCGATGCGATCTCTCCGATTTTATCTTAAGAGGATATGTCACGTAGAAAATTGGCACCCCAAAATTAAATACTTTTCATTTTTTATTTAATTAACATAGCAAGATATTAAAAATTTGGCTCATCTAAGTTGTACAAGACTATCGTGCATCATATATAATCGGGTATTTTTACTTTTCGGTTTTGTAGTTCTTCCAAAAATCCCAGAATACGCGTAATTTTAGTCCGTTCTGGTATTTATGAAAGAACTAAGGTACGAAAAAATTTAATATTTCATATTGCATGATGCATGAAGCAGTCTTCTACAACTTCCATGAGCCAAATCTTTAATGACTTCCTTTGTTAATTAGATAAAAAGTCAATAGAAACAACAAATTTTGGGGTGCTCATTTTCTACTTAGCATATCCTCTTAATAATTTAAGCTAAGAACTGGTACGAGTTGCTGTCGTTGCTGATAATCTCAGCCGACAGCAGTTGTGTAGGAAACGTTTAGTTCTAGTTGTTACGAATTTGGTATTTGAATTTACCGCCACTCCGTGGCTGTAGTCAGGGAAAGGCGGGATCACAGAACAACATAATAACGGGATATGTTGGAATAGGCCTATAATATGGTAGATTAGAAAGCAGAAAGGTGATGGCGTCATTCATCGTATCCTATGGTGCCCATTCCACATACGTACAACGTCAATGAAAATTATGAAATTGAAGGGCATTTCAATTTTACTCTATGCCATTGTTAAAATTGATCAATGATCAATTGATAATAGAGTAAAATCACAAACAATGAAACAAACAATCTAAAATTAAAAAATGGCGTCATGTGATATGACAAGTATACAACTATTTTAATTGATTTCTCTAAAAAGAAAGCATTTCTGTATAAAAATTATAATAAGGATTAAATAATAAGGCGACGAAGGAAACAAATACAATTTCAAGAAACAAATTTCAAAAATTTGGCGCATATGCTTCAATTGAAAATTGTCAATTTTTGAAAAACATATGGAATGGCCCCCATCAATGAGAAATTGAAATGTCCTTCAATTTCATAATTTTCATTGACGTTGTACGTATGTGGAATGGGCGCCTATACTCATGTTCAATATTACATCTCTGAATTATTAGTGTAACTGACTCCAATTAAATTATATAAAATGGATTAATGTATTATCAACTACCTATTATTCATAACACTAGTAACCTTATTGTTCATCAGCTCGAATCTTCGCGATTCTCATAACCGGGGCATAACCCCGCTTCGGCTATAGAAGACTGTGCGTTTTAGTAACTAAGCTTACTTTAAAGACTTCCGCATCAGGGTTCAAAAACCCACGTTTCCGCATTTCATCAAGAGTGATGACCAGTTCAAGCAGTAATAGCCCTGAAAATAACAGAAGTTCTTAATTCGTTGGCAACTTCACAACAATATACTTACTGTACAATTAGGATGCCGTCTGTTTCCACGGTCACTGCCAATTTAATTGTAATTTGGGATTAATTATCGTGTAAATGGTCTATTTTAGTTTGGCCCTTGCTGAGTGCTGACGTGTTGCATACGTAACCTATTTCATATGTTTAGATAATTAAGAATGGCATTTGACAGGATTAGATGTTGGAGGAGCTTTAATTTGCATTCAACAGGCATAATATACACACATTACTAGGAAACTTACCTTTGATTTTGGCCACCCCTGGGTCACCCCAAAATAGCTTGTTTTATATTTTTTATTTGTGTTAATACCTACTTAAGTTATAAAGACTACTATTTCATCCACCATTAGGGTGGCCAGATTTCCAAAACGAAAAAGAGTATATATGCAAGACATGTGCATATATATATATACAATAAAATATCTGTATACGGGGGGGGGGGAGAGGTTGTGCGTCACACTCTCCTCTCTATATGTATATGGGGTATAGTACACCTATTTCTTCACCTATCAATCCAAGGATAACAAGATTAATTATTCGCATACATAACCGCCCCATAAAATTTTACAATCATAGCCTAAGCAATAGCTAGGCCTACTTGAATAAAAAAAATTATTATTCCATTCTACCTTGTGTATTTTTATCCGACCTAAGTTACTTCTATTTAGCTGAAGAGTGCACTTCCTCTTCTTCTCCCCCACCGTCAAAGTTACAAAATTCTGTAAAAGAGTAGGATCTGATTTAAAAAAGAGTATATTTGCATCAAAAGCACAAAAAGAAAGAGTATGTCGAATTTGGAACACAAAAGAGTGTAAATACTCTTGAGAAGAGTATGTCTGGCCACCCTATCCACCATATTATAAGGTGTTTTTCATGCTTGTTTTAATTTTTCAATGAATTTGTAAATTCGGAAAACATTGATCTATAGAATCTCCAGATAATTATATTGGTAGAAAATCCATGTAGGCCTATTTCTGTCACCTATCAGTTTCATTGAAAAAATAAAACCAAGAAATATAGGTACCCCGTATTATATATAGGCCTATCAATAGTCCTCTGCTAATTGGACAAACCAAATTGTAATAACTTAAGTCACCGGTTCCCAAACGTTTTCTATCGCGGACCCCCAAAATTTGTAAAATGATCCGGTGCAGGACCCCTATATAAGCTGTAAAGTACCAAAAACCGGAAGATAAAAAGAACATGGATTTCTCACGCTAACCTAGCTTTAAAAGTCTGTAATAACGTTTTTACATAATAATATTTAATTAATGAGAAAAATGAAATTGTGATTTTTCTTGTACAATTTTCAATATGTTCGGTTCCATTTCAGAGACATTCAGCCTGAAATCTGAAATCGAGGTGATCTCTAACTGCTGATGCAGCATGCCTGTATTTCTGAGTATGGTCTGGCCGCTGGCGAGGCACAGTACCGTAGCCACTCTACTCTACATTGTGAAGCTGCAGAAAGAACTTTTTGTTAATGTAATAATATGAAAATTACATGAGACAAATTATTCACGCCATAATTCGAAAATTCATTTTTTGAACTTTTTGGTACCGGCAATGCAGGAAAAAAATTTAAACCTGAAATTTCATCAGGGGGTCCGCAGCCACGGACCCGTCGCGGCCCCCCTGTCAGGGGCTCGTGGACCCCTGGGGGTCCGCGGACCACACTTTGGGAACCACTGACTTAAGTATTAGGTAATTTAAATAAAAAATATAAACTAACCTATTTTGGGGGTATTCCAGGGGAGTAAAATTTTAAAGTTCAGCTTCCTCTTAATAGAATACATAGGTAAAATTATGATAAGGTTTAAAAAAAACTACAATAAATTATAGTTAGGTACCGTACGTACATATTTGGCTGAATGCATTCTCCAAGAAAGTCGCTGTTTAAAGTTACCCTTCCTACATTATTCCACGGTAGCGGTTTTGTTTGCAGCAAACTACCTACACACAAGGAGTAACTTATCAACATTATCCATGGAACCCCATTTAAATAAACAAATTAGTTTGACCTCCGCGCAATTAGAAACTATAAAGTACCGTACGCCATTTGTAAACAAACTCTAGCGCTGGTTAAATGAAACATTAGTTCCAGGGCCAACCACTCGATGGTAGAGTTCTTCCGCTCTGTAAAATGTTGCGAATGTTCGCCCATCTCCATTAGATATTTAATCAATTTCCCAAAACCCTCATCATGGGCTTCTTCTTCATACGTACCTCTTTGTCTGCACTTGCCGAGCCTTAGAAGTGACAGTAAAGTTAACAGCTCTATGCAAATCAGTCGCTTCAGATCAAAATCGTCCTTGGTTAGATCTAAAAACAATCACAAAAGTTAATAGCCCATAGCCAACGATAATAACATGTAATAGATAGAAGCTAAGTATTGCTGATAGCGAGTAATCTGGCAAAGTAATTACAGTTCCCATGTTGAAGGCTATATGGTTGCAATATATAAAAAGAACTGGTCCGAGTTTAATCGAACATGCTTTCCAATTTATCAATTCGTAGATAGAGAAAATGAGTAATTTCCTGTGGTCAAATTTCGGATATTTCGGGGGGGGGGGGGGGGGTTGTCCACCTGACGTCACTGGAGTTGAGGTAAATTCTAGATAGGTCAGACCAACACATTACCACACGGCAATAATGGCAGGGCACGCAATGCACTTGAGCGTAAATTTTCTATAATTTTTAAAAATAAATAAAAAAATTCTACAAAACCAAATAGTTCTTTGGGAAAGCAACCTGTCCGGTTTAGTTAATCAATTTAACACCTAAAACATGCCTGAAGGTAGAAATCATCGGTAGAAAGGTTTCACAGAAAAATTATTTTTTATTCATTTTTCATAAAAATTTAGTTATTTTAATTTTTTACGCCCAGAAACAAACTATCAAGGGACAAGGGACTCCCCGCATTTTATCAACATTAATAACGACTACAACATATGTGAATTAAAAAAAAATCGTTGGAGCCGTTTTTGAGAAATAATTTTTTTAGACGTTTTTTTTTTTAATTTTGAGAATAAGACCCCCCCCCCCCCCAAATTGAGTTAGCCCAAAATAAATGGTCCCGAGGTATGATTTTTGTGAACCTACATGCAAAATTTCATCAAAATCAACCGAGTAGTTTGCCCGGAAATCGATGAACAGACAGACAGACATTTCGTAAAAAACACTTTTTTGGGTTTCTGGGACCTCAAAACGTGTAAATCTGTTGAAATCTCGGAATCGAAAATTTCGACCATCACAAAGCTTTCCTTACCTATACCTACTACGTATAAATTGGAAAGTAATAATAAAATAGCGGCAATGGAAAACAATATTGTTAACACCTTGAAAATACAGTTCATCTAGGTAATTATAATTTATGTGCTGCAACCCCGCAGACTGCACTTTAAACTGTTGTTGTTGTTTCCAACGCCTGCTTTCAGCATTTCAGCTTTAAGAAACTCTTTCATCCTGGCGGGGGGAGTGAGTCTGTTTGTTAACTTGAGGCATCCTAAGGGCAGACTCTTTCACCTCGGGGGAAAGGGAAGTTGACTGACAGGGTGGACCTCCTGATTATAGTGGATTCCGAACCACTTGGGGAACTATTTTAAACTATTTTCTATTATTGCAGTAGGGGCCTACTCCTACCTATCCATTCTCCTTCTACATTTTAACTTTAAATTTATTATTATTTATTATATAGGCAGCTGTATTCTTACCAGTCCATTGAAATCCTTGTTTATGGCCGTAAATCTGAACGATTTGAAATTTGAAATCTACGGCGGCTTGGTTTGATACGGGAACTAAAGTATTTTTTCGCAGTATCCTGCATAGCTCTTTAGGATTGGTTGTTCCTAGCGTTTTCAATTCATTTAACACCTGCAATAATTACATCATAGAAAAATTTAGAGGCCTCGACAGTATTGTATAGAGAGATACTGGATTAGAACATTTATTACTCTGTTGCTATGTAGTACCCCGGTACTCTGGAAAGTATTAAGAAAATGCATTGGTAAATGGTTACTTAAAACAACTATAATGCAGAAAACGTTGACCGGCGTACACTCGCTCTTTCTACGAAATTATTGACTACAGCCTTTACAAAAAGAATCATTCGAAAGTTGGCTATACGAACAAAATTGGCGCGAAAAAGTTTCTAAAAGTTGGTGCGGTGCAAATGCCAAATTTTGTGATTTACTTTTATCTTAATATGTTTGAAATATCAAGAGAGACTAATAAATAAACTACACTAAGGGTTCTTTGCTTCTGAGGGGGCCCAGAAACTAGTCTGCGGGGACAAGATGGACTGTGCCCCCCCCCCCCCAAGTCGGCGTCCCTGGTACCCGACCACGATGATAGGATGACATTTGGAACACTTATAAAAATCGAATAAACTCGGAGTTCCGCGCTTATCCAAGTAAGGCGGCTATTCCACCAACCTTTTGCCTCACTTGTGAAAGTGCTTGTGATGAAGCAGTGAATTTTGTCATTGACGTTTGTTTTGTTTTAATGAGACTATTATGTAGATACTTAACTTACCTATTATAAATTAAGTTATAATATGGTAGCAGACATCATTAATAATATTATAACTTAGATATATATGTTATGTATCTACATAATAGTCAAAACAAAACATACGTCAATGACAAAATTCACTGCTTCAGCAGCCTGATCGAGCCGATTATAATACTGGTATTTATTTAATCCCCTGGTAGTAAAAATGTAAACAAGATAATTTTATAATGGAAAGTGCTATTCAAAATTTGTTTGTTTACAGTTATAATCCTAGGGTATTTATTTAACCCCGGTATTATAATCCCCTCGATCAGGCTGCAGAAGCACTTTCACAAGTGAGGCAAATGGTCGGTGGAGTAGCCGCCTTATGGAATAAACAAAGTGTTCCAAATATCATCATATTGTGGTCAAGTAGTATTCTAAATTATTGAGTTTAGTCTCCCCATCAAAACAGGCTACAATTCTAAAAAGTGCTAATTTCGGACCATCCAAGGCAAAACAAACGATGGAAACCCGTTAAAAACATTTAACATTTCTTGCATTTGCCTTTTTTTAAATTTATCACGTCTTTATACTTTCTAACCAGAAGCCGTGAAACCCAATTCATCGCTTATCCCGAAACAATCATTTACCGTAGCGCAAATATTTCTGAAATGAAAGCAACAAAGTAGGATATTAATTTTCGTTACTTTTAATTGCTGGTCAGATAGTAATCCCCATGCATCTGGATAACGGCCGGGTTTATTCTACAAAATAACATTTCAGTACGATTGATAATAACTGGCCCTACTTGAAGAAAAGGTAGGACTTCTCCCAAAAACTAGTACTACTATCGAGTAGGCTAAGTAAAATAGTAGATACTGTAAATCAGTAAAATAAAAATTGTGCGAAGTTTTACATGTATTGTAGGCTATTTCGTCACCCCTTCAAAAACTTGGCTAGGTAACGGTGTAAGAACCATTCAGCGTAACCTACATTAGAGGATGTGGAATAAACTGGACTTGGCGGGATTCGAACCCCCACGATCTACGCCTGACCGGGGCTTCGTCTTAACCGCTGAACCACACGCCCGACAAGACAAGTGCAGTCATCTCCAAATCCTCCATGTCATCTACTTCACAAATTTATACAGGTATAAGCGCTAATAAAGGGGACGATATTTCATGAGTGGATCAAAAGGCCCAAAATTCGCCGACAGTGACAATAAAGACAGTTTTCTTTCTTTCTTTCTATAAATGTAAAATTGTAATGTAAAACTAAGGTTAGTATTTTCTTGAAGGTGCCATCAGCACGAGTTCATGACATTATTGCAGAGAATACAAATTCAATGTAATACAACATGTAACTGGCTAAATTACAAAACCAAAAATCTCTACCTACAGTGTTACCATAGTGAGCAGAATATCCATTTTCATGGCGGGATAAGTCGTACCACAACCAGCACAACCCCACGGAACATTTAACTTTGGCGCGCGCGGCAAAAGAACACCGCCACAATTTTTCTTCATACAATACAACGCCATCAAATTCGCGCCAAATTCAAATGGATCCATACATCTTCTGCAGTTACATTCGAATTTTTTTGTTATTATCAGGTGCATTTGCCGTGCCTGACTTCCCCATGTCAAGCTTGTATACGTGATTGTGATTTCTTCCCCTTCTGCTATATCTCTGGTAGTCTCGACTGTGATTCGACCATTTTGGTCGTAGCAGTGTCGAGTGTTCGGTGAGCATTCGTGGTTCATCATAGCGCACAGCGGGTAGAGAGCCCTTAGGCTGCCTTTGCACTCTTTTGATTGGCATGGAACCTCGAAGCCGGTTGCGTCCAAGGCCTATAAAAATAAATATGAAATGAAATAAAGAAGTTAGGTACAATACCTATGAATAAAAATCAATTTCGGCTCTGTCGAACAGGTGCAGGGAGATTTCGTAAAAGCGCCGATCACACTTCGATCGCGGGGCGGCGGTTTCTCCTTTCCTTATAAATGATATTATATTGAACAGTACAGCACTTTAAAAACAGTTTAAAAGGCAGGTTGAAAGGAAGCATTGAAGTGTCATATTCAATTAGTAAAAATAAATTTTACAAAATATTGGTAGTTACGTCCAGTAAGACATGAAATCAACAAAACATTATGCTTTTATAACACAATTCCATAACTATAGGTTATGCAGAATTACCTCTAGAGTTGCCCGTAAACATTTGAGTTCTTCATCGGACAATAATTTTCCCACGCTTTGAAAAATCATATTGTGTTCTTGACGCTGATGTCTTTCCAAACATTTTATGATTTTCCTGAAATTTCAAAAATGTCGTTGACCAAATTAATTGAATTTTTCCTGCAATGAAATAAAATAAAATAATGATGTTTGGTTATATTACTAAGCACAACCTAGCGGAGGCTAATAAAGCCTTGCCTTATACACTCAACTAGGACGGTCAGGGACCGCCTGCTTTGCATGCCCTCCGAAGCAAGGCCGCAAAATGTAGCAAATAATCAGGGTAATCAGGGAAAACATGCTGAATATTGATCAAGAAATATGAATTTTCCGTGAGAAAAATTTTACCTACATTTTTGAACAATTCCTATTCTGATTTTTGACTTATAATTAATTTTATTATTACTAGTGGGCCTATATACTGTATTATAATATCTCACCTGATGGTTACACCGAGTTAACAAAACAGTAGCCTACACTCTATACATAATATACAGTAGGTATGTATACACGGTAGGCTATACAGTATGTATAGCCTATGAGTTGCCATGGACCATAAAATAATTTTTTTCCCAGTTCAACCCCATATGAGGAGCAAACTTTCAAAACGTCACAAATCCATGAAAATTAAAAATTGATTTTATCATCGATTTTCCATCTTGAAGATGAGTTGAATCAGGATTGCTAATCAAAACAAAAACAAAAATTTTTTAACCCAGTCTTCTGAAGGGTTAAAATCTTATATTCCCGTTATAATAAAGCCGAAATAATTATGTTTTTCGTGTTTCCTGAACATTTTACGAAAATGGATTAGTGCCGTTTTGAAAGTTTGCTCCCCATATGCTGTGTATGTATATTTGTCATTATCATCTACTGAGAATAATGTATTGCATATAATACAGTAGGCATATTTTTTTCTGATTTGTACCGCAGTTACAACTTATCAACGATTTGAGACTTGCTCAACCCGAAGAGAAGATACATACCTGTCTTCAGGACAAAGTCTCAATGAACGCATAGCAGCTACCAACGCCAACTTTTCTTTAATTTTACCAATATTTGCTTTCACCAAAATTGAACACTCCTTGGAATGCAGCTCCGAATTTTCACACTCACCACTACACACGTAAACACCACAACCTTTTGAACAAAATAACCGTCTAGGCATCGGACGAAGACAACCAACACATACAATCTGAACAGCATCTACGCGGGGGCCGCAAAGTAGGTACGGTTCCTGAAAAATTAGCTCTCCTTCCTGAAGAAAACGCGCCGCGAACAGCCCCCGACCACCCAAATTTGAATTCAGCAATTTCCAGGTTTTGTTTGGATTCAGGTTTCGCTGCTGAGTGTATTCCAGGAAGAATTCATTGCCACAGTCACTACCACATACCCCGTTTTCTTTTACCATGATGGCGACCTTCCCAAGGCTTGGTCAGCAATACACTAAACCCCCATGTGAGTAACCGATTAATCATTAGTAAATGCCTTCGAAAAAGGCTCAGGTTGTAAAATGTTAGGCTTCCTATTGGTTTTAACATGGAAACCATGACCAACGTTAAATTTTTGACACTTGCAGTCCTGCCGATAGCACTATACACTGCTAATAAAAGGGCTCGTAAATTTACCAAAATAATCTTGGGTTAGGACTCATGTTATAAAAAGTTGGAACCTCTTGTTGTGTTTGATGCGGCTGCTATAGCCATCTTAAATTGTTGAATTGAGTAGTCTATGTTAGTAATGTCAGCTTAAAGCCACAGAACACGTCGCGATCTGTCAAAGACAATGATTTGCCAAGGAAGATCAATATCTGGGTCGCTGACAAATAGCTTTTTATTGCGTCAGCAATCAAAGTCAGCAGCATAATTATTTTTATCCTATGATTATATTGCGAAGCTCAAGGGAGTTCAGGGGGTCTTCGACCCCTCTCACCGAAATGTTTGTGGGAAAAATAGAAACTAGGTGTTAAATTGCTTTTGCTTTTATACTAATACAGTAAATTTTATGTTGAATGCTATATTAGCCATGTAGGCCTACTGTATACTTAACGTTGGGTCTATAAAAAAATTCATAATATTTCACATGTTGTTTAATTGTCAATTATTTAATTATTTTTTATTCCATTTTAGGCAGAGACAGGTCTACCTAGGGTGACGTTATGTTTTAATAAATAAATAATGACTTCATTTTTTAGCCAAGACCACCCTGGCGGAGTTGGGGCTGTTGTGTTTCAATACACGTTTACTTAGTTACTTACCTAGCTGTAAGAGTCACACTATGTAGCCTGTAGAAATGAGAAAGCTGGGGGAAAAATTACGGCACAAAAAAATTTAAACATTTATAATTCATTGAATATTGGACTAACACTATGCTAGGACTGATACTATTAATTTAAATAGATTCTTCGTTATCCTCCCATGCCAACAGAGCATTCATGTTAGTAATGTCTTTGGTGCTCCACGGGTCCAGGGGGTCGGGGGGCGATGGAGGTCCCGCCTGCTGGGTGTCTTGGGGCGTTGTGGACGGACGTTTTGGGGCATCAATCGGTGCAACTCTGCAAGCAAATATATTTAAAATTATTTTAACATCAATTTCCATCTCGAAAGCTTGTGCAGGCTATTTGCCCAGCAAAATTGCGTACTTATCTTGTGCAGGCTGCACTAGCAGCCATATTGATAACGGTCTACAGCCACGGGGTAATTATTGGTTGTGTACCACTGACCACCCCCGCGGCATCACGAATGACGTCACGGTTCAATCCCACGTGACCCGATTTTTAACCATCAAACTTATACTAATGATGGGAAAAATATCCCCCCCCCCCATTAAATAGCGTTTTTAAGAAAAATAATAATTTTAAGGGGTTAAAACAAATCTATGCCTACTAATGCTTTGAAATAGGTTTTCAAAAATGACCAAGTAGAATAATGTTGTGTATACGTAGCCTACCGGTTTGTTCGGGCTGTCTTAGGCCGAGGCCTTCCCTGCACCTGATTATTGTCCCCTCTTGGCATGGACTCTCTTTTCGCACTGAACCTGGACCTGGTCTCCGGCGTGAACACTTGGTGGGTCAGAATCCCCACGTCCTCCGAATGCGACGAACTGGAGTCGTCTTGCAGTAGTCGGCGCTCGTCGCTGTTTGTCGGCGACAATATTACACCTGATGCGATGGATTTGGCCGACTTGGCGCGCTTTATACGAGCACCCCTACCCAGAAGAGGACCCTCTACAATAATAAAATAAATTTTTTTTCGGAACAATTTTTTTTAATTAGTCGTACCGTAGGGTGTAGGGTGTGGGTGCAGCGGAAGATTTGAAAATGTTTTGACTTAAAACTGTGTCAGACAACAATGACGAATTTTAGTGAAACATGGCTGCTGTTAGCCATATTTTTTTATTTTGAACATTGCATTGTGGAGTGGAAGGCAAATTTATTTTAAAACCCCCCTCATTTACCGACAGAAATTTGCCGAAAAAGCAATTTGCACGGTTGCATACTTACATTTTTGTAGAAATGACAATGGACAACTTTCTTATAATAGTTACCTGTTGTGATTGTGCCTAATGCCCATGATTAAGAGTGGGATCGACAAGCTTAAGGCCATACACCCTCAAAAAATTTATAAAGGAACTAGCCTACTAACGTCACCCACAGAAACTGGACCATGCATGAGATGCGGTGCTTCCTAGCCAGTCACTGACACGGGTACAACGCTGCCAGGTTTGGCTGGTCTATGGGTCCAAGGGCTGTAGTCAAGGAACCCGAACTCTATCTATGTTTTAACTTATACCGTTGAGTAGGAGCTCCCATTTAAATAAAGAATATATTATGGTACCTCCTAGCCCGTCGCTATCACTGGGGTCTAACGCTGCTAGGTCCGGCGGGTGATCTACTTTATCCACCGGTCCGGAGACAGGGCTATAGTCGAAGAATCCAAACCCGCTGAGACGTCCAACCTGGCACAGTCTCGGTGAAATCTCCTCGGCATCTTTGTTGACGGTTGCTGCAGCTTTAGCCAGAGCCAGAAACTCCTGACGTTGGTCTTCGGTGACTTTATCGCCGTACGTATGTTCCAGTTGTACCTAAAAGTAGAATAAAGTACCTCACCAACACAGTTTTGGGTGACACTCGGATCAGCGGGACAACACTATAGTGTCTGTATACAGATTCACCACTTCTGTGGGGGGGGGGGGATGTTCTACTGGCATTCGTCAATCAACAGCTCATATAAATCCCTTACTTATCTATTATCAATTTCTCACCAACTGCCTCAGTGGGTCCTCCGAGATGTCAATAAATGGATCCTGGGGATCTTTTCCATCAAGGGCATCCCGTTTCGGTCCCGAAGAAGACCCAGCCGGATATTGCTGACCATCAGCATTTGGGAGATCGAGATCATTGGTAAACGCCATCACGTCGAGAGCAGCCATCAGACCCCCACCGCCAGCACTTCCACCACCTCCGAAAACGTCGATAGGTTGTGCTAAGTCACCAGCCAGATTCGAAAGATCTCTGTGAAATAAGTGTGTTTAATTAAATATAAAATTGTAGTGGACAATACTGTAATAAGCTTAAATAAAAATATAAAAACAACAACAACAACAACAATCTGCAGAAGAAGCTACTTTTTTTCTACTTTTTTTTATAAAAGGTTAATCGCATACAAGCAATTTAATGAATGTATCCGATTGACCTCTTCAGTCGTCTCAATGAGTAAATTAATACTTGTGCTGAGTTACGACACGTCTCCGATCGCATGGCATGTAGAGACTGGCACAGGTACAAGTACGCTACCACCTTGCCATCGGGCGTAGTCGATAAGCTGACGTGAGGCTTTTTAAATTGGGCAAACTGGTCGTATAGCTAATAAAAAATTAAAGAAGGTTTTAGCAAGTGACAAGCATAAAATCTTAAATTTAGAACTGCTCGAAATTCTACGGATTTCGATGGTTTCCACATACAGAACAAGCTGAAATCGCTTACCCGCCAAGTTTTTTCTTGATAGGAATCCTGGTAGGTGTGGATATGGAAGCCCGCCCCCACATCAGTCGCCTCAGTTGCTCCCCAGTCATCCCTCTTTTGTGAAGTTCTCTGATAGTCACTTTACCCACTCTCTGCAAATTCATAGAATAGGCAAGAATGAAAAGATGTCTTCAAAGTATAGCTGAGCTTTTGAGTAATGCCCTATGGTCTCAGAGGCAATGACGCGATATTCCTAAATCTTTACCTCCTCGTGATGAAGATGGAACCGCGTATAGTGGCCAATGGGGACTGAATAGATGGGCTATGGGACCGCGCGAGTTTGAGCCGTGATAAGCGAAAACCACAGCCTCTTCTGTCAAAGCTCTCTTTTTTTCTGGGCTTGGGAAACAGGCCCTTAATGCGGAAGAACTAAATGAAGAGTTAATGGATTAAGGATGCCGAAGGGCGAATGTAATGGGAAACCACTGCATTTCAAATTCCTAGTATAGTCATTCATCATGATTACAATTTCCGTGATGATCACCAGTCTTAGATAGAAGAGGAAGAAGAAGAAGAAGTAGAAGAGGAAGAAGAAGTAGAAGAGGAAGAAGTAGAAGAGGAAGAAGAAGAAAAAGAGAGAGAAGAAAAAGAAGAAAAAGAAGAAGAAAAGAAGAAAAAGAAAAAGAAGAAGAAAAAGAAGAAGAAAAAGAAGAAGAAAAAGAAGAAGAAGAAAAAGAAGAAGAATAGAATAATGTGATCCCTCCTGTGGTATCATATTGTATCAGTATCAATACAATTGTTCCTACTTCAGCAGTTCTGTCTACAAAACAGTGTCCTCTTCGTTGCACCAACCTACCGCATTATCTCTGATATGGATACATTGTTGTATGCTCAAGCCTTATCATTGAATTTACTGACCTTCCAGTTGCAAACTGCACCCTTCCTCTGCTTGGCTCTCGTTTTGCTCTTGCTCTTGATGACCATGACTCCTCTCTGCTCCTGACTTGGATCGTCTGAAGGACCAAGTGATATGGAATACTCTTGTAAATACCTGTGGCAATCCTCTTGGTTTACTGCTCTCTCTAGGGCTACTACGATCTTTGCCCACTGAAACAATGAGCTCTAGTTATTTTATGAGTGGTGAATGGAAAACCTAAGCCACTATTTATGGACCTCGTTGTGGAGGGATATGAAGTAGAATGTAATGAATGAAGCAAATATGAAGATACAAAGAGGAGACAAAGAATAATTTACAAAGTTTAATGAATTGGTGAGATTTCACGATGTGCAATATGCGCAAGGTCTCAGCAAGCGTATTTGTTGAAATCAGAAGTTTTAGGCTACTTACTTGTTTCATCCATTCTTTCTCACTCTGCTCAATAACGTGAGCGTATGTATTGCCCATCATGGCAATCAACATGTTGAGAAGAAGAATGGGCACTAACACCATGAAAATCGTAAAAACCATTTTGCTCAACGCTGGATACGTCGTGTACGACAAGTCACCGTACTGAAATTAGTTGTGGAAATAAATCAAATACCGTAATCCTAAGAGTCAATAGCGTGAGAACAAGGATAAAACTCAAACGTACATCAAGATCAAGAACAACATGATTACCAAGATCAAAAACAAGTACAACAGGAACAAGAACAGCTAGAGAAACAACAACAACAACAACAACACAAACATTATGTAGGCCTATTCTAAGGCATTAGGTGTATAGATTACTTGAATTTTGATGTAACTCACACTGTAATCTCCCATAGTTATTTGGAAAAGAGCCATCCACGTGGAATGGTATGAGCTGTACAAAGAACTGCTGACGTTTTTGGAACCTTTGTAGAGGAAGTAGAAGCTTTGAGAAAATCCGAATAATACGACAGTGTAGATGATGCCGAATGTAAGCATGTCTCCTGTTATCATGCTGTAGATCATTGTTACGAATGGACCAGTTAGTCGGATAGCTCTACAAATAAACAGAAAAAAAAGAATGGCAAATTACAAGAACCAGTCCGAGTTTACTCGAACATGCTTTCCAATTTATTAAAATTAGTAGATAGAGAAAATTAGTAATTTCATGGTAAATAATTTTCCTATGGTTAGATTTCCGATATCTCGGGGGGGGGGGGGGGGGGGGGGGGTTTCCACCTGACGTTACTGGAGGTGAGGTAAATTCTAGATAGGTCAGACCAACACATTACCACACAGCACTACTGGCAGGGCACGCAATGCATTTGAGCTTGAATTGTCTATCATTTTTTCAAAAAAACATTTTTTTTTTACAAAACCAAATACTTTTCTGGGAAAGCAACCTGTCCGGTTTCGTTACTCAATTTAACACCTAAAACATACCTGAAGTTAGAAATCATCGATAGAAAGGTTTCGCAGAAAAATTATTTTTTAGTCATTTTTCATTAAAATTTAGTTATTTTTATTTTTTTACCCCCAGAAGCAACCTATCAAGGGGCAAGCGACCCCGCATTTCGTTGACATTAATAACGACTACAATATGTGTGAATTCAAAAGAAATTGTTCGAGCCGTTTTTGAGAAATAATTTTTTTAGACGTTTTTTTTCGAGTTTTTTGTGAATAATACCCCCCCCCCCCCAAATTAAGTTAGCCCCAAATACTAAAAACTGTTCCGAGGCATGATTTTCATTTCATCAAAATCGACCGAGTAGTTTGCCCGGAAATCGACGCACAGACAGACAGACAGAACGACAGACAGACAGACAGACAGACATTTCGTAAAAACCACTTTTTTGGGTTCCTGGGTCCTCAAAACGTGTAAATCCGTTGAAATCTCGGAATGGAAAATTTCGACCATCACATAGCTTTCCTTATACTACGTATAAATTGGAGAGCAATAACAATTTTGTTTCCGGCCCTTGCGAGAAATTTCAAATGCAGTGACAACTGTTCCTCGCCAAAACTGCTAGGATACTGTACTACTTGTAGAATGACCTCCACAGTTTAATGGCTAAAATACAATATGCTTCCATATTTACTGATCCAATATTTACGAGTAATGTTATGCTTACCCCGCAAAGAACATAAGAAGGAACCATGAGCCGGGTACAGCGAACACTAAGATCTTTTCTTCAGTTTGGAGATCTCCGGACAGCCGGAAAGGGATGCAAGCCAGAATTAGCAGGTTGGAGATAAGAAAGATGAACTTTGCAGGATCACTGGGCTAGAATATAACAATACGAATCTTGTCAATAAGAGCATATAAGTAAGTAGAGGATTTAGAGGGACTGCACTTGTCGGGGCTTGTGGTCCAACGGTTAAAATGACGCCCCCTTTTTTAGACGCAGATCGTGGGTTCGAATCCCGCCAAGTCCAGATTTTTTTATATATCCTCTAGACTAATTTCGGTTAGAATATTAAAGGGAAATGATTGTAACAGTGAGTTATACGATGAGTTGTACCCTATATACAGTATATACTGTACACATACAGTAAATGTGATATACGCTATCATGGAAAAAGGAAGTACAATATGTAGTTAACCTTATTCCGCCCTTATATACACGTCAGCCCTAGGCATAACCAAGGCCGTAGCCAGGATGTTTTTTTTTTTGGGGGGGGGGGTTTAGAAATTTCATTGGGTATTACATAGTGGTTTTTATTTTTCCCCTCAAGATCCAATTCTATCTAGTGTGAAGTCATGTCATTTCGGGGGGGGGGGGGGGGGTTTGAACCCCCATGAACCCCCCTTGGCTACGGCCTTGGGCATAACTATCCGATTGGCGCAGGTTAAATAAAGTTTCATTCTTTAATGTTGGCTTGCTTATGAGAAAAATGAGGGTTTCAACGTTATTCGTTAGTTGTACTACCCGGGCTGATGGGCCGTGGTCGCTCTGAGGGAATTGCTTAGGTATTTAGCCAAAGAAATACATAAAATCTTAGAAGTCAGCCTATAGTGCCACTGCCAATATCACCCGCAAAATATGTTGATGAAACGCTGAAGTATACTCTTTCAGATCAACCACGGTCCATCAGCTCGTATATTCTACTGCTCACCAAATCTATACCAGAACAGTATGTGACTTACTAATTGCTTCACAAAGCTGACCAGCCCTTGATTGCGAATTTCGTCGCCTTGCTGGAAAATTAGGTAGCTCAAGACTCCCAGGATCGTGCCTATTTCGAAGCCGTAGCGAGCTATGTCCTGCAATTCTGTACCGCCGAGCAGAGGTGCCTCTCTTTCATTAGGCCTAAGGTAGACGGCACCGCTTAGGCAGAGAATGTGGAGGAATAAAATGGCCAGTCTCTTCATGAATTGAACCTGCAAAATTCGATCACTATTGTGATTCACAGTGTCACCACTGGTCCTTAGCTGAACAAACTGGGAGAGATAGGACATTAATTTGCTCCCCTCAAATATATTTTTTGAATTTCTGATGCTGCTGCCACGTGCCACGTTTGCTTCGAACAATTTGAACACGCCGTCAGCACTTGCAAACATAAAAAATTCCGCCATGGCTGCAAGAAATGCTCTGATTGGTTGAATAGAAGACGTCGTGTCAAACTGTCAATTAGTCGAAGCTCGTCAGATGAAGACCCACAGCCACATCCACACCCGCTTGCGGCTTGCTATAACAGGGCCCACACCGATACTTATAATATATTGTATATTACAGTGCGAAGACCCCGAATTTCACCCGAAAGGTGGATGGTTTGAGATCCAAATTCGTGTTCAAAATTTTCAGAGGACGTACAAATATACATTCTATACATTTCTTGCTGCGTTCCCCCTTACAGAAGTCTTTTTTTTTTTTTTTTTTTTTTTTTTTTTTTTTTTATAAAGGGAAATAAACAAACTTCCAGCTAAATCCTGCAGTTTGCATTTTTCTTACATAGCTGCATAGCTTACAAATTGTAGGAAAGAAACGCAACTGTAATGTCCTTTTGGCATCTTACCCTGGGGACATGGAAGGACCCTCCTCGAAGATTGCGCTTACTTCAGATTACAACACGAGAGTGAGTGATCGGGCGTCCCTGGTAACGGCGGGAATTACCCCTTCGGGTAATCCTTCCACCAGCAGCGGGCTAAGCGACAACAACGCTATACAAGACCTAGCACGCTAACTAAGTATCTTACCCTGGCGAAAGTTTTCCACTTTTCTTCGAGCAACCTCTGAATGATTCCTCCATCGAGCATGTCCAAATGCTCTTCTTTGGTTCCATTCAGGATTATGAAAATGGCTGAATTCCAGTCTGCGATATTTTAAAACGGCTAAAATCAGTAACTACGTTTTTACTTTTTTACTTGCACTCTCCTATGACATTGCTTGATATCGAAGTGCCATTGAGGCATTGACTTACAGCCTATATATGAACGTGGTAAACAAGATGATAATAACATAGTATAGATCGCATCAAACCACAAGTTAAGTAAATACCGATAGCGGCAAAGGAACGGGGGAAGTGTCAAAAGAAACCACAAAGGAAATAATGGGGTTGCAAACCCTTGAAGAAAAAATTGCGCAACTCGCCGTAGCAAGAGGAAAAACAATGGCCCAAGCGCAAGACGTTAGCGTCCGACCCGGTCAAGTTGAAGAAATGGGCCTGGGGCGACCCCACACGTTGCGCGCTCGGTTATAAGAGGGAAGAAGAAGAAGAAGCAATACGAACATTCAATGAATAAAATGCCCCTGCTATCGATGATTTGGGATCCACCATGGACCTTGGCGACTGCTTCTCTGAAAAGGAATGTTGTGCTCTTGCCACATCACTTTCTTAGATTTTTCAACTAGGATGTCCATCTGCTGCCGGGAGCCCTCAGTCTTTCTACCTTCCCTTAGATTATTACATGCAGAGGACATATTCTAATAAAATAAAAAAAATTAACCTCGCACTTCTGCGTCTTTCTAAGATGCCCTTTGGACATTTTACGCATTAAACTACATAAACGTAGGCCTCCTACAGGGATTTTCAAAGCTGCTTGAAATATCCGCAGAGTATCAAATCCTTACTGGTTCTGCCGTCAGGTAACAGTGTGTCTAGAGCGTTGAGAGGATAAGCAGAACAGGTTATATTGCTGTAGCGCCAAAACTCTCTTGCACTCAATTCCAACATCTCCTTGAAGACCTGGGCCCGACCTAGTTTGCATGCCAGAGTCAGCGGGGTTAGACCTTCGTTATTGGCTATGCCGTTCTTCGCTGGGACCTTGGGGTGACGCAGGGCGTAGCCGAACATATCCTAAAACGGAAAGAATTGGTCACATCCGAAACAGTAATAAATGTTTTTAGTTGTTAGTTTACACTCAACTAAGAAGGCTCGGGACCGCCAGCAATACTTGCCCTCCCGAAGGAGGATCAGAATCCGATCACATTTAACTGCTTTAATCGACATGAGAGAGTATAGAAAAGACTGGACTTGGCGGGATTTGAACCCGGATAGGCGTAGATCGTAGGTTCGAATCCCGCTTAGTTAAGTTTTTTCTATATCCTCTAATTTCGGTTATAACGAAGAGGTTGCCTCTTCAACCAAAGTTGTCAGTGTTAGTCAGTGTTATATACTTATGTATGCCAATAATAATGGAATCTAGTACTCCGATTTCCTCTTAATTTACATAAAGCTTATTTATATATGGCGTATTTATTTAAGGTTTATTGACATTAGGCTAGGGCTCTATATTAGACAGGTATTGCCATCCGCCATGTTGTATCCGTTATAAGTCTGGTGTATAAGCCAAGCATTGGGTGTTTACCTATTAATTTTTAGTAATTTACCGTTGTTTATTTATTATTATTTAAAAAAACGTGCTACCAATTAGGGAAGTAGTTCATAAGAAAATACTAAAACGTATATATTAGTTTTTTCAATCTTTTACTTTTCTTACAATACTTACCATATAGGAAATTTGGGATACAACATGGCGGATGACAATACCCGGGTATATAGTGCCTTACATAAGACCATATAGCCTATGTGTTAAGTGTAAATAATGATAGCTCACCAGCTTATCGCATACAACCACCATATGGAGTATCATGTTGCCAAAGCTGTCCTGGGCATCTGGATCTGCTCCGATGTCAAGGAGTAAATTGTAGACACTCTCATTAGAGCAACAGGCCGCCCAGGCTAACGGATACTCTCCTAGGTACGCGAGACCTTCGTAGTCAGAATTTTTTGATGGGTTCGAACGCTGTTGGTCCTTGGGAAGGAAGAAACTTCCTAAAAAATGATAAAGAAAGAATATAAGTGACATTTGGACCTGCTCCAATGTCAAGGAGCAAGTTATAGACAATCTCATTGGAGCAACAGGCCGCCCAGACTAGAGGATGCACGCTAGACCTTCGTAGTCGGAATTCTTCGATGGGTGGAGCTGTTGGGAGAAAGAAACTTAATGATCTTTCTTCTTTTAATGCACCGTCTATCGAAGATATTTACAAAGAACCGGTCCGAGTTTACTCGAACATGCTTTACAATTTATCAAAATTAGTAGATAGAGAAAATGATTAATTTCATGGTAAATAATTTTCCTATGGTTAAATTTCGGATATCACGGGGGGGGGGGGGGGGGTCGTTCACCAGACGTCACTGGACGTAAATTCTAGATAGGACAGACCAACACATTACCACACAGCAGGGCACGCAATGCATTTCAGCGTGAATTTGCTTTCATTCTTTCAAAATTTTTTTTTGCACAAAACCAAATAGTTTTTTGGGAAAGCAAACTGTCCGGTTTCGTTACTCAATTTAACACCTAAAACATGCCTGAAGGTAGAAATCATCGATAGAAAGGTTTCGCAGAAAAATTATTTTTCATTAAAATTAAGTTATTTTTAATTTTTTACCCCCAGAAGCAAACTATCAAGGGGTAAGCAACCCCCCGCATTTTATCAACATTATAATAACGACTAGAATATATGTGAATTTAAAAGAAATCGTTGGAGCCGTTTTTGGGAAATAATGTTTTTAGACGTTTTTTTTTGGAGTTTTTTGAAAATAAAACCCCCCCAAGTTAGTTGAGTTAGCCCAAAATAAAAATAATGGTCCCGAGGTATGATTTTTGTGAACCTACATGCCCAATTTCACACAAATCCACCGAGTAGTTTGCCCGGAAATCGATGAAGAGACAGACAGACAGACATACATACATACAGACAGACAGACAGGCAGACAGAGCGACAGACAGACATTTCGTAAAAACCACTTTTTTGGGTTCCTGGGACCTCAAAACGTGTAAATCCGTTGAAATCTCGGAATCGAAAATTTCGACCATCACAAAGCTTTCCTTATACGTAGTATAAATTGGAAAGCAATTAAATAGTTTCAAATGAAAATAATTAGGGAATGATTCAATATTACTTGTATATTGTAGCATATATACTTGTAATAAATTCGGATAAGCCTATGTACCTAGGTACACTATACTTGTTCTTCGCTACAATTTAAACAGTCTTTCAGCCAACATGAATTGAAGATTCCACTGAAAGTAGGAGTTAAGTCGCATTTAGGAAAACCGATTTTGTCATAGAAGAATCAAATCAAATCAAGGTATTACTGTAATTCTAAAGTGCAGAATTCATACAGGTACATACAGGTGCTAAAACATACCCACTCTTTCACACATAGGCTATTTCGTATTTATATGTGCGTAGGCTACCATAGTCTTCCTCCCACGGACAATTAAAATATACAGTATGTTAAAGAGTAGAATATCTTCTATTATATACATATACATTTTTTTTATGCGACTTAACACCTTCTATACCAGACCTTTCAATGTAGATGCTCGAATTCATGAGTCCGGGCTGTTTGACTTTTATGTTACTATAAAGTATAAAGTGTAGCCCAGTCATTCATATATTGATCTTGGAATAAATTAGTCGCTATAGTATTGACATCATGGTCAATGGCCGGAATGGCCCTAAATTAAACTGTGATAAAGTTGAGGAAGTTCAAAGACCAAGCAAATTTAAACTGAATGTCTCCATCAATAACATAACAACCATCAGGAACAATCAATTTTAGACAGTGTCAACGTCTGACCATCTAGGCTATTTGCAATGGCTAACGTTCTAATTCATATGTCTACTACTAGATTTTGCCATTAGATTTTTTAAAAGGAAAGGTATTGTACTACCCGACCACGACTTGTTTATTCGAAAACTTGCGTAAGCGTAAGTTTATTCGATTTTTATAGGTCTAAGTGTTTCAAGTGTCATCCTATCGTGGTCGAGTAGTACCTGTCAAGACCCTCCCCCCAGGGACGGATCCAGCCCATTTTTTAGATTTACCAAATTTTGGGGGGGGGGCAGCTACCCCCTACCCCCCCCTGTATCCGTCCTTGCTCCCCCCCCCCGTATTTTCGAGGAAATAAAACAAATTCATTGAATAGACTAATTAAATAAACTAATAACTAAATAAGTAGTTAAATAAACGCAATTTCGAATGTTTTTGCAGAGCCTAACGATAATTTTAAAAAAATTCACTTTAGCGCGAAAATTTGACTGCCACGCTATTTTAATGTGTTATGTTGGCCATTTCGGACTGTTCTTTTGTCAAAATTTATGTTTTAATCTGCTCTGTAAACATTGATATTAATTCCTTAAACTTTTTTGGGTTCTAAGTCTCCTCCCCCCCCCCCGGTATTTTGACAAATTGACGTTGCGGTGCACGTGGGGTTCTAAGAACCACCCCCTCCCCCAAGGTATTTTTGCTATTTACACCAACGGCCGTGTTCTGACTCAGGTTTTTCTGCCAGGATTTTCTTCTCCTGCCAGGAACCCTCAGTCCTTCAATCTTCCCTAGGATTATTACATGCTGGAGGCGAAACTTTTCGTTCCTCATCACATGACAGAAGTATGATAGTTTCCGTTTCTTAATCGTCAGCAGCAACTCGGCTTCTGTATCCATTCTATCCATATTTTTCTGCTTGGGAGTTGCCTCGGAATTGCCCTCTAAGTCGCCGTTACAAGTCTTTTATCACTTCAGGAGGCCTGCCCATCAGCAGTCTAAAACACATGTTATAGCGCTCCGATTGGCTAATAATGACGCATGCACATTTGTTGACAGCAGGCCATAGGTACACTGGTACACACGTGTATTACCTTTAGGCCCAGCTGTCCAGAGCGAATCTTTATCATGCAATTGAGGACAAATGTCAGCACAACTTCTTTGAACCATTTTTAACCCCTTTTAACCCTCAGGCCTAGCTGTCCAGAGTGAATCATTATTGTACAATTGAGGATCATTAACAGCACTAGTGTTCTTCTCGTCTTCAAGTTACAGCTGGTTGGCAGCTACATAATATACCGAGTGGGGTTCGGTCAAAGACCTCCCGCCTAACTCCGTGGAGTTAGGGCATGGGCACCCTCTTGTCCATGGGAGACGAGAAGCTCCCTAAAGGCGGAAGAACTGGATCCTGTCAACAGGTGGGGGTCAACGGCATAGGATGCGGAAGGCAAGGGGAAACCACCGCATTATAGGCCCAAGTGGCATCCCAAGAACCAGCAACTATGTATAATTCGAGGCATCGAAGTCACATGTTGCTGCTAACCAGCCATTCGGCTGTGACTTGAAGAAGAAGGCAGCAATATGTGGCATCGATGCCTCCACTCCCCTCGATCCTGGCGCGCCCTCTCCAGCTCCACGTATTAACACGATATCTCCAGGATCCGGGCTCCGGTCCCAATTAAATCCGGATAATTGGAGTTCCATACTGCATTGTCTGTATGTCACCCCTCTGTAGCCTAATGGCACCTCTCATCTGTCTATTGCTCAGCAGCTGGCTCAGTAGGTATTTAGCATATTATCTTTAGATTTATAATTGCAATTTTCAAAAGTACAGATAGCGCACTTAAAAACATATGATATGGGTGGTTGTGTAATGGAATTATAGGCTTGATAATCTGTGTCAAGACCTATTGTCTGTATGTACTAGGCTACTCATCAAAGCGGGGGAAATCTGTGTATATGTAACACGACACGTGTGTATTTGCGGTGTGGCATTGAAAAACTTTGTCGATTAAAATTGCTAATCTTACAGATTAGTCGCAGATTTAATTCAATTAGTTCCTGCTCCTATCTTTATACATTCTTCAAGTGCTTTTGATATTGTGGGCCATCTTTTAACCGTGAACTAAATACATAATACGAAATACAAAATAAGAAAATATGTTGAAGCGTGTACATTTAAGGGTCATTTCTATAATTATATGGTAAGACAACAATAGCAGTATATTAGGTGCACCGGTTGGTTGGACCGCAAGTTGTTACAAATCAAGTTTACCAGCAAGAAACGCTGTATTTCCAAAAACAATGGCTTCGTTCCAATTTAATTAATACAGACTTGTTCAAAACTGCAGCAAACTTTGTAATGTGCATATAGGTAGCTTAAAAGCAGAGATTCTGAAAGCAGGTGGAAAAACAAAATATGTCATAAGAAGTCCTTTAGGACATCATTAATTTATTTAGATTTTACTTAAGAAGACCATGTCATAGACAACCGCAATATTATAAACACTATTGTGAACTCAATTTACGGACTGCGGGGGATTCTAGGACCGTAAGTTGTGCTTACTGTCGTGCTTCTGGATTATTTGAGACGTGGTCTTGTTATAATAATTCACCTTATCAGTGCAAAGCAAGCTTGTCAATGAGTATACAATATGCAGGCCTACCTTGCGACTATATACTGCTTCTCGTCCTTACTTACTGCCTACTTTCAGACATCACCTGGCCCGGAATAATAAATAATAATAATAAATGTATTGCAAATGGTGTGCAATATTGAACAATCTGTGCCAATATTGTGGGATGGAGGCCAAAAGTGGATGGCACATTCTCGCTGAGTGCCCTGTGATCTGGCACCGCAGACTTAAAAAGCATCGAGGGGGCGCTGTAGCTATGGACGGTTGGACTCCAATAGTCTATCCTGCTGCCATAGCGAGATTCGCAGAAGCAATAGGACTCGACTAGTACAACTGGGGGAATTATGGGCCCAAATTGTGGCCTGGGTCCCGACTTCAAGATCATACATACATACCTACTGCCCTCTGATTAATGTTGGCCCCGGCGTCCACCAAGTCTTGGACCAACTCATTGTTGCTGTAGGCGATCGCCAGGTGGAGGGCACTTGCACCCAGGTATTCCTCCCCCTCCACAATATCCAGCGCCAATTTCGGGAAGCACTTGAGCAGAGTTCTGGCGAGGCGAGTGTGAACTTTGGTGTCGCATATGATGAGCACGTGAAGAAGGGTTTCGCCTAAACTTCCTCGGTACTGCATTTGCCAGCAGGCTTCGTGGTCTTCCCACTTGCCGAGAGGGTCAAAAGTGGAGAGGCTTGCTTCTATGGGCAGAATTACCTGGAATAACGACATGAAGAGTAGAGGTACAGACTCCGTCTTTCACCCGAAAGGTTGTTGGTTCGAGTCTCACACTTGGATTTTCGGAGGGCATGTATATAGAGAAGGCGGTCCCGTGTCTTTCTAGTTGAGTGTAAGAGAGGGCTTTATAGTCCTAACTCCGCTAGGTTGGCTTAATAATAAAACAAACAAACAAAAGTCGATATTTAAGAGCGTATTTCTTCACCGTAACTTCCTGACAAACAAATTAAAATACATTTAATTAAAACAAATAAAATATAAATAAAATAAATAATGACTTTTATTTTATTACTAAGCCAACCTAGCAGAGTTAGGGCTATAAAGCCCTCTCTTACACTCAACTAGGAAGGTCCGGGACCGCCTGCTTTACATGCCTTCCGAAGCATGGCCAGAAAATGTAGTATATGTGTGGGACTCGAACCAACAACCTTGCGGGTGAAAGTCAGAGTCCTTACCACTAATCGACATGTCCTGACGGTCTGACAAAATATTGGCGCTGTTGCTCGTCACACAAAAAGGTTGCCGACCTGAATTTGGAGAGAATGGGTCTTCAGTTGAAGATAACTTTATTTTTTACTTCATCCGAAGCCATTTCTGGTCTGTTCCGCCATTATACTCATGGTGGTTTGTTGTTTGGCTGACAGAGTGGACACTATGCCGTTGCTAAGGCACTATACTTCATACAATATAAGCCGGCCGCCATACCAAGTTGAATCCAGCGAACCAGAGCAGGTTCAAAGCTGCAGATAACTTGGTCGTGTGCACAGTGCCGGTAGGGAAACATGGTAGGACTTGTCCTGGTCACCTCCGAACTAATCGTGTGACTTCACTGTGTTTCCCAAGTGGTTCGGAATCTACTATAATCAGGAGGTCCACTGTCCTATGGGCTGGCGTAGGACAGTCAAGTCGGGGTCGCTCTATGGGCCCAAATATGAGGCCTAAGTCGTTATTAACGCGACGAACACTACTACTACTCTTACAATATAAATAAATAAAAATAATGACCATGGTTCTCCATCGCTACACTATGGAAGTGGGGTTTTTCTTTGAATTCATCGTGTAGAACTCTAACCCGTACAACGGACAACCTCATTTTCATGAGAAATTGAATTTTTACTCCCGTAAAGTTCTCCCCCCCCCCCCACCCCCCATTTGCCTCTTATAGTGAAATCACGAAAAGCTACAGAAAACTATTCAGCGTTGCCGTTGAGTTATCTAATCTGCGCCTGGTAGCCTATAAAGACTAAGCAACCATATGCAGTAATGGTCGTAAACACTGAACCGTAATTTGTAGGCTAGACCTACTGGAGGTCAACACTAACCTATGCTCTTGAAGGTTGCCCAAGCCTACTGGAGCTCTGGAAATAGGGAAGGTCAAGATGTTAATAGGGTGCCATACCTGGTCTTGGTCCCTAAATTTCCAGCGTAGGTATTCCGCCCTTTTGATTACTTCACCGCGACCGTCTGCGTACATTAAAACACCGAACTGGTCCCTTATTAGCTTCTCGATCTGTTAAATCATAATGTATGGGTCATGTCGAGTGAATTATTGGAACTAGGCTGCCAAAGAAAGTCGACGTGTTTATCAGCTATAGTTATCAATTTTAACACTAAATTGGCTTGGTTGAAGCAACCTCCTTAGGACGTTATATCATAATTATCTACTACATAGGTATGGTGTAGCAGCGGAACCTTTCTGCCCTCTGTGCGACATCCGGGTAGAAAAAGACAGAAAACACTTTAAGACGTTACCTCTTCTAGTCAATAGCAGAGGTTCACCACATTATGTGCAAGAAAGCTGATGACTTAACTAAAAAATCACCCTACGAGTAGGTACAACTAGTGTATCAAGAAAAAACGGATTCCAGTAAGACTTGAGCCCTCTATCACAATTCACCTTAAATGAAGCGATGTACAATAGGCTAACAACATGCTCCTCTGAAACGTATCAAGACGTGAGTAAAGCACATCATCCACTAGGCGAGGATTTAATGTAGCCGCCTAGAACTCCCTAGCCTCCGAACGTTTTCTCTTTATGTTGTTTCACATTTGCCTATCTCAATATACAATGTATATTAGATAACGCTTGAGACTCTCCCCGGTCCTGTAATGGCGATGACAATGGCTCGCCCCATATATATTTTATTCTTCTTATTTTTTTATGGTCTTATTGTTCGCTTTTGTTTATTTTCAATAAAGTCAATTCATTTCATTTACCTCAGCCTGTCCACCAATATTGTATGCTTCAATAAGTTCCCCACCATTTTTGTAGTCAGCCAGCTTGTACAGTAAGCACTCGTCTTTATTAGAAGCCTGAGATATCACTCTGTCCAAAACGGATCCCTCATTCTGGTAAGCTTTGCCTCCACAAAGACCTGCTCCCATTTCGTCTGCAAAAAAAAAAAAATAATTATGTAACTGCAAAGGCTATCCTGTCGTACATGAAGAACCAGTAGAATCCGGTTGATACGAAAGTGAACTTCCAAACGTTTCGTCGACAACATTTGTGGTTGACATCATCAGTGACTTCGAAAGTTGAACCTCGGTAGCTCCGTACTTTTATATCGACCACGACCCATCAGCCCGGATTCTACTGGTTCTTCACAGTAATTAATTAGGTGGGCCATTCTGTTGGTAGAGATCTGGACAAAAATAATTTCGCCTGTTTATCAAAGAAATGCATTTTTATTCTTCTTCTATTCTATCTATTCTTCTATCGAAGATTTCATTTGTAGGGGATACCTCTTCTGCCGGGCATTTTGCTGACCACAACATACCAAGTAAAGCAGTGGTCAATCATCTACCATCCTCAGACCTAGACTTCATCGGGTTCCGTGGCGGATTCACGGAGGGGTTCACGGTGTCATGACGCCTTCAAGTGCCATAAAGAGCGCCAAAATGAGACAAATTAGTAAAAATAATTATTATCTAATTAACAAAAAAAGTAAGTAATAAAAATAGGCTACCGTAGACAGGTCTAAGTTTGTTGGCAAATGGCCCCCTTGAAATAAAAAGCTGAATCCACCACTGATGGGGTTGCCGTGCAACAACCTTTTTTTTATTAGTTTGATGTCTCAAAGTTCTTATACTCGTTTGACTTATCATAGTAACAAATGGTAGAAAGCTTATCATTTTTTTAGGCCTACTATGTCAAGAAAATACTTTGCAACTTGTAATGATTGACTTCAACGGCAAGGTGGTAACGTGCTTGTACTTGCGTGCAAGTCTCTACATGCCATGCGATCGGAGACGTGTGGTAACGCAGCACAATGTCTGAAGAGGTCAATCGGGTACATTCATTAAATTGTTTTTTATGCGATTAACCTTTTAAAAAAAGGCTACAAATAAAATACTGCACTAAGTAACGTTTATATGCATTAGAGCTATATTAAAATTATCTTATGAATGAACTATCAAATATACAATAGGTGCAGTATAAGTTAAGGCCTGTTTTTTTCGCAGACATCTGTTATTACTCACCCAATACACCTATTCACCTGCTCAAGATTCACATTATAATGCAAGTCAAGTAGATTAGGCTTTAGCAGAGGCTGTAAGTTTGATCAATATCGCCATAGCTCTCATTCAATGTTCACTGTCAGCAAACTATATAGTAAGGCGGCTATTCCACTTGTCAATATTCCGACATTTGTGCATGAAAAATTGATGAGATGTTTGTTTTAAGGAGATTATTATGTATATATTTAACTTATCTATTATAAATTAAGTTATAATATTGCAGAGACTTATTACTGATGCATAAATGACGGATTATTGACAAGTGGAATAACCGTCTAACTGACGGAATCTTTTTCTTCTTCATATTAATTACTAATTATTACATATTACTTAGGCGGGGTTTCCACCGACCTCACATTGCAGAATTTAAATGACATTGACGGAAATGTTTGTTTTACTCTAAGCCATAGTTAAAATTGATCAATGATCATACAATAAAATCACAAACAAACAAACTAAAATTAAAAAATGGCGTCATGGGATATGTGAAATACAAACATTTTAATAGATTTCTATAAAAAGAAAAACAAACATTTCCGTCAATGTCATTTGCATTCTGCAATGCGAGGTCTATGGAAACCCCGCCTAAGTCTTGAATGTCTGTTACCACGTCTCCGTATTTTTATTTAGTCCTAGCCGGTCGGTGGAAACCCCGCCTAAGTACACATGAACCAGATACAGACTATATGGTTATACTCTGATGCTTTTGGACCTTTTCCGATATCATCCCACACGGCTGCAATGGTATTAGAGGCAACCGCTGCATGATACTGTACTAATTGTTATTATTCCGATTCAGTACGTTTCTGTCGGAAATTCTTATGCACATAAATTTCCTAGAGTTGACTCCCAAACTTTTTTGTCCGTGCGTGGACCACTAGATTGTTTTATGATTTTCCCAAAGCTGTGGTAGGAAAATCGTTAAATTCCAGGACCAAGATTAAGTAGCTTGCGGCTAAAATTATGTGCTAATATTTGATTGAATGTTTAGAACAGGTATCGGGTGGATTTTGTAGTTCAGTGCCAAGACACACTGTATTTTATTTCATTCCAATAACTCAGCTGTTTTCTTTTCTTATTTCTTACTTTGGTCCGTGGACCACCTTATATATGTCTGTGGACCACAGTTTGGGAACCCCTTCACTAGATAATAGACAAAAAGCAAGGATTCGATTGAAACTCTGAATTCTTTCCACTAACTTATTCGATACAATGTACGAGGTAATGAGAATCAACACTCAAATTAGGCGGGGCATTTGAATGTGATGTATACTAAAATTTTTGTAGTATTATTGTGGTATAATAATGAACAGCTGTTATATTATTATACTACAATTTTCCCCCTGCAGATTTTTTGTCGCTGGCTTGTCGCTGGCGCACCGCTTTCCCCTCGACACACCGGTGACCTATAAATCTTCTCAAGTGCGTTCAGAAATGGACTTTTTATTAGCACCAACCAATCATTCAACTTTTTTTTTTCGAAGGTTCATCGCATACACACAATTTAATGAATGCATCCGATTGACTTCTTCAGTCACGTACGCTAATAACCTGTCTGCTCACATGAAAAATATCTCATATAAATCGTCGACGACCAAATCGTCCATTGTCCTTAAACTCTGTCTATGACTCAGTATCGTAAATGTAGTCACTGTTGTGTTAGTTTTGACAAAGGCATGACGCGTCAGGCGGTTATCAAAATTGACAATACTATATTGTACTGCACTATATAAATGCACTTGTATATGGTACTGCACCCATAGCGACGCATATTACGAGTATTATATACTATAGGCCTATAGCCCAATATTGACAATACTATATTGTATTATAATTATGCACTATATATTGTACAACATCCATAGCGACGCATACTACGAGTATTATATACTATAGGCCTATAGCCCAATATTGACAATACTATATTGTATTATAATTATGCACTATATATTGTACAACATCCATAGCGACGCATATACTACGAGTATTATATACTATAGTCCAATATAGACAATATTATATTGTACTGAACTATATAATATGTATATATGCTCTAATGTATGTTACTGCATTCGTAGCGACGCATATTACGAGTATTACATACAGCTCAATATATTCATAGAAATTGAACTACTAAAACAATTCTTGTATTTTTTTTCTGTGAAACCGTGGGTTATATAACCAAACTTCCTGCTGTGCATGTGGCATACGTAATCAAACATTTTCAAAAGTCTGGTCAAAGTCTACAACAGGTAGGCTTATGAGCTGAAGGTTGTGCTTTATTTCAAAGAAAACAACACTTACGCAACTTTTTTTTAAACAGTGTATTTTTTTGCACCGATATCACCTAATAAGTGCGTGATACCGATACTAGTGTAGGGTACCTACAGTATGATGTAATGAACTAGCAGAATACAGGATGATAGGCCGTGGTTATTCTGAAAGCGTACTCCCACTCATCTCAGATTCTACTGCTTCATCACGTAACTCCGGTCGTGAAAGCCTTTGTAATTATTTAAAAACTCTAAGTTTTTGTTATTTTTTGTTTATTATATTACTTAGAGTATGTTGGCCTAGTCTCAGCGGTGGATCCAGGATTTTGGGCAGGGGTTGTTGCATGCAGGGGTAAGAAAGCCCTTCCCGGAGGCAATAGCAAATTAGTATGTATTATACTACGGTATTTGTTACCTATGGTCCTCTCTTACACCTAACTGTATACATATCAACAAAAGTTTAATTTAATATTAAAAATGTGGCTCGTATTTCAAAACAAAACTTCGCTCACTCAACAGCTCGTATCTCATATAACTCGTATGTTAGAACACACGTATTTCGCTGAACGTTCGAACGAACGTTCCACGCTGCATGAGACGCTGAGAAATTTATCATGGGGACAAATGCGCTGGTGATGATTGTTGAAAAGAAAAGTTAGTCTCTGAAGGCACTTTCGAAATTTTGTGTCGTTGACGCTTGTTCGAGGCGTGTGTAGGGGGAAACCCGTGCAGTTTTGTGGGGTAGGCTTCACGCCGAAATCGCCAATAAATCATCTGCTATAGCTACAATGGCTGGCTACAATGGAGAAGACGTCGGCAAATCGCGACTGCGAGAAACGTCCGTGTATACTGCTGGGCCTAAAAGTGTTTGGTGCTTGAAACTGCAATTATTTCCTTGTAATGGCTACTCGAGTCATAAAAATATTTTGAATCCCTATCTTACCCTTGGCCCTACATATTTATCTCTAAATTAATGGTTATCTTTACGTAAATTTCCCATAGGTCATTTGTGTTGACAAAAAGTCTACGGTGCGTTACACCAGGCAACCTTGTTTGGACATGAAAACACTCAGTGTTATCACATTCTAGGCCTTCTCGAGAGGTGACAATGTTTTTTTTTAATCCTATCACATTCTACTAAATGTCCTCGTTGTCTGTATCGATTTTTAAAGTAGCCTACTTTCTGACGCCCAAGCATACTGTATAATTTTTTGACCTGCAACATTTTGTTACACAATATTTTAAGCCCCTCTTGGTACTCGTATCTGTACTTGGATAAGTCATGCTTTCGCCTGTTTCATTGCGTCAATGGTAAGCTTGCCTCAGCTTGTCCATTATCGCTTGTGTTCGGTGTTGGTTGACATCGAAGGCGCATAGCCGACCAGTTTGCCAGTGGCCCGAATTGTTACGGAAACAATTTAAAGAACCGGTCCGAGTTTACTCGAACATACTTTCCAATTTATCAAAATTAGTAGATAGAGAAAATGAGTAATTTCATGGTAAATAATTTTCCAAATGTTAAATTTCCGATATCTCGGGGGGGGGGGGTTGTCCATTTGACGTCACTGGAGGTGAGGTAAATTTTAGATAGGTCAGACCAACACATTACTACACAGCAATACTGGCAGGGCACGCAATGCATTTGAGCGTGAATTTTCTGTCATTTTTTCAAAAAAACATTTTTTTTTACAAAACCAAATACTTTTCTGGGAAAGCAACCTGTCCGCTTTCGTTACTCAATTGAACACCCTAAAACATGCCTGAAGGTAGAAATCATCGATAGAAAGGTTTCGCAGAAAAATTATTTTTTAGTCATTTTTCATTAAAATTTAGTTATTTTTATTTTTTTACCCCCAGAAGCAACCTATCAAGGGGCAAGCGACTCCACGCATTTCGTTGATATTAAAAACGACTTCAATATACGTGAATTTAGAAGAAATCGTTGGAGCCGTTTTTGAGAAATAATTTTTTTAGACTTTTTTTGGAGATTTTTGAGAATAAAACCCCCCCAAATTAAGTTAGCCCCAAATTAAAAAAAATTTCCGAGGTATGATTTTTGTGAACCTACATGCCGAATTTCATCAAGATCCACCGAGTTGTTTGCCTGGAAATCGACGCACAGACAGACAGACAGAGCGACGGACAGACAGACATTTCGTAAAAACCACTTTTTTGGGTTCCTGGGACCTCAAAACGTGTAAATCCGTTGAAATCTCGGAATCGAAAATTTGGACCGTCATAAAGCTTTCCTTATACTACGTATAAATTGGAAAGCAATAATGTCCATTGGACAAGGAACCTATGCAGGCTAGTAGGCCTAGGTTTATAAAAAAGTCCCGCAAAACATTATTATCAGTATTAGGGCCCAATTGGAGTCCCGCCCCTCCCGTGGGAGAGATGTTGCCACTATGCTTTTGTACTAAGTCGAATTTCCCAGTAAATATTTATTGTATAGTTAGATACAATATTTTAGGTCTCCTCTTCTTCAAGTTACAGCCGGTTGGCAGCAACATGTGGCATCGATGCCGCAACTCCCCTCAATCCTGGCACGCCCTCTTCAGCTACACGTATGTATTGGCCCCTACATATTCCATCACTAATTGCTGTAGATACTCCTTTCTCGGGCGCCCAGGTCGGTTGATGCCATCTACGGTTCCCTCTATGATACAGCTTATGAAGTTCTCGTGTCGAAGCAAATGTCCAATCCAGTGAGCTCTTCTTTACATATGGATGCAACCAGAGTTATGCTTTCGCTTATCGGGTTAGAACCTCCTCATTTGTAACATGCCTTGCCACGGTATTCCTAGCATGCCACGATAGCACCACATCTGACATCTCAAATGCTTCGAGTTTTTGCTTTCAAATTTATACGTAGTATAAGGAAAGCTTTGTGACGGTCGAAATTTTCGATTCCGAGATTTCAACGGATTTACACGTTTTAAGGTCCCAGAAACCCAAAAAAGTGGTTTTTACGAAATGTCTGTCTGTCACTCTGTCTGTCTGACTGTTCGTCGATTTCCCGGCAAACTACTCGGTCGACTTTGATGAAATTCGGCATGTAGGTTCACAAAAATCATGCCTCGGGACCATTTTTTTTTTTTTTTTTTGGCTAACTCAATTTGGGGGGGTTTTATTTTCAAAAAACTCCAAAAAAACGTCTAAAAAAATTATTTCTCAAAAACGGCTCCAACGATTTCTTTTAAATTCTCGTAGATTGTAGTCGTTATTAATGTTGACAAAATGCGGGGGGTCGCTTGCCCCTTGATAGTTTGCTTCTGGGGGTAAAAAAATAAAGATAACTAAATTTTAATGAAAAAATGACTAAAAAATGCAAAACCTTTCTATCGATGATTTCTACCTTCAAGCATGTTTTAGGTGTTAAATTGAGTAACGAAACCGGATAGGTTGCTTTCCCAAAAAAATATTTGGTTTTGCCCAAAAAATTATTTTTTGAAAAAAATGATAGAAAATTCGCGCTCAAATGCATTGCATGCCCTGCCATTATTGCTGTGTGGTAATTAATGTGTTTGTTTGACCTATCGAGAATTTACCTCACTTCCAGTGACGTCAGGTGGACAACCGCCCCCCTCCCCCCGAGATATCGGAAATTTAACCATAGGAAAAATATTTGCCATAAAATTACTAATTTTCTCTATCTAATAATTTTGATAAATTGGAAAGCATGTTCGAGTGAACTCGGACCGGTTATTTTAGTTGTATTAATCCTATTCTAAGCACCAAGTTAAAAGTCCCAGTTAAAACACCCTATGCTTTGACATATCACATTATTTCCAGCCTAAATGGCATATTCAATCCAATCTAAAGCAAAGCAAGGCCTGCCGGTCCGATAAGCTACGAGACATGACCCTACTGGCGCGTTGCGACGTACTTCAGTTCCCGTTGAGCCTGTGTCCGTGATATACTGATATTCTGATAACATACAGTGTGCTCTCCAAAATGAGCGCGCAATTATACATTAGCTGACAGTGACAGTCATAAAGTAGAAAGTGACTTTGTGAATGAAAAAAAGTGATTTTATAGAGGAAAAAGTGTCATATTGAACAAGTCTGTGGTAAGTACCAATTGTATTATTAAAAATAGTTGTAAATACACAGCAGGCGCGTAACCAGTAGTATTTTTGTATTTTTTTTTGGGGGGGGGGGGGGCTGCGATCCTATAGGTAGTATGTAGCAATATGTTACATAAATCTGGAAAGTTCAATTCTATATAGTGTAAAGCATAGTAAATTGGGGGGGGGGGGGGTGGTAGGCTGCAGTGTGCAGTATGTACCGTACCGACTATTTTACGATATGATTATGATAGTAGGCTGTTGCATGGCTATGGGACTCAAATAGGATAACACTAGTTGCATGTAAACACAGTGTGACACTCCCATGCTATGTTTGTATGTTGATGAATATTTTTATGGTTAAATTGTTTCGCCTTGTTTACCATATGGTAAGGTGCATTATATTTAGAGTGTACAGCCCATAGGAAATTGGTAGCCCGGAATTTAATACTGCTTATTTTTTATTTAATTAACTAAGCATATTATTAAAGATTTGGCTCATCAAAGTTGTAGAAGACTACATCATCCATCATATTATAAGATACTTTTAATTTAGAAATCGTAGTGTTTTCAGAAACATGCAAATATTTGATAAACAATAACTTTTCACGTATAAACGATTTTATAAAAAAAACTACAATTTCTAAAACTAAAAGTACCCTATTATATGATGCGGTGAAGTAGCCTATTACAACTTTGATGACCCAAATCTTTAATAACATGCTTAGTTAATTAAATAAAAAATAAAAAGTATTAAATTCCGGGCTGCCACTTTCCTATGGGCTGTACACTCTTAACACTAAGTAATCTGAGAATGTCAAAAACTGGTACCACTACTGTATGTTCCCGTATTAAGCTTAGAGTAAGTTTTCGAAAATGTAGATTTCAAGTTTTTTGAATTACGACATTTAATAGGCCTGCTAATTTCATAGACATGCGCGAGTATGTACGGTAGCTCATGTACCCACAGTTGTAAAGCTTCAATACTTTATACTACAATATTATGTACTATATACCTACTACTATACTATATACTACAATATACTATATACTATACAATACAATATACTAGAAATAAAGTGGTTTTTATATTCTCACTGGGAGTATTTTGGACCTTTTAGCTCACTCTTGCAATTATCACATTTGTAAGACACTGAAAAAACGTTCCCCTTTCATCCCAGATAATAAAAATATGATAATGTTAAATAATTAAGGGGCTATGGCTAAATGAAATGAAATGAAATGAAATGAAATGAAATGAAATGAAATGAAATGAAATGAAATGAAATGAAATGAAATGAAATGAAATGAAATGAAATGAAATGAAATGAAATGAAATGAAATGAAATGAAATATAATAGGCCATTATTACCACATACAGTACAATATAGATATAAAGGTACAGTATGTGCTCGGCACCGTCAAAAATACAATTAGGTCTACCATGTAGGCTACATAATATCAAAACATCAAGTCTAGACTATAAACATTTTGACTATTTATGAGTCAATAATTTGAAAAAAACAATGAGAGAAAAGTCCATATCAATAAAGAACATATAAATATATAAAGAACATATACTATTTCGGGCAGTAATAATAAGGGATAATAAAATAATTAAAAGTAACTCAGCGAAACTGGGTTAGTTGTAAGAGTGGGCCGAAAGGCCCAAAATTCGCCCGGATGGAAAATAATGACCATTTTCTTTCTTCCTTTCTTTTAAAAACGTTCTGTGCTTGGACCTGTACTAAAACGATAATTCCATTTTCAGATTATTCATAAACGCAAGAAATGAAGATAAATCGAGAACTACTCCCTTTAAAGGGCCACTACTTCTTCTTCAATGCAGGTTGGTTATGACAATTAGTTACCTAAACTATTAAAGGCTGTATTAGAAACTATCTCTCTTTCCTCCATTATTATGGTCCATTTAATATGAGAAAGTCAAAGAGAAAAAGAGAGAGAGAGAGAGAAAGGGAGAGAAAGAAAGAGAGAGAAAGAGACCGAGATAAGATTGGGATAGAAGTATTGGAAGCATTACTTGAATTATTTTAAGGGCTTATTATGGACTAGGTTTGTTTCCCCATTACTTTTTTGCAAACTTGTTCACGTCCTCGAAGAAGTCACAATGGACAAGCTGATCGAGGTATACTTACCACTAACATTCAAACATGCAATAATATACTTGTCCAAGTTCGTGAACAAGTCGAGAGAGAAAGACAGAGAGAGAAAGAGGGAGGAAACAGAGAGGGAGAAAGAGACAAGAGCAAACTTCAAATTACTCTAAATTAAGTTACCCAATATCGAAATTCATAAAAAAGAAGTCTCTAATCTTATTATTTCATTATTTTCAGGCACAGCCCCGTTGTACCCAACGATGCCTGTGTATGCTAAGCAACTTGGACTGTCGGGGGTCGTGGTGGGCACCATATACACGATATTTCCCCTGTGTGGCATCATAGCCAAGCCCATCGTGGGGGCCGTCGGTGACAGGTTCAAGGCCCACAAAATGCTCCTAATAGCCTGCGAGGTCCTGATCTTACTGTCTTACTTCGCCATTCAGTTTGTTCCTCCATTGCCCAAAGCGAATGTCACAAGTGTCAATGTCACATGTATGAGTCAAACGACCTTCGAAGTGAGTAACCCGATAATGATTCTGTTATATAAAATTCTACAAATCAATTAGGCTATCAAGTCTATAGCCGAAAGTAAAAGACTAGGTACCTACATTAGAAAGTGCGAACATAATCCAGTAAATTTGTAAGAAATTCAAAAAAGTTTCATGTTCACATTAGGATTTTCTATGAATTTTATTTATTAATTAATTAATAAAAGGTTAATCGCATACAAACAATTTAAGGAATGTATCCGATTGACCTCTTCATTCGCCTCTGTACGACCCGTGTTGAGCTAGGAAATTTTTTTTTAAGGATGCTGTAGCAGATTTGTTACATGAATGAATAGATGTTATATATGACATTTTGCACATTAAGGCGGGTATTCCACATACGTACATCGTCAATGAAAATTATGAAATTGAAGGGCATTTCAATTTTACTCCATGCCATTGTTAAAATTGATCAATGATCAATTGATCATAGAGTAATACCACAAACAAACAAACTAAAATTGAAAAAATGGCGTCATGGGATATGACAAGTACAACTATTTTAATTGATTTCTTTAAAAAGAACGCATTTCTGTATAAAAATTACAATAAGGTTTAAATAATAAGGCGACGAAGAAAACAAATACAATTTCAAGAAACAAATGCAAACAAATTTCAAAAATTTGGCGCATACGTTTCAATAGAAAATTGTCAATTTTTGAAAAAACATGTGAAATTGCCGCCATCAATGAAAAATTGAAATGTCCTTCAATTTCATAATTTTTATTGACGATGTACGTATGTGGAATACCCGCCTAAGCAAATTAAAAGATAGTGAAATTGAATGAAGTGGATTGATGTTGTCATGAAGAAACATAAAATTCACCGACAGCCCCAAAGGGGGGATGGTAAAAGGAAGTACTATAGACAATACACATAAAATCGTATTCTGTTCAGATATTATAACAATAATCGAATGTGTGCATTGTGAATTAGCAACACTCAATGATCACATAAGGAAATGTGTTTTTTTTTTTTTTAAATGTTATTGTTGTTGTTGTTGTTCTTATGAAATATTGTTTGAAGAAGGAAGTAGTCTATCTGAGAAAATTTGCATATCATAAAGTCTATGATGACAAGGCGGTTTGAGGTTTTATGGCTTCAGTGGCATTGATCTTATAAAAGCGTCGTCGCAAGGCCGCAAGCAACATCACTAATAATAGAATTGTGACGTAGAAGATCATCTGTGTCTGAACAATTTGTAAACAATAAAAAAAACTTGCTAGCGGCATAGAACCCAAAATAAAATAGCCTCTCCGTTTATGAGTATTATTACTATTGTAGCTATTACTTATATTATTAGTTATTATAATATGAAATTGTGACTAAATTATTTTCTTTGGGGAATGGTTGTTGACACTTTTAAATAGGCCCTACACTTGCAGTAGGCATATTTTACTTTTAAGAGCTATTGTATAAGCTTACCCCCCGATTACACACCCTAATTGTACCAATATTTGATCCAATAGATATCGGTCGAAGAAAAATTGAACGGGTAATTACAAAATTCTGATACAGGTCATTTCAAAATAAACAATCCAAATATTTCTTCGATGGAATAAATATTAGGGTTTGTAATCAGGGCCTATTATCAACGCGAAGAATGTAGCTTATTTAAATATTGTCCATTTGCCTTGAGAGCTCATAGTGCAAAACAGTGGAAAAACGCTTTTTAAAAAGGTGTATAACTTACATCGTAATAATCAAGAGCGTATAAGAAATTAACACCGTAAGAATTCACAACGAAACAATTCCAACGGCGCGTGGCTTGTCGAGTCTCGATCATCAGAAGTTTGACAAACCTCGAACACTTTGTAACACGAAAGTTTGTGGTGCGGCGAACAAGTTCGTGCAAGCTTGCGCGCAGAAGCTCGTTCGTCTCCACAATTCGTCGTTAAATCAAAGGTCTGTGCTGGTCTGCGGTTCGGCAGATCACGAATCACAGATCAAAAGTCTCTAGAAGTGTTCCAACGACGCGTGGCTTGTATGAGATACACGATGTTTTCGATAACGGGCGATAACGTCCGCGATGTGCCAAGTCACAAGCCTGTTCACACCGTTGGAATGACAAGGCGCGACTTATTGACAAGCCTGTACAAGCCACCAATGGCGCGAGGTTCGAGACGGGACTCGGCGAGCCACGCACCGATTAAGAATCAACAACAGAAGAGTCAACTCCGTAAGAATCAATACCGGAAAGGTCAGAACCGTAATATCTTCATAATCCGTTCTGCTTTTTAGGTCTGCCCGAGAGGTGCAAGACAACGTGGAATAGCCAATCATATTTTATCATTGAACGCGTCGGTAGACTGCCAGCTGGAGTGTGCAATGCCGCGACACGAGACTACGAAGACCTGCGGCCTCTGCTCTCCACACCATCCCTACAGGTCAGCAGTACAAAACGAGTTGGATCTCAGCGATGTCAAGCCAGGGCTGCCGAAGCATCACCACCATTCGTCAGCTATCTCGTTGTTTAATGCAACCTTAGATGTCCCTCGAATGGATATAGTAAGTAGTGTACTCGAGGACAAACAATGTTACTGCATTAAACGGAGCTGCGATTTTTTCAATAGGGGTTCAAGTTTGCAAGTACCCAATAATTATTTTTTATGTCAACGAGCCCGTGGATTTTCGGACAATATTGATTATGATTCTGCATGCATTTTTGGCGCTGACAAACTGGTACAACTCCACAAGCGATAATGAACAAGCTGAGACAAGGTCACAATTGGCACAATGTAGCAAGCGTATAATCATGACTTCACCAAGTTCTAGTATACGAGGCAGTATAACAGGTGTATAAACTCACCAAAGATTTTTTCTGTATTTCAGGACGGAGAATGCATGATACTTAACATTGAAAATGCAATATTTGCCAATCGCACGGTCATACGGCCGATTTGTGCCAATCAGGTACATGCACACTGTTTGGCTAATTGCAGCAGCCGATCTCTGAACCGCCTTATGCGAGACGCAGCTATCAATGACGCCGATGTACCTAGTTACTGGCAGTTTTGGCTGTTCTTCGTCCTCCTGTTCATTAGCTGGGTATCCACGACGGTCTCTGTATCATTGACTGATACTATCTGCGTGGAAGTTTTGGGTAAGTGTAAGTAAGATACTCCAAAAGATGTATGGACCAGTGCAAAATCAGGGAGAGAGTGAGGGACAGAGACAGCGGCGTATCCGTAGAAATGACTATAGCTCTGCGCGATATACCGAAAACCTACGATAGTAACCGAAATCAAGAGAGCCCGCATCAGGTGGCTAGGGCCCGTGGAACGAATGCCAGAAAATAGGGCTACAAGAGCAGTCTTACACAAGGTGCCACAAGGGAGAAGACGAGTGGGACGGCCGCGGATGCGATGGCTGGACGACGTCGAGTTTGATCTGGCAACCCTTGGTGTCGATGAATGACGACGGAGGGCGCAAGACCCTCCACGGGCCGGATTAAGTAAGTAAGTGGGGTAGGCCTAATTTATATTTTATTAATTAATTTATTAATTGAAGCGTGTAGAAGTCAAAGTGTATAACTGCGATTGCAGTGGCAGGTGGCCCCTGACATTTAAAAATAAACATTTTTGGCGGGAAACAATATCGGGTCCCATCTCTCCCAGAACAGATAGACTGTGCGTCACTCCTCCATATCAACCAAAAGTATAGAAGTATGAATATTTTTGAAATCAAGATTTTTTTCCCATGTTGCTGACACTGACAATTTTTTTTAATTAAAAAATGATTATCACTTACAAACAATTAAATGATTGTATCCGATTGACCTCTTCAGTCGCCTCTTTTACTTTTAATTGATATAAATTTTATAACGTCGACCGGTAAGTATATCTATTTCAAAATGCAACCAACCCTCATATTTTACCTCAAATTAATTGACTCTCTTATTTCAGGTAGGCAAACGGGTAAATTTGGAAACCAAAGACTGTGGGGCTCGACGGGATGGGGCATTCTATCGATAGTCAGTGGTTTTGTGGTGGATGCATTCAGCGACAAAAATAGTGATTTAAAAAATTACACCCCCTCTTTTTACATGATGGGGGTTTTACTACTCTGTGATATCTTTTCTTCCAACTCCATAAAGGTTGGTATTTCACAATAACCTAAGGTATTTGGCCTATTCAGTGCATGATAAATAAATTTTCAGTCTTCCTAGCATGCATGGAATGAAATTCTATCTTTTTCGAGTCTACTAGGGCCTATTTTTTAATCTTAACCTGGGATTAAAAATGAAACCAAGATAATTTTATAATTCAAAATTGTTTTATTTACATTTTTCACCCCAACAATAAGTTACTATTAAACGACATAGTAAGCTCGCTGGGGTAGAATGCATTAAGCTTAGGCTTCTCAGCAGGGGGCAAACTGAACAGCCAAGCTTACGTATAGCCTACACCAAAACATACCCTCAAAACAACAAAAAAAAAGGAACCTGTGGGAAAGGAGGAAAATAATTTATATCAGACACATTTTTCTGTCACTAAGGCAGTCGGTTGTACGGTAGTTCCCTAAACTACTATAGTAAATCGACTGAACGGATTTAAAAGAACCGGTCCGAGTATACTCGAACATGCTTTCCAATTTATCAAAATTAGTAGATAGAGAAAATGAGTAATTTCATGGTAAATAATTTTCCTATGGTTAAATTTCCGATGTCTCGGGGGGGGGGGGGGGGGGGGTTGTCCACCTGACCTCACTGGAGATGACGTAAATTCTAGATAGGTCAGACCAACACATTACCACACAGCAATACTCGCAGGGCACGCAATGCATTTAATCGTGAATTTTCTATCATTTTTTCAAAAAAACATTTTTTTTTTACAGAACCAAATACTTTTCTGGGAAAGCAACCTGTCTGGTTTCGTTACTCAATTTAACACCTAAAACATGCCTTAAGGTAGAAATCATGGATAGAAAAGTTTCGCAGAAAAATTATTTTTTAGTCATTTTTCATTAAAATTTAGTTATTTTTATTTTTTTACCCCCAGAAGCAACCTATCAAGGGGCAAGCGACCCCCCGCATTTCGTTTACATTAATAACGACTACAATATATGTGAATTTAAAAGAAATCGTTGGAGCCGTTTTAGAGAAATAATTTTTTTAGACGTTTTTTTGGAGTTTTTTGAGAATAAAACCACCCCAAATTAAGTTAGCCCAAAATAAAAAAAATTGTCCCGAGGTATGATTTTTGTGAACCTACGTGCCGAATTTCATCAAAATCGACCGAGTAGTTTGCCCGGAAATCGACGCACAGACAAACAGACAGACAGACAGACAGACAGACATTTCGTAAAAACCACTTTTTTTTGGTTCCTGGGACCTTAAAACGTGTAAATCCGTTGAAATCTCGGAATCGAAAATTTCGACCGTCACAAAGCTTTCCTTATACTACGTATAAATTGGAAAGCAAAAAATATATAAATATAAAGAGATTCCTGCAAATTTAAAATTATGCAACTATACCTTTATTTATTAACCTATAATTTTGTTTCTATTACAGTATGAGCAAAGCAAGAGCTCGAAAAATTTCTGGAAAGATGTAGGACGGTTATTTCTCAACATAAGAATTGTAGTTTTTATGGTTTGGTGTACCTCCATTGGAATGTGTTTCGGCATGGTCTGGAATTTTCTATTTTGGTAAGCACCTGTAATATAGGCTAAGATTAATTATTAATCACGCAGTGTTCTAGGCTACGGTTTATTATGATTTTGTAAAAACTCACAGTCATCGAACAATTAGGGAAGAGCCCGTTGTCAGACGGAGGGGGGTGACTTTTCGGGAGTGGGTTTTAATCCTGTAATCAGGCTTATAGTCCTGTGAAGGACAGTTAGTTTTGCCGGTGGAGGCCGTGAACGAATGGTTAGAGAGCTTGCATTTCAATGGGTGAACGGTAGTTTGAATCCTCAAGGTGATCGGATTTACTCAATCATTAAATTAGGAATACAAGAACAATGGATCAATCGTCATGAAACCATCTCGGGACTATAAACCAGCGGTCTTTCTCAGGACTAAGCCTGATGATGAAACGACGCCCCACCCTAATTATATGATGGTCTCTAATGCTCTAATGATCACTAAAAAACAACAGGCAATGTATAAGTCCACATAACCCTTTGTTAAATAATTGTAAGATGGTTGAAGATTGTTTAAGGGGGGGGGGGGGCAAATGATACCAGTACGATACCAAAATGTACCTTTCCTTCTTGTAAGCCTATAACTTATTTTTCAGGTACATGGAAGAGCTAGCTGACATACAAGGCGGTGACGCTCTAGCTTACATCAAAACTATTGAAGGGTTGGTGGGCGGTATTCATTGCTTTGCAGGGGAGGTCCCCTCTTACTTCCTTTCTGGATGGGTGCTGGAGAAGATTGGTCATGGACATGCAATGACATTGACTCTGTTGCTTGCTGGAGTTAGGTAATATTATTAATTGTTGTGGTAGTAGGAGGGAAAAGGCGGTTCTGGCACAACGTGTAAAATTACCCTTTCAAGTACATAGGTCTGATTGACGGCAAAAATTTATCCGTAATGTCTTAATGCAGAGCTTCTTCTTACCTCACCCGAAATAGGCACTTAAAGCGTTTTTCACTTCAATAGTGGGAATCAGCACACTGCAGTGTGATAGGTACTGCTTAACCATAAAAAGTATTGTATTCACTCAAACTTTCATTTTTATCAATATTTAAAATGATTGTTTTATTTGCTTTTTTTCTCTAGATTCATTTTATACTCAATCATCTCAGACCCCTGGTGGGTCCTACCCGTGTCCTGCTTCCAGGCCATGAACGGTCTCTTTTTTCCTACCATGACATCCTACGCTAAGATTGTGGCGGAACCCGGTACAGAAGCCACTGTCCAAGGACTAGTCAGTGCGCTGTGCGAAGGAGTTGGTAAGTTTGACTTCGAATAAAGTCCCAAGATTTTTCTGCTGGTAGGTAACCTCTAGTAGGTCGTACAGTACCCATGCCTTCCAGGTCATGAATGGTCCCTTTTTTCCTACCATGACAAGATACGTCTGTGCTGGTAGGTAACCCCTAGTAGGTCGTACAGTACCCATGGCTTCCAGCAGGCCATGAACGGTCTCTCTTTTCCTACCATGACAAGATACGTCTGTGTTGGTAGGTAACCCCTAGTAGGTCGTACAGTACCCATGGCTTCCAGCAGGCCATGAACGGTTTCTCTTTTCCTACCATGACAAGATACGTCTGTGCTGGTAGGTATAACCCCTAGTAGGTCGTACAATACCCATGGCTTCCAGGTCATGAATGGTCCCTTTTTTCCTACCATGACATGATACGTCTGTGCTGGTAGGTAACCCCTAGTAGGTCGTACAGTACCCATGGCTTCCAGCAGGCCATGAACGGTCTCTCTTTTCCTACCATGACAAGATACGTCTGTGCTGGTAGGTAACCCCTAGTAGGTCGTACAGTACCCATGGCTTCCAGAAGGCCATGAACGGTCTCTCTTTTCCTACCATGACAAGATACGTCTGTGCTGGTAGGTAACCCCTAGTAGGTCGTACAGTACCCATGGCTTCCTGGTCATGAATGGTCTCTTTTTCCTACCATGACAAAATACGTCTGTGCTGGTAGGTAACCCCTAGTAGGTCGTACAGTACCCATGGCTTCCAGAAGGCCATGAACGGTTTCCATTTTCCTACCATGACAAGATACGCCTGTGCTGGTAGGTAACCCCTAGTAGGTCGTACAGTACCCATGGCTTCCAGTAGGCCATGAACTACCCTAAAAGATTGTAGCTGAACCCGATATTGAAGCCACTTTTCAGTGACCAGTGAGAAAGAGTTGGAATTAAGAGTTTTGATTCATCTGCTCACTGCAGGACTTGATTTAGAGATTTGCGCCCAAGGCTAAAGTTTACTTGCTTTTTTGGTTTCCAGGTGTTGCACTTGGGAGCTTTTTGGGTGGAATATTCGTTGACAGCTACGGCGGAGCAACAGCTTTTAGAATATTCGGTATTGCCATATTGGTGATTGCAGTTTTCAATGCAGTCGCACAATTTCTTCTGGAGAAATTTGGCAAGAAAGGTAGGTACCGTAGCGTCAAATATTAATGGATAGCTATAGATAGAAAATCCGTGTATTTATCAACAACAAAATAAAATAGGTGAACCAAAAATTACAAAGCTGCGCCCCCTCAAGGTGAAGGGTGGGAGGGTGGCACATCAACCTATTAAAAATATTAACAACTTCTAAAATGCATGGTGACACATGAACATGTCAAAAATAAGCAAACTTGTTATATGCAAAATTATGGTCAGGTTCCAAGTTTCTTTTGTCATAAAAATAAAATAAAAATAAAAATAAAAATATGCATATGTAGGCCTAATATAATTAAGCAGACCAAAATTCGTCACGTCAAAGTATAAATTAATCACCTTTTGTTGAATTATAATCCGATGTTCACAGCCGTAGCCAGTTTTTTTTTTTTTTTTTTGGGGGGGTCGTCACCGAAGGTGAGGTAACCTTAATAAATTTAAAACTACATTCTATCTCGTATATCTCTTATACGCTGGAAATATTTCGGAGGGGGGGGGGGGGTTCCAGATACCTGGACCTCCTCCTCCCCCCTCTGGCTACGGCCTTGCAGAGGCTTAATAACAGTAGATAGTAGTTGTAAAAAAGGTTTTGAGAATTCAGGCTTCCTGCCCCCTCCCAAATCTAATTCATAATATTTACTAACATAACATTAATATTTTTTAGAATCGTTAGAAGAGACACTAGAAAAGACGAAACTGAAAGTTGGACCTGTAACTCCTGTTGTACAAAACTAATGCACTTCTCATTTAAGAAGTTTAGTCTACACCCTATTGATGGCAGAAATTACAGAGAAAAATGCATCAGCATTACAACAGCCAAAAAACCACGAATGCAATATTGCAAATTGAGAATATCCACAGTTTTATTTACTTTTACTTGCATCATGTTACATCCATTCCACTCGATATGAGAATTTTTAATTGTTATAAAACTGAGTTGAGCCATGTGTCACAGCCAAATCACGGTAAGTTGACTGAGGCATGCCGTGCAGATATTACGCTATCAACAGTCGTTTTATAAATTATATTAAGGCATGAAAGCTCTCATCAAAAATCTTTTGTAAAATAACTGCTGTTCACATAACACTTGCTCAGTATGCCTCAGTCAACTTACCGTGATTTTTCGTGACGTGACGTATGGTTCAACTCAGTGTGGGTTACCTGCATATAGCTTGTACAGTATCTTAAAATTTTGTTATTCTTGTAAATAATTGTGTGTTATACGCGTAGGTAATTATGTTATGGGTTCTTCTTCTTCTGTTAAAATTTCTAGGCTTAAACTTAAACTGGAGCAACATTCGTTTAATTTTTTAATGATAATTTGAGAATGTAAGTTATCTTATAACAATGGAAAATTATTTAACACGGAATATTAGTAAATGTAGACGCAAGACCGGCGGCAGCCATTTTCATTATGTTATATTTTTAATTTGTTTATCAGTGGAATTTTGGAGTGCGAGCGGCTAATTTTTAATTATTTATTATTAGTTACCTATATATGTTATTTATATTTATTATTTATTTACATTTTATGAGAAATGATTTGTAAATTTTAAATTTTTGTTTTACGCGTATGTAATTATATTGCTCTTATGGCATGGATTAAATTTTTTCAAACATTTTTAGTAAACCTTTTGAAATGTAAACGTAAATCTGTGTAAACAGCCTAGCGGCCATTTTCATTTTATTATATTGTTTAATTTGTTTATTACGGTAGCGGATTTTTATAATGTGAGCGGTAATTTTTAATTATTAATTATCATTTTCCTATATTTTTTATTATTATTTATTTACATTTTATGATTGGTCAATTTTAAATTTTAGCATGAGCTGCACTATAAAGATATCTTTACGATGTTTACATTTCCGAAATTAAAATTTGAAACATTTAGCAAGTTGAATCACATGTAGGCTAGTGAATAACCTTAATGTATACTGTAGATAACTGAAAATGTTAAATCCAATTTAATTATATTATATTAATATTTTTATGTTGAGCTTATTCATTGAATATATCTATTATTTTGTCTTGGTCCCTTATACGTAGGTAACTATGTGTTTATGAACATTCTAAATAGGTAGGGGAATGGTTATAATGTGGATCGTTCACTGTTGTCAGACACAGAGTTACGACGATAGAGGAGTTTATGAACTCTACAGCTCTACTCTCGATCACTCAACCTCATTTTAACAAAAAAGGGAAATTTATGGGTGTCTTACAAAAGTTAAGGAAGTTTTGGAACCATCCTTTCCGGCCCTGGAATCCGATCTATATAGGTGTGATTGGCTAGCTCCAGCCGCTGCATCACTGGTCCGAAGTACGGCTATCAATCAATTATTAAATGAAATTATATAGATACTCATTTACAGCCAATAAATCGTCAGAGTAGTTATTGATGTCCTACAAATGTTAAGGAAGTTTATACACCGTTCGTTACGGCCCTCAAATCTCTAGGGGTTTTGGCAGGCTCCGATCCTGCACTGGTCTAGAGTATCTATCACTCACCTCATTTTGACAGAAAAAGATACACTGGAAATGCTTATGATGTCTTAAAAACGTTTGGGGAGTTTATGAACATTCTCTTCTACACTGGAATCTCAATGTGTGATTGGCATCGGTCCAGACCATTGGCGTAAATTCCCTGACCAAAAAATTTTTTTTTTTTGGGGGGGGGCTTTAGGACCCCAAGACTTTGATCCCCCGGAGAAAAAAAATCGATAAATGGGCCCAAATTAGTGAAGTTTTACGCACTTTGCAAGCAGTACAGTTGAGATTAGCCCAGGACCCCCCTATTTACGCCAATGTTTGCAAGCAGTACAAAATTGAGAAATTACAACGGCGAATAAACCTACCATTGAGGTGGGCCCGGGGGTCTCCCCCGGAGAAAAATTGCGAAAAAATAGCTCTGAAGTATTGGGGTTTTAAGCATTCATTTCATGTAAAATAAGCATACTAAGAATTAATTTCACTTTCATTATTGTGGATACTATGCCTTTAGCCTCCATAACGTCTTCGTCACCAAAAATCCTGGGGGGGGGGGGCTACGGGTGGACCTTCCCCCCCCCTATTTACGCCAATGGTCCTGACACAGTCACACTGGTTCAGACTACAGCGATCACTCAACCTCAATGAAGTAATACATGGATCACATGTTCTGAAAAACAAAAAAGGTGAAATTTAACCGTAAATAAAGTTAAGGGAGTTTATGAACCATCCATTAAGGCCCTGGAATTTCTAGATGCGATTGCCTGCCTCCAGGGACGGATCCTTGGGGGGCAGTGGGGGCGGTCGCCGGTGAAATTTAACCGTAACTAAAGTTAAGGGAGTTTATGAACCATCCATTAAGGCCCTGGAATTTCCAGATGCGATTGCCTGTCTCCAGGGACGGATCCTTGGGGGGCGGTGGGGGCGGTCGCCGGTGAAATTTAACCGTAACTAAAGTTAAGGGAGTTTATGAACCATCCTTTAATGCCCTGGAATTTCCAGATGCGATTTCCTGGCTCCAGGGACGGATCCTTGGGCGGTGGGGGCGGTCCCCCCCCCCCCGAGAGAAATAGGTTTATACTAGATAGATTGTACTTTGGAAATTAAACAAAATTATTAGCTACTCAAGTAAAAGAATCGCGAACCCCCCCGAAAACTTTTTCTGAAACCGTCCCTGCCTGGCTCCGACCAGCTTCACATGATCGCTTACCTCACTTAAATCAGATTAAAAAGCTAGAAAAGTATATGGATGTCATACAAAAGTTAAGAGAGTTTATAAGCCGTCCTTTAAGGCCCTGGAATCGCCAGATGTGGCTGGCACCAGCCCTGACGCAGCCACTCTAATCTAGACTATGTCCATCACTCAATCTCATTTATACAGGAAAAAAAAGCGCTAGCGCATTTTAAGGGTGTCCAAAACAAGTCAAGTTAGTTTATAAGCCGTTCTTTACGGTCTTAGAATCTCCTGATGTTGGTGGCTGGCTCCGGCCCTGACGCAGCAGGGCTAATTTGGCCTACATCCATCACTCAATTTAATTTATGCAGGAAAAAGCAATAAGGCATTTGATGGGTGTCCAAAAAAAGTTAAAGTAGTTTATAAACCGTCCTTTACGGCCCTGGAATCTCCAGGTGTGATTGGCTGGCTCCAGCCCTGACGCAGCTGGGCTAATTTGGCCTTCATCCAACACTCAATCTAATTTATGCAGGAAAAAGCAATAAGGCATTTGATGTGTGTCCAAAAAAAGTTAAAGGAGTTTATAAACCGTCCTTTACGGCCCTGGAATCTCCAGGTGTGATTGGCTGACGCCGGCCCTGACGCAGCCGCACTGGTCCAGCGTTCATCGATCGCTCGCTGTTGCTCAGTGTTCTCCCGCAAGCCCCTGGAGTTCTCACAGTTGTCCAGGTAAATCCTTATATTCTCCCTTTGTCTACTTCATTTTTACCAGGTTTACCACTTTAAACTGATTTAAATGGCTTGTTGTAACCTTTTAAGGTTCATCTAGAATTATATTCGTCTTATTATACGTCAGAAGACGTGTTATGAGAGTATATCAGACATGTTATGGGGCAGCTTGTTTATTGTCTGCTGGTTTAGGCTTGAAAAGGTGTGCTCGCGTGTTTGGGGCGTACAGGCTACAATTTTGAAGTTGGTGTACCCTAATTGCCATAACTGCATTAAATCTGTTTTTTTTTATTGGAGATTATAGGTACATAAAATTTATACGCTTATGTTATTATTATTTCCTTAAATGATACCTTTAACTTTTTTACTGACACAACTAAACAGATTTAGGGCTGCTAGAGTAGCTCGCGATCCCCAACTTCACATATTTTTAAGATACATAGTTACTGTACATAGGTATACATAAATAGATAGTCAGTCATCTTCTTCCTTACATGACTCTTCTATCGAAGATTGGCGATCATCATGGAAATTTGGACTTTCTCTGAAAGAGAAGTCGTGCTCTTGCCAAACTGCGTCAGGTTTGTCGACCAGAATGTTCTTCTTCTGCCAGGACCCCTCAATACTTCTATCTTCCCTTGGATTATTACATGAAGAAGAACTTTTCGTTCCTCATTCAATGAGCGAAGTATGTTAGTTTCCGTTTCTTAGCAGTCAGCAGCAACTCGGCTTCTGTATCCATTCGCCTCAGGACCTCAGCATCAGGACATGGATATACAGTATATATATATATTTTAAAAAGATTAATCGCATACCAACAATTTAATGAATGTATCCAATTGACCTCTTCAGTCGCCTCTATAGGTTAGTACCCGTGTTGAGTTACGACACGTCTCCGATCGCATGGCGTGTAAAGACTCGCACAAGTGCAAGCACATTACCACCTGGCCATCAAAGTCGATAGGTATACATACTGTACATACACATGATTTACGACAAAGAGATACACAGACACTATACTCATATAGATAAAATAAAACGCCCTGCCACGACAGCCCCATCAATGGTCAGCAACATATACAATACAATATTTTAATTTAATATGTTTTATATGGGCCTGGCTGCCAGTGGCGGCGCTAGAAATTTTAAGGTGGGGGCCATGGAGGGGCATGACTTCTATCTGGGGGGGCCAATGAAAAAACAAAACACTTTTCATTGGGAGTAGGTATACCGTTCAATAATTCTGCAATTTAACAAGATTTAAAATATCTCAAAACTGGGGGGGGCCCTGAGGGGCCGGAGAAACTTTGGGGGGGGGGGGCAGGCCCCCTCGGGCACCCCCGTAGCGCCGCCACTGCTGGCTGCCGATGAAGGGTGGACCCAGATTAAGGGATTTATTCCCTTACATATCGGGGCTCGAACCTTGTTCTTCTGTTTCGGTCTTGCCCTTTACCCACTGGACTACTCCTGACTCCTGACCGAACAGCAGAGGGGGGGGGGGGGGGTGGTAACAACACTCAATTTTGCACATAGTTTATGGATATACATTTTTTTCTTTAATCTCCCGTGAATGCCCCTGGCCCTTGATCCCCAGTTTAGTATTATTTCAATAAGTTTTGGAGTGTAAAATTATGGGAACTCTAGGTTTTGGACCTATCCCCCCGGACCCTTTGTAGTTACTTAAACCTTTCGTCGATAAATAAATAAATACTATGGAAATGCGCAAAACGCCACTATTTCAGGCTATTTTTACAAAGTATTTACCCGGGGAAGGCCCCCGGGTCCCCTGCTTGAAGTTATACGGATTTTTGGCGATTAATTCTGAACCTTACTGCCATTAAAATGCATATACCCCATGGATATTTTGAACCCATCTCTTCAAAAAAATTCCCCCATGGGTGACTCCCGCCCTCCTCTCTTTATAGAGGGTGCAATATGTGTATTAGTTACTTCCTGTTGGAAGTTGAATACATAGTCTACAATTTTACTAGCAGAGTCAATCAATCAAAAGGTGTATTAGAAAAATACAAAGACACAATACTGTAGGACCAGAAGGCCCATAACAGACTAAAAAATAAATAAATAAATAAATAAATAAACAACAAAAATTTAAACCCTTGAAAAAACGATTAACATTAACTTACGTGCTAATAAAGAAAAAATTCTTTTTAATCCATAATTTGAAACAAAGATTCCACCTCTTCCCGTCCAATCAGGCATTCCCGAATAAATTTCGAAAATTTATTTGTGGTCAGAGATCCAGGCCGTAATTTTAGTTGATTAAATGTCTTATACGGCTATAAAGCTATAAAGCCCTCTCTTACACTCAACTAGGAAAGCCCGGGACCACCTGCTTTACAAGCCCTCAGAAGCTTGGTCAGATAATGTAGCCAGTGTAGGACTCGAACTAACAACTTTCCGAGTGAAAGTCAGAGTTCGTTCCCCTACTCTACTATTGACTGAAACCCACACCTCTTCCACTAAATATTCCTGGGTAGTGTAATTCACTCCCTATAAGGGGTAAGGCGTGTAATATCCTATAGTTACGATATCCGTGTGTGTGTATATTCATATATTTAAGGTACGTCCGGTTATGTGTGACTCTCACTATAGTTATAATAGTATATCTATTGTGTGATTACCTAAGATTCTATCTAATCTATCTATCTATCTATCTATCTTCTGTCTAATGTAGTACTTCATGTATAAAAGGATTGAACAACTACTATTATGCAGCATTTAGTTCGGATCCTCTTCTTGGAGAACTCCTTGCTCACTCGTAGTGCACCCTTAACCATAATATGATAATGCATTTATACTACATATAATACAGTAAAATACCTATAATAATAGGTTATAATATAGGCTATAGCCACCGAATGGGGTCAGATAAAAAAAAAATATAGCCTATCATTGCATCAATTTTTCAAAATTTCAAAAACAACCAAAACTAACCCGTGCAAGCATTTAACGAGTAAATCTATAAAACTATTAGTAAACCCCGTGTTAAATAAACACAGTGTAGTCGTGCTATGACTACTGTTAGACATATATCGTATGTTATAGCCTCGGTTTGATGTAGTGGAGGTCGCATAAAGGTTCACCAAACGTGATAGGTACACAAAGCGTATACCTGATATGCATAATGCATTACGATTCCAATCCACTTTATCGCAAATGGTTTGGAATTTACTGGTTGTCACCAAACCTGATCTGGAAATTCTTAGACCTGGGTTGTATTCGATGCAGGGCCGGATTTAAAATTGGTGTCTTTTCGGATTTCTTAATATTTTGTAAACACCGGCTGCCTGGTATTATTTATTATTTAATTCGTTGTATCATATGTACACAAAGATATGAACGATCATGATGGTTTTGTGAACAACCAGTAGGGACATGCAGAGTTTTTTTTTTCCTAACGCTGTAAGCAACCCTGTCAGCCTGGCGGGGGGGGGGGGGGGGGGGAGTGAGTCTGTTTATTAACTTGAGGCACCCTAAGGGCAGACGGGAGAAGGGGAGTTAATGACTGACAGGGTGGACCTCCTGATTAGAGTGGATTCCGAACCAGTTGGGGAACATAGCAAAGTCACACTAATAATTTGGAGGTGACCAGGACATGCCACGCACATAGACTGACTGGTATAGTCTCAGCACGTTATCATGTCCCATCATGTTCCCCTGCGAATGCACACTACCAAGTTTGCCGCAGTTTGAAACATGTTTTGGTCTCATGGATTTAACTTGGTAAGGCCTTTGGCAGGACATGCAGAGTGTGCAGGTTTGAATGTTTTGAATGAATTAACTAAATCAGAAGCATTTGAATATGGCATGCGTATGTTTGGCGGATGCCTGACTCCTGGCAATGGCGGATCCACGGGGGGGGGGGGGTCAGGGGGTCATGACCCTCCCCTAAATGAGTAAATTCATAAGATAACTAGTAAAAATAAAATTAAAATAAACTTTTCAACAAAAAAAATTACCTTTTATAAATAAATAAATAAATAAGGACTTTTTATTGTTTCTACTACTAAGCCAACTTACAAAAAACTTGTGACCCCCCCCCTAAATTTTTTGCTGGATCCGCCCTCGACTCCTGAGGTTTTTAAACCGAGTAGTATACCCCATGTGTACAGTTTGGAGCACTGTTATAATCATGTAGAAAACCGCCCAGTGGCCTAAGGGTAATATTACAGGGAGGGATTCGCACAAACTACAAAACAAAGAACCGGTGCGAGTGAACCAATTCCAAATACTCGGTAATCGAAAGGAATTACTCCATCCTGGAATTGACGCGAATGAAAGCGGATGTCCCTAACCACACTTTTGATGGTTTTGTTGGACTTTATTCGAACGGGGCCTAATGCAGTTATGGCCGCCGGAGCATTAACTCCTCAGCCCAGTATCATAGAGCTGTCAACGGAGCACATGACCACATGTGGACCCATTTGAGTTCAAAGAAAGCTTTATCGAATTCTGATTGACATCAGTTCAACCAGAGAACAGATTTATCTAATGTCTGTTCCTATCAGACAGTGGCGAATACACTATTTATCAATAATTTTTACTTAGATCAGGGGTTCCCAACCTGTGGTCCATGGACCACCGGTGGTCCACAGACATATATCAGGTAAGAAGTAAGAAATAAGAAAATAAAACAGTTGAGTTATTGGAAATTTGAAATAAAATACAATAAGTCTTGGCACTGAACTACAAAATCCGCCCGATACCAGTTCTAAACATTTAATCAAATGTTAGCACGTAATTTAAGGCACAAGCTAGCCGGCCGCCAAACCAAGTTGAATCCAGTGGACCAGAGCAGGTTCAAAGCTGCAGATAACTTGGTCGTGTGCACAGTGCCGGTAGGGAAACATGGTAGGACTTGTCCTGGTCACCTCCGAACTAATCGTGTGACTTCACTGTGTTTCCCAAGTGGTTCGGAATCCACTATAATCAGGAGGCCCACTGTCCTATGGGCTGGCGTAGGACAGTCAAGTTGGGGTCGCTCTATGGGCCCAAATTTGAGGCCTAAGTCGTTATTAACCCGACGAACACTACTACTACTAAGGCACAAGCTAATTGCTCTTGGTCCTAGAATTTAACGATTTTCCTATCACAGCTATGGGAAAATCATAAAGTAATCTAGTGGCAAAAAGCTTGGGGAACCCCTGACAGATCATCTTCATCCTCAGCACTACATACAGCTCGAGGTGAGCTTTGACCTCTCGCACTACCTATCTTCATCGCTCCTGGTTTTTGGTTTTCCTCTGTCCAGCCGCCTCTGGCATCTTTCACAGGTAACTTTCCACCTTGTTTAACAAAGGGTTAGTTGGACTTACATTGCCTGCTGCGTTAATAGTCATTAGAAGCATGGGTCACATAGTCATTGATCAATTCAGGCGGAGTCCATTGTCAGGTAAGTAAGTCCAACTAACACATTGTTAAATAGTATTACACCATTGCCATTAACCTTTTCTACCTTGTCACTATATTGGATTCCTTGCCTGCCCTTCTGCCTTGCATTATTTGCTCCACATAGGTCCATATATAGCTGAAGAGGAAGACGTAGGAGCGAGAGAGCTGGAGGATGACATGCAGGGAGTTGCTGCCAACCAATCGTTAGTTAGTTTACGTGTCCGGGCCATCAGGACACGCTCCGCCAGAAAATTGCGGCCTGGATGCCTGGACCAATCGTTGAGATATACCCCTCAGAAGAAGAGGGTGGTCCACAGCCACCGAATTCTTTGGGCTTTAGCGAAGCGAAAGGTGTTTTCTTTTTCCATGATCCATGATAAAATTTATAGTTTCAAAAAAATCTACTTAACGCCTTCTTCCACTGACCCCTTCAAATAACACGAAGGAGAACCTTCCGTGGCCCCCAAACAGTGGCGGAGGTGGCTACATTATGGTAGATTCTTTATTAACATGTTTTAAAATAATAATTTAATTACATAAGTAAATAATGCATTTTATAAGAACCGGTCCGAGTTTACTCGAACATGCTTTCCAATTTATGAAGTAGTAGCTAGAGAAAATGAGTAATTTCATGGTAAATAATTTTCCTATAGTTCAATTTCGGGCATCTCGTGGGGGGGGGGGGGGGGGTGTTGTCCACCTGACGTCACTGGAGGAGAGGTAAATTCTAAATTATAGATAGGTCAGACCAACAAATTATCACACAACAATAATGGCAGGGCACGCAATGCATTTGACCATGAATTTTCTATCATTAAAAAAAAAAAGATTTTTTTGCACAAAACCAAATTTTTTTTGGGAAAGCAACCAGTCCGGTTTCGTTACTCAATTTAACCTAAAACATGCCTGAAGGTAGAAATCATCGATGGAAAGGTTTCACAGAAAAATTATTTTTTAGGCATTTTCCATTAAAATTTAGTTATTTTTATTTTTTTACCCCCAGAAGCAAACTATCAAGGGGCAAGCGACCCCACGCATTTCGTCAACATTAATAACGGCTACAATATATGTGAATTTAAAAGAAATCGTTGGAGCCGTTTTGGGGAAATAATTTTTTTAGACGTTTTTTTTGAGTTTTTGAAAATATATCCCCCCAAATTGAGATAGCCCAAAATAAAAAAAATTGGTCCCGAGGTATGATTTTTGTAAACCTACATGCCGAATTTCATCAAAATCGACCGAGTAGTTTGCCCGGTAATCGACGCCTCGCACAGACAGACAGAGCGACAGAGCGACAGACAGACAGACATTTCGTAAAAAACACTTTTTTGGGTTCCTGGGACCTCAAAACGTGTAAATCCGTTGAAATCTCGGAATCGAAAATTTCGACCATCACAAAGCTTTCCTTATATTATGTATAAATTGGAAAGCAATAAGAAACGTGTCTTTACATTAAAATACACTAAAAAACGTGCCTTTACATTAAAATACACAAAAAAAACTGCGTTCATTCCTATTTGCAAGACTAACGGACGGGCATTAGTACAAGATAAAAAGCATGTTTCACCACTGCCCCCCCCCCTTGAGAAATTTCTGGATCCGCCACTGCCCCCCCAAAAGGTTACAATTAACAGCCTAATATAAATTTGTCGCTGTTGACCTCAATGGAACATTTTCAATTGACTCCAGAGCAGCTGCAGTTCTATTTAGTACGGGTTTAAGTCAATTAATAAACAAGTCAGAATGCTTCCGAATGCAATTGAATATTGGTTGGCTTGTGGAGCTTCGTAATTATTGGAAGTACCGTACAGCGGGGTCATTTGCGACCCCTGGGGCATGTGGAGAAGTACCGTAACCACCTAAACTAGATCGCTTCCCTTGAGATTTGCAACATGACTGCAATCACAATTAGACCCCAGCTTACCGTCCTTTCCTCGATCGCTGTTGATCCAGCTGATTGCACCGGTTTGGACTAATGAAAGGGTTTTTATTTATTTATTTAATTATATGTTATTATAGTTAAAGACTTTTATTAAATCTGCTGGTATTTTCAGGGAGGAATTTTATGTACCTATGACAAGAGTGTTCACTGCACGAACGTATTTAAGTATCTGCCGCTTCTAGGCACTGAATTTTGCCCCCCCCCCCCTCCCTTGCAGAGCTCTCCCGCTCTCCCCGTCAGCTGATTGTTTTTATAAGTTATCGGCCGGCGTTGCCTCTGCGTAGTAGCCGTTTGAATAACTCAAAATTATTTGTTAAGCTTTTAGTTTTGTTGGCCCTTGAACAATAATTAGTTATTTAACCCCTAGGCGCGCGCGTAGTCCGTCAATTTGGAAATACATCAAATTCAACACAATCGCACAAACCAGTTCGGACTACCTCTGTGACTAAAATGACGACAAACTATAGGCTATTAAAATGCTGAATTTCTACATTTTTAGCGACGCTCCCCCCCCCCCCCCCAGGTGCATAATTGCATTTATCCCAAATTTTTAGGCCTATATGAAAATTTAGCTTACTCAAATGCATTGGTCAGAAAAGCTGGGAAACTTACTTTCAAATTCCCCCTCTCAAAATTGACGAAAACACGGAATTTTAAATATAATCCCGCTGTAGACCCAGTTTTGCAAAACAAAAACTTTTTTTAAATTTTGATCTCAGTATACGATAATTAAAAGAACACATAGAGGGGCACGTAGGACTGGATGACTCAGCAGTGCTTAATGACTTTCAGAATGAAGTGGAACTACTTCTCAGCCGCTTTCCTCCTTCTGTTTGCCGTGGCAACCGCCGAGGGGGAGATCTGGGAAGAAGATGACAGAGAAATACTAATACGGAGTGAGAGGGGAGCTAAAAACAGAGGTGAGTATCAGGTCTAACTCCCTATTTTGGACTGGGTGCTGCTCCCATCATCAGGCTAAGTTCTGATAAGGACTGGTGGCTTCTGGATTATTGATTCATTGCTATTTTATTATACTCTGAATTTTTGAGAAAATTCGATTCCCTTGAGGATTCGAACTACCGCTCCTCTGATTGAAGTGCAAGCTCTCTAACCACTCGACCACAGCCCTCGTCAGAGTATACTATTGTAGTTTCAAACATCTAGTTGAACTTCACTTTTTCCCTAACCAATGACAACCATATTAACAATGTCATGTTGGGCTGACTTATGGGATCCAGTGTTCAGATCAATTGCCATTACGACTATTACGAGCTTCCATCTTCACCACGAGGATGTACCGATCAGGGATTTTCGCGTCTTCGCCTCTGAGATCATAAGGCATTGGCAGAAGCACAGCTACTTTGAAGACCCGGGCTGTGGCAAAGAAAAAACAGGGCTTAAGCCAGGGGCTTCCACATCAGCTACCTGACTATACCACCGGTTTTTTACCTAGACAAATGGGCTGGAGCTACGCTGCAATACACTGACAGTTTATTGAAGACGAAATGCCAATGTTTGTGTTGTAACTGCACGGCAGAAATAAAAGCGAAGTCATGCCCTCACTCAGGACCCTCCTGTTCTATTTCTGAATGCTCTCCGTCTCTCACCCCCTTTTTGCAATAATTTCAACCCCTGTCTGTAGCCTACTTTCTGCCCCTCATGAACCAAAATAACGATATCTAGGCTGCATTATAAAATGGCATAACCTTTTCTAGAAAATACAATACCTACCGATCACCGAAGTTAGTGTATTGTACAATATAAGAGTAAAATTGTATATACCTACAAATGTAGTAAGTTATTCCTATCTGTTCCAAGGCTAAGTCGAGCTTATGTAGGTATTCAGTGCCGGATTAACCCCTGGGGGGGGGGCACAAGATATGGGGGGGGGGGCGTGGGTGCAAACCAGAGGCGGACGAGGGGGCCCCAGACAGAGGCGGTCCCAGACCTCATAAAAGGGGGAGGCATTTGGCGTAACGGTAGGTTTTCGAAGGTGTGGTATAATCTGGTGCCTCTGCACCCATTTTCATAAAAGTTGCTCAGGAGGGCTGAAATAATGGGGTTTCCATATTTTGAGAGCAAGAAAGCTTACCTACATATTACAAAGAATGAATATAATTATGGACAAGGGGGGTCCGGGGGTTTGGAAAAATAGGGCTGAAATAGTGAGGTTTTGCGCATTTTGAGTGCTGTAACAATTACATTTTAGAGGCAAAGAATATAACTGCCCTCCAAAGGGGGGAGGGGGGCGATAGCAGGTCGCTTCGTTGCAAGTTGCAATCTCCTCTAAAATTCATAAATCTACCTACCAGCTTTGCAGGAAGAAAAGAGTAATAATAACACTACTTCCCGCCAATTTCAAAACTTTTAAATTCAAATTTTTTTTCTATTTTAATCTTAAAATATCTCATTCTGGGGGGGGGCCGGAATTTTAGGCATTTCTGGGGGGGGGCCGGAATTTTAGGCATTTCTGGGGGGGGCCTGTGCCCCAAGTGCCCATGGGTTAATCCGGCACTGTAGGTATTATATTTAAATATGTACGTGTATATATAGGGGGCCAGGATTCCCTATATACTTCTTCGGGTAGCCTTGGTTCGGTCTTTCCTGAATCTCCAGCAATTTATAATGCAGTGATACTGTATAGGTAGCTAAAATGACTGCATACATGTAGGCTTTAAGAAGAAGCGGTATGTGACAAAGCAGTGGAATCCGGGATGATAGGCCATGGTCATTCTAAAAGCGTACTTCCAAACATTTCGTCAACATCTCCGGTCGGCAACTTCAGTGTAACTGCGTATACTTCTAAGATTGTATCCTGGAGGCTTACCCTCATTGCTTCGGCTACGGCCGGAAAGGCCTTTGTAATTATTAAAATCAGTATATTTATAAAAATACAGAATATAAATAAATGTAATGGCATTCAACAGCATAATTATTCTGTTGCTAAGCTGAACATAATTGCGTCAATATATTTCGAACCGGGATAAGTGCCCATTGGTCCATTATTTCACAACAACTTAATCATGAGATTTTACAGTTACAAAAAACGCAGTAGGTACAAGCAAGCAATTCTTGGAAAACAACCACTTTCCTTGTACAATACAATGAACAACAGGTGACAATGAAGTTAGTCAAATTCTAAATAAATAAATAAGGACTTTTTTTGTTCTACTACTAAGCCAACTTAGCTGAGTTAGGGCTATAAAGCCCTCTCTTATACTCAACTAAGAAAGCCCGGGACCGCCTGCTTTACATGCCCTCCGAAGCATGGCCAGAAAATGCAGGAATTCTATACACATTTAATTGTGCTGGCAAATGGCAATAAGGTCTAGGTCACTCGTCCCCCTGCACCTGCGCTCTTGCTAAAAAAAACTATAATGGTGGCCTTCATAGGACAGACATTTTTGAAGAAAACAAAAATTAAATACATCGGGAGAAAGAGATCAGATAAACTTTCAAAAGAAATTTGGCGGGAAAAATCAGGCAACAGCCGTCGTCTCATTCGTCTGCTGCCACTTGGAGGAAAACTTATAAAACACTTTATATTTCGCTAATATAAAACTAACAGTGAGAACCAAAGTGTCGCCCCTTCGGGGCTCTGTCCCGCGCCCCCTATGATACCCTGCACGACCCAGATTTAATTCCCAGCTTTGTTTATTGATAACCAAGGTTTGGAAAAATAAAATGAAAAGTTGTGGGGAGTTGAGAGCACATAAGCTATACCTAGGTACTGTATAAGAGTAGGGCTATATGTACCTATTGTATATATAACAATAACTGAGGACTGAGGTAACCATATAAACAGACCGGAAGAAACGCTGGGAAGTTTTATTTCGCTGAAAAGCACCACGCAGTTAAGCACCGTTCATTTTGTGCCCCCCCCCCCAAGTTTTGTATGCAGTTGTATAGATAGGTATTACCAAAAAAATGTCCTCTTATTTGCAGAGCCATGCAGATATGATAAGGGTCCGTGGACAGAATGTGAGCCCAAAACCAACATGCGATCAAGAACTCTAACTCTGAAGAAAGGCGACTCTGCTCAATGTGAACCGACCAAAACCATCCAGAAGAAATGCAAGAAAGGTTAGTAATCAACAAAGTCTGATCAGTAGACCTAATTGATCGAATTTTAATTAAGAACACGGGTTTTTAAGACACATTGGCAAAAGCTGAATAATTAAAAGATTTAAAATATAAATAAAATATTGAAGAATATATAAAATATTACAAAAACCAGATTGCTGACGATATCAGAAGATGAACCAGACGAAGTGTTGAATAACCAGAATTGGAGAAACAGAAACTCACGTATCACACTGATTATTGGTTATGATTGACTAATTCAACCGGGACCGGGCATAAGGCTAAGATTTTCCAAAATTAATTAACTCCTCATTCCAATTGACATAGGCTATGCAAATGGTACTATGGAAAAATTTGTAGATAATACGCAAGTTTTCCAAAAAGACAAATTATTTGTACCCGACTGATTTACGACTATTTAAGTCTTTAAAATCTATTTAACGCACTATAGTGTTTTTTTAGAGTACCTGTATTAATTTTTTCATGTGCGAAAATTAAATTTACCACAAAGGCTTGTTCTTTCGTAAATTATTCATAGGGCAGTTTTCATATCTTTTCGGCTGTGACACCAGGCAATCAGGCATTATTTAATTTGGTCGAAAATACCTATGCTTTCTTTCTTTACGGAACAGACTGTATGGCAATATTTCATATTTGTAATCCCATGTTTTTAGCCTGCCTCTAACGTAAAACAAAGGCTTGTTCTTTTATGATTTATACCATGTATATTTACGGCAGTGGCACCAGAAATTATTTCATTTAGTCAAAAATACCCAGGCTTCATTTCCTTACAGAACAGACTGCATGGCAATCTCTGTTTTACTTTATGTACCATTTTCTTCCAGCCTGCCGCTACGAGAAGGGGACATGGTCCGAATGCAACCCGCAAAGTAAAATTGTCCGCATCGACAAGCTGAAAGCCAACAGCGACCCGTCCTGCGAACAAAGTCGGCAAATCACCAAAAACTGCAAGAGCAAGTCAGGAAAGGGCAAAAATGGCAAGTCTGGTGAAAATTACGGGCACGACAACAAGAGGAAAAACAGCGGTAAGCAAATTAATTTACAATTTCAATGGTGATGAAGCCGTAGAATCCGGGATAATAGGTCTTGGTGCTTCTGAATGCGTACTTTCAAACTTCAACATATGCGGTCGACATCCTTAGTGGAACTGCGTAGACTTCTAAAATTGTATCTCGGAGGCTCAGCAGCAAAATTTTCTGTCGAACCAATTAGCCACAGTTCTTGATCCCCTTCATCTAGACTGGGACTACCGCACCAATCGTCTTTTGTACAAATCAAAGTCAATTGTGGCCAAATTCTGTGTTACGAAAAGGTACCTACATATCATTTATCAAAATGCTCGGAAGACAACGCTTTTGTTTGTCTTGATATTTTTGACAGCTCTGCGATTGATATTTCAGCAAATAAGTTAACTATCAGAGTTCAAAATTTCTACTTTCACTGCTGTTGCTACTATATTTGATGGGGTTTTTCATGAAGAATCTGCCTGTTTAGTCGAAATTGCCAAAAACGCTTAGGGTAGGCTACTGAGTTAAGGAGGTTTGCAATTTCCCTATGCATGGGAAAAATGATCAGGGTGCAAATCTCAAAAATTTAAAACCAACTTTTATATACCAATCGTTATTCCCGTGTGGTTTTCACTTGAAACATAAGACTTTGCCACCTCCTACTGTCGCATAAGGCACTGAACTCAACATTAAAGTCACAAATTATGATTTCAGGTGGTAACCGACGTAATAAGCAATAAGTATCAACCACTGATACCAATGCAGAGTACCTGCCAACCAACGAGATTTAAACAGTTAAATAGACTGCCCACTCATGTTGAAAGTTGTACTATAGTTTTATGTGGAATTGCCAACATCAGATGAGATGTTTGCTATGATTGATCCATCAAAATGGTGTCCAACTGAAGTCACAGCTACTGTATATGAAGCAACTACCATACGGAGCCAGTTTAGATAGGATTTATGACGTTGTTTGCATAGGATCGATAAGAAGATTAGATCTCTGAAGCGCTCACTGTAGGGGAGTAAAATTGTTTTCTATAATTTCGACGTGCAGCCAATAAACAGAACGCAGCCTCCGTAGCGACTACCTGACAGATCCAATCTTCTCATAGATCCAATGCAAATGAGATCGGATCCTATCTTCCGCAGTTTATCTATGGTTACTTCTATTGGACCTTAGTTCATCTCGTTGTTGCCTCTAGACTATAATATAATGCCAATACGAGTGTGTATAAGACAATAACACCTCTTTCTCTTACGCCTACACCTATGAGAACAAATATAGTGCCCCTACGTTTTGAAGAAATGTTAGTGACGTCACATCTAACACAAGTAGAATCCCGTTTTGCTTTATTTGTCGGTCAAATGGTTGCTTAAAACCAACAGCCACTGGACTTAATTGCATTGTTCACAAGTGAACTGAGCTGTTCAATCTGTTCTAATAGACTGAACTGTCATTCAGTCCGTTGACAGTTCAACCAATTCTTAGTCGGTCAGGTCAAGTTACTCCTGCCGCTTAGACCTGTCCGAGCAGCACGGCCGCAGGCACTGAGTGTAGAATGCGTTGAAAACATGGTTGAAAACATGTCGTTTTACACTCAGTCTCGGGGAAGTGAAGCTTGGGTGGTAGTGCAACTCTTACCATAGGTCTATTGTACTACAGTTCGACAGGGGAAATGGAAATATAAATTAAGTTTACATGCAATGATGGCATTTTATTATTATTAATATACAGTATGTTTCACCATTAATTTAAATCACCCCCTCCCCCTCCCCAAACCCACTGCATGTATTTGAAAGAGTTCTTGTTAAAATTATGGGTGTAGGCCTAAGAAATTTCGGCCAAAAATTTTTGTTATTGTGTGTAAGTTTAGCATAGAATAATTGATCGCCATACTACATATATACTAGCCTATATGTATTAGCGTGTCGGCAAGTTAGTCGAACATCAAACATCATTTTAAAATAATTTGTAATAACAATTAATTGTGAAGCATGGGAACCATCCCCACCAAAAATCTACAGCTAGATTTGTGTTTGATTAAGTTGCCAAAACCGAAACAAATTGAACTATACTGTACACATAGTAAAGCGTATATATTTTCATGTGTCCAAAAATTGTCCTCTTCAATCTGCAGTAACAACAAATTATCCTTTAATGGCTAAAGGCCTCTTCTCCTTCTTCTTCATCCAGTTCTCTCGAGTTGACTCAGCCATTTCAGTCTCATCCTAAATAATTCTTGGTTTCTCTTCCACTGACAAAAAAATTAAAAATCAACCAATTTATCGCAAACCGATGCCGACATACTTGCCGAAAGCTTCCCTCTTGTAGAGATAAACATTAGTCGGTAATATATCAATATAAAATTACTGTAAAAATATACAATAGCACTATGTCGTGCCAATGAGCATTTAGTACATTTCAGCATAATTGATGGTGTTTTAATAACATATTACAACATCATTAATATGTAAACGGTATACATTTAGGTTATTGCTGTAGGCTACTTTATTTAAAATAGGTAGTTTTGTCAGCATTATGCTAATTTAAGTTTCTAGGCATAACTTTTCGCATTTTAAAATGTTTCGTTTGTACAATTATGCTAAATATGATCTCGATACAGCATAGACAGCTGGAAAAAATAAGTAACGTCTTTAACGCCTTTGGGTTACAAAAAGTATGAAAAAGTAGATTTAAATAGTTGAAGATTACAATTTTTTAATAAAAATAATATGATTACAACCCATAAACTGCATTAATAGGCTACTTATATTTTTCTTTTTCCACATTTTTTAAATTCTAATTGTAGAAATTGGTTCAGATTGGTTTTTTACGAAAACAATTTCGTAGTTAAGATAGGCCAAAATGTTATATCGTATGTAGGGTATTATCAAATTTTTTAATTAACTTATTAATGTTTGAAATTTCAAAAATATCTTGAACATTTTTCAGGTTTCATTATAATTTAAATTTACTGGGTCTACACAATATTACATCGTTTTGGTACAAGTTGATTTTAATTTGATCATTAAACTACAGAAATAATTAGTAAATTTATTTATTTAGCACATAACATACTGTAAAATGGATTGAATTAGCAGCTTCAATTAGGCAACATAACTAGATAAAAAAAGTAATTTCTTCTGAGCCTTTGTTAGCTGTAGGCCTAGACTTTAGGTTACTTATCAATTGGACTTATTTACTGAACTGTATGTGATTTTAAATCTTACATAATTATAATTTTAAATTAATGGGTCTAATTTATGCGGCATGTTGTATAGTACTATAAGAAGGGAAAGGAAGTAGTCTTTCTATTCCAAATGGGCGAATTTTGGGCGGTTATGATCAAAATAAAGATACTTCGTATAACATCTACAATATACTGTATGTATGATAGAATATTACAGAAAAATAGCCGATCATTGTTGCTTTCTCGCTCTACTCAATCGTCCGCAGTCGTCTCAGAATTGCCCTCTTAAGTCACTGTCACTGCCATTGTCACTGTTACAAGTCTTTTATAATTTCAGGTAGCCAACCCATCAGTAGTCCAAAAGACATGTAACAGCGCTCTGATTGGCTACTAATGACACACAATTGTGACAGCAGGCTATACGTTCACTTGTACAAGCGTGTATTACCTTTAGACCTAGCCAGTGGCGGATTAAACAAAAAGTTTTGGGAGGGGCGGATCTTATTTGAAAAGTAAGTGCCCCCTTTCCGACGTTGCCGTTGTCACCAACACTACTTGAAAAGCCAATGTACTTGATACAGATAGGCACCGCAACGGGGGGTCCGGGGAAAAATTTGAAAATATTAGTGGGGTTCTATGCATTTTTACAGCAAAATTATGCACTTTAAAGTTTTTATGAAGCACAGTTCAGTCACCATCATGCGTTGGAGCAGTGAGCAGCGTGTATTTGCCGTGGGGGCTTATTTTTCGAGCGGTTTTTCTGTTATTGCAACCCAGCGCGCCATTCGGGATCACTCTCATTTAGCCCCATTTCCGGACCAGAAATCAATTGCCTTTTGGGTCACTACGCTCAGACAAACTGCCAGTGTGACAAAACGAAGAACTGAAGTCCCTCGGCCCATTAGATCACGTGAGAACATTGAGGCAGTCAGGCTGTTTTGAGGGAACAGTTCCCAGAACGCCTCATCTCAATCAGGGGCGATTTGCAGTGGCCGGCCCGATCTCCCAATTTGTCACCTTGCGATTTTTTTCTGTGTTTTTTTTTTTAATCCCGTGTTTATGGGAACCGCCCTAAGACCCTACAAAATTTAAAGAACAGTATCCAGGATGAAATTGCTAAGATAACGCCTGCTATGCTTGAAAAAGTCAAGAAAACACCAAAAATCGGTATACTCAATGCATCGACAATAGGGGACGTCATCTAAATGATTTGATCTTCAAAACGTAAAAAAAAACTTTTAAGTATGTAATTACATTATAGAAACCAATTAAAAAGTTTCTGGTTCATACAATGAAAAGGAAATTATGCTGCCGCACCCTGCACAACTTTTTGCGGCCCTTTTATATGTTCAGGGAACTAGAGAGCATTCACTACATCATTTACTAGGATTCTTGCACTGGTACGCCGCAGAGTGGTCGCATGAAGTTTTTTTTTTAAAAAAAAAGGCTGTCAGGGGAAAGCCGTGGCACAACAGAGGAAGATGAGACATTTGAGACATTTTTTAATAATAAATAGCCTAGCTAATATCACTTATGTAACGGCGAAATGCCATTCATTATTCAGTAACAGTCTGTGATACGGTACATATTCAGGCAATTCTTCTTCTTTAAATGCCTCTTCTATCGAATATTGGCGAACATCATAGCAATTTGTACCTTGGAGATAACTGCTCTGAATAGGAAAGTCGTGATCAACGATATATTGTAGAACCAAATTTTGTGATTTTATGACGGGCAGCTAAACTGAACCTTACCGTAACCTTTAATATGTAATATGTTTAAAATATTTCGGGGGGGGGGGGGGTGCAGACCTCTTGCCTGCACATCCCGTTTACGTGCACTATTTACATAAGATAAGATACTGTTTATCTCAAAGGTATTCGAAGAATACATAGAAATCGTTGCGTACAATAGAAATAATACAAAATAATCACTATACAAAATAATGAGGCACCGTAACATCGTAGGCTATAAAGCCTGTGTCATAAAGTTAACAAATTCATTTTCAATGTGTACTGTATAGGCTATAAACTGATGTCGTTGTCTGAATTCTTTCTGAAAGAATTTGATGAAATTTTGTTTGTGCTGTAGGTTCACAAACCTATTGTCCAGGGCTATTTTTTTTTTTCATTTTTTAAATATAAATTCATACTTACTTACTTAACGTGTCCGGGCCTACGACACGTTGATCCAAAACGTTGCAGCCTGGATGGCCTTGTCATTTGCTTCGGATAGATCTGCGTGGGACACAGCTTCGTCAAGTCTCGGGCAGACAAGGAGGTGGTCGTCGTCCTGTAGTTGTCCACATTCACAAGCCGGGTCCTCTGCCAGTCCCCATCTGCACATGTTAACGCGGCATCGCGTGACCCCCGTTCATAATCTGTTCAGGCTCCGCCAGATGGGGTAAGGTAGTTGGCCTCCGGGTGAGATTTCTTCCTTGATGATGATATAAATTCATTATGGGGGTATTGGGGGTACCTACCAAAAAATCGATTAAAAAAATGTTTTCACAAAAACGGCTCCGATGATTTTTTTTAAATTCACAAATGTATATTAATTGTAGTAGCTTACTTTCAATGAATTTGTCTTCCCCGAAAACCCCAAAATTCGTCTCATTATTTAGAGCCAAAATAATAACTGTAAATAAGGGAGAACAGAGAGTCAGAGACACCCGGATTTTGGCCGCCATCTTGGACTTTTTTATTTTAAAAAAATCTTAAGAGCTGATGGTCTAGATTTCGAGATGCAAATCTTGAAATTCGTGTATTCAGTGGGTCCAAATTAGTAAAAATAAGTAAAATGTTGGTAGACTAACCCAATATCCCCCTTGGAAAGTAACTGTAAGTAAGTAAGTAAGTAACTAACTGTAAATAAGGGAGAACAGAGAGTCAGAGACACCCGGATTTTGGCCGCCATCTTGGACTTTTTTATTTTAAAAAAATCTTAAGAGCTGATGGTCTAGATTTCGAGATGCAAATCTTGAAATTCGTGTATTCAGTGGGTCCAAATTAGTAAAAATAAGTAAAATGTTGGTAGACTAACCCAATATCCCCCTTGGAAAGCAGCCTTTTCAGAATTTTGATCTTGACTACTATAGGCGTTACAGGTTGTAAGGTAAATTTGAAACCTTGTTTTTTTTTGTTATTTTAATTAAAGCTCTTTAAGAAACTAATTATTTTAGGTTATTTACTATATGTTGACGACGTCGAGAACATTGAATTGTACCTTGAAAGAAATAAATTGTATTCGGGTATTGTCTTGAGCATACGTTCTATTAGGTTGTGGGACCATGTGATCCCCACAAGCAAGGCCCTAGCTATAGATTTGCGAAGGGGGGGGGGGGTGTTAGGTATGTGATAAGCTAGTCTACGGCCCGAGACTACCACATGGTAGCTTATACGTTATACCAAGCGTAAGAAAGCAAAACTGAATTTTAGTAAATCCAACAAGTTGAAATACGGTACAGAATGAGCAGAAAAAATTTATTTTTTATTAATTTGAAAACGACCTTTTGAATTGACTGGCGAAGAATGACAGTACATACGAAAATACTTTGTGGATGATGGAATGGATTGGGGGTCCGGACCCCTGGATCCCCCCCCCCCCATAAATGCGGCCTTGCCCACAAGCACAAGGTATACGTTACGACACACATATCAAAAGTCCCTTACATTTTCCTGGGCAGAACTGGGACTCGGGATTTGGGACCCCAGAAAATCTGTCTTGAATGGGCAATATATTTTGAGAAGAGATCCATCTTGCAAAAATTCCCAGTGGTAGGCCTATCATATTAAAATATAATAATACAGAGCTATCTGGCATTTACGTAGCTTACAAACTGGTAAATTACGTGATAAAGTCCAATTGCACAGGAAGTACATGTCAGGACATGTCACAGAGTTGTGGTATACGGACTCTGGGTCAGGACATGTACCTAGAGTAGTGGTACGGACTCTGACTTTCACCCGAAAGGTTGTTGGTTCGAGTCCTACACCTTCTACATTTTCTGGCCGTGTTTCGGAGGGCCTGTAGAGCAGGCGGTCCCGGGCCTTCCTAGTTGAGTGTAAGAGAGGGCTTTATAGCTCTAACTCCGCTAGGTTGGCTTAGTAATAGAACAGAAAACGCAGGTAATTATTAAAATATATGTACATATATTTTACTATATATAGGCCTACAAAATGTATTGTATATTATTTTGGGGTTCCGTTTCAAATGATCCGAGACTGACTTATGGACCACCCCTGGCCATGCCACCCGCGAAGCGAACGAATTGCTGCCCTGACCGTGTTCCTCTGCCTGTTGAAACTTGCAATGGGCTAGTTTTTTTAGCCGACTTGGCTATTTGATAATTGATACTTGATAGGCGAAGCCCATTAGAACAGTAAGCAATAAGCATAGGTTTTGAGTTGGGAAAAATTACGTAGGTTACGAGCTCAACTATTTATAACTACCCTAAAATCCAATGAACGGTATGCTAATTTTTTTCTGGAGTTAAGTGTCCGCAAAACGGGGGGTGCAATCAGTTTTTAATTTTTGCTTTCCAATTTATACGTAGTATAAGGAAAGCTTTGTGATGGTCGAAATTTTCGATTCCGAGATTTCAACGGATTTACAGGTTTTGAGGTCCCAGGAACCCATAAAAGTGGCTTTTACGAAATGTCTGTCTGTCGCTCTGTCTGTCGCTCTGTCTGTCTGTCTGTGCGTCGATTTCCGCGCAAACTACTCGGTCGATTTTGATGAAATTCGGCATGTAGGTTCACAAAAATCATACCTCGGGACTATTCTTTTTTATTTGGGGCTAACTCAATTTGGGGGGGTTTTATTCTCAAAAAAACTCCAAAAAAGCGTCTAAAAAAATTATTTCCCAAAAACGGCTCCAACGATTTCTTTTAAATTCACATACCATATTGTAGTTGTTATTAATGTTGATAAAATGCGGAGGGTTGCTTGCCCCTTGATAGATTGCTTCTGGGGGTAAAAAAATAAAAATAACTAAATTTTAATGAAAAATGACTACAAAATAATTTTTCTACGAAACCTTCATATCGAATATTTCTACTTTCAGGTATGTTTTAGGTGTTAGATGAGTAACGAAACCGTACAGGGTGCTTTCCCGAAAAGTATTTTGTTTTGTACAAAAAAATGTTTTTTTTTTAATGATAGAAAATGTGCGCTCAAATGCATTGCGCGCCCTGCCATTATTGCTGTGTGTTAATGTGTTGGTCTGACCTATCTAGAATAAACTCGGACCGGTTCTTTAGCACTGTAATTATTCACTTTAAGGCAAAAAATATAAGTTGAAAAAATATTGCAATTGAAATTATATACCGTCGAAACGGAGTACTGTATGAAAGGCCCAGTTAGGGCAAACCCATGGCAAGGGGGCTACTGCTACAATATGTTTCAAAATTTTGGAGTTTTTCAAATTGCAAAATTCTATCATCATAAACTACTGTACTATACTGAACGAGGCAAGTTTCCGTTGTTTTCAACCTTGGGGGTTGGGGCAGTGCTAAATATAGCTAGAATGTTGTTCAGTAGCTCCGGTGGGAGACAAAGATGGGATAAGTTATTGATAATTAGGCTACTTTGTGTTGTTGTTTTCGATCCTGATCCAATGCTGCCTAGTTGCATCTAACCTGAAAACTGTTGTAGTATTACCGATTACCACGTCACCAGCATGCCACTACTTACTAGCCTACTATCTATTTACCAAGAATTAAAAATCATTACCTGGCTGGTTGGTTAAATTTAAATCTGAGGCTTACAATTACATTCAGATACAATAATTGTAATAAATTATTTATTTTCACAGCAATAAAACATATAATATTGGGTCGAACTATTTTAAGTGCAATGGGAATACGAGTATATGTAAGAAAACTGATGGTATTTTCATTAAAGTGGTCGTAGACGACTAAACTTGGTTCAATCACCAATCAAGATCGACGAATTTATTGGAAAATAAATATAGGCTTATGTTTAACGTAAGCAAGGCTTGTTTAAGCATGATTTTGTGAACCAACATGCAGGATTTCATCAGAATCAGCCGAGTAGGTTGCCCAGAAATCCGTCTGTCACGTGTCTGTCTGTCTGTCTGCCGCTCTGTCTGTCTATTCATCGATTTCCGGGCAAACTACTCGGTCGATTATGATGAAATTCGGCGTGTAGGTTCACAAAAATCATACCTCGGGACAATTTTTTTTATTTTGGGCAAACTTAATTTGGGGGCTTTATTCTCAAAAAACTCCAAAAAAACGTCTAAAAAAATTATTTCTCAAAAACGGCTCCAACGATTTCTCTTAAATTCGCCTATATTGTAGTCGTTCTTAGTGTCGATAAAATGCGGGGGGTCGCTTCCCCCTTGATAGTTTGGTTCTGGGGGTAAAAAAAAATATAAATAACTAAATTTTAATGAAAAATGACTAAAAAATAATTTTTCTGCGAAACCTTTCTATCGATGATTTTTACCTTCAGCCATGTTTTAGGTGTTAAATTGAGTAACGAAACGGAACAGGTTACTTTCCCAAAGAACTATTTGGGGGCTCTGCCATTATTGCTGTGTGGTAATGTGTTGGTCTGACCTACCTAGAATTTACCTCCCCTCCAGTGACGTTAGATGGACAACCCCCCCCCCCCCTGAGATATCAGAAATTTAACTATAGGAAAATTATTTACCATGAAAGTACTCATTTTCTCTGTCTAGTAATTTTGATAAATTGGAAAGCATATTCGAGTTAACTCGGACCGGTTCTTTTAAACTGGTTGTGGTTTTCTCATAACATTGAAAATGGAGAGCTAGGTTGCTCCAACCTCACTAACTATTGGCCCATATTGCATGTGCTAATATCATATAAATTTATGCTTACAGTGCATACTCAAAGTTTAAGAGTAGTGCCTGATCCAATTTTCATAATGCGCCTGCAGATGTAGGAACGCACAGTGCACTCGGTACTCGGCAATCATCGGACAGGTGGTTAAACACGCATCTTATCTCACAAACCACTACAACATTGCAATTCCCGTAAGCTAAGTAAGCGAGATAAAACCTTTAACCAAGCGTGACTTGAAGGATCGTTCTTCTTCGGGCATTAACTTGCGTTGGCTTTGTCATTGTGGTCTTCAGGTCTTGAAGTAAAGCGCGGTGCTATGGGTGTATTTATTAAAGCCGTTCTTTTGGCCGGTGCCGTTTTGGCCGTTTTTGTAGGACTAGCTGTTAAAAGTCTCTATGAAGATGCTCCAGTGCCGGTACTACAGCGCGATGTGTGGTGGGGGTCGGGAGAGAAGAAGCCTGAAGACTCCAAAATACAGCCGTTTCAGATAAACTTCCCGAAAACTGTAAGTAAGGAGACAGGTTCTGTGCCGTACTGACCGTACCGGATATAATATACTGTTGCTTCGATGTATTTTTACAGTATAAGTACTCTATTATTATGATTGAAGGGTTTTTATGGATAGAGACGTACATGTAGTGTGGCCCATTGAGCTTTGCCTTATCAACGACCCCATTTCGGACATTATTGGTATTGTTTCCGACCATTGGCAAACTTGTTCACTACTCGAAGTCAACCCAGACCGACTACAAGGTCCAATGAACCCAGAGCAAGATTGGTTCCCATAATCGTCTCGGGGTAAGTAATACAACCCGACCATGCATTGGTAGATGGGGGTGCTGTCCAGTAATCTATTCCGATACTTTTCAAGCGACAGAAGAGCCCAATTTGTTGAGCTTATTAGGGTGACTCCCACGATCGCTGGTAAAGTTTCAATACAAGGCTGTCCAGTTTTCTTACGGAAGCTTTTCAAGTGATACCCTACCCTTTTAACCATAAGTTACAACTGGTTCGACATCTTGGCGACAAACTTTTCTAAAGGATTACCCCTGCCTAGGGGATAGGGTAAAGCACCCGAGAAATTCTTTAATCGTATTTAAATATTTCAGGGTGTGGACGAATTGAATTTACGTCTGGACATGTTCCTTAAAAGGCACATTCCTCTTCCTCTGGAGAATGTGGCGTTCCAGTATGGCTTCAACACAGACTACCTACGCACCGTAGTTGGGTACTGGAGAAATAAATACAACTGGGTGCAGAGGCAGGCGTATCTTAACAGCTTCCCGCAGTTTACGATCCAAGTCAATGGTATCAAGGTATGTGGCCCGAGACCTGCACGGATGTTGCGGTCAGTAACATGCCCGGTGGCCCCATTTTCCCCTACCAATGAAGGTTATGTACGTACGCTTTAATTCTTTGTTAAATGCTAATGGTGCCTTTGATTATAAGTCCGTCGTTTTTCTTATCAGGTAACCCATAGTTCCCTCCATTTTGGCTCAGCAACTGTTCAACTGAAGAACCAATGGAACCCGGGCTGATGGGCCGTGGTCGAAATGAAAGTGAACTTCCAAACGTTTCGTCAACATCTGCGGCCGACATCTTCAGTTGCGCTGCGTAGACAGCAGATGTTGACGAAACGTTTGGAAGTTCACTTTCATTTCGGCCACGGCCCATCAGCCCGGATTCTACTGGTTCTTCATTCAACTCCGGCCGTTAAACTGTGTATAAATAAACAATATGGTAGGCAGCAGAATTCTTTTCTCAACAAAATACCCGGGTTCTGTCACATCTTACGCATTGCTGCATTTTTGCGACGAAATATTTAAAGCCTATAACCAATTTGTTAACAGCTGCATTTTCTTCGGGTGAGCCCGACAAACCCTGAAGGCAAAAGAGTTCTTCCACTTCTACTTCTGCACGGCTGGCCAGGCTCTATCCGCGAGTTCTACGACATCATCCCCCTGCTAACTACCCCTGACGACCAATCCGACTTTGTCTTCGAAGTTATTGCGCCGTCGCTTCCTGGGTATGGGTTTTCTGCCCCTCCTGCGAAGACAGGTATGCTTTCTTTATTTCCCATTTTGTCCTCATCGCATGCGATATTGTAAGAAAGACCTACACTAAAGTGGACAGTAATCTTGTGTTCAACACTAGGCAGATTAGGCTATAGGTGTAATATAAGTTCACTGGGTTGTTTTAGGGAGATTCATCTACCTATTGAGATGGCGACCAATGTTCGACTTTCGAAACATTTCTTCACAACTTTTCATTTCATGACCCCCTGAGCCTAAAACCACCCTCCGTTCATAATGTTATATATATATATACAGTATATGTATGTATATATGTATCTACGGTATATCGATTTTAGGAAACACTCTAACTTCCGTAAATATTATCTAATTTTGATGAAACTTGGCACAAAAATCGATCATACAAATGTCTTGATCGAGTTCGTTAACCAGCTAGATCCACTATTTAGTTACAAGATGGCGGCCGATTGAAACCTTATATAATTCATATCTCAGTTAATATTGGTCGCATAGGAATGAAATAAAATCTGACTGAAAGCCCGTATTATTATCTACGATAATAGTTATCAACACCTTTTACGACAAATCAAGATGACGTCCAGTCAAAGTAAAAATAACTTAATAAGTAAAAGTTCATAGTCGTAATTTTATTGTTTGGAACACAAGAGTGTTTTGTGTGTTGATGTTGTGGTCGGGAAAATAACAAAGTATTTTTTATTTGTTATTACATACATAGCGTAGGTTGCCAAGGGCGAATTTAGGGAGGGGGGTCCGAGGGTCCGGACCACCCTCCCCCCCCCAAAAAAAAATAAAATAAACTTACACTAGATAACAATGGGTTTGCAGTGGGAAATGGGAATTAAAAATAATAATGTTTTTTAATGTTATAATCCACTGAACCTGCCCGCTGAACCCCCCCCCCCCAAAAAAAAAATCCGCCCTTGTAGGTAGCGCAGAGGAAAAGCAGGGTCTGCGGAATCTCCCTACACCTCATCGGCCAGAGCTGAAAGGGATTTTTATGTTTGAAGCCTTGAAGGGGTTTTCATGGGCCTTTGCCTATACTTATATAAGGCCCATTGAACCTGGCCCTGACAAAAACCCCATGGATTTTAGGGCATTATTGATCTATTGGTACTCCGGAATTTTAGGCCGTTACCAAACTGGTGCACGTCTTCGATGTCAACCTAGCTATATAGCTATAGACAATAGACAATACAAGCTAGACAGGTTTCTAATTTTAACTAATGCTGTAAAATGGGACAAAATAGACGTACTACATTGTATTATATATATAGGTTGTACAGTTCATAGATGGATACAGGGGGGTTTTAACAAAATTTGGTAAAATCAATTGTAAGTTAATTTATTACGCTCTGCTTTAATCATATATGTTTCCTATTTTCACCCACAACTACTCCCTCCCCCAAAAAATCGGCTGGATCCGTCCCTGGTATAGCCATAGCCCATAGGTGCTAAATGTTTATCTACTTTGCAGCCATATTTTCCGTCTTGTATTTCCTGCAAATTCAATTCAATAATTTATTTTTTGTTTTTCATGTTCTGTTTCTCCTTCCACTGCTTTTTCATCTTCTTCTGCGTTTTCCTCGGCTTTTCATTCTTTTGGTCTGTTCTTTGTGGGTCTGCGCAGAATTAGGGGTACCTGAGGTTGTGTAGCGTTGACTTTTTTAAATCGTGCATTACAGGGATGGGTGTCGCTGAAATGTCTGTGGTCCTCAACAATTTGATGGAGAAACTCGGTTACCAGAAATACTACGCGCATGGCGGAGATTTGGGTGCCGCTCTAGTACGCTATCTTGGCACCCTTTATCCTGACAGGTAGTGTAGACCCACTTTTATTGTTTTGGTTAGGCCTAGAATGCTATAGAGAACTACTCCGTAGCAGAAAAATCACGGGTAAGTTGACTGAGCCATACTGTGCAAGTGTTGCACGAAAAACAGTCTTCTTCCATGATACCTACGATGGCAGCTTTTGTATAATATCATTTGTAAAGTGACTAGAATAAAATTACGCTGAGTTGAGCCACACGTCACAGCAGAAAAAAATCACTGTTACTTGATTTATTGTTTGAATGCAATTAGCCTTTTAAAAAAATTTTAATGCTTTTCCTCTACATGGATTTGTACTAATAGGCTAAGTATTTAAAGCTGTAGGCCTACATGTTCTTCTTTATATAATATTCCGATTTTTTCAGGATTCTGGGAGTGCATTCCAACATGTGTGGAACCCGATCTCAACTCTCAAACGTACTCATGTTTTTGGGAAGCTTCTACCACCCTTTGGTCGTGGAAAAAGAACATGAGCATCTCGTCTACCCGTTCACGCAGAAGTTTCTATTTATGCTCGAAGAATTTGGATATTTTCATTTGCAAGCAACCAAGCCTGATACTATCGGTAAAATATACATTAAATAGGTAGAATCAAAAACTATTTTTGGGGGCTTGAACCTCCTATACTAGATCAGGGAGAGAGGGAGAGCCAGAGTGGCGCATCTGTAGAAATGACGAGCTCAACGCGATATAGGCCAACCAAGGACCTACGATGGTAGTCGAAATCAAGAGAGCCTGCATCAAATGGCTAGGACACGCGGAACGAATGCCAGACAATAGGTGTCCCATGGGAGAAGACGAGTCGGACGACCACGGATGGCGATCTGGATCTGGTGACCCTTGGCTTCAATGACTGGCAAAGGAAAGTGCAGGACCGCGCAAGCTGGCGAGATGTGGTAGAGTAGGCCAAAGCCCATCATGGGCCGTAACGCCACGGAGTAAGTTAGTAAGAGCCTCCCATATCGCTCCTATTTAGAACTCTTTAATTTTAGGCGTCGCTTTGGGAGATACGCCGGCAGGTCTAGCAGCATACATTCTGGAGAAATTTTCAACGTGGACGAACCCAACGTTTAAAAATCTGCGCGATGGCGGAATCACGAAGAAGTACGATCTGGACACTTTGCTGGACAACGTAATGATTTACTGGATAACAAACACAATGACCTCAGCGTCGCGTCTCTATGCAGAGTCCTTCACGTTCAAACAAATGGCTCTCAATATCGAAGAGTAAGTAATTCAGATTATCACGTAGTCTATAGTGGTATACTGAAACTGACCAACACCTCAAAGGCTTTTGGTTCAAGACCTGCGCGTCATCTATTTTATTTCCAATCTCAATGCAGAGTCATTCAAGGTCAAACTTACCAACTTATCAGTGACTTGCAAATCCCAGGAGCGGGCACAATAAAAACTATAACACTATGAGTTGCGGGGTTCCAATATTAGGGAGGGGGGGGGGGTACCTGTAAAAACAACCCGTAGCTATGCTTAGCTTGTGTAATGCAAGGAATTCATGGACGCGGCTCTCAATAACGAAGAGTAAGTAATTCAGATAGTCACAGCATAGTCTACAGTGGTAAGGACCCACACCCCGAGTAAGGCCTTAGGTTCGAATGCAGCACATGAGCTATTATTTTTATACACTTGATGAAAATTACAATGACCGTCGCGTGTCTTGAGTCCATCAGAGTGAAATAGATGGCTTCCAACACTGAAGAGCATAAATAATACGGGTTATCACAGCATAATCTACAGTGTTATAAGGCTTTAGGTTCGAATCCAGCACATGATTGACAAGTACAATACAATGATCGGAGCGTCGGGTCTCTATATGCAATCCCCCCTATTACAGACTCGAATATTATTCCAATATTCGATTAAATAAATATGGGTCCAAGAAAAATTGGAAAGTGTAATACCGAAATTCAGATTCAAATCACCATAAAAATTCCAAATATTTCTTCGATCGAATAAATATTCGACTGTGTAATCAGGGCTGTATAGGCTAATCAAATTTTCCATTGAGCTTATTTTTTGCTTATTTACTTTTGATTTTGATTACTATTTCTACTCACATCTCCCATTTTCCAGCACAGGTAAGCGAGAGAATTTACCATTATTTTGTGTCTTTCTTATTTTTTGCAGAGTTCCCATCACTGTGCCCACTGCATGTGCTCGATTTGCACACGATATCGTTTGGACTCCGGAGAAACTTTTGCGTATAAAGTTTCGAAATCTGGTGCACATCTCTGATTTTCCAGATGGCGGTCACTTCCCAGCGTTAGAAATGCCCGAAGCCTTGGCCAACGATATAAGACAGGCCATCATAAAGTTTGAAAAACGCATACTTAAAGTTTAAACAATATTCGCCACCCTAAAGTCAGAAAGTTGTAATCAATATTTTCGGTAAAATTGAGTTATGATCCGATTTAGTAACCTTGTCATGAGACATGAACCCTTGCATAGGCTACACCGAAAAAAATCAATCGTGAAATATAAGACTTAAATTTTTTTTTTTCTATTTATTTAATGTTTTTGTCAGGATGTCTGAAGTCTTGCAAGACCAATTGGTCTGTCTGCAAGTTCTTCACTATATGTACTTGTACCTTTTTGAGACGTCTGTAGGCCATGATTTCGATTGGAATAGGGCGTATCGTTTGTTATGAGAAAAGCATCTGTAAGCACAACTGTGTCGAAATAGGTTGTTTTTTATAATACGCATTTCTGACATTAGGGTGGCTATATATATACAAATACATCATACCGTATAGTTGTTTTCTGTAGTTCAAATGAAATTACAATGTAACTGCAAAGCCTTTCACGGCCGGATTCGTGTGAAGAACCAATAGAATCCGGGCTTTTGGGCCGTGGTTGATATGACAGTGAACTTCCAAACGTTTCGTCAACATCTGCGGTCGACATCTTCAGTGGCGCTGTGTAGACTTTGGAGGTTGTACCTCGGTGGCTCCGTAGCGAGTGATGTTAACCGCAGGTGTTGACGAAACGTTTGTAAGTTCACTTTCATATTGACCACGGCCCATTAGCCCGGATTCTACTGGTTCTTCAAATGTAATTACGCCAATTTCAATCGATACCTCTTAATACTGCATAGGCGGTATAAATATGGGAAAACTTGAAATGTTTATTTTTGGCAACTTTTGTGTTTTTTTTTTCATGTTATTCTTATGAAAGCTGAATCAGGGGCGAATTTAAGTTTCTGCCGCCTCTAGCCAGCAAAGGTCGGTGCACCCCAGTTCAGTCTATGTAATCAATGTGATCTAGGCCAATATGTAGGCCTGTAATTTTATTTTTTTAATTTTTTATTTCCAAAATTTTTACCGCCCCTAAAATTTCACGCGCCCTTAGTCCACCCATTCGGAAATACATCACTGAGCTGAATAGTCCAATGTATTGCAAGCCATAATAAGGCGCCCAATCCACATACGTCAATGAAAAATTGAAAAATGACGTCAAAATGACGTAAATTGACGTGGTAGCAGAATTTTTAGTATGTCTTTAATGTCTGCTAAAACGTCATTTTTCAATTTTTCATTGACGATTGACGTATGTGGAATGGGCGCCTAAGAGCATAATAATATTATTTCGTGTCGTTTTGTGTCCATACATTATAAGAAGACGTAATTGCCAACTGGAACAGCACCCACCTGCTTTTATAGTTATTAAGGGATCCACCCATAACATATGCTTCATGGCATCTAACTTACATAAAGTTTATATAAGAATAAAAAAAATTGCAAAATTAAAAAATAAATTAAAAATTACAAAATTATCATGTATTTTCTTTCACGTTATATGAGCGGCAGCCTTTCCTTACCGTCTACTGACCAATTTTTTTTTAGTGTTGTAGGTATACTTAAACACATAACACAGTTACAAACTTCTAGACAGGTTCACCTTCAAATACTACGTTCCATTGTAGCCTGCAGTGCTAAAATAGGCCTAATAGAGAAAAAAACAGCTGTTCAATTATTTCCGGCATTCGCATATGATCTCTGTACGATATAACCTCTCAGTGTGTGCATATTAAGGCGGGTATTCCACATACGTCAATCGTCAATGAAAACTTGGAAAATGACGTAACAATGACGTGGTAGCAGAATTTTTAGTATGTCTTTAATGTCTGCTAAAACGTCAGTTTTCAATTTTTCATTGACGATTGACGTGAGGTAGTGGGTAGTGAGGTATAAATACAATGGGAGTCTTTCGGGGACTATTTTTTGCTGTCAGGCGTCGCTATAGCCATTTTCGTCGGTCTGGCTGTAAAAAACCTTTTAAAAGATGCTCCTGTACCTGAACTGCCCAGGGATATATGGTGGGGCCCAGGGGGGGGGGGGCACGAGAAGATGACAAAACAATCCGCGCGCTTAGAATAAGAGTCCCCGAAGAGGTGAGTTTAGCTGGTTTATGGCTCTAGGCTAATTAGCCATTAATGGTTCAGCAGAATGTTCTTAGAAATGATTTTATGAACCAATACATATCAAAGCAGCTTGCCCAAAGTTAGCAATGGATAACCAATCAGATTTCACGTATTTGCGAACTCGCCCCTTCCCTGTTTTAAGAGAATAGGCTACGCTGCTAATAATAATAATAATAATAATTGTTTCTTTATTGCACTAGGCTCCCCTAGCGGAGTTAGGGCCTTCGGGCCCTTTCTTACACTCAACTAGAGGGCTAGTTAATTATTGTTATAGAGCTGTAAATACGAAAATAGTTGCAATACACAAAAAATGATAACACTCATTCACACATGGAGAGCGAAACCACATCAGAACTTGGCGAATCTAGTGTATTAGTCTAATTAGATGCTCCCGATAGCGAACTTTGAAAATTGGATTTTATGTAGGTGGGGAGGGAGTTCCATAGGAGAACTGACGAGACGAGGACGCTGCTAAAACATATCTATGAATTATGTAGGCTACGCATAATTTTGAACATGATTGTGTAAGATGATATTTACCTGCGTAGGCCTATACTAAGTATTAGCTATTAAATTAACTGTAATTGGGTACTTGCCATATCGATTATATATGCATGGAAAAGGTATTGTAGGTACTTTGATGGCTAGGTGGGAACGTGCTTGCACTTTTTCGAGTCTTTACACGCCATGCAATCGGAGACGTGTCGTACTCATCACGGGTAATAACCTACAGAGGCGACTAAAAAGGTCAATCGGATACATTCATTAAATTGTTTGTAAGTGATTTATCTTTTTTAAACAAAATACAAAAAAAAAATACAAATACTTAGCTTACTATTTATAGACCTAATTTAATTCCCTCCATTTCAGGAGTTGAAATATTTGAGGCGCAGACTAGACAATTTTCTGAAAAGACCCATCACACCTCCTCTGGAGAACATTGGCTTCGAATATGGAATCAACACAGACTATCTCCGAACTGTCGTCAGCTACTGGAAAGATCAGTACAACTGGCCCGTGCGCGAGAAATTCCTCAATAGCTTACCACAGTTTACAACACGTGTCAATGGTTTTAAGGTACAGTATTGCAGGACAATACAATATACTACCCGATCACGATAAGATGACACTTGTAACACTCATTCATGGGAACTTGATCCTAGTATAACTTTAGTCTATATTTATGGCATAACTCTTTAATTCACTCTACTCGAAAATGAAAATGGAAAAAAATGAAAAACGTCTTTATATTAAGAGAGCTTTAGACCCGAAGGTCTACTATACCAGCTATTTCCTTAAGACGGCTTTGAAAACTCGAGATCCAGAACCAGGGATTGTTCTTAGCTGTGACGAACCGGTACGCGAACTAAATGATAGAACAATAGGACTATTTGCCAACGGCCATATCCATGTTGAATCAACCAGAACAGAGCTTGTTCCAAACTGCGACAAACTTGGCAGTGTGCACAACGTTGGCAGGGGAACATGGTGGGACAACATGATAACGCGGTGACTGCCAGGCAGTCTGATTGCGTGTCGAGTCCTGGTCACCTCCGAATTAATCGTGTGACTTTACTATGTTGCCCAAGTGGTTCGGAACCCACTATAATCAGGAGGTCCACCCTGTCAGTCAACTCCCCTTCTCCCCGAGGTGAAGGAGTCTGCCCTCAGGATGCCTCAAGTTAATAAAAAGACTCACCCCCCCCCCCCCCGCCAGGCTGACAGGGTTGATGCTTAAATTAGAAATAACTCCATCAGTCAATAAGTCCATCAGTCTTCGAAAAGAACGGATTAAAGCGTTTTCGTGAAGCTCTAACTTTTACGCTTCATCCTTTCTTTGCGATATCTTTTATAGATCCACTTCATACGAGTCACCCCTCAAGCACCCAAGGGCAAAAGAGTCCTTCCCCTCATGCTACTTCACGGATGGCCAGGTACCAACCGCGATTACTACGATGTCATCCCTAAACTCATTCAACCTCGAGACGACACTGACTTCATCTTCGAAGTCATTGCTCCTTCAATCCCTGGTTTCGGATTTTCTGAAGGCGCAGCCAAGCCTGGTATATGGGTCCTGCACAAATGGCTGAAGTGCTAAACAACTTCATGGAGCAGATTGGGTATAAAAAGTACTACGTTCAGGGAGGAGACTGGGGAGCTGTTATTGTCAGGATTATGGGAACGTTGTATCCAAATAAGTGAGTAGTCTACTGAAAAATTAAAAACTATACCTAGCCTAATGCACCCTCAAAATATATATATCGGTTAACTCGTATCTGTACTTGCTTTCGCCTTTTACATTGCATCAATTGTAAGTTTTTCTCAGCTTGTCCATTATCTATTGATGCCGGTGCAGGTTGACATCGCGGACATCTATACCAGTTTGTCAACGGCCAAAAATGTATACGGATACAATTTGAAAATTATAATGTCCGAAATCCATGGGGTCGTTGACATTGGACAAGGGATCAATGGTGCACTATAAGGAGACCTAGGTTCATAAGAAGTTCTTCAGAACATTATTATAATTAGCCTATGGGTTTTTCGCTAATACCTCACTTATCGTAAAGTATCGTATAGGGTGTGCCTAAGGGCTCGAATCTTGGTCCTCAATTATTATTACTCGACAGTTGGTACATAACATCTTACTTTTTTTATTTTTTTATTTATTCTAAAAACAAACACTTCAAATGAATGTATCCGAATAACATCTTCAGTCGCCTCTGCTGTACAGTTTGAGTTACGACAGGTCGCCAATCGCACGACGTGTAGAGACTTCCACAAGTACGAGCAAGCTAGCAGCACTATGCCATCGAATTTACAATGTCTACATCATTCAGGGGCGCTATTTCAATATTAGTAATATTTGTCAGTCAGGGTCAATGTCGTATTGCTTTTATCAATCTTTGGTACCCCAGATGACAGCCGGCCGCCATACCAAGTTGAATCCAGCGGACCAGAGCAGGTTCAAAGCTGCAGATAAATTGGTCGTGTGCACAGTGTCGGTAGGGAAACATGGTAGGACTTGTCCTGGTCACCTCCGAACTAATCGTGTGACTTGACTGTGTTTCCCAAGTGGTTCGGAATCCACTATAATCAGGAGGTCCACTGGAGTCCTATGGGCCCACACCGTGGCCTGGGACTGTGCCAAACCATACTACTACTACCCCAGATGACGCCCCTGACATCTATGTCTACATCTGTCTTCTATACTAAAGAGTGTATTCGGTTTTGCAGTGTTTTAGGTGTCCACTCGCACATGTGTATGATTGTACCGAGCAAACTAGCTATTGTGCTTATGTTCCTTGGGAATTTCGTCCCTTCGCTTGTTCTTGATAAAAAAAAGACGAACATCACCTGTATCCCCTTTCTGAAAAGTCTATGCTCGCTTTCCGAGAAATCGGCTACCTCGTTTTGCAATCAACTAAACCTGATACTATTGGTAAGATAAGACGTACATGTATAAATTAACTAGCATATAATTAAATTATTGTAAACGTACTGTAGATGATGTAAAGCAATTGTATAAAAAGGAATACAAATGATCACCGGTATGAAAAAGTACCATAGAACCATTGAACAGAGCCTGTTCCAAACTGGTGCAAACTTGGTAATGTGCACAGCGTTGGCAGGGGAACATGGTGGAACGTGATATTGCGCTGAGACGGGCAGTCAGTCTGAGTGTGTGTCGAACCCGGGTCATTTCCGAATTAATCGTGTGACTATACTATGTTCCCCAAGTAGTTCGAAATTCACTATAATCAGGAGGTCCACCATGTCAGTCAACCGTCCTTCTCCCTGAGCCTGAGGTGATCAAGGGCGGATCCAGCGGAGAATTTAGGGGGGCACAAGTTGTATCTAAGCTTAAAAGGTAATTTTTTGTTGAAAAGTTGAGTTTTCTTCAAAAATAAATTACGATCTCATGAATTTACTCCTTTAGGGAGGGCGGTCATGACCCCCTGACCCGTGGATCCGCCATTGGATGCCCTTCTGGTGCCTCAAATTAGGTAATAAACAGACTCTCTCCCCCCGCCAGGCTGACAGGGTTGCTTGAATCAGAAATGCTTAAAGCAGCCGTTGGAAAGCAAAAAACAACAAACAAACGTCGATATGAATATTAAGCATGAGGAGAGAGAACTGAGCTGATGTCTGAGCCGTCTCCTGATCACCGCTCTGCTCTTTCATGAATTACTTCTGTAGTCTGTCTTTTGCTTTTTCCGGCGTGCTAGCCCTCCCCCTCCCCCCGGCTTAGTCTCCAATTTATACTATAATTCAATTGAATTTTGTTTTCAACTTTAAGGCAGAGTGTTCAAAATGTTTTGTAAACAAGAAATTTTGCTGATTTTTGGACGAAAATAAGTTATTGCTCATTCCACAGATACAAAGATAACAAAGTGAACAGATAAAAAACTCATAAAAAATCCAAGTTATCGCAGGAAGTTTATATTTTCTGAACTGAAATATTATTACGTTAAAAAAATTGGATAAAGGGCCTTAAACCCATTTTGTAGCACAGTTGTAAATCTGTAAGGGAAATAGACAGCTTTCACAGAAAGCTCGTATTTTTTAAGATTTTTTCATCTGTTCCCTTTTATATCTTTGTGGCTGTGGAACGAGCAATTAATTAATTTCGCCCAAAAAGTACGATAATTTCTTGTTTACAAAACATTTTGAACACTCAGGCTTAAAGGCTGTAACATTGCTATTGGAGCATTTTTTTCTTTGTTTTGACTTTTTTAGAAAGGTACAAGCACCATATTCAAGACTACACGTACAATAAGCTTCGATCAGAAACTATGGGCTCAGCAAATCTTGCTGAGGGATGGGAGTTTGGTTTAGTGAGTATAATAGAGCCTCACATTACCTATGCTGCGCCCGAGCAGATGGGCGTAGCAGAGGAAGGTCAGAAAGCAGCAGAGGCGGTCATAAAGCAACAAACTTGTCTGCTTACAGATTCTCCAGTTTAACGAAAAAGAACAGCTAGCCCATGCATGCAATTCCTATAGCCTATAAAGCGGAAATTTCTCCCAAATACTCGTCTTTTAAATATGCGCGCCATTTCAGGGACTGCTTTAGCGGAAACGCCTGTTAGTCTAGCGGCCTTCATTTTGGAAAAAGTTTCTGCTGGTACCAATCTCTCGTACGTCTCTCTGCCAGACGGTGGCTTAACTAGGAGATATGTATTGGATGCTCTTTTGGACAATATTATGATCTTCTGGCTAACCAATTCCATTACTACATCTCAAAGAATTTACTCAGAGTACCTCAGCCAAGGCCATTGGGCCCTACAGCTGGACGAGTAAGTAGACTACAGTATTGGGTGAATCTACATCTAGGGTTTTATATACGAGAGACAGGGCAAATAATATTTTGTTTATTTCAACTACGGTACCACTGAACGTGCTGAAGCAGTAGAATCCGGGATGATGATTGATGGGCCGTGGTAGATCTGAAAGCGTACCTACTTCCAAACGTTTCGTCAATATCTACCACGATTGACATCTTCAGTGGAACTGCGTAGCATTTCAATCGGTAAAACGGTAGTTCAAACCCTCGAGGGGGCTGGTAGGCGTAGGATCAAGGGCGTTATTTTTATAATATAGGCCCTATCTACTATACCGTACCTACTTATCTATAATGAATGCTGGACGCTTTGTGTTACAGAGTTCCAATCACAGTTCCCACAGCCTGCGCAAGGTTCCTTAATGATCCATTTTATTCACCTGAAAGTCTTCTGCGACTGAAATATCGCAATTTGGTCCAGATTTCCGACTTTCCCGATGGCGGCCATTTTCCATCACTGGAGGCTCCAAGATAAGCTGACGAATGACATTTTTATTGCCATTAAGAAAATGGAAAAACAGAGAAATAATAAATAAATAGAGAAAATATTGACTCTTTAAAGGTTAATTCCCGCCATTTTTAATTAAAGAGCCCGGTACATACAAACGTTCAACGGCGTCAGAAGCTGAGAAATTTGTAATTGGATTATGGGTTAGTGGAAAACCAGCATTGGGGATGAGTAAACGTCAAAATTGTGACTCTGTCTTACAACTCACTTCTTGCCAGTGCCCGCAAGTTTGCCCTCAACTTGCCACCTCAGACAAAACTTCTGAAGTAGACCCTTTTCTCAGTGTCAGACGCCGTCCTAAGTTCATATTGTGAACCGGGTCTAAATGACAGTAACATTACTATACGATTACATAATTAGATATTTGCAGTAAAGCCTGCCAATCGCATGTTGAATGTTCTCGAAACCAAACATAAGTGGCGCTAGAATCGCTGCTACATAAACACATGTGTTACACTGGCATACGTAACGAAACTTATTTTTGTTTACAATGGACCGGCTCCTTCGTCACATGGGTGCGGCAAACCAAGCGTGATGGGTCACTGTCGAGTGTTATTCCTGTTATCGGGTGTCGGCATAGCCGTTTTTGTAGGCTTAGCTGTTAAAAACCTTTTAGAAGATGCCCCTGTACCTGACCTACCCAGGAATGTGTGGTGGGGGCCTGGGGAGCGGCGGGACGAAGACAAAACTGTGAGGCAGTTTAAAATCCAAGTTCCAGAAGCGGTAAGTTTAGGCTGCAGGACTATATTGTATTGGGCCAATGGTAGAGTTTTGCCGGTTTTATAACAAGTTGCTGGGCTAAGGGTTTTTCTCGCCATTGTTTAATGAAAAGGCTGCGGTGCTATCCAATATTCCTTAGATCTTTTCCAACTATGGTGGGACCCGATCTCAGAACATATCTATATCGTTTGATAGTCTACTAAGAGAAAATCAACTATAATATAGGCTTCGTGGTGGCATAATTAGTGACTTGTTAGTATTTGTGCATGTATTATATCAAGTCCGTGCACATCTGCAGCCTGATCATGGCGATTTGGGATTATTATTACGCCGGGGTTTATTCAAAATTGTTTAAAACAAATGAGTGCAAAATGCGCGGGAAAATCAAATTTATAAATTAATATTTTTGGTGAGTTTTCAATTTTTTCTACAATAGATGTAGGTAAACACATTAATTAAAATGATTATACTATTAGCAGCAACCGAAATCCCTGCGCAGTTCGTTGAAATGCTAACAGATCCCCCGTCGGTATAGAATTCAGGTTTTGGTGACCGCTCAAGAACTGTACAAACCCGGACCAGACGTGCATTGACTTGCTACACTACAGTGCAAGCTTATTATTAGCAGTAATATACCTGTCGTAACTCAACAGCATTAGAATTACCTACAGAAGCGGCTGTAGAGCTGCGTTATTGAGCTATTCGGATACATTCGTATTAATTGAATTATTAATTGTTTGTATGCAATTAATCTATTAATCTTTTAAAAAAACTAAGCTAGAGGTAAGCTCAGGGTACATACCTACAGCATATTTAATTAATAACATATTATTTAGAATCCCTTGAGCGTCAACTACGAAGAAGCCTTCAGCCCTTGAATACTCCATTATAGACCTACCGGCAAATGTTATGCTTTGAGCCAGCTGTTCTATGCTTTACTTACACTATGTATAGGCCTACCCATACTTAAAGTCTGCATATACAGTATGTACGGGCATCATTAGGCTAATCTGCATTGCAACAAGCAAGTTATTTATTTGATGATTGCCATAATCTGGCTATTATAGTCCTCAGCTTATAGGCTATTATACTGTGATTCAATTGGTCAATCCGTGACCCTGTCTCTTTGACCCCGGCAACACTGTACCGGTTGAATAGCCCATGTGTGCAGTAGGCCTATAGTGGTAAGAATTCGAGACTCAGATATTGTTTGGCAGTCTGCAGCTCTCTATATACGGAAGGTGTTTATTAAGCTTAGGAGTCAGTTAAATTTTTTCTTGGGTAAGGGAGGGGGGAGGAGCAAGGACGGATACAGGGGGGACGGTAGGGGGAACTGCCCCCCCCCCCAGAACGCGGAGCGGGGGGGGGCAGCATTGCTGGGGCGCCATTCGGCTCCCAAAAATAATAAGATAATTTAGAAATCTACGTAATTAATGAAAAGTAATATTAAATTTAGGAACTTCATCTCATTTAAAACTAAAAGGTTTCTTTCCCGCAAATCCTGATGCGCTTCACCAGTGGCAGTAGAATGGACTACCAGCAAAACCAGACAGTAGCTGTCAGTTCTAGTACGTTTTCCATTATTATTTTATTATTTACGCTACAAACTGTAAAATTTACTGTTGTTAAAATCGTAAAAACCCACTATTTTGGGCCTATTTTTTCAAAAAATTTCACAGTATGAATTTGTAAACTTAGTAGAAATCAGCTATACGTTACTGCTGTTTTAAAATGCGTAAAACCCCGCTGTATTACACTTACATTTTCACAATTTTTCCTCGAGAGGCCCCACTTTTTGGATTACTTACAATATTATTTCTATACAATCTAAGTCGTCGTAATGATAACAACGATTTAGTCCGCAAATACCCAAAATGTTAACTGATGGTTGTATCCGCACCAAAGCTAAATTGACATTTTATGTGCTTATGCTATCATATTATACAGGTATACAGCAAGAACACCATAACCTATTAAGAATACACTACATACAATTGATTTCTCTACAACAAAATTTACACTAGATAGGATCACAATCGCCACAGCCAAAAAGAAATCTTGGCTACGGCCTTGCATTCCACTATTGACTATCACTCATAAAAAAGATGAAATAAAAAGACAAGGTAGGGCGGAGCAAAGGTTTTGCGGGGGGGGGGGGGGGGGGGGGGTGGCAGCAGAAGTTATTTACGCTACTGGTACCTAGCCTCCAAAATGAGTTATTGTATTAATATTTTATTCTTTATGAAAAGTGACGAGATTTAATTGTATAGACGTACTATATAAACATATTGCTGACAGTGAGAATTTAAATTATAAGTCGGTTGTTACCTAAATTATTCGATTTTTTATTGTAGACAGCTACGGTACTATTTATTGACTCCCACTATCAACAGTTCTATCGTGTAGCAAAGGTCTCTTTCTGATAAAATTCTGATAACGATTGGTCGTGGAAATTTAATAGCTAGGCTCTATATTACATAACTTGGGATTCTGGGCTATGTATTCTGTAGTAGGTACTACCTACTGTACCACGATAAGGTGCCCATTCCATTGACCGGCTAGGGCTATTTCCAAAAACGGTGACGTGGTAGCAGACATTCAAGACTTAGGTGGCGTTTCCACCGACCTCGCATTGCAGAATTTACGGAAATGTTTATTTTCCTCTATGCCATAGTTTAAATTGATCAATGATCATACAGTAAAATCACAAGCAAACAAACTAAAATTAAAAAATGGCGTCATGGCATATGTTAAGTACAAACATTTTAATAGATTTCTATAAAAAGAAAAATTCTAATTTCCGTCAATGTCATTTGCATTCTGCAATGCGATATCGGTGGAAACGCAACCTATGTCTTGAATGTCTGCTACCACGTCACTGTTTTTGGAAATAGCCCTAGCCGGTCAATGGAATGGGCGCCTAAGGCCCTGTACTCACGGACGATTTCCCAGTCGCGATTTGCCGCCGTGTTTTCCAATGTAGGGATATGGCTTGGTGAATGGTCGGTGCAAAACCACAGAGTCCGATTCTGAAGATTTTTATGATTTGGCGTGTCTAGACTCTAGGGGGAAAAGCGGGCGCTTTCCAATTCACGCTAGCTTAACCATAATCGTCGAGAAATCTTCTACTAGCCTCCGCCTATGGGTTGACTTGTATCTGTACTTGGTTAAGTCATGCTTTCGCCTGTTTCTATACGTCAATGGTAAGCTTTTCCCAGCATGTCCATTATCGCTTGTAGCCGGTGTAGGTTGACATCGAGGACGTACGAGGACTAAATAAATAAGGAATTTTTGCTCTATTACTAAGCCAACCTAGCGGAGTTAGGGCTATAAAGCCCTCTCTTACACTCAACTAGGAAGGCCCGGGACCGCCTGCTTTACATGCTCTTCGAAGCATTGCCAGGAAATGTAGGAAGTGTAGGTCTCGAACCAACAACCTTTCGGGTGAAAGTCAGTTACTACTCTACATGTACTGACGTATACCAGTTTACCAATGGCCTAATAATCATACGGAAACATTACAAATTATGTCCAAAATCCATGGGGTCGTTGGCATTAGATAAGGAACGTACTATATGGGCCACTATAAGTAAGTCTAGGTCCATAAAACGTCCTTCAGCACATTATTTATTTTTACTTATCGCGACTGGGAGGATTGCCCGTGTGTATAGGCTACTGAGCCTAGGCGCCCATTACACCGACGTCAATAGTGATGGTACTGGTGATATTGAAGTGATTGCAGACATTTTTAGACTGTCTTTAATGTCTGCAATCACGTCAATATCACCGTACTGGTGACACTATTGACGTCGGTGTAATTGGCGCCTAAGGAAGAAGTTTTAGTACGGTATGCTTAAGTTTTGTTAGGCATAGAGTTCTATATGGATCATTTGATCCCGCCAAAGAATATATTTCTCGATTTTCTGTTGCCGCGTAGCTGTCATGTTTTCTTCTACCAATTTTAGCCAATTGGCACAACTTATTTCGACTATAATCACAGCACGCCGTACATTCACGACGGGGTTTGTTTTTTGTAATGTAGTTGTTTCTAAGCGTTCTAGGTGAGCTCTGATAGGCCTGTTGTGTCCCCGCAAAGTTAAAATTATTTTTCCTTTATGAGGGAATTACATGTCTTTGCCATTTCGGAGCCTATGTTGCCACCTATGGCGGCAGTAAAAAAGAGGCTACTGATGCACAGGTTAAAATTAAAATTTATGTGACTGAACCGGTCATGAATGAATTGTAGACAGGTTTCACTTAAATACATAACACATTTAATTAACCCTCTCCCCGTTTAACGTGTGCATGCTTTCGCATGAAACTTGTTATGTTGTAGATTTGCTTTCGGACGCCAGTCTATCCCACCTTGGTGGGACATGGACAAAGTTTGATTAATTGGTAGAACTCATTGATGGCTTTAGTTTACTTGTGTATAATCAGATTATTTCTCACTTTCAGGACCTCATAGATTTGAGACAAAGGCTCGACAGATTTCTGAAGAAACCCATCACGCCTCCTCTGGAGAACATCGGTTTTGAATATGGATTCAACACAGACTATCTCCGAACTGTCGTCAGCTACTGGAAGGACCAGTACAACTGGCTGGACCGACAGAAGTTCCTCAATAGCTTGCCGCAGTTTACAACACGCGTCAACGGTCTTAAGGTAACATCAATCAGTCTAATAACCTATCAGAGTTCCATTGAAACAGGGACGGATCCTTTGGGAGGGGGCGGTCCCCCCCCCCCCCCCGAGAGAAAAGGTTTTATATTAGATAGAATGGACTTTTGAAGGAAATTAAGAAAAATTATTACTCTAGTAAAAGAAACCACCCCCCCCCCCCCGAAAACTTTTTCTGAAACCTTCCCTACATTGAAAGTATAGAAGATAAAATGGAGCCTCGGTAGGTACTCCCCCTTTTCAGCACTCAATTGATTAGGCTACTTTTTTTCTTTAGTCGCCATCTATCGAATGTTTGCAGCTGATCTTTCCATCATCCACCTCCTTTCATATCTAAGTTCTGCATCTCATAACTGGGCTTCGGATCTTCTCTGTAGGTCTTCCTAGGTCGGCACCTGACATTGGTGCCCTCAATGGTGCGCCTTATTGTATAATGATGTTAGAGGTGTCTATCAAGTCTGATCAGGTGCCCCATCCACTTGGCTCTTATCACGGATGTGGTGGTTATGCAGGGTGTTTCAGGTGAAGGTTCAATTTGGAGCAAAAATAACCCATATATTTGGACGCATTTGATTACTCCTATACCTACTGAGCCCGGTTTATATAGTATACTGCTTCATCATGTAATTCCAGTCGTAAAAGTCTTTGTAATTACATGAATATAAACCAAGGAGAGAGAGAGGGACAGAGAGAGTGGCGTATCCGTAAAAATGATGACCTCTACGCGATATACCGAAAACCTCCGATAGAAGCCGAAATCAAGAGAGCCCGCATCAGGTGGCTAGGGCACGTGGAACGAATGCCAGACAATAGGGCAACAAGAGCAGTCTTACACAAGGTGCCCCATGGGAGAAGACCAGTGGGACGACCATGGATGCGATGGCTGGACGACGTCGAGGTGACTGACGAAGGAGAGCGCAACCTGGCAGAGCAGGCCAAGGCCCTTCACGGGCCGTAGCGCCAAGGAGTAAGTTAGTAAGTAATTACATAGACATGGCTGAATAATTGCACCTGCATGGATGCCAGAGAAGGAATAAAAAAAAACAAATGATCGAAGTACAAACTCCACTCAACGTTTCAACACAATAGCGGGCTCTCAAGAAAAAAATTAGCCATATATGAGGTAGTTAAGTGCCTAATGCAATGGGAGGAAAACAAAATACAATGTATATGTTGTTAACCTTGAGTTTTGGTTAGCGTAAGATGCGCTATGTTAGATGGTACTTTGGTATTCGAATGACGTACCTGGAGGCTGGAGCCTATTTGGTACCTACCACAATACTATTGTAATTCAATAATTCCATTTATCATCCTGTTTAATAATAATGTACCACCTACTTTGCTACTGCACAGCAATTTATCGTTTGGTATTGATACTGCATTATGGGTATATCGGTACAGAATTCAGTCTAGGTTTATAATTGGCTAAAAGTGGTTTAACTATGTTTCGAGTATTCGAGCTTTCACTTCACCTCACTATATTTTTAAGATGTTTATTGGATGGCATGGTCACAAGGATTTGGGCGATTTCGTTTAACTCAACAAGCACTGAATCAACACTGTTGAGTGGAAAACGCGTGGAAACCGTCATTTACAACGTAGAAATATTATTTAAAAAAAATGTTCGACACGCTTTCCACTTAGTGCTCAAGACCATGCTGCTTGGGGAACACTTAATTATTTTGTCAAAATAAACATTCGAAGTTATCCCACTTCGGTCTGGCTAACTGTTCATTTCTGATCCACTACCTATATCCGCATCACCCCTCGCGCACCCGAGGTCTTCTCCACGGCTAGCCTGGTTCTGTCCACGAATTCCACGACATCATCCCCAAGCTGATCAAGCCCAATAACACACCCGAGGGTAAACGCGTTCTACCCCTCTTTCTTCTCCATGGCTGGCCTGGCTCTGTCCGCGAATTCTATGACATAATCCCCAAGCTGATCCAGCTCAATGACGAACCGACTTCAAATTTGCGGTTATCGTATTTCAGTCTGGCTAACTGTTTATTTCAATTTATTCCAGATCCACTATATCCGTATCACCCCTCGCGCACCCGAGGGTAAACGCGTTCTACCCCTCCTTCTTCTCCACGGCTGGCCTGGCTCTATCCGGGAATTCTACGACATTATCCCCAAGCTGATCCAGCCCAATGACGACACGGACTTCATCTTCGAGGTGATCGCGCCTTCCCTGCCTGGCTACGGATTTTCTGACGCGCCCGCCAAACCCGGTATGGGCCCCGCACAAATGGCTGTGGTTCTCAACAACTTCATGGAGCAGATTGGATTCAAGAAGTACTATGCTCAAGGAGGAGACTGGGGTTCTATTCTAGTCAAAAATTTGGGAACATTTTATCCATCAACGTAAGTGTGTAGACCTTTACTATTATTTACGTCGGTAGGCCTACTATACTGTGCAGTGGTGGTCAGTATTTAGGCCTATAATATATTAGTGATTTTGCAGTTTTAGGAAGTCTCAGCTTTACTTCGAAAACCTGCTTGGCATGTTGTACGATACACCAGCTCATGCCATCCCGCGTTCTCTCTTGCGAGTCGTTGATATCTCGTCATCGCATCCGTGGTCGTCTTACTCTTATTTTTCCTTGGGACACTTTCTGCAAAGCTGCTCTTGTTGCCCTTATGTCTGATATTCGTTCCACGTGCTCTAGCTTTAGCTGATGTAGGGTTATTTTCATTTGGGCAGCTGTCGTTGACCTTCACGTATAGTGCCTATGATCTAACCTATAGCCTTACCTTCATCCTCTTAAGAAATGTTCAGCAGTGTCTCCTTGATGGTCTTCCTATTGGAACTGGAAATCATGTCATTTGAAGTGCTGACTCTTTCCAGCCGAGTCAATCAGCCTATATTAATTATCAATTCAATATCTTTTTGAGCCACTTATAATTATACCTGTATAACGTTGGATGATTGCAGATTATTGGGTGTTCATTCTAACATGTGCGGAATCATGTCAAAAGCAGCAAGTGTGTTGACATTCCTCGGGAGCTTCTACCCCGGACTTGTTGTTGAAAAGGAGCACGAGCATCTCATGTACCCATGGACCAAGAAGTTCTTCTTTACACTCGAAGAATCGGGCTACTTCCATCTGCAGGCTACTAAACCTGACACCATTGGTAAGTATTTCATATTGTATTATTAGGTGACACAAAAGGACTAATAGCATACATGTATAATGGTGACTGATAAAGGACCGATAATTATGTTATAGGCTAGCTACTTCTCGAGCATGATCCAGCTCTTTCTAGTGTGAAGCTCTAATTACATCACATTAATTTGGCGCTGTCAGCCCATTGGGACTTTTGGCCGCTCTATTATAGTCCTCCATCTTTCGAGGTCCTCATCCACTGGTCGCCAAGCTGCAGTGTCGAGGCTGACATGGTGGAGGTCATCCTGGAACTGGTTGCTTTAATAGCAATAAAATGGGAGAAACCGACTAGGCCTTAACATTTGAAAGAGTGTGTACATGTGGCGGCGGTTTCTTCTCTACAGCGTCCACATGAAGTATAGTGAAAGCATGAAGTATGTAGTCTTCTTCTTCAGCCAACACCCGTCCTTAATGGCTGGTGGGCCATTCGACACCGTGCCGCATAGTATAGCGCTGGGCCAATCCCTCCTGTGGCGTAGTTCGGTTTTCTACCTCAATGCCAGTGCAGCTGAATTGGGGATCACGTTCCCTTCCCCTTGGAAGCAGAGTGAAGTGTAGAGTCACTCTGTTATTGTTGGTTGCATAACCATATTCCTGAAGATACGATTAATGTAGAAATTAGCCTATTCATTTTTTAAGACGCAATTATTTCTAAAATAAAAACTTAATTCCAGGTACCGCATTAGGAGACACTCCTGTCGGTCTGGCTGCCTACATTTTGGAAAAGTTTTCGACTTGGTCTAATCCGTCTTTCAAATCTCTGCGTGATGGCGGGATAACCAAGAAATTTACTCTAGAGGCTCTTCTAGACAACGTGATGATTTATTGGGTCACGAATTCCATTACGACTTCACAGCGTTTGTACTCTGAAGCGTTTACTCATAGCCAGAGAGGGTTGAACCTTGATGAGTAAGTAAAGCGATTAAATTATTAATTATTATAGGCCTAATTAATATTATATGATCCCAAATGCATGCCCTTGATTGATGTAGTTTTAGATTTTCTCATCCAACCGAGCGTGAAACATTATATTAGTTAGGTTTATTTATTTAGGGCAGGGGCTCCCAAACTTTCATTTGCTGCGGAGCCACTGACCCAAAACCTTTTTAGACTTACCCCCCGCCCATACAAAAAGATATCGGAACATCAATATTCCGTGAATAAAATTTAGTATTTAATGTAATTCTATCTTGAGACTTGAGCTAAATTGGTATAAGGGGACTGCGCCGCGAAAAATAGGCTATGCAACACTGTATAAGATGTGATTGATGATCATGAGAATATTACTGCTAGTCACATATTATCAAGTAATTACGGTAATTAAACTGGAAATGTAAGTTACAATCTAAATTTTAATTAGGCTACTAGCTATTAACATATGTAGCCTATAGGCTATATTATAGGTACTTTTTATTTCGAAGTTTCTCACTACCCATGAGATCTGTAGTATGTTCATACTCTTTAGGCTCCAAGTAACTAAATGCTTATCTACCGGTACTAAAGTATATACTAATTGCGAGTAGGTACTGTACCGGTACATTTCTTTTGATTCTTTTCTTAACAGTCTATAGGAGGCAGTAGGCCTATATTCTTATTGGCTACCAGTAGTAGATTTTTGGCAAAGTCCCAGGCCACGGTGAGGCCACAGGACACTGTAGGCTTCTAAGTCACTTTAAAATTATTATCCAGCCTAGCCTATCTAAAATATGTTTTAAATTTCACAGGGTTCCAATCACCGTACCAACAGCATGTGCAAGGTTCCACCACGATATTTTATTTGCGCCTGAAACACTTTTAAGACTGAAATACCACAATTTGGTCCACGTTTCCGACTTTTCCGATGGCGGCCATTTTGCAGCTTGGGAGGTACCAAATGAACTGGCCAAGGACATTTTTATTGGCATTGATAAGATGGAGAAGCAGCGGAAGGAGAAAGCAAGGAAAAAATGATTAGTTACGTAAATTATAAGGATTTTAATTAATATTAAGGCATGGCTCAGATTTTTATTAGAATCCTACCTCAACTGTCCGTAAATCTCATTGTGAAAAAAATTACTTTAAGTAAAGTTTTACGTAATAAAATAAAAAACACAACCGGTTTCGGCTCACGTCATCGGATTCGAATCCACGATTTACGCTTATCCGGCGTGTCGTCTTGGTTTTTTTCTAAATCCTCTCATTTCGGTTAAAACGAGGAGGTTGAAAACCTAAGTTAGTTTAATGTCAGCGTTAGGCCTATAATATTGCAATATATTGGATAATTTCAACATGGCGTATTCGTTGCCTTCTACATTTTTGTATGTATTTCAATAGAAACATACTGTAAAATAGATTATTTTAAATAGCATAAATTAAACAATGCAAATAATATAGCCTATTATTATTATTAATAATATTATGGAAACTGCGAGCAGGTAAAATTTATAGGTTGATAATGTAGGTATTCAATATGAATTTTTGCTTTCCAATTTATACGCAGTATAAGGATCAACGGATTTACACGTTTTGAGGTCCCAGGAATCCAAAAAAAGTGTTTTTTACGAAATGTCTGTCTGTTCATCGATTTCCGGGAAAACTACTCGGTCGATTTTGATGAAATTAGGCATGTAGGTTGTTTTATTTGGGGCTAACTCAATTCTGGGGGGGGGGGGGTTTATAAATATATAAATATAAAAATTTAATTAAATGAAAAGAATAAGTAGAAAGTAATTAAAATTTCCCGCCAAATTTGAACATTCGCGTTTAGAGTTCTCTAGCGTCAGCTTTGTAAACCATAATCTTGTGTATAGCAAAATCCCTGGTTTTTGCTACTAGAAAGAATTATTTGTATAAACAAAAACATGGCCGATAAATGGCCATCGTTGTGCGCAATGTTTTTATTAGATCTTTATTCATAGACAAATAACTAATTTTTATTTTAAATAGATTTTTTGTGAAACCTTTTGTTGAATTGCCCGGGCAGTAAATATCTATATTTTTATGTACTTATAATTTAAATTACGTATATTTGTTGGCGTTGGACTCTTAACAATAGTCATATGAAGCACTGCAGGGATGGTGCATGAATATGTTTCTCTAAACGTAGATCAAGGAGAAGAACATCATCGTAAAAGTTTTCGGCGGGTAAGTTGAGATTTTATGCTTATATTTAAGTTGACAGAATTTTCGTCAACTTTAGAAACTATAGTTGATTGTAAACTAATAACACGGTGCAATAGTTGAAAGTGACAGTAGGCCTGTTTGAATCTTGCCGGGTCGCTATGTGCTGAATTTAAAATAATTATGGAAGGCCGTGCAGAGCGGCAGACGTTGCCTCATTTGTACGCAGTCCGAAATCCACATTAGGTGTATCTATGGGTTCAAGATAAGATTATCATAAGATATCGTATTCATTGTTTTGTTTGGTTATTTATAGGCTATATATTACACTGGTAACGTATAGATTACGACGAGTCATTTTAACGAAACGTCTGCGTACCTTACATTAAGTTCTTTGGTTTTACATGTATAAAAACTGAGAGAGATAAGAGACTTAAAAGTAATGTGGTGTGGCGCAAGTGGTTGTTGAGAAGAATTGCGGTAACCAAGCAGAAACTGTCTAAAATATTTCGCTTTGCTTACATTTTTAACTAAATCATAAACAAAGTTAAATAAACCGGACTAGCGTCGCACATTTGTGGCTGAATAGCTCCTCGCCGATGCCATAAAAAAGCTATCTAAATAATGCAATTTTACTAGCTATAAATATTGTTTGCTGTACGCACAGTTTAAAAGATTTACTTGACTTAGGTCCGGGGGGGGGGGGGGATACTTTTGGCCGCTGCCACTACACCACGCCACCTCGGACGATCCTCCGCCGCTCGCTTCCGGTCTCGGGTGCCGGTTGCGTGCACATCCTCGAGCACTTGGTCTCTCCTTCTGAGCCTTGGCCTACCGGGCCGCCTAGGGTGGTTGAAGGTGTCTTCGAAAACAAGCTTCGGCGTCCTCTTCCCTTGCATACGGTGTACAAGACCCAGCCATTGGATTCGACGCCCTTTAGTTCTGATATTATGTTCGGGGAGTCGAATAGGGCATGTATTTCGGCATTGTGTCTGATCCTCCAGACACCGTTCTCCCATCTACCGCCGAAGATAATCCGAAGCATTTTGTTTTCGAAGACTTAATCTTAATCTCTGGGCGTCCTTAATGGAAAGTGTCCAGTTTAAAAGACACATCCTAAATTATTAGCTTCAGGGCAACATCCACTTGGAGCTAGTAAGACTGGTCAAAACTCATACAGGACCTCAGCAAGTCGGACATAGACTGTTCAACAAGTTACCGCGTTCCCCAAAAGATTCCAATGTTACTGATGAAAATGGAGGAAGGCATTGCTCCAGGGGTGTTGGCCTTACTCTGAACGATTTCTTGGAGTGTAAGAACTTGTTTTAGTATCCTGGTCTAGGTTTTTTTTGTTAATGACGGGTTCATTTTAAATCATGTATGAATAGGCTCACCATACCGCATGCGTCCCACTTTGGCCGATTGATTTACAAGCCAGGCCAGGTATGTTTTTGTCCGGGTTTTTAAAATTGTAATTAATTTACATAAAATTATCCATGGTTGTCGAGTGAGAAATAAAATGTGAACTTTTATTGATTTTGGTTTTCCTGTTTTGGCCACCCAGAATTTTTTTAACTTAACTGGGCAGGTCATGTCATGGGTTTTCTCAAGACATTAGGCGTTAAACGCATAAAACTCTATAAAAAATGGCATTTTCCATTTTAAAAATATACACTAGATGAAATGGCCTTTTCACCGTCATTTATACATTATAAATGTATAAAGAAAGACCTAACACATTGACTATCGGCACAGAAAAAATATTCGTTAAATCATTGTGTAATTTATGTTTTAGACATGGAACCAACTCTCTCGACTACAAAGAAGCTTAATTTACGTTTGCCTAATATCAACAATTCTAGTATGGTTCTATATCTGGCCAAATGTTTTCAAAACCAAGGACACAGTAGTACATAATGTTTCTACAGAACGTTTAAAATTAGTATCAAAAAATTCAGATTATCTAGCAGGGGATAAAGAAGATGAAGGAGTTGTAAATAGTCATCCACCGCAGGCAGCAGAAGAAAGCACAAATAAAGAAATCAAAAATGAAGTGCAGATCCATCAACATGCTTTTGATCCCAATAAGATGTATTTTTCGGGGCCCGGCAACCTGCGACAGGAGGCTGTTGTCAGCTCTTTTCAGCACGCATGGGCGGGCTACAAAAAGTATGCGTGGGGGCACGATATGTTGAAGCCACTGAGTAAGACGTACCACGACTGGTTTGGGCTCGGCCTGACGTTGGTGGATGCCCTCGATACCATGTTTATCATGAGTCTTCATTCAGAGTTCGAAGAGGCTCGGGATTGGGTTACCAACAATCTTAAATTTGATATTAATAGAGAAGTTAATCTCTTTGAGGTAAGCTTTGCTGATATTGTTAATTTAAATAGTGTAAGAACTTGTGGGCAGTAGGCAGCATATTGGAATGGGCGGGTTACAAAAGGTATTGAACACAAGATTAAGAACTCTGTGGCTGATTCACTGTCCAAGGCTCCACTGTCTAAAATTTGAAGAGCAATTAACGGATATGGTGATCTAGACCCCCTATTCCGGCCTACCTCTTGTTAAACTTTGTTGGTGGGGTTTTATGAATCTTACGATAGCTTATCGCTTTAATACCTTTAAATGCCGTTGTGGATCTTAATAATCTGTTGTTGGCATATTAAACGCTATTTACTTATTATAACAACATTACTTTACTTGATTAATCATTTCTAATCATACCCTTGTGCTCTGCGGGGCTTTTGTGATAAAGTCAGGACTTGTAGAGTAGTGGTACAGACTCAGACTTTCACCCGGAAGGTTGTTGGTTCGAATCCCACACTTGCAACATTTTCTGGCCATGCTTCGGAGGGCATGTAAAGTAGGCGGCCCCGGACCTTCCTAGTTGAGTGCTGAGAGCCCTGACTCCGCTAAGTAGACTTAGTAATAAAACAAAAAGTCATCATTTATTTATTTATAAAGATTTTTGTATTTTCAGGTAACGATTCGCGTGTTAGGCGGGCTCCTAAGCGCGTTCCACCTCTCTGGAGACAAAATATTTCTCGACAGAGCTACCGACTTGGGGACAAGGCTTCTGCCTTGCTTTGACACTGATTCTGGAGTTCCCTACTCCGATGTTAACCTTGCTACCATGAGGGCTCACTCGCCTAAATGGAGTCCCGATAGTTCGACGTCTGAGGTAAGTGTTGGGATTTAAATGCGTCGGATTGAGTTAAATCGTTCTTAAAACTTATCCTTCGTACGCACAGGCGCGGCAAAATTATGTGAATGTAAGTTTATGCCATTCCAGATAACAGTCCTATTTTAATATCTATGTGCGAAATCTTTTTTAGTATTTCCTTTAATAGTTGGAGTGCGTTTTCCCTTTAAATTGTGGCTGATCCGGATAATTTGAACTATGATTTAATCACGTATTGAAAAATACCGAATGGTCCTAAAAATGGCCCAGCCGGTGTCTCTCATTTCTTTATAATAATAATAAGCGTCTTATATTTATTAGACTTAAGACTAGAAAGTCTGTCTAACCCGCGTCCAAAATTATTGTTAACGATTGGGAAATACATTATAGTATTAGTTGGCCTTAATATAAAATTAAAAGCCCGAACTGTAAATATATTGCTCTAGGTGACGACCATTCAGCTGGAGTTTCGAGCTCTAAGTCGTGCCACGGGGGATCCCAAGTACGAGTCGGCGGCTGCGCGGGTTTCGGAGCATGTGCACAACTTGCCTAAAACACAAGGTCTTGTTCCTATATTTATTAATGCGCAGACAGGGCAGTTTCGCGCGTTTTCGACAATTACTCTGGGAGCCCGCGGAGATAGCTATTACGAATATCTGCTCAAACAATGGATTCAGACTGGCAGAACGATTGATTAGTGAGTATTACGTAAACATTAAGACTTATAGGACCTTAAAATGATAAAGCAGTAGAAACAGGGCTGATCCAGTCGATCTCAAAGCGTACTTTCTGCGTTATGTAACAATGGTAACCTTATTGATGGCGTAACCTTTATGCATACTTCCCCTCTCTTAGCCCCTGTGTCTAAAATGTCCCGCCCATTCCCCCTCCACACCGATTAATACTGATTTGTGCAATATGTACTCTGAAGATGGTGTCCACCAAACAGCTGTCATAATTTAAAATAAAATTTTTTTTTTGTGTAATTAAGTGCAAAGTTATATATAATTCAATTCTTATTTGTCATGTATCACTTTCACGAAGTCACTGGAGAGACTCTTTCATGGATGCATGCTTTCTACCTTTTCGTCACCGTCTCCGGGCGACATCGTCAGTCTTCTGCAGCAAAATGAGCTTCCGAGATACAATCTTAGACATCTACGTAGTGCCACTGAAGTTGTTGACCGTTGATGCTGGCGAAATGTTTTGGTGGTGCTCTTTCAGATCGGCCACGGGCCATCAGCTCGGATTCTACTGTGTCATCACCTGACTCCGGCTGTAAAAGCCTTTGTAATTATTCTTCTTCATTTAATGCCTCTTCTATCGAAGATTGGCGATCATCATGGCAATTTAGACCTTGGAGACTGCTGCTCTGAAAAGGGAAGTCGTGCCAAACCACTGCCTCTGATTTTTCAACCAGGATGTTCTTCTTCTGCCGGGAGCTCTTTGTCCTTCTATCTTCCCTTGGATTATTACATGCAGAAGGCGATATTTTTCGTGTCATCACACGACCGAAGTATGCCAGTTTCCGTTTCTTAACCGTCAACATCAACTTGGCTTCTGTGTGCCTCCTCAGGACCTCAGCATTAGGGGCACGATCTCTCCAGGTTACGCATAGTATTCGTCAGTATACCCACATGTCAAAAGTCAAACATGTCACATGTCAAACTCTTCAGTTAGTTGGTAGTAGTACCTTACAGGGGCAACTAGAGGTACTACCTCTCTGTATCTAAATTAATACAGTCCACACAACTCTCCCTGTCTGCTAATTAATGCCATGTAAGTAATATCTATTTCTCTTTTTATTTAGCTTGAAAGAAGACTATCTTGCTGCAATAGAGGGAGTAGAAAAGCTACTAACAAGGAGAACCCCCAAAAACAAGCTTCTCTACATTGGTGAACTGCTGACCGGCGCCAGGGACTTCAAGCCCAAAATGGACCACCTCACCTGTTATCTACCGGGTACGCTTGCACTCGGGGTGCACTACGGCCTGCCGGAGCGACATATGCAGCTCGCTGAAGAGCTTGCATACACGTGTTACATGACGTACGCAATGCAGCCAACATTCCTTGCTCCGGAAATTTCGTACTTTAGTGTTGGCGAGGGCGGGACCAGTGATATTTATGTGAAGAGCAATGATGCTCATAACCTGTTGCGGCCGGAGTTTGTGGAGAGTCTGTGGGTCATGTATCAGGTGACCGGGAATACCACGTATCAGGAGTGGGGTTGGAGTATATATCAGGTATGTGTGTGTTCGTTTCTATGGTCAGAATTTCCCAATGATAATAAAATAGATGCTTTACTTATGGCCTACGGGGCCGGCCGCCATACCATGTTGAATCCAGCGCACCAGAGCAGGTTCAAAGATGCAGATAACTTGGTAGTGTGCACAGTGCCGGTAGGGAAACATGGTAGGACTTGTCCTAGTCACCTCCGAACTCATCGTGTGACTTCACTGTGTTTCCCAAGTGGTTCGGAATCCACTATAATCAGGAGGTCCACGGTCCTATGGGCCCACACCGTGGCCTGGGACTGTGTCCAACCATTCTACTACTACTATGGCCTACGGGCTGTTCTTGTACCCAAAAATCTCCGTCTTAAAGTCTTAACTTCATTTGTTTCACTACCAATGTTTCCTGACTTCAGGGCTTCGAGAAGTACACAAAAGTCATCTACGGCTACACCAGTATTGGCAGCGTGCAGCAACCTTTAAATACCCGACCCAAAGATGTGATGGAGTCCTTCTTTCTGGGTGAGACGCTCAAGTATCTGTACCTCCTCTTCAGCGACGAGCGCGACGAACTTAGCCTGGATAAATTTGTAGTCAACACCGAGGCGCACCCTCTCCCCGTCTACCCCTCGTGACCGTATCACGATGTCAACAAGGTAAATATTGAATAACAATTGTCTTCTTCAGCCAACGCCCATCCCGATGCCAAGCCGCATAGTAGAGCTGAGCCATTCCCTCCTGTGTCGTAGTTAAGTTCAGACCTGGTTAAACCGTGTTATTTAGGTAGCGCTGCGATCGGCTGTTGTTTGTTTATGTCGGTTGATTTGAAACACGAATTTAGTATTTTGTAATATTTTAAATTTATTTGTATTATGTCAGAAGTAATTTCTGAAAATAGGTACTTAAAAGGAAATAAACGAAAAATATTAACAAACATGGCACTAGAATAGAGTTGGGCTACTTTCTTTAGAGCAGTGCCACGAATGCCCTGACTACTACCACGTTATTTACTCAGTTAGTTGTTAATTTTTGTTTTCGATTTAGCACAATAACGCACCCTGAGGTACATTCACGATTGTGTTAACTTGGATAACACTTCTGGCTAGATAACTCGATAACACCGACATTGTGAAAACCCTTATTGTTTCTCAGTCACTGGTTTTGCATTGCATTCTAGCTTCGTAGTAATCTGAGTTGTTTTTTTTTTTTTGTTTTAGAAAAGAGTGGAGTACTGGAATTAACGCTGATTGAGACTTTTAATGGATTTAGTTGTATAGCAAGTTTAGTCAAGTCAAAAAAATAAGACTGCTATCACGTGATATTTTAAAGTACGGTATAATGATCAGTTGAGATTGTACGTGTTCACTGGTTGTGAATTTAGGCCAACTTCCGCTCATGGTAAGTGGAATCCAACGCATACTCCGTTCAATGCTTTGGTTTCTTTCATTTATCACTTTCCAAAGCATAGCGAAAGACTAATAAGGGTATTCAAAATGTTGGAGTTCAATGGTTATCCTTAGTTAAGAGTGTTAAGTCGAGTTAAGTTAACACACGTGTCAAAGGAATACTAAGCTAACCAGCGTGTTAACTAAACGCACTTCAGGTTTGTTTAAAGCAATTCGATACTCGAAATTTTTCATTTACTATTTATTTTTCATCCATTCCAACCTGTAAACACTTAAAATCGATTAACTGTATCAGATGGTTAGATATTGTAAGGGGTCGTCGACGAGCGGCGCACTCCATTGAGTCACATCATTAATAAGTGCGAAATGGATTTTGGGTTACTGCTACTAACGACCGGTCTACTAGTCAAAAATTAATTAATATATTAATAATTTTTTAGGGTTGTAAAATAAATGTGTCCCAACTAAAAGCCTCTATTCACAAAAGGGACAGTCCAGCGAGGTATTGATTTCCGACGCAAGTTCGTCGGCCTCCATTGTATTTTGGATTAGGCTGATGGACCGCTGCTCCTCCTTGAATAGCTGAATTGTCAACCCTTTATGCTCGACTAAGGGAGTAAACGCTCCTCCGCCCCTCTCCCCAATATAGGAATTCCAAAATTTGTAGCTGGAACTCTTTGTTAGTTTCTTAATCCACCGCGCTTGTTATTATATTTTGTATTGGCTCAAAGGAATGCTGCTGCCTCCTGAAACGACCCTGTAGGTTAAGTAAAGTGAGGTCCGGATGAGGTAGCTATGTAACCATTAAGGGAGAGATTTCGATATTTTGTAAACAAGAATTGGCCGTGGATTTTCGATGAAATTAATTAATTTCTCGTTCCACAACCATGAATTTCATAACTTTAAGTGGTCAGATGGAAATCCATAAAAATTCCAAGCTGTCAAATGAAATTTACATTTTCTCATCTGAAATATTATATTAGGTATTACTTCTTAAAAATTCAATACCGTAAAGTGTTATTTTATAGAATAGCTGTAAATCAGCAGGGAAATGTAATGTTTCTTGTGAAAGCTTGCATTTTTCATTTGCTCACTTTCGTGTCTTTGGCGCTCTGGAATAAGAAATTAGTTAATTTCGTCAAAAATACACTACCATTCTTTGTTAACAAAATATTTTTAAATCTGTCCCTTATTAACGTATGTACTACGCAACACATTCCTTAACATTTCTCCTCGATAATGTTTATTATTGAAAATATTTTCTTCGAGGCTCCATAAAGTAAACTCTACTATTTCTTATCTTCTTAACAATTAAGAAGGCAAGCCATATGATAATTTTATTCATTCGCTCAGTCTAGGCGATAAAGCGTCCACAAGTCTTACTGCCATGATAGTAAATAAACGTTAAAAAAAAAAAAAAAAAAAAAGTTGCGCTAAGTTGATCTTGAGTGAACTGAACTGATGAATCAGTTGATAGATGAACTGTATGGCAATTCACGTCACTGACAGACACCAGTTCCCAGTGCAGTCGATCAGGTCAAGTGACTCCTACTCGTATGAGCGACTACTATGGTGATTATTTTTAATCTCAACCTGGGATTAAAAATGTAAACAAGATAATTTTACAGAATAAAGTGCTATTCAAAATTTTTTGCTGACATTTTTAGCTCCGGGAATAAGTTAATACTAAACGGAGTAATAGGCCCGCTGCCTTTTAGACCTGCAGCCTGATCGAGGCGATTATAATACCGGGGTTAAATAAATACCCTAGGATTATAACTGTAAACAAACAAATTTTGAATAGCACTTTCCATTATAAAATTATCTTGTTTACATTTTTAAAACCAGGGGATTAAATAAATACCGGTGTTATAATCGCCTCGATCAGGCTGCTGATCGGCTAGCGCAATTGAATTGACAGTTCTGTTTTATCGATTCTCCATTAATATTTCCTTAGGTCACCCATTTAAATAAACCTGTTAGAGCTGCCAGGTCTTTGTTGAAACTTAAGACATGACAGTTTCGTTTTGTCGATTCTCCATCATAACATCTTTAGATCACCCGTTTTAATAGACCTGTTAGAACTGTCAGGTCTTTATATCGGCAGTTCCTTCTGTAGGTCTATACTTTGTACCTTTATTTACGGGATTTTTGTAATCGTAATTTGTAACCAAAATTTTTACTATTTATGTAATTGAGTCGCCCACAGGCCAAGGGATGCATGTCATGAAAATAAACATTCGAGATAATTGAGGCTAAAGTTTGTAACTTAATTGAATAATTAACTTAATTGACCCTTTTCTATTAATTCTAGCATTGTCAAAATGGCAGATTCCAATGTTCGTGTTGGTTTCAAAGATAAAGAATAGCTAGGCTAGACTGCTAGAGTAACGGAGTAACTTCATAACGCAAAAAATGTCACTTCCACCCTTTGGCTTCTAGACGCTTCAATTGTGTGTGAAGGCAGTTTCCACGCGACAGTTTTATTATTAACCTTTGGTTGGTATTTTACTATAATGTTCAAGTACTAGATGTTTCGATAAAATACTTATATACAGTATTTATATTTATACAGTTATATTTAGCCCCTATATATAATTAGACCAACTGCAGGCCTAGTACAAATAAAGAAAGGTAACTAAAGAGAGAATAGAACAACTCCGGGGACGTTTTTTTGCACAGTAACATTTCTCGTGAATATTTGACCATAGAGCGATAAATGAGAAGAAAAGCTCATGTACATTTTAATACAGCACTAACAGTTTTGTGAAATGCTGATTTTCGTATATTTACCATATAAGCAGAAACACTAAATCCCTGGGTAAATTATCTTTCTTTGCTTGTTCAAGGCTGTATTTTTATTTAACATCTAAAAATAACCGTTAGATTTACTGAGTTCTGATGGAAAAAGCCTCTAGGCTTACTGCCACTCACTTTTAGTCTACCGTAAATTATTTAGTAAAAAGTTAGACTAGCGAAAACTGTTAAGTAAATGAATAATGAAAAATGTTTGAGAGATTGTAAATGTGAATGATACCTACTGTAATTCAGCGATTGTGATGTTAGAGAAATTAAACTAGTTTAGGCCAACCTAAAAATACAGTAAGAATGGTCAACTACTATTAATTCTCTTCTTCTTTATCTACCTATCTCGCTGGTACCCCCTCAGGGTGTCGAGGGACTATCAATTCATACATATAACACAATCTGTCATGGAAATTAGAGGATTTAGATAAATCTAAACTTGGCGGTATCCGGAGCATCGCCTCAAACCGCTGGACCACAATCCCGATAAGGTCAGTGTCTGATAAATCCTCTACTTTTGTATATGCTCTTTGACGAAATTCATATTCCGTATAATGCTCCTATATATGTAAACAATCTTTATCGTACGACGCAAGATTTTCTCTTTGAACTGTGGAATGTACATATCATCAAGCCTTCGTGTTTGAACTATGATATGAAATGAGTGGGAGGATCTCCTGATTATATAGTGAATTCCTCACCTGGGGTCAGCCTCTTACACGAATAATTATAGGCGGATGTGAATAGGTGGTTGAATGGGGTCAATGAAATGTTTGATCTGAGTTACAAAGATGCACAAATCATAGCCTACAGGTATATCATACTGCTCATGAAAATTTCTTGTTTGTCCTAATACACTTTGACAAACCTTTGTTATTTCATGTGCTACTAAGTTTGTTGATTTTTACTCTTATAAAGCTCCCTCTGACTGTCTCTTGACTAATTTATTGTTTTTGTTAGGTAAAAAAATTAAAAACAACACTACATAAAATACCATTTACTATTTATCATTTATTTATTACTAAAAGGAAGCAACCTCCTATATCATTGGTAAGCCGCCTGATTGTTTTTAGAACCCTACTGACTATGTCATTTATATTGTACACAAGTAACATTCATCTAGTCTGGGAAATTAATAATGCTATCAATAAAGCAAAAAATGGCGATGAGATAAGATAAAACATAAGAAAGTTGCCTTTGAAAGAGATACAAATAAAATGGCATGATAACTGCTGATGAAACCCTTTCACATCGACCACGGCATATCAGCCCAGATTCAACCGCTTCATCACTTACCTACAGTGTTTTCATATTTTGGTCGGAAAGTCACAACAAAAAGTGTAGCCTTTTTCTATCGTATAATAAATATTGAAGTTTACTAACCACTGACTAATTAACACGTTATCATACGAATACGGTAATTGGAAATGCCACGTATATGGTATATGCACAGACTATACAAAAAATTAACGACCTAAATTTATTGCCCTCGAAAAGCTTTACAAATGGAGTTCTTGCGCAGGTAAATCCAACAGGGATGCTATACACGGAGTCATCGGACAACTATTGGGCGCTGCTTATGTTTTGCTTATGTAACTTTCGGACAAAAAAATTGTTGGTGATCATGTGACGTCACTACGCAAGTACTCCATTCAATTTTTGAGGCACTAAAAACGTAAAAACAAAACTATTATTTGCTCCTTATATGCGAGGATGACACGAAGTAGACACGAAAAAAAAGACAAATATTGCCACCAACGGAAAATAAAACATTATCTGGGAATGAGTTTTTACAAAGTGTCATAAAAAAAACAATTTAGTATAAATAAATTTTATTATTATTGATTGGCTTTTGCGGGCGTGGGCCTACTTGTGGTGCGGCCAATAGGGTCCTTAGCGCAAGATGGCCGACCTAATATTGTCGCCCGCTAGGAGATGTAAATAGACTTTTTGGCGCAAGAACCTGTGTGTTTTTATAGTGTTTCCAAGCATGGAAACGAGTCATAAATTGACTTATTGTCATTAAAGCTGCAGCCGTACGTAGGACAAAGCACGGAGGATTACTATTAGTTTATTAAGAGTGTACAGCCCGTAGGAAATTGACAGCTCGAATTTTAATACTTTTTATTTAATATTTAATTAACTAAGCATGTTATTAAAAGATTTGGCTCATCAAAGTTGTAGAAGACTACTTCATGCATCATATAATATGGTATTTTTAGTTTCGAAATTGTTGTTTTTAAATAAAATCGTGTATGCATGAAAAGTTATTGGTTATAAAATATTTGCATGTTTCTGAAAAAACTACAATTTCGAAAATTAAAAATATCTTATAATATGATGCATGAAGTAGTCTTCTACAACTTTGATGAGCCAAATCTTTAATAACATGCTAAGTTAATTAAATAAAAAGTATTAAATTACGGGCTTGTACACTCTTAAAGCGGTTGAAATAATTCCCCGAGTAACTTATTTTTTTCCGTTGGAGGACAAAAAAAACTTATCTTGACTAAAGTGGAGTAAAGGTCGATCGGTAGTGTAGCCCAAGCGACGGACTCGAGGCGTAACTTCAGAATAAGAAAATATTCATCAATGGACAAATGAACAATATAGTCTTGATGATTACAGCTTAGCAATTTTGCACTTTGTAGCTGGTAAATGTGGAGTTCTATATATAGGATATAAGGCATTTGCTTACGCCAAGGATAATTTTTGAATAAGCATGCCTTGTGTACTTCTAAGCAATAAAAAATCCCGCCGTGTTTGCAAAGCGTCCTCTGTCTGGTTGGTAATAAAGAAGTGCCACTTGGCTGAATCTCTCATTGGATGGTCAAAAAGAGAAGTGGTACTAGAAACTCAAATTTGGTGAGGTACAAAATCTATTCTGTATTATGGCAGTTGATACGTGTATTTTAGGATGTATTTAAAAAGCAATCTCGTCAATATTGGGCTCTGGGCCTGGGAAATTCATTAATTTAGACAGATTCCTCTTAGTAAATACAAATATAAACAGAAAGTGACACACAAATCAATATCATTAAATTAATGGAATAAAAGTAGACTTACAAATACTAATCAGAGTACCGTAGTTTACAATTGAAGTAAAAAAGTATAAAAATTGACAATTTTTAAGATATAAAAAAATTTAAATTACATAATAATAATAATAACAAAATGGGCTTCTTCTGGTTGAGTATCAATATCATATTTAACCTAAAATTAAATATGGTATACAATTAACTATACTATTCTCACATGTTGGAAGACCCGAATTATGAAATGAACTAACTTACACAGTACTAAAATTCAGTGGTAACCAAAGTTCAAAGAGCCAACTCATATCGTACAGTATAAAAACGTAATGACGTCATTGAAATAGGAGGAGGCATGCGACAGCAGAACTTTATCGATGACCATTGTTAGATGTCTACGGTCAATCACGCCATTAACAAAAACTTAGTATAAGAAAGAAATTATTATTATTAATGATATAAATGATTAAGCCTTGTTTAGCAGCACTGTATGAGTCTTTTGTCCCAAATAAGCGCTAGCTTGGGGATGCGGGATGTATTATTCTGTAAGTTATTGTATTTTTGTAATATATGCTCCTGGTCCAGGGAATACTAGACATAGAAAAGAAAGAAAGAATCCCGAAAAAACGTACCTATTTGTTGTCAATAAAAGAAATGCATTCTCATTGGTAACCAAGTGACAGTGAATTTGTCCCAGTGGTCACGATCTTTGTTTTTGGTTATGAATACTTCAACCTTGGTATGGACCTTTCCGTAATTGTGCCTCATTGAAGCAAGATGGCCACCACCCAGGTCAGGTTATGTTGTTTATCATGGGAATAGAGGGGTTACAGTTTGCTCAAGTGGATGAATAGATCTCTCTCAAATTAACCTCAGTAAAAGAAGAGCAAGGATTCGAACCACCAATCAATTTTCACAATACCAGCCTGTCATCCTCTCCATTCGGCCAAGAACAGCTCAAATCTACTTGCTTCAGTAGAAGGAAAGATACAGAGGAAATAGAGAAATAAATACAAGTTTACGTTAGCAACATCGTCACTGACTGCAGCGCATTCGCAGATTAGATGGCCAAGTAGGGGAAAATTCTCTAAGACAACAAAGTCGACCTAAAGAGCGTTCAACAGGATTGGCTTTTACAAAAAAAAAACTAGCATTAAACAACATTAAGACCTAAATTTAAAAGAACTAGGTTACCACCATGAATTATCATTAAAAGAATAAGGTACAAGACAAATTAATGATATGATTAATGATATGTCCTTCGCCGCGAGCTAGTTTATCAGAATCAAAAATATAAAATGAATGAAGCAACGCATCATTTACAACTCCTGCATGATATGCCATCCATCCGTGCAGACACGAGTTTCTCATTGCACAGGGTGGATGGCCTATCAAGCAGTCATATATTATTGTTATCGTTGCATTGAAAATTGGGTATCAATGAATCCTTATTCTAAATATTCTGTAATTTTTTGGAGGAATAAATTTTTACTTTACTTTACATGCCATTTCATCGCGGCGAAGGGCAAATATTCGATATTCGTGATCCCTCACTCGCGTTTCCCAAACGGAACGCATCGAGCGGCATATATATACATATATATGCAATTAGGGAGGAATTGGCAAAGCAACCCCTAACCACTCAGACGAACTCATAAGAAGAAGCATAAGCAAAGAATTCAAATACTTGGAGCGTATGCCTATGTTTGTAGTCATAAAATTTTGAGTAAGAGCATTTGCTTAAGGATAAAAAAAATGTTCTTAGTAAGTATATTTGTCTCTATTTTCTTTGTGAGACGGGCAGTAATTATAACTTCGAGCTCACCTACGTTACTCGAGGTTTTTGTCTGGAAGCAAATCGAAATGCTAAAAAGTAATTGGCTATGAAAATGAAAAGAGCACACATGTTCATACCGTTATCTCTTACACATTCTTTCTTTTTATGAATTCGACTGGTAATGTTGCTTCAACCTACGCGATAGTCTGCAGGGGACGCTGAAACCACGAATCAGCAAGATTTTTAGGATGATGTATGCAAAATACTGGATTGCATACAAGTATGCAGACTGCAGTGATGTCCACGAAAAACGGTTGGAGAGTGGTGCGAAACGGAGATGACTGGGGCTGGACTGACACGCCAAAAAGCCCATCGAAGACTGTAGAGCCGGAAGAAGGTACAAAAGGCACTTCACTGACGGGAAGACGACTGTAGCAACGTCCACGAAACCGTAGGAAGGGCGAATTAGAATTCGACCTCCGCGAGTTCATAGATCGTGGAGAGAGGATGCAAAACGGAGATGTCTGAAGGAATGTAGACTGTAAAGCCGGAAGAAGATGGCAAAGGTACTTGCTGATTCGTTCACTATTTAAGGGAACATCGGTTAAACACACGCCCCAGGGGACAACTCCATTAGACCCAGGTTTGCCAACATACAGTATATTCACCACATCCCAGGCCTTAAAGATTCCTTTCTCTGATACAGCATCTAAGACAAGCATCGGCTAAACACAGTATTTCAGCCCAAAATGGGTCTCTCACTAACAAGGAACTACTTTGGTGTCCCTGCCACCAAACGGTTCAATGTCTGAGGCATATTCCCTGTGCACAAAGAGCTATTCCCGAGCAGCATAGCTTCTTGCACTGAGTAGAAAACGACACGTATTCCCCGCGTTTTACACTAATTGCCAGCTGAGCCATGCTGCTTGAGTTTCTGCACAGCGGCCACACATGGAGATCCGTCATTGGAGCCAATGGGTACAAGCAGAAACGGAGGCTACTTCAAAACACAGCGCACATTTGCTCAAATGCTGGATCTTCCAGAGTGATCGCTGCGTAGAAAACGTCTCATGTAAGCAGCGGACAATATTCCTAACCACTGATTCCTGCAGTAGTCATTCCATTTACGACTCGCAACGACAGCCCCACAGCTATAACAACTCAACTATAAAATCGTGCAACAATCGTCACAGTCGCCACAACTTCCACAATCCCCGTCCCCATCACAGTCCCCGCAGCCGCAGTCACTGCAGACACCGTCATGCTCATAAGATTCTGCACTCGCAGCATTGGATTGTGTAGGATAAGCACTTAACTCCGCAGTTCGGTTGGCTATCATCAGAGTCACTGTTGTCTCCAGACTTTCCTCCACCATCGCGTCCAGAACTTCCCGCGCTGTCTCTTTCCACACGGGCTTTTCCTCCTTCTTTTGCTCGCGCTCCGCCGAGGTCTCCGCAGCTACTTGAAGCTGAAGAGGATCCATCTTCTCGTTTTCCAATGTCGTCGTCATCGGATCCTGAAGAAAAAAAATAACGTTTGAATACATTGGACCAAAGCTTAGATGCTTGTGGCAGACGCTGCGGGCGACTTATACGTATATATAAGGCAAGTCCTCCGCCGCGAGATCTCCGCAGCGAAGCAGTCCAGAAAACAGACAGAGGGCGGCTTCAGAAGGGTGGGTTCGAAAGCGAGGGAGGTGCTGGAAACATAGAAGAAGTGGATGATATGCTAGAAAACGGCAACGGAAACACAAAAGTGAAATTCTGAAGTCAAGCTACTGAAGATGCATAGAGTTTATCTATGGTGTTATCGGATTGGCCCTGATTGAAATACTTGTAGTTCATCAATGTCAACACAATTTTAAACGGTAACTTTAGAGTGTTGATACACGTAGCAGACCTTATATTTAGTATCCATAACGGGTGTTTCGGGCGAAATGCGACAAACGTCTATAAATATAAATACAATATAAATATTATATATCAGAGTGGAATGTAATGTATAGGCCTTTAAATATAAGATAGTATGATCAAATAATAAACAGTACACCACATTACACCGTCTGACCGAGGGTCGCCTCCGGGGTAAATGTTTGATAAAATAGGCGTGAAAGAGTGCGGTTTTAAGCATGTTCCAGTAAATTTAAGATTTTAACTGCGGAGACTCACATTTGCCATCAGAGGGCCCCCAGGGAGAAAATATGTGAAACATAAGCCCGCAATTAGGGTTATACACATAAGAGTGTACAGCCCGTAGGAAATTGGCAAAAATTTAATACTTTTTATATTTTATTTAATTACCTAAGCATGGCTCTCAAAATTGTAGAAGACTACTTCATGCATCATATAATAAGGTATTTTTAGTTTTCGAAATTGTAGTTTTTTTATAAAATCGATTATACGTGAAAAGTTATAAAATATTTGCATGTTTCTAAAAAAAACTAAAATTTCGAAAATTAAAATTATCTTATTATATGCATAAAGTAGTCTTCTACAACTTTGATGGGCCAAATCTTTAATAACATGCTTAGTTAATTAAATAAAAAAGTATTAAATTTCGGGGTGCCAATTTCCTACGGGCTGTACACTCATAAGCACACCTACACCCTTGTTGAAATTACTTGAAATTTAAAAATATACGCGCAAAATTGTGGGGTTTTACGCAAGTATATTTTTCGAGATAGGAGAGGAGAGTTGCCTGGTTGTCTGTTAACTCGTAGCCTACATATTGCTGAACAATAGACTACATTACAGCGTCAATTTAAATTTATTTTCCCGCCTAAATTGGATAAGGTGACATCTGCATAGACTCTATTATAGAAGAATGAATGCAACTCCAACGCTTGATTAATTATTAATCTGTGAAGTCAGTTCTTTAGAATGTACGTACTTTATGTTATATAATCCATTTTATAGCGGCGTAGATAACTTAGTAACTTAGCTAAAAAAGCCATTATAATATATTAGAGACGCTACATATAATATATAGAGGGCTATATCGAATCGAATATACATATATACAGTATATGTACAATATTCGATTCGATACTGGTCTACAACAACTGAAAAACCACGAAACCCCTGGATTAGACGTACCGCAATCGGAACTTCTAAAAGCTGTATGAGACGGAGCGAAGGATGCGTTATTCAAAATAATTGCCGACCGTAATATATGAAAGAATACTTGCCATTCATTTTGAAAAGGAGAAGGGCATGCGCACACATTTGACGCCAGCCTGACTGCTCTTACAGCACGGTAAGCTTCACCACAACAGAATATTTTTTAATCACTAGAAGCCCTTGCTTGAATGGATTCGTCTAGCTAAAGTTCTACAATATATAAGAGATATGGGACATTCCCTCCCAGTAAGGAATTTTAGGAATGGACACGTCTACTTTCTAGTAGACTTTCACATAGGAAACAATTGCTTCCACCAAAGATCAATTTTTAAATTTTCAGGGCCATCTTCCACATCTTCTCCGACCATTCCTTTAACAATTTTACATGTTACGAAAGACAATGGTCTATTTTATTTTATTTAATATTGTTCAGTTTATATTTTATTCGACTCTATACACTGTATATTTAACCATAATCAGATATAAAAACCGCCCACGGGCGTAGATAATGATACGTACTTCATGTATTATTTTAATCTGGAAAACCATACTGAGTCATACTGATCTTTGTTGATCACGTGTGCAGCCACAACCGGGCTTACATACAGTAGAAGGGACATTAGCTTTTGCCAAGGTTAATTTCTTAAATTTCTGAATTTCCTAATATTAATCTATTAATCAGAGCTTTGGGCAATTAACACGACTTCTACTGGTAGAAGCGTTCAAGGGGTGACATATTGGTCAAAAAAATAATAATAATAATAATAATTATTATTATTATTTTTAAAATAAAATAAAATAAAATAAAAATAATAATAATAATAATAATTATTATTATTATTTTTTTTTGTGGGGCGTGGATATTAAGTCCTGGCCACCTCTGAATTAATCGCGTGACTTTACTATGATGTTCCCCAGGTGGTTCGGAATCCACTATAAACAGAAGGTCCACCCTCAACAACTTCCCGTCTGCTCGTAGGGTGCCTCAAGTTAAGAATAGATTTTCTCCTCCACCCCTCGCCCCCGTTGACATGGTTGCTTAAAAGCGGAAATTATTCTGAAAAGCAGGCAATGAAAAACAAAGAAACAAAAAACAATACCAATATGAGAATTTGGCTTTTGGCAACCAGGTTCACGTCCCGACTGCAACATTGGACAAGCTGAGACATGCTTACTACTGACATTGTAACAGGCACTAGTACGGGAACGAGCCATACCTGAGCTAAAACAAGTGCAACCTCAAGAGTCTGCAAAATTTTCCTCATGATTCTAGTCCCTCATTTAGCAGATGGCCAAATGAGGAAAAAGCAGTATAAGTTAGTAATTCTCAGGCAGGGTTTCCACGGACTTCTCATTGCAGAATGCACTTACGTTGACGGAAATTTTTGTTTTACTCTATGCCATAGTTAAAATTGATCAATGATCATAGAGTAAAATCACAAACAAACTAAAATTAAAAAATGGCGTCATGGGATATGTAAGTTAAGTTAAGTACAAACATTTTAATAGATTTCTATAAAAAGAAAAGTTCAATGTCAATTGCATTCTGCAATGAGAGGTCGGTGGCAACCCCGCCTAAGTCTTGAATGTCTGCTACCACGTCAACGTAAGTGCATTCTGCAATGAGAGTTCGGTGGAAACCCCGCCTCAGCGGGGGCACAATAGGCGCAAAGGCTTCAGTGCAGAGTCAAAAACGTACGTACTCCAAAATCCGAGTAAGAACAAGAAAATCATTCTAGCTCTATCTATCGTACCTCTCTCGCCTCCGACAGTACATCTCGAAAAATAGGGCCATCCTCCATGCCAACGTTTCAACCGTTCTAAACTCTAGACTCGCTACGACCACGGGATCATATGGAACACTAATAATATAATGTCTGAGTCTAATCCCTAAAACAAGTCGCTGCAATTGCGTCATCTAGCCGCGATCGTGGGTACTAACGTCCAAATCACTAATCACGGCTATCAGTCAAGGCAGGCTTCAGCGGGCTTGTTATTATTGTGATTAATTTTTTATCTTAACCTATTAAAAATATGTACTAGATAATTTTCCAATGGAAAGTGCTGTTCAAAATTTTTTGCTTACATTATTAAGCCCAAAATAAGTATATATAATATAATAATGTAATATATATAAATAAACGGTGTAGTAGACCCACTGGCCATTTAATAACAACTTAACTTGCGGGGGATTAAAAATGTGAACAGTACAATTCTCTTACTATTTGGTCGTGAATTCCAGCGGGGCGGGGGTGGTTCATATATGCTGGGCAGTGAGACTTCTTTGGAGAATCCATAATCAACGAAATAGCGTAGCCAAGGGGGGAGGAGGGGGGGGGGGTGTCTCCACTGGGACCCCAATTATTCAGCAAAATAGCAGATTTTTCAGAAAATTTTCATCTTTGCAACGGATTAAGTGAATAAGTGATACAGTAACTTGATGGAAAATGAGCGACTGGCTGGTTTTGCTCTAATGTACCTCATTCGGTAGGCTACCCTATTACTATCACTAGCGACGAAAGAAAGAAAGAAAGAAATATATTTATCATACAATACAAAATGAAATTAATTATACAACAAACCCACTAAGAAATTAACAATTTTCCTACTAAATATATATATGTATACTTGTACTTATATTGGATAAAATGGCCAGAAGGAGTTGAAAGCTTATTTTGTAATATTTTTATTAGTTAAAAAAAGTTATTTTAATATTAATTTTAAGTGCCTTCCACTCAAGGGTCAAGGTAACATTCAATTAGATTAATATGGGCAATTCGTGTGGTCCGTGGTACTCATAAGTGGGCAAACTGCTGATGTTGATCTTGACGCTGCATGAAAACTGGACACCCAAAAAAATTCTGGCTACGCCACTCCATGTGAACAATGGCAGTGACCCACAGTATACTAAATTTCAATAAAGACTCGTAAGTCCTAATGCAATAGAGAGCTTAATCCCCGATGACGGTAAAAATAACTGAGCATAAGCTCTACCCAAATTTAAGAGGTGGGGCTCAACTGCGCGAAGTCGCATTAGTCGGGGTCTACTGTACACTGTAATTAGAGGAACACGCGATACACAATTTTCACTTCTTGTCAACATACCAGATTTTTTTTATTTTTCAATCATGTATTAATGCATGAATATTTTAATGGCGGAATATACCTTACATAAAAAAAGGTCCCTAAAGGTTTGTTTGTTTGTTTTCCAACGCCTGCTTCCAGCTTTTCAGCTTTAAACCAAAACGAAACGAAGAACTTACGTTTGAGTATAATGGTATTTGAGAGAGACAACGTTTCATAGCTACGAACCGAGGCCTATACAGGGTGACCTATTAACATTAGGGCTCTATATTAGACAGGTATTCTCATCCGCCATGTTGTTGTATCCATTATAAGTCTGGTGCATTGATATACATGGATTGCTACCACGGCACCTAGCCCATGCTGAACAAATGTCTTCACTTTTGGTCACGTGACAAAAAGGGTTATTATGGCAAGAAGTGGTTGACTCCATTGCGTTCAATGCGATTTAGACGTATTTCATTGCCTGTTATTTAATCCATTTACCCATTTATTGAGTTTTTATTTGGTTTGACATAATGGTCATATCTTGCTCTGCTCATAAATGCACTAATAGGTTCAAGATATGTCGAGAAACGGGGGGAAATATTACTTTTCACTAGTAAGTGTTCTCATGGTTTGGTCATTAGTTGAGGCAACATTTATGGGTTTATTTCAGTTTTCTTAATCATTATGTTAACAAATTGCACACTTTCAATTGTCCTCAAGGCCGTAGCCAAGGGGGGAACCTTGGGGGGCGGAGGGGTCGCCCCCCCCCCCAGGGAATAGCTTTATTCTAGTTATAATGGACTTTTGAAGGAAATTAAGAGAAATTATTACTCAAGTACTTATCAATCATTATGTTTACAAATTGCACACTTTCAATTGTCCTCAAGGCCGTAGCCAAGGGGGGGATCCTTGGGGGGCGGCCGCGCCCCCCCCCCACTGAAAGAAACAGCATTATTCTAGTTAGAATGGACTTTTGAAGGAAATTAAGAGAAATTATTACTCAAGTAAGGGAAACGCGATATTTTTTGGGCCACCGCCCCCCCCCCCCGACAACATTTTCTGAAACCGTCACTGCCCCGAAATGAAATGGCTTGACACTAGATAGAATCGGATTTTGAGAGGCAACATAAAAACCACTATGTAATACCATACCCAATGAAATTTTTAACCCCCCCCCCCCGAAAAAATCCTGGCTACGGCCTTGATTGTCCTGAACAATTTTAATACTAATTATTATTATTATTATTGTTTCAACCTCAAGGCATTTTTTAGTTAGTCAAGTTTAAAATTCTTTTAGGAAGCTGAAAATTCCTGCAGCCTAAGTAGGCCTAGTCCTGCAGAACCTAAGTTTTGATAGTGAATAAAAATGGCGAAACACTATAAGGCAAATTTACAGAGGAAAAAAGTGTTTTTATTTCCCATTTGGGCGAATTTCTTGGCTTTCTTGCAAATCATACCTACTGCAAAATGTCTAGAAATTATTAGGCTTATTGATATTGACATCCCTAAATCAACAGCATTGGCCTACTACACTGCAATATTTTTTCATCGATGATAGCACACAGAATATTCACATCGTGTAAGCATAATAAGTAGGCTATGAGATTTAAAAATTCGAATGCAGGTGTGGGTGGATCAGGGACGGATCCACCTCATGGGGGGGGGGGGGTAGCTGTGGGTCAAAATAGGAAAAACCTATGTAGTATCGATTAAATCAGAGCGTTATAAAAATTAAAATTAACTTATAAAATAGATTTACTGAATTTTTTTTTGGGGGGGGGGGAGGTCCGCCCCATCCAGGGGGGGGGGGAACCTGCCTCCCTGTATCCGTCCACGGGGTCTAGCCAGAGTGACTACTTATTCTTTTTATATTCTGCTTATTCTAGTTGAAGTGTAGTCGTGTAGTCAAGGACAGATTAAGGGGGGGAGCAGCCCCCAAAATCTTATAAGCTAGCCTGTTGTAAGTTGCCTAACTTATGACGTTATAATGTAAAGGATACTACATATGTTTATTATATTTTGAGCCAAATTACCCCCCCCCCCCCCCCCAATGGGCTGGATTTACTCCTGGTATAAGTAGGAGCCTAAATTTAGGAAGTTGAACACTTGAAATTTAGTCCCAATGCAATTAAATAGACGAACATGGTTGGATTGGACTAAATAATTTGAATATCTTTTGTTAAATTGCTGCTTGAGACAATTTTTCTTAGTAACATATTCCTAGCTAAATATTAATAAATCTTCATAAATGCCGGTGTGTGACCATAGAATATTGTTCTATAATAAATAAATAAATATTACGAAACCAGAAAATGTCAATTAATCGTATTAAAAAAAATATTGAAATACATCAAATTTACACGTAAGTGTATATGGCATGGAACGCTTCTGCCACAATATCCAAGATATCAGGTTTTGTCCGTTGCCGACAGCCCTAGCGCTCCTGGTTTATTTCCAGTGTATATATATATAGTTCAGTGGTCTGGTGTATAAGCCAAGCATTGGGTGTTTACCTATTTATTTTTAGAAATTTATCGTTGTTTAATAATTATTATTTTTTTAAACGTGCTACCAATTAGGGAAATGTTTAATAAAAAATACTAAAATGTGTATTCGTTTTTTTTCAATCTTTTACTTTTCTTACAATACTTACCATATAGGAAATATAGGATACAAAATGGCGGATGACAATACCCGGGTATATACTGCCTTAATTAACATCCAACAGCTGTACATCCTGTACACCACTTCACAAAACCTTAATGAACACAAACAATTTACGACAGAGTATACATATATTGTATGATATACAAAAGGAGATAGGGTTTCATAGAAACTATCCCCAGCCTTTACATGATGATTATTCATTTATCGATCATTCTGCTCCATTCCTACAGCATTATCATTTATTACGGTCAATACTTAACAAAACATAAGCAAAGCTTATTAGACTAAAATCAAAACGAAACGATGGACTTATTAGTTATTGATTGAGTATGAGGTGGGGATTCCACCAACGTCAATAGTGATAGTAAATGTAGTTTTGACGTGGTTGCAGACATTAAAGATATACTAAAAATGTCTGCTACCACGTCAAAACTGCATTTACTATCACTATTGACGTTGGTGGAATCCCCGCCTAAGGGTACTAGAAAGAGTTTCATTTTCTGGCCTTGCTTCGGAGAGCATGCAAAGCAGGCGGTCCCGGGCCTTTCTAGTCCAGTATAAGTGAGGGCTTTATAGCCCTGACCCCGCTAGGTTGGCTTAGTAATAGAACAAAAAGACCTGATTTATTTGTTTCGAAAGAGACAGTTTCGTATAAACAAACCCTGACGTTTGTTTACAAGGTGATATATAAACAGTCATCAGCCATTTGAACAGCAGTAATCAGTATCCTGCAGAGCACAGTACAATACCTTAATCAACACAAAGAAGAGTGTATGGGCACTAGAAAGAGGCAGATCTTTATAGGATGATCATACATCCATTCCTAAAGCAGTAGACGGTACAATACTAGCTACACAAAACAGTACGAAAGAAGAATTTACTATTGAGTGAGTGGGTACTAGAAAGAGACCAGGTTTCATAGAAACAAACCCTGGCGTTTGTTTACAGAACGATCTATAAACAGCAATCAGCCATTTGAACAGCAGTAATCAGTATCCTGCAGAGCACAGTACAATACCTTAATCAACACAAAGAGCTTACGATTGAGTATATAGGCACTAGAAAGAGGCAGATCTTAACAGAATGATCATACATCTATCAGTCTCCATTCCTACAGGAATACACTGTGCAATACTAACTACACAAAACAGTACGCAAGAAGAACTTACGAATGAGTGTATGGATACTAGAAAGAGACAAGGTTTCATAGAAACGAACTCTGGCCTTTACAGGATGATCTACAAACATCCATCGGTCACTCGGCTCCATACCAACAGCAGTATGGACTACAATACAATAAGTTCACGTCACAATGTACAGCGGCATACTGTAGTGCTCCCCACTACTACAGCGTCTTATCATCAATGATAACCTTCCTCTGCTAATCATATAAATCAACTCCTCAAATTGTTGCCAATTATCATGCACGAGATCTGGCCGGAAATGAATGAAAGCAGATAAAACGCTGCTTTCATTAAAGTGCATTCTATCTTTGGGAAATCAATGGGGAATATACCTGAAAGGTAAAGTCTTTTATTGCGGGCAGAAGGGAGGGGGGTTTCAACCATTTACAAAATATACAAAACATTTGTATGCATTTAAAGTAACTTTCAAGTGACAAATCGCTTATTGCATACTAGGACATGCTCTTTATTTATTTATAACTTCAAGGGGAAATATTTTCAAAACCAGGCCCAAAATAGTGGGGGTTTACACAGTTTGACAGCAATTAAAAAAATTAAATTAAATTAAAAAAACATAAGGAAGAAATATTGGAGTTACTATTGGAAACTTCTTCATTTCAAATTTAGGCATATTTTATTATTTAAAAGTTTTGAGAATAAAATAAATTTTGGAGAGGCCAGATGGGGATGTTAAAACCCTCAGGGTTAAAGACATTAGTTACGTTTAGTACAATGTCTCAATTAACCAGCAAAAAAATTATACCTCTTTGGATTGTTCAACTTGGATTAATTAGTATTTAAATTATTTGAAATCTAAGTGTCAGATTTTGGGGTGCCAAATTTCCTACGTACAATGGTACAATTTTTTTTTTACAAGTTACGTAAAATATACAATAGACAGTAGGTACCCATTTCAGGCACAAAAATGAAATTGTTCTACGAAAGCTTGTATTTTTTAAGAGTTTTCATGCGGCCATTTTCACATATTGCGGCGGTGAAAGGAAGAATTAAAGTAAAAAATACCCAGGGCTGATTTGTTAGTAAAATATTTGGAAATCTGTGCATTCAGGCTGCTGCAGCTTGATCGAGGCGATTATAATACCGGTATTTATTTAATCCCCTGGTAATAAAAATGTAAACAAGATAATTTTATAATGGAAAGTGCTATTCAAAATTTGTTTGTTTACTGTTATAATCCTAGGATATTTATTTAACCCCGGTATTATAATCGCCTCGATCAAGCTGCTGGTTTATTGTGGTTAGGGTGTTGAAAGAGGGTTGCGTGGGAACTTGAACCTTAGATCCGTACTGCATTAGACACAAAATAACTATTCATAAAGGTCAAGATAAGTGTCCGTGTGCAATGGGCCAATCGGGAAAACAACTCGAAGAGGCGTATCTACGACACCAACACCCAACTGGCCCATTAGCTCAGTTGGTTAGAGCGTCGTGCTAATAACGCGAAGGTCGTGGGTTCGATCCCCCCATGGGCCAATTATTTTTTACCATATTTAACTTACGTTTGGGACTTTATGATAGGAATCCAAACACATTCTAAAGGAGCCTTTCTGTCAGCTGGCCCATTAGCTCAGTTGGTTAGAGCGTCGTGCTAATAACGCGAAGGTCGTGGGTTCGATCCCCCCATGGGCCATATATTTTTCCTCCGCCTACTTAGGGAGTGAAATATAATGGGAACACACGCTCCAGGAATGACATCCACCAGCAGGCCCATTTGTTCAGTTGTTAAGAGCGTCGTGCCGCATCCAGAATATTTTCGGAAGGGATTGAATCAGCCTGTTCACCTGGAACCTGATTAATATTTCAGACTCCTATGGGGTACTCAAAACTACTTTGCAAGAAGCAACCCTCAAGAGAGTCCTTCCTACCGTCGAATGGTCTCTGTGTAACTCAGTGTAAGTAAAGTACACAAGGACGAGTCGCGATTTGCTCACGTCTTTTTAATTGCAGCCATAGGGCCAGGAGAAGACTTCTTGTCGATGCCATGACGATTCCGGAAGCTGGCGTAAAGCCAACCCCACGAAAATGCACGGTTTTCCCAAAGACACACCAGATCATAAAAATCTCCTGAATTAGGTTTTGCACCGGCCATTCACCGAGCCCTATCCCTTAGATGGAAAAGACGCCCGCAAATAGCGACTGGGAAAATCATCCGTATGTATGAGGTCTATCTATTAAGAAATGTAGCGAAAAAAGCTCACCTGAGGGGGTCGTAGTCCTGGCTCCCAGCTTCCAAGTAGACGTATTATTAGGGGCATCACCATTTCCAGGGAGCGTGGGGTTACTCTCGTTCATTTTGTAACGCGGCCCGTCGCTGCCAGACGGCTGGTTGCTGCCAGACGGCTCGTTGCTGCCCGACGGCTCAGGTTCGGGTGCGGGCGGCGGTGTAGTTGGCGCCAAGTCCACTTCGCTGCCCGTCAGCGCAGCGGGCACCAAAGCCAAAGCTTTATTCTTCTTCCTGGCATGCGTGGGGTCCAATAGGCGGCTGCTCGGCTTTGGAGGCAGTGCGGGCTCAACCAGATCGCCGCCACTTGCTTCATTCCTCCCGTAGACCCACCGCATTTGATCCAGATACGGCGTATCGCCGTGGGGGCATCCATTGGGTGAGTTTGGTGTGTCGACGGGGTTGAATCCGAGGGTCATGACAGATGAGTTCTGTAAATATAATAAACAGTCACTTAAGGATGCGACTAATAAAGGATGACTCATGGAATAGCTTTGAATGAATGAATGAATGAATGGAAGGTGACACACTGATTCACATTGGATAAAGAACCGGTACAAGTGAACCCGAACGTGCTTTCCTATTTATCAGTTAGTGTAGGTACAAGTTCTCTGGTAAATAATAGTCCCATGGTTAAATATCGACTGCCTATAGATTTCCTCTAACCCAAAGCACTTCATTTATCTAATGGACAATTTCATAGTGTAGAATGGGCAGGCCAATAGTATAATGGTATAAAAATATTTTTTATTTCTCAAAACCAAAAACTTGTTTTGAAAAGCATCCCTGTTTTATTACTCTATACTTAGCACTTGGAATTTAGAATGTTTCTCAGCGGCCCGATGATGGCGATTTTAATACCGGGGTTAATATAATACCCTGGTATTAAAAATGTAAACAAACAAGATAATTTTACAATGGAAAGTGATACTCAAAATTTGTTTGTTTACAGTTTTAACCCCAGGAGTAAGTTAATACCAATCGCCATAATCGATCGGCCCACAGAAAAATGATTTTTTAGTAATTTTTCATTTTTATTTTTACGCCCTGAACCAAACTGTCAATGGGGATGTGACCTAGTGGGGTTTGTTTACTTCAGCGGTTCCCAAAGCGTGCACCGCGACGATGAGTCGGGGGCACCACTCCTAAAACTAAACACAACAAAATAGGCTTAAATATAGGCAAAAGGCGGTTATGAAAAATATTTAGACTGGAGGGGGGGGGGGGTCGTTGCGTTGTTGCAATGGAAGGAAGTAGTGTGGCCGTAGAGGCCCGCGAGGCTACTATTCAACCTGAAATTGAGAATCTGCGGGGGTACTTGCTGTACGGGCCCCACCCAATGAATAGGTATGGAAATGAGTCACCGCAACGTTGAAACCACAGGTTGACATTAATAAGTACTAAAATATATGTACATTTTTTCGTCTTCGGCGCATAAAACCCTTCAAAATGAAAAAAAAAATGTACCCTGGATAATATTTTTGTGAACCTACATGTCGAATTTTATCATATTCTATCGAGTAGTTGTTAGACCCCAAATCGAGTTACAGACGGACAGAGATTTCAACACTTTCTGTCCTGGTACATCAAAACGTGAAAATCCGTCGAAATCGATAATTTCCACCCACACCAAGCTTTCCTTATATTAACGTGTAAGTAGACAACAAAAATCAAAAACCCTGCCAAAATCTTACCCTTTTTATTAATGGTGTAGACTGCAGATTATAGATTTCAGGGCTGCCTTCAACTCTGTAGGTTCGAATGTTTTGCTGGAAATACGAGTACTAAGATATAAGTTTAGCTTTTTGGAAGAAGCGATTCCACGGTATGAAAGGGAGATAATAGGAGTTTCGCACTCAGACAGGGTCAGCTTTGAGCAATATAACTGCAAAGGCTTTCACGGCCGGAGTCGAATGAGGAACCAGTAGAATCCGGGCTGATGGGCCGTGGTCGAAGTGAAAGAGAACTTCCAAACGTTTCGTCAACATCTGCGGTCGACATCTTCAGTGGAACTGCGTAGACTTCTAAGATTGTATCTCGGAGGCTCAGCAGCGACTGTCACAGTCGCTGCTGAGCCTCCGAGATACAATCTTAGAAGTCTACGCAGTTCCACTGAAGATGTCGACCGCAGATGTTGACGAAACGTTTGGAAGTTCTCTTTCACTTCGACCACGGCCCATCAGCCCGGATTCTACTGGTTCCTCATCAGCTTTGAGCGTTCAGTAGGCCCTACCCTTTGGCCTTTACAGTTTTTTTTTTGCTGTCAAAATGCGTAAACCCTCACTAAGTTGCACTATCCTTTAGGGCACACGAACCTACTTAATTTGCAATGTAAACATTCAGTGGTACCAGTAGGGGGGCCCATTTTCAATCCCTGTCCTTATTGTTTGGCCACTTCATATACATATAATTGTTAAATGACTGTTGTTTACGTAACACTTGCACAGTATGCCTCAACTCCGCATAGTTTACCTATACTGAATATTGATTTGTATGGGTATTATAGTATTATTTTTCAATTGAATTATAAATCAGCCGTATAACCTGAACTGAAAGATACAAGGAAGACCACCAGCAGGCTGATTATGGCGATTGGTATTAACTTACTCCTGCAGCCTGATCGGGGCGTTTATAATACCGGTATTTATTTAATCCACTGGTAAACAAGATAATTTTATAATGGAAAGTGCTATTCAAAATTTGTTTGTTTACAGTTATAATCCTAGGGTATTTATTTAACCCCGGTATTATAAACGCCTCGATCAGACTGCTGGGATTAAAACTGCAAACAAACAAATTTTGAATAGCACTTTCCATTATAAAATTATCTTGTTTACATTTTTAATACCGGGTATTATAATAACTCCGGTATTATAATCGCCATGATCAGCCTGCAGGGAGGCCGAAAGTTTTACTGAATAGAAAGATCGCTGGAGATGTGAGGCGTTTGGGGTTCTCAACCCTAGTATGCACAGAACAGGACTGTGTGGAAACGCTGCTGTCCATGAGCCATGAGGATAAGGCGCAGCAAAAGTAAGTAAGTAACCTAACTTACAGTATTTTGATCCATCTCAGAATCCGACATGTTGTAGGCCTATACTGAGCTCCACAACTCGGCCGCGATCCACCAAGACTAGACCAATCACATATCAATAGGGGCCAATTAGAGTCATTCAACCAATGAAGGCCATGAAAGCTTAATTAGGAGTAGCTGACTAAAAACCAGCAGAACGAGGGTTAACTAACGAAAGGCGTCTCAGCACGCCACGTAGCGTCTCGGCGGTTAGCGCTTTGCTATCGCCATGTAGGTTCTTAATTAAGGTTTAGGAAACCTACCGAAAACTACACTCAAATTACAACCCTGGGACATTAAAGTTCGACCACTTTGAATTTCAACAGTTTTATTTTTCTGACATTTTTTATAATGTTCTGAATTAATTGAGTTAAACTCCGATAGGGTGGTCTCAGCTATAAAAAGTAAAGTCATTATTTATTTATATAGAAAAAAACTACATAATATATGGGTAGACAAAGGCATCATTCCTTCATTGAATTTTAGAAATAAATACTAAACTATGTATCATTTTTGCTTTCCAATTTATACATAGTATAAGGAAAGGTTTGTGACGGTGGAAATTTTCGGTTTCCTAGATTTCAACGGATTTACACGTTTTCAGGTCCCAGGAACCCAAAAAATTGGTTTTTACGAAATGTCTGTCTGTCGCTCTGTCTGTATGTCTGTCTGTTCATCGATTTCCGGGCAAACTACTCGGCCGATTTTAATAAAATTTTGCATGTAGGTTCACAAATATCATACCTCGGGACTATTTTTTTTTATTTTGGGCTAACTCAATTTGGGGGGGGGGGGGGTTATTCTCAAAATAAAAAAAATATTTCACAAAAACGGCTACAACGATTTCTTTTAAATTCACATATATTGTAGTCGTTGTTAATGTTAACAAAACGCGGGGGTCGCTTGCCCCTTGATAGTTTGCTTTAGGGGGTAAAAAAATAAAAATAACTCAATTTTCATGATAAATTACTAAAAATAATTTTTCTGCGGAACCTTTCTATCGATGATTTCTACCTTCAGGTATGTTTTAGGTGTTCAATAGAGTAACAAAACCGGACAGGCTGCATTCCCAAAAAAATATTTGGTTCTCTGCAAAAAAATTATTTTTTGAAGAAATTATGGAAAATTCACGCTCCAATGTATTACGTGCCATATTTACTACTGTTACAATGTATTGGTCTGTTCGTTCCTGAATATGCAATTGAGTTTTAAGGGGTTTTTAATATATTGAGGTGGACCCACCCCCCTCCCCTCCCCTCCCCCTTCGCGGGATCTGACATTTAACCATAGGGAAATTATTTACTATGAAATTACACATTATTTCTATCTACTAATTAATAAATTGGAAAGCACCTCCGAGTAAACTCGGACCGGTTCTTTAAATGGTGATTGAAGAGAACACCGCGAGGGCAAAGAAGTTGGACCTTGCAAAGAGCCGTAAAAAATTTTAAACTCAGTCCATTCTTAAAATAACTTCTCGATAATTCCACACGAGGTACAACAATTAAACAAAAAAAATAGTTTCAATACAATGACGAAAGGAATGAAGGTGGATTTATCTTTACACGAGAGGATCATAATTTGCATTTGTGGGCAAAATACTTCAAGGGTTTTGACCAGGACTACAAACAAAAGTTTTTTTTTTTTTTTTTCATGAAATCTCTGTCTGTAGTCCTGCCTGTTCATTGATTAGTAGCCTAGGTAACCTATTCAAAGAACTGGTCCCAGTTTTACGAACATGCTCTCCAATTTATAAATTAGTAGCTAGACGTAATGTGTAATTTCATATAGGAAATAACTTCCCTATGGTTAAATTTAAGATCCCTCGAGGGGGGGGGTCCACCTCAATATATTAAAAACCCCTTAAAACTCAATTGCATATTGTAACAGTAGTAACAATGACACATGGCATGTAATATATTGGAGCGTGAATTATCTATGATTCAAAAAATAATTTTTTGCAAAGAACCAAATATTTTTTTGGGAATGCAACCTGTCCGGTTTTGTTACTCTATAGAACACGTAAAACATACCAGAAGGTAGAAATCATATATTGAAAGGTTCCGCAGAAAAAATATTTTTAGTCACTTTTCATTAAAATTGTTGTTTCTTTTGTTTTTGTTGTTTCTATAACTAAGCCAACAAGCGGAGTTAGGGTGATTATTAATTTTTTACCCCCAGAAGCAAACTATCAAGGGGCATGCGACCCACCGCATTTTGTTAACATTAATAACGACTACAATATATGTGAATTTAAAAGAAATCGTAGTAGCCGTTTTTGTGAAATATTTTTTTAGGCGTTTTTTGAGAATAAAACCCCCCCAAATTGAGTTAGCCCAAAATAAAAATAAATGGTCCCGAGGAATGATATTTGTGAACCTACATGCAAAATTTCATTAAAATCGGCCGAGTAGTTTGCCCGGAAATCGATGAACAGACAGACAGACAGACATACAGAGCGACCGACAGACATTTCGTAAAAACCAGTTTTTTGGGTTCCTGGGACCTGAAAACGTGTAAATCCGTTGAAATCTCGGAATCGAAAATTTCGACCATCTTAAAGCTTTCCTTATACTACGTATAAATTGGAAAGCAATAATTATGATGGAGTTCGAAGTGTAATAGGTTCAAAAGACACATATCGGGACCATATCTTTTACTTCAACAAAAAGATTGTCTCAAAAACGCTTAATTTTTTTTTAATTCACACATATTGTAGTCATTAATAAAAGTAAGCAAAACCAAGTAGGTCGCTTGCTTCCCTCCTAATAGTTTGGTTCTGGGAGTGGGATGTAAAAAAGGGGTAGTTAAAAAAAAATGACTAAAAAATAATGTTTCCGAGAAATCATTACGTCAAAGCTTTCTAATCTTAGGAATGTTTTATGTGGAAATTATACAGTATACTGTGGTCCACGACAACACGTACCCCATTGTAAGGGGCATCAGTAGAATCCATGTTCTCGAACTGAACAGACTTGTCCACCATGGCTCGTGGATACTCGTGCCCGTTGAAACTGGTTTCCCGAACAAATCTGTTTGGAGCCTCATCAATCATCGCCAATCTGAAAACAAAGAAAAATTTTTTAGTTTTTTTTAAATACTGCAACACATACAGCAGGGGGACCCAATTTTTTTTTTGCTTTTTTGACACACAACTACACCCCCCCCCCCCCAATGGGTTGTATCCGTCCCTGAGCACAACTACTTTACAAGAGACAAGACGCAAGACGATATTTGGTTCAGTCGAGCCAACGCCACTTAGTACCCGTGTTGAGTTACGACCAGCGACGGATCCAGCCCATTTTTTGGGGTAGTTGTGGGTCAAAATAGGAAAAAGATATAGTAGTATCGATTAGATCAGAGCGTAATAAATTAACAATACATTTACCAAATTTGGAGGGGGGGCAGCTACCCGTATCTGTCCATAGTTACGACACGTCTCGGATCGCATAGCGTGTAGAGACTCGCATAAAACAAGCACGCTACCAACTTGACATCAAAGTCGATGTTGACACGAGATTTTTCACAAAATTAATTAACTTCTCAACACAGTCCCAAACATACGAAAGTCGTATGACCCTATTTATTAGTTCTACTACGTTCCATAATTCATGTGAAATTTTGAACAGTAACTCTGTTATTTTCCTCATGCTTTCACTCAATTATCAGAACTTAAAGACAATTTCAAGTCTCACCCCGATTTATTTATTTGCCCCGCAACCAATCAGTGGCGGATCCATTAAGACCAACATGGCGTGATCCGTATCCAGTTAGGTAATTATGATAAGAATAACCATATCTTTTTCTACTACTTTGAAGCAATCACCTTTTTTTACGAATTCCAGGGGTACCAGATTGACAAAAAACCATTGATATACATGGATTGCTACCACGGCACCTAGCCGACGCTGAACAAATGTCTTCACTTTTGGTCACGTGACAAAAAGGGTTATTATGGCAAGAAGTGCGTTCAATGCGATTTAGACGTATTCCATTGCCTGTTATTTAATCTATTTACCCATTTATTGAGTTTTTCTTTGGTTTGACATAATGGTCATAAATGCACTAATAGGTTCAAGATATGTCGAGAAACGGGGGGAAATATTACTTTTCACTAGTAAGTGTTCTCATGGTTTGGTCATTAGTTGAGGCAACATTTATGGGTTTATTTCAGTTTTCTTAATCATTATGTTAACAAATTGCACACTTTCAATTGTCCTCAAGGCCGTAGCCAAGGGGGGAACCTTGGGGGGCGGAGGGGGTCGCCCGCCCTCCCACCCCCCAGGGAATAGCTTTATTCTAGTTATAATGGACTTTTGAAGGAAATTAAGAGAAATTATTACTCAAGTAAGGGAAACGCGATATTTTTTGGGCCACCCCCCCCCCCCGGGAAAACCTTTTCTGAAACCGTCCCTGCCCCGAAATGAAATGGCTTGACACTAGATTAATTTTTACCCCCCCCCCCCCCCCCCGAAAAAATTCTGGCTACGGCCTTGATTGTCCTGAACAATTTTAATACTAATTATTAATTTCCCATTTGGGCGAATTTCGTGGCTCTCTTGCAAATCACACGTGCGTACTGCAAAATGTCTAGAAATTATAAGGCTTATTGATATTGACATCCCTAAATCAACAGCATTGGCCAACTACACTGCAATATTTTTTCATCGATGATAGCACACAGAATATTCACATCGTGTGAGCATAATAAGTAGGCTATGAGATTTAAAAATTCGAATGCAGGTGTGGGTGGATCAGGGACGGATCCAGCCCACGAGTGGGGGGGGGGTAGCCGTGGGTCAAAATAGGAAAAACCTACGTAGTTTCGATTAAATCAGAGCGTTATACAATTTAACATATAAAATAGACTTACTGAAAAAAAATTGGGGGAGGTGGGGGGTAGCTGCCTCCCTGTATCCGTACATGGGGTCTAGCCAGAGTGACTACTTATTCTTATTATATTCTGCTTATTCTAGTTGAAATGTAGTCAAGGACAGATGAAGGAGGGAGCTGCCCCCAAAATCTTATAAGCTAGCCTGTTGTAAGTTGCCTAACTTATTACGTTATAATGTAAAAGATACTGCATATGTTTATTAGGCTATATTTTGAGCCATATTACCCCCCCCCCCCCAATGGGCTGGATCTACTCCTGGTATAGGTAGGAGCCTAAATTTAGGAAGTTGAACACTTCAAATTTAGTCCCTATGCAATTAAATATACGAATATGGTTAGATCGGACTAAATAGCTTGACTATCTTTTGTTAAATTGCTGCTTGACACAATTTTTCTTAGTAACATATTCCTAGCTAAATATTAATAAATCTTCATAAATGCAGGTGTGTGACCATAGAATATTGTTCTATAATAAATAAAAAAATATTACAAAAGCAGAAAATGTCAATTAATCGTATTAAAAAAATTATTGAAATACATCAAATTTACACGTAAGTGTATGGAACGCTTCTGCCATAATATCCAAGATATCAGGTTTTGTCCGTTGCCGACATCCCTAGCGCTCCTGGTGTATTTCCAGTGCAAAAAACACAAACCCAAACCCCATTCAGTAAACATATAGAGACATGAACAACACAAATATGAAAATTCCTTGGGACCACACTCGTAGTCAGAGGGTTGCATTATATTTCAGGCCTGGTGGGGTCGGTGAGTAACTTCTCAAAGGGAATAGGGATTTTCTAAGGTCAATCGCATAAAAAAATAATTTAATCCGATGCATCCGATTGACCTTTTTCAGTCGCCTGTAGTAGGTTGCCACCAAAAACATAGACTAAATATAAAACCCGAAACCCATCATGATACAGTATGTATCATTAACAGCAAATCCCCCCCCCCCCCACTACCGAGGTTTCGCACGGAGCTGAATGTTGCAGGAGATATCAATCGTACTTTGCTTAAATTTAAGTCGTAGCTCGACAACCCATGAAGGGGTCGGGGGGCATGGTCGCCGGTCGGCAACATTTCCCGATGCAGCACGGTCCTCGGCTTGGAGCCTCCATCCTCGTATTTCGTGCTGCCTGAGGTCAAGGCCGAAGCCAGGGGGGGGTCAACCCCCCCCCCCCCCGAAATGAAATGGCTTGACACTAGATAGAATCAGATTTTGAGAGGAAAATAGAAACTACTATGTAATATCCAATGAAATTTCGGAACCCCCCCCCCCCCCCCCCCGAAAAAAATCCTGGCTACGGCCTTGCCTGAGATCTATGCTCACTCCATCCTCCCCTTGCAATCTCGGCCTTCCCAGGCTGCGGCGTCGGTCTGCCTTCTATGCCCAAACCTTCTTCGCCCTTCTGTTGTCCGACATCTTTGCCAGGTGCCCTGCCCACTGCAGCCTGATTCTTTTGCACCCCACTACTTCGGCTGGTTCACCAAATAACCCGTACACCTCCCAGCTCTAACCCTCCACTGACCGTTGTTCTCGAGCACTGGTCCATACACTTTCCTCAGAACTTGCCTCTCCCAAGTATTGATTAAGAGGTTCTCTTCCTTCCCGGTTAGGACCCACTTCTCCGAGTCATACAGTACAACTGGTCGGACAAACTGTTTTTGTACAAATCAAATTCAATCATTTTGGCCAATCTGTGCTAGAAAGAGGTACAGATCGTATCACATGTCAAAATGCACAGACAAATGTCTTCTGTTTCTCCTGATATTTTTGCCAACTTTACGATTGATATTTTATGAGATTTTTATTGTTTACACTTGTAAGGCTTCCCCCTACGATTGCCTCTTAAGGCTCTACTATCGATCTCTATTATTTATTGCGCCCGAAAGCGTTTTCCCCCTCCAGTTACCTCTTAATAGGAACAGGGGCGGATTAACCATGAACGGGGCCTTGGCTAAACTGAACTAGGAGGCCCTGTTATGACAATTCACATTTTCACAGTCGTACCAATCATGTAATATAGTCTCATGTCATGTATTTTAATTCAATTTGCGTCCATCTTATAATGTTATGAGTCATTTTTGTAGTTTATTTTGTATTTTCTTCTCTTTGGTGGCCCTTGAATGGACGAGGCCCAGGCGCGGATCTGCGGGGGGGGGGGGCTATTAGGTTCCTCAAAAGGCGCAAAACTCCGCTATTTCAGTATTTTCAGTCTTATTTTTCAGAAATTTTCTCCCGGGCCCCCCCTTCTGCTCGATTGCATTAATTACCTATAATATAGAACCCTCATTACTTTGAAAATGCGTAGAACCCCAATATTACAGCCCTATTTTTCAATTTTTTTTCGTATTTAATCTTAGCCCCCTCCTTGGTCTCATTCTAGATCCGCGACTGACGAGGCCCATAACCCAATGGGTAATCCGGCGTTGAATAAGAACACTGCCTACTTTGTACTAGTAGTCTAGACCTGTTCAGGTATAAAGACTGAGCATCGGCTAAATTCAAACAGGCTAGAGGCCAAATAAGGAATTATGATCAGCACTTAGCCAAGGCCAATTTGTCAGGTTCACGTACCTTGGTAAAGGCAGGATGTCTCCAAGGGCTTGTCACGGTGCTTAACATCAATGCCGCCTTCAACTAATTCGTAGCCTAATTTAATTTCGACACATCGTAGCCAAGAACTGGACTAAAGTATAAGCAGGAAAATCTAGGTTCGAGAAGAGATATAAACGGAAAAATTACGTGAGGAGCATTTCTTCTCTAAATGCCTCTTCTATCGAAGATTGGCGATCAGCATGGCAATTTGGAACTTGGAGACAGCTGCTCAGAAAAGGGAAGTCGTGCTCTTGCCAAACCACTGCCTCAGGTTTTTCAACTAGGTTGTTCTTCTGCTGCGAGTCCTCTGTCCCTTTATCTTCCCTTGGATTATTACGCACCGCAGGCGATACTTTTCGTTCCTCATCACATGGCCGGTCGGCAGCAACTCGGCTTCTGCATCCATCCCTTCGCCTCAGGAGTCAGGACCTCAGCATTAGGGACACGATCTCTTCAGGATATGCGCACTATTTGTCTGTATAGCCACATTTCAAATGCACTGATTCTGTTCTCCATAGGTTGTGCCAAAGTCCCCCATACTACAATACATAATTATAACGATTGGGAACACATAACATTTCACCTCTCTCAATTGAAGGTCCAATCACAGATTCCAACACCGAGGTACATACTTTCTGTATTTAAATGAAGACATGAAGTCTGCTATGGCTTGTGGTCCAGCGCTTAAGACGACGACGCCCCGGTTAGGCGTAGATCGTGGGTTCGAATCCCGCCAAGCCCAGTATTTTCCATATCCTACAATTTCGTTTACAACGAGGAGTTTACCTCTTCAACCAAAGTTAATTTGATGTCAGTGTTATATATATATCATATAATACTACTATGTATTAAATAAGTCTGCTGCATTATATCAAGAACAAGAAGAGAATAATGAGCCTATAAGGTAGGGGCTTGGGTTTGAATCCCCTTCCCGTCCTTTTTTCACATGCTCATTTCTCTATGTCCTCTGCCAGTAAAGGCATTCTACAAAGCTAGGGGCCAGTCCTACCACGCTTGGAATTGTCTCAGTAGGCCTGATTAATAGAAAACTTAACATAGCGCAGCGAATCATGCCCCAAGCTCTGAGTTATTACTATATTTAGCATGCGAAGCCTTTTTTTAAAGGTTAATAGCATACAAACAATTTGATGAATGAATCTCATTGACCTCTTTAGTCGCCTCTGTAGGTTAGTATCCATATTGAGTTACGACACGTCTCCGATCGCATGGCGTGCAGAAACTCGCACAAGCAGGGACGTAAATTTGGCGGGGGCACGGACGGCACAGTCCATCTTGCCCCAGCCTCGAGCATTGTAAGACGTGGTGACCCCGGGCCCCTTTGCAGCAATATGAATGTAAGCATTCCTTTGTTAGCTTCGTAAAATCTACAGCTATACTTTACTACTATTAAAATGCGTAAAACCCTACTATTTTGCTCTTATATTTTCAATTTTTCCTTATCCTGCCTGATGCCGTCATAAGGTCTACTTAGTTTTGCCCCCGCGATCATTCTAAAACTTTACGCCTCTGCGCACAGAGCACTTGCCATCGATGTCGATAAATTCATGAGTAAGGCACTATATACCCGGATATTGTCATCCGCCATTTTTTATCCTACAATTCCTATATGGTAAGTATTAAGTATTATATTATATTAAGTAAAAAGTTAAGAAAGAAAAATATTGAAAAGAACGAAAACACGGTTTATTATTATTTTGTATTAAACACTTCCCTAATTGGTAGAGCCTTTACTAAATGATAATAAATAAGTAACGATAAATTTCTAAAAATAAATAGGTAAACACCCAATGCTTGGCTTATACACCAGACTTATAATGGATAAAAAATGGCGGATGACAATACCTGTCTAATATAGAGCCCCATTCACGAGGAAAGATAAGAAGTCTGTAAAAACAACGGATTTTTGGGGTAACTATTTCCTACAAGTCGCAGAGAAACCCATTTCTGAAAAAATTAAAAGTCGGCGAATAATACTTTTTTGCCTCCAGGGAGTTACAGTTACTGCCCATTTCATATCGAATTTTTGCATTAACAGGTGTATATGTACTCGTATGTATCTCGGGGTGCTCGATGGGTCTCAAAGTATCTACGTCTTTGGTTAAGCCGTTAATGAACACCCGCTAGAAGGAGGATAAATAGCTACTTATTTTTTATGAGTTACGACAAATCCATACTTAAAATTTAAATTGCCTCGCCAATGGGACGTTTACCTTCCACTTTATAAACATTTTTATCTAAAGATTTGTACAGAAGGGTAGCTTAACGACAACTTCACATTACCCGCATTCATAAGAAAAGATACATACCTTCTACATACACTCTGGTTCCGTCTCATTTTAGAAACAGGTCACTAGCAACACAACTGAACTAAGAACAGTATAAAAATGAAGAATGGCGAAGAAACTAGGTAGGTATACTAGAAGGATGAACCTCACCGGTCAAGCCGTTAAACAAAACTAACTGAGTAACAGAGTAAATAGCAACACACAAAGTCAAAAACACTCACATGGGAGCAAAACAAAATGCAAATGAAAAATAACAAATTAACCCAAGTTACCTTCTCGCGTAAACACTTCGGACCGCCCACTACCCAACACTAGCCTGCAGGGGTGACCAAAATAATTTACGACCCCTCTGGCCTCTGGCTCTCAAACAAATAACAAATAGAAAAATCTTTGGTATTAAAATGACTCTTTTCAAAGTGTGGGAAAACAACATGACATGAAGGCTAATTGATTAAAGTTTCGTTCCACTGAGGCTATAATGGCAAAATTGCTCATTGAACACCTGAAATATATCTTCTTCTTCTATTGCCTCTTCTATCGAAGATCATCATGGCGATTCCAGTCACGATGACTATACTAGAGTATTGTAATGCAGTGGTTACCCGTTGCCTTCTGCATCCGTTGACTCTTCATTGAGTACCTCCGCCTATAGACCGCCTTCAGCAGCCTGATCGAGGCGATTATAACACCGGTATTTATTTAATCCCCTGGTTTTAAAAATGTAAACAAGATAATTTTATAATGGAAAGTGCTATTCAAAATTTGTTTGTTTACAGTTATAATCCTAGGGTATTTATTTAACCCCGGTATTATAATCGCCTCGATCAGGCTGCTGAGCGACAGTTTCCCAGCCCCAGAACAAAAGAGTGCCCTGCACAGAAAAGGCTGTATTTTTGGCTCAAACTCGGTCCCCTAACTGTTCAGTCGTTATTACACGCTTCTCACTTTCTCGTTGCCATCTACATCCTTACCTTATGCCCCTGACTCGCGATCCTGTAGTGCTATATAATGAAATGTCGCATTCCCGGAAAGTTCAACTCTATCTAATGTATAGCCAATAAGTCTGGTTACGGGCCTGGCGTTTGCACTTCTTACTGTTGAATACGTGAAGGCTTGGCTAGTGCATCATTTAATCATTCATTCAGTGATTCAGAAACGGACTTACTTCGCAGCAGGTACATTTAGCAGGCTAGTTTCATAGCAATAACAGACTTCAGGCATTATAGAGAGGGACGTATGCTCGTCACCAGCGTGGAACAAAACGGACATGGCTTCGGCAACAGGACATCATAATCAACTCGCACACAACAAACTGAAATGGCGCTGCTAACTCAACTGACTACAATGGCAGTAGACCCAGTGCCGGATTAAGGACGATTTGGATCAACTGGTAGGCCACTTTGATAACAAGGGCCTAGAATACATAGGGATCCAACGATACTACTGATATAATACTAGTATCGATACATTTCTTTCAATACCACTGGTATTGATACCCGATACTTTTCATTCAATACTTGCAGGTATCGATACCTATTTGCTGGTATTGAATCAAATAATACCTACCACACAACTAAACTTTTTCCCGCTATTTTTTTTTAATTTTTAATTGTTAAAATAGTCACCAACCTGCTGTGTGAGTGTTCTTTCGTAAGCTAAGTATAGAGGTTGGTCTAGGTTAATTTTGCGGGCCTGATTGTTTAGAAATTGTAATTTGCAATTCCCCAATTTTTTTATATCGAATTTATTTTTAGTCATATGCGTCTAACATTATAGTTATTGGTCATTTTAGAATATTTATTTATTTATTTAAAGAAGTTACAAGAATTTTTCAAAGGCCCCTTGATACCCTGGGTCCATGGACGCACCCCCGCGAGCTGGCATTCCATTCGATACCAATACCTCATGGTATCGATACTTTTCTTTCAATACAATACCAGTATCAATACCTACCATTCAATACCGGTATCGATACAAGAATCGATACATTTGTAAAAATTTGGATCCCTAAGAATACAGCCGTGCAATTGGAGATCAGGGTAATTTGACGTTGTTCACAACAGATTGTAGTCCCAGGAAGCAGGAGAAGAGGAAGACCGAAGAAAGAAAGAAAAGTTTCTTTATTTTCCATGTGGGCGAATTTTGGGCCTTCCGGACCACTCTTATAATTAACCCATAAGATAACGCTTCCGAGAAAGATCCAACATGGAACAACGCATATTCACACACCCAGTGGCGGATTGACCAATAGGCAAATGAGGCAAAGCAAGCATGACAGGAAGACGACTGGCCGGAAGTCCTCGAAAACGCTAACAAATAAATAACTTTTCCAGGATTTGATCATTCTGCCGCCTGCTAGATTCACCGAAAAACCACAACACCAAAACTAAAAAAAAGGCCTCGTATGAATTAGTCCTCCACCTCTACTATACCAAAATATCTTTATAAGTTGTGTTACATTTTTTTTAAATATATAGCCTTAACCAAGTTTTGGGGGTGTTCCAGGGGTGGCCAAGAAATAATCTCGTGCTCAATGTCAGACGAGGGGTGACAAATTGGAGAATAATTTATCTTCTTAAATTGTCATGTTTCGTTTCCAAATTTGAATCGCTTAAAATATTGTCGTAACATGGAACCCGTCAAAGTAAACGTCCATTACAATGCGGAAAGATTAGACGCAGTGCAGACCTGATGTGTCTTTCGGTATAGTATATACCTGCCCATTGAATTTCTACCTTGCACGAAAACAAGTGAACAACTACAAACAAAAATACGAAAGAGATAATACTATTCCAAAAATGCGCCCAAAACCCGCTCATGTGTTATGTTAATAGGAGGTAATGTAAGGGACAAAGAATGCGCAAGGTTTTCAGGTGGTTTCAGAACCTTTTGCCTAGTTATACAAAGAAAATAGAAAATAAAAGGAAGGGCATTGTCATACACTAGGGCAGGGGTCGGCAACCTTTTTGTGCAAGTGAGCCAAATTCTCGATTTTTTGAACTGAGTATTTTCCAAAGCGCCAACAGATTTAAAACTCCGAGAGGGCGGGGGGGCTTACCTTAGAAAATTATTCAGAATGAACTTGCGAATTGGAAGGTTTTTAAGCTACCACAGTTTGAGCTTTATCTACCTTTAATACAATAGTTACAACAGGTAAGCTTATACAAAAAAGACATATTTCAATACTTTTTTTTTTTTTTAAATCACTTAAATGGGATACTTGACTCTGCATCTCATTTGACAGCGCCGAAATATCTGGGTTGTATGTGGACAATTTGAGCAACATGGAAGCTTCCAAATGGGCATTGCTCAGCTTGCTCCTAATCTTGTTTTTAATTATATTCATTTGTGAAAATGACTGTTCGCACAAATAAGTGGAACCGAACATTGAAAGCATGGCAAAAGCATATTTCTTCAGCTGTCCATACGAGTCTGGAAGACTTGACCATGCTTTCAAAATAATCTCGTCTTTCTTTTGGAGATTTCGTAAAGCCGTCCATTGATGGGCAGTACTCAGCTCACATTTTTCTTTTTCTAATTTTTCCAATTCCTTTGCCAAAGTTTCGAATTTGGCCCTCCAAATTTCCTTATGTTTTAATTCGACAAGTTGCATTTCAAATGAGCTAACGTCAATATTGAAGGGGGCGAAGCTGAGATCCTCAGTGGCAGCGTCAAGGGGGCGTATCACAAAATAAAATGTATTCTTATTTTGCCTGAATCTTTTCAAAAATGTGTTCTTCATAGATTGGATTGTCCCAATAAAATATTTGGTATCAACGTCCAAATTTTTTTTTCTATTAAATATTAAATACTCCCACGACAATGACTCGCTGCCAACCTGTGCGCGTGAAAATATTTTGGCACCATTTTTAAAAGTTTTATAGAAAATAATATTTTTTATTTTGTTAGTACTAGCCTATTTTAATTATTTTTTTCTTTTTATTTTTAAAATGGTAAAATATTACAGTATTGCCGAAGCGCCATTGCCAAGTGCCCAAAGCGCGAAATGTGGCTCGCGAGCCATGGGTTGCCGACCACTGCACTAGGCAGGGACGGATCCTTGGGGGGGGGGGGGGGGGCAGTCGCAGTTTGAAGGAAATGAAGAGAAATTGTTACTCAAGTAAGGGAAACGCGATATTTTTCAGGTCCCCCCCCCCCCCCCGAAAACTTTTTCTGAAACCGTCCCTGGCACTAGGGCACTAGGACAGTGATTCCCAACACAGAATAAGGATAGAATAGAAGTGCTACTAACATAGCCCCCCTTAATTTATTCAAAAGAGCGCAGTCTCGTTTCTGTCAGCGGAACTAGTGACACTACGTTAGACATTTATGTTCATATTATTGATAATATTAAGAATAAAAAAGTCGAATTAATTCTCAAAAACGTTTTCTAATTATTTTCGAATAGAAACTGCAATTTTGTAATTATATAAAAATATATTAATTTTAAAAGTGGCTTACTGACTTGTTATTTGACGGATGCGCATGACCGAATCCGAAATGTACACAAATAAACAATCGCCATGCCATTCCATTTTTGCATTGTCAGAGTTCAATATGGAATATCACTGCTGCAATTATAAGTTAAGGTGAGGGTAGAGTATAATTTAAGTGAGGTTGCATTTAAATTAGCTAATATTTGGAAGTATTTTCACTTAAAAATTTATTGAAGAAAATTAGGATAATTTGAATACTGGCGGGAAACAGACAGCGCCTCTCGTTTCTGTCAGCGGAACTGAGGTTGGCCGTATTGGTCATTGGATAAATCAAGTTTCTAACATGGAGTGACAGCCCCCTGATTCCCAAGCTGTGCACCGCGGACCGCGGTGCCCTAATAAGGGTGACAACTCGCTGGGTCCTAGGGGCACCGCGGTGCCATGGGAATTTAGACTGGGTAAAAAATAAATAAACGATCATTTAAGGCGGGGTTTTCACATACGTCAATGGTCAATGAGAAATATGGTTTTGACGTGGCAGCAGAATTTTTAGTATGTCTTTAATGTCTGCTAAAACGTCAATTTCACATTTCTCATTGACCATTGACGTATGTGGAAACCCCGCCTAAAACTATAAAATTATTATTATTTTTCTTGTAATTGAAACAATATTATTTTCCCGCCAAGGGTTATTTATTTTATGTGTATTTGAGAAATTGAATATTGGTATGGTAGGTAGGATATGGTCTTTTGTAGGCCTACATGTAAAATACTAAATATGCATTAGCTATAACTTCGGGTCATACTGGGCACCGCCTATTAAACCCCTGTCAAAAAGGGCACCGTCTCCAAAAAAGTTTGGGAACCACTGCACCAGGGGGGACAGTCACAACCCCCAAAAATTCAGGCATAAAAACAGCTCGCACACATGAATCGTAATATCGTACTATATATTATATATATACATATACTATGCGTAATATATGACAAAGATTCTGCAGGGTGAACCAATATAGTGTGTTTCCGAACTTTCATCCTAGAAAACAATTTAATTAAAGTGACATTTCAATGTTACTGTATACAGGCCTTTGGCCGTGGCTTGTAGAAACACAGTGCTCGTTATCGGTATTTGACTTGCAGCAACCTGCAGACCGAGCAATCTGTAAGCATTGTGCATCCAATATACTGCTATGTACGACGGCCAAAGTGACCGTGTACATGATAGATATTCCCAGTAACCTATCGGACATGCTAGTCTGATGGGATTTGGTAATTGTGTGAGGCGGTTATTGAGTAACTGGTTAAAGCCGTAGTGTAGTGATATAACGATCTGGACTTTCATAAATGAATTCACGGGCATCATTCCGACACCAATTCACTTCTGGTAATTAGAAATAATTATTCAAGAGAGAGGCTAATGCCAAGTGGTTTCAAATCCACTACAATCAGGAGGTCCCCTCACTTTTTTAAATGACTTTTCATGGATCCCTGCCCCATAGCTTACTTGCCCAATGCCATAGACCCCATGGATTTCGGACATTATTTGTATTGTTTCAGTGTGCATTTCTGGCGATTGGCAAACTGTTATACATTCTCGATGTCAACCAACACGGTTACAAGCGATGGACAAGCTCAGACAAGCTTATACCATTGACGCAATGAAACAGGCGAAAGCATGACTTAACCAAGTACAGATACGAGTCAAGAAGGCTCGGGGCACTAAGTAAGTAAGTTTCAAAGCTGAACCCATGCCGGCCATGCGCAAGCAAAATCGTTCGAACGACAGATTATGTTATGCATGAACTGAGAGTCCATTGACACCCCCCCCCCCCTCAGTACGGAGCCGGTCCGATATTTTAAGAAAACTTATGTCAGTGGCGGATCTAGTAACAGGCTGAGTAGGCTGCAACTGCAAGTCAGCCAACTTCAGGGGCGGCAGATTGAACTTATAAACGTAGGTTAATCTAGAATTTACTTTCATTAATATGCGTAAAATCCCACAATTTCGGGCCTATTTGCTTTTCAAAACTTTCAAAGGGGGAGGCCCGCGCGCTCCCAATTCTAAATGCGATCCCGTCCAGCAGTCTGATCGAGGCGTTTATAATACCCGGGTTAAATAAATACCCTAGGATTATAACTGTAAACAAACAAATTTTGAATAGCACTTTCCATTATAAAATTATCTTGTTTACCAGTGGATTAAATAAATACCGGTATTATAAACGCCCCGATCAGGCTGCTGGTGTAAACACAGTTGTAATCCAAGAAACCTATGTCCAGATTTAGACTCCAGAGAGGGCCAACAATAGAACATACGGCTATACTTGCCTACTTGGACATGAGTGGTATGCCAGGGACACGCCAATGTAACCCTGAACTTGCGTGATGCAACGCACAGGGATTGGTCGCACGAGCCACCCACACTATCTGTACCTAAAATACATTATTATATACGTGCAATTACACCTGTAACTCAATCCTTACCGAAAACTCCAAGAAAACCCTTAACAAAAACGTTAATCCAATAGGAATTCTAATTAAAAAAACAATTTTGACAATCAAGAGTGACCGTTACGAAGATGGGGGAATTACTTATTTCTATCTACCAAATTTGCCGCGCATGATGGCATTTATATACACTTTTAGCAAGTGGATAACAACAATTTGTATAGGCCTAGCAAACTGTGGGGGTTGCGAAGCGAAAAATAGACTCTAGGGTTTCGCCTCCGCAATGATGCCGTTTAGTATTAAGCTATTCCTGGGGATGAAAATTTAAACAATTTTGAATAACACTTTCCACTGTAAAAATATCTTGTTTACATTTTTAATCCCAAGATTAAAAGTAATCGCCATATTAGGCCCATTGGAACTCTACGACGATTGGGGAATCACTTACCTCCGGAAACCCCACGAATTTTGCCGCGTTCGATGACATTTTTTACACTTTTAGCAGGGGAATGACAGAAATTTGGCCAAGAAAACCGCGGTCACGAAGCGAACCAAGTGAAAATAGGCTCAAGGTATTCACCTACTGCAACCTGAAATTCTACGGCGATCGGAAAATCACTTCACCTGCGGAAACTCCACCATTTTTGCCGCGTTTGATGACATTTTTTACACTTTTAGCAGAGAAATAACATACATTCGTACAGGCCGAGCAAACCGCGGTCGCGAAGCGAACCAAGTGACAATAGGACTTAGGTATTGACCTCCAATGATGCAAAATGTAAGGTATATAGACGGGTCGCACTAAACAGTGCCGCAATAACACTGCAAGTCTGGTGTCTTGATTCACGGAACCTGGAGGTCACATCTAAAGGGCTTTTGTTCAATAGTTGAAGGAACTATTTGAGCTGTGAATGCAGTTGCCATGCCTGTACAGCGAGTGGGCCTGTTTTGATTTGAAGGCTGAGCAGTACCGTATTTGGTTTACTTTAAGAGGAAGCTGATCAAAGATTATTTTAATTGTATTATAGTAGGGGAGACTGGGGCACTTTCGGCAGCGGGGCAGTTTCAGCAGATGCTGTATTTTAAAAACAATGGTGAATTTGGCGGCTAAAACAAGTTGAATAGTCTGCTGCCACGTTTTAAAATGGCCACATTGTGTTTTCTTTCCAAATAAACAAGGTAAGTAAGAATTACAAAATATTTTATATTTGAGACAGTAAAATCCTTATTTTTGTCTGGATGCGATTTGGTGACGTGGCCCTAGTTACTGGAATTAAAAAGTAGCAGTTATTTCCTGCTTTTAAGGGGTTATTTCCGCACCTTTTTAGCATTGTTCTAGTTAACCTATTCTTAATGCCATACCGGCAATTCATATCCAAGAAGATGAGGCAATCGGGGCAGTTTCAGCACTAGTTTGGGGCAGATTCGGCACGCAGTATGACGCCCGCCGAAACTGCCCCATGATTAAATTTTGTGATCGGTATTTTCTTACTACTAAATAATTCCTGTTTCAGATGGTACGCTGTTACAAGAAAAAAACAGGAAGGGCGGAAAAGGATGAGGGGGCGATTTTGAGGGGGGTGAAGGATATTATACGTGGGGAAAAAAGATCTATTGCAGCCCGCAACTGTGGAATTCCGAGGCAAACTCTCAATTCAAGAATTGATACCTTACTTAAGAAGTATACAATGTTAGAACTAAAAAGGAAATTTGAGGATTCGGGAAATGAGAGTGATGACGATGAAATGGGTGTGAAACCCAAGAAGGCCAGAGAATTTTCGTCAAAATATTCAGTTGGTCAGATTTTTAACTCCGAGCATGAGAAGAAAATCGAAGAATATCTAATCGGTTGTGACAGGCTTAACTCTGGACTAACCTATAAGCAAATAAGAGAATTGGCCTATGACTATGGCGTCGCATTGAAAATTTCATTGCCAGTGTCATGGCAATCAAACAAAATAGCTGGGATAGATTGGATGATCGCTTTCATGAAAAGGCATCCGAAACTAAGTCTCCGGAAGCCTGAGCAATGCAGTGTAGCAAGAGCAGCAGCCTTTAATAAAACTGCAGTCAAGGGTTTCTTTGATAATTACCTTTTCCTAATGGAAAAATACAAGTTTACTGCAAAGGACATATATAATTTGGATGAAACCGGAATCCAGACTGTCTTGAAGACTGTCAAAGTTGTGTCAGCTTCAGGGAAAAAGCAGGTCGCTACAGCTTCATCTGCAGAGAAAGGACAGACTGTGACCGTGGTCGGAATAATAAGTGCTGCCGGTTCAGCAATGCCGCCGGTATTTTTGTACCCCAGGGTACGTGACTTGAATGACTACATTGTTGACGGCGTACCCGGGTCAGTTTCTTTAGGGAGCCCTAAAGGGTGGATCACGAAGGAAACCTTCATCAATGTTTTATGGCATTTCAAAGAACAATCCAGATGTTCAAAAGACCACCCAATTTTATTAATAGTGGACAACCATGAGACCCACATTTCTTTGGCAAGCATTACTTATTGTCGCGATAATGGCATTCACATGCTGACCCTTCCGCCGCACACCTCCCATCGCCTTCAACCCTTGGACGTCAGTGTTTATTTCCCTTTCAAAACCTACTGTGCCCAGGCCTTCCAACGCTGGATGTCAAATAACCCCGGCAAGACTATCCGTATGAAAGACATAGCAAAATTAACCCAAGACAGCTTCTATAAAGGCTTTTCGAGTTCAAACATTATGAGCGGCTTTAAGAAAACCGGACTATGGCCAATAAACGTTGAAGCATTTACTGACGATGATTTCGCACCATCTACGATTTGGCATCAACCACCAAGAGAACCGAGTGGATCCGAGACACCATGTTGCAGTAAAACCTTGTCAGAACAAGAGGAACCACAAGTGGAAGAAGGTGCGTTATCTCCATAGAATAGTTGAGGCTCTCATTTGTTAGCAGATGGTTTCGTCTATGTAGGTACCTAATTTGACCCACATTTATATACAATTTCCTTTATTTCAGCTTCGACGGCGAAGGAAGTACCTCCAAGAGAACCGAGTGGATCCGAGACACCATGTTGCAGTAAAACCTTAACAGAACAAGAGGAACCACAAGTGGAAGAAGGTGCGTTATCTCCATAGAATAGTTGAGGCTCTCATTTGTTAGCAGATGGTTTCGTCTATGTAGGTACCTAATTTGACCAACATTTATATACAATTTCCTTTATTTCAGCTTCGACACCGAAGGAAAGACCATCAAGGGTACCAATTCTTACGCCAGAGGACGTACGCCCCCGGCCGCAAGTACAACTGTCCCAACAAAATGGTCCTAAGAGAAGAAAGGTCGGAAAATCGACTATATACACCCTCACGCCAGAAAAAAGTCTTTTGGAACTGAAGGAAAAACAAGCCGAAGAAAAAGCGAAGAAAGCATTGGAAAGAGCAAATAAAGCAGAAGAACGTAAGAAGGAAAGAGAACAGAAGAAGAAAGAAAAAGAACAAAAGAAGAAAGAAAAAGACGAAGGGAGACGAAACATGAAAAGCACTAGAGATGCAGCCAAAGTCAGGTGCAAGAAGCAACTTTTCACAAACTCAGACTCCAGCGACAGTGACGTGGAAATGGGCATTTTACCGAGTTCGTCTGGAGGAGAGTGGAATGAAGAAGATCCAGAACAAGAAAAAGCAGACCTACCAGCTATCGAAAATCGCGTAGAGGAGTACGTCGCGGTCAACTATGACGGGACCGTCTTCCCAGGGCAGGTCGTTGCCATTACGGAAAATGGGATTACCGTAAAGGCAATGAAAAGATGTGGTCGGCTATGGAAATGGCCTGAGAAGGATGACATCTTAAATTATGACTATGTAGATGTAGTAGGGCATCTAAAAACTCCTACAAAATTTAGCAAAAGTAGGGAGATATATTTCATACCTGAAATTGATTAAAATTTAATTATAAACTGGAGTGAGTCTTAATTAATTATTTATCATCACGTCATATCATGTCTCATGTGAATTCCAATTGATTTGTATAGTGACGAAACTGCCCCAACCCTACGCTGAAAGTGCCCCGCCCCGGGGCACTTTCGGCAATTTGCCCATTTTTTGGATATTTGGCAATTGCCACGGGGCTTGAGAAATATAAGGTGAAATTTGAAGTGGAAGTAATAATTGAATAAGTAACGGATATAAAAAATAAAAGTTTCATGTTAAAAGTGCCTTCATGTGGATTTTCGTCTATACTTACTTTGAAACTGCCGAAAGTGCCCCAGTCTCCCCTATATATATATATTTTTTTTTAAAGGTTAATCGCATACAAACAATTTAATGAATGTAACCGATTGACCTCTTCAGTCGCCTCTGTAGGTTAGTACCCGTGTTGAGTTACGACATGTCTCCGATCGCATGGCTTGTAGACACTCGCACAAGTACAAGCACGCTACCACCTAGCCATCGAATTAGATTTGTTTTATTTAATATACCTAAAAGGATAAACAATTTAATGAATGTTACCGATTGACCCCTTAAATCGCATCACTAAGTCACCTAATAGGTACCGGTGTCGAGTTACGACACGTCTCTGACCGCAAGGTGTGTAGATACTCGCACAAGTACATGCACACTACCACCTTACCACCGAAGTCGCTTAAATACATGTAAAGATAATGACCACCTCTGGATCCTACCAAAATCTGTTGGTTAATATTTTTAATTTAATTAATTATTTATAATTTGTTAAGAATTGGCCTGATTAATTAGCAGAGTACTATTCGATACGAGGATTTTTCTAGTTTAGGTACAGATTTTTTTTCACGAAACTGATAGGCGACAGAAATTTGCCGATTTCTATTTTATTTTGTGAATTGACAATACCTTTCTTCTATGCATCGCTTAAAACTTACTTTTAAAGCCCATACTAGGCAGATGGTGAATTCTGAGTTTAAAAAATGTCAGTCTTCATGACATGAGTTTATTGGTCAAGTGTTTTTTTTTTTACGTTTCGAATGAAAGAGCATAGCAGGAAATAACCCCACTTTCTTTCAAAGGTATTTTTGCTATTTAGTTATTTTTTGTATATGTTTAACTGTACCTGTACAAATATAAATATATTATTATTATTACTTGCATTTTTTAAAGAGAAAAAAAAATTATTAAAACCTGAGCAGACTGGAAAATGTACGTAATCTATTAAAAAAGACTTTTATAGTCTTATCGTTTGCCAGTCGTATTGTTGCAATAAAGTCATTATCATTCATTCATTCACACATATATACTGTATACTTAACATACCGAGTTTCATCGCGCAAATATATAGCGGTCCTCATCAGCGATAACTGCGATTCCATGATGATAAAACCACCAGATTAAACTGTTAGTCAACTTACTAGGCGCTACTCTTCAATAACACACGGACCTAGAAACAGGTAATGGTGACAGTTCGCAAGAAAACATTCTAAAATTAATGAAAGAAGCAATACATGTATCCTAAACTATGTGAAGATTCTTCATACTCCACAAAACTCCATTTTAATACATTAATGAAGAACTTTAGCGAAGACTTTAGTTCTGTAATTCTGTTACTCAATCTACATGGCAGTTTTAGAGCTTTCATACTATATTCTCTTACACTCAACTAAGAAGCGTAGCCAGAAAATGCAACTAGTGTGGGACTCGAACCAAGAACCTTTCAGTGAATACCTCTAAACATTGGAATTCCCTGACTGACGAAACAAGGACAGAGAGCAGTTTGGGGAGGTTTAAGGCAACCTGCCATCAATTTCTGGGGAATGACGTGTGAGAGTAAATAAGTGAGTGCATGAGTTTTTTTTCTTCTATGTTGTCTATCTTATTTTACAGGAAAATTATCCTCGTACATAACAAATGTAATGTAAACAAAAAATTGTGCAGGTTAGCTGGAATTTTTATTTTCATTTCATTTCAGTTGATAGTAAATTCTTGGAGGAAATCTTAACACTAGCTGAAGATTTTTAATTTATAAATACGCGACATTCATAGCCTGCAGGAGTTCCCTGCATCTATATTATATTATACTCTATGGGGCGTTTCAAAGTTCCGCCATGATAAATTTTCAAGTGCCCACAAGAAATTCCAGTAGATACTATAAATCAATTTTAAGATAAATATCGATAAGGAATAGCCCAGGTGGCAGAGGTTTATTTAACGGAAGGTCCACTCGAAAAAACGTGGCTAGAGGGCATGTTGACGACCACAACATGTTTGGGTTATCGTGTCATATATATACGTATATAAATCAATAGGGAAAATGTGTAACATTTTAAATATAGTTAACTGTTGAATCCTAAACTTTATATGATAGGTTAGTTCGGGCCCACACTTGCTACACTTTTTTTTTCAACCTTTGGAAGGCATGTAAAGCAGGTGGTCCCAGGTCACCTTAGTTGGGTGTAAGATAGGATTTAAGAGCAAATAGAAGTACCCACACTACGCGTTTTCTGTGTTAAGTCAATTTTCACAGGAAAAACCAATTTTGTAGAGCGGTAAAAAATATAAGTTAAAATAGCAGCAACACTCCTCTACATTTCGATGTATCATAAGTGGCATTCATTAACACCAATTCTTGAACCCCTTCCTCGGGACTACCACAACAATAATTTTCGGCACAAACCAAATTCAATGCTTGTGGTCAATCTGTTTTAGAAAGAGGTATATATCAAGAAACCATGCTCTTGCTGAGGGATGAGCTGCTGGCTACTAGCGGGGGCGCAGGTGGCGGATAGCGAAAAGGCCACCAGCTATGGTGGCTAGCTGCAAATGTAACGAATAAGCAGTCCCCGACCAAGCAGCGGCATAACCGGAGGGTGTGGTGGCAAGTCTGGTGGTGCAGGCTTGTCCAGAAAAAGCCACAGTAGCCCCAGGATGACTATCTGACGGGGCGAATAGTTGCCACCACTAAATAAGCAACCACTAATAGGGCACTCTTTTGTCCTGGGTTTTGGGAAACTGGCCCCGAAGGCGGAGGAACTCAATGAAGAGTCATAAGGTTGCACAAGGCAACAGGAAACCACTACATTACAATTCTCTACAGTCATCATGGCTAAGGCGGGGTTTCCACCGACCTCTCATTGCAGAATGCAAAGACATTGACGGAAATTTGAATTTTTCTTTTTATAGAAATCTATTAAAATGTTTGTACTTGACATATCCCATGACGCCATTTTTTAATTTTAGTTTGTTTGTTTGTGATTTTTCTCTATGATCACTGATCAATTTTAACTATGGCATAGAGTAAAACAAAAATTTCAGTCAATGTCATTTGCACTCTGCAATGAGAGGTCGGTGGAATACCCGCCTAAGTCTTGAATGTCTGCTACCACGTCAATGTCTTTGCATTCTGCAATGAGAGATCGGGGGAAACCCCGCCTTAGTACATTCGACACTCTACGTGCTTGACTTCCTTTCGGGGAGTCCGAAATCTGCGTGGTTACATTGCCATGATAATCGCCAATCTTCGATAGAAAAGGCATTCGAAGAAAAAGACATATCATGATTTAAAAAGCTCAGAAAAATTTCTTCAGTTTGTCCTGATACTTTTCTACAACTCTACGATTGACATTCCATGAGATATTTTATTTTTACACTTATAAGGCTTTTCCCCCAACCGATTGTCTCTCAACATCAGTTCAGAACTAATAACTCCGCTAAGTTGCTTTAGTAATAACAACAACAAAAAAACATTAATCTCTGAGATCAAGGGCAGCAAACACGCTAAAAGCATGCGAAAACATTCGAGCAACACATGAAACCACACCATTCAACTATAAACTAATAAATAAGTAAAGTTACCTCTTATTGCTACTCTCTTTAGTGAAGGGGAGCTTCATGGCGACCCAGCAGTCTGACACTCGGACACTGTAAAAGTCTCAGAAGAATCGAAAATCCCCAAGAGAAGACCAGCGGCAGAGAAAAGTCCGACGATGTAAAGCGGTAGGCTGGCAGTTCAATGGATTCTGCTCTGGAATCATAAAGTCCCCAGTTAATTTGCTTCTTCTGTACGTGTGTACAGTGCCGGCGTAGGGAGCTTTCATTGGAACAGCCCTACGGCCATTGGTTCAAGGCCCAAGTGTTTTCTCTTTCATTAACTAGAATATTTATGGTGTTTTTGTAGGGCATAGGCGCACTGTTTGGAGAGAGTTTCCTGGAGTCTGTTCTATCATAGACACCCTAGCTCCAAATTTGCACCTTCTACTATCCGGCGTCACGAGCTTTCATTGGAACTGCCCTACGGCCACTGGTTCAAGGCCCTAGTGTTTTCTCTTTCATTAACTAGGATATTTATGGTGTTTTTGTAGGGCATATGCGCACTGCTTGGAGAGAGCTGATTGGAGTCCGCTCCATCAGTGAAACCCTAAATTTGCACCTTCTACTATCCAGCTTCCGGAGCTTTCAATGGAACAGCCCTACGGTCATTCGTTCAAGGCCCTAATGTTTTCTATTTCATTAACTATAATATTTATGGTGTTTTTGTTGGGCATAGGCGCACTGCTTGGAGAGAGCTTACTGGAGTCTGCTCCATAATAGAAACCCTAGCTCTAAATTTGCACCTTCTACTATCCAGCTTCCGGAGCTTTCAATGGAACAGCCCTACGGTCATTCGTTCAAGGCCCTAGTGTTTTCTATTTCATTAACTATAATATTTATGGTGTTTTTGTTGGGCATAGGCGCACTGTTTGGAGAGAGTTTACTGGAGTCTGCTCCATAATAGAAACCCTAGCTCTAATTTTGCACCTTCCGGCTTCTACTATCGGGCGTCGGAAGCTTTCAATGGAGCAGCCCTACGGCCCTATGTTCAAGGCCCTAGTGTTTTCACGTTACATTACACATTTCATCAAAACGTAGAGGAGCATTTCTGCCAATTTAACGGATATTTTTGATAGCTCTACGATAGGTATTTCCTGTGAAAATCAACATTGCACAAAAACGTGTAGCGGGGGTTCTCCAATTTGAAGACCACAGGGGAAGAATGATGAATGTCCAAAAAAGTCACTTTTGCCAACTTAACGCTTTTCTAGCTTAGTTTTTCCTGAGGAATCCGATGGTGCATTTAGAATTGGCAAAACAATGAAACTACAAATAAGATACAGCGGTTTGAAGAATACGCTGTCAGGGGAAAAATGATGAGTGTTAAAATCTATTTTTCTCTAAACTTAATTTTATGGACATTCATCATTCTTGATGGTCTTCATTTATAAAAATTAATAAAAAATCATAAATATTAATAGAAATATAAGTTAAACCCCATTTCTTGTTCCGAATGTGACAGTTGTACAATACTTCAATAAAAATTCAGATACTTACCAACAGGACGTCAAGAATAAGGAAAGAATGACAGAAAATCAGTCCTCTCCCAACACTACTCTCTAGCATATAAGCAACTTTTCCACATTCTAAACACAGTAGGTGCAACACAATACGTGACTTAAAACTCTGACTAAAAACTAAACTAGCACTATTGTTTTGACTAAACCTACTCCTACTGCGACGCTGCGCTGAAAGCCACAAATCCCGACTCCAGCCACAACTATGCTCTGATTTTTTTTTAAGGAACCTGGTTTCGTACCTGATGCGGTTAGATTGGTACCAAGTTAGGTTGGGGATAGATAGGCCTACAAGTTGAACTATTATTTCAGGGGCGGCATTCGGGCAGTTGCCCCCCCCCCCCCAAGATTCCCAGGGTTTTTGTTTTATAAAATTAAAACATTTTATGAAAATAATACCTAACCTAATCGTAAAAAAGTAATAATATAGGAAACAAACTAAGCAAATCAGAGTGGCTATGTTTTTTTAATGGTCGATAAATTTGACACTCAATAAACTTAATAAATGGCGGGACATTACATTCCAATAAAAACCATGTACAAAGGAAAGTTGGAAATTAATTTTCTTCATTTCTCGTAAAGGGTGCACAGTAAAAATAAGTCCCCCCCCCCCCCCCAGCTAAAACTGAAATGACGCACTGCGCTATTTTTCACTTATTTTAATGAGATTATAATGTAGATCTGTCCGTTTAAGCAACCTTCTAGCCAACCAAGGTCGGATCCAGGGGTCTGCCCACCTCCCCCACAGGCCCCAGCTCGGAACATTGAAAACTTCCATCAGCTTCTAAAATTTAATAATAATAAATATAAACTTATAATACTAATAACATATAGTAATTTAGTCTCTGATGAATAACAAGTTAAAGAAAACATAAAGACGATGCTTCAAGCATGGCTTGGTACTGTAGGGAAATTTGGTGATTTTTTTTTTTTTTTAATATAAAGCGCCAGACCCGTGTGGGTAAACGCGCTTTCTGGTTTGTAGTTGCCGGTGTTGTTGTCTGTGTTGTGTGTGTATGGTATTAGTTGGTGGTGTGTGGCAAACTGCGATCAGGAGGGCACTGGACAACGGGTTGCCCAGTGACCGTCTAAGGGCAGTTTGCCAATGCTTGTATTAAAGTAGTGTGTTGTTTGTTAGATGAGGCTTGCCAGAGCTGTTGAGTGAAGAAAAGGAATGGTGTGCTGGAGAAGAATTGTATTGTGCGAGACTGCTTTCTGGAAATCTGTATCAGGAGGGAAGGTTCTGTATCTTGAGTAGACAGGGCATTCTATGACAATGTGAGGAATAGTTAGTCGTACCTGACAATTGTGGCATATGGGGGGTGGGGTGCCTGCCATTAGGTGTCCATGTGTTAACCTTGTATGGCCTATTCTCAAACGAACCACCTTCACTTGGTCTCTTCTACTCATCTGGTGCTCGAACAAGTTCCAGCCCCCCACCCTTGGTTGTATTGTTCTTAGTTTATTTTCCTTCGCAGTACTCCACTCTGTCTGCCAACATTCTGTTAAGAGGTTGTGTGCTGTATTTTTAAAGTCTGACGGGGGAAAGTAAGGGAAGGGGGGAGAATGAAGACTTGTTGCAGAATTGGCTGCGTTGTCGGCCCTGTCATTACCCTCTATCCCTATGTGGGATGGGGCCCAGAGAAACTCAATGCATTGGGTCGGTGGCAGGCATGCGATTAAATTAATAATTAGGTGTATTAGGGGATTTTTAGGATATAATTGCTGAATAGCTGTAAGTGCGGCTAAGCTGTCGGAGATGATAAGTGCTCTGTCTATGGAATGTATTATAATATGCAATATTGCTTGATGTATAGCTACAAGTTCAGCTGTATAGACGGACGCTTGCGGCAATAAAGGTATGAGGAGAAGATCTGAATTATATGACACACCGGCCCCTGCGCCGTACTTGGTTTTGGAGCCATCCGTATAGAAATGGTGCCATGTGTGAGTCGGGTAAAACAGCAGTTTATTCTTAAAGTATTTGTTTACAAAAACATGCGGAATAATATCTTTGGGATAATCTGTCAGGGACGTGTCGCACCGTATCTTAGGGACACATTTGGTGATAAACCAATTCCTATATATAAGCAGATCTAGGGTTGTTCAGTTATATATTATTCCAAAGCTCAAAGTGGAGACTTTACAAAACAAAATGGCTGCTAAATTTCGTCGTGGTAACAGAACTGTACTATTTAACATATTTTAATGAAATTCTAATGTGTAGATGTGCTTGCTCCGCAGTAAACCCGGATAGACCGGTACCTACATTACAATAGGCGTACGTAAAAGACACATTATCGGCCAGAGAATATTACTAAAAATATATATGTAAGCGACCGGTTTCGGCACTAGGGCATCATCAGGCTGCAGACATGAAAACAACACTTCATAATTATTAACAAGTAAAAATAAGCTGGAGGCTTTCGAAATGTGGTGCTATAGGAGAATGTTGAAAATATCATGGAGACCACATAACGAATGAAGAGGTACTTCAAGTCTTCAAAGGATAAACGATAAAAGATCCCTAATTACGTCCATTTCAGTGAGAAGAGCAAAATGGATGGGTCACCTGATCAGACAGGAAGGACTCTTAAGCACCATAATAGAAGGCACAATCGAAGGCACCAATGCAAGAGGGCGACCAAGGAAGGCGTAAGCAGAAGACCTCAAGAAAGATATGAGATGCGGAACCTACTTGGAACTCAAGAGAACGGCCCAAGACAGGGAGGAGTGGAGAAGGAGGTGGAAAGATTTGCTGCAAACCAATCGCTAGATTGCAACTACAGAAGAAGAAAAAACAACTGCTCGTGATATTTATGTTGGTGGAGTTGGAAAATTGGTGGCAAACTCCACTAGCCTGATGTCGGTATCCTGACGATTTCATTTTTTACCAGGAAAAATGCCACTGGGAACTCATCCCCATTTGGTGAAGGTAACAAAATATTGGGCGAAATACGCGTACCTACATATGCAACCATTAACATCTTAGCATCAGGCTCCAAATTGATGTTATCCTACCCAGAGGCATAATACGATGGAAGCTTTAGGCCTCGCCCTTGGCCTAACGTTGTGTATCCAGAAACTCACTATTTTGCACCTATTTATTCAAGAAAAATTCCACCGGAAGTGATGCCCCCTCCCCCTGTTTGCAGTTACCTTAATGACTAATTCTTGTAAAATCGAAGATTAAATTATTGCTGTCCAAAGAACAGCAGAATAACTACATTTTTTAACATATCCAGTAGGCAATATTGACATGCAACCCATATAAAAATTGTCACTCAGTATAATATATGATACATGACACTACGTATATCAAATACGAATAACAGAAAGCGCATATATTTCTAATGCTACGGCAAGGCCAAATTAAAATTTCATTATATCCTGTGTATTTTCAATACTGAAAAATAGGAGCTATAGAATAGATAGGGAAATAAATTGCAACATTCAATGCTCTTCCCCAAATGACTCACCCAAAAAAGCCGCAAATGAAATCCAAATTTAGACGCGATAAAATGCAAGCCGACACAAGGTGTACCGAAAACTGAAATCAATGGTACCGATCTACTCAAAAGTGGATAGGGATGGCTACTCGCACCCTACTAGCGTACCTATTTTATGCCCCCGGGCTACGACCAATCCAGTCCCATCTCTTCGGTCTTCTTGGAAGCCCAAGGTCACCGTTCCAGCGCGGCGGATGCTGCACCCGTCATTATGTAATTCTCATTTGATTTTAATCCACTATACTTTCTTTCTTTAGGCACAATCCTGTGTCTTTTACGGTGTAAAGAAGTTGTAATTTACTTCTTACAACGGAAATTGCAGCAGAAATTTAATTTTATCATTAAATTTATATTTAAACACATGCTTTTATTCCTATCGTCATATTTTATAAGAAAATTCGTGTCCGACTCCGAGTATAATTTTAAATGAGACTCTGAAAACAGTTTTAAAAACAAGGCAAGACGAGATTCAGCGAAATGGGTCTTTTGAGGCGAAATTATGTAAGAGCAAATAAAGAACACCCGGAGTTCCATTACTTAAACAATATTTCACGGGAAATATGGATAGTAAAGCTATCAAAAATTTCAAATCACTCGGAAAAAATACTGTTCCACATTTCCACGGAGAAGGGGTTACATTCACATGGGACCCGTCAGGCTCACTAAGGTACTAACAGGACCCTTCCAACTTGGTTCTAGGCAGTTTAACAAGCCCCCATAGGGTCTAAAAAGAGAAGACGTTAGCCCTAACCCTTTCAAGAGCAAGGGTCTCCTAATGAGTTGTTGCCCTTACTCGGTGAACGAATTTCTGAAACTGAAACTTCCCTACCTGCTGACATTCTCTACATATATCTCATAAGTTAGCATCCACTTAGTAAATTATCTTATCTTATTAGATATAAGATTTTTAATTAATTTCTGCTCCTTTGTGCATTCATGTTATTTGTTTATGACGACGCCAAAAACCGTATATGTACCTACTGAACGGTTCAAAATGAATGATTAAATATTGTCTATTGTGATAGGTGGCATCAGTTTTTCAACATCTTCCTTCGGACATCCTCACTATCCGTTCTTTTTTAAATATACAATCAAAAATGTCAATAATGAATGTACGAAACCCGAGAAGAAGTTGACTGATAACACCGTAAGACGCAACCTGCTCTAGTCAATATCAGGAGTTCACTTCATTATGTTTTGGTTGTTTGTTTATGTTTTATAAAAAGGTTAAATCGCATACAAACTATTTAATTAATTTATCCAATTAACCTCTTCAATCGCCTCACTCAGTTACCTAATAGGTACTTGTGTCGAGTTACGACACGTTTCCGATCGCAAGGTGTGCAGATACTCGCACAAGTGCAAGCACGCTACTCCCTTGCCACCGAAGTTGCTTGTGATGTCATGGATTGGGCTGAAAGAAAGCTGATTGCGGAAGCCTAATGCTATAGCACAATAAAAAATACATATCATGCATCAAAATGTAAGAAGAACGAAGATGCAAGTAGTCTCTATCACTGAAATGCCAGGTCATGAGGGTCAGCATGGTGGGGCCTCACGAAGAGGGCACCTGCTAGAACGTGTGAGGGACTATTCGGCCAGACTACTAGGACAACCAAGAGTGCGCTTAGAAACAAAAGTGAGGGAGGACATGGTTTATCGCCAGAAGATAGACAAGACTGTAACACCTGGACATTGAAAAACTAAACTATGCCGTTGAACCCAGCCAGCTTCAGAAATCGACACGAAATCTTCTGCTACCCCATGGCTACAATGAAAAATAGGAAATAAAAAAGCGTCAGCAACTTAGCGGCAGAATCGTCCATGTGTACCAGACCTAAGGCTATTCCTCGTTCTACGCTATAGTTGGACTGAACCCCAAAGTGTCCAACAGTCAATAGCAATGTTAGTAGTCACCACACTGGCATTCAGCAAGTACGGTATAATGCTAACGGTACGGTAGTAGACTAAAAGGGAAACAAAAAGTTCAATAAAATAACAAACTGCTACCCAGAGATCCGGAATCCCGACTAATTGTTGACCACTATAAGGGATTTGGCCCACTTCACCTAATTTAGTGGTAAAAATTCCCATCTTATTATATTTTAGATGAAAGCAATTTTGCCAATTTTGGTTGAAGGCGAGACGCCACTCTTGACTCTAACCAAGCGCATGACATTTCGTTTCTGGTCACATGCCAATGTGCCATAAGCAGCCACTGGGCACTGGCCGATTAATATCTTAACATTTGCATACAGTTTACTTGCCTTATAATCAGTAGAAAAAATAATAAATTTTTAACAGAAAGTCTCAGAAAGTCACTCACACAAAACGATTTAAGCAGCTTGTAAACAAAACAGCATGGTTTTGCTATCGACAAATAATATTCAAAATGGCCGGCGGCCGCTGTCAGTTTTGTTGTAGCAAACTTTGTATGTTGTTATTTTATTTGACTATTTGAGGTTAAGAAGTACGGAAACTTTAAAGACTGATATTTTACTAATTTTCATATTGAATTACCAGTCACACTAATTGGAAGTCTTGTCATTTGACGCATACCTCACTACTGATTATTGAGGTAAGCATGAACGATGTCTTTAATCATGCATTTGTCAACTGTTGCGTTTTGTTATTAATGATAACCTTACGTCCTTACCCCAATTGATTACTTTCCTTCAATATGTACCTTGCTTGTTTTTCATTTGCATTTTTCTATGCATTTTTTAAATTTATTCTATCCGTCACATAATATATGAGGATATTATCTTCAATTTAAAAAAAAAAAAATTAATTCAAGTTGATAGAGAGAATTTTAATGATGCAACTGCGCTTGTCCATCATTACAATATTCTAGCCCATTGTAAAGGTAATCTACAATCTACATAGTAATGTTAATGTTGCTTTGTTTAGAATTTGAGCATCCATTGGTTTTAATAAAAAAATAAAAAGTACGATGAAATTATAAATAATTGTGATTGTCTCGCACCATGGTCGTTTATGAAAGAGGATTTTTATGTACGGTAATAAAGCTTCGTATACGCTTGCACTGTTCCATTCACTTATTAAATGTTCATTTCTTTAAACAATAAAGTAGGTTTGAGTGTCACGTCAGTATTTTTCTCTTCAATTTTCTTTTCTTAGTACATTATTGTTCATATCCTATTTTTGTTCATTGTACTATAATGCTATGACACAACGCCGTTTCTGTCCCAGGTGGTATCATGTCCCGCTTAAGGAGTGTAGAAGAAATTCCCGCGCCTTATAACGCTGTATTCAACGCCTATCCTTCCTTTAACCGTATTCAATCTACCGTGTTCGATGACTTATTTTATTCACTATCGTCCATAGTTGTCACTGCCCCAACTGGTTCTGGTAAAACTGCTCTTTTTGAAATTGCCCTAGTGAAGTTTCTTCTGGACCAGGGAGAGCGCCGTACATTTAAGGCTGTATACATAGCACCAGTGAAAGCATTGTGTAATGAAAGATACAACGATTGGACTGATCGATTTGGTGCTCTTGGCATTAATTGCATTGAAGTTACCGGAGACAGCTTAGACGATCCTGATTTACGTGATTCCCAGGTTATTCTTACCACGCCGGAAAAGTGGGATTCAATTACAAGAAGATGGAGAGACAGAAGCAGTTTGGTACCCACTGTTAAATTACTTATGATTGACGAAATACATTTACTGCGGGACGATAAACGTGGCCCTGTCCTGGAGAGTATAGTTTGTAGAATGAAAACTATGATGCGGCTGAATAAGAGCGAAGGAGCTGTTAGATTTATTGGTGTTTCTGCCACTATTTTTAACATTGAAGATCTTGCTGCTTGGCTTGGAAACAACAATGAGCCAGCTGTGTCTCACAGATTTGGCAATGAATCGCGACCGGTTGCTCTAACTCGAATTGTCAAGGGGTTTCCGCAAGGAAGGGGACAAAATGCATTTTTGTATGATATCCACTTGTCTTATAAATTAAAGCCACTGATATTAAACCATGCTGAAGGGAAACCCGTGTTAATTTTCTGTTCTACACGCCGTGGCGTTACGCAAACTTGTAAGGTCCTATCGGAGAATTTGTCTTTTAAATTCGCATCTGAACATAAAAATGAATTAGGGCAGTCTTGCGGCCAGTTTACCGACATGAAACTCCGTGATTTGGTAGTGTCTGGTGTTGGATACCACCATGCGGGAATGGTGACTGTTGACAGAAAACTAGTACAGGATCTTTTTATGAAAGGTCTTCTTCCCGTTTTGGTGGCTACGAGCACCCTAGCAATGGGCGTCAATTTACCAGCGCATCTGGTAATAATAAAATCAACTCAACAGTTTGTTGCTGGTCGAGTTGAGGAATATCCTGAGTCGACTGTTTTGCAGATGGTCGGTCGAGCTGGAAGACCTCAGTTCGATACAACTGCAACCGCTGTAATTCTCACAAAACCAGAAATGGTCAGCCGTTACGAAAGACTGTTAGATTGCAAGGAAGTGCTTGAAAGTAGCCTTCATTTACATCTCGCAGAATATTTAAACGCCGAAATAGTCCTCCTAACTATTGGCGATTTAAGTATTGCAATGGAATGGCTGCGATGTACTTTTTTGTATCAGCGGGCAATAAGGAATCCGAAATACTACGGCTTAGGCCCTATCGGGGGCAATATTAGTCGCATTGAGAAAGCATTGGAAACGATTGTTCTTCGTGAAATTAACGCCCTGAAAAAGGCCGAGCTGGTTGAAATGAATGATAACGGAATGGATATTTCACCTACTGCAAATGGCAAAATTATGTCTTACTACTACGTAAGTTTCTTGACTTTTAAGCTTTTCGTAGATGTTGCAGCTACGTCGACTCTAAGAGACATACTGTTAATCTTATGTAGCTCGAATGAAATGGCTGAGGTGCAGTTAAGAGCAAACGAACGACGTTCTCTGAATGAGCTAAATGTTTGCAAATCCAAAGAAACCATTCGTTATCCAATGGAGGGTAAAATATCGACACGTTCCATGAAAGTCAACTGCTTGGTGCAAGCTTGTCTTGGTTGTATAATCATCCCTGACCCGTCGTTATATCAAGAAGCTCTTCGCGCAGTGTCCGTTCTTAATAGAGTGGCTAAATGCTTGACTGATTATTTAAGGCGTAAAAATTGGTATATTGCCTACGTGAGTTCGCTTACACTTACGAAATGCCTTCATGCGAGATTATGGGAAAATTCTTTTTATGTTAGCCGACAATTGGAGCGAATCGGGCCGACACTTAGTTCCATTTTAGTTGGTTGTGGTAAGACGAGTTTTCAGGCTTTAGAGGAGTCGTCACCTCAAGAATTGGAAAGGATATTAAACAAGGGGCCACCGTTTGGAAGTATTTTACTTGATAAAGTTCGTCATTTGCCACAGTATGACATTGATGTGAGAATTGATCGACAAAATGTCGCCCAAAATGTCTTACTCTCAATTACTATATCAATTGAAAACATTGTTCTAGTCGCCAATTGCAATACTGCTGGTCCCTACCATTCAGTTACAGTTGTCGTTGGTGACACAAGCAATAGACTGATTCATTCGCGACAAGTTCCAGATTCGACATTAATTAAAAACCCGCTGCAATTTGATTTAAAATTGCATTCTCCTCTGCCACAAAGCGTGTTCATAAGTGTTATCAGTAACCAATGGGTTGGATTCGATGTTGTCGAGGTTGTAACGGTAAACCCATTTGCAGAAGCTACTGTCTGTATCAATTCACATGTTTCTTACAAAGCAAATGCTAACAAGACGCAGAAGAAAGCTGCTAAGAAGAAAAACCCCGTAGATGCTCGACAAAAACTGGAAATGCCTAGTTGGACTATTGCGCAAGTTGAAAAATTGGATGAAAATGATGAGATGATGAACACATTGAGTGAGATTATTTTGACTCAAAATTGTCCAGAATACAGCCCTTTGCCTCTTTCGCAAGCCAGCTATTTGCGTGCCTTGAATGACTGTCGTAACATTACATTCGATGTTCTACCATCTGCTTTTGAAGATCTTATTGATATCAAAGACACTATTATTAATTCTAATGCCAAATCTAGCGTTCAATCTAATCTTCTAATCGTGCCAGGAACTGCTCATCAAGTTGGACCTTATTTTGGTAATGAATTTGGAGAAACAAGCAATAGCTACCAAGCCAATCTTCCTCAATGTAATAGCAATAATCCTAGTGGACAAAATGTTCCTTATACTTCCACGCGAGAAGCAACTGACCAACGAATTGACGAACAAGAAAACATCAATTTTCATCTTGAAGACATTGGTTTTAACGCAGCAGACAACTTCCCTAAACTCGAATCACAGTTTGGATGTACATCCACCATCCAAAAGAGCCTAGCGAAGGATTATGCTACTATGTCTGTTTGTGATGACTTCGAGAGGAAAATGGCAGAAGGAATTGTTTACCATTTGAACAACAATCTGATAGAAAATAATCACATATTGGATGGTGGATTTTGTAATAATGATTATATGGGATTTGGAAATCCAACATCTAAGATCAATGAGAAATTTATTGATAACTCTTACGACTTTAGCAAATATCTTCCACGTCACACCAATAGAACTGCTGATGTTGGAGTAAGCGCTGATCCAAAACTTGGCTCCTATATTGTAAAGGAGGTTATTACCACAGAACTAAAGCCAATCAATGGTGACAATGCTGCTTGTCCTCGTAGTCAATCTTCTAGAATTGCTGACCTTAACGTTAGAAGCGACGCTACCTTAAATAGTAAGTTCAAGCTAAACACTTCGCAAGCCAATAGTGCAGCCCCTTCTTCTGGCAAAAGAGTTGCTGGAAATTTCAGCGTCATTCAACCCTGTCTGAATTATCTAGCTGCTTGTTCTCCTCAAAGAAATCTTCTCGAAGGTTACAGACCCATGGCTGATAAAGAACAGAACGGACAATGCAATATAAGTAGTTTGCTAGCCGTAACTTCTACTACTCAAACGTCTTTAAAATCAAATTATGGACGGCTTCCAGAATCGTATAAATTTCCTGGAACAACATTGGCTCATAAGTTTCCGAAGAGAAAAGCTGTTAGCTACAGTGTCCAACAAGAAGCGAAGAGTGCAGATGGCAATCCTAATAATGAGAGCTTTGCTAGTGGATATGGCCTTGAAGCCAGTAATAGCAGCATTGAAATGAGTACTCTTTCAAAGAAATCGCGCGAGGAGGCTTTTGGTAAGGAGCAAGGCTGCCAAACAACAAGCGTCACAGATGAAATGGTCGCTGAGACGCTTCACTTAAATTTGGGAACTACTTCAAATGAGGGTCAACAATCGCAGTCTGTAGACTACAGCGTCCTTCAAACCTTCTCGCCGTGTCCAGATAATCGAAACGGTAACCCTTCTAACGATTTTGCAATTGGGCGGCATTATCAAGAAGACCCTGATGCTACCTTCAACGGTTGCCAAGCTTTCTGTAATGAAAATATTGAAAACGGCGACATTGGTGTTTGGAAGGTTTGTGACATTTTAGGCAACAGTGCCGACTTTGTTGAAATGGAAGACGGATATCAACAAAATAAAAAAAGTACACGTAGGACTGATTTGAATGGAAGCGCTGATTTTGATTTTGGTGATATGGAAAAGCAAACGCATGTAAATCCGCCAGTTGATATAAGAAGCAACGGAAGCGAAAATGTTGAAGGCAGATGGGGTAGGCAGATACCTAGTCCTAGCCAATTAAGTGATAGCAACGAATTAATACCATCATACCTTCATAAGTCTCCAACTCCAGTTACTCCCGAATCTGTCTATGAAGAGAATCCGGGTATAAATTCCGCGATTTCAATTCAAGAAAACTTCATCAATTCTCCTGGGTTATCGTTGAGACAAAATGGAAATTTATATTCTCCATATCAATCGCCCACAGATGTTGAACTTCGCACTTCCCTCTTCCCTTGCCCAAATGAAGCTTTCAGCTCCGAATTGATTTCACGATATTTCAAAGGGGAGAAACCTACTAATGCTGTCGGAGAAAATAATTATACCGATTATTTGCCTCCAAGTGATGGCTATTCTCCTATTACGTCAAAAGAAGTTGAAACTTCAAGGAAACTGTCGGAAACAGAATTTGTAACAAATTTTTGTGTAGAAAGCAACAATGATGAAGGAAATCGTGCAAAGCCAAATAAAGGAAAAGAGTTGTGTGAGCAGTCAGAATTCGCAGCTAATTTCTTTCAAGCCATTGCTAAAACTTCACAGCAAGAAGAACCTTCTTTTCCACTACTTTTTCACGTTGATTCCCATAGGAAAATTGTCAATGATAACCTCCGTCCTTCCCCCTTTCGTGATAACAGCGGTCAAGAAGAAAATGCTGTTTCTCCTATCAACGCCACTCCAGAACCAACTCCTCTATGTTACCCTTCAAAACTTTTTGATGAGAGCAAAGAAAACCGGGTTCCTAGTTATGCCAGCCTAAGTGCTCTTCTAGCAGCAGCCCGTGCTTCAAAATCGGTGACTTGTTCCTTTGGTAGAGCGGTAGGTCCCACATTTCTTCTTTTCGTTCTGATTCTTTGTTCATTTAAGGATTCATTATCTTTTTAAATTGCCACCACGTTTTGGTTGTAATTCCATAATAATTCTACTTTTATTCTCCTTAATGTTTTAATTTTATTTTTTAATCAATTAATATTTAATCCATCGAGATTACTCAAAACAATGTAACCGCTTAAGGGGAAGCCTACTGTTCACCCCTGGATCACCCCGAAATAGGTTCGTTCAAATTTTTTATTTAAGTTAATACTTTGGCTTCGGTGGCAAGTTGGTAGCGTGCTTGTACTTGTGCTAGTCTCTAAACACTGCGATCGGAGACGTTTCGTAAGCCGACATCGTAAAACGACTCAAGTGTGATGAAGCAGTAGAATCCGTGATTCAGTTCCACTGAAGATGTCGACCGCAGATGTTTATGAAACGTTTGGAAGTTCGCTTTAAGAACAACCACAGCTTATCATCCCGGATTCTACTGCTTAATATAATAATAATAGTGTAATTCCCAAAATAAATTCAGTTACATAAATTTAGATAATACATTTTTCTTCTTTGGGTCCCTTGCCATTGTGCAGCCAATTCGCACGTGGAGGCAAGGTGCCGATAACAATATAAGAACTAAAAATTTAAAGTAGTAATATGTATAAGTACAGATCCATTTGGTATACAGATGGTATGTTGAGAGGCATGTTATTAAATTTAATCACGTAACTCCGGCCGTGAAATTTAATTATATCGACTCAAGTGCCTATTAGGTTACTTAAGTAGTTGACTGAAGAAGTCAGATCGATTGCTTGTATGCGATTAACCTTTTATATTTAAAAAAAAACTTAAAATATAAATATTCGGCCCATGCAATTGGTAGAGGAATATTTCATACACCACATCATAAGCTGTTTTTCATTTTTTTATAATTTTTCCATGAATTTGATAATTGTGGTAGGTTCTGTCACCTGTCAGTTTCAATTGTAGAAGGTTCGGTCACCTTCACTGTCAGTTTCACGGCAAACCTCTGCATCGTAACTAATAAATTAATCGTAGTACTATGAAGGCCTATGGCATAGCGCTCTGCCAACTGACATAACTTATACTTATAACTTATGTATTGAATTAAACAAAACATAGTAGCCAACCGATTTTATCAATTTTCTTAAGAATAGGGAAAAACAGCCGAAATTTAGCCTTATTTGGACAGTTATATAGGTTCCGTGGCCCATGGAACTACTCTATTACGATTTACGACACCTATACTAATAGATACGATAGCATGTACGGGTTCTCTCGTACCGGATCCTTTTTCATTTGCTCTGACAAAGTATTAGAAGAAAGTAGAAAATATTATTGAAATTTGAGCACCAAAGGAGCATCAAAATGCGTGTCTAGTCCTGGGCACCTGCGAATTAATCCAAGTAATGTGTCTTGCTATGTTCTCGAAGTGGTTCGGAATCCACTATAATGAGGAAGTTTACCTTGTCGTCTACTCCTCTTATTCCTGAGGTGAAGGCGTCTGCCCTTTTGTTGCCTCAAGTTAAGGAACAGATTCATTCCCCCCCCCCCCCCCCCACCAGTCTGACACGGTTGCTTAGAGCAGAAATGCCGAAAGCGGGCATAAGAAAACAAACAAACACATTTACATTGCATTTACCATGGTTCGTCGTACTGAACCTACGCAGATATCCCCTGATTTGATATATAATGAGTTTGATGTGCCAACCTTTAATCAAGTTTATTCTGCAATTTTACTTCGTTACGCTAACCAACTTACTAGTGATAATTTAGTACTTAGTTCCCTACAGCAGCATCATGTCAATACCAGGCATCGTCTATCTCATAATTTTTAGCCTGCAAACTATTCAATTCCCTTCCAATAGAGATAAAGGTTCTCCGCTCAAGTAAGCATTTTTTAAATTAATCTAAAAACTTTATAAATAAAGCTGACAATAAACATTTACTTCAAATATTTCAGAATTCTTCATAGATCTTTTCTCAAATAACTTTGTGCCCATCGAGCCTATAGAGACTACAAGTTTAATTGATTTTATTTATTTTTTATTCTACTCAATTTTATACTTTTTGGATTGTAAGTTAAAATAATAATAATAATAATAATGTTAAATTATGTATTGTACTTAACTTTTGACCCCAGCGTGACAAGTCATTTTTGTACTTGTTGGGGATTTATGCTTCGATTTTTATTGATTGTTCAATTATATATATACTTACTTACTTACTTACCAAGTACTGCTCTCCCTTGCGTTTCCAGGGTATTTTAAATTTCCTTCTTATTCAATTCATTCCTATTTTGATTTCAGACACAAAAATGATTATCCCTATCCGTTGTTTCACGTGCGGCAAAGTAATAGGCAACAAATGGGAAGCGTACCTGGGACTTCTTCAAGCCGAATACACCGAGGGGTAAGCTATGGCTGTTGACGCAGTCTCATTCTTAAAAGAAATCCAGCAAATGCTGCGGGGGTTTGGTGACGCTTCTGAACCTCTCCACGCCACTGCACAGCTCGTTGAAAAAATCGTCCTTATCAATCTGTCTCGCCTGTGGCAGCAAGTCTGCGCTGTAGCGACAGAAGCTGAAGCTAGCGCGCCAGCTTTGGAACATTTTGTATTTCTTCTACGGAAATCGCCTAATCGTGTGCATAAACTGTTGAGATACCTTCGAAAGCGAAGCCTTGTTAAAACATTGAATACTAATTTGAACCCAATGGCTGATTTCGCGGAAGATCCGAATTCCGCGCCAAAATGTGGCAAATACGAACGGTGTTTGAGCTTTATGATTTATTTGGATCCGAATTTTCGGGTTGAAGACGTTGTGGACGCGTCCGAGTATCGTCGCTTGGTACGTGCTGATGAACAATCTCTTGCGGATGATTCAGCGAAATATCAGGAATATCAGGCAGCGAGGAGTGTGTCGTTTGGTCATGGGAAAATTACGTCGACGTCGCATAAGTTTTGGGAGTACTGTAAACGTTTTGATCTTCATGGGCTGCGTACGTTGGAGACGGCAGATTTGTTGGCGTATTTTGCATTTGAAATGGTCGGGGAGTTGGTGGACGTCGCACTGATGTTGCGGCCCCAGTCAAGCACGCGGCCTATAACTGTTTTGGAGATCCGAGAGGTTTGCCGCCGGTTGACGTCTGTGCAGGGATTGCCGGGGGGTTTTTTTGTTCGGCTACCGGTTGAGGGAAGGGAGCAGCCGGTATTTTGTCTTTGAACCCCCGCTGCTCTGCTGGTTTTAGGTATGTAATTAAGATAAGATATATATGCTTATGTACTAAAAAAAAACCTGACCACGTCACGAAGACATTTCGGTAGTGTAGTTTTCTTTTTTAAATTCACTCACACTTTAAAATGAATTATTGTATCAATTTATAGGCCACTTAAAGATGACAGTGAGTTACTAAAAGCTTGAAAAATAAGAATATAATAGTAGTAGTAGTATGGTTTGACACAGTCCCAGGCCACGGTGTGGGCCCATAGGACTCCAGTGGACCTCCTGATTATAGTGGATTCCGAACCACTTGGGAAACACAGTGAAGTCACACGATTAGTTCGGAGGTGACCAGGACAAGTCCTACCATGTTTCCCTACCGGCACTGTGCACACGACCAATTTATCTGCAGCTTTGAACCTGCTCTGGTCCGCTGGATTCAACTTGGTATGGCGGCCGGCTAAGAATATAATAATAATAATAATAATAATAATTTTTATTTTGTGGATTAGTGGCATTCTTCTGTCATATGAACCCAGCAATTAAATTAAAATTGTTTTACACTTTTTCGTACTTTTCTAAAGTACTTCATAATAGTTAGGGTGCAAATTTTTTTTTCCTATTTTTGCATCGTTGAATTAATTATTTTAGTTAGAGATGCTACACCGTCACGTGACACCTTGAGGTGTATTTACAATGATTTATTCCTATTCCCGGTGTTAAAGTTAATCTGATATCGCCATAGTAGTGTTGCTGTAATATTTAAACGGTGCTCCCGTCTATCAGATCCATTTCAGCTGTCGTCTCTGTGTGTTAATTACATTCTGACGTTTCTCTTATTTTTTTTAGGGACGCCCTGGATGCGCTTGGTTTAAAGAGGTACTGCTGCCGTAGGATGCTGCTCGGACACGTAGATCTCATTGAAAAGCTTCTTAATTATGCTCCGTTGGAGAAATAACATTCGCCCCTACATTTTGTATCATTGCGTTGCAGTCTGTAATGTATAGACCCTTAGGTTATACCTGGATTAAGTTAATGTATCGGAAATATCAATCGTAATGCTATAAAAATGTCGTATACGCTAGAAGAAATGTTCCCCTACATTTTGGTGTACAATATGTGGCCGGCCCTAACACCAACTGAGGATGTCATGTCGAATGTGTTTCAAAACTGTGGCCAACTCGTGTTAGTGTTTTACAAATACTGTATAGCTAATTAAAAGGAATATTTCTTCTACATTATGCTATCATTTATGGCCCTAGGATCAATATTACGTGTGAAAATTGATCATATGGTTAAAAAAGGGAATGTGTCCGTCTTAATGAAATGATGGATTTTCAACTGGTTCAATCAATATATCCGTTTCTTCGTTGGAATGGACCGTTAGCGAAGCGGGGGGGGGGGGGGGGGGGGGTCTGCCGCAGACCAGATTGGATCGTGTGTGGTGTGCCCAAATTGTACAACCCAGTTGGGAAGTTTTCTTTCTCAATTGAAAACCTAGAGGCAGACTTGGTGTGCTGACGTTCAGGATTTACCTCGAGCCCTATGTTGCAATGGTGCAACACTAATTGTTTGTTTTGTTTACATTTTTTTAAATGTAACGCAAAGAATCAATTACTGGAGCGTTTTTTTTTCTTTTTTATGGAACTTTCTACTTTTTAAAGTAGAAATTATTTTTAAAAAATCCATCCATTGTTATATGAATAATTACCGTATAATAACATAGCAAAAGATGTAACGAAAACAATACAATCAGTTGGCCAAGTTGTACAACCAGGTTGGATCGTGTATTTGCAGCTAAACAGTTATGAACTGAATCAAATCGTAGAATTTTTACCAGTCCAGGCCACAGAACCAGCGGATACCTTTTATCTAGTTGTGGGTGCTTTTGAAATGCGTATGACTGAGGTATGGTAAGCTACCAGTTTCCAAATTCAGATAACCAAGGTTAGATCCGGAATAGTCCAGTTGGTAGGGAACTGGCCTATGAAATCAGACTTAGGCGTAAATGGCAAATTTTTCGCCTGATGTCTTACTTATCTTAATTTTTTTATTAGCTGAACAGCCATAACCTTTGGCAACCATTCTTGTGTTAATGCTGCCTCAATCAAGCTATAAAAAATTGCCACCCATCTTAGATATTGATTCCCGTAGTTGTCAGCAATGCAGTTGAATTGTTCATTTGTTTTTCATTTTCCTTTTTATGTATGACTGGCGCAATCTATTTATCTATTTTCGTTGACCTGGATTGGCAGTAATTCATCTACCGTATACTTCCCAACCACGATAGGAAGACACTTGGAACTTGGGAAATTGAATAAACTTGGTGTTCCACTTAGGCAAGTTTCCTAAAAGTGTTCTAAATTACATCCTATCGTTCGTGGTTGGGTTGTACTACATAATTTTTTTATGTATTTTCCCTGACTTTTCATGCATCCCAGTGGAACTACTATGCCGTTTAGTATGAACCTATTTCTGGGGGTGAAAAATGTAAACAAACAAATAGCACTTCCCATTGTAAAATGATATTGTTTACATGTATAATTCCAGGTTAAGATTAAAAATTATCTTCATGGTAGGCGCCCACAGGTTCCTTAATATTGAGTATCCCTAAAGAAAGCTAATAACTAATTTGCAATAGCTGGTAGCCTAGCCCTTAATGGTCCGTTGGTTTAACATTTGTTTCGATCTTTTAACTTAACAATCTGTAGCTGTAATTTTTATTCTTTCAAAAGTAAAATAAGTTCCCTTATCAACGCATTATCTTTTCTCCAAAGTTTCGATTGCTATTCTGTGTTTTTTATCACAGCATGAATTAATTCTGTCGTATCTATTTTCGCTTCGGCTAACGGCTGGCGCAGTCCGGAGCGCTTAACCTGAACTAAAATAATTGGCTGCGGGAGTCGGTTGGTGTTAGGTTGGAAATGTATATGGTACCATTCCCCATATTTTTTTTAGAGCAGCGATTAGTACATTTAGTAGTTTCAGTCCCCGAAATACTTGAAAGGTATATTGGAATAATAATAATAATAATAATAAAAACGTCTTATATTTACGAGGCGAGAATCATGAAGTCCTTTTCTGTCTAACCCACGTCCAAAAGATACGCAAAACAATTTCCCCAGTACAGTACATAGTCTTACATAAACAACTGTTAGGGGGCCCCGCTTGCCTGGGAGAGTGCTTGAACTTTGGAAGTTGGAATTTGTATCATTGAGATCACATTGATCGGAGGGGTGTTTAAAATTCTTTTCACTTCTGTCCTGGATTGTCTGCGGACATTGATTATATCTGCGGTTATGCTTGCATCCATAGCGGTCAAATCACAATTTGCATCATTCCAGTTTCCGGTTTGCCTGGGGGTGTTTCAAATCCATTTCACATCTTTCCAAGACCTGGATTTTCTGAGGGCATCGGTTATTCTGGGGTTATATGCTTGCATCCACAGCGGTCAAATCCTAATTTGTATCATTGCAGTTACCGGTTTGCCTGGGGGAGTGTTAGAAATCCATTTCACATCTTTCCAAAACCTGGATTATCTGAGGGCATAGGTTTTTCTAAGATTATGTTTGCATCCATAGCGGTCAAATCACAATTTGCATCATTCCAGTTTCCGGTTTGCCTGGGGGTGTTTCAAATCCATTTCACATCTTTCCAAGACCTGGATTGTCTCAGGACATCGGTTATGTCTCGGGTTATGCTTGCATCCATAGCGGTCAAATCGCCTGGGGCAGTGTTGGAAATCCATTTCACATCTTTCCAAGACCTGGATTGTCTGAGGACATCGGTTATATCCGGGGTTATGCTTGCATCCATAGCGGTCAAATCGCAATTTGTGTCATTGCAGTTACCGGTTTGCCTAGGGCAGTGTGTGACATCCATTTCACATCGGGCCAAAACCTGGATAGTCTGAGGACAAAGGCAAAGTCGAAATTTGTATCATTGCTGTTACCGGTTTGCCGAGGGGTGTCGGTTACAACTGGGGGAGTGTTGGAAATCCATTTCACATCTGTTCATTGCGGTTACAGGCATAGAGGATTGGTCCTACTTTTTAACTTACCAATCTCTAGCTGTAATTTTTGTTCTTTTAAAAGTAAAATACGTTCCCTTATCAACGCATTATTCCTTTTTATTTCCAATATTTCGATGATGGTTTTGTGTTTTATATCACTGCAACAATTACTATCGCCGTCTCAATATCGGCTTTGGCTAACGACTGGTACAGTACTTTTGTTAGGAGCGCTTGACATGAACATTAACTCATTCCTCAATTTGTCGGGGGAGTCGGTTACTGTTGCAGCAGAAATGGTTATGGTACCATTCCAGTACCCGTATTTTTTTAGGTCGTTAATTACCACTTGGGTAGTTTTTGCGCCCGAAGCGCTTGAAATATATGTTGTGTCACTGCAGGTCTCCGCTAGCTTGGATGAGTCGGTTATATCTGAGGTTAAATTTTTGTCCGAAGCGGTTAAGTCGGATGTTGTTTCATTGTAGTACTTAGATTGACTGGGGGTAACAGTTTCAACTGGAGGAGTGCTTGAAATCCATTTCACATCTGTCCAAGACCTGGATTGTGTGAGGTTATCGCTTATATCTGGGGTTAAATTTGCTGCCGAAGCGGTTAAGTCGCATTCTGTATCATTGAAGTACCCGGTTTGCCTTGGTGTGTCGGTTACAACTGGTGGAGTGTTGGAAATCCATTTCAAATCTGTCCAAGACTTGGATTGTGTGAGGTCATAGCTTTTATCTGGGGTTGAATTTGCTTCCAAAGCGGTTAAGTCGCAATTTGTATCAATGAAGTACCCGGTTTGCCTTGGTGTGTCGGTTACAACTGGTGGAGTGTTGGAAATCCATTTCACATCTGTCCAAGACCTGGATTGTGTTAGGGCATCGGGTTTATCTGGGGTTAAATTTGCAGCCAAAGCGGTTAAGTTGGAAGTTGTTTCGTTGTAGTGCTCAGATTGACTGGGGGTGTCGGCTACAACTGGGGGAGTGTTTGAAATCCATTTCACATCTGCCCAAGACCTGGATTGTGTTAGGGCATCGGGTTTATCTGGGGTTAAATTTGCATCCGAAGCGGTTAAGGTGGAAGTTGTTTCGTTGTAGTGCCCGGTTTGCCGGGGGGTGTCGGTTACAACTGGGGAAGTGTTAGAAATCCATTTCACATATGTCCAAGACCTAGATTGTGTGAGGACATCGGTTTTATCTGGGGTTAAACTTGCTTCCATTGTGGTTAATTTGCCATTTGTATCATTGGAGTATCCGGATTGACTGCGGACGTTGGTTCCAGCTTGAATGGTATTTGCCTCTAGTGCGGTTAGGCTCAATATTGGATCATTGCCAGACGAGAATTGCGTATCTGCGTCTGCTACACATCTGGTAGCAGTTGCTCCCGAATCACTTAATTCGCATATTGCGTCGGTTGTATCATTCCAGTACACCGATTGCATGAAATCTGAAAGGAATTCATGTTAATTAATAAATAGAAAATGAACTACAGGAATATAAGACGTACAGTAGTACAACCACGCCAGTGTCCAGATCTGTTTGCTTTAGCATTAGTTTTTATCAGAATTGGTGGTGAGAGTGATTTATCTCTCTCACTATTCCTCGTCCGTACTTTTGGATTCCTTAATTCTGTTATTTATACCCATTTAGTGTATTTCTTCTTATTCTAAGAGCCTAATTAATGCGGATGGCTTACCCATTTCTTCTTCCTCTGATTCGTCTGTCTCGGGAATGACACCTCCTCTAGACCCCATCGCTCTTCTTGTGGTAAGAGGAGTTTCTGGTATAATCATATCATCATCCGATTCGTCTTCTTCACACATGCTTTTCTGAGATTCATGGTCCATTTCCTTAAAAGTAAAGTATCTGATGTTAGATTCAGCTAAAATTATTTCCTCTCGGGGACAAACAGGCTGCGCACTGGGCAAGTTTACAATAACACCACTAACCGCAAAGCACTGTACTGGAGAACACCATAATGTACTGTACATACTATCGTTGGTATGTACAGTTAGGTGTAAGAGAGGGCCATATATAATATGTAATAATATAACCTCGCTGTATTTATTTTTATTTTATTTAAAAAGGGGTGGCTTCTCACAGTTTTCTCATGCAACGGTATGATTGAGGAGCGAAGTTGAGGGAATGTGGCTTCCGTACTTACCTAATTATTTTTACCGTTACGTATTTATTTATTTAATTTTATAATAATATTGTTATATCTCTGTAAAAATATTGTGGGTTAATTGTAAGAGTGGGCTGAAAGGCCCAAAATTCGCCCACATGGAAAATAAAGACGATTTTCTTTTTTTTCTTTCTATTTATTTTAATAAAGACTTTTTAATTATTATTATTGCCGCACCGAATTCAATTACACACGGGCGATTCGATACGGTTTTTTTTTCTTTGTAGAGAATAGGTAACCGCAGTCTCTCTTACATACAACTAGGAAGGACCTTTGCATGGCCAGAAAATGTAGGAAGTGAGGACTCGAACCAGCAACCTTTAGATGTCCGCAGAAGCATTCCTATAAGAATGGTACCCACGGCCACGAAAACTGCGAGAAATACAAACGGTTCCACGCGTGGATGAATTTATTTTAATAAAGACTTTTTAATTATTATTATTGCCGCACCGAATTCAATTACACACGGGCGATTCGATACGGTTTTTTTTTTCTTTGTAGAGAATAGGTAACCGCAGTCTCTCTTACATACAACTAGGAAGGACCTTTGCATGGCCAGAAAATGTAGGAAGTGAGGACTCGAACCAGCAACCTTTAGATGTCCGCAGAAGCATTCCTATAAGAATGGTACCCACGGCCACGAAAACTGCGAGAAATACAAACGGTTCCACGCGTGGATCACAACTGACTGGGGTAGCTGTGTGCTGGGTCCCATGTGCGACAACTCATTCGATAGTGGCTTTACAGAACCTGTTCTCTGATTGCTCCAATTTTTAACTGCTCGAAATCTGTGTGACAAAACACGCCTATAGTAATGAAACTCGCCGAAAAGCTTTTTGAGCTTTAGTCGGCATTCACGACTTGTTCTGTTTGCAAGTTGACTACATACCTACTATTATGATTCCTTTGTAGGCTACCTTGTCTTTGTGTCGTTGGTTTTTTATGTTCAATTAATAAAATAATATGTTTGCAAATTGTTATTCCAAAAACCAATAGGGGGCCCTGTGCGCTTCCTAAATCAATTTAACGGCTGTATTCTGGGGGCCCGTAACCAGGGAAGGGCTCGAAAGTTTTTGGCTTTATATTAGATAGAATTTAACTTTCCAGAAGTGCGACATATTTCACTATCCTATGTCCCCCAATTGGTTTGGAATCAACTATAATCAGGAGGTCCACCCTGTCACACTCCCCTTCTCCCTGAGGTGAGGAGTCTGCCCTTAGGGTGCCTCAAGTTAAGAAACAGACTTACTCTCCCCCGCCAGGCTGACAGGGTTGCTTAAAGCGGAAATGCTGAAAGTAGGCGTTGGAAAACAAACAACAACTATACTATATGATCGCAGTCCCCCCGGAAAAATCCAGGTTACGGTCCTGACTTTAGTACTGTATATACTAAGGCACTATACACCCGGGTATTGTCATCCGCCGTTTTGTGTCCTATATGGTAAGTATTGTAAGAAAAGTAAAAGATTGAAAAAAACGAAAACACGTTTTAGTATTTATTTTATTAAACACTTCCCTAATTGGTAGAACGTTTTTTAAATAATAATAAATAATCAACGATAAATTTCTAAAAATAAATACTGTAGGTAAACACCCAATGCTTGGCTTATGCTCCAGACTTATAATGGATACAAAATGGCGGATGACAATACCTGTCTAATATAGAGCCCTAGGATATAGCCTACCATATAATATAGCGTGCCCAATCACACTACAGAGGTTACGGCTAGATCTAATCAAAATACAGAGTAACACTTCTTTCCACAATTCAATGTCCAAATGATAGCTCTACAATCGATAGTAGTCAAAGAAGTAGCCTAAACTGCTGGCTGGTCCGAATGGAACCGCGTGAATTCGGCGTGATTATGTAACTAGTGAGAGTTGCTAACCCTGTCCCAGATTTCTATGGCACCACACCAAGATGGAGTCTTGGCAAAGGCCAATTCAATTGGTCTAATCAAGTAAAATATTTGAAATTTAGGTATACCGACGAATGCTGAGCATACCCTGGATCGTGTCCTAAGGCGGGGTTTCCACTAACCTCTCATTACAGAAAGCAAAGACATTGGCGTGGTAGCAGACATTCAAGACCTAGGCGGGTATTCCACCGACCTCTCATTGCAGAAAAGGTCGGTGGAAACGCCACCTGAGTCTTGAATGTCTGCTACCACGTCACCGTTTTTGTAAATAGCCCTAGCCAGTCGGTGGAATGGGCGCCTTATATCTTTTAGATAGGCAGGTTTTTTTTTTTTTTTTAATTGGTTGAAATGTGTTGTATAGTAATTTAATCAACTGCATTAGAGTAAAAAGATTAAATACCCGTAATGATTACATATATGTTGAGAAGTCAAAATGCCTTTTTTTAGAAAGGGGTCGAGGCAACTTCTGCCATCGGATTAGGACTATTTTTTACTCTTTCAAAATTTATAATGCTGGCAATAAAGCATAAGAATTCAAAACGAAATTCAACTGGAGCATAGTATGTTCTACGAAACATATGGTCGACGCCCTCTTGAAGTTAAAATATCGCCCCATACGTGGAATCCCATATTCAGTTTAGAACCAATCAATCAATCAATACTATAATAGTGCCTTCTCACCTATTCATTTGGTGTAATTAGGTAGCCGACTATAGGCCTAATGCCATCCCTTCAGGCCTTTTTTCTGGTATAATCTTCAGAGAGCGCATTTAGCGAACAAAGAAAATAGTATTCGACCTTGACATGCTTAGGTCTATTATTAAATTTAAAATTAGTTCATGTGTCATAAAATTGATACAATTCCTGAAATATAAATTTATTAAGCACTATATTTTAGAACTGAAACAAAATTGGTTTAAAACACTTACTTGTTTGTTTTTAAAAGACCTATTCAACCCGTCCACTGCCATTTTCCCAGATGCCAAATTTAGGCAACTCCAGTCCATTGTAGATGACTCACTGACGTAAGATGGTAAGAACTAAGAATATGCTAAATGTTCAGTCCAGTCGCCAACTCTCCAAGGGAGTAGGGACCAAGCCCAAGGACATTGCCAAAAAAACAGTATCTATCAATCTATCTCCTGTTCTGCCTACGGCTTGCGGTGCGCCGGTGCTGCGCCTGCGCGTACTAATGTACTATGTCCACATGTCGTGTGACGTCACTCGGTCACTATAGATAGACCATTCCAGGATTACGTCTCAGAAGAATGCTTCCTATTGGTTGGAGTGCCAATGTTGTATATGCCCAATGCGTTTCTAATGGGCGACTACACGTAAATTCTGATAACACATAGCAGTGTCAAGGTGGTAGTGTGCTTATAATTGTGCCGTCTGCGAGTCTCTACACACCTTGCCATCGGAGAAGTGTCGTAACTCGACACATGTACCCATTAGGCTACTTAGTGAGGCGATTAGAGAGGTTAATCGGATACATTCATTAAATTTTTTACGTGATTAACCTCTTAAAAATCAAACACCAAAAATACAATTATTGTAGAGAGTCATATGACAGTCCGGGACTGTCACTCCCTGACATGTTTCTGTGTGCGTTTATTTAAAGGTAATTTTTATTTTGGCAGTTTTAGGAACGAGCAGCGTTTGTTAGAAGGTAAGATTTATTTATAGTTTGGCAGGGTAAAGGCATTTTAGTTTATTTTAAGCATGCCAGGGACACTTCTCAACCTCCTTACAATATGTAAATTTGGTTTTTGAACAAATAAACTAAAATTGCACCCAGGCCCCAGGGCATTGCGGAAACACACCCTATGCTTTTTTTCCTGTGTGAGGGCCTCACTTAAACAAATTAATAAATGCTTTTTCGTAATCGCTATTCTTCAAATGTTGCATTACAAATCAAAAACATTAATATTCCACCGAGCAGCAGTCAACTAAGTGCAATTCAAAAAATAAATATCCAACACCCTCGACTTCATTAATATTTGATCAATTAAAACGACACTACACCCTTACCACAATAGTAGTTTAAGGCCAAGCCGGAGGGTTGTGACCTTGAGCGTTGAATACATAGAAATATAATAGAACTGGAGGGCCGGGAGCCATAATATGCTTTACGAGGCACCCGTTAACCATAAGCCAACTATCAGAGATAAGTACCAACGCAAAAAATATCGAAGTCTTACACATCGCAGCATAGCAAAGCGGATACCTGGACCCAGTCAAAAGCTCTGTAGTTTAGTAATTAGCTTGTGCAGGCTATTTCCCTGTCGAATTGCGAACTTATCTTGTGCAGGCTACAGTAGCAGCCATATATATAACGGTCTCCAGCCACGGGATGGTTGAATATCCATTTTATAAACAAAGCCCCGCGTCACGTACCTGTTCCGTATTTGACTTGTATTATTTCAAATAATTGCAGTTTTACCTATTTCTGGCGCTTTACTGTCAAATTAAGTGTTGAGCTTCTGACTGTAGTGCATTTCATTACAAACGGTGGAGGTTTTTCTTCCCTGTGGGGCACGTAAAAATGTTCTAAAAGGTATGTTCTTAATTTCTTCCTGCACAAATTTTAGACCAAATGTAAGTGTAATTTTTGGTTCAGTCAATAGTGTAAGCATGTCTACGCGTATACTATACCCTTCTATCGATTTTTACTACTCCCCTGCGGTTTAAAACATATATTTATTACGAACCCCCTGCAAAGACATTTCCAGGCCAGTCACGTGACCCCCTCCGGCTTGGCCTTAATGGTAAACAAGTGTCTCATGAAGAAATTTCACACGTCTCGATTCACATTAATGGCTCACAAAGTAATTATAACTAGGCTTATTAACTTACATAATGTCAACCGAAATTAGAGAATATAGAAAAACTGGGCTTGGCGGGATTCGAACCCACGATCTACGCCTAACTTAACCACTGGGCCAAAAGCCCCGACAAGAACAGTTGATGCATAGGTATATCCTCTCCCGGTACTTATATTCTCGAATTGACATGATTCGTTATGTTAGACAGGTTAGCACAGCTACACAACTATCTAACCGAACAAGTCTGTGAGCTTAGGCACCTATTCCACCTACGTCAATAGTCAATAGTAAATGTGGTATTGACGTAGGTCGAATAAGCGCCTAACACAATGCCATAAAAGGTAATGCTTTGCACATACTGTATATTGAAATATTATATGGTGTATAGGCGTATTTTGTTACACGAATATTTTACATTTGAACACAAATCCGTATTAGAAGTTGGACCAATCAGGGAACAGGAGGAAAAGAAGCAAAAAAATGCAACAAAATGAGCGTATTGCGATATTCAAATATTATATTCTAAGCAGTAGACATGAATTCAAATGAAAGGCGCCAATCCAAAATTTGAAGAAAACAAATGATATCAACATCACCCATTATAAAAAATAACTTAAAACAACTAACTAAAAGAAATAAAGAACCAGTAGAAATTGGGCTGATGGGCCGTGGTTGATTTGAAAGTTGACTTTCATATCGACTATGGACCATCAGCCCATTTTCTACTGATTCTTTATATGACTCTGGGCGCGAAAGCCTTTGCAGTTACATTTTAAAAAATAAACCCTATAAAAAGTCACACCAACAGCATAATATTAACCATTAACACGATAGTCATCACAAATCCAAGATGTCAGCCTAGCGTAAAGAAATTTTTGTAAGCCAAAATCGTGGCAAAACTAAAAAAACTTATCAGAAAAAAAAATGAATATCTGATCTACCTCCCGACCAAGATTAAATATTATTGAATACATAATACTAATCCTGTTCTCTAATCCGGGTTAAGAATCGAACATTTAATACGCTCCGCCCCCTTTGGTAACAAAATGCACCAAATCCAGTAATCCAAATTCGAATTCGTGTAACAAAATACGCCTTATATAACACTGTCATTAAATTAACTTTGGTTGAAGAGGTAACCTCCACGTAATAACCGAAATTAGAGGATATAGATATTAGCATGAGTCATGCATTTTCTATACTAAATTATATATATTATATTAGGTACCGTACTATACCTGTTGGGAATTTTGAACTTTGAAACACGCGCGGTTGCATCGGGGTAATTTACTCTAATTTTAAGGCCTCCTGATTGGTCCGAATTTCATGGGGTGTCGGTTCATAACATGATATATTCATGGTGATTAGAGATGTGGGTCTTCTGCTATGTTTTTTTGGTTGTTTGTTGTTGAAAAAAGGTAGAAATGGTCAAAATATAAAAATATAAAAAAGCTACGTATAGTTTTTTACAGTGACAGGACTTCTTGCAAAATGGAAAAGTTAAAAGCAGAACGAAAAGGAATACGTTCTAAGATTAGTTTTACAAAAGCGTGCAACAAACTGAATACGTTACTTGAAGACGGTGGGAGAAGCTATGAAATTAAAAGTCAAATCCAAGGTTTGAATGCTAAAATGGAAAAGATGAACCTTTTACACAAGGAAATTATGAATAGTTTGGAAACTGGAGAAGCCGGGGATTATGAATATGAAACTGTACTACAAGAAGAATATCTTGACAAACTACTCGAAATGAATTGTCGGTATGAAGAACATATTAAGAAAAATGAAGAGGCTGAATTCGGACAAAGGGATGGAGAAGAGTACAATGAGGCGAAGAGAAGAGAGAAGCCTGGGAAATGTGGAGGCTACAAGCTACCGAAGCTGGAGTTACAATCATTTGATCTTTCCCCTCAAAACTGGCTGCCTTTTTGGTCGCAGTATAGAAGAATTTACGAGGATAGGAATTTAAGTGTAAACGATAAGTATCAATATCTTTTAATGTCTTTGGATGATAATTCTAAAGCAAAGACAATGATTTCTATATATCCTACAGATACTGACCATTTTGAAAAAGCTGTTGAACAATTAAGAAATAGGTTTGGCAGAGAAGAACTACTGATTGAAGTGTATACGAGGAATATTTTAAAGTTAGTCACCTCCAGACAAAATGTTTTAGAGCAATTGTACGATGAGTTGACTAGGAATTTAATGGTTTTAGAGACTCTAGGCATGACGCTAGAAAAATGTTCGTTCATGTTGTACCCTTTAGTGGAGAGTTGCTTACCCGAGGAAATTTTAATTAATTGGAAGCGACATCGTCTGAGACATCGATCTCTTAATCTAAGTCAAAGTATGGAAAGTGTAAGTTTAATTGAATGTAACCCTTTAAAAGAAATGATGGAATTTCTTAAAGAAGAGGTGAGGAGCAAAGAAAGAGTCGAAATGGCTCAAAGATTTGTTGCAAAACCCAAAATGAGTACGACGACTTTGTTGTTAAATAACGCACCCAAAAAGATTGGTTGTATTTTTTGCCAAATGCACAATCATGAATCTAATAATTGTTATAAGGCTTTAAAAATGTCATTAAGTGAAAGATACGAGTATGTTAAGGAGGAAAACGCTTGTTTTAGATGCTTGAAACCAGGACATAAAGTAAAGAATTGTGAAGTCTCAGTTTCCTGCTCTAATTGTAAAAGCCGTTCACATCTTTCATTGATTTGTAAAAGGGGAAAAGATGCGTTTCCGGAACGTGTAAATAAAGAAAGGGAAGTGCAAGATAAAAAGACATCTAATCTTTTGTCAAATTCGTTGGTGTCTTCTGTTTATCTTAAAACGCTTAAAGTCAGAATTGAAGGCTCAAAAATAATAAGAGTAGTTTTGGATGATGGCAGTAATCATTCTTATGTTCTAAAGAGTTTGTTAAATGAGTTACAGGTGAAACCTATTGGAAAGGAGACACTGATTCATGGATTATTCGGGGGAAAGGAATCTGAAGCTACTGAACACATGGTATATGATTTAAAAATTGAAAGTGTTACAGGTGGCGATTCAGTAAAGGTTCGTGTGTTTGATCAAGGAATTATTTTTGCAGATCTACCACGTCTCTCTCGTTCAAAGGAAGCGGATGCCTTGAAGGAGCTTCATAATAAAGGTATTATTTTATCAGATGTTGGAGAAGGGACTCCGCAAATAGACATGTTGATTGGAGCAGATTTAATTGGAAGTTTACTTACAGGGCGTATGGAAATAATGAAAAATGGTTTAAGCGCCATTGAAACTAAAATAGGTTGGTGTGTGTTAGGTACTGGTAGAAAGTGTTTTAATATGATGTCTTTAAGTATGTTAAGTGTCACAGAAACAAAGCTGTGGGACTTGGACACATTAGGTATATCGGAACCAGTAAAAGCAAGTAACAAGGAAGAAGAAATTGAAAATGTCATGATACACTTTGAGAATTCTATCATCATGAATAAAGAGAAGAAATACCAGGTGGAGTTACCTTGGAAAGAAGGACACCCTGTTCTACCCGAAAATTATGAGATAGCCAAACAAAGACTGGGTAATGTATACAAAAAACTTGAGAAAGATAACTTAGTAATGGATTATGATAACGTGTTTAAAAAATGGGAGAAGGAGGGAATTATTGAAAAAGTGTCGTGTTTAAACGATTGGGAATCAAAATGTCATTATTTGCCTCATAGACCAGTTATAAAATTAGATAGGGAAACTACAAAAATTAGGCCGGTATTCGACGCCTCGACAAAGAAACCTGGGCATCCGTCTCTCAATGACTGTCTTCATACGGGACCCAACTTGATCAAGAGAATCCCTACAATTCTAGGTAAATTTAGGGAAGGCAAAATAGCTGCTACTAGTGATATAAGACAAGCTTTTCAGATGATTGTTCTTGATGAGAAAGATAGAGATGTAGTGCGCTTTCTATGGTTTGATATAAAAAATAAGGAAATGATGGTTTACAGACACTGCAGAGTCGTATTTGGGATTTCTTCCAGTCCGTTCTTACTGAATGCGACTTTAAACCATCATCTGAGAAAGTCTGAGTGGAAACAGTTTGCTTATACACGTGATAAGTTAATTGATGGATTTTACGTTGACGATTATGTTGACAGTTTTAATAATGAATCAGAATGGCTACAATGTAAAGGCGAAGCTCAAGACATTCTGTCAGCAGGAGGATTTGAGTTAACAAAATGGACTTCAAATGCCCCTGGTTTTCAAAAGGGAGAAGTTTCTGTGTTAGGTTTGATGTGGAACACAGAAAAAGATGAATTATATTGCAAGGGGTTTCCAACTAACATCAATACAGACGAAGAAATTACCAAAAGAAAGTTATTGTCAGTGGTTGGTCAAGTTTTTGATGTGACGGGTCATTTATGTGCGGCACTTTTGGAGCCCAAATTAATTCTACAGGAAGCTTGGAAGAGAAAAATTGAATGGGACGAAGTGCTACCAGCAGAGTTAGGAGAAAGATTTCGTAACTGGTATGAACATACTAATTTAATTGAAGAATGTCGTTTTCCGAGACGAATTATTGCAGAAAATTTTAACACTGGAGAAATAACAGGACACGTGTTTTGTGACGCTAGTATTACAGCCATGGGAGTAGCTATTTTTGTACGACAAGTTATAGACAATCACGTCACTGTGCAATTAATTGTAGGTAAATCTCGCGTGGCACCTATTACACCTACAACCATACCACGTTTAGAATTGTTGGCTGCATGCTTAGGAGTCAGGTGTTGGAAGAGTATTCGCTCCATTTTTAATGAAAATGTGGAAGTCTATTTTTGGAGTGATTCAATGATTGCCTTAGGGTGGATAACTCATTCGGAGCCTTGGGGAACGTTTGTTGGTAACAGGGTGAAAGAAATTAGAAATGGAAGCAAAATAGAGAATTGGCGTCACGTATCTGGAACAAAGAATCCGGCTGATCTCCCCAGTCGAGGATGCAATTTTAAAACTTTGTTACAAACCAAGTGGTGGGAAGGGCCTTTATGGTTAAAACAACCTCCTAATACATGGCCTCATACAAAAATCAATTTAACTGATGAATGCTTAGCAGAGTGCAAAACAAAAGTCACTAATCTGATCTCTACAACAAATCAGGAGAGCTTTCTTAACAATTTTGAAAAGTATTCTAGTTTTTTAAAAATTGTCCGCATATGTGCGTGGATTGTAAGATATACTAGAATAATCAGAAATCTGCCTGTTAATATAGAAACAAAAGGAGAACCGTCTCCTTTAACAGCTGCTGAACTTGAGACAGCCGAATTATTATTAATCAAGTCAGCACAAAGCGAAATAGATACGTCTAAATTAAAAGGGATTCAGGTACAGAACGACGAAAATGGAATCCTAAGAGTTGAGGCTCGAAATAATACCTTTAATAGTGCTTTGTTGGTATTACTTCGTTATAATTTTTTAGTCATTAGATTGGTAGAGTATGTACATGCTAATATGGGACATGCTGGTGTCGGTACTACTCTTACTAAGTTACGTGAAAAATATTGGATCATACAAGGAAGGTATGTTGTAAAAAATGTTGTGAGGGATTGTGTTCATTGTAAACGTTTTTTTGCTAAAGCAGGGGTGGCTCGAAAAGCTCCACTCCCTGATAATAGAGTAGATATTGGTCTGTCTGTTTTTCAGCATTCTGGAGTAGATTTGTTCGGACCACTAATACTTAAAGACGGCAACAAATGTTGGGGAGTTTTATTTACTTGCGCGGTATATAGGGCTGTGCATCTTGATATTGTGACGTCGTTGTCAACTGAATGTTTCATCATGGCATTGAGACGGTTTATTTCCAGAAGAGGCAATGTTCGAGTCTTATCTTCAGACAACGGAACCAACTTTGTTGGATTTAAAAATATTCTTGACTCAATTGATTGGATCAAAATACAAGATCACTGTAGTGATAAGCAAATAGAGTGGCGTACACATCCGCCAAAATCACCTTGGTACAATGGAATCTGTGAGCGTCTAATTCGGTTGATAAAAGAATTGTTATTTAGAAACGTTGGTAAAGCTTGTCTCACAGTGGAGGAACTGTACACAGTCTTCTGTGATACAGAGCGTGTCATTAACTCAAGACCTTTAACGTATGTTTCAGGGACAACGGATGATTTTACAGCTTTAACTCCAGCAATGTTTATACATCAACCTGGTGATGCCTCTGACACTTTAGATGTTATTGATGAAAGGTATTATACTAAAAGAATTGAATATGTTCACAGAGTCAGAAAACAAATCAAAGAGCGGTTTCAAAAGGATTACCTAAATCTATTGGTACATCGAGGAAAGGAAACTATGGAAAGACCTATTTTAATAGGTGATGTTGTACTTATTCATTGCGATGGTTTAAAACGAATAAAATGGCCTCTAGGTCGTGTTGTAGATATTTTTACAGGTAGAGACGGAGCGGACCGAGTTGCAAAAGTGAAGACCTCCAATGAAGAATTAATTAGACCTTTTCAAAAACTGTATTTATTAGAAGGAGTGAACTATAGAAATTTGTCCGCTGTCTGTACGGAAACTTTGAATTCTGACATAATTAAGGAAAACTGTGGTAGTGAATTAGATGAAGTGGAAACTGAGTCTAAAGAGATTATATACAATCCTGATATTATTACCAGAAGAGGTAGATGTGTTAAAAAACCTCTCAGACTTGATTTATAGGATAAGGTTTTGTTTTGGTTTGTTTCCTATATTGTATATTGACGTTGACAGTTGTCAATGTTCTTTCTTTATTTGTTCATTGTTTGTGACTGTGTCACGGTGGGGAGTGTTGGGAATTTTGAACTTTGAAACACGCGCGGTTGCATCGGGGTAATTTACTCTAATTTTAAGGCCTCCTGATTGGTCCGAATTTCATTGGGTGTCGGTTCATAACATGATATATTCATGGTGATTAGAGATGTGGGTCTTCTGCTATGTTTTTTTGGTTGTTTGTTGTTGAAAAAAGGTAGAAATGGTCAAAATATAAAAATATAAAAAAGCTACGTATAGTTTTTTACAATACCTATGGAAAGCCTATATTTCGAGTCCAAGTGACGTCATCGACTAAGCCCCGCCTTTACCAACATGCACTCACCAGGAAGTTAGTACCAAACAGACAAACCCGCTAAAATCATAAAAAATACCTTGTAACTGCCCGTCTGTCTGGCATGCCATGGTGTTTGGCAATGAGTTCGTTCGTAAGTTATGACATCCCCAAGCTAAGCATGAGTTGTTCCCGATCCCTAACCGCGCAAGCTGGTGGCGGAGCTCCCACGGAACTGGCCTCTGGAAGCGTCATTATCATATAGGTCCAAACTAATAGGTGTATATCCGCGCCAATGTATAAAATTAAAACACTTTAAAATAATTATAATTTTTATACTAATAATATTGTTGTATTTTTTAAAATAATTATCACAGAATAAATGCTAGAATTGTATTGATGAGTTTGATTCTAGTATTACAAGTAGGCTATTTTGCGGGCAATACGGCTAATTCACTATTTTTAGTAAGAATTATTTCTTTTTCTTTTATTTAAGCTCGAAGTACGCAACTCACAATAAGACCAGGGATGGATCCAGCCCATTTTGGGGGGGGGGGGGGGTAGTTGTGGGTCAAAATAGGAAAAACATAAGTAGCATCGATTACATCAGAGCGTAATGAATTAATTTACAATATATTTACCAAATCCCCCCCCCTTGTATTCGTCCTTGAATAAGACCCGGTACAACCGCGGACGTAAGACGCCGGAAATGGGCTTGGAAATGTGTCATCGGAACAAAATACTCAATGATTGCGCAAAGAATAGATGTGGCAAAATTAAAAGGCGCCGCCTGTTTGATTTCCCGCAATAAAACAACCAGCAAGAAAAGAGAAAGCAATAAGTATCGCGATGATGGCCCTTGTATAAGGGGATGTTAAACACTCATTTGAATTTAACGAAAAAAGAATAGTTAAAATTCATTGAGTGCACTGCTGGGACTTTCAAGTGGCGAAGAAATAAAATCCGTAATGGCTCTTTCTCTGAATATTCATGAGTCCTTCCTCAATGATCATAAATTAGTTAACTTCAACCTCAAAAACTTTATTGGAAAAAGAAACTGATTGCTGGAAAAAGCTAGAATACATTATTTAGTTTACAATAATGTTATAAGGAAGCTGCACAGATTGCGAAAGAAAACAATAATTTAAATTACCCTTTTTTCATTGCATATACGAATATATAATTTAGTATCCATACTTTATACCAGAGTAAACTTTGCATACATAGCAAGTATGCGCGTTACGTCATGTTAAGAGTAGCCTATATACGTCCCATAAGAAATAGGTAGGTACTCTAAAATCCGTTGTTTTCATTGACTTCTGATTTTAAATTTAATTTTAGCGAAGTAAGACATTATAGATTTGCCTCATTTTAAGTTGTAGAAGACTACATCATGCATCATGTTGTCTGATTTCTCGTGAAATAGATTGATAGATTAATTATATCCAATTTTAAAATGGTAAAAGTAGTATTTTTTAATGAATCAAAATGTTAATAGCTTGCTTAGTTAATTAAACAAGGAAAAAAAAATATTAAATTTCGGGTTGCCAATTCGCTGCGAGATAATATACACTCAGACACTTTTTAATGACCTGCATGAAAAAAATATTATGGGATTCATATAGGAAGAATATGGGATGTTTTTATATTTCCTCTGCAAAAATATGATTATGCAACTAACTACAAACGTTGGCACTTACGTAAAATGATTTGCCTGTCTAACTAACTAACTTAATTATTGTATTTAATTTACATTTTCTGCAAGTGAGGAGGAAATGGGGGGGGGGGGTGTTATAAGCGAGAGCAGCGTCAGCGCCAGTAATAAAGAAATAAATAAAGTTAAAATAAATATAGTCACATTCCAGCGACACAGTTACTATATAAACTAAATAAAAATGACGAACAATTTATTGACAACGGAGAGAGCCCTTACTGGTGTAAAAAATCAAATTTCATAAGAAAATTATATAGTTCGTAGGGCAATTCAATTTTCAAACGAAGGGATTTGGTTGGTATAAAGCATTGTAGCCTACCTGTTCATATTGTTTCAAAATTAAATTGATCATGAACAAACCCCCCCCCCCCCTCCCGTATCGTTTCTCATAGCATTATCGGGGACGCGTGTGACATATGGGTAATGCGAAACCCTATTATACCTGCCGTTACAACGGCGTCACGTCTTTTAGCCATACATCTTCAGAACCTCAGCGTAAATGCGGCTCGTATCAAGCGTGCAACATTAACGGAATGTGGCCTTAGGGGCTCAAACCCACCCCCTCCCTCCTTACCCCCCGCCACCCGCCTTGTTAACAACTTTTTTAATGACCTTCATTTTCTTAGCCTTTCTTTTTTGCTTTCCTTATTTTCAGTGTTCTTTTTCCTCTCAAAAGCCATGCCTGAGTTGATTAGGCTATTACTCTTGGTTCTGCCTGTATATACATAAGGCAAAAGTTTACCTTGGAAAAGTTGGGTTGAATTATTTTTCTTTGCCATCTTTTAGATTTTAGGTTTCTTGTGGTTGAATATTAGGTAACTGCTGAGTGCTCATGGAGAAAATGTGCAATTAAAATAATTAGACTGTGTTAGGCTCCTATTCGGATTTTTTTTTTAATGCAAGCAGTTTCTTTTTTAAGGATTGTTCCTTAGACACTTTTTCTAGTGTGTGTGTATATTTAAGCGCGAACCTTCTTCTATTACAGTACGACAGCTCGGACAGACTACTTTATGATGGGTTAATTGTAAGACTGGGCCGAAAATTCGCGCATTTGGAGAATAAAGACAATTTTCTGTCTTCTTTCTTTAATAACGAAATGATAATATCGTATGTAAGCCATCAATAATACAGTCGTATAAATGCTATTATGAAAGAATGTACTTAGGTAATACCACTTAAAATCACTTTTATAAAAGTTCCAAGTGTCTCCAATGTGATACTTTGGAAAAATGTATATCATAGTGAATTATAATGCTTAATACTTTAATACACATTTTTTTTTCCTAAGGCGCCCATTCCACCGACCGGCTAGGGCTATTTACAAAAACAGTGACGTGGTAGCAGACATTCAAGACTTAGGCGGGGTTTCCACCGACCTCGCATTGCAGAATTGACGGAAATGTTTATTTTCCTCTATGCCATAGTTAAAATTGATCAATGATCATACAGTAAAATCACAAACAAACAAACTAAAATTAAAAAATGGCGTCATGGGATATGTTAAGTACAAACATTTTAATAGATTTCTATAAAAAGAAAAATTCTAATTACTGTCAATGTCATTTGCATTCTGCATTGCGAGGTCGGTGGAGACGCCACCTAAGTCTTGAATGTCTGCTACCACGTCACCGTTTTTGTAAATAGCCCTAGCCGATCGGTGGAATGGGCGCCTCAGTGTATTATGTTGACTGTATACAGGCAACAGAGTCTAATACAATACTTTATCGTATTGCAACTGACCATATAAACGGCGTCCCTTTAATTATTAAAACTGATCAAATTTCTAATATAATTTAGTTGTAGTCTAAGCCCCTACTCGTTGAACATAGAGAACAATATAACGAGCTCAAGGTGTTTAAGAGGGGGCCATTCAATTTCATTAAGTGTTAATCAAGTCCCCGCACTTAACAGGGCTTAGGCAAGACTTAGCGTAGTTGAACCGTTCATCTAGACGGGGTTTAATTAGCCATTAACACCACTCGCCCTTACAGAAGTAGTTTCTACGCTATTACTGCTTTACTATTGCTGATTGCATTGTTATTTGTTACGTCTTTTGGTCAGAAATATGCCTTGTATACCTGTGAACCCATAAAGTTGACATTGGGTAGACAGACCCATCAAGGTTGGCGGAAAATGATTTTTCCTTTTAGGTCAAGTCTCGAACCTAGTCGGCTAGTCCTTCTATTACCAACTGGACTGCTCCTCAGCAGCCTGATCGAGGCGATTATAATACCGGGGTTAAATAAATACCCTAGGATTATAACTGTAAACAAAGAAATTTTGAATAGCACTTTCCATTATAAAATTATCTTCTTTACCAGGGGATTAAATAAATACCGGTATTATAATCGCCTCGATCAGGCTGCTGGTACCCATTTATTAATTTTATTTTAGGAGTAATTTTAGGATTTTAGTTTTGGATTAGATTGAGGGGACCCATCACGGGAATGCCCAAAGGTGCCCCTCTGAACAACAAACATTAACAAATTGTACAAGAAAAAGAGTAAATAAATATTAGATTTGATTATAGATTTAGAATAATAAGGTGCACGATACAATTAGAGTTCTAGAAATCTTGGTACTAGCGGACCTATATTTGGAGGGGGCTGCAATAGTGGATGGAAAGTCTATAGTCAGGAGGTTCTAGGATAAAGTGAAGACTTAATTATAGTAAACACACTGTAATTACTTAAATTGTAATGTATGGATTACAATATGAACTATTAGGTAAGGCGGGGATTCCACCAACGTCAATAGTGATATTAAATGTTTTTGACGTGGTAGCAGACATTTTTAGACAGTTTTAGACAGTCTAAAAATGTCTGCTACCACGTCAAAAACATTTAATATCACTATTGACGTTGGTGGAATCCCCGCCTAAGCAAGTCAAAGACCAGTTGCATTCTGCGCAGATGCTTCACCGCGTACTCATTTAATATATTTTCCTCCGCAGTCACTTTGGTATCTCTATGAAGGTATGACGGTCCATCAGCACTTTTGAGCCATGCAAGGCTCCAGGTCCGGATGGGATTTTTCCCCTCCTTCTTCAGGAGGGGAAAGAGATCCTCACCCCGGCATTGACAACCATCTATCAGGCCAGTGTAGCGCTTGGACATGTTCCTAAGTCGTGGGCAATGGCTAAGGTAGTATTTATACCTAAACCTGGAAAGGCGAACTACGCCCAGGCCAGGTCATACAGGCCGATATGTCTCAGTTCTTTTCTATTAAAAGCTCTAGAGAAAATCCTGGATAAACATATCCGGGAAAAAATACGCACTAACGCTGGTTTGCATAGTTCTCAGTATGCGTACCGCCCTGGCAGATCCTCTGAGACTGCATTGCATCAACTGGTGAGCAGACTGGAGGAAAGCCTGGACAATGGAGAGATTGCACTGGCAGCGTTTTTGGACATTGAGGCGGCTTTCTCCAACGCGGGACATGACTCCATGGTAAGGGCGTTGGAGAGAGTTGGCGTAAATGCAACTGTGTGTAGATGGATCAGATCCATGCTTAGCAATAGGAAGATTCTAGCATCCCTATCTGATGAGAAGGTGATGGTAAGGGCCACCAGGGGTACGGCACAGGGGGGGGTTATCTCGCCCCTGTTGTGGAACCTTGTGGTGGACAAAATCATCACCAGACTCAATGAGGTGGGAGTGTACGCACAAGGATATGCGGATGATTTGGCCATTGTGATTAGGGGTAAGTCCATGACGGTCATAACCGAGCTAATGCAAATGGCTTTTTCTGAAGTAGAAAAATGGTGCAAGGCTGAAAATCTGAGCATCAACCCATCCAAAATCTCGATGGTACCATTTACTCGAAAGAAGAATCTTGATGGGGGAAAGCTGCCTAAGCTTTTCAATCAAGTTGTAAAACTGGGGACGGAGGTTAAGTATCTAGGGGTTAACCTAGACAAAGGACTTACCTGGAATCCCCATATTACAAAAACTATTAACCGAGCTAAACAATTAATTTATGTTTGCAGACGGGCAATAGGCACAACGTGGGGAATCAGGCCCAAAATGGCAATGTGGATTTACACAATGGTCATTAGGCCGGTGATTACCTATGGAAGTGTAGTTTGGTGGACCAAGACTACACAGGTCACAGTGACAACCAAGTTGAATGGGCTCCAGAGGCTGGCCTGCCTCTGTATCACAGGAGCAATGTCAACTTCACCAGGGGATGTCCTGAATACTTTATTGAACCTGCCAACCCTGGGAGTCTTCATTGAAGCACAGGCCAGGATGGGCGCCTATAGATTGGAGCTGGAAGGCTGCTGGAGAAGCAAAAGGTCAGGCCACTCCAATATTACCAAAAGCATATCGGAAGACACGCTTTTAATGCCGTCAGACCGAATGACACCCCTGCTCTCATTCAGCAAACCATTTAACACTAGAATTCCAGCTAGAGAAGAATGGAATGCTGAAGAACATCAAACAGGGGACAATGACCTAGTCTGGTATACAGATGGGTCGAAAATGGAAAATGGGGCTGGAGGAGGAGTCTATGGGGAAACTGTAGACAAATCTATAGTCCTAAGCCTCGGCAAATATGCTACAGTCTTTCAGGCTGAGGTAGGGGCCATTATAAAATGCCTAGAGGAGTGTATGGAAATGGAAAGCAAGGGCAAAACCATTATTATCTATACAGACTCGCAGGCAGCGATTAAGGCTGTGGAGGCTATAAAGATCACATCAAAAATGGTGTGGCACTGCATCAACCTCCTAATAAAGGTGTGTCGGGAAAACTCAGTCTCGCTGATTTGGGTCCCGGCTCACTCGAACTTTGATGGGAATGAAAGAGCCGACGAGCTGGCTCGAAAAGGTGCAGAAACGCCATTCATTGGTGCAGAACCTAAGTATGGGATGGCTTATTGCCAGGCCCGTACTTCTGTACAAAAATGGGTGCAGAGAAAAACTGCAGAGGAATGGAAGAAAGTCCCGGAAAGCAGATTTGCTAAGATGGTTATTCCGGGTCCTAGTAAAAAGCTCACCGATCAGCTTCTCTCTTTAAGTAGCGAGCAAGCTAGAAGGGTGGTTGGCACGCTTACGGGCCACGGCCACTTCAACAAACACATGCATAGGGTTGGCGTGAAAAACGACAGTAGATGTAGACTGTGTGAAGTTGAAGAAGAAACAGCTGAACACATTCTCTTTGAATGTGAAGCGCTGGGAAAAACTCGATACCAAACTCTTGGCCACCCTAGGTCTGAAGAGGAAACCATCCGATCTAATCCCATCACAAAAACACTAGAATTTATCAAAAAGACTGGTGTTATAAGATGGGCGTAGACGGCAAACGTGGAAGCAAAAGACCTTCTAGGTCGACGCTTATAGGAACTCAAACGAGTAGGCCCCACGAAGGTAAAAAAAAAAAAAAAAAAAAAAAAAAAAAAGGTATGGCGACGCTAGGCCATTCAAACGCTGGTAGCCCGCTGCCGTGGCTGCCGTAGGATGCGTGAAAATGTCGTTGAAAAGATTTGAAAGTACTATACTTTCTATCTAGTATGAGCAAGGGCGGATTTTAGGGGGGGGGGGTGTCAGAGGGTCCGGACCCTCCCCCCCTAAATAAATTAACTTACACTAGATAACAATGGGTTTACAGTGGGAATTAAAAATAATTATGTTTTTTTAATGTTATAATCCACTGAACCTGCCCGCTGACCCCCCCCCCCATAAATTGGAAGCAAAATCTGCCCTTGAGTATGAGTTAGGTTAGAGAAGGGAGGGGGGGAGGCGGCGGCTATAGCCCCATTAGCCCATAGTTGGATCCGATAGTAAAATAGAAACCTAGGGCCGCCTTATAGCCGCTAGGTTTTTCACCACTTGTCTTAGGAATGGTGGCGGATGGCCCCAGAAATGAAAAAAATAAAATTTTGGTGGAAAATGAATGTCCCATCTCTCCTATATAAAATTCTAGACACAATAATATTATGTACGGTACATAGAAAAGGCTCTGGTGAATGTTTCGTGTCCCCCCCCCCTAACGCTGGTAGTGTTTTGATAAGCCAAGGACATTCAGTGTTACCAAAAGATAGAAAAGTTGCCTTTGCTTTGCCTTACGAAACACTTTCACGCAAAAAAATAAAAATAGATTTAAACCGATATTATACGCTATTAGACTGCAGAACAACTCCCTCCTTCACTATAGAAAAAAAAACTCCAAAATGCCTGCTGTTAACATAATTTTAAGGTTATGGTCTCTGCTGCGGCAAAAAGGGAAGAAAAAGAACACGCAAAACTGCCGGGAAAAAGTTGGAAAAAGATTGTTAGGGCTGGTTATTTCCATATTTTATAAATACATAATACCCACGGAAAGTACCCTATAACACGACGATAAAAACATAGCATTTTTTAACAAGGCAGCGTCTTGGTTAAACGGTCTCCGCGGGAGGGGGGGGGGAGGTGGGAAAGTTAACCATCAGCGCACCCTTATACGTGGGGGGTGAACCTTGTTCTCGCTTATTAGTGTTTATGATTTCATTTCTGAAGTGGTCTTTAACGAAATAATGCTACAGCGGTTTTAGAGATAGTGATATTTTCGCCATTTTCCTTGTACGCTGGAGATTTTCCCAAGCCCCAAGGGTGTGTTCTGCATATTTTTTCGCTGATTTTGTATCGTCTGAGGACTTCACGATATTCGACTATTGCTTTGTAGGAACCTTACCGGTTGTTCAGTTGTTGTGCTGAGTGCTGACAATAAAATTGTCCTCAATTGCATAATACTGATTCACTCTGGGCAGCTAGGCCTAAAGGTAATACAAACGTGTATCAGTAGTCTGCTGTCATCAATTGTGCGTCAATATTAGCCAATCAGAGCCCTAGTGACATGTCTTTTAGACTACTGATGGGTAGGCTCCTTGAAGTGATAAAAGACTTGTAACGGCGACTTAGAGCTATATTAGGCTAGAGAAATTCCCAGACGACTTCAATCGAAGAGAGAAAAAATGCGAAAATGCGAAGTATGTTGATATTGTATGTTATTGTACATATATTAAGCATAAGTCCTTTTATTTGGTTCATCGCCTCAAGCATGGTCCAATAAACCGTAACACGGTATTAGGGAAACTGACCTTGAAGGCGGAGGAACTCAATAAAGAGTCAAAGGCATAAGAATGCAGAAGGCAACGGGTAACCACTGTCGCCATGACTACAATTGCCATGATGATCGCCAATCTTAGGTAGAAAGACAATACGCTAATAGGTACAGTTCTATTGTATAGGAGAAGCTGTTTCTTTCACGCCAAAGGATTTTCAGGGTATTTACCATTTACGTACAGTACGTACAGGCTAATATTTACCGGTAAATTTGTTTAAAATTAATGTCCCCGAGATTTTTTACATTTTACCACTTCTCCATACATGATACAGGTGTTTATACCTTCTCAATTATAGACTATTCGTAAATTGAGTGGTACTACAAAAAACTCAATCAATTTTCAAATAACAGAAATTTTGAGACAGAAAGAAACAAAACAGAAAACACCCTTCAATATAATAGCGCGGCTTTCCCCAAGTGGCACAACTCATTGGAATGAAAAAAAAGTTTTTGAAACGCAAAAGAATAAATTGTGAGTGAAAACACGTCGGTTGATAAAAAAGTAATACAGTACTCGGAATAAAAACACGGAAGGCGGGCAGAGACAAGTCAACGAAGATATTGCGAAAGGGGGGCTGAGGGGGTGACTTGATTTGAATTTTAAGGTGATCGACCCATCTTACACAATCTAAAATCACCCCAATGTCTCTTTTGCTAATTTCTCAATCCGTGGACGTTACCATTGAATATATAAATAAACATATCGTATAACAATGTTGGATTTAAATATTCAATTACGTTACTAAAGCAGCTCATATAAGCACTCAAGAACCGGTGAGTGTTTTCCTATGTGCTTTAGTATAGGTAGGCTACCTACCTAATAAATAAAAGGCTACTTGACAATTTCTGAAGCCCTATTTATGTAATGCAGGGGTTCCCAAACTGTGGTCCATGGACCACCGGTGGTCCACAGACATAATATCAGGTGGTCCACGGACCAAAGTAAGGAATAGGAAAATAAACAGCTGAGCTATTGGGTATTTGAAGTAAGATACAGTAGGCTAAGTCTTGGCACTGAGCTACAAAATCCGCCCGTTACCAGTTCTAAATATTTAAACAAATATTATCACAATCTACTTGATCTTGGTCCTAGAGTTTAACGATTTTCCTATCACAGCCATGGGGGTCCACGGAAAATCATAATCTAGTGGTCCACGGACAAAAAAGTTTGGGAACCACTGATTTAATGCATTAATAGATTTAATTTAAACCCCTTTCAATTATTTTCTTTGCTAAATAAACGTTAGTTTGGCCAATCAATTTAAGTGCGATTGTTAAAATGCACCCTGATGATGAAAACCTAGAACGCAATAATGTAATTTTTTTGTTTCTCGTAAAACTGAAGTCTTGACAAATGACAAGTACAAGCTTTTTTATCGAATGGCTTAGTCCAGGGGTTCTAAAATGGTGAGCCATGATGCGAAAAAATATGTTATTGCTTTTATGAAAAAATAAGTTGAAAATAATGCCAAACTTCGAGATTCTATCAAGTGAATTTTTGACTAAATAAACGATTTTGATATTTACTAAAGTATAACTTTGCTTTTTTTCTTCATTACATAAACCACCTTCTTATACAAAATAAATACAAGCATTCAACACCCCGTCCCCCGCCATATACGAGTATTTGGGGAGCCAATGCAACGTTGAAAAAGTTTTTAGGGAGCCACCGAAAATTTTTCTTGAGAATCCCTGATTTAGTCCACGCTTTTGCAATTGGTTCCAGTATACTACATGCCCCTGTCAGGGTTGCGTTTCAGCTTTTCAATTGTTGTTACTTGTTGCAGTACTGGTCAGGACTCAGGACATTCACCCGAACGGTTGTTGGCTCGAGTCCCACACTACATTTTCTAGCCATGCTTCGGAGGGCATGTAAAGTAGGCGGTCCCGAGCCTTAGTAGTTGTGTGAAAGAGAAGGGTTTACAGCCCTGACTCCACTAAGTTGGCTTAGTAATAGAAATATTATTTTATTATTGTTGCTAAACAAGCTAATAATAGAAAATCACAAGTAATAGACCTGGTATTAGCCATTTGCCGCAGAATTTCATACTTAAGCTACCACACATAGTACAAACTCCCCTCTCCCTCTTCCCACCCCACCCCCCCCCCCCCTTCTCTCCGTGCCCTATTACCAGAGCAATTAGCCTTTTCTTCTTGGGCGCCGTGCGACTCAAATGGCGCGCCATTAAATTTAAATCTTGGATCCATTTCAAAACATCTGGAAATTGCAGAGCGACGAGCAAGTCTTATGGCTGTCATTATCCTCGCTGAAACTAATGGCTACACCCCTACAATAATTTAATTATTCTGCAATCCGCCACTTCCCCCCCCCCCCCAAACATTTTCTTAACCCTTTCTATTCATGCCCCCGGTTTTGCTCCTTTTTAGTTCAATTAGCGGAACAAAGCATACTTCGCGAACCTGAGATTACTCAAGTCAAGACTTCCTGTACATATCCAGAGCCACTAAGTTAAGGAAATATAAAACCCTTATCAGACCTATTGCAAAATAAGGCTTGGTAACCTGGAATCTAACTGTCAATGACGCAAACACACTACGAGTATTGGAAAGAAAGATGTAATAAGGAGGATCTATGAACCCCTATCTGAAGACGGAGAGTGGCGTATAAGAAACAACGCCGAAATAGAAGCAGTTCTCAACGGAGAAGACATAGTCCGGTTTATAAAAGCGCAACGCATAAGATGGCTCGGACACGTCGTAAGAATGTTAGACACTCAGACGACCGCATGCCGAAAAAGATGTCCAAAACAAGCATGACAGGAAGACGACTGACCGGACGTCCTCGAAAACGCTTGAAGGATGAGATGGAAACCGACCATCGCGAGTTGGGAGTCCGTAGATGGTGGAGCGTTGTACAAAACCGAGATGACTGGAGGAATGATGCCAAAGCCCACCAAGGGCTGTAAAGCCAAAGGAGAAGAAGAAGTTGAAATTCTTTGAGATGTTATAAATATCACGGAGAGCCGGAGAGGTCGCATAACAAACGAACATGTGTTGCTAGTGGTAAATGCAGGAATATATAAAATATATATATATATCCAGAAGAATAGCCATGGCATCCGTGAGAAGAACAAAGCGCACCATCCAGAACAATATTAAGATTTTTCTCTACCCTCTTACAGACAGCCATCACCTTAGAATGATGTAAAATCTATATTTGTGACATTCTTGTGGATTCCAATTCAACTGAAATTTTTTTTTTTTAAGGAAATCCCAGACCCACAATTCTTTTCTGAATAACAAAAGACTCGCCCTAAACAAATTAACTGAATACGGCGCCAATAAAACTTAGACGACTATCATCCGGTTCCGCCGAGAATTAATGTAAAAGGAAGTAACAAAAAAAAGGAGAAAGAATGTTTCCCTCGTCAAAATCAGTTAGCTTGTTGATTTAAAAAAAAAGTAGGGGGTGTTCCACGGAAATTAAATAAAAGGGTTGAGAGGTTACGGGCGGAAAGGGTTAATGCTTGCCTTATGTCGAATCTAACCCGCTATTTTTTTTTTTAATTTAATCCAAAAGTACATATCAACGATCTAAAATAAATACTTTTCTTCAATCAGTCAGGGGTAGCAAAGGGTAGAGTTTCTTGACGAGAAAACATTTTTCTCACTTGTTACGTAGTGGCTAAGAGTTGGGCTTTCATCGGAATGGTTGCTGATTTAAACCTTACTCTTATCCTGGCTATCCCTTGGAGTACATGTAAAGCATGTGGTCTCGGGCTGAGAGTTAGAAGATCATACCTATATACTGTAGCCCTAACTCCGTCAGTGCTTAAGTGATCGAGCAAACATTTATTTCTTATATTTTATGCCTTGAAATTGTTGCCCCTCTTTGCGTAAGTGACAAGAGGGGAGGAAGGCTTTACAGGCAGGGGCGCCCGCAATGGGGGGGAGGGGTTGCACAGGAGGGGCCATGCCCCTATAACCTAATAATATAATATAATATCCAGGAGAACGCTTTATTAACCTAGGCCTACTTGTAGTGGCCCATTAGTATCCAGTCCAATGCCAAAAACCCCATGAGTTTCGGAAATTATTTATATTGTTTCCGGATGGATCTTTAGCCATTGAAAAACTCGTATGTCAACCTACATAGGCTACAAGCGATAGTGGACAAGCTAAGAAGAGCTTACAATTAAACAGACATGACAAGTACAGATAAGAGAATCTCATTCCTTGTTGATGATTCACATTGTTAATAATTACTGAGTAAAGCTATCCATTTTGCCGCTAATGTTATTGAATAATGTTTATTTGGACATTTTCGAATAGTTTTAAGAGTAACCTAAATGAGACGCGTAGCTCCTAACTGTGGTACAAGAGGGAGGGCACTAGTTAAGAATGGGTTCTTTCAGTGACCCAAATTACCCACCCTTAGAGTCCAAACTGGGTCAGTCTTTTTAATTTTTTATTCTTAGTGGGACCATTCTATTCGAAAAACTAGACTCCTGCTAAATCTCGTGTGCGTGCTGCTATGTATTAACTGTGAAATATTTCAACAAACAATTTCAAGAGTTGAAAAATTCACTGAAAATTGACCCAATTTAGGTGGTTTTACGGAATAACCTAATATTTAATGTATCTATGTGAATACAGATTAAACAAACGTAATGTAAAATTAACTATGGAATTTAATAATGTTGTTCGCCATAATTACAATTTTAAATTAGGAGACAAATTGAAAATTTAAATTATTAATTAATAAGCCAGCAATTTAAATAAAATAATTAGCTTAGCCTACCTTAAGTTACAAAGAACTTATTAACACATATAAGCAATGCGCAATAACAATAATTATTCAATCTAAATATTCATAGGCAAACGTCTAATTCCAGCCGTAAACTTCTAATAAAAACATAGGACGGAATTTGAAGTTCGGAATCCATTTGCAACTGTAGGCTATAAGTTTTGCTTATTAACTAAACGTAGGTCTAAACGTAACAATTTTAAGCATAGCATATTGCTAAGAATGCATTCCCTAATTCGAGTCCTGTAATTCCCCTTTCAAAGCTTCGCAGAAGGCACACTTTAAAAAGCATTCAAAATACACTACAGAACTTTTTTTTATCACCACTTAGGCCTAATATAGGAACGGTAATAAAATTAGACACTGTGGAATATCAATATTTAGGCCTATAATTTATTTTTTCATGCTACAGAAGTAATAAAAAATGCAATCTGTAGGCTAATAACAGTTTAGCCTACGTTTATTAAAGTGTGAATTAAATTTTTTTGAAGCCACTTAAATAACTTAATATGAGAATGGGAATTAACATTAACTAATGAGTAAGTATAGGCAAGGTTTTCATATAAAAAATAAAATTAGCTTAAAACTATGACCTCAGAATTAGAGATACTTTGTAATATAATTACAAAGACTTTCACGGCCGGAGTTACGTGATGAAGCAGTAAAATCCGGGGTCGCGTCTGAGCCTCCGAGATACAATCAATTCCACTGAAGATGTCGACCGCAGATGTTGATGAAACGTTAAAGTACGCTTTTACATCGACCACGGCCTATCATCCCGGATTCTACTGATTCACCACGATACTTAGTAACTTCACAGCTGTAACTTACGCCTATAACAAATCAGCTATTGGTTGAAGTTGCCTAACTTGGTGCCTATTCGAAACGCCACAGTTGAAGACATAAAATTTATTATACAGTATATATATTATGTTTCAAAAGAAAATACGGGAACCTAATAAGTAGAAAGAATACAGTGAAAAGAAATGGGGAACGAAGATTTAACTAATTTCGTACAGAAGTACCTACAATGAAATCTACGGCGTTTAAAGAGCCAGATTTGAAAATCTCTGCCTTAATTGTACGTGACGTCATCCATACACAATAAATGTCAAATTTATTACTTATTGTTACGGTATTTTGGTTCACGGTTCTTCAAATCAGCTAATTCATTAGGCCTATAAAAATTTCAAAAACAATCACTGACAAGATTAAAAATTTTCGGTGTAGACTTGAAATGAATGGCGCGTCTAATGGGCCCAAATTCACAGTTGAATGCTGGCAATACGTGCATGTTATCGTATTGTAATCAAGAGACATTTTACAAAGTATAACTAAATTTAATAACAACCTTTGTCTAGGAGCATAGTGAGGTGCAAAAATCCCCAGCTAAGCTTACGCACTGAGACTAAGCTAATATGACATCGACACAATTAATTTGAAGGGCACCACAGCTTATAATAATAATAATCTAAATTTAATGTTCGACACACACTGTTTTTATTGAAAAGAAGACGCATTGAGATAAACATAGTGTTTCATAGTTCATAATATGAATTATATTATATTATTTCATTCAATGACGGGTCGAGCGAACATCTAAACCGTGTTAACGTAAGACACACATTGTTAATATCGTATATGTTATCAGAAGATTTGCATTTTATTTGACTTTTAGGTTTGTTTGCAAATAAATGATTATTTATTTTATTTATTTATAACTTGAATTTAAGGTACCGAGTACCTATTTAAATTTGTAAAAAGCATCTAAATTAAAAGGTAGATATGAAAAAATGATAGAAATCGTGATTCGAACCCGTGCCCACCATGCCAGTGTGGTAGGCTAACCACGGCACCAAAGCCGACGGCCACACCTCCCTGGCAAGGTGGAGACACGCGTTCGAATCACACTTTCATTCTTTTCATATCATTCTTTCTGTAATATGATACAGGGTTAGAAGAGTTAAGGATATTTTTTTCAAAATTGATACCCAAACTTTAAACATCCCAGCTGCAGTGCCCGACATTTTAATTAGGCAATTATTTCTTCAAGAAATAATTATAAATTTATCAGCTTGCAGTGCTATTGAGTTCCGCGATGGTACCGTTTAGAAAAGATGGCGCAGTGATGGATGAGTCACCTCCGAGCTCCTTAATAATATCAGTAATGCTCGTCCACGTTCCGAATATTAGAGCAGCCACACCGAAAAGCGACAAAACGACGTTCTTCCAAATGATCCAGTTGTATCGGCCCAGCCCGGTGTCCCAGAAGGTGATGATTTCGATGGCACAAGGGCAAATGAGGCCCAGGATGGAAAAGCAGAAGGCTCCGATAAGGCCAATAAACGGGCTAATGGTTGGCACCGCAATAGCGAGGATAACTAAAAAGGAAAATAAGGTGGACGTTAAACAGGGTTTTGCTTATTTCGTTGGCACAGAGGTATAGATGGAGAGCAGGAGATAGAAACAAAAGGTTCTAAGAAAAATAACGAATTATCTGTTGTGATAAATTTTTTTTGTAAGGTTCGGTAGTCGTGCAACAATTAGAAGGGGCGAAAAAGGCGAGAAATATAGATAAAGTTAAAAAGTGTGAGGAACAATGGCGCAGAGTAAAATCATGAAATAAAACAATTGATAAAAATCCCAATGTGGAGTTCATTGTGAAAATAGTAGTTCATAGGGTCAAGTGCAACCGATTAAAATATATTGTTGTAGTTACGGTGAGGTTAACGGCATTTAACGACCTAGAATAATTGGTGGAAAACGAAAAATAAAGTCCCTAATAATAAATTAAATTAACCTCTTCTTCAGAGATGGAAATACCTACTGTAAAAGTAATGGATATACTAAATGTGGATATAGAAGAAACTATATATTAAGTAGAGGCTATGATACCTGATAGTGGACTAGACTGTCTAAAACGAAAGGAAATGTAGGGAAAACTCAATTACAGAATATATTGAAGACTGCTGACGGACATTGATAGAACCAATGTAAATAAAGACAGGTTAAAACTTAAAATCGTGCTATTTGAACTAGTACTAGGTAACTACAAGTAGGTACCTGTATGAATCATTTCTTTCCGTAATTGAGGACAACTGAATACCTATTTAACCTAAACAACAAATAATAATATGTATTGAAACTATCAATAGTAAACTTACCAGAAAGAACAACTAGGATTGTTCGCAAGGCATATTCAGCAAGAGTTTTATGTTTGGTGATGCGATCCTTAATAGCATTCCAGCCGATTTCAAGGCACACATAAAATTGCAGTCCATACGTGCAGTATACAGCTAATCCTACGAGGATTTTAACAATTTGCGCAGGGCTGAAAATGCAACAAATGACAGAAATTACTTTAACCCTGAACAATTCGTCAATGGAAACAATGGAAACATGCCAATAGGATAGACACCTACAAATTTCTTTGCCTATTAGACCACCTCCACCTTGTTTGCTGTTTATTAGCCGTTTTTATTTCATTAACGTACACAGTAGTTATTTTACAAATTACAATATAGAAACGAATGTGAATTCTTGTCTTCGGACAAACACGGTGCTTCAGTATCTTTAACTTCTGGGTGATCATTAGAAAGCCACGCCCTGACGAAACAGTTAAATAGGTTGAAATCGTTATTAAGGTTACTACTTTAACCAGAATTAACACTTACATTTCATGAACGGGTAGATTAAGTGTAATGGATCCCATAACTTCTTCACCATATCTGAAATATCCCATAAAGCCCAAGAAGATGTAAATGAGTGTAACACCACCCATGCCTTTGTTCAGGACGCCACAAATCCCGATAAAATGAGTAGGAGTGCTCATGTTGTTTTCCAATGGCATGACCTGCAAAGGGAAAAGATTGTTTTGGTAGAATACTGAAGAATTGAAACCACCTAAGTACTTGAGAACGTCTGCTGCATTAGACTCAGTGCTGCCCGGCTTGGCCTTGTGGGGGCCCCTGGGCCAGAATAGTGTGTGGGCCCTTCTTTGCGGACAGGAAAGTCTTGCACCCTCACTCAAATATTCCACTATCATTTATAAAATAGAGACACAGGATGCAAAATAGAATAGAATACAATAGAGTAAGGCGATTAATCACTAATGCCCCGACACGTTCCAATTTCCCGCCAAATATTTCGACAAGTTTATTTATTTGCTTTAGTTTGTTGTTTTGTTTTTTAAATCTATAGCGATTTTGTATTTTGCGGCTATTTGTGGGGCCCCATAGCCAAACCCGGCACTGATCAGACTGCAATAGTTGCAGATGTTGGTGAGGTTTGAAGCCCAACTTCGACCTAGGACTACTCTGGATTTTACCACCCCCAAATTGAAGAGAAAAAAAAACACGGAAGAACGTTGTGGAGTCCTTCTTCCTCTCAAATCTAGGAGGAAACTTGAAACAACTTGATTTTGCCATCCCCAATACGCAGTTGAGTCTAGAGAAATTAGGACATGAAAGAAGGGGAGAAATTGAAGGTTTACCGCCATCAGCCATCAAAGATGGAGGAAAGCAGACGACAGAAGCGCCCGATGCAGATTATTGGTTCTCCAACTCATTTATCAAGCACCCCAAACTCGACTTTAATAACAAATTTCACAATCTTCTTTTTCACACCTTCCCACTTGCCATTTGTCTTGCTATTCTTTCCGTCCTTTCTTTTTCGATTATCATTCAAGAGTTTCCGCTCCCCCTCCCGAGGTTTTTTTCTTCATTTGGAAAGCCGTCTTAATGATCAACACCATTGTTCTCTTTTCTCTCGAAGAGTCTCATTTTCTTGACTTTTTCTTTACTTATTCATGCGCCGATTACAGCAACCACCTTATAATCTATTGCAGAATTTTCTTTGGGCTTCTAAATTTCAGATCTTAAAACCTACTTAAGGCGAAGATTCTGATAAAAGTGCTTTATTTTCACCAGTATAACGGATTTCCCAGAAGGACAACCAAGGTCATGGCCCAAATTTTCAGTTTTAAAGGAAAATGTAAAAGTCCGTATTATTTACAATATTCAATATTATTTAGAGTATTGGTCATTTCACAATTAGTCAATTAGTCTATTAAAATAATATTAAATTTACGACAAAGCACTGAGGATTGGGCCTTTGCTTGCTAATTTATGCTAAAAATTACTTACTAGTACAGTAAATTATGATATTTTTTTCATGTTCATTTGACCTTCACCTTTTTTCGTGTATATTTAGTTCGTTCCCCATACAAACTTACTTACAGTATGTATTATAATAGTTTTTTATTTTTAGTGAATCATGTCTTAAACCATTTATGGGGCTTCCGCTTGCAATGTGCGGTATTTCGACAACTGTATTATTGTATTGTATTGTATTCAACAGTGGCGGAGCGTGCAAGTAAGGCGAGTCGCAAGCAATGAGGTAAGAAATAAAGGCGTAACTGCATTTCTTTAGTTAGTTAGAGAAAACGGGTCTGAAGTTTTGCTTCTGGAAAGTAAATGATCCTAACGCTTTTTAGGGGATTTTGTGACGGTTCCTAGGGTTTTAGGGTCATCTAAATTAATTTTTTTTAGCCCAAATAATATAAAAACTGCAATAAATCAGTGCGGACGCACTTACGACAAAATCGACTGCAATTTAAAACCGTTTTTGGTCCAAAAGGTTGTCGTAAAGGATAATTGGTATTAAATTTATAGTAACTACAATATGGTAAACACCTTTGTCTTAGCTGGGCTAAGCTAGATAATATTTGTGATAATTTTTTTTTTTTTTTAAAGATTAATCGCATACAAACAATTTAATGAATGTATCCGATTGACCTCCTCAGTCGCCTCTGTAGGTTATTACCCGTGATGAGTACGTCTCCGATTGCATGGCGTGTAAAGACTCGCACAAGTGCAAGCACGTTACCACCTGGCCATCGAAGTCAATGAAAATAAAGATCAATTCCACATAGTTATTAATTTATTGCACGTAATTACAAATAATTACTGAATTAATGTTTAATAATAATATATTTTTCAAGGGTCGTTAGTCAGGCACGGATCTAAGAGGGGGGGGGGGGCATTAGGTTCCTCAAAATGAGTAAAACCCCACTATTTCAGTCCTATTTTTCAAACATTTTCTCTCGGAGGAGCCCCCCGGGCCCCCCTTGTGCTCAATTGTGTTAATTCCCTACAATATGGAAACCTTATTGCTCTGAAAATGCGTAAAACCCCAATATTTCAGCCTTTATGTCAGAAACCAGATTAAGATTCCTATCAGTGCCCCGATTCCAACGATACCAATAACTCAATATGGCCAAACATGCAGTTACGCCTTTATTACCATCACGGCAGCATTGCTGCATCACACTCAACAAATCCTTAGAATGCATTACGAGCTCCGTTGAAATCTATAGGAAGTCGAGGGCAAATAAGATTGTATGAGCATGATGTTATCAACTTAGTCTATGAAAATTAAGAATTTCGTCACCTTAGAATTCAAATGTTTTCTTTTTGTTTTCAATGATGCGTGTTTTTTTAAAAACTGAAATAAATATTTGTATGCATTACACTCGCAACTATCCCACGCTCCGCCACTTTCATTCAATATATTGAATGAAATGCTTCCAGAGCATGGGGTACCGGCTGGGAGAGAAAAAAATCTATAAAAGAAGAACTTGGTCTGAACCTAATATTATTGACAAGTTACTCGCAATAAGAAAGTAAAAATTTTCAATTCAAATAATTTCAACCATCAGAATCTCAAAGATAGATGGGCTCAACACTTCGCAAGTGTCGACGCCAGTTCCAATTTTTCCTTTTGTTTAATTAAATTTTCTTTTCAATTCCCTCTTTCCAAGTCATTGGGAATCGAAAAAACAATAAGGACTGCAGATTTTTTTTAAATGACGGCAATTAGCTTCGGAGGTCCTGTCTGATGAGTTATCGTGAGACTTCACTTGCAAGTCTCTAATTAGTTTCGAAGCTCAGTCAAGGAGAATTATGAATTTTGAAAAATTTTATTGTCCCCAGGTTCTTTTCTCGCAACGTAAATTAATGAGCATTTAATGATTTTTGACTGATGATGGGGTGAAACATGAAATTTCTTTTACGCTGCTACTCGAAAACTTTAAAATTTCTCCTCTGGTGCTGGCCCAGTGTTTTTTGGATAATTGCTTTACTGCTTAATTATTTTACAGTAAACGTAGCACGAACGCAAAATAATAGCTTCTTCTTTTTTTCTGGCTCTACAGCCTTTGATGGGCTCGACAACACTCTTCGAATCATCTCGGTTTAGTACAACGCTCCTACGTCTACAGGCTCCCAACTCGCGGAGGTCGGATTTTCCAGCGCTCTCGTGGACGTCCCTACAGTTTTCTTCCCGTCATCAAGTGTTATTTATCCTAAATAAGCCTCTTCTTTAAATGTCTCATCTATCGAAGATTGGTGCCATCATGGCAATTCGGACCTTTGAGACTGCTACTCAGAAACCACTGCATCAGGTTTTTCACCTGCATATTCTTCTTTTGCAAGTTGGCGAACATGGCAATTGGACACGATCTCAATCTCAATTACATCAAAGAGTAATTACTGTTCATTGTTGCATGTTATTTCTTTATTTATTAAATAAAAGGATTATTCGTATACAAACAATTCAATGAATGTATCCGAATAACCGCTTCAGTAGCCTCTGTAGGTAATACCTGTGTTGAGTTACGACAGGTTTCCGACTGCATGGTGTGTAGAGGCTCGCACAAGTACGAACAAGTTACCATTATGCCATTGAAGGCCATATGTCAGGAACCTTTTTTCATGTCTTGAATATAGTTTTTGTTGTTAAAAAAGGGTTAAATCGCATACAAACAATTTAATGAATGTATCCGATTAACCTCTTCAGTCGCCTCACTAAGTCACCTAATAGGTACTTGTGTCGAGTTTCGACACGTCTCCGACCGCAAGGTGAGTAGATACTCGTACAAGTACAAGCACGCTACCACATTGCCACCGAAGTCGCTAATTCTCTTATTTCAAGGGTGTTAATTTTAATACCATATTTAAATTGTTTAGATAATTTCTTGGCTTATTCTATTCGGGTTTGACTATGGCATGTTAGCAAATGAGTTTAATGTACTGTATAAGTCTACTGTAGAAGGAGAAGGAGAAGGGAGACACAAAGTGTCTGGCCAATACGGATGTACCCTAAACACAAAGTACAATACTATACTCAGTTACGATACGCAATTTGTTGGCAACATGCAACTACTACCAAGTACAACCATTACACAATTTGAATGCAATACAAAACATAGCGCCGCTGATACTGCAAAATGTCGTATGTCCAAAAAAGCTATGTATCAGGTTATCATGGTGAGCGAAATAAATGAATAGGTACACCTTGTAGCACGGTCGCTTGTCAACAGCCAATAGGAAGGAACCAATAGATAAATAAAAATAATAAACAAATAAGATAAAAGTTAGACCGTTTTATTTTTTTTTTTTTGCTCCTGAAAAATAAGCTTTTTCCACAGGCGACATTTGGCAGTATCAGCGACGATAGGCTGAGTAAGGATCTCTGACTAAGAAAAATCTTTCTCTTTTTCTGCAGCAATACTATAAAAAATTCCTGTTTCTGAAGCCAAGGGGCGGAAACCTATACAATCGGCAGAAAGCTAATAACCGACACGTCAGGTAAAGAGGCTTATCGGAGTTCTTATGTTAATACCCCCTCCCCAATAGGGGGAGAGGGGGCGAATACGGGGGTTATCGCTACCAACGTCTGTCTAACGCACACCAATTAACCCTTAATGTTTCTTTCGAATCTCCCCCGAGCCATTGACAATTTAACTTGATTTCCCCTCCTCCACCCGAAAACTTCGGAAGGTGAAATTTTGAAACTCAGACGGGGCCTTTTGTAAATAATGACAATGCCTTGATGTTTGCCGCATATTTATAGCGGGAGTTTTCTCAAGAAAACTAACTTATGTAGTGGGGCTGGTTCAGTTTGGATCTGAGGTCATTAACTTATTTATTTAATAAAAATGGGAATCGTATAACAATTTAATTAATGTATCCGATTGGCCTCTTAAGTTGCCTCTGTAGGTTAGTACCAGTGTTGAGTTACGACATGTCCCCGATCGCATGGTCTGTAGGGACTTGCACAATTATACAAGCATAATACCACCTTGCTACCGAAGCCAATAATATGATAATGATACTATGATATAATATGATGATGACACATCATTTGTGTTCAATGGTTCAATGCCCGAGGGCTACCACAAGGATAAAGGGTGCCTCAGGGCGGCTTCAACCAGGGTAACAAAAAAAGACGTAACTACACTTTTCGGACATAAAGGGGTTATTGGTAGAAGGATACAGATGAATGAAATAACCGAAAATTTTACAGGTTTTTTTCACGTTCTTCTTTCCTACCGAACTGCCACTTATGCCTTTTTGCTACCAACTGTAAAGTGTGTAGAGGCAAAACTGTTACCGTTAGTACGGCCGCACTGACTTGTTCTTGTTTTGGTGACATTTGAACTAAAAAAAATGAAATCATGGTCTCTGAAAACTATTTAAATCTAATAATATCCCAATGAACAAGTTAGATTCATCTAGATTCCGGGCCAATCCCTGCAATAATGAGCGAGTACATCAAGCTATCTCCCCTCACAAAGTAATATATTTAGCCTAAAAAATTAAGTCAGTAACCAGCCGAAACCATCATTAATTCAGGGACAGATCTTTTCTAACTGAAACATTCACAGTTTGTCTGAAAACTAAGCCCGGGAAATTCCGCGAGTAAAACAATTATCATGTCAGGAAAATTGTAAGAAACGTCACTAAAAACTTGCAGAGGGGTGTAATTTGCTAATGATGGCTCGAGGAACGAACATTAATCCCTCGGTATTGTGTCAGAAGGGGTAGCAAGTTGATAAGCTAGTTTAAAGCAGTAAACTATAAATTATTAAGAGGTAGCTGAGTTGTCAGACATAGCTTTCCGTGTCGCCACCGCGGGGTGTGACGCAAGGAGGGAGGCCAACTCCGCGTCTCTTTTCTATTTATTTCATTTCTCTTAATTAGTACCTGTACAACTATGTATTACACCAAGGATAATGTTTTGAATTTCTGAATCCTTCTATAAGGTAAGTTGATTAAAAATCTTGACAAAGTTGCAAAATATCGGGATTTTATGAATTTTTTAGGGACAAATAAAAAACTACCAAGATAAAGGTGGGCCTCCCTCAAGAAGGACCAACGATATGGTCAGGATCGCAACTTCGTGAGCTAGGTAGCCATCGATGGATGTGTACAAAGCGCAGCACCGTTCGCTGTGTAGTGGATATTATCGAAAGAGGAAGGAGGCCTATGTCCTATGATAGAACTTTGACTACCGATGATTTTTGAAGCCGTATGTCGGGACATTTTCAGTTTTGTCCCGATGAAACCCGACCAACCATCTAGCAACCCTGTATGGAGAACAGCAAGTGTATTTGAAATGTTATGAATATCTTGGAGAGATCCTGTCCCCAATGCCAAGGTTCTGGATACAGTAGCCAAGTTGTTCTTGACGGTTAAGAAACGGAATCTCTCGGTACGAACATGTTAAAATGCAAAATATAGCGGCCAGATAAGACCAATCAACAAAGCAATAAAAAGCTGAGTGTTAGTTTTGGCAAGGCCAAGTAAGCCATCAAGTACTGCACAATTGCTGACGCGGTTATTAGTCAAAAGACATCCCAAGGACGGAAGTGGGACGTAGTCAGCAGTCAGAGTGCGGAAATCGCACATAATCTGGCACATGACAGCAGGGGAACCAAAAATAAGTCAGCCATTACACTTGGCTGAATATTTCGGTCAAGGGGCTATTAACCACCTGCTGAGTCAGCAAACGTCGTGTTTTGCTGTTTTTGTGTGGTTTACGTAAGTCGAAGAAGCTTTGGGAGGCAATGTATTTTTTAAGTAAAACTACGTTACTTGCTGGAGCGAGGGGAATTTAAGTGGCCTATCATATGTCAGATTTATAGATGTTAATGTCTTCATAGAACGTAGCGTAGTCGTTTCCTTGGGTCTCCTTATGAGTTTATGCGTCCAAGGTTCAACGTGACATGAGTCGAGGTAAGAAACTGTCGTAGGGATAACATAGACGGATCTATGATCATTTCTGAATGGGGGGGGGGGGGGGGAGCAAGGTTAAAAATAATAATTCAATGTAGCCTATTATTTGACAAAGCAGTAGAATCCGGGATGACAGGTCGCGGCCATTCTGAAAGCAGACTTCTAAATATTTCGTCAACATCTGCGGTCGACATCTTCAGTGGACCTGCGTTACTTCTAAGACTCAAAAGATGTCGACTGCAATATGAACAGTGGTATCCATAAGTGAGTTCATGAATTCCTTAAACTGGATTAGGTAAATCTGAAAGGTTAGGTGTTGTATTTGTGATTACAGTTTTTTATTTATTATTTATTTGTAGTTTTGGCGGTGCCGAACACATACTGTATCTCTACTGTAATATTGTATTGTACAGTATGTGGATGTAACAGCCTAATATTGTATCATTCACTCACACAGTAGAGGTAAATTTGTAATATTGCAATTATTGAGGTAAATATTGTTTTTTTTTTCAATAAATTTGATTTGAACTTAAGTACCTTTACTTCAAGACATCCCCGGCTACCTTTTAGGTCACCTATCATTAAGACAACACTACCGGCTGTACGGTGGACTCACCATAATTCAAGACTTCCTTTAAATCTATGCCTGTGTCCTAGGTATAAAAAAAAACTTACCACTCCAATAGCTTCCATAGCGAAAATCGTGATGCTGAAGAAAATAGGCCAGTTCACAGGGCTGGCGACCGGTGCTCGCTCAGACAGCGAAGGCAGGTCCATAACCAGGTAGTAGAAGGTGATGCCCAGTCCGAGACCCATGAACACGTTGGCAACCATGGAAATGGGCGCCAATTTCTTCAGGTTAGGCACCCAGCTGAGAAGGACCAGCGGTATCAGCAGACCTCCAATAATCCATTTTTGGTCAATATTCTCTCCTGTGTAGTGATCAATGACCTGAAAATTGCAAATCATTTAGGTATTTATTTATTTTTAAGGCATTTTGGTTAAGGCAAAGTACAATGAACCTCGCCTTATGTAAAAAAAATTTAATATACTGTATATTATGAGGAGCATATATTCTAAAGGTGATTTGTCACAAAAAAATAATTTTTGAATTGGTGGTTTCACTGGAATCGTCGCATTGACCGCCACAAATTACAAGTGTTATTTGGTGCAAAACGCATATAGTATCAAAGAATACTAATTAAAATATTACAACCCAAGCCATCCATAACTGTAGCTGAAGGGTGTTAAAAGAGAAATAATTGGAGTAAAGATATTGTGAGGTTCACTTTAAGGTGGGGCCATAACAAGTAATACAACATCAAATCGGATACCCCCACTACAAATTTTTCGTACAAGTCAAATTTCTCATAAAATACCGATCATAGGGCCATAAATAAGTAGTAGAAAAATAGAAAAAATGCTTCTCTATGCTTAAGTTACTCTGTATCCAGTGCCGGATTAACCCCTGCTAAGGTATGTGGGAGCAAACTCTTTGTCTACCAATATTGCAGCAAAAAATCACGTTTAATTTCCCCCCAATTTTATAACTTTGTTTGGAAATTGTTTTAAACTTTTATTTGTTTTATTTTTGTTCAAAAAAAGTTTGTTAGTGGGGGGCCGGAATTTTAGGCATTTTTGTTGGGGGGTCGTGGGCCTGTGGTCCTAGTGCCCACTGTCTGTTTCATAGTAGGCTATGTAGCCGGCACATGGATGGATACAGGATATAGGATACCCCAAAATTTAGTAAATCTGTTAATTTATTACGCTCTGATTTAATCGATCCTACATATGCCCCCCCCCCCCCAATGGGCTGGATCCGTCCCTGAGCCGGCACTAACTGCGGTTTTTTAATACGTTAAAAAATGTAAAGACAGGTCCACGCCTTGAAACAGTGTGTTGCTGCCGGGCTACATACGATTAAAATGTAGAGGAGCGATTCTTCTAATATCCGGCCACGTTACGGAAGCATTCGTTAGGCTTATTTCTTTCGATGTAGAAAAAGCATATATTCGTCTTATTCAGGGAAAGAATCATTACATTAGTTGCATATATGCACTGCTAATTATAAATTATAATGAATTGTGCATAATGCAATAAATCATTATAGGCCCTGAAGTAGGAGTGAAATTAAAAAACAGACTAACGAAAGGCCTTTGTAACTAGGTCGGGTATAGTTAGTACTTCTTCTTCAGATTATTTTTGGTTCTATGACAATGTACAAAAAACGCCCAGTGGGGAGCCCGATTGTCTCCTAAAAAAGGCTAACCTTTTATAATGACAGTCATGTGTACTTACAGCAGACACAAGTGTTCAGAGCTCCTTTTTGGGGGTTTCCGCCAACAAAATAAATTAAGGTACATTTATTTTTAACCTTCAGTGGGCTTACTATAGCGATTACCTTATTTATGGGGTTATACATGTAACAAAAACTGTTGTGAATAGTTTAACTATAAATAGTTTCCATTAGAAAATTACCTTGTTTTCATTATTAATGCCAGGTTAAGATTAAAAATAATCACCTTTATTATTGTCAACTACACTAAATAAAAGTATATAAACTCTAAAATAAACTTCAGCAAAATAATGTCCCCCCTACAATAAGGGATTAATTATTCCATATAAAGATACTGTACAAACAACTTAATTTTCCGCGAATGGATTCGCCCAAACTTAATGGACACCTTGCCTTCACCAGTAGCGTAAACGCGGCTGCAGGGCATGCTACTGATCACAACATGCTAAATAGGTTAGAGGTAGGGGAATGGGGGTTGTCTAACAGTGTAGAGAACTAAACCCTTCATGGATTTTCATATCATAGCGCGTTTTTTTTTTCATTTATAGATGGACAACACTACTTTTTTTTGTACGCCTTCAAACAATCAAACACACTGTAGTAGTTTTCAGTGCCTGGTTTGACTACGGGGCCCCACAAAATGCCGCAAAATACAAAATCACAAGCAATAGATTAAAAAAAGTAAAAACAAACAAAAGCAAATCGATAAACTTATCGAAATATTTGGCGGGAAATTGGAGCGTATCGTGGCATAAATAAATAATCGTCTTACTCTATTATAATTATATTTTGCATCCTGAGTCTCTATTTTATAAATGATGTGAATATTCCTGTAAGGGCATATGACTTTTCACAATTGCGGCCCAGGGACCCCCACAAGGCAAAACCTGACACTGGTAGTCTTGGGAAAAAACTCGCGCCACCCCCCAAATAACAAATCACATTGTTTTTATTACCTCAACATACACAGTCTGCCCTCCTCACCCCACCTTTCCCGCCTCCACACTAAAATCAATCACATGTTTACTTTCTAAATGGATGTGAAACCGTCTAAAAAAATTATTGGGTCTCCACAAAAAACATGACTTTCCATTAAGCAAAAAAAATGTTCCCGATTCCTCTTAAGCAAAAAATACCGAGGGATTCCCCCCTGAAGGGTTGACGGCACCGAAATCAAATGTCAGCGGGTACGAACGAGGGAAGGGGGGGGGGAGAGGGCGGGGGAGAGAAAAACTGAATAAACACCAAACGAGAAAACAAAGGATAAGGTACGGAATGGATTAATATTTTGAGTGAAAACACATGTGGAGGGGGGAGGGGGGGGGGGCAGGAGGGGTACTTTCGTCTGGGAACCACCATATGACGACCAACGTAAAACTTTTCCGAAAATTTCTCAACACCCATTTTCCCCCAAGTTAAAAACTGTATTTTCACCTGAATTTTTCTTATAAAAAATATTTTCTATTTTTCCAACGCAATTGCTGCTGACAATAATTTTCAAGCGATAATCGCGACCAGTCACTGAATTTTGTAATTTATTACTCCTGCCACGGAAACACCTTTTGGTGTCAGACTGAGCAATTTGTTAATTTTTTTTTTTTTTTTTAAAGAGAATATTCGCATACAAACAATTCAATGAATGTATCCGAATAACCTCATCAGTCGCCTCTTTAGGTAATACCTGTGTTGAGTTACGACAGGTCACCGATCGCATGTGTATAGACTTGCACAAGTACGAACAAGCTACCACTATGCCATCGAAGTCTACTGCAGAAGATTCCTATCAGCTAGCGGGTCTAGGGGAAAACCGTGCAGTTTTGTGCGCCCAGCAACACGTCATCCGGCGAAATCGAAAAGAAATCTTCTGCTGGCCCAATGGCCACAATGATAAAGATGTCGGCAAATCACGACTGGGAGAACCGTCTGTGTGTACCGGTACTGATAAAAATAAAAAATCTCATGAAATATTAATAGTAGAGTTGTCAAAAATATCAGGATGTACCACTTTTTAACGCAAATTGGCCGCAATTGTTGATTTTTTTTTTTTACAAAAAAAACAACAACTATTGGAATGAGTTCAAGAACTGTGGCCAGTTGGTGTTAGTGAAATGCTTCTTATCCAGCTAATACTGGGAACCTATAAGCCACCTTATCTAGCATATTTATTATTTTATTGCTACAACGTCAAGTAGCCTATTGCCTGAGTTGGGGACCTATGGACCCAAATTGTGGCCTGGGTCCCGACTCAACTCGCTATTATAATATTATCTACCTGAGTTGAGCATGCTCAATCTTACAAAACCATGTGGGTGTTACGGCATTACGGCTAAGGTCCGGTACACTCGGACGTTTCGAACGTCGGCGAATCGCTGATAAATTTGTCGCTAGGGCAATAAGGTCGGTGAATGATTGGCGCCAACCTCCAGAGACATGTCAGATATCGAAATATAGCATTCTGCTAATTTAATGGATATTTTTGACGGCTCTACAATCTTGTGAAAAAAAAAACTAGTAGAGAGGGAAATCCAATTTGTTCTTAATAAAAATTATGTACCTGAGCAAAATTCTTGCCGATAATTACTGTGTAGACACTGCAGGTACCAAAATACGTGAGGAACAAGTTAAACAGAATGAACATTTTTGCAGCGTTGCCATATTTCCGCAGGGGCTTCGGACCAGCCTTAAAAGCAGCTTCGGCAACATCGGCAAAGCTCATGGTCGACGTTCTCGTCCTCACATACAACACATGAGCACATTGAACCTGAAAAATAAAGAAATGAGGATATTAGGGTTGTTAGGGCAGCCAATGGCCATACCCTATGGAATCCATCTGAACAGAGCCTGTTCGAAACTGCAGCAAACTTGATAGTGTGCACAGCGTTGGCAGAGGAACATGGTGGGACAAGATACCGCGCTGAGATTTCTTGCCAGTCTAGGTGTGTATCGAGTCCTGGTCACCTCCGAATTAATCGTGTGACTTTACTATGTTCCACTATAATCAGGAGGTCCACCCAGCCAGTCAATTCCCCTTCTCCCCGAGGTGAAGACGTCTGCTCTTAGGGTGCCTCAAGTAAATAAACAGACTCGCTCCCTCCGGCAGGCTGACAGGGATGCTTAAAGCAGAATGCAGTATTCCATGAGAACTTGGATTTTACTAAAAAACTTGACTGTATGTGTCCCATAATGCTCATATTGCATCGTATCTAGGCTGTATCTCATCTTATCTAGCTATCAAGGCGTCATTAGTATTGGTACTTACCAAGATGTATGCACAATATGTGCAAATAAATGCAACGAACACGGTGAAAAATATCCCCAGAACAATGCCAGAATTTCTAAAAGCGTCCGGCATGGCCAGGATGCCAGTGCCGAGTGAGGCTTTCAGAAGATGGGTTAACGTGTCGCAGTCTCTGAAACGAAGAAAATAAAAAAAAAAACTGAAGAAGGCAGTCAGGTTACTAATAAGAAACAGTTAACTAGTGAATAATGAAGGAGTGGAGTATAAAATTTAGATTTAGGTTTTGATTTAGAATGTACACAATTATATTTTACATATATATATATATTTTTAATCACTTTTAGATATAGTTAGGCTAGTATAAATTAGTTCGTAATTCGTAAGGAAGTAATTAGATGGGTTAGTTAAGTATTGAGTGCTACCCTCACACGCCGCTGCGCTGGAATGTGGGGGCACTTCAGTTTTTGTTTACTTGGGGTCCTAGAGTCCGATGCGTGCCCTATGTGCGACTACGCCCCAATGACTGCTGCGCACCTTCCTAACTGCCCAGCCCTAACTGACGACGCAATAGAGGATGATGAGGACGACTTCGCGGGGATAGCTCGTCTATACTGGTCAGCGCGTCACCAAATGGCTCAGATGCCAAGGGTGGGCGTTGGCTAGTAAGTAAGTAAGTAAGTAAGTAGTAGTTTTTGTTTACTGACGTGAAAAATTAAGAAATTACACAAATTATTATTATTATTTTAATTATTTATATTATTACAATGAAATAATTTATAACTTATTTTGAAATATACTCCATCGGCGCAAGGGAGTCCCGGCCGAAGAAGAAAAAAAAAAGATTTAAATAGAATAATTATTAGCCATTGTGGGTCTAATTTTTTTTCATATGGATCTCATTCGTTTGCCAGGGGGCTTAGAGTGGGTTCTCTAAAGTGGTTTATTATATTTAATTATTAAATAACATTATATTTAGCACTACCACTGCTCAAAGATCGCTCGATAAGCGGAGGCTTGAACATGATAATGATAATATCTTTATTTACAAAAATTTTTCAGTATGTTGCACCTTGTCCGCGGTTACTGGACAAGGAAAAAGTGAAGTGAGTTAGTATTAGATTTAGGTTAAGTTTTAGATATACTTGTTATTTACAAATTTAAATTATCCAATTGTTAATTTTGCGAGAAAAAATAATATACACAAGACAAACTCAAAAGGGTTTTTGGACTTGATAAGTTGAATTGTACCTCAACATTTCAACATTTGTTAACTATATATATGAAACTATGTCGTGGAGGATCGACGTAGAAATAAAATAAAATATTATAACACCTTCTTTGATAACATGTGTTTTTATTTATTTAGTTAGCCCCTTCATCCCCCAGAGGGTTCGTTTATATTAGCCTCATTTTAGCTACTTTGCTACTGGGGACAGACGGATTTAGTGAATTACATACAGTATTAGATAGGTTATTTGGTAAAGCTCACTTACGTGGTGGGTGCTGCCACCTTTCGGCTCTTGAAAGGATCCCATACTTCTTTGTCGTCTTTGACGAATTTCCCAGCTGCTATGTCGCTTCCATCTACAATTTTCACCCTGAAACAAAAAAATTGAGCATTACATTTTATACGTAAAAGCATCAATAATGAACACATTTTTTTATTAATATTAAGGTCGCAATTATTGAAGTTGATTTGTACAAAAAGCTATTTGTTTGTTAGGAGTTCAAGAACTGTGGCCAATTGGTGATGTTAGTATATTAGATTAGATTAGATTAAAGTTAGGTCGTTTGACCCTGGTGGGCCTTGCGAATCGCTTTGACCTTAAGATCTATTGCGATTTCCCGATCTTGTTAGTCCCAATCTGTGATGGTGTTCCTTATGAACTTGACCACACTTCTTGGTGCTAGTTTGCACACTTCCACTGGATCTAGGAACCGGGAGTCGGTGGCTACTTGGCGTCGGTAGGAGATGGCCGGGCAGTCGCATAGTACGTGCTCCGCAGTCTCAGTGGCTTCCTTGCAGAAGCGACATGTGTCCTCAGTCACTTTTCCCATGTTTTTCAGGTGATAATTCACCGGGCAGTGTCCTGTGAGGATGCCTGTGAGGATTCTCAGATCTAGTTTGCTGAGCTTGAGTGCCTTCTTTGTGAAGTTTTGTGAGTAGGAAAGGAACAGTTTGGTCTGTCTTTGCCCTGGGGTTGACTTCCAGTAACTGGTTTTCCTTTTCTCTTCCCAATGCTGGATCATCATGCGCTGATGATTTTTGGGAAAGGCGCAGAAGGGTTCAGGCCCCACGAACGATGCAGCGCCACCTGTTAGTATATGGGTTGGGTTATGGCTGAGTTCGTCCAACTCTAGTACCTTTTCTACACTGGTAACACTGATAAACTTATCACCTGATGAGGATTAAGAGGAGAGATGACCTCAGCGGTGGTAGGAAATTAAAATACCACACCAATTCGGAATTTTCTGTATTTCTTTGGTAGTGACTGGACTGGGTGGTAATTTCTTTCTACTGAGTCATTCTCACCGTTACACCTTACAAGTTCCCACGATCGGAAAATATACAATACTATCCTGATGTACTTTTACTTATTGTTGTGTTTTTTTTTATATAGGAAAGTTGAGATTTTGCGTATGGAAGAAGAGCTGATGAAAATCAAACCGACAGCACAACAGCAAAATTAGCTCACCCTCACCCGATTGTTTGCTCAAAATTTCATCTCCACAGCAGCTGCGATATTTTATTTAGATGCAATTTAAAATTCACAACATGAACATTGCGAGTTTATATTTTGGGGGAGGCAAGAAATTATATTTACATAAACGGAGGAATGGGACTAATCAAATCTAACGCAGTCCCATACCTTTCCTGTTGTCTTCCTTTCTTTACTACCCCGCCGTAAAACTCAAAGTTTCAGTTCAATATGCTGCAGGAGAGATGGGACTTTTGTTTCCCCGCCAAAAATATATTTATATATATATCTGGGGCCACTTGACACGTTTCCTAGGACCAGCCAATGCAAAAACTTAGAGAGTGGCCCCACGACTACAAAATGTTTTTGGCACGCTTGAATGTCCCATCTCTTCTACATACAACTCTACTCCAAGTTTTGTAGAATGTTATGGTATTCTTTATAGTAACTTTACGCATTTTCAGTCATTTCAATATGAAAATGCCCATGTTGCATCTGCATGCAACGCAGAAGAGAGGGGAATACGCAGTACACTTTTCTTCATACTTACTTAAAGACTAGATTCCGAAATATTTTATTGACAATAAATGGCTGAAATTGGGAGGGTTTAGAAATAAACTGGACTTGGCGGGATTCGAACCCACGATCTACGCCTATCCGGGGCGTCGCTGGACCACAATCCCGACAAGTACAGGACCTTCTACAATATATAGACAGTAAATGGCCGTGGATTTTTGACAACATTAATTAGTTTCTCGTTCCACAGCCGCAAAGTTAAGACACTGATAGTGAACAGATGAAAATATCATTAAAAAATCTGGCTTTCTGGAAGATTAGAAAGATTAGTCCGTAGTCCTCAACCTGAATGAGTTGTTGTCCAACAGCGTTTTTTAAGAAAGGGTTTAAGAAACACAAAAGTGCAAAATAAATGAAAATCATGACCACCCATCTTTAAAACAGCAGCCAGAGGCGAAAAACTGTAAAAGCGGTTAATGTGAGCAATTCAAAAAGTAATTATTATTAAAACTTTGGCGCTTAGAAAAAGCGCGGCAAAAAGCTAAATATTGTAAGATGCAAAATAATTTCACTCGCCCCACTAAATGCAACACCGCTACTCGCTAATGAAAGTTTTAACTGTGTATAATACTGTAAGAAACACCATTTTCTTTGCCACAGAGCAATCTCGGCTAAACTTTACACTGAGGATAATTTGCCGCATTTATTTTTGTCTTTGTGGCCCTTAAGGCCCGAGCTGGGAAAGTTTTAATTTGAGAATTTAAAATGAAACTACTATGGTACTGTTTTGATATTTTACTTAATTGCCTTGTATTTTGTGAAGCAGGGAGAGAATTCAACCCAACCCTTTATTTTACTGGGGGTGATAAGAAGCTGACTGCTTCAGTCTTTTAGGGAGATCTACCCAGCCAAGGGCGGGCGTTGGCTGAAGAAGAAGCAATATATACTTAAAATAGTACTTTTTACTTTTTCCGCGCCTTGTCCCTTATGGGGGAGGGTCGGCAGTACAGCATTGGTCTCCACAGCACTCTATCTAGGGCGTCCTGGTTTGTGAGTGTGAGTTGGTTTTCCTCTTCTCCTGCATCATGGGACTTGTAGCATCTTCAAACGGATAGGTTCAAATCATGAAGGCAGAGGTTTAACGCACTGGGGAAAAGGTACCATGTAGATTACCCAAACGGCCGGGGGGATGGGAAATTACGGTAAAAGGACCCATTTGACGATATTATGTATTTGGAGCTTGTTGGCCACAACAAGGACCACTACCTCCTCAACCCTCATACACAATGTCATAAGGTATTTTTTATTTTTTGTGTAATTTTTCGAACTTAACGGAGGATTAAAATTTCATAAGTTCATGGAGAAATGGCAGCACCAAAAAATAAAATAAAACCAACTACGATATTGGGTATGAAGTAAGAAGTAGTCTTCTGCAACCTGGATAGACCAAATCTTTATAGCTTACGTAGTAAATTAAAAAAAAAAATACTGATTTTTGGGTGGTGACCAATGTCTACGTTCTATATCCTTTTAATTTAACATAAAACTTACGAGATTGCTTCCATTTTTGTATTACTGGCACAATTCACAAACTATTCTATTACAGACTATGAAAACAATTATACAAAACTACACTATATTAACAAGAATATCAACAAAGTGGTATCGGTTCTCAATAACTAGTTGGTACTGACAAGTGGGCACTCGATCAGCCTAATGGATGGCTCATAGGCACAATTACTGGCCGGTGAACTGTGAATTGCTGATCTCTGCAGGATTCGTCTTGCATCGTTCAAGGTTTTTGCGAGTTTTCTGCGCAATCTTAGGCCGATTACATACGAACGATTCGAACGGAAATCGCAGAGAAGTTTGCCCATAAGAGAACCACAGATTTTAAATCAGAAGATTTCTGACGGTAAACTGACTTGCTTGTTCAAAAATCTATGCACAGACATTTAGAGGTTATTCTTTTTAATGACTTTTTATTGGCATGCTTATAGTCCCTCATAGGTCCCTTGTCCAGTGCCAACGACCCCATAGATTTCGGACATTATTTGTATTGTTTCCGTATAAGTTTTTGCCCATTGGCAAACTGGTATACGTTCTCGATGTCAACCTACACCGGCTACAAGCGATAATGGACAAGCTGAGATAAGCTTACTATTAACGCAATGAAACAGGCGAAAGCATAATTTAACCAAGTACAGATACGAGTCATGCACAGACAAACAGACAGCCAGACCAAGTTTTATCTGTTTCCATTGCCTTTACACCTGACGATGCCATAGTGCCGAAACTGGTCGTATAATAATGTAATGTTTTAATATTGTGGACTACGCTAAGTCATTATTTATATTTTTATTATGCCTAAGTCTTTTCTTTTCTTTTTATTTCTTTATAAAAAGTTTAATCGCGTACAAATAATTTAGTAAATGCATCCGATTAACCTCTTCAATCGCCTCACTAAGTAACCTAATAGGTACTTGTGTCGAGTTACGACACGTCTCCGACCGCAAGGTGTGTAGATACTCGCACAAGTACAAGCAAGCTACCACCTTGCCATCGAAGTCGCTTGAGTAACACCAAGTCGCAGTTGAGAACAATAGACAACATCAAACATAACAGATATATCCATAATAACCGGGTATTTGGTTCCTGCAAGCATATGACGCCGTTCAGTAACTTATTAACTTATTCCTGGGGTTAAAAATGTAAACAAAACATATTTGAATAGCACTTTCCATTGCAAATTATCTTGTTTACAGTTTTAATCCCAGGTTAAGATTGAAAATAATCGCCATAGTAGGCCCACTGATAACTCAAAACGAGAAAACCGCTGAAGTCTCCAAATTGAAAATCTACTTATTTTCTTATACTAAAGTACAAATAGGTGCCCATTCCATTGACCGGCTAGGGCTATTTCCAAAAATGGTGACGTGGTAGCAGACATTCAAGACTTAGGTGGCGTTTCCACCGACCTCGCATTGCAGAATTGACGGAAATGTTTATTTTCCTCTATGCCGTAGTTAAAATTGATCAATGATCATACAGTAAAATCACAAAGAAACAAACTAAAATTAAAAAATGGCTTCATGGGATATGTTAATTACAAACATTTTAAATAGATTTCTATAAAAAGAAAAACAAACATTTCCGTCAATGTCATTTGCATTCTGCAATGCTAGATCGGTGGAAACGCAACCTAAGTCTTGAGTGTCTGCTACCACGTCACTGTTTTTGGAAATAGCCCTAGCCGGTCAATGGAATGGGCGCCATAGGAAAACAATTTTCAAAGAATACGTCAAAGGACTGTATCATTGTTTTGCCTATGGGTTGGACTTATATCCGTCTTTGAAAGATAAATAATTCTTATTATTGTATTATATTGTGGGAAACGACTGTAAAGAGTTTGCATAGGAATAAACAATCTACAATATACATATACCTGTAAGTATATCTACGGGTCATGGAAAATAGCCAAAAGCCCTTTCTTATTATTACATCTTGAATATTTCTCAGTCAAGGTGATTTATCAACGGACAAATTCTTCCTCAGGCTAATCTAATTGTACAGAACAAAAACCCTAGAGGCAATTAATTAAATATTACCTAGGGCAGCTGGAGTAACCCTGGCAGACAAGCGAAGAAACAACCAGGTCAGAGCTGAGTTGATAACTGCTGAAATCACTCTAGCTCAGGGGAAAACGCCTGTTATGGTATAGGCATGTCCAAAGGCAGGCGAGACTCATCTCCTGAAAAGGGGTGAGAAGGTTGTGGTCCCAGGAAACAGGAGAAGAGGAAGACGCGATGATGACGCTCCCGAGAAATACACCCTAGAAGGTTGTGGCAGCGCCCTTGGTGTAACATCGGCCCCCCTCCCCCGCATGGGATAAGGCGCTGAAAAAGTAGTTATAACAGGGAGGGACAGAGAGAGTGGCGTATTCGTATAGAAATGATGAGCGGTCCGCGATACACCAGGAACCTATGATAGTAGCCGAAACCAAGACACTAGGGCTACAAGAGCAGC